>OZ034979.1:38102983-39420483 GCA_964030785.1 Siderastrea siderea
TGACAAAGAACATTTCTTTACTTGCTAGCCTTGTGCCAGTGCGGTTGGAGCTTTTTCTTCAGTTTTCTTTTTCAAATATAGTGTTCATGTTTTTGTTATATAGTGTCCTTCGTCCAATAAACTCTAAAAAATAGTTGAAGTTCTTGCCAAAACGTCTGGTTTTGCTACAAAACAACGTATTGGTGGTCGATGAGGAGTCCCGGGGGTGGGGAATTGTCTCTTTCTGCGTGCCCGGGGGTGGGGAATAGACCGCCAAGTGAGAAAAAAATTGCAAATCCCCGGGGGTATGCCCGGGGGGGGGATGGTAACAGGTAGAATTGAACCATGCATAAGTAGATGTTCTCCGCAGGCCACTACCGCATGTTAGATCGCCTTGTACGCTCTTGCTGTTTCTTCTAAATTTTAGTTTTAGTTTTAGTTGACCGACCGCTCAACGTCTGGTTCTTCCAATTAAGTAGTCTGGGGCCCGTTTCTCGAAACTCCCGATAACTTTCCGGGCCCGGTAAGTTTTTACCGAGCTCATTTATTTGTCAGCTAATGGCAATTACTGGGGCAAACTTAGCAACATGCTTCACGAAATTATAAAGATTAAAATTTAGCTTTCAAAATTAATAAAAATTGTATAGCTATTCGAGAATATTGTGCACCTAAAATAGTTTTCGGGTCCGGAAAGTTATCGGGAGTTTCGAGAAACGGGCCCCTGGTCCCCATCAGGAACTCAGGCCCCGTCCACACCAACGCGTTTTTTAAGGAGTGCATGGTTTTTGTTTTTGCGAGTGTCCACACCAAAACGATCAAAAACGAAGTTGTTTATCGATAAAAACAGAGCTTTTCACAATTCGCTTTGGCTTGGACGGGAAAACGGAGCTTTCCGAAAACGCTGACGTTACAACTAATTATGTGATCGCCGGTAGTATTTAACGGTAGTGTCGCGACACAAAATAGGTCCGAAAAAAGCCGGAGAACGCAAACGCACCTTTCGATGTTTTTCATTCCCTATTGTGCATGGACATAGATCTATTTATCCGTTTTCTAGAAAACAACAACGGAGTTTTTCGAAAACGCATTAGTGTGGACAGGGCTTTGGACTGGCTACTCTTTTTACAAGTATAGTCTGAGGGAATGTTTAGTCTGCGCATGCTTTTCACCACCAACCACAATCGAGAAACAAATAGTTCTTTGTTTTTCAAAGAAAACAATAGGGAAAACAATTGCGTGCATTTTAGGAGTAACTCGTGTTGTTCAGCAACTAACTCCATGTGGCACAATTTTATCTGGATTTGATCCAGGATTTGAGCCAACAAGAAATTTACAATCACGTTTTCTATTAAAGACACATTTTGAGAGTACTAGATTCTGTGAGTTCCAGTTATGCTTCCAGTTCCCGATAAAACCTCAAGTTAGACGTTCTTCGTCCAATTTCTCAAAAACCTACGCGAGGAGTGAACAGTGCGTACATCGTGTACACTGAAAGCAATGCTTATCTCAACATACGAAAAAAAACAGACGTTACGCCTAAATAATACTGATTAGAAACTATGTATTGCTTAGGCTAACATACTAAAACCAGTGCTTAATCCTAAGCACTAAAAGCAGTCAATGCTTAACGCTAATTCCCACAGTTTTTCAGTAACTCGAACTTGAACTCGTGAAATAGACAACCCCGGTATGTTTGATCTTAACATTTTTACATTAACTAATTTCAACCTACAGGCTTTTATTGTTTAAGCATTGTAAAGCACCAGAGGAAAGAAATTTTTGACTAACGTTCAACCCTAGATAAGCTTCAATCACATTTGAGACAGCCAGCACCAGCTTAAATTAGGTAGAGAAAACAGGAACCCAAATTCTGTGGCGTAGCTATTCTCTTCCTTCCTGGCCTCAGCTTTTCCCCTCTAACATCTGTTCAGTTATCTGGGGTCCTTTCATCTTTCCACATGTATCTCATACAGTACATCCATTATTGTTGCAATTCTACCAGAGGATGCTTCACATAAGGATCTTGCAACAGCTCTGAGGCAAACGGTCGGACGTCACTTGAGCTAAACAACAAAAGATAAAAGTGAGGTCTTAATATGTTTTTGTTGTCATGGTTTCTACTTCACACACCGAATTACGGCACACATAAAGTAAAGGGATTTTTTACTACCCAGTATAAAAAAAAGAAACAAGTTTACAAGGCTTCTAATCGAAGAACAACGGTGACAATTTGACTTGATCTTAAAAGTCATCTGGGACTCCACTACATTTCAACTCGACCTTTGCAATCGCTGCTTGCATCTTGGAAAATACAACTTCACGCGATAAAAAATGACCTAACTAAAAATAACATATCTAAATGTAGTCCACATGTCAAGTTTCAAAGGAGAGGACAGAAAATTATTTCTAAATTTGAAAGTTTTATGAAGTCAGTTTTCTCATTCAACCCTTAATAAGTGCCACAGCCTTTTCCAGTTAGTCGCAGTTTTCCATTTATCAAGTTTTACGTGAGGTAATCATTGAAAGCAGAAAGATGGGTCTGCTTTAGTCTTAGCTTAGCAGAGTACAACTGAGTCTCGAAAAACCAAACCGAGATAACCACTCTGGCCAATCACAACACTGCAATAAAATGAACCAACGAGAACTCGAAGCAAATACTTCCAATAGGTGGCAAGAATAGAAAACACCTGCAACTAAGTTGCAAATTTTTGCTTTGCCTTTACTTCTAACTGGCCAAGAAAATGATGCACAGTTTTTGGCCACTGACATAGCGAAGCAAAGCAAATTCAAAGCAGACGAATTAAGAATTACTTTGGACACAATGAATTCAAAACTGCTCTCAGTCTTGTACGATGTACTTCACCAACCACAGCAAACATGCTGTTAAAATTCCACAGAAGCGAAAAACAAGACAATGCTTTAAGAAAAAAAACAACACGTTTTTTGAAAACGTGTTTCAGTTAAACAACATTCTCGTTCCTCTGAAATATGTCCTTAAAACTTACATGTTGGGCCGATTGCTCAAAAAAAGTTTAAGTTGGATTAAGTTTGGTTTTGCTCATGTTAATGGCATTGGTTGCATGAGTTTGCTTCATGCATTATTGTTTTGTTATTTGTTGTGATTAATCATTTAAGGTGATTACTTCACAGGCTGCCCAGACGCGTTGTATGTGGAGTTCATTTAAAAATAGATAAGGGTGAAAATATATGTAATAGTACGAAATAAATCTTTAATTCACGAAATAAATCTTGTTTAAATGACATTTTGTGGCTTTTTTCAATCGGAGGTAGTTTCCACTAAGAAAAAAGCCAAAAATGTCATTTAAACCAGCCAGGACGAACAGGGGAGTATTGAGCTGAAGGTAGACAGGCTTTATTTCAAGATATCTCGATTCTTTTATCACCGGTTAGTCCGTTATAAATCTCTGCAAACCTTAGGCTTAACGGCTCATATTAGCAGCGACGCTATCAAGCGATTGCGTAAGAGAACGGTACAAGATTAACCGGAAATTAATTAAACAGGACACAATAAGCAGAAGTAAACAAGATTTATTTCGTGAAGTAAAGACTTATTTCGTGCTATTACATATATTTTCACCCTTTTCTATTTTAAATGAACTCCACATACAACGCGTCTGGGCTGCCTGTGAGTACTTTGATTTTGATTTTACGCCAGCCATCCGTTCTATGACAGAAATCAAACTTACCAGAGGCACCGTTTTAGAAACCCATAAGCCAAGGAAGTACAGTGAGGTGGCGGTTCTACTTCAAGATTCACAATCTTGTACATCCTTTGATGAACATCTAAGTTTTCATCAAATAAAGGAGGTTTGGTGGTCAACATTTCTACCACTGTACAGCCAACACTCCTGACAATAACGAAGTAATTAGAACGGTTAGAGTCTTGTTCAGTGTTGTTCAGCCTTGTCCTTACTTCCCAAGGCCTCCATATGCCATGTGTTGGAGAAGGCCCATAGTCGGAAAAACAATAATAATTTACCACTCCACTAACCCCAAACCAGGGATTGTCCCGTACCCTTCCCGTAGTAGGAAACAAGCAGGGTTGAACCTACAATGGTCAAAGCCCCAGTGAACATTCCTCTTGGGATTGCTGTCACTCAAGATTTAGTGCCATGACAAGGTGACACATAGCCTGTACACAACCACTCTCGTCAAGGAAAACTGGGGTGGGCATCTGTGATTTACAGTTGAAGAAGGGTTTTTTACTCAGGATTTATAAGGGACACATTTTCCCAGTCCTTTGGCACCTCTTCAGGTTCCACTGTAGTTAATTTAGACCACATAAACACAACCATTTTTGTACAGATCATCTTTACTGGTTTTACAAATAATTATCCAGGAAAAAAATCAGTCAATTGTTCTCCCAGGGTATGATAATATTATTCTCACCATATATCTGTGTTTCTCCCAAAGCGTTTAGCAGCAAGTAGCTCAGGGCTGGTCCAGTGGAATGATGCTACATTGTTTTTAGTCATCAGGCCTCCAGTGGCAGTTTTTAGTTTCTGTAGAATTCAAAAATAACAATTTGACAGGTGAACCTCTTGTAAAAGCAACAACCCAAAGTGTCAAACATACGTGGTTGCCTACTGAAGAAAGTTTTACTTTAGGTCTGGTACACCAAAAACTTTCCATAACTTTTAAAGTACATGTAGATGTCTGAGCTAACCAAAAATGGCGGTTACCGATACCTGGGGAATTTCTCGTAAGCATTCACATGAAGATCAAGACCTAGTCTTACAGGTATGGTGATAAGGTTTCAAACAAATGTCAAATCCTCCACTTATAGCCTTTTATTATACAGACAAGAGTATTTTAGTGGAAAATAGACCACTCATAAAGTTCATACGAAACTACATCCGGGACTCGAGTGGCGTATTTTCCATATCCTCAAAGAGAGGACATCGATGACATCATTTCCCGCTTTTACACTGTTGTTTGTGCAAAAAATACTCTCGTCTATATAATAAAAAGAAAATTACACGGCGGCTTGAAGATATGAATTTTATTTTCTCGTGGTAAAAAACAATACTATAGTATACCCCCCGAAAGTAACGCCTACCCGAAAGTAACGTTAATTTTCAGACCTTTCTAGTAATTCCCGAAAGAAGTCCACCACCCCCCCCCCCCCCGAAAGTAACGGCTACCAGAAACTACTTTCTATTTTCGGACTTTCTTTTTTTCGCCCTTTGTTACACAATACGTACTACCAACCGTCAGCGCCAAACAGCAAACAAGCCAAACATTAAACAAGCTTTACTGTTATTTCCCACTAACAAAGTAAACGAAAGCAGCTCACATTAACAAGCATTTAATTCATGAAAACTCTGAAAACTCTGTATACAGTGACTCGAACAGGAACATTTCTTTAGAAGCCTCAACTTCAGTGATTTCATTATGCTCATTGTGCGGTTGTGTTCACCATTTTTCTTCAATTAATGACGTATTTTAGCTAACCGAAAGTAACGGCTACCAGAAAGTAGCGGCCACCCGAAAGTTGCGGCCCCTTAGGCCTGCTAATTCCGAAAGTAAAGGGGGGTATTCCGAAAGTAAAGGGGTATTTTACTCACTCGCTGCGCTCGTTCGTAAAATATTGTTTTTACCACTTGAAAATAAAATTCTTACAATGTATCTTCGCTCCGCCGTGTAATATCCTCTATGTAATAAAACCACTGAAAAGGTCTCACCATTTTTGAGTTATTTTGTCTACAAAATAGCCTCATGGTCGGCATGCAGCCTCAAGTTTCTGGGAAGGTTGGTTCTTTGGTTGGTTGGTTGGTTGGTTGGTTGGTTGGGTGGGTGGTTTTTGGGTGGACCATGTTCGGCATTCCCGATGACTGTCGAATTTTACCGAAAGGCTAGTTGCCGGGGCCGGAACAAAAATGCAGAGGAGAACTCACGGAGAATTCCGTTACTAAAGCGACACGACGAAAGTGTCCTGGTTTCACTTGCCTAACGTTGGACATTTATATATCAAATAGAAATGGCTAGCTTCCCTGTGGTAGACTTCCTTAGAAAACGAATCGTCAGCACAAACCTGGTTTACACGTGAGCGGAAGCGAGTCCTAGTAAATAATTCGTGGGTTATCTGATATTTATGATGTTCGGTCTAGGAAATATTTGTCAGCTTCGTTTGCTTTGGTAGATGAGAATTGGAACAAATCCTTTGTACGCATGCACATAACTTACGTTTGGAGTTATATGGTTCAACTTTAGAGTGTGAGAAATAACGTGACTTCTGTGCAGGGAAGTCCCATGGTAAATGATGGTAAATAGATGGCAAATAGTTTGAAGGTATAAAAAGGGCAGAATCGTGAATTTCGAACTAGAACGAATTATTGTTCGCACCTTATGGTAGGTTTTAAAATTAATGACCATGCCACTCGATCACTAGGTCCGTCAAAGGCACAAGGTCGACAAGGAAAAAGATTGTATGGGTGGCATAAAAGTTGCTCGTACGTGCGACTAGCTAAGCGCAAAGTTAGAGGTGACTTACCAGAGAAATGGAGTCTGGTTAGGCTGCTTGGCGGTAGCGGGATTGTTTGTACAACGTTTGAGCGGAAAGATCAGCACGACAATCAAATCAAATCAAAACAATTATCACCTCCAATACGAAGACAAACACGCAATAGCTCCACGCAAGATTCGTTTCACAGTTTTATAGACACAAAAATCGGTTATCATTTTTCAGATTACAAACACATAAATTTACTCATTCCCCGCTTCCTTGTAAGTTTCCCCCTTTGTTACACAACTCTAGCTGCCATGAAAGCCAATAAAAAGTGCCGAAAACGAACTTATGATAGTCTCATGAAAGTCTCGTGACTCGCCATTGAACTTTCTCTCATCACATGTTTGTACGTGACAAAACACCACTTGTTTACACATAACAGTAACCTGATCTCACGCTCAATCAACATAACACGTTCTTTACACGTGAAACGACCCACACTTAACATTATCACATGACTGCCTGGCCGTACGATAAAATCCCCCTTCTCCCACCCCCGGAGCTATTAAAGCAAAATTTGGCCTTGACTTGATCACATGTACTCCACGTGATAAAATTCACGTTGTTTACCACACAGGCGAACCACTCCATTATTCTCGAATTCGCTCATTTAAAATTCCAACGATTCCTTCGCCCATTACCACCTCTCTACATAACAAAACAAAACATCCTTTAATATTATTTTCACCCAATTTTGCATCTTACTTTACATCAAAACGCTCATCAAAACAAAATTTATTCGCTGAACACAACCACTGATTTTTGTGTGGCTTCAGCGATGCTGAGACCACTACGGTGTGGCACCAATATTTTTGCGGGAGTTTAATTTTGCGAATGGCGATTTTTTTTGTGTGTTGTGCGGGACTAATTTTTGCGATTGGGGAAACTGTTTGTTCTTCCTTGGAATTAATTTTTGCGATTTTCCGGAAGCCGCCTTCTATTTGGAATTATAACATTCTCGTTTTTTGAGTATAAACAATCTAATGCAGGTGAACAACATGCAGATGTATAGCACGTTAAATCAGTTAATCAATGGAGTACCTTCAGACGATCCTTTTCTTTAAAGCTTTTAACAGCTTAATACTTGTAATGTGCCGACTGCAATTTCATCGTTTTATTTCTGAATGGTTTGCTTCTAATTTCGTTTTATTTTTGAACGAAAGAGACGGTTTAAGTAAATGGCCACCAACATAATATTACATCACATATAAAAGGCGATGTTTGTATACAAATTTCGACAATGGAGTAAATTTTTGCGGGAATTATTTTTTTCGCGGGAACTTTTTTTGCGGATCGTGAAAAAACCGCGAAAATCCCAAAAATTTGAATCCGGAAAAAATTAGTGCCACACGGTATGTCAGCACGTGCGACGTTTCTGCCTTTTTTGACAGTTTGCTACGTGACTAGTCACGCAAGACTTCCACAAGTCACACGATGGCATGATCTTTTCTAACAAGGCACGCTTATTACTCGATTTTAGCCGTGTGTTCCAAAATGTAAGTCGGTGTGAAATATTAATGTGGAAAATAAAACAGAGCTGATTTATATATTTGTCTGGATACGGGAGTTGCCACGTTCGTCAAGCATGATGTCACGCAAGAAGAAGACGTACGTGACTTTCAAGATCGGCTATTCTCTTCTGGTTCAAACATTACAGGATTAATTTTTGTGACAAGTTACGCTTCCTACTAGATCCAAAATATTTGTCCATGGAAAAATAATTTTTATAATAGAAAGCCACAAAATTAATTTCAATCCATTGAGCTTCCGAGAAACATCTGAGAATGAGTTTCAGAAAGGACTGTTTTGTACTGTTTTGTTTGTCCCATATTCACACTGTTGCCAGATATTTTACAGATTTTATGTCAGTTTCTTCTTGTTTTGTCGTAATTTGAAGCCACACTTGTACACATTAGCGTACCACCTATTGAACAATGACGTATACGAATTCGAAGCCACTAACATAAACTCAAACATTGATCTTTGATCACCCTCAAATCTGCAAAAAAGCCCTGTGAACGGGGTTGCACAATATCGGACACAGCTCCACTTATAAGGTAAACTCTGTCTAAAAACCAATACTTTTCGAATGCTCAACGCTACTCAAATAAACAACATCACAATAGTGTACCTTGGTACACGCACGTTTATTCAACTATTTCCGTACCTCTCATTGATAGCTACAAAATAGCTCACGCACGCTATGCGTGCCTATGTTTATTAAATTGTTAATCTTGGTTATTGAAGGAATAGCATTTACACGTACCAATACATAAAACTGAAACAAATTAGCACGTGCACTATAGCAACACTGGGCATAACAGAAAGAAGGATTTTAATAGCAGAGATTGAGTTTGTCAAGACACATGAGATTCCACTGTAATGCTCTCTCCGAGTTTTTCCTGTAGAAAATACACAGCATTTCTTATTGTATTACTGTGATGTCTTAGTTTGGATTTTCTAAGTCTTAACTACAATGCCACCTCTTATAAGCTAATGAAATAAACTAGTTACTTTATTTTAAATAAAAGTATATTCTAAACTCGTCAACCAAAATGAACAACTCTAAAAATCAAGTCTTACCGTTATTGAAAACGGTCTGTAGCACATTACTAGGAACACCTTTAAACATGAACTAATATATAGATTTAGCCAAGCCTAAAAGCGGAACTCCATATCAACCTGGTTACCACCGGCCGCCTATAAATTCTTCAGAATTTCTTGTTTACTGTTATTAACCTAGGTACTTGACCTCGTTAATTACTGTATAGTTTTATTAAGCGTATCATTTTAGTATGAACTTAGCGTTATAATTCTGTTTCGTGATTCAAGCAAAACTAGTTTATCTATTTGTGCTTTCACTTTAAGTTCGCTAGGCAAATTCATTCAATCGTTTATCGGCATTTTTCGTTTGTTTTGATTGCTGTTATTTTACTTGTCGCTTTGTATTTTGTAATTGGAGACGCGTGTTGGCTTCGAAACTACTAGAAGTTCTCTTTTGGTTTTGTTTACACATTATTGCACAGTGTTGCACACATTTGACACATTTTGTCGTAAATTCAATCTGTTTATTGTGAATAACTTTGATTCTGTTTCACAACTGTCAATTGGAAAGCTATGTTCTCTAATTCTGTTTGGTAAACGGATACGCTTCATTCGTTTTAAAATACAAAGGTCATGCTTTAGGTCAGAATTATTTGTTCGCAAATTAGTACTTTTCTGCTCGACTTATAAGCTTGGTTTTGCTCTAACCTTACATCCTTGAATGTAGAATCCTGTTTTTCATCATGTTATGGCCGCTGGATACCATTTTACTGTAAAATTATCCACTGTTTTCAAGAGTTACTTTACCGCTACACGAGTCGCTTGTTCAACACGCGTCAAAAGACTTACGCGATTCCTCGCACGCCATTGGCTAGAAGCTGCGCGAAAATTGCTACATGTAAGAATGTCATGAAATGCGACGTACGTACGGACGCGCCCGCGAGTCATTCCGCCTGCCAATGACCTTAAAAAATTGCCAGCATGCCTCTTAGTGTGAGTATGGGGCTCCACTCTTGCGGCCTTCGGCCGCAAAGGAGTTCCGCTATTACAGTGCGACTACTCGGACCGGGCCACTTGGAAGAAAATAGACCAATCACAACGCTAATCGAGAACAAAAGATAGCAAAGTATTTTCGTAAACAACCAATAACGTTGAAGCATCCAGACAATACATGTTCGAAACAAGAAATTCTGAAGAATTTACAGGCGGCGGATAGTCTCTCACCCCCCCCCCCCCCTTTCCTCTTCCTAAGGAAAAAAGGTTTCTTTAAAGCAACAGCGACAATCTCCTCTTGTTGAAACCGCATACACTCTTTTTTTTTTACAAGACTGTTGTTTTTCCGGCCCAGGCCGAATATTCTTATTTTTATGCCGATTGTAAATATTCTTGTACTGTTCTTAAATTATAGCTTATGTCATTTCCGTTTTAGAATGTATTAGGGTTGTTGGCTAGTTTTGCCGTGTAGAGAAAGGAATAATTTTATACGATTAAGTTAAAAACATATAATTGTATTGTATTTACAGATTTTCAACACACAAAATTATATCCTTTTCAAAATCTCAGCCTCGGGTTTATTCTTAAAATATTCTTAAAATTTCGCAAATTTCAGCCTCGATATTCTTACAAAATATATTCTTCTAAAAACAATAGAGTGTATCAGCTAAGACCACGCAACGCTATCGATAGCAAGTTGTTGACAGGCAACTTGATATAATATGGCATGGGTTTTGTTAAACGGTCACGAAAACGATAACAATTGTTCATATTTGTATTCTCCTAAAATCTGCGTGCTTAACGTCCGATGTGGCGCACTGGAGAATGTTTGTAGAAGAAACCTTTTCCGAAAAGAAATTCGGTAACGCAACAAACTTCCTTAATTCTAAGAAGTGTTCGCTCAGCGCAGCGAGTATAATATAAACAAACACAAATCTAAAGATAAATATCGAGATTTGCCTGCTTTAATCGTTCAACAATAAACAGAAGTTGCCAAACCTCCTTATTGACTAACTGCTTTTTGAATCAACACGTGCATATGGACCTTATGGGAGCTTTTAGTTCCATTTCAGCGTGGTGCATGTCTGAAACGTCCTCTCGTAATAGCTGGGAATGTTGCCGACTATTGCTTATATGCCGCCCTCTCGATTCAGTCTTACTTGTATTTTCTGGGCAAAAGCCATTTTGGAAACATTTACATTCACCGTAAGCTTATTGCTTACGTAGCGCGTACAAACAATCCGCGAGATATTTTCAAATCACATCGAGTCAACACTGCACCATTTGAAAACGTTCAAAAATCAGCATTGAAGCTAACCAATGAAAAGATTAGACTATTTCCCGAGAGGTCCGCAGAATTAGACGGTTTAAAATTTATTTGGAGATGTATTGTCTAGATCCTTCAACGTTATTGGTCAGCTTATGAAAAAATGTTGGCTTCTTTTGTTCTCACTTAAGGCTGTGATTGGTCAATTTTCTTTCAAGTGGCCCGGTCCGAGTAGTCGCACTGTAATAGTGTATTCAGATTTGAGGAAAACCTACTTGTGGATATAAACTTTGTTTTGAACAAACAAAGAATCGGCTCTTACATTCATCACTGTACAGATTCCAAAGTCTGCCAGTTTTATGTTTGTCTGAGATCCGTCCAGCAGAATGTTCCCACCTGAAATGACCATAAAAATACTCAATAAATGTTTAGCATCTTATATTTCCAGGAAGCATCGGCTTCGGGTGATGCTTGTCTAAATCATAAACTAGGGTCACGGGGCTCAGGTAGGCTTGCGCATATTAATTTTGTAGTACAAAGGTCGAGCACAGTTTCGCAACTACATCATATCTAGTTAAATTACCTGAGGCTAGTGATAAGTAAAATACAGCATGATTGTAAAAGTATGACGTTACCGAATATAGACTAGTTTTTGCTATACCTGCGGGTTACTTTTCATGTGCTCTCAAAGTGGGAACATCGAGATTGAGCTAGCAGCTAGTACTATTTAGAAATCTCTCCTTCCCTACCCACCCATATTTTGTTTGTGTTTGTTTACATGACAGCCGTGTGTTATTTCATCCATAAATTTATTTGTTGTGATGGGTAGGTCGCAGTAATTTTGCTTGGAGTGAAATCTAGTCTTTTATTTTTATATGTTGTTGTATTTTGGTTAAGTTTTACAGTTATTAATAAAGACTGTCGTAGTCCCAGCTCTGTGTGATTTGGTTGTGTGATTTAGATACTATATCATTACATTAACACAAAGGGATGATTAGCTAAAAAATGACTTCTGATTTTAGTATTAAGTAGTTTGTAAAGTTAGGGTTAGGCAGAATTTTAATATGGTTAGCTTTCATGGTCACTGCTTACTGTCATTCTGGAAATTAACCCAAATCGAACTTAACTCAAATGAAACGCGAACTCGTGATTCTTCAATGCCAGATGAAAATACAGAAAAGAAACAGCTTTTGAACACCGCCAATGACTTACTGCCAAATTGGCTTTCAGAACAAAATAACGTAAAGAAAATTATGGTTCTTTCCGAAAAAAAAAAAAAAGAAATTTGTAAAAAAGTCTAAAACAAATGTTCTACTTTCAGATTGTGGGAGGTCATTAGTACAGGTAATCCTGGTTTCATTACAATACAGTACGAAGAACCTCACTTAAGTCACAGAAGAAAATGCAACAAGGTAACCCCGTGTGTCAAATAATAAAATGATCAACACTGCTCGTTGCTCGTACGACACGTTACGCGGTACTCTCAGAAGTGAAATGTTTGCAGGCTCAATTTTTTGTTCTTGAACGCTGATGCACCCCAGCAATATGCAAACACAAAGACTCTCGATCTTTAGCTGCACGCGAGTTTTGCAAAATGTGGCGCTACTTTGGCTAAGTGTTGCCACCACTGCCGAAGAAAAAAAAGTGAATCTTCCGAGCAAAGTTCTAAATACGAAAAAGAGCAACAAAAGTGTGCATTTTTACCAGCGTGGCTTGGCTTCAGTACCTGGATGAAAGTTTCATCAAAATTTAAAGTTTGATCGAAGGTAAATGCGCAAATCAAATGTTAAACAGTGAACATTAAATTTTGACATGTAAAGGAGGTCTATCTTTTAAGTCCATTGTTGAATTTTTTGTATTCGTTGTCCGTTGTTGAATTAGTCTGTAGTTGGATTTGTAAAATGAATTTGTTTGACAGGAGCCTTGCTGCGGTGCTGCTGCAGTAACATAGTAAAAATAAAGTGCAAGCTTTCCACTTACTTGTTGTTAACTTTAAGTTTTTGACTGTATTTTAAAATTATTACGTAATTTTGAACGGGCAAGTAAAATTTTTTCAGGGCAAGTATCTTTTCTGATGTACTTGCCCGGTTGACGAGTTTGAAAAAAAGCTAATATGGATCCCTGGAATAATCAACACAAAAGCCAGATCTCACCTTTTATATCCTTGTGTATAATTCCTTTGTTATGTAGAAAGTCGACTGCAGTGAGGATTTGCCAAGTGAACTCTCTTACTAAACGTTCTTGTAAAGGGCCTTTGTGTCTAAGCAAATCTTCCACTGATCCCTACAAATTTTGGGGGGGATATTTTATTGTTTTTATGTAAATTGTAATTTAATTAGCTTTTTAATAATAATATTTTCATTACCTTGCATGCACAAGAATTGTTGTGATGATAATTTGCCAAATGATAGTTTTTGTCATCACCATCGTTATCACCAATACTAACAACAATCTTCATCATCATGGCATTTTCGTTGCCACATTGTTACAACCATTATCACGTGGTCCATAGGAGATTTTATTAAAAAGTGATAACTACCTTGGAATCACCCAAATCATTAACTAAATTTAGCTAAGTGTCTCTTAACACATTCACCCCTGAAAAGCCCGTAACCGCCCTTGTTTAAACACGTCCCTTGTACCACTTGTGACATCATCAGTTTTAAAGGTCCTAGACAACTTTGACAAGAAACTTTTGCAGGGATATGAGATCTTTCAAGCCATACCCAAAAGAGCGCGATTCAGTCAAACAGGCCAGAGAAAACGCAAAAAATATGTAACTTTGACCAGAAAATTCCAATGAAAATCTTGTCCCACTACCCACTCGTACCTCCTTCAAAAGAATTTCAGGATCCTTGGGCTTTTTGCAAAACCTTTTCCCACCAGAAGGAAGCCTAGTAAATGCCCAACAAAAGAAAAAAAACGGGGAAAGAAAAGCGAAAGAAGCGAGGAGGAGAGAAAATGAAAGGTAAAAGTCGAGGGGGCAGGGAAACTTTTAAGTCCAAAAATATATTATGCTTTCTGCGCATGCCTGAACTTTGAAAGCTCTAATTTGGCCCCACAAACAAAAGCCATCCTAGTGCTTGACTTGTAAACAACATTGTGGACAGTTTCAATTCTTTTTGGCTAGCCTGAAGTTACCTAAAAACGGCTTAACTTGCTTCAAATGGCATTTTTTGGCAAAATTTCCAGGAGCTAATGGGTTAAGAATACATCATTTAATTTTACGTACTTCTTGCTTACTTCTTACATTGTAAATATTTCTTTTACTATAATTGGTTCCTTGTGTTCTTCTCCTGCCTCAACTATGTCTTTTCTTTGTGCAGGACATGGCAATTATCCTGTATTAAGTTCTTATAAATATCCATAAAATTGTATCGGACAATTAGAACAAATATACTCCATTGATAAATGTGACCCTATCTGGGAAAACCAGGCTAAACGAAAATTGCATTGAAATGCGTTTCAACGAATTTTCAACGCGTTGTGAATGCATTGCAACGCTTTGATAATGATCCTCAACGCATTTGAACGTTTCTACACGAATTCTTGAAACGCAACGAATGTTCCAAAATGTTGAGGAATGCTTTTGTAATGTTTCTCAATGCACTGACAACTTTTCCTAACGCTTGAGTAAAGCACTTTTAAGATCAACGCTTTTAAGGTCAACGCAACGGTGTACGATTATTAATTTTAAACAACAGTCATGTTTACTTTGTATGTAGTGGCCCAACGCAACTGGTATCAAATTTATCGTAATACATAGATCGTCGTTTATATAATTTCACTTTGAAAGTTGTGCCTTTTTTATCCTATAGTATGGAAGATGGTAATATGTTTGCACAGCAAAACTATGGTGACTACATTGTAAGCTTGAACGGGATTCCAGTTGAACGGTAACCGCCGGGTTTGTTGTGTCACAAAGTCATTTCGTTACAAATGAACGTATGAGCATTGAATTCCTGATTATAAAAGCTTCGAAACAGTGGAAGACTGAACTGTATAGTGAACCGACTTTAGCATGCTGTAGCCAGTGGCGGGTGAAAGCTACATACTTTTGACGGTTTGACTCCGCGGACGTGACCTCTGTAGCCAAAGCGGGGATACAATTGAAACTTGATAGCATCAAGTATCCATGCGAAATTGAGGTCGGTCGACATTTTGTGTTGTTTTCTGACATGATAGCACCCTGTATTTCGCTCTGCATCGAAGTCCAATTTATTATTACTATTTTTAAATATTATTCGCACCTTCAAAGTAAAGCGACTGTAAAATGTCTAAAAAATAATGCTACCTGTACGGTTTCAAATCGTTGCGAGGCGAAATTAACACACCGTCTTTAATAGGATACACGGAAGAAAAAACAAATGGAATATTTCTCGATTCTGACAAAAATTCATATGTACTAGAGGGAAAAAGAGCTATCAAATGGTAAAAGTTTTAGGTTAAAATCTTATTTAGTTCAAGAGATATAAACGCCGAAAGTATAAGAAAGTATAAGATTGATGACAGGTGAAGTCAAACATTGCAACATGTCAGATGTTTGAAATGTTGCACGCGATGTTTGTACTCTTTTTGCAAACTTGCGAAATTGCAGTACTCTCCACCAAGTTAGCGTCTTTCAAGTCGGTGTTTTTTAAAACTGTTTTGTTACTCAAGTGTTAAATTTATTATATTAAAACAAAATCTACCGGAAATCACTCAGGAGAAAAGAAAATGAAGCCTAACGTAAATCATTGATCAAATTTCAATCGGACCGGACGATGCGAGACAAAGGTTCCTTCAACGATCAATTTGCCCAGAATAAATGGTAAAAGAAGGGGCTAGTTAGGAAAATTACCAAAGAACAGTCCCAAAAAGAACACAGAATCGACTGCAGAGCCTCAGATAGCGGTAATGCTTTTTTTTTTTCAATTCATAACAGATGAACGAAGCGGCCGCATGTTTGTAATGACAACCGTCCGTTTATTGTGGTAGAACAATATGGTTCAATATGTATGGTAACTTTGCGTACGTGTACAGATTAAATAGAGGGAAAATTCTTAAGTTGTCTGTTTTATTCATCCCGAAAATGTCTATTGCCATTTGTAGCTTCAAATAAAGAAACGACTTGAAGGCATTTCCACAGCTCGAACTTGAACAAATTAACTTCAATACGCGCATCAAAATACTAACTTCGTTTTCTGAGGACATTCTTTCTTCCCCCTGTTTGCCTTTTCTGTCTCTGCTACAGCAACTCGGTCCACTAGGTGAAGCTTCCTCCATCGAGGTCAGTTACACAGAAAATTAAAATCTCTCAGTTTAAGCGCAAAAGTAGATCGATGATCAGCGAGTTTTCTGCAGCACGTGTTCCGCCGACAGTCTAATTAGCGGGTTGCATGTGATGGGATCAAAGTTTTGCGAATCGGAAACGCCGTTGTGTAAACAATCCCTAATCCCCAGAAATCTAAAAAGCGCTTTTTCTCGAATTCAATTTTAAGCACACACGCGAAGTTTGGTGAGTTTATTCTCGCTAAGTATGCGACCAATTTACGTGAAAATTGCCCGAAATTTTAATAGCAGTTTACACATGTGGAAGCAATAACAGAGCGGAGCGATAACAAGACCGCAAGACTATGTTCGTGACCTGAGCGTGATAAAGCAAGCGAGTTTAGAGTTTCTGGTATATGTCGCATTCAATTCTTCAGCTTGAACTTGACACAAGATCCATGATAAGAGTAAATTGTTGGCGACCTCAACTTGCGCATTTCTCTTTAGAAATAGAATAGATCTCTGAAGTTCGATAATTTTAATTACTTCAACTTCTGGTAAACCGGAACAGTTTCGTGTTTTCCCAGATAACAATAACAACATTTTTGGAGTTGCATGTTGTCTTAAGCTTTTTAAAGCTTAGGTATAGAGAGTAAAGCAAAGCAGAGAGTATGAATGCTCCTCAATACAAGGCGGTTTCGTGGAAATGCGTTGTCAATGTTTGACAACGCATTGCAAACGTTTTGCAACGATTTGGAAATGGTTTTCAACGTATTTCGGTTTCGTTGGGGAACATTGCCGACGTTTTAAAACGCATTGAAAATGATCTCCAATGCATTCTCAACGTTTGAAAATGCGTTGAGATGCAAAAACGGTTCAACGCTAATTTCGTTAAGCCTGGTTTTCCCAAATAGGGTCACAAATACAAAACACTCCTGTTTTGTACAACCACACTACCAGTCTGGAGTTTTGTTGTTGGAGGTGGGGGTGGGGGAAGAGGGGGACTCCCACGTAAAAGTGTTGTTGGTGCCAATGTCATACTTTTTAGGGGTTAACACCTGTCACAGCACAATCAACATTAATTTGAAAACACTGTAAAATTCCTCACCCCTTCCATGTATTCCAGGAACATCAGCATAGTACTGTGTGTTTCCTCTGCATAAAAGAACTGCACAATGTGCTCGTGCTTTACAGCAGAAAGGACCCTCACTTCAGCAAGAACTGCCTTTGTTTGCTAGGGACAAAAAATACAAGATCCTACATACTGCATCACTACCAACTGGGGGTTTAGCATGAATGAGCATGTTTAAAGGTAAAGTTGAAAATTAAAAGGTAAAAAAAATACAAGGTAAGATAAAACTTTCACTCCCAAGAGTGCCAAAAATCAAAACTCCAGACAGATCACAAATTTCTTTGCAAAAAACTTGAATATAAAAGTACTATTGACGAGGTTTCATTTGAATGGTCACACCATAGGATTTCATCCACAGACTCAAAACTTAGAATCACCTTAATGTCTCCATTAGACTGACTCTGAGAGTGAAAGGCTTAAAGTTATTGCGGGTTCAGTATCAAACAAAAATAGCATACTTAAAAATGATCCTGACTAGTAGGAAGCTGGCCAGTAGCTATTTACGAAGCATGGCTAAAGTTGAATGTGGAACTAAACATACTACATTATAACAATTAACAGTTGGTTCATGCTTTAGAGTACAGATATTGAGTACTCAAAGTACTCTCCAAACTTACCAAGTGCATCATAACTCGACATATATGCAGCTGAAAGCATGAACCAATAATTTGTTCTTATAACATAGCCAGTGGAAATGCATGGTGAAAACTGAACTGCTTATAGCTGTTTGTGTGAAGGAAATGTCTATAAAAATAAGAAGGCCTGAGCTTTATACTGAAAAAGTTGTTTTTACTGCGCTGCTGCAGTTCCTTTCTCTTCCATTGAAATTTGTATTATGAAAACGTAAATATGCAGTTGATTCAAAAGGAGCACCAGGCAACAGGTTTTTAAGTTTGCTAACACCATCAGTGCAGACAACAAGATCACGAAGCATGCTCATGCGTGGTGAATTTCATTGCACGGATTTGCTAGCTATCTTATAAATTAAGCTACATAAATACTGGTATCTATTTCAGGCAAGAAGGATGACTTGAACCCAGCACCTCCAGATTACAAGTCTGCTCACCCTAACAACTAGGCCAACTTGCCTCCAATATTGCTCTGAATTTCATGATTAGAATGATGCAGCTCATTTGGGCTAAAGAACAAATCACTGAATAACATTGATAACAGTCACAGGATTGATTCAGCCATGCAATTGAGTTGGTTACCTACTTTATAAATGGTAATAGTAACTATTATATTAATAATTATTTATAAATGCTATTGATCCAGTAAGACTGATTATTTTAATCACTTGTTTTCATGTTCTCAGACAATTCAGGCACATTTGTGAGTTTTATTTAGTGACATGACAGATTTTGTCACATCATTGAGACAGTCACAATTGATTTAATCATTTGACTCATTCAGCATCATACCCTTTGAGTGTCACGATGATTTACTCCAAGGTCGCACATTTTACAAGCCATCCTCTCACCTGTATCCCTTTTAACTACAAGATATACCTGTAAAATGAAGAAATATGTATCAAAGTGACTAAAAGAAGTTATTAATTAACACCCTTATTTCACTTCAAAAGAGGGGATTTATTTTCAAAAGGGAAATACCACAATAATATGATTCAAGGTGACTTAAATCTTAACAGCATACATTACGTAAATTTCATGACTCAAGGTGTGTCCTCATACAGAAATGGATGTCACCACTGACAGTGTGGGTTTCATCAGACTGATAGTGCATCCCATTGTCCTTATGTCCCAAACCCCTTAATCAACAACCCTACCTTGGCAAATCCTCCAGATCCTAGGAGTTTCACTGCCTCATACTTCTCAGGATCCAGGAAACATCCATCTCGATCCAAACTAAGAAACGATCTAGATGATGTCTCCACCGGGACACCTGTTCTGGTGACTCTCTCAGGACCCTGATCGGTTGCGTCCTGTTCTGTAAATGTCCCTGCAGCAGTGTACGCACCATTGGTTTGTCTGAAATGATGTTTAAACATTTGCACCCAACTGGTAAATAACCAGCATCTACCAGTAATTTATTGTGCTAGTACTAATGCATGTTCAAACTGGAGGTCGTGAGAATTAAGATGAAAGTGATGACCAAAGTTGAAATGCTATACAATATTTATATTTTAACAACTTCTCCCAACAAGGTAGTACTTTTAGAGAAGAAATGTTAGGAGAGTAGTATGCAGAATTTATGAGTTGATAACACCTGTCCAGTGTGTCCACAGCTTCTCCCAGACTTTTGAGAGTGTTGCCATAATTCAAGGACTTTTCCAGTACTCTCCAGATTAAAAGTGCTAAACCCCGAAACAGACCCTACAACAATGTTGGGTTCAGGCAGTTTATTCATAATGATCCTACACTTACAATAATACAATATTTTTCTATGACAACATTACAATCGATAATCATTAAGGCCCAAACCCAGTGAAGGTGTGGGAGGTGAAAGGTGAATGTGAATTACGGTGGAGAATGTGACGGAGTGTGTAGTAGGATTGCTTTACATAACGTATTAGTGGAGTGTAATCGAACCATTAAAGGCATGGTGAGGTAGATTAGGATGGTATTGGAGCACCGATCGCCCAACGCTTTAATTAATTCGATAGGGGTGCCAGATTGGTACGCAAATGATGCTCCCCCCCTGTGAAAGGAATGTCCGGCATATGACCTGGGGTCAAGCCCCAGTGTAGATAAATGGTAATGTAATTTGGTTACAAAGGCATTATAGGTGAACATTAGCGCTATCCACCCAGTTGAACGCTTGCATGTCCTGAGATGAACCAGGGGCAGTAAAGCGAAACGAATGGCCAATAGCTGACGTGGGACAAAGCGAGGGGCCTGGAATGAGTGGAAGAGGAATCTCAACGACCCTTTCGCGAAATTGGATAGTTTTTCTCCATCCGATAGTAATAAGTGTCCCCCAGGGGTATATTGTAAAATCGCCTTTGGTTAATTGCTTTTTGGAATTGAACAGGTGAGGTGCTGTAGGAAGTAAATGGGACTTACGAAACATGCTGTAAAAGCAGGGTTGTCCACAACTTTTCATGTAGCTGGCAAAAAATTCTAAGTAGCTGGATAGTGATTATCGAGCACCAAAGGTGATCCCTTCTAGAGGGGTCTGGGGGCATGCCCCCCCAGGACATTTTTACATTTTAAGTCCACAGAAAGGGAATTTCATTGATTCTGAGCACAAATTTCCAATAATGTCAGTGCCAAAGTAATTGTAACTTTACAATTTTATTTGTATAAACTTATGCCTTCAGTGGTTTTCTACATGTAATTCCCAGAACTCAACGTTCTGGGAAGTTTATTGAAAATAAGTAAATAAACTGCAATGGGAAATAAGTTTCATTTTCATATATCTACACCAGTCAAGGAACAAATAATTTGTCTTTAAAAATACATATATCACGAAAGTAGCCAGCACAAACAACCCAAGTAGCCGGTTAATTCTGCCGGCTGCCGGCTGTTAGGGACAACCCTGAAAAGGCGACCAGACGTATAGCCCAGAATGAACCATCTTGGCTCGTGGCAAGGTCGAGTGTGGAATGTAGCTGTTGTAAAATTGCCGGCGTTATGGGTTGTTTTTGGTTTGGAGTAAGTCCGTTTGATCTAATAATACCCATTAGCAAGGACTTAAGGGGCCAATTGTTAAGTAAGGGGTTGGTTAACCCAAATTCTTTGTGCAAAATGCCGATGATATTAAGATAGCTGCGAACAGACAAGGCTTTCAACGTGCGGGAGAGAAAGGCTGCGTACTGTAACAGGTGACCGGGTTGGACTGGGACTGGGCAATATCCATATACATACAAAAATGCAGGTATGTGTCACAATGAGTTTTATATGTGGTTTTAGTTGACTCTGCAAAGAGTTGCGCATGATAATTGTGAATTTCCTGGAGGAGTTGCGCCGCCAGCTGGGGATCCCATGCACCTGGAAAAGACAAAAGAGCTACTGTGAACTGACCCGTGATCATTCAGGCAGAGCTGATCAACAGCTATCCGTGGCAGATGGTCCCGTAAAAGAGCATAAAAGGTATGCAGGTGCTGTGGATCGTGTAGGCGAGAGATCGCGTCTGCAATGGTGTTATGAGCGCCTTCAATGTATATAGTACTAATGTGGAAATTGTAGGCTGCAGAGAGCCAAAAAAGGTTATGCAGTTCATCCATGATCAGCTCATTGGCTGTTGTCCCTTTGTTGATAATTTGTACAGCTGCTTGGTTGTCGCTGTGGATAATGACCCTATGATGGCCCAACACCTTGTGGCTAACATTATCGCTAGCGTTCCTTTGTGGTTGATGTGCAGAGAGGACCAGGAAGGGTTGTCTAAGGCAAAATTGAAATAAAACTAGTCCCCCCTGAAATCCCCCCCCCCCCCACAGTAACGGAGCTTGAATCAGTCATGACATCAATAGTGGGGTATTTGTCGAGAAAAAGCTGCGTACCATTAAAAACACAAAGGAAACTATCCCACCAGCGCACGTCCTGCTGAAACGACCGTGATAGCTTATGTTTAGCCATTGCAGCATGCGGATTGCATCATCAAGTGTTTGGAATTTGAACGATCATGTAGTTATTCAGGGTTTCGAATCCCGGCAAGCCTGATTTTTTCAGGCTTTCTTTTCGCAATTGCAGAAGTTGCGTTAATAACTGCGAGGATCTTCTTTACATTTATTTCTTCATTCCGCAGTTCAAATATATGAGTTTCATATAATCACAATTTCATCTTCATCTTTCCCGGGTATATTACAAACCAATTTAATGACCAGCTCCCAGTTGGCTTGTTTGCTCAATTGGTTAGAGCACTGCACCAGTATCGCAGAGGTCAGGGTTCGAATCCCGGCAAGCCTGATTTTTTCAGGCTTTCTTTTCACAATTGCAGAAGTTGCGTTAATAACTGCATGGATCTTCTTTACATTTATTTCTTCATTCCACAGTTCAAATATATGAGTTTCATATATTCACAATTTCAGTTATGTAATCGTTGACCGCATGCCCATGCGGTCTAGAGCAATCGTGAATAAGCCTAACTTCGGTGGAATTTGGCTTGGGAATCGCTCCCAAGGCACTTACCACTGTAGGTTTAGTAGTCGACACAACGTAGTTGCCCTGCCTAATTTCATCGTGAACTGTTTGCTCCACTGTGGCCCTCACAGTGGGGTTTGTCACTGATTTATAATTGCGCATATCCACGTCAGTGAACTGGTTGTTAACATCCATCAACTTGAAACCATAAAGAACGGCATCTTCTAAAACAGCTTTATCGTCATCATCCATTAGCTCGTGTAGCCATAAAGTTTGGTTTAGTGGGGAGTTAGAAAGGGGTAGTCACTGGGGCGTAGCATGTCCCTGAGATGGACTGGGAGTGGTTACATGGCTGTGGCCCGGGTGATTTTACCCACACACTTTTCCCCCTTGCACACGCCGGTTGCATGCATGTTTGTAAACGCAGTTAGTAAAATGACAACCCCTAGGGGAATTGTAGGCTGCAGAGAGCCAAAAAAAGTTACGCAGTTCATCCATGATCAGCTCATTGGCTGTTGTCCCTTTGTTGACAATTTGTACAGCTGCTTGCAGGGCTGAAAATTAACTTCAGTGCTTGGTCGCCACTCGGGCCAGTATCCCTGAATTCTCAGTGGCCCAGGCCAAAATAAAGTGGCCCTCAAATTTTCTCTGCTAACACAAAAAAAAACTCGATCAAGAACGGTTTGAATTTTGCACTTTAGAACGAAACTTTTACTACAATTGATGAACTAAGAGTTGAGAAAAGAAAGGAAACAAAAGAAAGGTACTCCAAGGAAAAACATTTTATTTTATTGTTATTGTTATTCTTTTCGTACTTCTCAAATCCTAGTCGCCCTTTGGGCCATCAAACCTTAACTTTTAGTGGCCCTGGACAATTCTTAGTCGCCATGGGCGACCGTGCGGCCGCCAAGTTTTACCCTGTGCTTGGTTGTCGCTGTGGATAATAACCCTATGATTGGCCCACCGGGGGCCCAACACCTTGTGGCTAACATTATCGCTAGCGTTTCTTTGTGGTTGATGTGCAGAGAGAACCAGGAAGGGTTGTCTAAGGCAAAATTGAAATAAAACTAGTCCCCCCTGAAATCCCCCCCCCCCCACAGTAACAGAGCTTGAATCGGTCATGACATCAATAGTGGGGTATTTGTCGAGAAAAAGCTGCGTACCATTAAAGACACAAAGGAAACTATCCCACCAGCGCATGTCCTGCTGAAGCGACCGTGATAGCTTATGTTTAGCCGTTGCAGCGCGCGGATTGCATCATCAAGTGTTTGGAATTTGAACGATCTAGAGCAATCATGAATAAGCCTAACTTCGGTGGAATTTGGCTTGGGAATTGCTCCCAAGGCGCTTAACACCGTAAGGTTAGTAGTCAATACAACCTAGTTGCCCTGCCTAATTTTGTCGTGAACTGTTTGCTCCACTGTGGCCCTCACAGTGGGGTTTGTCACTAATTTATAATTGCGCATATCCACGTCAGTGAACTGGTTGTTAACATCCGTCAACTTGAAACCATAAAGAACGCTATCTTCTAACAAAGCTTTATCGTCATCATCCGTTAGCTCGTGTAGCCATAAAGTTTGGTTTAGTGGGGAGTTAGAAAGGGGTAGTCACTGGGGCGTAGCATGTCCCTGAGCGGACTGGGAGTGGTTACATGGCTGTGGCCCGGGTAATTTTGCCCACACGCTTTTCCTCCTTGCACACGCCGGTTGCATGCCGGTTGCATGCCGGTTGCGTTTACGAACGTAAACGCAGTTAGTAAAATGACAACCCTTAGGGGAATTAAAGCTCTGGCAAATGGTACGCCCCTCATTAGTAGTGGCGACGAACTGGTTATTAGAATTGCTTACCCTTGGGGTAGCACGCATGGATATGAATGGCTGGGGAATGAGCTCTAAAATTATAGTACATGTATGTAAGTGGTTCGAATCAAAGCTCCACAGATAACCGTATGTGGCCTGTAAGAGATGAAACTCGTCGTCATACTTTAGGACAGAGGTCCATTGAAAATGGGTGGACAATTCCATTATTTTAACTGTATAAGCAAAATAGTTTTGTATGTCCTCTAGTGAGATTAATTTCTTGCTAAGGATTAAGTTGTGAAATATCCGAGCATTACTTATCACCCACTGTGGTAACGTGACTTGCTCTAACTTAGGTTTCTTGGGCCCATAGGAAACAATAAGCTTAGTATTTCCCCCATCAGATATAGTTCGTTCTTCCTCACAGGGTATGATAGTATCTATAAAGTCTATAATCCGAAGGCCTTTCTCACCCTTTGGTAGCTAAGCCGGTCGCAAGAACATCTCCGATGCCCTGGATTCCAGCGACGTGTTGGCAGGTGGCGAGGCTTGAAAGGACGACAAGGTGGATGACTGTTGCAACATGCTCCAGGGAGTTTGTCCCTCTTGGCTCGTTTGGGGCTGAAGGGGATTCAAGATACCATCCAGCGGCGCTGTCACGTTAGATAGCGTAAAACCTCGAAGTCATTTGACCGTAGCTAGCCCATTTCCCTCAACCACAGCATCACTGTAGGCCGTCAGGCTCGCTTGTTTTTCCTCGATTTGCTTCTGCAGGAGGGCTTTCCTTTTCTTTTTGGCCAGCTGCTCCTCCTCGACACACAGGTCAGCCAGTATACTCTCCAGTTCAGCAATCTCTTCATCGTCCACGTGGTCCATGTGGTCTTCACATCGGAAGGCTTCTTTTTGTGGGGAACTCTTGCCTTTTCCTTCGCAAAACTTGCTAGGAATTCCCCAAGTATGCTCGGTTATGGGTTCACTGCATCCTGCGCATTTTGCGATATGCTTTGTTACTTCACCATCGTTTGTGGCTGCCATTACGAAGCAAGAACTTACAAAACAGCTGTATGCTAATAAAGCGCTCTGTATAGCTCAGACAAATAATGCTATATGGCTATGAGTATATAAAAGTGCCTTTTATTCCTAGGCAGCTGTCCCTTGTGGTAACTATGCCCTTCCTACCACAAGGAAAATTGCAGTTTGTCTGTTCCCAACATGAATAGTCCATTCAAGGTCTAGATTGATATAAATGGGATTAATATTCACATTAAAAATTGTCCAAGATTGCACAAACCTTGTGAGAGAATCAGCGATTCCTGGAACAACAGGCACCCGTGTTGAGTCAGTAGATGGATAATTATTTGCAGCCGGCGGGGGTATATGTTGGGGTTCACCTTGTTCTTGAGGTTCTCGCTGTCCACGTGTAGCACTTGTTGATGGAGGTACATATGCAGGTGTTGACGAAGGTACATGTGCACTTGTTGAGGGAGGTACATATGGTAAAGCTGGCCTCAAGTCACTTAAACTTGGGAAAGGTTGTCTCTCCTCCACTGGTGTGCCTGTCAAAGTAATTGGGACTGTTTATATCTTTACAATTGTGAGGACAGTCAAAAAGTACTTCTTTGTGTTCTTGTTTACGGTACAATGTACCAGGTGGTTCTAACTTTTGAGTGTCTGGTTGAAATCATAAATGTTTGCCTTGCAACGGTGGAAAATGCATGGGTACATCATGTTGTGTAGAATGCCAGTTCTGACAAACATGGTGTATGTGATTGTACAATAAATTAAGTTTGATGACTGACTTTTCTTGGTGGTAACATCAACTGAAAATACAATAAAACTTATACATCCAAAGGGGATACATCTTGAAATCATACATAAAACTATCACCATTATGTAAGACAAACCTGTTCCCACCACTCCAGTCATCAAATTTTGCTGTTCCCTCAAAGCAAAATCTAAACAAAGAAAGACACTAAAATTAATAATTAAACAAATAAAAAATTCAATATTTTATGTTTCATTAAATCTTGTAATTTCCCATTTTATCCCATTTTCAGACATCAAAGCCCAGAAAGTACACATGAACATGTACCATATAACACTACAGCATCCATATGTGATTAGTGAATTCCAAAAAGTTTCCAAAATGTTTAGTGAGATACAATCGCATTTCAATCATTACCAATCATTACAAAACACTTATTATTTCCTATTGTTCAGTTCCAGAAAAAGGGGTGGTGAATGGCCTTACCAAAAATTAGGATCTCACTAAAATTCAGTTGAATTGTAAGCATCTCGCAGTCTCGTTTTTTTGACCGATTCTTTGCATCACGATCTTTTTGTGAAGCTGCCTAGAACCTTGAGTTTTTAGAAGGCTACATTGTACAAAATGAATCTCTAAGTTCTGATCTACTTAGGTAACATCTTAAGTTGCCCAAAAATGATCTGAAAGTCTAGGGTCTGAAAAGGGTCTTGGGCTTGTACAAGAAAACCATCATCTCACCGTCTCGCAAAGTCTCGAATTTAGTATTTGCCACCCCTAGAAAATATCCATTCCACCCTAAAAAGCAAACAATTGAACAAAATAATATATGTGTACCTCTCACTTTTTCTGACAGGTCCCGCCTTCCTATCTTCTCAAGGGCTTCCCGTAAGACTTTCACAGTTGTGCTATTAACTCTTCTCTGTTTCCACTCACCAAACATCGCCATGCCTTTTTCTACAACACGACGATGCTCTACATCAATATTTGTTAGTGCACTTTCAGGAACCCCGAGGCGTCTGCCAAGCATTTTCCAGCTTGTACTGAGATCCTCTACAAGATCGTGAAGAAGAGCATCAGACACAAGTGTGCTGTCCAGGCTGGTAGGTACTGTTACTGTAGCTGCAATAGCAAAAAAATGTCAATCACTGGCAGTTAGTCCTTTCTGATGGTATCACAGCATTATTACAGGCCATGTTTAAAACTTATTTAAGTAATTGTAGTCAGGAATTGACATTGTGAGTGAAAGGTTTGAGACTGACTTGTTCAGTTGTTAGCTTAAGATGTTCTGGCTAATGCTTAGGCTTTCATCAGTTTGAAAGATGACTGTTATTATGCACGATTCATAAATTAGACATGTACAAAAATGTACAGGGTGTGCTATGTAAGGAGTACTGAATGGTCCCCCAAAGTAACATAACTCTTGGAATTTCGAATTCTTAGGAATTGTAAGAGTTTCTGAATCTTGAATTTTGAAAACCACCCTCCCAAAGCCTTGGAATTCTGAAAGCATTGGCTGTTAGCTTGGGCAAACATTCACTTGAAGCTGCACTTTAATTTAACAAGCTTTTATGTCATCTTAATATAGCCTACTACTCCTAAACTGATGCAATCTATTAATGTTGGTCTGGGATCATCTTGGGCTCAGAAATTGTTAAAGTTAAAATCTCCATCTTGAATTTAAAAGTAATGTATTTAGAATCTCTTGCAACCAACCACCTTCACCCACTGCCAACAAGAGAATCATTGCGACTAATTTTTTTTAAAACATGTATTGTTTTCTTACGTGGGCCTTGGAATGGAACATTCTGATCACCTGAAAAAGAAAAATATCAATTGTGAATGAAATCCTCGTGACAATGATGTTTCAGTACCTTCTTATAATCAGTGGTATAATAAATTAATAGTTGACCAACAAAATCGACATTGGACCACTGCTGTTTACCAAAATGTTGTACTGTAATTAAAAGATCACATTATCAAGGGTAAATCAGTTAATAGGCCACTCAACATGTTAATTTGTAAGACAGCTCAAAAGAAATAATAAATTTATCACCTATTGAAGCATTGTATGGTTAGGTTCATGGTATTCATGTCTTCATTTGAAGTAAGGCCTTCCCTGACATTAGTGTATAAAGGTTATGCATTAATCTGTGGTCAGGACCGTGGCTACGTTTCCCTTTACCTCCAAAGTGGGGGGGGGGGAGGGAGGGGTACAGGAGATTTTGAATGACAGGGTTCCTGTTTCCCATACCCACTCCACCCTTGATCTCTCCATCCTCTCAAAATGCCTGCAATCACAAAGTATGTTGCAAAACAGACGGGAGGTTGAGAAAAACAGCTGTCAATAAAGACATTCCATGAGCTGTACCTGTCATGTAGGTCTGCCTCAGCAATCATAACAATCACATGAAAACCACAGTCACAATGATTGCCCAACATTTTTGTAGCGATTGTAGCAATCCCAGTGAGCAGATAGATGCAAGTGTTTTAAGGTTGGTTTTCACTAGCAATGGAGTCGGAGTCGGAGTTGGAGTGGTAATCAGAAACGCAGAGTGTTTTGATCTAGTGAAAACAACGTTCCGATTCCGCTTACAACTTCATTGCTTACAATCTAGTGAAAACTGGGTTGTCGGAGTCGGAAGGAGTAGCGGAAGAACTAAACCAATCATAAATCATAGGAACAAGCACTGTGATTGGTTTATCCTTCTGCTTCTGCTTCCAACTCCAACAATCTGGTTTTCACTAGATCATAAACGATGGAATTGTTAGTGGAGGCAGAAGAAAATGGAAATGTTCCAATTCTTCCAACTCCGATTCTGTAGAGCTCATGATTCCGCTTACGACTGTGCTTACGACTCCGATTTTTTATTTTTACTAGGTCATAAGCGCTCTGATCTTACTCCTCTGCTTGTGACTCCGACTCCAACTCCATTGCTAGTGAAAACCAGCCTTTAGGGGGTTGCCAGCCACAACGCACTAACAATTATACATTAAAATGTGTGACATTGTCAGACACTGTCCAAAATATACATGTTCAGCTGTGGTATTTCTTTGTACTGGAGGTTTAAGAATGTAATGTTAGTGTGTGATCAGGCCCAGAAATCAGGAGTTTACTCATGGGAGGTGTCAATTCACTTGGAACTTAAAAAGCATCAATGAATTGAAGGGCACAGCCGCACAGGGCAAAAATATTCATCTTGTTTATACGACATAAGCACGTTCTAAAAATAAGCTTAATAGCCGTTTACATAAATCAATAAGAAAGCTAATATTCCCTTTGAGTGTACTCTTACCTTGGATTCCTAATAATTTATTCCTTAAGTCATTTCTGTTAATTGCGATCAGTTTAGAAGCCAAGAAATCTCTGTTTTCTTCTGACAGCATGTTACGCTGTTCAAGAGCGCTAAAAAGTTCGAATGCTCGGGTAAATTTCTCTGCCTGTCCAGCAGGAATCACATCTCCACACAGGAATTTCAACTCCTGAAGATCTGAAGTAGTCAAACTGTTGGAGAGTTCCAACAAAAGTGATCTATAGTTACTCATCGTCGTTAAATTCCGTCAAGTTTGAAGCATTCTTCATCGAATTTTGGTTTGGTTGAATCCGGGAAAGGAAGAAGCGACTGGGCTCAAGACGCCTCATGGGATTTTTCGCATGTTCTATTTCCGGTTCCGGTTAAAGGCTTTCCCGCGCTTTTTGCGCGCTCGTTCCCAGGCGTTGCAAAATTCAACCAGTCATTGGAGGCCATGTTACAAAACAGGCAGCCAATCAGATGTCGCCAGGTGAATACATTGGCGTGTCAGTTCCGCTTGGACCAAAAATCTGTCACACTGCAAAATTTACTGCACAACCTGGAAATTTGAAGTATGGCGGAGAACCGTAAAAGCTTATTCCTAACGTATCTTATTTGGCTGATTTGGGGATGGTTTGGCTTGCATCACTTGTACCTTGGACGAGATATCCAAGCCTTTTTATGGTGGTCAACCATCGGTGGTTTCTTTGGATTGGGTTGGTTTCGCGATCTTTGGCGAATTCCAGAATACGTTGATGACGCTAACGATGAGCCTTACTTCGTGGAAGAGCTGAAGAGAAAGATAAGACTCCGTAAGGAGCCTGCTTTTAGCGTGACAAGATTCGCTGGGCAAATGTTGGTGGGGTACTTTTATGGTATATTGGTTCGATTAGCGATCCCCGAGGAAGCTAAATGGCTGCCTTCGTTATTGGTACCCCTTGGTGTAGCTATCGGCGTGTATCTTGTAGGAAACATCGGTCGTGAAAGAGGCGATTTTAAATATCCTTTGGCGGGATCATTCATTGCTAATATTGTACTGACGTATCTTACCGGCGAAGAAGCCGGCTATATGTACTTAGCTTTGATTGCTGCGATATTTTTTCAGAATCACCGCGAATTTCGCAAAGAGAAACCACAGAAAAAGACCTTTTGCAAGCGTTTGCAGTACCTCGCTGTTGGTGGACTTGTCGTTTGTTGTTTGTGGAGCTCATTCCTTTATTTCAATGCACAAGTTACGACGGAGGATGGCGAAACCGTGAAGCTACGCGATGCTGTAAACCATTTCTTCCATTCTCCTGTGTGGCTTGAGTTCAAAGATGTGTTTTGGGGTTTGTACGAGGAGGGGCAGAAACATGGCTGGGACAATTTCTACGAGGAGTTTGTCAAAGCGCTTGATCCCAGAGGAGAGAAAAACGCTTATCGTGTGCTTGGGCTAACGGAGGATGCAACTCAAGAAGAAATCAAAAGACGTTATAAAAAACTTGCAGTAAAATGGCACCCAGATAGAAATCCGGACAATAAGGAGCAAGCCCAACAGAAATTTATGGAAATTCAAGAAGCTTACGAAATTCTCTCCAACATTAAATCAAGGAGAGCTTCTAGAAATACAAAGACAAGGGGCGATTCTGATCAACACGATCACACGGAATTTTAACCAAGAATTGAGTTTATAATCAGAGTACAGTTTTATCAATATTTTAGATAGCAATTAGTTTGCTTGTGACAATGGAACAGGTGGTCAAATTATGATGATTATTGGTATGTGATCCACCTGTGAGAAAGCCAATAAAAACAAATGATAGTCAGTCAAACGGAAAAGAAGGAGACATGTCCCCACTGGGGACTGAAGCTAGAGAATCTTTTTTTTTGTACAAAAGAATCCATGGCGAAATAGTCAAAATATTTAACTTTTTTGTACATTAATTACGAGTGTAGTCAATTTCTTTTGAAACAAGGGACATTTACCATTTGGCTTGAAGATCTGATGTCGAATATTTAAGGCATTTTCCACAATCACAGTAAGCAGTGATTTTTGGAATAAATGTACAACCTCAAAAGGTGTGGTAGAGTGTAGATAACTCTAAATTTTTATGCTCACTGAAACCAAAAACAGTTTCCCTGTGACACTTATTCCTGAAATATAACTTCCAATTTAACCTGGACTTTGGTGTTTCCCCTGTTAGTGTGAGTTATCAACATTCCCCTGTATCACAAAAAAAAAATCCAGTTACGTTTTGATTTCATTCCTTGCTGTTGCTGGGCAAGTTGCAGAAAACATTGCTCAGGCAATTGTGCTCAGAAAGGCAACACAAGAGGAAAGATACCATAGTCTGACTCTTGATTTATCTCAGTTACTTTTAAAAGTGGTAGCTTCATTGATTAAAAAAAATACTGGTAGATGGCTGGATATAGCCCTTTTCACAGTTGACTTTTTAACTGGCCATTGCCATAAAGGTGACTGCCGGTTTATAAAATGGATCAGGTTTTTTTTCATGGTCAGTTGGCTTAACATATGAACAAAGTGCTGTAAAACTTGTGGTAGGGGTACTCAAGAGCGGTACTGTCTTATGTATGACGCATGCGCATATTGGTCTGCTGAATGTTACCTACGTGTGTTCTTGTCTTTTAATTTACAGTATTTAAGATATGAACGGCAAAGGGTTGTTAAGTATGGGGCTTCTGTATTTGTCTTGTATGACGCATGCACAATTGGCTGGGTTGTCTAGTTAGTGGTTATGGTGAAAAATTTTTTAGTGCCGGAGTTTTGTTATGGGGATTGACATTTTGAGGGATGTAAAAATGTGGGAGTGGAAGGATTTGTGAATGTGAGGAGCATATCACGCTTCTGTGAATGTGATTTGCCTTGAAAGTTGCGTTTTGTATAGCAGCAGTGTAATATTGTGCTGCTTGAGAGGCAGTTTCCCTTGGCGTTTTATGGGAGATGGTTTCTGAAGTGGATTGTAAGTTTTCTCATTGAGTAACCTGTATTTTGCAGAGGAGAGAAATGACAGCTGTGTTTGCTGCTTATTAGCACTGTAAGGAACAGTGGCTTAGGAAGAGAAGGGATTGGCACTATTATGATGATGTAATTAGTGGATTGCACCGTCGATGCATCATAGTTCTTGAGAAGGGAGAGAGATGAGTGCTTATTTCAATGGGAAGTTGATTTTAATTGCATAAAGATGACGAAATCGGTCATTAGTAAGGAGATCAATTAATAAGGTAGCTGTTACGAGTCTTTAAGATAGAAATAACTGAATATTATCGAGCGATGCGTGTGGTGTTCACTGTTGTGTTGGTTGGGTTTGAGGTAATTTTGTAAGTGCATATTCTGGTACGTAGTTGTTTACGTTACGAATTCTGAGTCAACTTGTTTACTTTTGCAAGGGGATTCCCGGGTTAGCAAACCGGATTTAAAGATCACGTCACGAGATATGCCTTAATGTGCCCCAGACTCTGCCGATCTGCTCGAGTTCGTGTTTATCAGATGTTATATTTTGATTCTACTGCTATGTTCACTGTTTGTATTCACGGTCTAGGCACTACAGTAAATATTTCGTCGTCCCCGTGTGAGCATTCTCCGTTGTGGGTGAATTTATACCAATATTCAGCGTTTGAGTGAATTTGCGTTTTTCAGCAGAAATAAAAGCGATAAGAAAGTTAAGCTGAGTCATCAGAGTTTAAACATTACGTCATCCAGGAACGCTATAGTCAAAATATTGTGTCACACAATCACACTTTTTCATCACGCCTGTTCGTATAAATACAGGATTGCTTCCACATTTGTGAAACCTAGGGGTGGGGAGGGTCAGAATGGCCGGTTAAAATGCCCATTGGGCTTTCGTCTTATTTGCATTACCATGTATTTGAACGTCAATGTGAGGCAGTTTCGGGCAATTTTGCAGTTTCTGGTCTAAATTGCCTCACATCCACCTTCAAATACATTGTAATGCAAATGAGAAAAGTTAACTGTGAAAAGGGCTGTTGTCAGGATTTTCAAAAGCATCCGATGCCCAACAAAGTTTCATACGAGGAGGCTCCGCCCCTAGGTCCAACCCCTTACCCTTTTATATACCATTTTTGACAGAAAAGGTACCCCTTTCGTATACCTTCCATTGAAAAATGGTACCCCTTTCACATACCTACTTAAGAACATTGCACCCCTTCGAAACCCTTGGAAGGACGTCTTCATCATTTTCACATGACGTTTAATAAATTAAAATGATACAGTCATGAGGTGCGTCTACTCGAAATATTTTAATCAAAGTCCCTTTTAAATACCTAAATGACAGATTTCCCTACCCTTTCATATACTTCAGCTCGTGAAATACCTACCCTTTTGTATACCTGAAGCCTGAAAGAGGTACCCCTTTCAGGCAGAGCCTCCCCGTATAAGTCACCGGCTACTTTTAGCATTTGCGCCGGGTACTTTTTGTACCCAAAAGTATCAGTTCACGTCAATGATGTAGCTGATTACGGACAAGATGTAGCATGCATGTAGCTGATTATTTTGCCCAGATTTTAATTCAAGCGGACAGTGCCTACCAAAAAAACACTTCTTGTCACTGAAAATGCACCAGAATGCATCTCTGGGGATGCAAATTATAAAAGTTTCCCAGGGGATGCCCCCCAGAGCTCCCCTGCAGGAGGAGATTCCTCTCTCCTGCACCCTTCCCAGTGTGGCTTTGTTGTGCCGCAATAAAGTTCCGGCTACTCTGATAGCTCAAATTGAAAACCCTGTATTGACAGTGCAATTTTGCACCTCCTATACAAACATTTGGTTTGGTGTAAACAAAACACAGATTAATAAATCAACATTAAAAGAAAACAGCTCTACTTGCAAAAAATCTATTTTGTGATGGTTGTTGTCAAATAAAGTATGAAACACAACAGCATGTTTTGTCAGGATTTCCAGCACCAAGAAGAGAGTTGAGAAAACAATGTGCAACAGAGTGTGTTCTTGATGATGTTCCTGGTAAGGGATATCCTAACAAAACACTGTTTGGAGTGCTTGCTATAAAATTTCTCTCCAGTTAAATCACTAAATAACAGTTTACTACACCTAGCAGACATCTTGCAATTACCGCACCAAGCTACTATGGACAGAAGTTGAAGTCCTTGAAAAGAACTATTACCTTAATAAACCCTGTTACAACAAACAACCATGACCCCAATGAGGGCTATTTAGTATTATAGCTGATGGGAGCTGACTTCAAAGCAGAAGTGAAGAAACAAACCCTATAGATCGTTTTCACTGTCACGCCATAAAAAAATTAATTTGAAACCGTTCAATGAAAGAAGCCAAGAAAAATGAAATGATATAAAAGACTAATGCATAAAGAACTTCTCCAAGTCTCAGGTCTGTGTGGTACACCACTTCCGAGTTATTTGCCCAAACGTTTCACGCAACTTTATGGAGTTTGTATGGAGACATTATATTGGTGTACATTGGATGTACACCAACATGGTGGCTGGAAATGAACAAAAACATCTGGGATTCAATTTTGCGATGAGAGTGATTTCTTTTCGCTCGTGAGCTAGTATACATGCACATAAACACACCTCCTAATACTTGAAATGTTTGAACTGCTGAAAATGATAGGAGAGACCTTGTTTTAACCAGACAGCTTTGTCGCGACCACTATTTTGGTGTCACGCAAGGTGAAAATTCGGAAATTCAAAATGCTATATTTTCAAAAAAGACACCAAGGGGCTGGAAACTTGTAGAAAGATTTATTACTAGGTCATCTTCAAATTGGTGTAGATAAAAATTCAGAAGACCTCATGACTTTGATTTTAGGATTTGATGACGTCACGATGAAAACCATCTATACTAGCTTAGATTGTGTTTCCACACTGGCTGTCATGCCTATCTTTTTTGTCAAAACTTGTTGAGTTATTTGAGAAGGGAACAACCAATTATTCTCACTGTGGTTTTCAATAACATAGAAACTCTGAAGTTTAAAATTTAACATTTACATTTTAGACTGCCATCAATCTTAAACTGGTTCCAAAATCAGTAATTATCACAGACCACATGCAACCATGAATTCACAGGATATCGGTGAACTGAAAAGTGGATTAAATTTAAATATTTGTAACTATAAAAATAGAATCAACTTTTCATAGGTCTTTTATTGTGACAATAAAAAGCAGTGGATAGGAAAAGAGCGTGGAACAAAAAAGTTAGTTTGAACGGAAAAGAGGACTGGCCCTAACATATGATCAGGGAATTCAGTTGAATGAAGCAAGAGAGGTAAGAAAAATTGCTTCTGCTTTCTTTTGATTGTGAGTATCCTTTTCAACTTTGCTGCTTTAGGAAAAGTTATTCATTGATTAGACTTTTCCCAGATTCACACTTCAAACTCAATCCCGTACTCCCAACAGTTTTCATCGGGTTATCCAGATCCCAACCACATGTCTTAAAAAGTGCCTTACAGAGGTTCCAGATTCCCTCATCTTTGGTACACCAGTGGAAGATGGTGATAAGAAAAGTGGTATGGTCAAAATAGGCACGCGACAGGGTCAAGAAAAATGTGGGCAACTTTCACTTTTTGTTACCTGATACCAGTTTCCTACAATAACATTTCCTGAATCTCGCATCGTAAAATCACTAAATCCCATATCCTGTTCACAATTACAATAACAAATCTTGCTCTCCCTTCTCTCTAAAATTCTGAATCCCAGTCTGCAAATAAGCAAAATACCGCATCCTGACTGAAAAACCTACTGGGGACCCTCTGTCATAAGAAAAGGCTCCATTCAACTTTTGTTTACCATTGTCAATTATGGCAACATTTTTATCGAATATTACAGTGAAACTGTTCCTTTCTAGTTTGTATCATCAACGTAGAGCCTGACAAGTTGCTTTGATGCACCAGGTAAGTGAGTGACAGGGCAGCATCCATGTTGGTTGAGGTAGTTGTAGATACACGGGTAACAGAACACATAACCTGACGACGACAGTGCAGTTGGATTGGTGCACACTTTCTTACACAGAGGGCACTGTGCTGGGTGTGAAGGAAGAGGAATGCCATGCTGAGCAGGCTGCAAAGAGAACAAAAAACTTGTTCATAAAATCAATTTTGATTGTTATACCTCCCAACTCAAACGCCTTTTTTGATTGGACAAGAACATGTCACTGCCATGGGTCAAAACAGTCTAAGGCCCTGTTTACAGGAGTCATCCCGGGAAGACTTTCATCTCGTCCCGGGATGACTTTCATCCTTGTGTCTAGTCATTTACCTGTAAGTGTTTACATGATTTGGAGCTGAAATGTGTTTGCCCAGGGAGGATTTCATCCCAGTCTTCAGCACCGGGATGAAATCACTCATGTAAACAGGGCCTAACTCCCTAGAGTGAACAAAACTCTTTAAATCCCTAAGGAAAACAACCTGAAGTTTCGACTCGCACGTGATCAGGTCGTGTGCCTTGAAACTGCGGCAAATTTGTGTCCAGCCACGTCAACCAAGACCCTCGATGTCTCAGGGAAACAAAACTCACTGTTTCCCTTGGGGCCAGTCATTAAGTGGTTATTACACATGTTCCATGTGATGACACCACAACTCTAGGTCAGCAGGTGGTCGCTTGAAGTAATGGCAAAAAATTTGATATAATGGCAAAAATGTGATCTTTTAATTGGCTGTTCATTGCAACAATACCAAGAACCATTAACTGCAGGATTTCTCCGGTAACAATTCCATTACCCCAGAGTCTCTCCCAGTGACCACCCACTAACTAAGAAGCCTGAGGACTCTGGGTGCAAGAATGATTGGTCTTTTGTCAAGTCCTGAAAATTCCAGTGTATTTCTTACCTTGGGCTGGGGAGGTGGTGCCGGAATTGGTAACTGAGTAACCGATTGAACCGCTCCTTTGTTGTCACTTGAATACCACCAATCTATGAACTTGAGAAAGAACACAACAACTGGAAGGCCATTGGCTAAACCAGACACAAGCAAATGAGCAAGTGACTTTGGAATGGCTGATATCCTTTCAGCCACCGTCTTCCCACTGAATACACTAGTATGGCTGTTCTGTATAGTGCGTGCAAGTATGTCTTGTCTTGTAAGCCTCTGAAGTGACACACCAATAACGTGCAACAAAGGAGAGTGAACTTCAGAGAACTTAAATATGTACAGCAAATAATAACACAAAAATACTGTTTCCCAGGTGAAATGCAACAGGGGATAAACATAAACAAACGTTCTCTTCAGATGAAGGAAATATGAACGTTTTCTTGAAGAATAAGAAGCTATATGTCCATTCAAATTTTCTTCTCTTGCTCGTTCGAAGAGTTGATCAAGTTTAAGCTTTGCATATGGCACTGCAACTAACACGATTAAAGACAAGTATTTTTGCAAACTAGAAATTCCTTCCCCACTGTTTCCATTCCGAACACTGCTCACTCTTTTGAGACCATAAAAATGCTCAGAAAAGGATCCTCCAAAGTGCTTTAGGTATTGATTCTGAAGTATGTAATCTAAACAGAGGTAGATTTCATCTCCAAGACGCCAAACCCACCCCCATCTATCGGGATTGGAACTTGCCAACACCTTCAACGCATACGAAACAGCAGGTCTGAGAACCGATGCCATAGATTCTTCGGCTACTATTTCAAATATCGTAGGGTTCGCGTTAGTAGTTCCTTGATTCAAATGCGCCGCAAAGTCCGTCATCTTGAAAGAACCGATGAGAAACCAGAAGGCTTGGTCACCAAGTGAAAAGATAAAGGGCGTGTAAGCTACATATACTGTCCCAAAATATACATCTTATTCGATGGTTTAACATATAATACGCGCGGATATTTTGCGAGTTTCGTAGCATTTTTCCGAGCCCCAAAGGGGTATTATTCCACCTGAAAAAAAAATTACTTCAAAATTTGGTTTTTCCAGTCCTCCCCGGGGTAACTGATCGACCAAAATCGATCATCGGAAAGCTGATCGATAAATCGATACTAATCGGTCAGATCGGTCGATTACTATCGATTAATATCGGTAATCGATAAAAATAGATAGTCACAACTTTTCCACTACAAACAGTGTCGATTTTTATGGTAGGTGGTCTAGGTAGCGCACCTTAACATATTATTTTGTTTAAAGAATCAGCATAAGCTGAATGTTTCAGAAGGAAATGTAATTTTTATACTTTGTTTACACCTCGTGTACAGCACGGTAACAGGATACTTGTTCTATGTTCTTGTTTCACTCACATTGCTGTAATAAATTAATACATCACAATGTCCTCGAGTAACATCTTGTTGACAACAGAAAAAAAGTAGATAATTACGATAGACACGAGTGGAGATGAAAACCAATGAAATTGATATTAATTAATAGAAATCAATAATAATCGATGAAATCGATAGTCACAACCGAAAATGGTATCGATTTTTATCGATTTCCGATAAAAATCAATTGATTAGAATCGATTGATATCGATTAATATCGATTTTATTGGGATATCGATTTTTCGATTAGTTACGCCGGGAGTCCTTCGGCCAAAAAACCTGCGAAACCTGGATTTTCGGTGCAATACATAATTTTACTGTGTAATGCCGTGGCATATTTTGCGCGTTCTCGTGACCTTATAGGGTAAAATGGTGCAAGAGTGGAATATAAATAATACATTGTATCCACGTTCTTCCCAGTTTGTCCACGTTCTACGCTCTTCCTAGTTGACCTAGTAGTTTGCCCTTGTTCACCCTAATTTGCCCACGTTCACCCTCGTTTGCCTACGTTCTCCCTAGTTTCCCATCGCTCACCCCAGTCTTATCCACGTTCTCCTTAGTTTGTCCACATTCTTCCCAGTTTATCCACGTTTACCCGAGTTTGCCCACGTCCACTCTAGTTTGCCCTAGTTTGTCCACGTTGAATGAGTAAAGAGAGGCCAAGACTCAAAGAACGGCACCCCAAAACCCATTTCTTTTGGCGTTGTAATATTATCTCGCGGCTTTGTCGTGTATTGCAACACATGCATTCTCATCTTTGAAGTGCTTGCGTTGCATTTTAATACCTAGGCCTGGTTGGGTATCAAATCGCGATCAATGGCACGCAATGCGCATGTAACCCAGTGCATTACGTAGCTATAGCCTGTTACAGGCGTTAAGATGGCGGAAAGAGACTGAAGAGACACTTCTCATTCATGCACCACTATCTGAACGCCTGAAAGGAAAGATGGGGAGTTTCTCCTGAAAGCTATGTCTTCTTCAGACTTATCCTTTCTTTTTTATTAGCCATTTAAGCACCGCAGATTTCTTGTTCGGGACGAAAAAAAATTCTGCTTTGAAGGAAGCCACAATCAACCCGTATGGGGCTCGAGCCTGGTATACAACTTCGTTTGAAATCTTCTTGCGAATTAGAAGTTTAATCTCGATATACCGTATTTTAAATCAGTCAGCAAACTGGGAGATTAGTCCCTCCTCTCCTGGCACCATATTTTTTTTTAACGGGCACTGGTTATTTCTTGCTATTTGTTATTGGTTGTGTGACGAATGCATGCACAGCAAGAGAGGATGAAGGGAGAGAGCGAATCCTCTATACATGGGCCTCTTCCGATGAAAATTATTTGAAATCTATTTTTGGTTCTGTGTAATACTGCGTGGTTATTTTAAGGACGACACCTCATTGGTCAGTTAGAATGAGGTCATGTAATTTTAAATTGTTGACATGGGAACAACAGATAAAAATAACCTTAGCAGCGTGGGTGCGACCTAATAATAAATTTCAAATAATTATCAAATAATTATCTTCTCTTGATGCACAGTCAACGCTTCATGAGCTCTTTTTCGTTTTCAGATCTGTGACAAGTATAGAGGGCGCTCGGGTTCGCGAACAGGCACTTAAGAGGCAATGTCCACTAAGACCAAGCGAAATCGAAAATATGTGGCACATGATGAAAAATCAAAATTCTCCGTTTTTCGCCCAGAGATACCTTATGGTAGCTCTAGAAACGTGGTGGCATTTTTTGTTGAGAAACTATTTTTAAACCTCCAAAAAATTTAAAAACCGTTAACGCACTACGTGTCTCTACAAACACCCCAAATAAACGCGAATCATACCTTCTCGTAAACTTCGCTCTGTTTAATTCGCGTCATAGAACAATCCTGTTTTGAGCTTAGAAATTTGCTGTTGAAGAGTTTACAAGTAATTTGAGTCAAATTATTCTTTTGTGGATTAATTTTCAAGGTCATGGCAGGCTGCTGAAAACCTCTAAAATTCGCTTGCTTTGAATTCTTAATTTGGCACAGTTTTTCAAGAGAAAGTTTCCCTTCCCGGTAAAACACCGAATCACTTGAAATTCAGAATTCTTGAAAGAGGAAATGCCGTTCTTAAACCAGGTTTAAAAATTAGTTTCGGGCTTTTTATCAGCGCCGAGTACAAACGCTTTCAAAATCCCGATAATTACAACATTAACGCGTCAACAATTGGCACATACCTCCGACCATATAACCGAAAATGCGAACATTTCGTCTATTTTGGTTGGTATTCGGTTGTAATCCACAGCAGAAAGGTAATGTCTTGCTCACCTGACTATGGTATTGTTTAAATATCAGGTTCTGTGCGTACTCTTTCATAACATTCATCTCGGCGTCCGGGGTCAACAACATCACTGAAGCATCGCTTATTGGCAATCAACCCAAATGACTTATTTCCATCCCGCCTCCTTTTGTTAAAATGAGGAACCTTCAGGAATAAAATGATTTTGCCTTAGTTGAACTTCAAAAGATTTTTCTCCCATAAGACGTCTTTTCTTGATCTGTATTCGTTGTAAAATTTCGAAACGATAATTTCTTGCCGAAAGCTTACAAGCCTGTTTAGTTTGAGTCACGCAACAAAATGTCACGCACTTGATTTTACCTGACGTCGGGTTTGGCTTGGAGGGGGAAATGCACAGGAAACAAAAAAAACAACAAACAAAAAAGAAACATCAACAACAACAAGCAAACAAAAAACAAACAAACAAAAACAAAGCAATGAAAACTTTGAAAACCTGTGGACCCAAGGACCTATTACCGTCAACTGCCGCTCATAAGCCCTGGGCTTAGGCAACTTTGTAAGGGGTTTTGGGTGGGCTTATAAACGGAGGGGCTTATATCCGGGGGGGCTTATAAGTTTCGAAATGAACCACAGCAGTGTTTTTCGAAATACGTTTTTAATTTACCAGTTTTTAATTAACCTTTGAAACGTCACAATAAATCGAATTCATTTCAATTTTAATTTAACAACAAAACCAAGACTGTAACAACACGAACGTAACCGGAACGTTCTGTGAGAGTGCTTAATATTAAGGAAACAGGGAAAACTAGAGGGCGACTTATATCCGGTGGAGCTTATACCGGATGTATTTTTTTGTTTACAGGTAGATGGGCCTATAACCGGGGGGGGGGGGGGGGGCTTGTAAGCGGTTGGGCTTATAAGTGGCAGTTAACGGTATTTATGTATTTAACAGTATCATTAGAGGCAGTGAAGCCTAGCCAAAACCTTGCCTGTTACTAGGGCTTTGAAAAAGAAATTATTATTAGGTCTCTATGTATTGGTCTTCAAAAATTGGTCGAGGCAGGAGTGAGAATGTAAAAATGTATGTTGAGTTTACTCAAGCCCACACCAGGGGTGTGGCCAGGGGTGCCGGAACCGTCCTTTTCGTTCTTTATAAGCTTGTGAAACCATTTTATGGCAAACCTAGCGGGTTACAATTTTATACATGAAACTCGAAATTAAGTTGAGTTTGAAACTCAACTCATGTTGAAACTCATCATGACTAGGAGTCCTAATGTTTAAGGCTCTTTGTCGCTTTCCGCCTGATCTTCTGAGCAGTGCAGGTGACGAAGGTGGAGAACCATCCTTGTGACGAATGGCTAACGCTCGAAGCGTCAGCTTTCAATCTCTTCACGGTGGCTCAATTTACCTCATCAACTCAGTTGATAAATACAAAGTTTTGTGTTTCGCTTCCCCACCGATGCAGCACCACAGTTTCTCTAGAAACTAACCCCCTTGTTTGTCAAGAGATAGTTGGTTGTGCGATTTTTCTCCGTCTTCTCACGGTTGAGGAGAACGAGCTCGGTTTCACTTAGGCACTGCTATGGACGGTAGACCATCAGATGACAAGGCCCTAGATTTCAGCGCAGATATTGGTCTTCTAGGTCCCACGCCATATGCTCTTCATACACGGACGGATTCCTTCTTTAGAAAACTGTATATTCACACCATCGATCTTCCAAGTGGCAACTAAACAGCTTGCAATGGACGCGTACCGGATGACACTTAAGGATGGTTCTCCACTGGGATCTTGATATCGTGTCCGGAGTTAAGGAGGACAAATGTATCCGACTTAGTCTCCCCCGGCCTTGCGGTCGCAGGTTCCCTTCCCTCCATGGGGGGGGGGGGGGGAAGGGAGCCAAGAGTTTGAACACCACGCTCAGCTCTGCTTCTAGTACTCCTGCGCAAACTATGGTGGCCCTGCAGGCCCTGCAGTGGTAGCAGCCAGCGCTGTCTTGCCGGAAGTTGACTGTCTTCAGGGCTGGTATGGTAGTGTTAATCTGCTTAATGACGTCTGCCGTCACAGCGAGGAATGCACGAAAGTGGGTATGAGGAAAAAGTGTACTTACCAGAGCCCACTGGAGGGAAGACACCGATGTGTTGCGAAATAGCTTTGGACTCCGAGTCTCCGACTTGCCATTTCCACGGTCTGCTTTTCTCACTTTCCCGTTCGAGGCATACTTAGACAGCCCTGGTAGAACTCAACATGACCAACGTCGATTAGTTCCCTCTACGCTATTCCCAGACAAGAGCGATGGGCTGGGCAAATGGTCCATGTTAAGAATATTAATTAAAAATACTTTTGAGCGTGCTAAAAGAAAATCAACGAAGCTCAACTTCTGAGTGGATATCGCTGATTCCAACACTGCAAGTGTGACCCGAAAAGTCTTTTTTTGCAACTGGAACAGCAACTGCTTGTTCATATCGCTTGCAACTAGTTTCTGAAAAGAATAAGTGACCTCTATTCGCAGCCAAGGGAGACAATGGTTTGATTGGCTATTGTACTCGGTGACAGGGGTCCTGACTGCGAGAACTCCAAAGAACCTATCCTTTTACAATGGCTCGATATAGAGGAAGCGCTCTACAACTGCTGCATGTTAAATCTGGCCTTTTCCTTTTTTTTTTGTTTTAACGAAAATTATCAGTTTTTGAACATTTACTCAAAGCCGATCCGCACTTAAGACATTTTGTCTAGTTTCCAATAATGCCGCACCTGAAATTCTCACACGCCTGATCACGCCAACAAGAAAATTATTTCCGCAAATGGCAGCTTCTCGTGGCGCCTTCTTCGACGCAGCACTGGTGGCTTGCAAATAATATTGAAATCCTTCACCGTGAAATTAATTAGACTTGAAAAGTCGAAAGCTTGAAAAGTCGAACTCTGCATAAGATATAAAAAAATATATGGATGTTTGCTATTTTAGACTATCGGAAGCTAATACTTTCTTCTTCTAGTGAACACGTGACAATTTTTTCCTCTCGCCAGAGCGTCACAAAATGTACATCTATGTAATCTGCAACTTGTTTTGCACAGGTCAGAATTGTGTGGTGAATAGTCCCGTCATATGTAGTATCACTCTATTTTACTAGTCGAATGATATTTCAGGCATAACTTCGGCGGTGTAACATGACACCAAACAGGAGGACGGAATGTGAGTAAACAAACAGTTGTTGCCAAGTGCTACGCATTGAAAACTTACGATTACAGAGAAAAGTGAACTTAAAATTTTCAGGAAACTTGTAAAAAACAAATGGATGCCTTCTTTGTTAGCCTTCGATATGCTTTAGTCTAAATCATGGTAAAAATTCAGCTATCTCTGTGGACTGTTTTTACATTGAGGTAGTCCGGCATCTGGGATGAAAACGGGAAACGGTCATTCCGGTCGAGTTGCTGAAACAAACGCCATCACTATTTACATCGCCTTCTATCTTGTATAATTTCTTTCATAGCTTAAGTTATTTCAGACGTCCTAATCTTTCCATTTTTTCCCCATTTTTGCAATGCCATCACCAAAACCTACCCTGTGACTTGACCAGAACCCGTTGCGTGACAGACAAATTTAGTTAAATCAGACCATGATAACAGTGCGGTTTCTGAGATGAATGTGGAGATCACTGCAAAGTTATTTAGTTTCTTCAGGGAATTAACACTGGGAGATTTTAAAAATTCATTTGCCATTCGCTAAGGGATGTGAATGTGTTGGCGGAGTCGTTCTTCATTAGTTGAAAGTCAATCTGGAGATACCAGGAGATAACGGTCGATTCCACGCGTCAAGATGGCCCTTGGACAGTACACCTAAAACTTGACAAAACCTGGCATTTAGACAAAATCTTATTCAAGGTAAGCTAGATATGACCTTTATCCTGTACTTTTCATCCAAATGCCAAAGGAAGCAAGGAAAAACTTCCAAGTTTTCGGCTATTCGGTCGGAGGCACGAGCCTATTGTTTGTACTGGTTGACAGGTTAATGTTGTGATTATCGGGATTTTGAGAGGGTTTGTACTCGGCGCTGATAAAAAGCCCGAAACTAATTTTTAAACCTGATTTTAGAAGGGTATTTCGTCTTTCAAGAATTCTGAATTTCAAGTGATTTGGTGTTTTACCGGGGAGGAAAACTTTCTCTTGAAAAACTGTACCAAATTGAGAATTCAAAGCAAGCGAATTTTAGTGATGTTCAGCAGCTCGCCATGACCTTGAAAATTAATTCACAGATCTAAAACAGGACTCAATTACTTCCTACACACTTTAAAACCAAACTTCCACGCTTAAAATGGGGGTTTTCTGGGGTGCAAATCAAAGAGAGCGAAGTTTACGAGAAGGTATGATACACGTTTATTTCGCGTGTTTACAGGACACGTGTGGCGTAAACATGTTAATATACCTACCAACTTTTTGTGATTCATAGGCGTGACATTTTTATCCTGAGAGTGTCAAGATTTTTTGTACGGGACCGATGATATCCGAAGATGTCCGACGATTTCCGAAGACGTTCCGAAGACTTTCCGATCTATGGCCAGTAAATCGATGCTTTGATCATTTAAGGTTATACGGAGCTCGTCTCGACGAGTATGACCATGTCTCCAATGACTTTCCTTACTAAAATCCGAGATTTCGCGAAAGTACGATCATTATTTTCTCGCATTGGTTCGAGTTTATTTAAATACTTCAAAATTTTTTTTCAAAACGAGTCGGTTAAGGCTGTAATGGCTCACACTTTTCCACCAGGCGTGAGAAATGGGAACGCAGGCGTGAGTAGGCGTGAGATCGCAGTTTTCGATCCGCAGGCGTGACAATCACGCCTTAGGCGTGACACTTGGCAGGTATATGTTAATCCTTTTTTTCGGGCTTAAAAAAAAAATTCAAGAAAAAAAATTCCACCACGTTTCTTAGATTGCCACAGGGTATCCGTGGAAAATTTATGAGGGAATTTTATTTTTCATCATGTGCCGCCACTCGCTCGATGTTAGTGGACATCCCCTCTTAAGTGGCAAAAATAAGGGTTTTTTGGAGCTTGATTGCTAGTTTATTTAGCCAAAGAAAAAAATGCCAGTAAATAACCAATAAATTTACGTTTTTAGTTTATGTTGTCCATGTGTCGTTTCATGCTTGTAAGAAAGCCTTTTCTGCATTTCAGCAGGTTTTTTGAAAAATACCATTTAGAGCGCAAAATAAGATCAACTAGCATTTTCGGCACGTCAAAAGCAGCTCAGAAATTCTGGAATAATATTCTGTTCCTTAACATTTTCTGAGGCTTAGTGCGAGCAGATCAAACCGTTGGCGTACAAATACATCCCTTTTAAAGGCCCTGAAACAATCTGTGAAACAGAAATCGGCTTTACCTCGGTGCAAGAACCTGTGAAACTCACGGATGACGTAAAACAAAGGAAACAAAAGCATTTTAAACAATACCGTACAGCAAAACAAAAGCTAACAAACAAAGAAAATCTTGTCAGGTTCTTACACCGAGGTAAACCCCAGAAATCGACGATTTTTAGTAAAGAGTTTTTGCTCAAATCTGAGTTTTGTGGCCCCAAAAATTCCTTCTTTGAATTCCATCAACTGATTCGACAGTGATTTTTCATTTGCATATAATTTGTTCCAAATGCGCGTAACCGAAAATGCGATGCAAAAGAAGTTATTTGTTTCTCGATGAATGTGTATGCTAATAGGGTATCCATCTTGGGACAAGTAACGTGTTGATTTGCCAAAAAGTCCCCTTGAGTGACTAATTCGGCTTTGTCGACGTGAGTGCGTGCTTTTCTCACTCACGGGCTTGTGGAACACCAAGTTATACAGATCTGACAAACGACATGTAGCAATAGAGAAATATTTTAACGAATGAATTGTGCTTTTTTCGCTAATTGCTGCTCTGTAATTAGCAAAATATTTTTCTTTGTGGAAAGAAATAATTTCAATGCGGTTTGTCACAAAGCAGAGCCGTTAGTTTGGTATTGATTGCCTTGTACTATGGAGGTGAAGTTGAAGCTTTGTGTCTTCTTGCCGTGTTGGACAGATGTGCACCACTTCAGAGAAGTCCTGAAGGTTGGTTTACTGTTAAATTGTAAGTTAGCGTTGCATTCAGTTTGCCTACCCATATCACTCTAAAAGCTGCAGATAAGTGCTACCACTAAGGAGAAGAAAAGTAAAGTATTCTATCGATTATCTCGCAATACAATGGCTTGTTGGATGAAGCATTTCATTTCTGAGTACTTGAAACCGATTTCTTACTATCATTTTCAATCTCCACTCATCCCGTATTTTGACCTACTGCTTCAGATTTTTCATTCAAAGATAAATGAGATTTTACCACAGATTAGAATGTTCGTTTCTAATACTGTTATATTTCTTTCTCCCGCCGGTCTGATTTTGAAACCGAGTTCATGGTCTTGTTGTGGGATGGAAATTGCAGAGTGATTGGTCGCCGATATCATCTTCGATTCAGAAAGCTACGTATATGATAGTTTAAATTTGTCATTGACTTCAGTTTGCCTAAACAAAGTTTTAACTTAACTTTAATTCAGTTGTATCCCTCATCACATAAAACTTTCTTATCTGTCGGGATCCTGAAGCCAAAATTGTTGAGAATCTTGCGAGAAGGCATAAATTCACATCGTTTTCCGGTTTAAAGGGACATTTGTGTGAGCTAATACGGCTTGTTCTTTTCAGATTCTTCAGCTTAAAATTTAAGTCATAGAAAATTTTAGGGAACAATTATATTGGCTGAAGTACTTCTTTTTAGAGTTTTTGTAACTGATCAGTTTTCTACTATCAGTTCTCAATCTCTTCTCATAGTGTATTTTGTTATCAGTATCGAGTTTTTACCGACCCGCTGTTTCAAATTTTCGTTCAAAGATAAATAAGATATATTCGCAACTAATACTTTTGTATTTCTTTCCTTCACCGATTGGATTGAATTCATGGCCTTGTGCACGAGCGGGACGGAAACTACATACTCACTGAAAGCAAGCTACGGACTAAATGGCGCACGTCTTCTATTCAGAAAGTCGGTACGTAAATGATTCTTTAAATCTGTCATTAAAACAATTCTAACTTTTCGTCATATATCCCATATTATCTATCGGAATTTTGACAACGTCGATTAATAAACAAGAGGTTAAGATTGGTGAAATTCTTTATGGCCGCATGTCACTTGCCGTAGGATAGATCCGTCGTTTTTGAGTAGAAGCCGCGACAGACAGGCGCACTGGACAAAAATTTAACCATGTAAAATCACGCTTTCGCATGTTGTTTTCTGTTTTCTCATATTGTTTCAAGGCCTCCTCCGTGAGTAAATCAACTGAATCCGGTAGTTATGGACTTGTTCTTTATTTTCAGGTTAACTTAAGGAATGTTGTCTTGTTAAAGAAAGCACATGAGGGGTAAAGCTTTGTGACTCGAGGACCAGCTAATTGAGTTAAGTCCAAATACTTAGTTCAGTTTCTCTTCGATTTGTATAACAACAGTAATATATCTACCCGGAGTAAGGCAAACGTTGGTTAAAAGCTATTTTTTAAAGTTTTGTTTGGCCGGGAAGCAATCGTGTCGTGAATTTAAACTTTGGGTTGAATTAATTTCTTGATATCTAGTTCGTGCTTGTGAAAGCTCGATAAGAGTTTTTGATGAAATTAATTCTATGAAAACAAAAGCACCAAACGTTTATTATGTATCCATCGGTAATCATCATTGATTTCTTCTGATATCGGTTACAGTGGCAAACATGCAGAAAAATAATAACAATTTTAAAGCAATTAGTTCAGTATTTCAACAAGCGCTAGCTATAATGAGATCTTTTCTGTTCGCAAAACTAGTAGTTACTCATTGTTGGTTTGTTGTAGCGTTGTTTAATGTCCAACTGTCTGATGTTTTTACCTGCATAACCTATACATTAACCACAAATTTAAAAAAATTTCCTTCTCTTGAACTTTTTACTTCACGATTTTCTGTGTGTCAAAAATCTTATGGGAGTTTATCACAGTTGAGTAGCGTGCAAAAAGATTGTTCTGGATGTCTTTCCTGCTAAGCAGGCCAGATTATAAAACCAATTGTGTTGAGAGATTTGTTTGAACTAATTTCTTGATATCCAGTTCATGCTTGTGAAAGCTTGGTAAGAGTTTTTGATGAAATTAATTTTATAAAAACAAAAGCACTATGTCAATTATGTTTCCATCGGTAATCATCATTGGTTTTTTCTGATAACGGTTGCAGTGGCAAACATGCAGATCAATTTCAAGACAATTAGTCCAGTATTTCAACAAGCTCTAGCTATAATGAGGTCTTTTCTGTTCACAGAACTATAGCAGTTACTCATTGTTGGTTGGGTCATCAGATACCTGCAAACTATTTAAAAAACTTTAGTAGTACTAGTAAATAAATTTTTGGTGAAAAACTTTACCAGTGAAAATTAAAATTACATAAATCTAAAAAAAAAAACATATAAAATATAAATGTCATATTCTAATAAATGCAAAATCTTGCAAAAAAGAAATCGACTTTTTAGCAAGATATTCCATTTATTAGTATGTGAATTCTCTTGTTGGTTTGTTGTAGCGTTGTTTAATGTCCAACTGCCTGAGGTATTTACTTGCATAACCTATATATATATACATTAACCACAAATTTAAAAAAAATGCGTTTTCATGAACTTAAATGATGCATTTATCGGGAAGAAGAAGAGGAAAAAAAGAAGCAGTCCGTCAAGTCGTTTCTCCAAATTTCTTCCTATGGACTATTTTTGCAATCCCGTATCTAAAACAATTCATAATAGTTTTGGGTAATTTTGGTTTGGGTTTTATTATTGGAATAGTTTAAATGGTTTCTTTTCTTTTCTTTTCGTTTTCCTCGTTTAAGTTTGTCATTTACCATTTTTCAAGAAGAAATTAATCCACAAACTTAGAATGCGCCTTTCGCCGGTAGAGCGGGAGAGATTGACTTCAGTTACTCTTTGTAAAAGTGGAATTTGACTGTTAAAAAAGAAAACACATGAAAATTTTAAGGGTTTTTGTTTTTGTGTACTGGTTCAAGGCTTTGAAGCTACATCGAGTTGAACTGAAGTATTCACTTTGTGTTCTAATTATTGTCTTTTTTTAGAACGGCGAGAGCGGTCAATTTTCATTTTCTTCACGATTTTCTGTGTGTTAAAAATCTTATGGGAGTTTATCACAGTTGAGTATCATGAAAAAAGATTGTTTTGGTTATCTTTCCTGCTAAGCAGATTAGAAAAACGATTGCAGTATATATTGAGAGATTTGTTATTGAACTTTGGGTTGAATTAATTTCTTGACATCTAGTTCATACTTGTGAAGGCTTGGTAAGAGTTTTTGATGAAATTAATTTTATGAAACCAAAAGCACTAGAAGTAAATTATGTCTCCATTGGTAATCGTCATTGATTTCTTCTGATATCCGTTACAGTGGCAAACATACAGAAAAATAAAAACAATTTTAGAAAAATAAGTTCAGTATTTCAACAAGCGCTAGCTATAATGAGATCTTTTCCGTTCGCAGAACTATAGCAGTTACTCATTGTTGGTTTGTTGTAGCGTTGTTTAATGTCCAACTGCCTGACGTATTTACCTCCACAACCTGTACATTAACCACAAATTTAAAAAAAATGCGTTCGCTTGAACTTAAATGATGCATTTATCGTGCAGAAAGAAAGAAGTAGTCCGTCAATTCGTTTCTTAAAATTTCTTCCTATGGATTAGTTTTGCAATCTCGTATCTAAAACAATTCATAACAGTTTTGAGTGTAATTTTATTTTGCAGTTTTGTATTGAAATGATTCAAACGTTTTGTTCTCTTTTTCCTTGTTTAAGTTTGTCATTTACCATTAACCAAAAAGAAATTTCAGGGGCGTAGCCGGGATTTTTCCAGAGGTAAGCACAATTTTTCAAATCCACCACAACACCTCAGTTCTCTCACATTGTTTCCACATTCCTTGGTTGCATTTCCTTTTCGTAACAGTATATTGAGGTTATACATGAATGGATGGAATGGCAACTAGGCCGTAAAGCTTTATGTAGATTTTTTTGTTAAACCGTGAGCATACTTGGAGGGTAAGAAGACACTGCTCCCCCGGGAAAATTTGAAATTTAGGTCTTCTCAAATGGCTGGAAATGCGTCTAAAATTAGTATCCTTCTAACACAGTAGTGTACATTTTTAGTTATTTTATGGACTATATTTAATGAAACTCAGACAGTTGTAGCTCCTTGAATCGTATCAAAACTCTCTTACAAATTGATAGTCTATGCTATTGTGTCCGTTCTTTATTTTTACAGCACCCAGATCAGAATTTCATTTATAATTTTGCTTGGAATGAACGATTTTGTTTGTCACTTGGGAAAGTTAAAATTGGTTGATTTTAAAGGTTTTGTTATATGGATGTCATTACCCTGGCTTCATAGGACTTTTCTCAAAATATACAATGGGATGAAAAAAAAACTGCATCTATGTTTTAAAAAAAGGGCCCGAGGCATTTTTTCCTCGACCCTTCACGCCTCGTTGTCACAGTTTTGCCGCTTGAGGTTCAAACACGAGTTTAATTTAAGTGAATCTCCCACAATCAGGGTATTATCCAAAAGGTAGAATACATCAAAGGCTCAAACCTGCAAAGTGCTGTTTTGAAAAAAAAAACCCTGAGATTTTTGCCCTTTTTTCCTTGCCATAGCCAGCAGCCTCCTTGATCATATATGCTTCTTTGCCTTTGTAAGAGCACAATTGGAAATTAATAGCTTTCATAATTCTCCCTTTCAAACATGGCAATAAGCGGCGTTGATACAGAACAGCCGCCATCTCTAGTCCATGACAATGGCTTTGCGATGAAAAAATTTCTCTATCAAAATCAATGTTGAGAAGTGGTGATCCCAAGGACAGATGAATAATAGATGTTGAAAATCTTATTATCTAATTTGGGAAGCCTAAATTCGAATTAAGTTCGGCTTTGAAAAGTTTCTCGTCTGAACTGGGCCTTAGTCATCCTTAGCCACCCCCTGCCCCCAATTTTCCTCCTTTGCCTACACTAGCATCAACATTGAGTCCACCAATCACGTGGCTTCTCTGGAATTTGCGAAAAACGGTGTCTTTGTTTTTTGAAAAATTAATATTTCAAAGAAAAAAGGAAAGTTGATGCTATGATGGTGCTTTTCTCAACCATTCCTTATTTCCCGTCTGTTTTATATTTCTGTTGTTTTGTTTCGTTTTGTTTCTTTTAACCTTCGACATTTTTTCAGGTACACACGTGCTTACGTGCGTACAGGTAGCTACGCCCCTGAATTAATCCACAAACTTAGAATGGGAAGGAAAGACTGATTTCATTCTCGTACTTTTGTAAAGTGGGATTTGACTTGTTAAAAAAATGACAAATGAAAATAAGACATGAAAATTTTAAGGTTTTTGCTTTTGTGTACTGGTTCAAGGCTTTGAAGCTTTATCAAGTTCAGCTGAAGTAATTCACTTAGTGTTCTAATTATCGTCTTTTTTTTACAACGGCGAGAGCGAACAATTTTCATTTACTTCACAATTTTCTGTCTCTTAAAAAACCATATGTGATATGAGTTTATCACAGTTGAATATCATGCAGAAAGATATATTGCTTTGGTTGTCTTCCCTGCTAAGGAGATGACAAAAACAATTGCAGTACATATTGAGAGATTTGTTATTCCTAAGGAGAAGAAAACATTAACTTTTCTTGTGAATAGGGGACAGGAACGTTTCGATGAGACAACCCTCTTTTCCATCATAGATTGTTGACCTGATCGCTCACTTTGTTCAGTAAATTTGTGTTTTCTCGAAAGGCAGTCCAGGTGATCACAATCAGAGTGTTGAAGCTTGAGCTCTAGGACAGATTACTTTAGTTCCCTGTGGTCGTTTCATTACGTTTAATTGTAAATGAACTGACAGCAACATGGTCATCATGATACTTAGCGAAACAGACTTGAAGTGTATACTGTCTTTAGAAAAGTCAGATCTGTCGAATCTAGCTCTACTGTGTGAAAACTCAGTGTTAAATTCAGTCAAGATCTGTAAACAAAAAGTAATACACGAGCGGAGGAAATACGGAAAAAGAACATGCCGTGAGAGAGTTAGGCAGCACAAATTCTATTTTCACTGTTTTTATTCACGAAACTCGAGTTTTCATTTTGGCGCTTGAGATGATGTGGGGCCGCACGTATTTTCCCACACTTTTTTTTGTCACATTTATAGAATTTAGGTTAAACATGTAAAAGTTAAAATCTTTTAATTCTATACTGAATTGTTTTGTCCAGGGTACTATGTAAACAGTGACGTTGAACCAAATTTTCTAAATTTACCGATTTACTTCTGTAAAAAAAACTTCATATCCAAACTTCAAGTTGGTGTTTGGTGTTTTCACACAAACTCCACGGCCTGATGGATTGCACTAACGAATAACAACTCAGCTTGGACCAGGAACCTTACTATAGGGTTGTTTTTCTACACTCAGTTGAAAAAGCTTTGAACACAGTTGCCTACGAAATTTTGATGCGTAAGAATTTCGAATTTATGAAATAGAAGTAAAACCTCTAAATCTTCCTTGCTAACTTGTGGATCAAACACAACATTGCCAATTATAAGGTGAGCTTTCTAGTTTCTGGAAATTTAACCAGGAACATTTCTCGGGGATCTAATTTTTCTTCGTCCTTTTTTTTTTTCATAATTTGATTTCATGGGACACATGTTAAATGCTTTTGGTAAGAAGCTGCATTGTTAAGCTTAAAATGCAAAGAAACTCAATCTAAATCAAGCTGAAGTCGATTTATACTTGCTGATAAGGTAATGATGATCGACCAAAAATTACTTGGGAGGAATTTTAAAACATTCTTTACATTGCAACCCAAATTTCTTCTGATATAGTGGCTTTAAAGGATTTGTTCATTTTGGGACAACCAGTTTTCCTTACAATGTTCTAAATGCTCTGGTGCTGCCCCATTTGAAATATTGTTGCAAGGTTTGGGATTCTTTTGCACGGGCTGGATGGCATGATAACTTTGCCGGAAAGCTAGGGTTGATGTACAAAACGACTAATGAAGAAACATCAAACACGTTTGCTAACAGGTTTATACATTGAATTCAATCAGAGGTTATTACTTTAGAGAATGGTATGAGCAATTAAACATACCAGAGAGTACCAGAGACGGATTTTTTTAATCAGACGATTTCGCTAAAGTGGAAGTCAACTATGCAATCAGATCCCGGCAGAAACAAAATTCTCTAGAATCGTTCTGTTACAAACGTTCTTCTTCTGCTTTTTCTTACTTGTAATCTCTAATTATTGACATGGTTTAGGTTATATTCAAGTTATTTATATGAGGTTTAGCACCCATTTGTGGAAGTCAGGTTCAATTGATGGGCCAGCGTGGCTTAATAAAGTTCCTTTCATTGCACTGTGGACAATTTTCATGTTTGGTTTGAACATTATAACTATTTTTAATGCTCATATATTGGCAGATTTGCTACCTTGTGAAAAATTACAAATCCAAGATGGTGGAATAAATGAAGACAATTTGTGATTACCACGTGGAATGACATTGTAATTCACAGGTCACCAGTTTTAAGAACTATACCCCATCCAAGTTTCATTCCAATTAGCTAAATAAACAGATTACAAAGAAAGGACCACTAATGATTGCAAAGGTTCTGCTCGGTTAGCGTGAAATTGTCCAAAATATCACCAGCTTAATTTAGAAGAGTTTAATGTTTCCTAAAAATAGAGTGTTATCTAATCTTGCAGGTGCAGTAACTTTCACTGCTGAATGACATCTCTGGAACAAACTGAGCAAACATATGATTACTTGAAACTTCAAGACGATGAACTATAAATAATAACGCTAACATATTACTTTCCCAATGATAAAAAAAAATCAACAAACCAGGGGGAACAAAACAAGAATAAACTGCCGCAAGACATTGACAGTTTATGCGGCCAACTACTGTGTCAGAGACTATTACTTTTAAGTTTAAAAGCCTAACCCCCCGAGGGAGAAGGAGAGGGGGAGGGTGGAGGGACACTAGACCAGGGCGGGAAAAGGTTGGGCGACGAAACGAGCGCGTCCGAGCAAAAAGGTGTGATGCAGTGGACTGGGATCAAATTAGGTGCTAGATCAAAATGGTTGCCTCCTTGGGTTTCCTCCATAATCCTGATAATCTATTAAGTTCCCGAAAAACGCCGACTTTTGGTTATCTTTTCTTTGTCTTATCCGCCTTGATCGATTCTAAAAAACTGCCTAAAAACTGTCTAAAAACGAGCAGAGTAAAGTAAAAAGATGGAAAATGGCGTTTGGATGACGCGTGGCATGCATGACGCGTATTTATAATGCGTGCAGCTCGTGCAAGGTTAATCAGGACACCCTGGTAAATTAATTAAATCAAATCAACATCAACACTGCACTTCTTCCTCTTTTTCCCCAAAATCTCTCCTATGCTTGTCTGTTTCTTTAGGAACTACAAATAGAATTGTTCCTCAGTTTAGACGATTTTCTTTGCCATGTTTTTGTGAGATAAAGGGAGGAGAAATCTTCAAACTTAATTTCACTTTTAATTTGTTTACATCCAGTTGACGGCGTTGCGACGAATCATCGCCATGGCGCATTGCAAGGAGGCAAAGTTTAAAGTTGCAAAACGCCACTATCTCCAAATATCTCCAGCTAATTTTTTATTATGTTATGTAAAATTTGTCGACCTTTAAAATATGTAAGATTTAGGGTGGAGTAATTTGGAGCTTTTGTAAAAGAGACGATGAAAGACAACCATGTCGTGTTTTGCGGCAAGAGCAAGCATTCGACACCCTGAAATTGAGCTCATTTTTAGCCAACTTACGGTGAAGAAGATTGACTAATATGCACGCAGACATAAACATTTTAAGCTGTGAGCCAGGACTGTGAAAAAACGTTTTAATCATAGTGCACGGCTGGCTGAAAAATAAAGAAAGATAATGAGATTTCCGGTTTGTTGAAAGGTAAATTTTGCCGGCTACCAAACGCACCGGAAGCGCAGAAAGAGCGCTCGTGCCAGTTCTTCTCCGCATCACACATCGCTTGAAGAGCGGACTGCTCGTTTCGTCGCCCAACCTTTTCCCGCCCTGCTCTAGACACCCTCACTTCCGCCACTGGCCAGGAGAGGAATAGATGGTGGGAGAGTTTCCCACATTCAGTCTTTCCCGCCACTGGCTATGGAAGTGGTAGGGGTAGGAGACTCTCCCACACTCACCCTTCCATCCCGGGCTCGAGGAGGGGTTGGGGTCGGAGGCTCTTCCACACCTACTACTCCTTGCCACTGGCTAGTGCAGGAGTAAAGGATGGGAGAGTCTCCTACAACCACTCCCCGGGTTAAGTTATTCTTATATTGATGTTTTTAATTAGGTTATTCGTTCATTTTTGCCGTTTTTGGAAGTGATAGTGGTTTGGCTGTTTAATCGTCGTGTGTATCCAGCTATGTGGGATTTCGAACGAACCGTGGCCCACTTTTGAGGTATAAAGAGTGTGGAAATTTAAACGGGTGATGTTCGGGCTGTGGAATGTTCTAACAAAATGAAATAGGTTTTCATAGCAGTCATTTAAGAATTTAATGGGTAATTTTGCTATGAGTTTGGGTACTGATGCTGTCCAAACTTCGGAGGTAGTGTCCCTATAGTGTCTGGTTAGGATAAATTATCACAACTTAGTGAAGAATTGCTGTTAGGGTATAGCCAAAGCCGGGAGAGCTTCCTCCATATTATTATTACTATTATTATTGTTGTTGTTATTATTATTGTCTACCTTCCCCACAGTTGTGAGGAGGCGAATATTTCGTGAGGTGTCCACCAAAAAGTAGCGTGCGTGACAGGTGCCGAAAAGGGAGGCAAATCGGATAAATATTCGCCAGCGTGAACTTACCGCGAAGCCGAGACGCGAGAGAAAGAGAAAGGAAAAGGGGGGCGTGGTAGTAGGCGGTCCTTTGCTTTTCCGTTGTACGCTCGTGTCTCACGCCTATTAATTCCCCCCTTTTTGCGTCTGCCACGAAGGCTACCACCTGTGAACCATTTATCCCCTTAACGACAAGTTACCAACACGCCAACCTGGGGAGTGCCCATTTTCCATTTTCAGACAGGTTTTGTTCCTCTGTCTTCTCTTTTATTTCTTATACAAGGACAGTACTGAGGCCTTCCAAGGGGGGTAGCCTTGTCGCTTTGTCGCATCTTTCTCAGGAACGATGTCGCTGAACTAACGGTTGCAAATGTCGCTGTCGTTTTTGTAGCACGTGTAAATGTCGCTGTCGCTTTATAAATTCTTAAAATAAGGGAATTGCTGGCTATGTCATAGTCACTGCCGTCTTTTGCCATTTAAATGAGTTTTGTTTTGCAGTTTTTGGCACATCTCAGCAGATGGTCAAGAAGAGCATTGAAACACGCATTTAGTGTCTTCAATATCACCACACGTGATCGTGAAGAGGAACTGTTAAATTATTGGCCACCAGTTCCTTCTGTTTACCCCCAAATGACACAAATCAATATAGGTACTAGTTAAGTAACGGTCAGTAAACCGTTTGCCTCACCGTGAGGCCTGAAGTCACTTGGCATGTAGATCGCGAATATTCCTAAATCTCTTCCTCAACAGGCAACGCGATCTGGAGGAGTGCTTGGCGAGAAAAAACTTGAGAGGAAGAGTGCTTGGCGAGAAATAATTATGTAAATCATTCTGAAATCATTGTGTAAATCACTTTACGGTGACGTTGATACCCCAAAATAAGATTACTCCCACTTTAGAATGAAATGAACGCGCCTCCATATCTTAACCCTTTGGAGTAAGAAACACTCAAGATCTTTGTCTTTGATTACTCTCAAAAGAAAATCAATTTACAAATCCGAGTTTTGGGACGACAAATAAACTTCTAACACTTAGAAACTCTAAAACACGAGAACCTGTAGAGTGTAGAGACAGTGGGTTTGAAAGGAAGTGTTCGCCAAGATATAAACGCGCCGCCGGAGGCAGGAGTATCTAGGGGGGGTCCGGGGGCATGCTCTCCCGGGAAATTTTGAAATTTTGCACTCCGGGATTGCAATTTTCAGCATTCTGAGGGGCAAGTGAAAGTGGTTCAATTGGTGTAAATTAAAGTCAATTTTTTCCTTCAAAAAGAACAACTATGCTGATAACGTACATAATGGCGGAGATCCTGAAAATCGGTCAATTTGTTGCTGTGAGCGACTTACGTAATTCACAGACCGTAAATGAAGCTTCACATTTAACAGATAAACAGAAAAAAAAAACTGATCGTCTGCTCTCAGTCTGGATACAACGCATCAAAGGACACCGATTTACGGAACCCTCGAAGTCATGCAAGGGGTTACTAGTCCCAATTTTGACTGGCTGTACTGAAGCACCAATCAAATAGACTCTGATTATTATCTTTTATTGGTAAAGTACACAATTTCGTGACGTCGCTGTCTATCTATAGTGCTTATTGTGTCGCTGTCGTATTTTGCCGGTGCAGTTAAGTCACTTGTCGGTGTTTAGAAAGTCCCATGTCGCCAGTTTTCAGGGCCGTGTCGCTTGTCGCTTTTACCCCTTGGAAGGCCTCATTACTGTTAAACAGTAGTATTTTTAAATACGTTTAATTGCACTCTCTTCGTGCAGGTCAATTCACAGAACGTAATATGAGTGTTTGTGCGGAGTTTTTGAACTGAAATGCTTTATCGAGGTCACTTCAATTGTCGTTTGGTGTCTATTTTCATTGCTAATCATTCCTACATCCCTTCTGACCTTACTCTCCTTAGCAGAGACAACGAGAAGTCCCTCGTTCTGCGTGAAATCAAGTTAATTTTCAAAATGAAACATCGAAACACACCTCTAAACCATGTATCCAATTTTTCCCCTTCACGGACGACACGTTGCCAATACGCCAACTTAGGGAACGTCATCTTGCTCAGGTCCGTTGTTAGCCAGGTCTTTTTCCTCTTTCTTCTCCTTTATTTCTTCTTCAAGGAAGGTCCTGTTGAGTAACAATATTTTTACGTACGTCTTTATTACACTTTCCTTAGGTTAATTCATAGAACACCCAGGCATCCCAAACGCAATATGAGAATTTGCGTGGAGTTTTTGAACTGAGATACTTTAACTATCGTTTTGCTGTCTATTTTTGGTGTTATTTATTTTCCACACTGAAATTAAGTTAATTTTTAAAATGAAGCATCGAAACACACCTCTAAGCCATTTATCCCCTCGACGGACGACGCGTTACCAACACGCCAACCTGGGGAACGTCATCTTGCAAGTCCATCTTTAGACCGGTCTTGTTCCTCTATCTTCTTCAAGAATCGTCCTGTTGACCAATATTGTTTTTACATAAGTTTCAAATAGACCAAATACTCTGCCATAAGTAATTCATATAACACCCAGGCATGCCAAAAGTAATACCTGAGTTTGCACTGAGTTTTGAAATGCTTTATCGATATTAGTAATAAAAAGATAAACGGAAAATCACTTTGAGTGTCATTTACGATTTATTTTTCTTTGCGTTTTTCATTCCTACATCCCCTTCGACTCTAACAGACGCAACAGCGGGCGTTCTCGAGCGTACACGTATTATCCTCGCGCGACTATCCCTGAGCGAAAGGAAGGACTGCTTATTGTCCCCAAAATGTAACGTCTTATGATAAGTTCACCTACCTGTAATTATCTTTCATTTTCACGTTAGAAACAGCTTCCGACTCAGTGTTCGCTAAACCTAAAAGCGGATCTAAGAATAAATCTTGGCAAAACAGTCAACAGTGTTAGTGTCAGTGTCGTAAACGTTTGCGCAGTGCCTGCATCGTGCACACATGCATTCTTTACGCACACAACAACTACTAAAAAACAGAGTACATACATCAACACAAACACAACAACAACTGCTTAATAATAATAATAATAATATTAATAATAATAACAATAATAATAATCGCAAAAAAAGAAGAGAATTTAAAAAAAAAGGTTTTTGAAATAGAAATGAACAATCACAGTCTTCAGTTCATTGAGTCGTCAAGTTGTAGCTGTAGGATAAGCTGATCGCCTCCACCATAACACCTTATCCCGTACCTTCCACTTCCTTGACAACTACGAGGCCATAACTCATCACCCCGTTCTTGCTCACAAATCCGTCACTGTCTCAGTTCTGTTTTCTATTTTTCTTTACAAAGGGTTGTAAAATACGTCCATTTGAATAAACTAAAAGGCAGATAATAGCTTTCAAAAGACGTTTAATACACCTTTGGTGAAAGGGCGCGCATTTAATCATATTTCAGACGTCGACAATGGATTGTAAGGGATGTTGACTGCAGACGTAGTGTAGGAGCCTTATAAAGTACAAGACTGGGCATGAAGGATGACGATGACGATGATGATAATGATGATGATGATGATGATGATGATGATGATGATGCAGTGTAATAGCGTTCATTTAATCAGAATAAAGAGAAAAATAGCGGATTGAACGAAACCTTGTCTAAAAGTGTTGTGCTGTGGCGCGCATTTAATCACATAAAGAGGCCTACAGTAGCGGACTATAAAATACGTTGACTGCAGGAGTAGTGCAATGGCGCATTCAATAAAGAGCCTGATGACGACGTGCAAGAGACGTTCACCATAAGCGTAGTACATTGGCGCGCATTTACAAAGGTGGATTGTACAATAGGTTTTCTCCAGGCGTAGTGTAATGGCGAGGATTACAAAAGTGCATTGTACAACAGGTTGGCTACAGGTGTAGTGCAGTGGTGAGTGTCTCTTCATAAGACAGAGAACGATAACGAATTGCATAAGACGTTGACTGCAGGCGTAGTTCAGTGTCGTTATTTTCGCCACCAACAATGTAGGCGGAGAGCATTGGCACGCATTTGATCATAAAGAGGAAAATAACGAATTGTAAAAGACGTTTACCACAAGACCGGTGAAACAGAGTGCACTTAATCGTCACAATGGGGCTCATAATATATATTGTAACTGAATACATTTACTGCAGCAAAATAAAGTAGCGCGCATTTAATCTTAAAGTAAGTTGGCTACAAAAGTTACTGATCAAAGAAATCGAAATCGAAATCGAATGTGAACGTCGAATGCAGGCGCTGGGCTGCTGTGCGGCCAATAACGGAGTGTAAAAGACGGATTTTCAAAGATGTGACTGCAGGTGTTTACATTGGCGCTCATTTAATCAATTGACGAGGCTGTTTACGCAATGAACGAAGTAGCGACTGCCACTTGAAAGCATTGGCACGTATTTAATCACAACAAGTAGGTCGATAACGCATTGAAAATGACATTGTCTACAAGTCTAGTGCAGTGGCATTCATTCAACTTTAACAAAAAGCCGATAACGGATTACAAGAGTCGGTGACTGCAGGTGCAGTGAAGTCGCGCACAGTTTCAGGCTAATAACTGAGAGGAAGACAATGGATTAAAAAGTGAAATCGTTGTCTGTAAGCACATTCAGTGGTAATAAATAGAAATATAAATGATCGCATTAAAACATTGATCGCATACATTTTGAAGAAGGAAAATAATAGACTGCAAAGGATGTTTACTGCAAGCGTAGTGCATTGGCTAGGCTGCAAGCAGTCTCTTATTTGCTCTAGAATCCGTGCTGGACGAATGGCAAAGCCACGAGCGCGATATTCGAGCGGCGAGCGGCGAAGCTGCGCGCCGCGAGTAGCGTGGGCGGGAGTCTTTTTGCTCTCCGCTCACTCTCCCGCCCACGCCGCTCGCCGCTCGAATATCGCACTCGCTCCTCCGGCAGGAATCTTAGAGCAAAAGAGAGACTGCTCGCAGTCTATGCATTGGCAAGCATTCAAACATGATAAAGAAACCGATGACGGATTGCAAGAAACACTGACTGGAAACGTAGTTTAATGGCGCGCTTTTGATAATTAAAAAACTGATGTAGGTGGAATGCATTTGTGCGCGTCTTATCATAGCAAAGAGGAACATGAAGAATCTTAACTGAGTCGTTGACGAAAGCTGCAATGAACAGGTGTACATTTAATCATAACAAAGAGGCTCATAACGGATTGCAAAACACATTTTCTCAGTAAATGCAGGAGCGCGTTTAATCTTCATAAAGAGACCGTAACGAATTGTAAGAACGTTAGCGGCAAATGTAACCGATCGGATGACTAGAATTTAATTAAAATAAGGAGGAAGACGACAGATTTAAGAGACGTTACATCTAGGTCTGAGCAATGGTGATTGTCAAATAAGCCGATAACGGACCTCAATGTTGAATCAGGCAAAGTGTAGCACTTGGTGCGCGTGCAGTGATGATAAAGTGGCTGAAAATGAAGTTTAAGAGGCGTTGATTTCAGGTATATAACATTTTAATGATGAAGCTGATCACGGATAGTCAAAGATGTGACTGCAAGTGTAGTGCATTGGCGCGCATTAAATCATACGAAAGACCATGATAACGCATTATAACACGGACAGCGACTGTAACGCTAGGGCAGTGGCATGTATGTGATCATAATAAAGAGTCCTCCAATGCAGCGTGCTGCATAGGAGTGCATTTGAACATAATAAGGAAGCCGATAACGGATTGTATGAAACTTTGACCGGACATGTTTTGCCGTGGCGCGCATTTATTGATAATAAAGAGGACGACAAGAGAGTGTAAAAGATCTTTACTGCAAGCGTGCTGCATTAGCACGCATTTATCGTAATTAATAAACTGATAAAGGCGGAATGCATTTGTGCACTGATAATTGTAAACAGAAACATAAAGAATTGTAAAAGAAGTTGACGAAAGCTGCAATGAACCAGTGCCTCCTAATAAAGATGTATTTTTGCAAAGCTTATGACTATGGGAAAAAAGTAGGTCTTAGCAAGGGTTATAGTGGAATCCAAAAAGAATAATGTGGGTAACCACGCATTTTCAGAGATAATTAAGCAACAATAATTATAAAAACGCGTTAAAATACAAAGAATGTAGGGACATTTCTTTCCAAATGTAGGCTCAATTATCTCTGAAAAATGAGTGGTTATCCCCAATTTTCTTTTTGGATTCTGATATCCCTTGATGAGATCTGCTTTTTCCACATAGTCATCAACCGAGCAAAAAAATTGTTGTATTGGTGGGAAAATTCCTTAAGAAACCGAATATCCTGAGATGCGCAGAACGTATGCGCAGTAACAAAAGGAGGCACTGTCCTTAATCACAACAAAGAGGCTTATGACGTATTGCAAAACACATTTGCTTCAAAGAGGACAATAAGAGAGTGTAAAAGATATGTTTACTGCAAGCGTCGGCTGCATAGGAGCGCATTTATCGTAATAAAGAAACTGATGCAGGCAGAATGCATTTGTAAGCATCTGATCATTGTGAAGAGGAACAGCGTTTATCGTAATAAAGCCAAACTGCTAACGAATCGTGAGAGTTTTACAGTGGCGCAGACAACAAAACAAGGCTGAGTGCAAGAGAAGTGCATCGGCGCGAATAAGTTAACTTGGATTAAGAGACAGGTCAAATTGTTCGTCTTGTCGTTGTTGGTGTTGTTGTTTTTGACTTGTTCCAGACTCGGTTTTGTGTTGCGTTGACAGATGAAGCGACGGTGACAGGATCATCTTTTAGTGACAAATCCACTTTCTTTACCATGTTGCACCCAAAAGCGTACTCAGGAGTTAACACCTGCTCTTTGCATCTCTGACATTGTGGGTAGTTGTTTTCACCTTCTGAACTAGTTCTCTTGAGTGTTTGTTTCTAAGTAGAGCAATAGGCGTAGATATTTTTCTCGACACATCCAGCTTGGTAATGGTAACCTGCTAACAGAGTTTTTCCAATCGAAATCCTCGAGTATGGTGTTCCTCGGTTCAATTATCATTATTACTATTATTATTATTATTATTATTATTATTATTATTATTATTATTATTAGATGGTGATGATTATAAGCGCCTCAGGTTACGTTCACGCCCCATGTGCGCTATTTTAGGTTTTGGTTTTAAGATATGTCACCAAAGCTAGTATAAGAATGATGACGATTGACGTATCACTACATTGTAAAGCGGAGGGTCCATTCAGAACGCATTAAATTGCCACCTTAACCCAATAAAGCCAAATAATAGTGTACAATACCAACACCTTCGACGAAGCTTTCTCTCTTTCTGAGAGTGATATCTTTCAGTGTCCTCGTCTCACCCATGGTGAAGTTGTCAGAAATTGCACAGAGAATATTTTCCCGACAAACAGGATCACTTGTGACGATTTCTTCTAGCATGGCTTCTACCTCGACTTCTTTAACTAAAAAATAAAAAAAATCGCAAAGCTCTTAAGATTGGCTTAAGAAATACAAGTAATGAACACCCAGACTTTTAAAATTCTCCTGAAATGTCATAACACTAAGCCAGTTTAGTCCTATTTACCATAAGGTAACCAAACGCTGTTTATCAGTTTTCCTTTAATTAGCTTCGAGTTTCATTAGATAATGCCAAAAAACAAATTCGTAACTTTGAGCACGAGTAGGAAAAAGCACGAAATACTTTAACTGTATAACTGAATACAGCTACTCGAAATGAAAAGGAATCCTTGGATTGTTCTCTTGCAGTAAAACCTAATATCCTAACAACACTGCTTTGGTATTTCAATAGAAATTCATTTTGCTTCAATGCAAGCTAGCCACAACTTTTTAGACCTTCCCATTAGGATCAAATTTTCTGCTATTAAAGCCCACAAGCTCAGTTACAGTAAAATTTTATCTATACTGAGTTTGCGAGTTTTAATACTCCCCACTGTTTGAAAAGTGATACGTATGAAGAAGACGATCGACGAACGATTCTTAATACCAAAGTCAAATACATTACTGTACAGTTCAAAGTTATAATAGCCAAAAGAAATTAATGATTTAAACTATTTCCTCCCTAATACGACAAAATAAATTTGGCGATATACTGAATTACCTTGACTTCAGCTTGCAAAATAGCCGTAAAATTTTCCAGTATTCATTAGCACGCGTGTTGCAGCGAAGTTGTGTCTTCTAAACACCGACCACTTGTTGTTTGATAATTTTTGAGGTTTCTTCTTGATTAAGACAACCCTGAGGAAAACATTAAAAAATAAGATTATTAAATAATATTTCTAACTTTCCGCACACTCGTACTAGGCAAATGTTACCAAAAAAAGTGTGAACAATTTTCTCTCACCTTGTTTGCACCATTTCCACGGTTCGTTCCTTTCTCTCGTCGCTTACAGAGTTTTTAAAACTCTTTGAAGGGTTTTACTATGCTTTTTGACAGTAACTAAGCAATAATATCACCAATATTAGAGAGCACGAAATGAAATTCAAGGTACTTTGTTCTCTGAGAAGGGCGAAGTGTTTGAATACTGAGAGCGAACAAGATGTAAATGAAGTGTGAAAAAAGCGCCAAATTTTTGAGCGCACGTAGACGCTGTTGCCTGATTGGTTTCTCAATTCTCAGCTTCTTCCCCACTAACTTCCCCACTGACCGAGTAGTGACAGCTCAATGTCGTCTATTGTTTAGAACAAGCACGTTCACGTTCTTCACGTGAACTTCCTTTAAGATCAAAAGAAGAAGCAGAACGATAATTTTGTGAAGTGGATAATAAGGACACAAGATCAAAGACAATAGGAAAGTAGAAGACACTGATCCCATTTTTTTCTTTCGATATCTGTTGAGACTTGGAGTGTTTACCGTTTACAAAAAAAAAAAAAAACACCGGAAATTTCGGTTGGACTGTAAATGGTAAGGCTATCTTGGTTCGCTTGACCGAAAAATTTCCAAAATAAACAGAACGTCTTGAGAGGTAGTCCAAAACTCCCAACCGGAATATCCAAACGGAAAATTGTGTTCCATTTTCTTTTTTCTACCAGTTCAAGGTCCTGCACCAATGGTCAAACTTGAGTTCCAGACTCTCTGTAAATTAGAGTGAACTGCGCATATGGTACATGCTAATCTCAAACAGAATAGCCCTTTTCACAGCTAACTTTTCTCGTTTGCCTGCATTACAATGTATTTAACGTGAATGTGAGGTAATTTCGGACAGAAACTGCAAAATTGCCCAACATCCACGTTCAACCAACCGGTTTGCCCATGTATATGGTATACAACCCTGGGAAGCAGAAAATTTGTGGAATTGTTTGGGGAACGATTTTGAGCTTGGAAGTGTTTTTTTTTTTGGGGGGGGGGGAGAGGTTAGAAATAGTTAACTAATAAATTAAACGATTGGATTGGTTAACAAAATTTTGAAGGCAAATATTCAGATAAAGTTTTGGGGTCCACAGATTGTTAACACACACGACGCAGCTCGTCCACCTATCGTTGTTTGGCTGGGGCAAACGTTTGAAACGTCAGCCAGAGTTTCTCTCTTGGTTTTGACAAGAAGTCGCTCAAATACATGTATCTGAGAGAATTTTGCAAAGCATACCCACAAAAATAGTGTGAACGAGGACGAAGTAGGGAGAACGTGGACAAACTAAGGTGAACGTGGACAAACTAGGGAGAACGAGAGCAAACTAGGGAGAACCTGGACAAACTAGACATTGTAACTAGGGAGAACGTGGGCAAAACTATGGTGAGCACGGACAAACCAGGGAGAACGTGAATAAACTGGGGAGAACGTCAATAAATTAGTGATAATGTGGGTTGAGTAAACTGGGATGAACGTGGATAAACTAGGGTGAATGTGGGTAAACGGGTGGGCAAACGTGGGTAAACGGGTGACTTGAAATAATTTATTCATACATATTGGGACAGTATATGTAGCTTACATGAATGCCTTACTGAAAAACCGCTGCTTCATGTAACCAGGGTACAAAAATGTTGACAGAGTGGGCAGAAAAGAGCAGAAAAGAAATGTGGCAAAAATGGAGAGAAAACCAGGGCATTTGACCAAATCAGTCCAAGAAATTGCTGGTTCCTTATTCTGGATCAAGGTAACGCTTTTTATTTCAGAATGCATTTAGTCTGCTTTGACAATTTTCTGCATTTTCTAGACAGTAACAATCTACCTACACTGAGCCCAGACAATCTGTTCGAAATTTGAAGGATTTGTATGGGAATATTATGAGGTTCGTATTTAAAGCGAAATGAATATCGGAGGTTTTGCGTTCGGCGTTTACTAAGAGTAACCTTCAAAATCGCCAATATTCGCTATTTACAGCTGCAAGGACGACAAAATGCTTGCAACAATTGAGGTAAGCTTACGTTTATTTTGAACAAAAATGTAACCATCATCCCCAATATTTTGCTTTAAGTTTAAATACGAACCTAATAATATTCCCATACAAATCCTTCAAATTTCGAACAGATTTTCTGGGCGCCGTGTGATTATAAGCTTATTGATTAATAATGGTAGTAGGACTGAGTGGAGTGACTGTCCAATTCGGTCTGTAATCATACCCTGTGATTATATAAAGGAAAGCATATCAATCTCGACTGGTGAATGCTCTCTGGAAGATCTCGACAGCATTTCAAAATTCACACAGGAGTTTGTTGTATCAGAAGAATGTGTGAAAACTTATTTGGAGCACTTGAAATTGTTGGACCTCAAGAAGGAAAAGAGAAAGAAAGAGAGACTGGAGAAATCGTCTGTTAAAGCTAAAATGACTTACCCAGACTATGACTGGGTTGGTATGTGCAATGATGGGACTCTAAGTAAGCAAACAGTGGCCGTGTTGGACAAATACATACAATACCATCATCTGAAGTCCCATCCTTTGAAAAAAGATAAATTGATTGAAGTGCAAAGACATATAATAAACAATTGAACAAAATCGGCAATACAAGAGGAACAATTATTTTGATAGTGGCAACGAGTTAGATGAAGCCGCTCTTTCATCAGAGGATGAAGATCAAGATGGGGTGGTGGATTTTGTATTAGCAAAAGTTGGCTCTTCAAGCTCTGAGGAAGAGGAGGAAAGTGACAAGAACGATTATGACAATTCCTCTCACGTTGCTGCCTGTACAAGATCAGGGAGAAGAGCAACACCCTTTCTGTAATGAACAGAACAATGTAAAGCTTGATCTCACTTAATAATTCCTATCATGTCTTTTAGCGTGGGGAGGGTCATAACTTTTTTGGATCACAAGATGTGGAGGGTTACAGTTTTTTCTGCAGGAAATTGGGGGAGGGCATACAAAAACTGCATATGGTAAAAAAAAATGCACCAGCCCTCCCCCCCCCCTCTAAAAATTGACAGGTCCCTAAGCTTATTGATTAATAATGGTAATAGGGCTGAGTGGAGTCGATTTCGGTCTGTAATCATACGTCAAGTGATTAACGAAATTGGATGACCGCATAGCGGGAGTCCAATTTGTTTAATCACGAGTATGATTACAGACCAAATTGGACGAGACGAAGTCCTGTTACCAATTAATCATATCTATAATAAAATTCTAGAAAGAAAAGGGAGAAAACGTTCCGAAGAAGGAATAGACAACAGTTTTAATTGCAAGATACGAAAAAAAAGAACTTGTTCAAGTGTAATTGATCCATCAGAGCGCGTGCTCTGATGTGTACTGTCCAATTACTTAGGCATGATGCGTGCACTGTCCAATTACACTGCCCTATTAATGCTCAAATCATGGCTGGCGATAGCCAATCAGATTTGAAAATTTTGTTATAGTTATGATTAATTTCATTATCACTGGCGGATGTACTATCTCATTTCACCCGTCTCTGAAAAACTGCTTGTCCAAACAAACAAACAAACAACAAATTCCTCCCCTATTACACTTGCCAAGTTTCAATTCCTATTGTTGGAGGCCCATTGATCAGTTTTCCATAACTGCATGACAACCCACATTGTTGACCAAAACTCCAATTTCTTAGCCTGCAAATACAGCCACTTCTTATTGTAGCGTGTCTTCTTGGCCTGTGGATACAGCCACTTTTCATCGCTCCTGACCATTAGAGGTATCCAGGAAACCATAAATATTTATACCCCTTCATGGCAGAACATAAATGTAACTTGAGCTCATACCTCATGGGAGTTTTTATATTCTCATCATCTGGATAAAGTGAGGTTTCATTCTGATTTGCTATAGCTCTAGAAATAAAAATAAACATTTGAAATTTCCTCACTAGGTTGTTGGAATAGGAAATGATGGCGTAGGAAAGACTTGTCTTGTTAAGAACTTCTGCGAGAAAAAGGTATATATTACACCCATTCATATACAAGTTCATTGGGGGCATAGCCAGCTTTTTTTACTGGGAGAAGCTTGTGTTATACACATATGGAGCTTTGTAAGAAGCACTGTGCCAGTATGAAAGCCTATTTTATTATTTGCACAACAGTGATTTACTGAACCTACAATCCAAAAAGCCTGACTGTTTTTTTATGAGATCGCTGATTTGCTTTATTTTTGTTATTTTTAATTTCCAAGGGTGGGGGGTGGGGAGAGACATCCTAAGACCTTCCTGGCTACACCCCTGTTCATCCCACAGTTTTTCCCTTTTCTTTTTTTCTTATATACACACAATCCTGGGGGGGGGGGGTACTCCCTGTAGTGGGCTATATGGGGAGGCTCTTCCCAAAAGGGGGGCCTTTTTTAAGCTTGCAATATACTAAAGGGAAGGGAAAATTGCTATTCTAGTATGTGAAAGGGTCACACAATTGGCTGCAAAGTGGAAGAAGTGGTGGCTAAAGCGAAGTATATCAAAGGGTGCCAAATTTTGACAGAAATGACAACACAAAACACATATATATATAAAAGCTTGCACCCTTTTAAGCAACTGAACCAGAATGGCTGGCAATCATAGGAAATTGTACTGGTTTGGGTTATCCTTGAGGCACAAAAAAGGGGCTCAATTTTGCTCGAGGTATATGAAAGGGGTATCATTTTGGTAAAAATTAGTATATTAAAGGGTAAGGGTATGAACCTCTGGGCGAAACCTCCCCATATGAAAGTTTATTGAGTAGCCCCCGGGCACATAATGCTTTGTCAAATTTAATACTTATCCCTGTAAGTTATTTTCTCTCCTGCACCAGTTTTCCAAAAGTTACCACCCGACGGTGGGAGTTGATTATGGTAGGTTCCTTTCCGCCTACTTTATGTGCTTGTTGATATGCGATTACTGCTGTATGCTTTCAAAGGGGAAAAAATAATTCGAGGAGACCCTATTAACTAGGGCCTGTTTCCAAGGTAAATTCAGACAGCCACTGCTGGGGTTGAAATGAAGAACTGAATGAGATGAAATGACCACATCGAACAACAATATTGCAAATGGGCTGTCATGAAATTCTGACAGTAATGTGAAGTACAATATTAAAACCATGATTACAAATTTACCAGTTATTTGTAATGGAGCAGGTTTCAGGCAAATGTCAAAAGTGTTTTATAATGTGTTTCCTCTAATTCTGCTTAGGCTAATGATGAACCAATGACCTTCAGAGCTAAGCCTAGTATTTAGTCACACATGCTAATCACTACTTACCATGGCAACCGACAACAGTATTGTACTGTATAAGAGGTTGCTTTCAAAGGAAAATTAATACACTGTAGTTCCTCTGAAACCTCAACATGCCAGACAGCTACTGGCCATGACTCTACACTGTACTTCTGTTAAGGCCAAAATTAGGTGATTGTAAGGTCATGCTCCATTATCTACCCAAACAAACTTGTCTTTTATCTGATGCACTTGGCCCTATTTGCATTGAATTCTAGACTTTTAATAATTAAATTAATAACCCAGGTGGAAATCTTATCAAGATCTTATCAAGATTCTTATTACATTTCTTACCAAGATATTTATTAAGATTCTTATTAAGATTCTTAATTAAGAATCTTACAAGAACCTTACAAGATCTTGTAAGATTCTTGTCACAAGATTCTTACAAGATCTTGTAAGATCTTTTAAGATTCTTGTCACAAGAATCTTACAAGATCTTGTAAGAATCTTGTGACAAGAATCTTACAAGAAAATTAAGGCTGATTTGCGGTGCTCTAGCTGACAAATATTTCTTTACTAACTTCACTCAGGATTCAAGCTGCACAAAATTAATGGCACTGAATGTAAGTGTACCCTCTAATATAAGGGTAGTGGGGTGTGATCTGCTGTAATATCAACGAAAATTAATTTAACCTATCTGTCTGTTAACAGTACATTAAGGTTGTGCTCTGTACGGGTGACAAGGAAGTTAGTTTCTAAAGAAATAATTAACTGTGGTGCTGCATCAGTGGGGAAGTAAAAATGCAAAACTTTAGATTTATCAACTGAGTTGATGAGGTGAATTGGTGAATTGACTCACTTGAAGGGCTAACACAGCTTTCAATTTCTCTACGGTGGCCAATTTACCTTAAGTGTGTCAACTCAGATGATAAATCCATAGCTCTATGCTTTGTGTTTACAAATGTAAAAATTAGTTTGTTTTTGGTTTGAAAATTTTCACACCAGATTGATTTGTATTCCTTTGGTTTCCTGATTATGGTAAAAAATCTTTAAAGAGAATGGAAAATAAAAGTTAAACTGCTTTGAATAAAGTCTGCTTAAGACATCTGTTGATACATTTGTGTTTATTAATTTTTTCAGATAGGATTAATTTCTGGGATTTTGGTGGACATGCAGATTATGATGAAATAAGAGTAGAGCTATATGGTCAGACACAGGTTAGAGTGCTCTTGATTAAATTTAGAGTTTTTTTTCTGATTTCACTCATTTCACTATATTGGAAAACCTAGGGGCCCGTTTCTTGAAACTCCTGATAACTTTCTGGGTCCAATAAGTGTTTTTTCAAGCTCATTTATTTATCAGCTAATGGTAATTATTGGTGAAAGCTGAGCAATGTGCTGCATGAAATTATAAAGATTAAAATTTAGCTTTCAAAATCAATACAAATTGTAAAACTATTGCAGAATATTGTGCACCTAATTTAATAGTTTCAGGCTTGGTACATTATTGGGAGTTTCAAGAAATGGGGCCCAGGTGTACTAACAATAAATAATTATAACAAGCAGTTTCACTAAAGAGAAAATGTACATGTACCAACTAAATCCTATCTAAGGTTTTTAGTCATTGGGGGTCCTGAGGATGCCTAGTTTTTCGAGGAAAATCATCATTCAAATCATCAAATTATTATTGGGGAATCATTTGCTTCCAGGATGCCCAATATTTGAATGCCCAGGTGAATGTATTTATGCTAAAACAGGATATGAAAAATCTGTTTCAAGTTTAGGGGAACATACAAGTGCCCCCAACGAAGATATGATGACCCCAGAAGAGGTACTCAGGAATATTGTGTGGTTCCAGAAAATATCCATCCCCCACCACAGAGGGTCATTTAAATTCCGAGGAGGAGGGGGTCTTAAAGGCCAAAATTTTTAAAGGAAAGTTAATGAGCCTAAACTGGAATTTCCAGAAGTTTCAAACCAAAAAAAAACCCTCCCTGGGGGAGTAAGGATATTTTCTGGAACAACAGATTAGTGATGGGGAGGTACAAAGGCCTTTTTGGTGTTTGAAATTATCGAGGTGGTCCTTTTTTGGGTTGAAATTTTCTGGTGGTCTTTTCTGAGTGGAAAGATCTTGGCAGGAGATTTTTTAATGTTGATAAAATCTTATGTGAGAGTTCTCAATTTTATGTCAATGAACAAATTGTACTTATTTAGTTTCATTTAACATAATTAAACTACAGGGGTCTATCTAGTTTTGCAGTGTTTTTTAATTTTTGCAGTACGATTTTTCGCGATTATTTATCGGCAAATGCGTTCTTTGTCCCTAATAATCGTGAAAAGAGGTACTTTGTAGTTATTAATCGCGAAACGCTGGAATTGCGATTAATAATCGTGCATCTTACAGTTAATAATCGTAAACCCCACGATTATTAACTACGTTTGACAGATTCTACAGTTAATAATCGTACATTGCGCGATTATTAATCGCAAGTGACGGTCGATGTAGTTATTAATCGCAAGTTGCTGACCATGGGCGAAAAGACCATAGAAAAACACATTTGACTTTACCAGCCGCCATTGCGAAAGAAAATTCAAACCCAAGCAGAACTCTTCACGGGGCTTGTTGTAAAATAAAAACAACCAAAGTTGGTTCTTGAAGTGACAAAGTCTCCTCGCGTATTTAGTTTTACTTCGGTAAGTCGTTTAGAAATGGTATTTTCCTTTCCTTTCCTTTCTCTCTTCGACGAAGCACGACGCGAGCAAGATCGAGGAACTCATGGATAAGAACAGCGCGTGACAGATGCATGCCGAGTGAGTGATTTAAAATTGTCAACTTCCAAACGACACTGAACTCTTCAAAATCTCCAATACAGGAAAGGAAAATAACTATTTCATCAATCGAAAGTTCAAATCATTTTTCACTCGAATATTTTTTTCGATATGACATTTTTTTAATGCGAACAATCACACGAACAAAACCATCGCGATCCGATGCAAAGCGAGCGATACAAAGAAAAGTGATTAACCCTCTTGAAACGGCACTCCTTCAACCACCTAAACACACAAGGAAATCAGATAACCATTATACAAAAGATAAATTTATTTGCTTGGACATTTCAACAACTTGACTTTGTTTGTTTTTCTTTTCATGTCAACAATCTGGCAACCATAATTTCAACCCGGCATAGCAAATCGAACCCAATCGAACTAAATTTCAATCGAACTCAATCGAACTCAATCGAACTCAATTCATGGATTGAGTTCGATTGAGTTCGGCAATCGAACCAAATCGAACTCACCGAAAAGGAAAATATTCAATCGAACTCAATCGAACGTTCGATATTCGAACTCTTGATTTTTGTAAAACCGGCATTGAAAATCTATAACCAGATCTTAGAAGATCGAGTTACTTGGTGTAATAGGAGAGAATGTATTCTTGTCCTGAACGGAGAGGCAGACAATAGTCGATTCGTTATGACCGAACAAGATCACAGGTTCATTTCAGAAAGGTTACCTGCACTTAAAGCTGCAGAGTCAAAACGTGCTAAGCAGGAGGAGAAAGAAAAGCACGAGAAAATTGCAAAACTTAAGGCTGGAGATCCTAAAGATATGACTGTTATACTACTACGCGAAGTACTTATGGAGATGGGTGTGTCTTTCAAATCAAGTGAGAGCAAAGCAAAACTAATTGAAAAGGTAACACAGGCCAGACAGGTGCAAAATGACACTTGTGACGAACGTTTGCTTGTCACCGTTACTTCTACAGACTCAGCGAGTTTACATACAGAGGAACTATGCGAGGTACCAGGGAATTCAATCCGCTCTCTTTTTTGTCATAAAAACAATGCTTTGTCATCCTCAAGCAGTACAATCATAAGAGCGCGGGACAATATAACCCTTGACACCCAATAAATCAGTCTACACGAACATCTGATCATTTACTTTGATTTTGACCTGAGGAAAAAAATAATTTTACTGTTGCATTTACTATTTATCCTTTCTATCATGACAGTAAGATGTTCTCAAACGTCCAATATACTGACGCTCGTTCACCTCTTACTCTCATGGTCACTGTTAATTGTCCAAGATGAATTTGAGAGAATCATGTATATTGTTGGAAAGATATTTTTCATAATCATCCAGCTGCTGTATGCCGTTGCCTGTGTCGCAGTTAGTAATTTGCTTGTATTTTTGCATAAAAGCAACACTTGGAGTTGTCATTTTGCAATTGTAAGTTAGCTTAAAAAGGAAATGGTGCACTCTTGAATTCGCACGCGGGAATTACGATGTTTTTGTTCTGTTCTGTTCTGTTCTCTTAAATGCGGACAGGGGTTTCTGTTATTGAATAAACTGTTAAAAAACGCAAGAAAACCCTGCTTTCGAAAGGTTTGCTTTGTATGTATAGGTTTACCAGAGCCAATCGAACGCAATCCATTTAATTGTGTTCGAATTAGTTCGGTTACCGAACCCAATCGAACCCAATCTGATTGATTGGGTTCGATTGGGTTCGATTTCTTCGGAAATCGAACTCACTGAAAGTCCGGTGTTCGATTTCGTTCGATTGCCGAACTCAATCGAACTCAATCCATGGATTGAGTTCGATTGAGTTCGATTGAGTTCGATTTTCGAACGTTCGATTTGCTATGCCGGGTTTCAAACGCCGTAAAACTGAAAGCCGTGCCTGAAATTCACAAATTGATCACGACGTAAACAAACCATTATAATAAGAAAACGCGTCGGAAATTTCGCAGTGGAAAGGAGTTTTATTAATCACTTTTGAATCCTTACGTATTCTGATTGAACATAAAATAATTTTCCAGCGCAAACATTTCCATTCACGAGCGGAAAAACCAAAAGCCACAAAAAGGTCCAAGGGTTATTAACTACGCTTGTACTTATATAGCTGCAGTGGTTGCATTTCAGGTTATGAAAAGTATTTTCAGGTTAGCAATGCAATAATTGTATAATAGCTTCGTTCTCCTTCTTTAAGTGACCGTTCACATAACCACAAGGGAAAAGAACACAACGGAAAAGAACTCTATTTATAGCCCTTCGGTATTCCTTTCGCCGCGAGTTGAAATTGAAATATGAGAACATGCCGTGTAATGATGTGATATGCAAATTTCATTGAGAATATTCGCTTAATACGTTTCGCTTTGTGTTTGCAAAAAGCTGGTTTGGTGGAAGAGTGTTAAACTGTCTCCAAAAGAAACGTTTTATAGCATGAACTCCGATCCAAAGGCATAGCAGTGTCACACAACAGGCGGGGATTAGTCTCAGCCGCTACTGATCTGGCTAGGCTTCAGGAACTGAAAAGAAAGCTTACGTTTTCAAATTTTTCTTCGTAAATATTCCACCGAGCGAAACTGTTTCATGGATGTTCTTTTCAACCACGCACAATATTCAACGTTCCGTTTTTCGTTTTACGTTTCGAAGCCAAGGTCAGCTCTCTTGTCGTTCGTACATCTTACAGTTAATAATCGTAAACCCCACGAATATTAACTACGTTTGACAGATTCTACAGTTAATAATCGTACATTGCGCGAGTATTAGTCCCACGTGACGGTCAATGTAGTTAGTTATTAATCGCGGGTTGCTGACCGTGGACAATAAGAGAATTGAAAAACAAATCTGACTTGACCCGCCGCCACTACGAGAAACAGAACTCTTCATAGGGCTTGTTGTAAAATAAAAACGACGAACGTTGGTTCTTATACTGACAAAGTCTCCCTGCGAGTTTAGTGTTATGGACGGTATTTTCTTTTCTTTTTCTCTTCGATGAAGCACGACATGAGCGGGATCTCAGAAGCCATGGACAAGAACAGCGCGATAGATGCAAATTGAGCGATTAAATTGACAATTAAAAGCAAACTGAGCTCTTCAAGTCCTCCAATACAGGAAAGGAAAATAACTATTTCAGCATTCGAAAGTTCGACTCATTTTCACTCGAATATTTCTTCTGTTTCGTGGGTTTAATGTTCAAACACGCACTTGTCGAAGCAAACGAACTGCAAACAAGTCAAATTTATTTCGTCAAAAATGGCGAAATATTTTTTGTTGTTTAATAAAACTATACAAACTAACAAAACGTTTTAAACTATCTGTTTTAAGCGGCTAAGACATCGAGACTTCATGCATCATAATTTAAGTCATAACTTTTCAACCACTCTAATCTCCGAGTCAATGGCGCCAAATTTCGTTTTGCGCGGGAAAATCAGAACATGGAAAGCCAAGCAAAGCTAAGTCAAAACTGACAGCGTAATGGATTGTTTACAAGCATTACAATCCATTTACCTGGTAATCAGACTAATCCTGCTTATAATAAGGAAAATAGGCTTACCTCTGTTATTGGCGCCGTTTACACGTGTAAACGTACTACAGAATTCGGGCCATGTCCATTACGCAAATTACTCTTCTTAACAAGTCCGGTCCTTTAAATTGCGTTCTTCAATTGTCACCAGTGATTTAAGTAGCTGTTTAATGAGTTCATTTGACGTATACGTATGTTTTACAAGCCTCCACTTCTTACATGTTGCAGAGAACAGTCTTTGACAATCTTTCTGTCTTTGCAAATAGTCCCCGCCGATGGATTCATTTCAGTTTCTGTCGATTTGAAGTTGGCCTTTGCTGTCAGCAAAAAATTCGTCGAGTCGAAAACATTCAACCGAGAGGTCCGACACATGGAGTATTTTCTTGCCCTATTCTTTAAACAGTGTGCTGTGCATAAACTTACTAACTTAAACAGTTGACTTGCTACTGAGATTTCAACAGGAGTGAACGAAAGCACGTTGAGTCGGCAGATGTTTATACTGAAGTGAACCGGAAGTTCTTTGATCGCATTGAATTCAAGCTGCCGTAACTTTCCCTCTCAAGACAGTCTCATTGTAAATTTAAAATTTCACTAAGCCTTAGGCTTGGTTCATTTCTACCGGCAGAATTACCAGCAAAATAAGCAGCCCTCGTTGTGACCTGATTCTCCAAAGTTCAGTGCCTAGAATGTCCAATTTGACTGATCAAGGTAGCAGGCGAGTCTATAGTAACCAGTTAGAGCGCTAGTTGTCAAAATGTGACCAATCACAGCGCTAGCTGTTTAGCTAGCTGTCAAAGTTGTATTCCAAGGCAAAAAGAAACCCATTTAAGTGTTGTGGGTCACGAAAAGAAGTTCGAAAAAGGATGCGTCGTCCAGTCAGTGAGTTGACTGGACAACACGCGCGGAACAAGTGTGTGTATGTGTGTCTGATGCGAATGTCTTTCGAAAGTCGAAACGAGTGACTTTACTTTTCGGAAATAGATTCTGGCTGACCAGTTTTTTTCCGGCAAAAATTTCCACTGGATTGGGGTAATTTTCTGATCCATCAGATGACAGATGGCTATCGACTACCAAAGCGCCAACCAAAATTGCGCGGATTGCTGAGCCGAGTCTGTGCATCTTAGGATCTCCGTAACAGTTCGAAGTCACCTCGCTCAAAAGTCAATCTTTCCGAAACGATTCGACCACAGAACGTTCAAATGATGTAGCCCCTTGCTTTATTCTGATTCGTGACTCTACTTAAAACCGAGAGTTGTTCTAATCAGAACGAGTTGTAAATGCTGTCCAGCCGTGAGTGCATGACATGGCTTGAATGCGTACGAGATGAGGTTATGGTAGTCGTATTAATTAGGTAATTAACCATTGTCTTCATTTTTATTTTGCAGTTGAGAGGATTTATTCAGGAAGTGATAGCATACATTGAAGCAAGAGAAACATCTTAGTTTAGAACGTTTAGACAGTATAGTTTATATTAGCCAAGTTAGGACAAAATTTGGTGGTTGCATTGTCGTGCAACGAGATAGTCTAACAAACCGCTAGGTAGTCCGAAACAAGACAAACTTCTTACTAACTGAACTCGAGGGCCGTACTGGGGAATATTGGCCCGAGGTCGTGGCAGTACGGACCGAGCGCAGCGAGGTCCGTACAAAAACGACCGAGGGCCATTATTCCTCAGTACGGTCCCGAGCAAGTGAAGTTAGTAAGTAGTTTATTATATGGCATCATTTTTCTAGCCTGCGTGCAAACGTCTCCTATTTCCTTCCACCCGCGGGTGGAAGGAAATAGGAGACGTCTGCACGCAGGCTACATTTTTCGTACGAAACAACACTTCCGGTAGTTCATTCAAGTCAATTTCCGGCGCGATGTCAAGGAGAGAAGCCAGCGATTTTAACTGGCTTTCGAATCAGTTTGATGATCGTTGCTGTCGATCGGCGAAAACTTGCGTGGCTCGTGGCTCTCTCGTTTTTCGTCGTCCTCTACAACACAAGACAGTTTTATTTGAAAATACGTCTTCGTTATGGGCGGAGACAATTTGGGAAAAAGAAGAATAATGAAAAGGCCGCGATAAAATCTCAGAAACGTGCTTCTCAAACTGGAAATTGTGGCAGCGTGTTAGTCCGTAATGGAAACGACGGAACACTCGAACTTAAGAAAAAAAGACACTGGAAATTACCTCTCCATCAAATACTGCAGGTTGTTTGCTTCAGTGGCTTTATGGAGAACTTTGTGGATGCTGAGAGCAAATTTTTGTCTCACCTAACAAAGTTGTTTTTAGCGCGAGCGACAGCAAGAGCGAACTTGTGAACAAGCTAAACTTATTTTCAAGGATGTCCACTACAAGAGCAAAAATCTCGCTGAGGAATCAAGGTACACTGTTAGTTTAATACATGAACGTGTAGCTTTAATTTGTTCCGTGTGGAAAACGCTGACTGAAGCGATGGCCAATATTAAACTAGACAAGAACATGATCGTTTTCTTTCGATTTACAGTTGCTGATAAAAGCCGTTTGCTAGTTGTTTTGCAGTTTTCAGTTTTTTTTTTTGCCGAGAGGTTTTCTTGTGAGAAACGTACTCTTTTGTTAATGCTGAATTTTAATAATTATTGTTTAAGTGTTGGCCGATTTACGCGGCTCTTTACAGCTTACAGTCTAATAGCCGTACAAGAAAACAATAAACACACACAGTCACTGAAGAGCTTTGGCCATGCTTTTTGATTCACTGCTGGCGAGTGTTTTGCTTATATCAAAAAGTCGGTAAAGTTAATTGAGGAGCGCTTTTTCTAAACAGGGGTGTTTACCTCGTTCATTCCGGTTTTGTACCAGCTCCAAACCTTTCCTTTTTTAATCTTCTTGCGTTTTCGGAGTTTGAAGTTTGCGGGAGCGGGAGCGCGAAAAAAAAAATATCCAAAAAGGACGGTTTCCATAGTAATGGTCCGTACTGTAAAATCCCGACCGAAAACTACCCAATAAGAACACTCGATTTAGACGGGAGAATTGCTTGCCATATAATAAAATGAATTATTTACGGTCCATCGGAATTCGCATCAGACACATACACACACTTGTTCCGCGCGCGTGTTGTCCAGGCCCCAGTTGTTCAAAAATTGGATAGCGCTATCCACCGGATAAATCACTATCCAGTGGATAACGCAATCGGTTTCCCTAATACTTATCCGCTGGATAGTGGTTTATCCGGTGGATAGTGCTATCCAACTTTTGAACAACTGGGGCCAGTCAACTCACTGACTGGCCGACGCATCCTTTTTCGAACTTTTTTTCGTGACCCGAGCGACTTGGACAACACTTAAATGGGTTCTTTTTCCCTTGGAATAAAACTTTGACAGCTAGCTAAACAGCTAGCGCTGTGATTAGTCACATTTTGACAGCTACCTTGATCTGTCAAAGTGGACATTCGAAGCATTGAACTTTGGAGAATCAGATCACAACGAGGGCTGCTTATTTTGCTGGTAATTCTGCCGGTAGAAATTAACCAAGCTAAGGCTTAGTGAAATTTTAAATTTCCAATGAGACTGTCTTGAAAGGGAAAGTTTAATACGGCAGCTTGAATTCAATGCGATCAAAGAACTGCCGGTTCACTTAAGTATAAACATCTGCCGACTCAACGTGCTTTCGTGCACTGCTGTTGAAATCTCTGTGGCAAGTCAACTGTTTACAGGACACAGTTTAAAGAATAGGGCAGTAAAATACTCCATGTGTCGGACTTCTCGTTTGAATGTTTTCGACTCGAACGAAGAATTTTTTCTGACAAAGGCCAACTTGAAATCGATAGAAACTGAAATGAATCCATCGGCGGGAACTATTTGCAAAGACAGAAAGAGGTAGGTAGGTAGGTACTTTATTAAAATACTTTGCAGCTCATAGAGCTGAATAGCGCCAATAAGAGTGTCAAGGACTGTTCTCTGCAACATGGAAGAAGTGGAGGCTTGGAAAACATACGTCAAATGAACTCATTGAACAGCTATTTAAATCACTGGTGACAATTGAAGAACGAATTTGAAGGACCGGACTTGTTAAGAAGAGTAATTTGCGTACTGGACATGGCCCGAAATCTGTGGTAGGTTTACACGTGCAAACGGCGCCAATAACAGAGGTAAGCCTATTTTCTTTATAATAAGCGGGATTAATTTGATTACCAGGTTAATGGATTGTAATGCTTGTAAACAATCCATTACGTTGTCAGTTTTGACTCAGCTTGCTTGCCTTTCCGTGTTCTGATTTTTCCCGCGCAAAACGAAATTTGGCGCCATTGACTCGGAGATTAGAGTGGTTGAAAAGTTATGACTTAAATTAGGATGCATGAAGTCTCGATGTCTTAGCCGCTTGAAACAGATAGTTTAAAACGTTTTGTTAGTTTGTATAGTTTTATTAAACAACAAAAAAACTTTTCGCCATTTTTGACGAAATAAATTTGACTTGTTTGCAGTTCATTTGCTTCGACGAGTGCGTGTTTGAACAATAAACCCACGAAACAGAAGAATAAATATTCGAGTGAAAATGAGTCGAACTTTCGAATGCTGAAGTAGTTATTTTCCTTTCCTGTATTGAAGGACTTGAAGAGCTCAGTTTCGTTTTTAGGTTGCCAATTTAATCGCTCAATTTGCATCTATCGCGCTGTTCTTGTCCATGGCTTCTGAGATCCCGCTCGTGTCGTCCTTCGTCGAAGAGAGAAAGAAAAGGAAAATACCACGATTACGTGTAAACAACTTACCGAAATAACACTAAACACGCGAGGAGACTTTGTCACTTTAAGAATCAACTTTCGTCGTTTTTATTTTACAGCAAGCCTCATGAAGAGTTTGTTTCTCGTGGTGGCGGCGGGTCAAGTCATTTTGGTTTTTCAATTCTCTTTTTGCCCACGGTCAGCAACTCGCGATTAATAACTAACTACCTTGACCGTCACTCGCGATTAATAATCGCGCAATGTACGATTATTAACTGTAGAATCTGTCAAACGTAGTTAATATTCGTGGGGTTTACGATTATTAACTGTAAGATGTACGAACGACAAGAGAGCTGACATTGGCTTCGAAACGTAAAACGAAAAACGGAACGTTGAATATTGTGCGTGGTTGAAAAGAACATCCATGAAACAGTTTCGCTCGGTGGAATATTTACGAAGAAAAATTTGAAAACGTAAGCTTTCTTTTCAGTTCCTGAAGCCTAGCCAGATCAGTAGCGGCTGAGACTAATCCCCGCCTGTTGTGTGACACTGCTATGCCTTTGGATCGGAGTTCATGCTATAAAACGTTACTTTTGGAGACAGTTTAACACTCTTCCACCAAACCAGCTTTTTGCAAACACAAAGCGAAGCGTATTTTAAAAGCGAATATTCTCAATGAAATTTGCATATCACATCATTACACGGCATGTTCTCATATTTCAATTTCAACTCGCGGCGAAAGGAATACCGAAGGGCTATAAATAGAGTTCTTTTCCGTTGTGTTCTTTTCCCTTGTGGTTATGTGAACGGTCACTTAAAGAAGGAGAACGAAGCTATTATACAATTATTGCATTGCTAACCTGAAAATACTTTTCATAACCTGAAAATGCAACCACTGCAGCTATATAATTATAAGTACAAGCGTAGTTAATAACCCTTGGACCTTTTTGTGGCTTTTGGTTTTTCCGCTCGTGAATGGAAATGTTTGCGCTGGAAAATTATTTTATGTTCAATCAGAATATGTAAGGATTCAAAAGTGATTAATAAAACTCCTTTCCACTGCGAAATTTCCGACGCGTTTTCTTATTATAATGGTTTGTTTACGTCGTGATCAATTTGTGAATTTCAGGCACGGCTTTCAGTGTTACGGCGTTTGAAATTATGGTTGCCAGATTGTTGACATGAAAAGAAAAACAAACAAAGTCAAGTTGTTGAAATGTCCAAGCAAATAAATTTATCTTTTGTATAATGGTTATCTGATTTCCTTGTGTGTTTAGGTGGTTGAAGGAGTGCCGTTTCATGAGGGTTAATCACTTTTCTTTGTATCGCTCGCTTTGCATCGGATCGCGATGGTTTTGTTCGTGTGATTGTTCGCATTAAAAAAATGTCATATCGAAAAAAATATTCGAGTGAAAAATGAATTGAACTTTCGATTGATGAAATAGTTATTTTCCTTTCCTGTATTGGAGATTTTGAAGAGTTCAGTGTCGTTTGGAAGTTGACAATTTTAAATCACTCACTCGGCATGCATCTGTCACGGGTGTGGACAAAACCTGGGCCCGCGCCCATGGGCCAGCCCATGGGCTACTCTATGGGCTACCTTATGGGCTACCCTATGGGCTACCCTGTGGGCCACCCCCAAATTTTTTTTTCGATAAAAAAAGAGAAAATAATAAACATAAGAAAAAATAAATCAAAAATTAATTTCTTATTAATTTATCAATTATTGCAATTTTAAAAAAAGTTGGTGGCTGTGTAGGATTAATTTATTAATTATGTAGTCAAGCAGAAACATAAAACAAATTAAATCAAAACAAAAGAGAAATCACAACCAAACAATGCAATGAATCTGAACTACGTGTTTATTCGAGGCCAATTTTTCTCTGTGGAATATGCCAAACAGCACAGGAACACATGCTGCGAATTAGTGAAAGGTGTGTTTTTAGAAAAAAAAAATCAAATATAATACTGTATACCTGCCAACTTTTCGGAAGTCAAATGCGTGAGATTTTCATATGGATATTAGCCGAATTTTCTAAAAAATTGTGACGACCTTAGCCTGCGTAGCTGGCGGTATTGTCTGCGAAGGTAAGGTTTTGGTGGCGGAGCCACCATGAGCGGCGGAAGCCGCGACAACGAGCGGCACAACTGCTAACGTCAGTCACTTAACTAGACTGACTGTCTGGTGTTACAAGGTACACCGGACGTTTCGTTTTATGCAACTCCCCCATCAGAGGGTAAGGTTCCTCTCGCATGCTTTTGCGAGGCGGTCGTCGGTCTGCATCGTCGAACTAGAGCTGATCGCTTACAAGAGTGGTCGCAAGGAGGACCAAGGAGAGCTTTGACTGTACCGCGAAGCGCAAAGCCTACTATCGAAACATTGGCACAAATTTGTTGCAAATTGGTCTAGACATTGTGGATGAGACAATACCGGAAAGCCTCATTGCCGAATTTAACTCGTGAAGTGTGATGTGATAACTGCGAATTACACCCCCTCCTTACCACTTCTGATGCAACACACACACACACACACGCATGTACGCCTCTTCAAGAGTCATTACATAAGCCGACTAAAGTTCCAAAATTCCAAACTAATTTTATACTCTGACCAGTGTTGACTCGGTGAAGAGTATCCCCTAACTAAGAGGGCTTACGAAACGCCCTCAGACAAGCGAGGTGAATCTATTCAGAAAATTATTGGCGAACTTTTCCAAGTTTGTCCGATGCAAACCCAGTGCGTGCTATTATGTTTCAAGCAGTCCGGATAACATACTGGTGACAAGATTGTTTTGTTCCCCGTGGACATAAGGCAGAACACTGCAGATCTCAAGACAACGATATAAGAACGCCATAAGTCACTTAGTCATTCTTGAGCATCTATTTATGTCTGCAAAGGGGTAAATCGACTTTTTACACTGGATATGTGACAAACACGAGTGCTGTTTTTGGCTAACATGCAAAACAAAGACAGCATGAACTCATCTGTTGGGATCCCAGGAAGAAAACGTGCTGTGAAACCGCAAGGGGGCACATCCCCCAAAACAATTGTTTGTGAGCTTGGTGTGGGGAACACCCTTTATTTAAGACCCTGTTTGAGGCAAATTCAGACGCCGTTTTGATGGGGCAGACTTCCCTAAAATCAGATACCCTGTCTCAGGGCAAAGAGGCCAAAAACCATACAGAGAAATGCCGTGTCAGTATTATGTTGCCGGTCAAAGTTATTCTGTACCCCAGGGTGCTATCAACAAAAACCACAACGTGACATGTCCACTGACCACGTACAAGCGATCACATGCGTAAAGAACAATTTCTCTTCTCACTCCGGACTCACAATTGCGTGAAAAATGGAGATCACTTTCCAAACAAAATAGTCCAGCTGTGAACGGCGCTAAAAGTTGCGAGCGTGTCCTCAATAAGAAGCTTACAAGATCACGCCAAGGTTTCGAGCTTCGTACTGCGACATTTGGTAATCTTCGGAAATTATCGGAACCTCTTCGGGAATCTTCGGCAACAATTGCAAATGTCTGAACATTGGTGCTGTAGTGTTCGGAGGTCGTCATAGCCTGCGTAGCTGACAGGATTGCTTGCACGAAGTTTGAGCGGCGGAACCGGGATGCCGCTCATGGCGGCTCCGCCACCAAAACTTTACCTTCGCAGACAATACCGCCAGCTACGCAGGCTAAGGTCGTCACATTTTTTTTAGAAAATTCGGCTAATATCCATATGAAAAACTTACGCATTTGACTTCCGAAAAGTTGGCAGGTATACAGTATTATATTTGAATTTTTTTGTCTAAAAACACACCTTTCACTAATTCGCAGCATACGTTCCTGTGCTGTTTGGCATATTCCACAGAGAAAAATTGGCCTCGAATAAACACGTAGTTCGGATTCATTGCATTGTTTGGTTGTGATTTATCTTTTGTTTTGTTTTCATTTGTTTTATGTTTCTGCTTAACTACATAATTAATAAATTAATCCACCACAGCCACCAACTTTTTTAAAATATCAATAATTGATAAATTAATAAGAAAGTAATTTTTTATGTATTTTTTCGTATGTTTATAATTTTTTATTTTTATTGAAAAACAAAAAAAAATTTGGGGGTGGCCCACAGGGTAGCCCATGGGGTAGCCCATAAGGTAGCCCATAGGGTAGCCCATGGGCTGGCCCATGGGCCGGGCCCAGGTTTTGTCCACACCCATCTGTCACGCGCTGTTCTTATCCATGGCTTCCTCGATCTTGCTCGCGTCGTGCTTCGTCGAAGAGAGAAAGGAAAGGAAAATACCATTTCTAAACGACTTACCGAAGTAAAACTAAATACGCGAGGAGACTTTGTCACTTCAAGAACCAACTTTCGTTGTTTTTATTTTACAACAAGCCCGTGAAGAGTTCTGCTTGGGTTTGAATTTTCTTTCGCAATGGCGGCTGGTAAAGTCAAATGTGTTTTTCTATGGTCTTTTCGCCCATGGTCAGCAACTTGCGATTAATAACTACATCGACCGTCACTTGCGATTAATAATCGCGCAATGTACGATTATTAACTGTAGAATCTGTCAGACGTAGTTAATAATCGTGGGTTTTACGATTATTAACTGTAAGATGCACGATTATTAATCGCAATTCCCGCGTTTCGCGATTAATAACTACAAAGTGCCTCTTTTCACGATTATTAGGGACAAAGAACGCATTTGCCGATAAATAATCGTGAAAAATCGTACTGCAAAAATTAAAAAACACTGCAAAACTAGATAGACCCCTGTATTGCAAAAGAACTTTTTAAGGTTATGTTCTGGGCCACTGGACTTTTTTGGGGGTCCCATTTTAGTGTAATGGGGCAATTTTGGGCCATGGGTAAAAAAAATTGGCGTTATTGGCACCTGCTTGTCAGTAGCCCCCTTCCCCACTCCCCCCCCCCCCCCCCATGGGATGGTGGTTTGAACAGGCTGGCCTAGCCTCCTCATTGTGCTGTTTTCTTGGGCATGAAACTTCACTTTGTCTCTTGATCTGGCTCTCTTCCCAATGCAAGGGACCACAGCTCTTAAAATGCCTCACAGGATTAACTGAGGTACCATTAAACTAAGGATAAACTGGCACAAACAACAGAGATAATGACACAAAGCTCTATATGAAAACAATAGAAGCTTATAATAGAGTTGTGTGACAACAAGGCCCATTGAAATTAGAGGTTCTAAATAACTACATGATTCCCAAGTGTACAAAAGGGAACCCCATGTAGAGAGACCAAATGCTGGTAGGACGGGTAAGCCTGTGATGGACTATAAACTATCCCATCCTGATGTAGTACAGTTCAGTGCTCCAAGTTGGCCTATGCTAGAGAAACAGACCCAAGCTCCCAAACCCCTGAGCCACCTGGCCTGGTCGTAGTCTCAAAGGGCCTCTGACTGTCCAGAAAGTATTCTCATTTGTCAGAGAACACAACCCATGTTCTCTTAAGACTGAAGTTTAGACTTAAAAAACTCTACCCCTGAGATAAAGAAGGGGAAGTTTAAAAACTCTAGGTCTCCAATTAAGACCTGGCTGCTTTTCAAGTTCTTAGCTGTAAGCTATAAATACTGGGAGGAGATTGGGGGTTCTGAACTTGCCACTTTTATTGCCTTGAAATATTCCTGTTTTCACCGTTTCATTGATGGCTACCTGGAGCCCCTTTGCACTTTTCTATAGCAAAATGTCAAATACAATGTTTCAAATTTTCCTGCTCCCCAGAAATTCCACCTCCTTCCTTCCAAAAAAATATAATTGTTAAATAAAGTTGTTGTCAGTGTAGTGTAGACATTACCTCACCAGGGCCGTAGCCAGTATGAGGCAAACCGAGGCACTGGCCTCAGTCATTTTTTTTTTCGTGTTCTCAGTCAGTTATCTTCGTTTAACACCCTAAATACCTAGGAAGAGAATTTAACCGTGGGTATTGCCTCAGTCATAATGTTTTTTCTGGCTATTCTTGGTTTTCACTGTCACGCCATACAATATTAAAATCAAAACCAGTTGACGAAAGAAGCCAAGAATTTGTAATGTTATAAAGGCTACACAACTAAACAACTTCATCAAGTCTCAGATCTGTATGGTATTCGGTTGTTGAGTTATTTGCCGAAATGTTCGACTGAAATTTGTAGAGCTCAGTATGGAAACGCCATGTTGGTGTCCCTCGGAGGGGTACAAACATGGCCGCCGGAAATCAATGAAAACATCTGGAATTGACTTCTGCTCTTCCAGCGATTACTTTTCTCTCGTGAACTACTATACAACCACATTAATTTCTCTCCTAATGCTTTAACTGTCCAAACTGCTAAAAATCACAAGGAGAGTCCTTTTTTGCACAAGAGAAAGCTTTGTCACGGACGCTGTGTTGGTGTCACGTAGGGGGAAAAGCCAGAAATTTAATATTCTGTATTTTCAAAACGAAAGACGCTACCGAGCTGAAAACTTGTGAAAAGATATATTTTAGTCATCTTCAACCTGGTGGGGGTATAAAATCTGAAGACCTTGCCATCTATGATTTTGGAATTTTATGACGTCACGTGAAAACTAGCAATACGTGCTCACTTGTATGTACAATTGTAGCTCTCTCTCAAAATGTTCTGGCAGCCAATGACTTTCCTGCTTACTTTGTACATCTTGAGAGGGTTATACATTAACTGACACCTATTATCTCTCTTGTATCTAAGGCCTGTGTTTTGGTGTTTGATGTTACAAACAAGTTGTCATTTGACTCGCTGGAATACTGGCTTCAAGAGTTTACCAGTAATGGTGGAAAGCAAGCCATAATGGCTGTGGTAGCTAACAAGGTCAGACTAGAAGTTCAATGTTGTTTTTCATTTTTGGATTCAATATAGTTTACTTCATTTATTAGTTAATAACTGCATCTTAATTTTGTGGTTCTTAATTTTTGCAACTTTTGTGATCTAGAAAAGGTGATTAGGGAGAAGAAAAAGACCACCATTAGTTATATAAAGTATAAAGTAACGTCTACAGCTACTTAATACGGACACGGATAATACATGTATGTAAGCTAGTCCAAGTCGGTGTTTGCCACTAATAAGTGCCATAAGGGATACCTCCATGAAAAGGACACTGATTCATGATCCTCACTGGCAAACTAACACTTATTTATGTTCCAACAGGCCCTCTTAAGGGTGGTGCCTCCTAATACAGATGTATTTTTGCAAAGGTTGTGACTATGGGGAAAAAGTAGATTTTAGCAACGGTCATTGGAATCCAAAAAGAAAATATGATATGGGTAACCACGCATTTTTCAGAGATAATAAGGCAACCATGATTCAAAAAAGTGTTAAAATACAAAGAATGTATGGCAATTTATTTCCAAATTTAAGCTCAATTATCTCTGAAAAATGCATGGTTACCCCCAATTTTCTTTTTGGATTCTGATAGCCCTTGCTATGACCTGCTTTTTCTACATAGTCATAAACCGTGCAAAAATATTGTTGTATTAGTGAGCAAATTCCTTAAGAAACCCAAATATCCTGAGATGCGTAGAATGTATGCGCAGTAACAAAAGGAGGCACTGTCCTTAAGGAAAGGGACACACATCTTCTTTAAAAGGGCACCTCCCGTGAACGAACATCGATTCGCGGTGTCCCCACCACTTATTTTAAATATTACCTTTTCTCTAGATGTGGTGTTCTGTTAAATGTTATTTCTAGTACAGCCATATTCAGTTCAAATACCTGCAGTGTCTGCACATTTGTAGTCAATTTAAGCTTTGGTTAATATAGTAGCCAATTCCGAAGGTTACATTTGATTGTTAGTTTTATTTATTTCTTCAGACTGATTTGTCCTCCAAAAGAGTTGTGAGCAGCAAAGATGGACAGAGGTGGGCCAAGGCACATGACCTAAGGTCTGTACAGACGACACATTTTAGCCATTCTTTGCCTTGTATGCCACTACCCAAAATACTTAGTATTCTTAGTACATTGGTATGTTAGTAATTGGCCCCATGTTTGCCTTCAGTAATATTCTAGATAAAACAAGCTAAGGGACAAGATTTATGTCTCTTAGTCCCCATAGGATAAAAGGAAAAAGTCGCACTCGTGTCAAGGAGGCCCACACAGCCAGAGCTTATCCTGGTTTCCGTAGCATGAAGCAACTGAGAGTATTGCTACTCCCGCCTGGAAGGGATGCTAGTCCATCGCAGGGTTACACCCCAGCAGTATGTCGCCAGTTAACCCATTTATTCACCTGGGTGGAGAGAGACAATGCAGGGTAAAGTTTCTTGTCTAAGGAAACAACACGATGGCAGGAACTGGGCGTCGAACCACCGACCTTCAGTTCTGAAGTCATAGAGACCATCAAATGAGGGATGACAGCCAATGCGATATCAGTCCGTTTGTGATGAGTGAATGATATTTGTACACACAGGTCTGCATGTCCCCTGCACCAATTCTTCTAACTGGCAGGTCTTTAGGGTTGGGATGAAGAAGGCTAGGGGTTGACAAGGGTTCCACCCAGTATGTGGGACAGACTAAATAGCATCCCATCGGGGGGGGGGGGATAGTAACACTCCTATCTCAGCCATCTCCCCTGATTGCTTTATTTCAAATTAAATTGCATGTTGGTCTTGAGTTGTGTTCTTTGTGTTGTGCAGGTATTTCGAGACATCAGCAGCAACAGGGCAGGGGGTGCACGAGATGTTCAGTGGAGTGTTAGCTGCAGTGGTGGAAGCGAAGATTGTCAAGGCTTAACCAGTCATCAGCACAGAGCAAAGTAAACATAAATAAACAAACCTTACGCCTTGTAATTACAGTGGAACCTCGATTTAACGAACCTTTATTTCACGAAGTCCTCGGTATAACGAACGATGTTTTTCAGCCCAGTAACAGTGTAATATATGGAAAAGAACTTCGATATAACGAACCCTCGTACTTGGCCTACCTTAAAAATCAATTGAAATTGTTATGTTACTGTGCAAATCAACAAGGCGTAAGGACGGTGCCTCCTTATAGACATGTATTTTTGCAAAGAGTATGACTATGGGGAAAAAGTAGATCTTAGCAAGGGTTATTGGAATCCAAAAAGAAAAATGAGGGTAACCACGCATTTATCAGAGATAATTAAGCAACCATAACTCTAAAAAAGCGTAAAAATACGAAGAATGTATGGCAATTTCAGCTCAATTATCTCTAAAAAAAATATCTGTGGTTACCCCCAATTTTCTTTTTGGATTCTGATAGCCCTTGCTAAGATCTGCTTTTTCCAGATAGTCATAAACCGCGCAAAAATGTTGTTGTATTAGGGGCAAATTCATAATGAAACCGAATATCCCGAGATGCGCAGATCTTATGCGCAGTAACAAAAGGAGGCAACGTCCTTAAACGGTAGCCTACGTAGAAAGCGTTTTCGTAGGCGTCTCCTTCTATTTTTGCACTTTCTCCATAACACTCGGATTTGAAAATCTTACTGATTGAAATTTGTGCACTATAAATCAATTCATTGTTAAGCAATTTATTATTATTTTTCGCGCAGCCCAAAAGCGAAAAATGCCTCAAACGTCCGGAAAAGTCTACAGAAACCCTTGTTACGTAGGCTAATTAAACAGCCTCATTCCCAGCTGGATCCTAAAATCCTTCTCTCTTCACGAGAATGAGGTTGAAGCATGAACACTCAAAATCTTATTTCTGGAATATAGTTTAGTCATAACAGAAATTCAATCAGCTGCAAGACAGGTAATCACAAGGACTAAAAGTAATAATTCTCAGAAAGACTGCCTTGTAACTGATGCCTTGCGTGATTGGTTGCAGCGTGGTGTTTAAGATGTCGCAATGAAATCAAACTGTTCATGCTTTTTTAGTTTGCACTGACTGTAACAGATTGCAAGACCGAGAATTGTGCATATAGAAATAACGCTGTAAGGACAGTTCATTGTAAATACAGAAGTACAGATAAAATATAATTTATATACATTAGGAAATCATACTGTCTTATCCTTGCTACCTTATTCTTACTAATTTTAGCGCGTACTTAATTTCGCGAAAGTTCGGAAGCTATATTTGGCGATTACTAATTTTTGCAATTCCAGGAAAAAAGGAACAAAAGTGTATTTACCGTATTTTCTCGATTAAACACCGGGCCCCGCATAAACGCTGGGTATAAAAGAGAGAATTTTAAATGAGCCCCTCAGACGTTTATTTGCTGTATAATGAACTTAAGATTTAAGGGCAAGATTCACGGCTGCCAAGAAAAACGAATAATAACCCTTTCTTAAAAGCTGGCGGGCCCAAATAAACTGGTTATTCAAAGAAACGCCGGGTCCACCATGCCAAGTTTGAAATAAACGCCGGGGGCGTTTAATTGAGAAAATACGGTAATTTCGAATTTAACCTCCAAAACCTGATCTGAGGGCCCTGTTTTACAAAAAGGGAATTTTCTCAAATTACCTAGACAGAATAAAAAAGGTTTTGGCTGATTCACAAGCTGAAGACAACAGCGAATCAGGGGAAGAGTGCTAGTCGAAAACAAGACCAGAGAGATTCATGCATATTTTCAAGGACAGAAAGTGACAGTTTTAAAATTCAGAACAATTACCAACATTTTTATGTAATGTGGTCTTAAATTTCGCGTGTTTAATTTTTGCGCTCTCTTTTATTCGCGAGTATAAATTTTCGCGATTTTATCCAAAATCGCAAAATTATGTATTCACCAAAAATTAATAAGAATAAGGTATGTCATTTCAGAATTACCAATTACCTTCTTGCAATGCTGTAAATAAACTTACTACACTTTACTCTATCCAGACAAAATGTATTTAAATTTAACTTTATCACATTTTCAATGGTTTGGTAGCTTGCAAGCAAGCTTACTTGTTTGGAGAATTCATGCGACAATCCTGAAGGCAATTGTTGCGCTAATCAGTTCCCCAGACAAGTGAGCCTGGTCGCAGACTAAATGTTTTGGTATAGGGTCGTTTAATGAAATGCTTACTAACTTGGTCTGTATGGATACAAAAGTCTTTGGATCTTAACTTTTTACCGTTTCATAAGAAAACTGACTGCTACTGTCTTCAGCTCTCAGCGGGACAAACCAAACAGCTTAGAAAGCAATCAAAATGTATGCCACTCTTGTTTTTCACGATAGTTAACCATTGAAAAAGGAGGTTGAGTCTGAGACCAGTGGTATTTTTTTTAAGTGCTAAGAAAATACCCAGGCTGAAATTTAGCTAGAACAACTTTATTTTATCATTTTATTTTTACAAACAGCTCTAAATACACATTTAAGTACCTTGAAAAGTAATTGTTTGAACTGAGCAAATGTACAGCCCAATGAAGACTGAAATGCGTGTAGTAAGATGTAAAGAGTTAGTGTGGTTTTCTTAAGCTAGCCTGGGTAGCAGACATTAACATTAATTATTATTTCCTTTCCCAGAACGACAGAGGTGTGTGTAGGGAAGGTGCATGCAACATGGAACTCTTTTTGCCCTCGTGCAACAAAAAAGCAAAAAATGCTTCAAATGTTTGGAAAACCTTCGGAAACGCTTGCTATCGTATAGCAAAGTGTACTTCTTTCTCCATTTAGGATTTCTTGTCACTAGCCTGCACGCAGATGACTTCTTTTTCCAGCAAAGAAATAGATGTCTGTTTGCAAAATGATAAGCCAGATATCGTGCTGACAAGGTAACAATTACGAAAGAGATAAAAGTTATAGGAAATGGAAATTTTTCGACAGCTAACGAACTAGTGGGGAACTCTGAAATTAGTAAGCAAAACAATATAAGATAAGACATGAGTCTAGGAGTGCATACAAGGAACAGTTGCTAGGCATATGTAAGACAAATGCGAGCGAGAAGATGAAATAAAAATATCGGTTGAGAATATAGGAGAAAGAATATCAGAGAACTGATATGAAAGAGAAAGTGAGAGAAAAAGACTAAGAGCGAATAGCTGAAAGAAGTTAAAGATGGCAAAGATATATGATCAGAATACCAGAGAGCCGGAATGTAAGAGAATGCAGTTGTTATCGGGTGTATTGCACATGAATGAACAGTCTCCCAGCAGTCTACGTGGCACAAGAAATCAGGCACGGTGCTGCTAAACAGGGCGATTTTTTTAAAATCACAATCACCGTTTTGGCCAACAAGCACCTATAAAATGAAATTGTAACGTCTTACGCTTTTTAAAATAAACATGCTGTACATCGCCATCGCGTATCGACTAAACCACAACATCAACAACGAATCGTTTGCGTTGAAGTTGACTTCACTCACTCTGTGGCCAACTATCGAAGAAACTCGGCCACATTTTCTTTTTACACTGCGCACTGTTTATTTTTTCTCCTCTCTATTTTGTGTAACTTGTATTAGCTGTAACTAGTGTTAGTATTGTTGTAGTAAGTTTTTTTTAAACAAACCGTTTGATTAAAGAAGAAATCGAAAAACATTTTAGAAGAAATACTTACGCTAGAACATGACGTTTCGGCGTCATCCTGTCGCCATTATTAAATGCAAATTATAGAGTTTGAGTGTAGAATATATAGCAGTTTTAAAAGTGTGAAAAAGGAAATGAATAATGTCAGTTAATTAAACAGTTTCGCACGGATGGAGTCTGCTTGCGTGTTTAAAGTTGGTCTCCTTTCCTTGATGAGTAGCATTTCATAAATCGGACATTCCAACTTGCCTCTGTATTTTTTCAGGATGTAAAATTGGTCGTGCATATTTGGTCGGTCGAGGTTGTGACTTTCTCGGAAATGTTTCCCAACAACTGAGTACCTATGTTCATTAATGCGTTGAAATAGGTGTCGGCGCGTGTATCCGACATAACTTGAATCATACAAGTTACATTTAAATTCATATACAACGAATTGCTGGTTTACTAGTGATGGTTTATTCTCTGTCACTCTCAGTTCTTGGATGAGTTTCCTACTCATGAAGATGGGTTGTAGATTTTTTATCTTTGTGGAAAGGTCACGTAAATCTCTTCGTACAAGCTTGAGCGTGAAAACAAACTGCCTCCTTTCTATGGAAGGTATGTTGACGATACGTTTGCTTTGGTTCGCGACTCCTCAGCAGCTGCTGCAGAAACTCATCCAGGACCTGAGAGTGACAGAGAATAAACCATCACTAGTAAACCAGCATATGAATTTGTTGTATATGAATTTAAATGTAAGTTTGTGTGATTCAAGTTATGTCGGATACACGCGCCGACACAATTTTGAATAGCTTGAGAACACCGAGAAGTACGACAGGCTTGAAAACATCCGAGTTAAGCTGGACTATACAGAACGCCTAATTTAAGGTTTCATCATCTCCCATGCTACTGAAAAGAAGCCAAACCCTTAACACGGCTTGTTTTCTTTCTAGGACAAGTATCACGATAGGCTAAAGAGTAGGGCTTTAGAAAACACTTCTTCAAATTGGCCAAACAGAGTTGATTGGCAGACTTCGCAGGAAGCCATTGCTGCAGCTGATGTGGAAATGAATTTCAAACCAAGTTTGACAAGGCTAGGCAGAAGCCACTGGCACACGCTGTAATAGTAGCGATGAGTTGCTCGATTTCAATTTGATGTGGCGGTGTTTGTGAATGTTTTGCTTTTCCAAGTGAGGAAAAGTTAGCTCATGCAAAAAAATTCGGTAGAACCCAATTGCTTCATGACGATTGGTAGCGAGAAATAAATTCAATCTGCCTAACGCGAACAGCAGGCTCTCTCTCAAAGCACTCGGCAAAACAAACGTGTGTATAGTGAGCTGGTTTTCGTTTCGGGATTGCAAGAAATTTGAGATACCCCTTCATAAGCTAGCTAAGTTTAATTGCTGTTGATTTTATCGAGTTTTAGTATGGATACGTAACAGGAAGTCTGTAACATACCTCAATCATTCTCAGTACCGATCAGAAAATGGTGGGTGCAAACTTTCCTCTCTTTCAGTCTTTCTCTGCCGCTAGCGTTAAACTCACTGGTAACCACCCTCAACTATACGTGGCAAGCGAGACTTCCGACGATCTCGGAGATCTTGAAATAAGGGCGTTACTTAGGTTCGTTAAGAATAATAGTAATAATAATAATAATAATAATAATAATAATAATAATAACCAAAATGAGTTACTATTGACATAATCTAATAATAATAATAATAATAACCAAAATGCGTTACTATTAACATCTAATAATAATAATAATAATAATAATAATAATAATAATAATAATAATAATTAAAATTTTGTATAGCGCCTATCCAGAATGAATTACAAAGCTAAATTAATATTCAAGCAAAAATTAACCTTACTAAAAATGATATGCTTTTTTGAAAAGATAGGTCTTAAGATAAGATTTTCGTTGCCGGATAAATTTCAACAGAAAAGAGTTTACTCGTAGTGCGATTCAAGTTCGAGCCCGAGTCAAGTTTGAGTCACGAGTAAATTTTGAGTCAGGTTTAAAGATAATAATAATAATAATAATAATAATAATAATAATAATAATAATAATAATAATAATAATAATAAGGTTCTCATAGGCGCATTTAAGTTTCGCAATGCGCTTACAGTATAAACTAAGAATAAAAAAGTAACATAACTAGCCTAAAGATGTAACTAAAAGTAAACTATGTGACTAAATAAGACAGAAACCTAAGGTTTGAAATGGCCACAAAAAAGAAATGTTTTAAGTTTCTTTTTAAAAATGGCTACAGTTTCAGTTTGTTTTATAGTTTTAGGTAAAGTGTTCCAAAGTTTTGGGGCGCAGAAAGAATCCCATTTTTAAAATTTTATTTTGATTTCTTTTGATTGCTATTCTTGCTTTCATAATGTTGCGCCAACTGCTGCTCAAAACATCAACTGAGTCCAAGAGATATTTTCCCTGTCGAACGATCCCGAGATTTCATTCCCGGTGTTGGTAGCAACTTATCGAACGAAATTAACTCTATTCCTCACCATCTATTACTTTTCCTGAAAGGTTTTGATCAGTTTTGTTGGCGGCTAAAGCTCAAAGAGCCAAATGTTTGTATTAAAATTCTAATGATACGGTATTAAACGGCATGTAAACTTTAATATCGTCAAAGCTTCCGAAGAGGCCCATTCGTATGGCCCAAGACAGACAAAATACTTCTAAAACTCTTGACATAATTTTACCTCGAAACCGCGCGGACAAGGAGAAAATTAGGGTTAATATCCCGCTGAAAAACTGAAAAACAATATGTCCCCCAGCAGTTTTGCTTGCGAAGGAATTCTATTGATTGATATCTTGGGTACCCTGTGGACGCAAGAAGGTGGCGCTGCGCATCGCGCAGCGAGCTATTGCCGGTTAGGCCCACGAGTGAATAACAATAGTTGTCAAGACTGATACAATGCCTATTCAACAAAACCACTCAGTTGTAAAATAGTTCACAATTGCCGCGAATTTTAAAACCAATTACAGTGCACCAGCTGACTCATTAGAACTGCCGGCCAGTCACCCTATGAACAACGAAGAAATCGAGAACGTCAATGATCGGGAGCTCTTTTCAGAGCTCTTCGACAACCCGATCAATCCGTCGCTCATTCATGTGGTACCTCCTTTTGTTTATTAAAAAGATCCGATGTTCCATCTTTAAATAAACGGCGAAGCAATCTGGAAATGGCGAGAAGTTTATGGGCACCCGAGCATAGTATTTGATTTGCTTCAACGAAGCATTTTACCTCTGGGATACGAAGTGATGAAGTCATCTCGAGAGCCTGTTGGTAACGCAATAGCTGTTGGGCGCTTTTGGCAGAAGATTCAAGCCACCACGAACGGTAAAAAGAGAAAAAGATTAAAAGCAGAGACTTGGGTTAAACTGGCCTTAAAACCGGAGGAGATCCAGCGCACCCCAAACGACGTTCTGGCGCAGCTTACGCAGCAAAACAGCCAACTTAGCGCAACGGTAGAGGAGAGGGCGGCGGATTTATATAACGAGGATGCGTCGTAGACTTGCCCACACTGGAAAAGAGTTCCAAGATGTCGGAGAAAAGCAGCAGCACAGGCATTTAGCACAAATACAGTAAGTACAGGTAATATGCGCATAGTAATATGCGCTCAATTAACCCACATAATATCGATTAGTTTGGGCGACCACGTGACCAATATCAATTGGACCTCGTTTTGATGCAAGGGTTGTGATTGGTGGAGAAAGGTAAGTGACGTCATACCGGAAGTGAAAAAACCGGAAATGACGTCATAAATTGATAAATTAAAACATCACCATAGCAACAAGTCAATGAACAGATTTAATGATTAAAAAAGAGCACAACTTAGTTAAAAGTGGGAGCATGTGCCTGGACCCGAGTGTCACAGGCATCCCATACTGTTCAGTTTTTCCACATCTGGTTCTGCATCCAGCAAGCCGGTGTTGTCACAGATGAGATTGAATCCGGACACTTTTTGGATCACTTTTTGCTCCCGAAAAATCTCAGGGTGTTTCTCGCGGTACCTTTTTCTTTGTTCCCGTTGTTTCCGTTTCATTTCCATTAACTCCATGAGGGCGTCTCTTTTTACCCTTTCATCCTCTACCTCCGTTCTCTCCAGTTGCGTTCTTTCCCCGTTCAACGCCTCATTCAAGGTCCCGTCGTCATGGACATTTAAAAAATGGTCAGATCGTCTAAACCCTCTCTTCTCTTCTCTTCTGTCATCTTAAAAATGGACTAAAGCTGAGAGTAAAGCCCCGCTTCACATGCTGAGGGTTTTATACCAAGAAAATTGCAAAGGACGATGGGAAAAATGGATAGGAGAAAGGGGGTACCCCCACCTGACATCCCCTTGCGCTTCTTGAGAGTAAAAACCCTTTCACGTGTTGAGGGTTTTATACCAAGTGAATCGCAAAAGGATGATGGGGAAAAGTAAAAAGGGGGAGAGGGTACCCACCCCTTTCATCAGACTCGAGTCTATTATCCCATTATGCATGGGAAAGTTCATTGGATTCAAAAGGAACCTCTTACTTCAGAAGAGGAAGTGTTAAAGAGACGTTCCCGTTTTCAAAAACTTTGTCGAGAGATGTATTCTACGTTACGTTTGAGTCAAGCTTTAAGAAAAGCTTCTTCTAGTGACATAAAAAAACAACAAATAGAAGAACGTTTGCAAGGCGGTAATGCAGCGTTGCAAGATATGGACACGGAGACAGAGTTTGCTGTTGTACAAAAAGTAACTTCTGTTTAATTTCACAAAATAAAAAAAATATTTACAGATATTGTCTCGTTTTTTCTTCTTTGAAAAAATAGGGAAAGGGGTACCCGCCCCCTTTTTTCTGTGCGTTCACGTGACTCCACCGTAAAAAATAAAAAGGGGAAGGGGTACCCGCCCCCTTCTTTTTTGTGCGTTCACGTGACTCATTTTTCATTGGTTTTCAACCCAACGGCACGTGACCCTTTTTCGCTATATAACCGAGCAACTCAACCCTTCCCAGACTAGTTTCCTCCATACAGTAAAAAACCAACATGCCAAGATACTACTTAATTCGTCTAGCCAATATACCTCAAGATCAATTGACCGACTTTGAAACAGATGAACTAAATTTGTTAAAAAAACAAACATTTATGAAGAAACCATCCAAGAAATCAAAAAATATTTCCTGATTCGTTTCAAGACATCAAAGAACAGGTGGAAGATCTCATCTTAGCCTTGCAACACAGAGACATTCCAGCCATTCGTAAAGCCATTCAAAAAGTGCCCGGATTCAATCTCATCTGTGACCACAGTGGCTTATTGGACGCAGAACCACCCTTGTGGATGAATGATGATCCAAAAAGTGCCCGGATTCAATCTCATCTGTGACCACAGTGGCTTATTGGACGCAGAACCACCCTTGTGGATGAATGATGATCCAAAAAGTGTCCAGACTCAATCTCATCTGTGACAACACCGGCTTACCAGATGCAGAACCACCCTTGTGGATGAATGATGATGCAAAAAGTGACCGGATTCAATCTCATCTGCGACAACACCGGCTTAATGGATGCAGAACCACCCTTGTGGATGAATGATGATCCAAAAAGTGCATGCCCGGATTCAATCTCATCTGTGACAACACCGGCTTACTGGATGCAGAACCACCCTTGTGGATGAATGATGATCCAAAAAGTGCCCGGATTCAATCTCATCTTTGACAACACCGGCTTACTGGATGCAGAACCACCCTTGTGAATGAATGATGATCCAAAAAGTGACCGGATTCAATCTCATCTGTGACAACACCGGCTTACTGGATGCAGAATCACCCTTGTGGATGAATGATGATCCAAAAAGTGTCCGGATTCAATCTCATCTGTGACAACACCGGCTTACCAGATGCAGAACCACCCTTGTAGATGAATGATGATCCAAAAAGTGACCGGATTCCATCTCATCTGTGACAACACAGGCTTAATGGATGCAAAACCACCCTTGTGGATGAATGATGATCCAAAAAGTGCCCGGATTCAATCTCATCTGTGACAACACCGGCTTACTGGATGCAGAACGACTCTTGTGGATGAATGATGATCCAAAAAGTGCCTGGATTCAATCTCATCTGTGACAACACCGGCTTACTGGATGCAGAACGACTCTTGTGGATGAATGATGATCCAAAAAGTGTCCGAATTCAATCTCATCTGTGACAACACCGGCTTACTGGATGCAGAACCACCCTTGTGGATGAATGATGATGCAAAAAGTGACCGGATTCAATCTCATCTGTGACAACACTGGCTTACTGGATGCAGAACCACCCTTGTCATGAATGATGATCCAAAAAGTGACCGGATTCCATCTCATCTGTGACAACACCGGCTTAATGGATGCAAAACTACCCTTGGGGATAAATGATGACCCAAAAAGTGTCCGGATTCAATCTCAACTGTGACAACACCGGCTTACTGGATGCAGAACCACCCTTGTGGTTGAACCATGATCCAAAAAGTGACCGGATTCCATCTCATCTGTGACAACACCGGCTTACTGGATGCAGAACGACTCTTGTGGATGAATGATGATCCAAAAAGTGCCTGGATTCAATCTCATCTGTGACAACACCGGCTTACTGGATGCAAAACCACCCTTGGGGATGAATGATGATCCAAAAAGTGTCCGGATTCAATCTCATCTGTGACAACACCGGCTTACCGGATGCAGAACCACCCTTGTCATGAATGATGATCCAAAAAGTGTCCGGATTCCATCTCATCTGTGACAACACCGGCTTAATGGATGCAAAACCACCCTTGTGGATGAATGATGATCCAAAAGGTGCCCGGATTCAATCTCATCTGTGACAACACCGGCTTACTGGATGCAGAACCACCCTTGTGGATAAATGATGATCCAAAAAGTGTCCGGATTCAATCTCATCTGTGACAACACCGGCTTACTGGATGCAGAACCACCCTTGTGGATGAACGATGATCCAAAAAGTGACCGGATTCAATCTCATCTGTGACAACACCGGCTTACTGGATGCAGAACCACCCTTGTGGATGAATGATCATTCAAAAAGTGTCCGGATTCAATCTCATCTGTGACAACACCGGCTTACTGGATGCAGAACAACCCTTGTGGATGAATGATGATCCAAAAAGTGTCCGGATTCAATCTCATCTGTGACAACACCGGCTTGCTGGATACAGAACCAGAGTTGTGAAAAAACTGAACAGTATGGGATGCCTGTGACACTCGGGTCCAGGCGCATGCTCCCACTTTTAACTAAGTTGTGCTCTTTTTTAATCATTAAATCTGTTCATTGACTTGTTGCTATGGTGATGTTTTAATGTATCAATTTATGACGTCATTTCCGGTTTTTTCACTTCCGGTATGACGTCACTTACCTTTCTCCATCAATCACAACCCTTGCATCAAAACGAGGTCCAATCGATATTGGTCACGTGGTCACCCAAACTAATCGATCTTATGTGGGGTAATTGAGCGCATATTACTACTACAGTAAGTGGACTCTAACTGTTATTGTTGTGAACAACTTGGTTACCAATGGAAACATCTCATAAAAAATCGCACTGAACATATTAGCTAATGAAAGATCATTTTTCATCATTAAGTGTATTTTTTTTATGGAAGAAAAACTAAGACGCACTTTGGTTTGGGGAGACATACGGGTTGATGCCTGAGTCATTAATGCTTCTGGACAAAACTGGCATGGTCCACGAAGTCAAGCTGGGTTACCTGTGCACGCAACAAGGTGGCGCTGGACTGAGTGGCGCGAACGGTATTACTTATTCTCAATTTTCTGGCTCGGTGCATTGTGAAAATAGGACTTCTTCTTCAGATGTATGCAAACAGAGGTCATATTCTTTCAGAAAAATTGACAAATACTATGAGATGTCATATCTTTGTAAAGCAGACTGCGAATCGTAGCTCGAATGACGCTCGCGATCGATCGATCGATCGACTGATCGAGATCCCCGACCGGACTGTTTGATAATCTTACTGTTTACCACTGGCATATCATTATGAAAACAAGAATCACAATCAAAAGAAAAAAATAGATTGTTTTTCAACCTGACTCGAATTTGACTCGTGCTACGAGTAAACTCGACCGAAAAAAAAAACAAAAATTAAAACGATGCGACGTGTCGATGTATCTAACATCATTATTAAGCACTTAGTAACATTATCATGAATCTAAATATAAAAAGTGGAAGAGAATATTTGTAATAATTTACAGGGGAGGTATTTTTTTCATTCCACTGTCCTTTGTGCTTTCTACTGTTGACAAATCACAGCTGTAATGGAAAATATTTTTCAGAACTGTACTGAAAGGGAAACCTACAACTTGAAATGCCTGTGCAAAATGAAGAGCACGCTGAAAAGCACTGGCTTCTTTAATGTTGGCCCTTTAAGCAATGACAGTTTACGTAATTTGAATGTCTACGCTGTTTGGTATACTCCTTTCAATAGCAGTATCCGAATGTCATCTTTTCGTCTTGCTCGAAGAAAGAAGCAGTGCTGTCGTGCTTGGACTCCTTTCAAAAATTAAAGTAAGAATGATTTGCTTTGCGGTTTATCTCAAATAACACGTTCTAAGAGCACACTTAAGGGATGTAAAAGAAAAGCTTTCAGGCGTGAATTCATAATGTCGTCTTTTTCATTAACCCGACAGTTCATTTAAAGCGAAAACCTACACAAGGATACAGTCTTTCTTGTTCCTAGATATCTTACTGTATGTTGAATTAGTAGAGAGATAGCCTGGAAATACCGAGAAATTTGACAGGCTTCAAACCATCTGAGTTGGACTGGACTACAGAATGTCTAGCCTAGCATTTCCTTGCGGTTTCATCGTCTCCCATACAATCGGAAAAAGCAAGCTTCTTCACGAGTTGTTTTCAAGTGCGGTTTTAGAAAACACCACTCAAATTGGTCAAGCGGAGTTGATTGGCACCCTGAGTTCTTAAAATAAGGGCATCACTTACTTTGGTTGGTTTACAGCTTCTAAAGTTTCGCACACTGAGATTTTGCTGTGGTCGTTATTGGCCTTTTCTTGGAGTTGTTCATATTGAGCCGCGTCCTCGAGAGATGTATAATTTTCAGACGTGATTGTCTGAAACTGTTCTTGTATGCGTTTTTTCCATCTCTTACTGTGCGCCAAAATTAATTCCTTAACGTATTTGTTCTTCTTCACATCACGGCAAAAAGCTGTGAATTGGGAGCCCGTAAAATATGTAGAAACAGCATTCCATAAAATGGCACCTCTATGGCAAATTGAGTTTTTGAGAAAGTATTAGTTAAAACGAGGGACGGTAATCTAGTTGCTCCTTCTGAAGTTGTAAGCCACGCAAGGTTTGTACACCAAGTACGATAATGCAGCAGGTGCCTCACCGCTAAATAGCCTGTAAAATAGTTAGATCAACCAGAGTTTATACAAGTAACTTAATGTATTCCATTTAGAATGCCGGTAGACGTCAGCAGATGGCATATCTCGGGGCAAGTTGTAAATCTCTCTGGCTGCCCTACGATGAAGCATTTCATCCATGTCAATCATCGCAACGGCCACAGTGTCGTTGCAGTCAGGATAGAACTTACACTCACGTGAAAATGAAAGGAATTGGTCTATTTTTTTTTTCATTTTGCCCAAAAGCTTTCAGCTAGCAACCCGGCAGAATCCCATTTGTTTTGAATTAGGCGAGAGTTTTTGGCGTACAAAAATGGGTAGCGAGATCGTGTTGTGTAGAGGCAAAAGCAAAATGTAAACGTAAATTCTTCTTATACTAGATTCAATTCCAATCTATTTACAGCAGTTTTCAAATGAGTGTCGAAAGTACTGTTGTGTTTGCTTTGGTTTTGCTTTACTTCGCTCTCTGACTGGATAAAAATTGTCCCACCACTTTTTCGCCCAATCAGAAGTTAAACCAAAGCCAATCATGACTTGCTCGCACGCGTTTTGCCGCGCTTGATGCTAATTACTTGTATTTGCTTCAATTTCTTATTGGTTCACTTTGTTTTTTCTTCCTATTGTGATTGGTTAGAGTGATCAGATAATAAGGTCGCAATTTAACCCTTAAAGACTTAACAGTGACGAAAATGAAATTTTCTTCTTACATGATCACTGCTTGTTCAAAAATTCAAGTGATGAGAGTAAGGGAAACAATCACCAAGGACAAATAAGATGTCTTGAAATTGAGACAAAATCTAGTTTAGATAATAGTTCCATACAAATGTATAGAGATCAGTAAGAAGAATACGATTTTCATATCACGGCTTAAAGGATAAAATTGTAACATCAATAGACTTCTCACTGTAGCAACTGGTCCCGGGGGGCACTTAAGGAAAGTTTGGGTGGGGGTGTCCCGTCAAGGACTTCAAACCCTAGACAAAATCCGTTCATTTCGCTACCCTGTTTAAGACAAGAGGCCTTTGTATTTTGCTTGTGTTCTGCGTTTTTTGTCTGTCTTGTTTTTTCATTTCCCATACAGAAAGCATTTTTTACATGACATCATAGAACTAGATTTTAAAGAAATGGTTGTAGGGTTCAAGGCTTCTAGTCCAGAAAGACACCCTGTTCAAGACGCTAACTAGAGAAATTGTATACCCTGTTTAAGACACAAGACCCTGAAAACCATACCGTGTTGAGCGGCACATACCCGTTTAGATTAAATAAGCGAGTGTCCCCTCCCAGGCTGGTTGTTATGACTTAGCCACAATACATCATTTTGAAACTCTTGCTCGTGCTCTTAGAAATATCAAGTTATAATCTTGATTATAGGACTAGCAATTAGTTTGTTATGCTGTATCATAGGAGGTAATGTGATTTTTCAATAAAAAGCAGAACAACTGTCTTTCTTTTGAAAATATGTTTCACGGATAGAAAATTATTGTCAGTTACAATGATAAACTTATTCCAACAGATACAATCGATAATAACAGGTAGTAAGTGTGAAAGTGGCGAAATATAAAGTGTTGAATTAACATGATGAAATCGCTGATTGAGAGTGGGTTTCTCCCAGTGCTCTAATATGTAGCTTCTTCGAGCTTTACCTCATCATTTAAATTAAACGCTTTTTCATGGTTACCTTTGTTCAAAAACCCATAATAGCCAACGATGATGGAAGTTTACATCGAAAGACGTGTTGGTTTTGAACCGTGATGTTTTTACTTCTGTTATTATTTTCGGAGCTTACTATACCGTAGATATTACCAAGTAATTGTTTTTTGAGCAGAAAGGGAGCGCTCACACCACACTGTGGTTTACCTGTCGTTAGTAGCTATGTCCATTAGGGAAATGCTAAAATCTTTAGGTTTTTCTGTGCACGTATATTATTGCTAAATAAGCAAGCCTTCCATACAGTAAGATCAATTCTGGTGTTAACAACTTCTCGGCATTGAGCCACTCCTTTTCTATCTGCACTGGTATCAGTCTTCTACATTTCAAGTCAAGTTTGGTGCGTGTGCAAACCTAGGTGGGTACTACATCTATCCTTTGTCTTTTTGTTTTTCTATTGCTATTCGGTCAAGTGTTATTAGTTTCAGTTAAGGCTCATTTATTCGTTATCAGAAATAGGAGCATCATTGCAGAGTTAGTTTTCGTATACTCGGAAAGCTGTAATGCTGTTCTCGCTAGGGTAGGGTTTATATTTTCAACAGTAGTATAGATTTATGGATCGTAAACTGTCTAATTGGATTGATTATCACATGGTTTTATCGTTTGCCTCTCCTATGAAGTTATAGTGAGTGCGGATTAGTATCTTTCAGTTTCATATTTTATTATCGCCTTTAATTGTAAGCTTATCTATTCATCTTAATATTGTTATATGCGTTAGTTAAGTTGGGTTCAGTTTTTCATTATTGTATTTCAGCTGGAACTGACATTCGACATTCGACATATTACATATTTCTATCAATCAACGTATCGTGATCTGTCGACTAGTACTTGTGTGGAACACTGAACCTTTCTCTGTATAACGCTGTTCTCACTGTAGTAAGAAATTCTTGTCGTGTTCGCTTTATGCTACGCACCGTAACTTCCCAATGTTAGTTCATTTGGGTCAACTGCATTCTATAATCGTGAATGACAACATGTTTTCAAACTTTTTGCTTCTATCCGACCATAGGAGGTGGGTGTTAGAAATAAATAAGGTTATCTAATCTTATATAAACTTATTTCACGATGATGACTTGAAGAAATCTGGATCAGCTCTGCTGAAAGGTAGAAAAACCATGAATCTGTGAAAATGTATATCTTTGCCTCTGAGCAATTGGAATGATATTGCTTATTTTTTCCATAGGAAGCCGGGTTAACAACAACATCTGAAACGAAACCAAAGTGGAAGTGCCTCTCAAATAGGAAAATCTTGATAGTTCTTGTGATTTGGCAAATAATTATTTTTTTCGTGTTCATGATATTTGGATCTAACCTCAGAGCTATGTGGTGGAGGAAAGACGAACTGAAAACAAACGTGGAGACTTTCTTTCCTTCAGATATAACTCCAGAATTACCGATGAACACATCCCTATTGATTATCATGAACACGATTCCGTCGAAGTTTGAAAGGAGAAAAACCTTGAGAGAAACGTGGGCAAAACAAACAAATTTTTCCATCGATGCTAATTCTTCGTCTTCTGAGTCGAACGGTACGATGAGGACGGCATATTTTTTCACTATAGGATTTGATGGAAACTCCTCAGTTGATAAGGCCATTAAAAGAGAAGCTGGTATCCACAAAGATATACTGCGTTTGAATTTAAACGAGACTTACCTTGGCATTGTTACAAAGATACTACATACTTTTGAGTGGGTGGCAAATCTTAGCATGAAACCATCTTTCATCGCAAAAGCGGATGACGATGTGTTTATCAGAGTTCCAGATCTTGCAAGATGGCTGCAACAAAACGCTCCTCCGCCTGCGAAGCTATACGCTGGATATGTCCACAAATTTGTTCGTGTGATTCGATCACCCGACAGTCCTTGGTATGTTAACCGATCGCAATATGAACACGACTATTTTCCAGATTATTGTGGCGGGCCTTTCTACGTTCTTTCAAGTAACGTGTTTGAAAGCATTGTAAGCGCATCTAAAGGCAGTAAGGCGCTTGGAAGGGTATTTTCTGTGGAAGATGCCTACATTGGAGTTCTAGTTAAACAAATAGGTGTAGAACCCCAAAACACAGGTAGTAGTTTGTTTAATTGGGATCGTAGTACAAACAAGATTGTACTTAAAGGGGAAGGCAAAATCCCTTCCAGCATTGTCTTGGGGGATTCATTAGGTTCTGAGGCCATAAAAAAGTTACATCTATATACGGCAACTTACTAAATATGAACAGGTTTTGCCTAAATGGCATCCCTTTATCTCACGTTTACACTTGGTCTGTTCCCAGTAACATGACAGCTAGTGACGTGGTTTGTCTGGGAATGATAATTTGGTATATATTCCCGATGACCCCATGTTAACACAACATATCGTCTATCTCCCTTTGTGCAACCTGGTCACATACGAATGGTTGGTAATGTCATAACCAGAGTAGCCTGCGTAGCTGGCGGGATTCGCGACCGAGTGCGCGTGCTTTGTTTATGGCGAATGGCAGAGAAAGAGAACCGCGGAGCCGCGAGGGAATTGGAGGGAGTCGCGAGGGAATTGGGGAGGAGTCGAGTTCGCGGCTGCGCCGCTCGCGGATCGCGGCCTTGCCGCTCACGCACGCGGGCTTTGCCCGCTTTTTTTCGCGCCCCACGCTAATCCCGCCACTAATCCCGCCAGCTCCCGCCACTAATCCCGCCAGCTACGCTAATCCCGCCAGCAGGACTATCCCGCCAGCTACGCAGGCTATAACCAGAGTCCCCGGAATTGCCATTCTCGTCTCCAGAGCTCCGCGGGAACGAGGATGCGCGCTTGCCAGCCATACTAGACTGCGAGCAGTCTCTCTTTTGCTCTAAAATCCGTGCTGGATGAACGGCAAAGTCACGAGGGCGATATTCGAGCGGCGAGCGGCGAGGCCGCGAGTCGCGAGTAGCGTGGGCGGGAGAGTGAGCGCAGAGCGAAAAGAGAGACTGCCCTGCTTTCATACTGCATTTCTGAAGCCCTTTGACAGTTCGCATCAATGACATAACACGCCCATTTTCGAACATGATACGCCGGTGTCAAATTTTTCCCGCGAATTTTAGAGCAAAAGAGAGACTGCTCGCAGTCTAGCGAATCGATCGAAGCGTTCAAGTTCAAAGCTGGGAAGATGTGATGAACAGTTCCACACCAAAGAAGCCTGTATTGAACGGGGCGAAGAAAAAAATCCTGATTAGCCGTCTGGGTCGGATTTTGTCCGCGTTTGTGTAAGTGTTCGTTAACTGAATAGAGCCGTTAAAATTCAAGGCACGGCTTAGAGACTGTTACTGTATAAAGGTCATATCTGATATTTGTATTATGGACTCCTGTGGCTTTACGCCTGTTCATTTGTAATTCGCAGTAAAATTTGATCTTTGATCGTCTATAAAGCGACTTTTTAATGCCCCGATCGTTGAATTTGGCTCGTTTACGGATTTAATAGGTTTTTCAGCCTCTTATGTTTAAATTTCTGACAATAAAGGATCTGAAATATTATCCGCAACGTGACGAGTTTCTTTGTTTGTAACGCCGGGCCTGGCTTATTGTCTTAAAAAGTCTGTTGCAGGATGTTGTGTTTCGCCGCACGGAGTGTGATCTATAGACCCATTTCGTCAAGAAACTGAAGTTGTAGCTTCGAGCTACGTAACGTGTAATAGATGGCTGAACTCCGCTTCAGTCAAATGTGTGAATAACTCCTCTTGAAACTGCGAGTTTTGTGTCTAGGAGCTTGATGTGTTTCCTCCTGTCGCGGTCAGCAATTCTATGGACGGCAGCCGTTGGCGCGCACTGCATGTCTCCAAGTGATGATGACAGATACGCGCCATCGGGTCATAGACCGACCAATCAAAATACTCCGTCACCAGGGTGCCGGGCTTCAGAAATGCAGTATGAAAGCAGAGCAGTCTCTCTTTTCGCTCTTCGCGCACTCTCCCGCCCACGCTACTCGCGGCTCGCGGCTCGTGGCTCGCGGCCCGAATATCGCACTCGCTTTCTCGCCGCTCCTCCGGCAGGGATTTTAGAGCAAAAGAGAGACTGCTCGCAGTCTACAGCCACACAAACTCTGTAAGATATCCGATTTTAAAAAGAGGTTTGTTCACTTTTTACTCAAACTATCGGAATTCGCAATTCTTGAGCATTTGTTATAAGCTCTAACAAAACGACAAGAGCAAGAACAAACAAACAAACAAACAATCATGATGATTTGCTCTAAGTTTAAGTCTTGTTATCAAGGTGAATTGAAATGCAATGTTAAGCAAGTCAGTCATATTGCTGGTTAATTTTCACTACGTTAAAATAAAGTTGATTGCCAGTCCGTACTGCAAAGGCTCAACGGTTTGTTTTGGTTTTTTGTTTTGAAAAACTACTTACGTCATGTACGACTTTATGAAATGTACCAATTCTTGACGTCTTACATAAAGTGAAATTGCAATTTTTGTCTCCCGCCATCATGGATGTGAGCTTTACTCTCGATGAAATTGAAGAAAGAGACATTGAGGTCGCCGCGCGGCCAGGAAAAGATAACATCTCGGTGTGTACATGTACTAGGTTTTGTTTACGGGAAAGAGGAAGAAATGCCTGCCGGTGTCGTGGTGCCCAGCAGTTGCCATCGAGCACGAGGAACCGCAAGCTTGTACATGAATACACGGTGTGTGTTGCAGGAAGATTCTTCCGACAATGACGAGGTATTTAAGTCTACTTTATTTTTCCCATGTGGAAAAATTTTCGTACAGCTCCAAAAATGCACTCTATTTCATAAATTATCTTACATTCCATCATGTGAGGCTCACAAACAATTCGGGGCAGAGCCTGCGCAGTACGGACTGGAAATGAACTTTAAAAATTAAAACAATAAAACGTTGCTTTCTTTATTTAGAGGAAAGCTAACTGCGATATTCAGTCGACCTTTGGCTTACAACGCAACGCGATGTGAAACCTCACATTCAGAGCTCTTTGGCACCGCAGCAACAACGATTTTAAATTAACTGTCCTCTTCGGCCAAGCCTAAGCTTGTTTCACTGTTGCTTATCAAACAAAGGTGACATGAATTTTCAAAAGTTTTAGAGGTAAAGTGCGTCTATGGATAATTAGAATCCTCTTTTATCTGAAAGACACACTTGAGTTGATGGAAACATATAAAGCAAAGGGGTGCTCTTATCATGATTATAGTTGCATTCTCAGTCATGTCATCATTTCATATTCTCTATCACATTTTGATCCTTTTCTCTTTCAAATGCTCTCATGTACTCCTCCTTAGTCTTTAATATGATTCTTTCTCGCATCAACCTTTCATATTCTCTCTTATATCTATGTAAGAATATCGTAAAAGCCGAGATGTTCTCATTTGATCTGCTTTCTCGTATTCTTTTCTAAGTTAAGTTAGTCACAATTAGTCACAAATTCAAAGTCACAATGCGAAAACACTGCGTAAAAATTGTGGAGTAATTTTTGATTCGATATATTCATTACCATTAGAACTTCTTGAAAAGCGATATTATCAAATTGTGTTAAAATCAAAGGCACCGGTAAAGGCACAGTAGATCACCTTAAGTTCGTCATCAACAAAGATCAACGAAGAGGAAATCAGAGCTGTAACAATGGATGCACTTTCCTCTCGAATTCGTGTGTCAGACAATAATCCTACAGCCTTTGGGACAGATCACAATTCCGGCTCTTTGCAACTGGGAAAGGGAAAGTAAATGCACTATTTAAAACCGTAATCAATTGAAAGGCCGAAAGACTGAAGACAAATTTGCATCAATGGAAATCTAAAACAAATAGTCCTTTTTAACAGGTAATAGTTGTGTTCTCAGTCATATTCTCATTTCTGACTCTCTCTCTTATTATCATCTCACATCTTTAACTGTTTTCTTTCATACTCTCTCCCAACATTCAGTTCTCTAATATTCCTCTTTCCACATTCAGTTAGTTGGTATATCTCTCCCCATACATTCGTTACCAAATGAACCTCTTCCTCCATGTTGTGCTTTGACAATTGCATACAAGTTACAAATCGTGTGCTAAATGTTAAATACGTTTGATTTGGCGGAGTTTCTTCGTTTGCCTGCGACAGAGTAAGTGCAGTCAACTTCAACGCAAAACAATTCGTTGTTGCTGTTGTGGTCTAGCTGATCTCAGTGGTAGTGATATTTCATTTCAGATCTAGGCGCTTGTTGGTCAAAACGGTGATTATGATGAAAAAAGCTGTGATCATCCCGTTTAGCAGCACCGTGCCTGATTTCTTGTGCCAGATAGACATTGTGCCACTGACGGACAGTTGCGTCACTGTGATACTGGAATTCGGCCTTTACGTCGGATATGTGAAAGATGGAGAAAAGTACAAGTCTTGTAACAGTGCGAAGGAGGAAGAAATCGACGAGGATGAATCCGACCAAAGCTTTAAATGGAGAAAGGAGTGTCCTTCTTCAGGGAAAGTATCTGCGTTCAGTTGAAATTTTTGGTTCATTCACAGGCTAATGTTTCGGTTTTCCAAAAAAGGTCTTTTCTGAAACTGTCATGATAACGATAATAATTGTATTCTCAGTCACATTCTCATTTCATGTATCGGTTCTCTCATACACTGATCTTTTATTTACTCTTTGTTTTTAATACATAAGTGATAAATTGCAATTCTGAAAATCCAAGGTACTAAAAAAATTCAGTGGTTTAGGTGGGATTCGAATCCACGACCTTCGGGTTACTAGATGACTACTCTGTTATCTGAGCTACAAAGCCAGGATGGGAACAGCCCGTGGATGAATCCCATTTGCTCTTACATGTGTACAGGAAATTCCTGCGACAAACAAATGGATAACAGTGTTTCGATTCTATATCGGAATCATCCTCAGGCAATATCAAGCAAATGGTTAATTGCAACAGTGGCTTGGATTTTCAGTGTAATTTGTCATTTATTTGATATTTCCTGAGGATGATTCCGATATAGAATCATTAATATATCTCTTTCTCGTTCTCTTTCATATTCTCTCTTAAACTCTTTCTCTTTTTCTTAACGGATATTGTCATTTCGTTCATCTTCTCTCTCGCATTTATGGCTCACGTATGCCTACCAACTGCTCTCTCGTACCCGCTTCTAGGCTCTCACATTATAGAAATATTCCCCTATCTTACCTATCTATCGCAAAGACAGGTGCCAAGGTTGCGACGAAGCCACTTGTCAAAGTTGGCAGGCTTTCTTGTCAAACGATTTGCAGTACTTTCTTCCAGACCTGATAAGCTCTTCTGTCGGGCCACTTTGTCCGTCACCTCGATGTTATTCTGGACCGAGAATGGAATAAATCTTCTCCTGATATCAGACCCCTTCATATGCGGCTCTTTGTCTCCAATTCCAGTCTTTCACCGTGTTGAAATAGTATTCTGTAGTAATGGGAGAACACTTGTCCATTCATCTTCCAGACGAAAGACTCAGGCTTCTCATTTTGCCCGAGGATAACAATCAATATGTTGGGAAATTCTTTCCTTAACTCTGTGAGCGGAACCAAACAAAGATGGACCTGAACAGGTGCCGCCTCACACAAAAATGGCCACTGTTTTCCTGAACACGATCCTTTGAGTAACTGGAGGAAACCGTTATTCGATAGAAAGGAGAATCAGAATCGGGAAAGTATAACCAGGAATTCTAGAAGAGATTGACCTTTTGTTCCAATACCTATCACGTGAGTGCGAGATTTTGTGGCATATTCAGTGTGCTCGTCTTCTCGTTTCTAATTGTCCGCCATCTTTGATGACACAGGGTTACAGTTATGAGACGCTTTCCATTTGCTGTTGTGTACTTTCCAGTTCACAAATACCATATAAATCAATATCATGACCTGACAAGACTAGAGTTTGAAAACTGTACCCCTCACATCGAAAAAGATCAGTACCCGCCTTCCATTTGCCCCCAGTTCCACTGAATCCTGAAAACGAAAATCACTTTTAGGCCCCCAGGAAGAGTCTTTTGCAGGAGTTCCATTGTCGTACGCTGCAATCTTAGCCTTATTGGCAACATCTGGAACAGAAACTTGGTTACCCATCCGGATAGAGTAAATTTCAGTAGGATACATAGTCCAAACTGTTCCATTAAACATGAACATTATACATGAACACGTCGCAAAGACAGGTGTCAAGGTTGCGACGAAAGCCACTTGTCAAAGTTGGCAGGCTTTCTTATCAAAGGATTTGCGGTAATTTCTTCCAGGTCTGATAAGCTCTTCTGTCGGGCCACTTTGGCCATTATTCTGGCTGACCGAGAATGGAATGTCTTCTCTTGATATCAGATCCCTTCATGAAGGCATATGCGGCTCCTTGTGTCCTATTCCTTTCTTTCATCGTCTTCTTCAGCACTTCCTCGAAATAGTAATAATGGGAGATCACTTGTCCATTCATCTTCCAGACGAAAGACTCAGGCTTCCGATTTTGCTCGAGGATAACAATGAATGTGTTAGGAAACTCTTTCCTTACTCACGATCATGAACTCTGTGAGCGGCACCAAAGAAAGATGGACCTGAACCGGTGTTGACGATGATGATGCATTTTCTGTGATTGTGCAGTTGCAAATTCCTATTTTAATTACATGTTCAATGAAACAAAGTGTGGTCAGTTTTACCTCTCGAAATCTAATAGCAATAGCATTCTCAGTGATATTCTCATTTTACATTCCAGCTCTCTCATATTTTGATCTTATATCTCTAACTTACTCCTTTCAGCTATTCGCTCTCAGTCTTCTTCTGTCACTTTCTCTTTGATATTATTTCTGATATCCTTTCTCGTATTTTCTCAACCGATATTTTTATTTCATCTTCTCTCTCGCATTTCTATCTTACATATGCCTGGCAACAGTTCCTCGTATGCACTCCTAGACTCATGTCTTATCTTCTATTGTTTTCCTTACACGGACATTTTACTAATTTCAGCGTTCCCCATTAGTTCGTTAGCTGGGGAAAAATTTCCCTTCCTTTTTATCTCTTTCGTAATTGTTACCTTGTCAGCCCGATATGTGGCTTTTCATTTTGCTCTGGGATAATGACCGAACATGTTGGGTTAGCTTACGAAGTCTGTGAGTGTCGGGTGGTGGCCTTGTGGGTTATTCTGTGCATGCACAGGTACCCCCCCCCCCCCCCGCACTCCCCGTAGTAATGGAAATGACAAAAATTGTTTGCATATATAATGGCAGAATCTATAGTGAGGGATGCAAGAACCTAACTGAGATAAAAAGATAACTTAAGGAAAACCTTCCACTTTCAACTTAACATTTAATATTTTAACGAAATCCTTCTAATTGCAATCTCGCAAATGGATTTGGTAGTAGTATTTGGCGAAGAGAATTGTACACATTCTTATGAACGTTTTATGCATGAATAGTGAACGACAAATTTACTAATTAAAAATAAACCTAGTGAAAGAACTGGAGTTTTATAATCAATTCGAATTTTTAAAAATCTCCTCTGGAGGAACGTTTTTAGTAACACGTTTTAGTATTTCATCACTAATATCATTATCATTGTTACTGTTATTGTCACTGTTATTTTTATTTTTGTTATTTATGGAAACTATACTTCGGTTTGCAAAAAAGTGCAAAACTGCAGAAAAAAAGGAAGAAAAGAATTTTGTGTGAAAGTAATGGACACTTTGAACAATTCTAACGACTTGGTAATGCCAAATTAAAGGTTTATCGTACATGGAAAAGGCCGGCCACATATTTTGTAACTGAACATGTAAATAACATGAAACATTTCCAATTATAATTTTGCACTCCAATTCACCTTGATACAAAACTTACAGCAGACTATCGTCATAGGTATAAAACACAAAACTAACACACAAAAAGCTTGCAAGTTTAAATTTGATGTTATTGTAGTTAATTAAGTCTCAGAAATGTTTGTGCCATTTCACCTTAAAGTTAGGTAATCATTTTCATGATTGGAAGTTTAGTTTGGGCATTAGCCTTTTTTTCTACTTAATTTTTATTTCGCTGGTTTATTTCTTTGTTCAAGCTAATTAAGTTACTTTATTCCTGAAATAAAGTAACTGTTAGAATGGAATATTGTAAATATTGTTTCATTTTTGTTTTGAACTTCAATTATTTAGTCCTACTTTTAAAACTGATTAGCTCCAGTCCTGTAGACAAACTAAGTGTAAATAAAATACCTTTTCCTTCGTAGAGGAGCTTACTTTCTCAATAATTACTGGCCATAATTTAATCAGTGTTATCTACTATAAGCAATCTTATCACGGGATTATTTTTGTTCCTTTTCTAGTGTTTTTCTTATTGTGTAATTATTTTAGTTTTGTTATCTTTTGCCGGGGCCTTAACTGTAGTGCTCAAGCAACATGTTTTCAGTCAAGATCTTCACCTTCCTTCTGACTTTATTTCTTGTCCAGTTCAGTCGCATAATTACTACATCAGAATATGTACAATCTGAATAATGCCTGAACTTTAATATTGGCTTAGTCGGAACATAATAAAATAGGTAAGTTGCTAATCAAGAGAAAAGTTAACGACATCCGTGCAGCGCATAGCATGTAAGCGAGCTAAAACTTGAATTTGGGCGTGACAAGATGAACGTTTTTTAGAATTTGCTTGTTAAAGGATCGTAAAGCTGTTACTAAGAAAACATAGATCCGGGCAAACTAAACGTCCAGGAATGATAGGACTTCACAGCCTTGACAATAGAGAGTAAAATCGTGGACAACTAAAAGTAATACATATTGCAAAAATAAAAGCAGTATTTTACAAAACAAGAAACAAACACTAGATAACAAAGGACCTCAAAAAAGTGCTTACATCCTAAGAGTTTCATTGTTCATTTAAACTAGAAATAGTGTTCACTATAGCTGCCCCCGTTTTTGATACCCTGTTTATTGGATGTGTATTGAATACAAAGACTGTTTATACTACTGCTGAAAAGTTAACGTTTCAACCATTTTATTGAAGTTAACATCCATGTAAGTTGTCAACGTATTTATCTTTAAATTTTAGAGTGTAATATATTATAACCATATGGTACTGAAGCGAGATTTTGTGTAACAGCAACATATTGTATGGTATTAAATTTGTGATACTTTTGAAAAAAACAGGTCAACAGAAATTATTACAACAATAACCAAACTTGCAACAATGTATTTGTAGACAATATAATGATCTGCAATCTATTTAGCCATAAACCAGTCAATATAAAGCCATTACAACTATGCAATAAATATTTGTGTAACTGGAACGTTTTGTATGTTAATAAATTTGTGAAATTTTTGGGGAAAAACATTACCAATAATCATTACAACAACAATAATCAAATTTGCCACAATGTATTGGCACAAAATATAAATATCTGCAATCTAAATATTCATAAACGGCATCAATGTATTACAACTATGCAATTAATATGCTGTGTAACAGGAATCTATTGTACATGAATCATAATGAATTTGTAATTTTAAGAAAACAGGTCCAATAACAAAACTTGCAAGAATGTCTTGTTAGAAAATATTGACTTATTATCTACAATCTATTTTTTCATACACTACTCAATATAAATATATATTTCAACTATATAATCAATATTTGCCTAACTGGAACGTTTTGTATGTCAAGAAAAAACACTATTGTCTGACAACACTATTTTTACCACAGTTAGCTGTTCACTTTTACTGTGATTGAAGATGTGGTATGGGTTTTCATACCAATAACAAGTTTGTTATTTGGGGAAAGCTGAAAATCAACGTTTTCCAGCAACAACAATTTCTCAGTGAGATCAGTAATATTGTCTTTATATTGCAAGACGTCTTCTTGTAGGAAATTCCCAATGATCTTGGGAAATGCTGTCACGGAAAAGGTCTTCTCCTGTTTCTCAAGATGGAAATTTATGTTGATTTCAATATAACAGTTCTTAAGCAACATTGCTCTGTTGCAATGTAGACAATGAACAATCTTTGAGCCAGGATTTTCACTAATTTTTTTGCGACAATCCTTGTTGTTGCACACTGGATATACAGTTGGATAGACGTTCATGACCTCTGGACAGCACAGCCAGTTTTGTTTGTCCTGTGATCGGTCGACATGGGAGATGTCCTGCTCTTTTGCTTTAGTAACTGTTGTGGTTACTGTGGTTGCAAGCCGTTTACCAAAATAGTGCTTCAGTTTGCAGTTGGTCACAGTGTAGAATTGCCCGTCTTCAATCTGCTGCATGTGGCTGTCCCAGACTGATAAGTTTATAGTTCCAGAAGGGTCTGTTAATTCAGCCTCTCTTACCATTTTAGTTGCGTTTTCCGGTTTCAGTGGTTCCCCAAGCCACTTAATGCACCCAGAAACAGTAAAATTTCCATTGTTGTGGGTTTTGAGAATTGTATCCACAGATGTTGATGTCGTTGATGCCAGTGGTTGGAATGGGAATTGAAGAGAGTGTGACGGAGCATCTTGTATAGCTGTCCCCTTGTTTAGAAATACCATGTTGCTTGGTGTAACTTGGAGGTTGGACAGTTTTATTGGTTGCTGGGTTTGTAGCTTACTTAGAAACAATTGGCGCTTAGACGACTCCCCTCTTTGTACCATGACTCTAACAGATTGCGTTTCATCTTTTCCAGTTTGGAGTTGAATGTCAAAGTACAAGTTTTTGGTGCTTTTACTTTCCTGCATTTCCTGGACTGCTTGGATGTATCCAGTGAAATCTGATGAAGAAAAATATTTTGTGAATATATAACAAAATTCAGCACAAAAATTTAATGTGCAATATTTTATAGCTTGCAGTATTATTATATTCTAAATAATTTACCATGGTACAGTTTACTTAAATATTAACCCCTTTTTTAAGGAGTTTTATTTGTTTTCCCTAGGAAAAATGGGGGATGCCACTGTTGTTGTTTACATTGGTCATATCGATGTTGTACTATTGGTGTATGGTTAATAATGTTTAGTAGAGATGGGCATTAGCAATAGTAGACACTAACAGTAAGAATAAATTAGCAGTATTAATACATTGCATAACAGAGAAAAAACCTACTTGTTGTCGAGCTTGACAGGGGTCTTGAAGTTGGGGATTTGGGTGTGCCATACTTAGCCCTCTTTGTGGGACTCTGGCTGGCAGAATTATCCCTCTTTGTGGGACTTGGGCTGGCAGAATTATTCATCTGTTAAATAAGGGTTGAATGATTTGTACAAAGTAAGTTACCTTAATTAATTACACTGAAAAAAACATTTTAACATACATGTAATGTGTATATTTTACAACTTAAAGTGTAGAAGTTTTGTAGGTAATATTTACTTTTTTTGTATAGTACACATTTCAAAAGATGTAATGATGAACTTTCATTGCGATTTGTTTTTGTAATCATGCAAAGTCTTTTCTGCCAAAATGTTCAGCCTAGCTTCTTCTAACAATCTGAACTTATAATTTGATGTTTTCTTAATGGACTGGAGTCTTTCTAAGCTCATTGGTTCAATTACAAGATCAGTAAGTTTACGTACTCTTAACAAGGCAACATAAGCTAGTCCTGCAACTTTTTCAGAAGGTCCTAAGTCTACCCACGATTTTTTAAGGGTGAGTCCTTGTGACTTATGAATGGTAATGGACCAAGCAAGTTTTAATGGCAGCTGCTGTCTTTCGAGATTTGTTCCATTTGTATCATTTATATGAGATGTTACTGGGAAAATTGGCACACAATTTGGCATATTTTCACAAAAGCTTGGACCTATGTAATCGTCCTTATCAAACTGTACAATGACAGCAATTGGTAGCATAGGTGGCCTTTGATTTTGTGCAAAAATTATGTGCTTTACAGTTCCCATTGTTCCATTGCAAAGTCCTGCGCTAGTCCAAAAATTCCTTGTTAACATAACTCTAGCTTTTCTGGCTAAATATATAGTTGGTTCTAAGCCACCCATATCTTCTGCACTAAGATGCTTTGCTTTAGGGTTGGGGTGATATGCATTGATCTGTATAATGGGTTCTCCAAGTTGCTTTAGTCTTGTGAAGTTATCTGTTGCAACTTTTACATTTCCAAATGACAATTTTACAGCAGAGGTTTCAAAATGTGTGATGTTGTTAACATTTTGAGGTGTTCTTGACAAAAGCAAATTCCAGTCTTCAATACTTGAATTTCCATCTCGTGCCCTTGTTTGAAGATCTCTAAACTGTTGTTGTGCAATGTCTGTACCTTTTGCTCGTTCATTCTCTTCAAGCTTAACAACTGTTTGAAACTTTTGGTACATGCAATACCCTTCTAAAGCAATTTCATTTGCTGGTTTAGTGTGATATATAACTTTATCACTTATAGAAGGTAACTGGCCAATGTCCCCAACTAATATTACGGAAATTCCACCAAATGGAACAGTAGTGCGGGCGGTTGCTTCCTTACAACGCTTGTTAATCCAACCAAACATTTTCTGGCCGATAACAGAAAATTCATCTATAATGAGATATTTTACTCCTTTTAAATCAGCCTGCAACCTTGCTAAAGCAGATGATTTCAAAGGCCCATTCTTTTTACCTTTTATTGGTAGCTGCAGAAGTGAATGAAGAGTACATCCCTTTATATTAAATGCAGCTATTCCAAAGTAAGCACATACTTTACATTGGTCATTTACAAGATTTGTTACTGCTTGTATTACAAAACTTTTGCCAGAACCACCTAAACCAGTAATTATCATGAAAAGTTGATTATTGTTACTGTCCAAAAAGTGGTCTTTAATGATGTTGAAAGCAACTCTTTGATTGTAATTCATTTTGTCAATTTCAATTGGCACTGGTGTTACATTTTCCCCCTGTAAAACAGCTTTTTTTTGCTGATCAATCCAGTGAGGCATATCACCAATTTGCTCTGCTGTATAAAATGACCGATCTTCAGCAATGTTGATGTCAGTTTGACTATCACAGGGTTGTTCCGTTTCATTATTTCCATTGAATTTCAGATCAGCTAGAATCATCCACTCTTCTCTTTCACCAGTATCAGTTTCTGTGAAGTCATCTTTGTCAATGATTTGACTCACATATTCTGAAATTGAATTTATTTGCTGGAGCCAATTTGGAACAAATTGTTTTGCGTTTGGTGTCTGTAAGAAAGAATGCCAATTATCAATGTAAACAGAATCAGATCCTTCTTTGTCACCCCATGCATTATCAACTGAATGCTGCCAAGGTTTATATCTTAGTAATTGGTATCTACAGAACAAACCATAAGAAGGCCCTTTGGGACTTGAAGAATAGTTTGGATAAGCCTTGATCACAACAGGAGAAGCTCTCTTTTTTATTCCTGTTTTAGTTTGAGAGTAATTGGAGGCAAAGTCTATAAAATTGCATTTGGAAATTCCTGGGAAATCTGTTTCAAATATGGCCCTGCTTGCATACAAGTCAAGCAAAGAAGGCTCAGTGTTTAAACTGCCATCTGCTGTCAATTTTACTTTCCGAGAGCCATCAAGGGACGTGGTTATTACTTGAAAAGAAGAACTTACAAGTTTGATTGAAAGTATGTGATGCATCACTTCTTGAATACTCATATCTCTTTGCCCAACAGCTCTCATCATTAACTTTCTCAAAGCACTTTTACTGTCATTTTGATTAGAAGATTCACAAAGTACTGACGTAAAAGCCTCTCTCGCAACAGATGATATTTTCTCAGCTTTAGATGCATATTTTGCAATGTATTCCAAGCAAGAATGGTAGTCTATGATCACTTGAATATCACAATTTGCTCGCCATCCTTGCAGCTGAAGTCGCTGGTGATTATTAAGACGGTCATCATTTCGCTTTGTTACAACCTTCACTTTGTAGTGTTCTACACCATCTTTGGATTTCAACTTTTCATATTCTAAGTGTGTTTGATCACAGCATTGCTTAGGAAAATTAAACCTACAAGAAAGTTCATTATCATTGCCTTTTTTACGCAGACAATATGCTGTGGAACATTGTGTATGTCTTTGTACTGAATTTAACAGGTCTTCGTAATCTTTATCCCTTTTATTTGTTTTAATTTGGTCAAACTGCGCTTTACAAGGATGAACTTGAGGTTTGAACCAATCGTCAGCATTGCATGGATTTTGAGTTGACATAAGAAAATCAACATAGTCACAAATTGCTTTTTCTGCCTCACGTCCCTCTTTAACTTCCTGCTGTTTTTGGAGTAACATTTCATCTGACAACTGATCTTTGGTAAGAGACTGTGCAGCAAGATATCCTTGGAGAGCTATCTGAGATAGGTCACACAAATTTGGATCAGACTTCAGTTTTGCCACTCCATGACAATGAATTGAACCGCGTTGTACAGCATATTCATACCTAAACCAATACCATGTTGCACCAAGTGTTTTTTTCAGCCAATAATTCACAAATTGTTCTGTGCGTTCAGTAAAAAACCAGTCAAGTAAATGTGGATTGTTAATAACATTTGCTCTATGTTCAGAATCTGAGTTTTCACCATTGCTGCTAAAGAGGTTATGAAATTCAGGCCAATGGAACTCAGCACAAGATAAAGTCCAGAAAATTGTTGGAGCTCCAACTTGAGTAATGATTGCTTTTAAATCATCTTTTGCACGATTCCAGTAAGCATTAGTTCCAGACACATTTTTAGCATAATGCATAAGTTTTGACATGAGTGAATCATAGGAATGAGAGTGCAACATTTCTTTTAAGTCACTGATTGTAAGATTGGCTTCTGATGGGTTCTGCTTAAGAAAAAAATTCCCTTGTGCAAGAATCCTTCTTCGGTACAAAATGTTATAAGCCCAGTAAGCAAATCTAGGATGTGATGCAAATCTATAAACCCACTTTCCATCTATTTTTTCTGAGAACTTAATTAGATGCTTCAGTTTTGCTGCAAAAGATTGGGTGGTGTTGTTTGAAGTGTCAGACAGTAATGCACTATTAGTGGGGTCACCTTTTCCATCTGGAAATAAAGTTGGAAAAGCCATCGATGCTAAGAACTGACAATCAAATTCACTTAATGGCTCATCACCAATATTCCAATTGTATGGCTGTGGGGCATTAAGAAATTCTTCACTGATTTTTTCTTCTTCTCTTTTGGTGTCAATGTTTGTTGGAACAAAGCTACTCATTTCAGTTTGTGTGTTATAAACTTTCTCATCATCTTCAAAATTAACAGGCCCAGTGTCAATGCCAACATCATCATTTTCAACTGCACTGTCTCCACATTCAACTCTGGTAACATCGGAAAGAATTCCATGTTCTGGCAAATTAGCAAGGATTTGCTTATCTATCCTTATATTTTTATACAGTGAGTTATTAGGTTCTCCATTTTCCTTTTCACCAGTTAACCAATTAAGTGCTTCTTCCACTTTTTTGCGCCTTACTACAAAATCTGAAGAACTATTATCCTTTCCATTGATGGTAAAAATAATGACAGGCAAATCTTTAGGGCACCTGGGCAGTATATCTGCAAGCTGTTGTACATCCTGTGGCAAGGTAATAACATGCCCTTTGTATGCTCTTTGGCCACCTCTTGGTTTTGTATATACATGCATCACAGGAAATGCTCTTGCAATAAGCATCTCTTCAAACTGAGTTAAGCCTTGTAACTCTTTTGGAACAGGGGAAGGTATCATAGAGTTCTCAATCGAACATTTCTTAGGAACATTCTTGTCACGCAGACAACGAGAACAAGTGTAACCGACAGTATTTTTTGGCTTTGTTTTCAAAGGCCAAGCTTCATGACACACACAGCATTGATAAATCTGAAATTTTAGTGATTTATGAAACTTCTTCATATTTTCCTGAGATGATTTTTGCTGATGGAGTTGTCCACCACATGTTGTTTCATTGTCAAAATCAATCCCATTGTTTGAAATCTGGATGTGTTTATCACCAACAATGTCAGGGGTTTGTTGTAAAACAACATTGTCTTCCTCATTTGTCTGGAAACTGCAACATTTAATTGGTGGGTTTTGTGAATTTGGAACAGATGAATCAGACTTAGAACACTCTGGTATGTCAATGTGTGGGAAGTTAGCTGGTGGGCTTTGAGAAGGCGGTAAAAATGCATCAAACTTTAAACCTTCTGGCATTTTATTCTCTGTTGTAAAATATGACTTTTCAGTGTTATTTCTACTAATCTCTGTCAGGTTCTCAAGTTCCTCATTGGCTGAAAGATTTCTTTTTCTTGAAGGAATCACATTAGAATGTTTTCTTTTTGCTTTCTGCTTTTTGGTACCGTGCCCAATAGTTTTTGTTGCATGTGACAAAGATGTTGATTTATTGATTCGAGAATTACAACTGATGCCACTTTCACTGTATATACTGGCATCTGGCACATTAGAATGTTGTCTTTGTATTCTTCGTTTTTTATTACTGTGCACAGCTTGTGCACCTGACAAAGACTTAGAATGACCAATTTTAGATTCACAACTGCTCTCACTTTCGCTGTCTATATCGTCATTTAACACATTAGAATGTTGTCGTTTAGTTCTTTGTTTTTTGTCACTGTGCACAACTTTTGCAGCAGACAAATATGCAGATTCACTGATTTTAGCCTCATTATTGAAACTGCCATTTGCACATGTTGTCAGTACATGGTCCGTGCAATCAATTCCTTCACATTGGATTGGCATTTCCCACAGCTCATAAACTGTGAAAAACCACCCTTCTCTGTAAACTTCTCGTAATGATTGAAAGTTTGAAAACTCTTGCAAATTTACTGAAAGATCATCAAAATAAGTCCATTTACATGTGTTATGATTGTTAACAGCACAAGTAAAGTGGTTGTTGTGACATCGCACTACACCTCTAAGTTTATAATGAGCTCCACTGATTTCAATCTCCTCAAACACACTTATGTCTTTCATTAATGCAGGAGGAAATTCAATAAAAAGGAAACGCGAGTTTAATACATTCCTCAAAACAGGCTCAGTAGTTTGACTACTACAATTGGTGCAAAATAACCTTCCTGGATTTGTATGCATTTCAGTAACAAAAAGAGGCCACATATCGTTATCTAAACCCAACTGGTTTAATCCATATGCTGTAACTACTGTCAAAAGAATACTGCTATTCAAAGTCACAAAACTCGAGCATGAGCTACAAAATGAATCAAATGTTCTCAGTGTCATGAAAAGGTTCTCTTCCTCATCATTGAGATAACCAAATGTCCTTTTCTCAAATATCTGGCTAAAACAGGCATCACAATCCCTAGCCGCAAATGAACTACAAAGGCCTATGATGTATGACCAAACAGGCTTGCGAATTTCCCTCAATAATGAACTGTCTTCTTTCGAAGACATATAATGTGAACAGACATTGAATAACAGGTCTGTAAACTCATTCCTAATACGTAGATTTGATAAATATGGAAGAAACAAATGCGTAGAGATTTCCAGAAAAGTATCAACAGCACATGAATAAATACCAGGGTTAACAAAGACAGAATTCATAAAGTGCCCTCTTCGAATTGTAACCACCGACTTGTTTATCTTTGAGAGTGACGTACTCTCGAAATTGATATAACAAAACTTTATATCTCTTTCCGACAATATCGATGCAACTCTGAGTTTTCAGTGTTTCAAACGTTTGAGTTGAGATTCATCATTCTGTTCTGACATAAGCTTACTTGCGATCTGTTGGATCGAGTCTGTCGACCCCGTTGCTGATTTGTGTCTGACAAACCAAATTTATTCAGTACTGTTGATTGAATTCAAAGAAATCACTGAAGTGCAAAATACTCACCTTAAAATGCTTTTTTACAATAACTGAGCGAATTCTCGCGCGCTGATTGGCTAATTTTTATTGTCAATAAGAGTACAGACGGATGAAACACGTAAAGCTGACGCAACCAGCATAAGCTTTGTCAAACTTTTCAGCGTTGCATTCTTGATGAGAGGAGAATTGTACCACAAATCTAGTAGTTATCAATGAGGAAATTATCGAAAATTTATGGGTTAAAACTGAAGAAACCATTGCAACCTTAAAGCGAAAAGATGAGGACGTTTGTTGAAGATTCCGCCTGAAAATCGCCGGTGGGCGGGAATTTGTGCTGTCGACGAAATTAAGCTGAACCGCGTTTTAGCGGATTATTTTGTGAACAGTTTTTACTGGATTAAAGGTTAGTTGAGCAATTTTAATTTTTCCTCGTATTTTCTGGCCTATTCTTACTAAAGTTTTAATTTACGAGCCTGTGGTTCTCCGAATTACAGCGATAAAATTCCGATTCTGCGGCAATCGCATCTTTCAGTGACTCTTACATTTCTTTCCTTCGTTTGAAAATCAGTGTTGGCTTTTTGTTATTGTAAAAAACAAATTGATGTCAGTTTTTTATGCGTCTGTCCTCTTATTGATGATAAATTTCGTCATAACATTGTCAAAGTTTGTTGTAGATCCACTCGCCTGCGGCTCGTGGATCTACAACACTTTGACAATGTTATGACGAAATTTATCATCAATAAGAGGACAGACGCATAAAAAACTGACGTCAATTTGTTAACTTGAAGATGGCGAAACGCAAACTCGTAGATGCAAGATCTTCAAACTAAGCTGCAAGATGCTGCTAGAAGATGGCGAAGATCGAAGGTGACGAAACGCGACCTCATGGTTTCAAATACCCGACACCACCGTGCGCGCTTGCTAAAATATTACCCGAGACGACCGTGCGCGCCTGGTTTCGTCAAATCGAGAACGCTTCGCCCAATACAAACACATTTCTTACTTTTTCAACAACAAATATTCTTTGTCCTTGTATGTATACACCCGGGGACTTCTAGGGTGCCTCCTCGGGTTTTGGCCTCAAACTTTCAATCATGGTGAACGCGTTTGGCCATCCTGATAACTGATGTTGAACGATACTGGATGATGAGATCACAGTTTATTGAGATCACAATTTATCGACAACCCTTGTTTCTATTTTGAGCTATGAGCTTTGTCAAATCATCCCGGCCAATGCCTTGGATGACCTCACGTGAGAATCCTGAAAACCAGCCAATCAGAGTGAACTTTGGCATATCGTGATACTTGCTTGCTAAATTCGATCGCTGTCTTTTGCTCTCACATGAGATAAGCAACAGTGCGGCATTTTGTCAGGGATATTTTCTGTTCCCTCCCACCCGCCCAAAGCTCTTGCTCGCTCATACGTCTCAATAATAATTATAGTCTGCCTAGGGGCTTGTCCAGACATCTCGAATATTGTTTGATAAAAATTAAATCGCAGGGCAACTCGGTTCTACACGTTGGTTGTCATGCACACTAGTATTCAAATTCCTTCCAAAAACATTTAAGTCTTGAAAGTTTGAGCACCACTTTTAAGTTGTTTTTAATAGATGAGTTAATTGTTTAAATGCATGAACAATGGAACTCTTAGGATGTAAGCACTTTTTTGAGGTCTCTTTGTGTACACTTGCATTAAAATTACCTTATTGAACATCATGTATAAATTTTAAAGCAACTACATACCACACTTGCGCTGGTTCAGATATGTCAATTTATTGAAGGAACATTACGAATCTCAGAGACACTAAGTACTACACTAAGGTTTGTTTGTGTACAATTTCATTATAATCAATGTTGCTTTTATGAACAATTTAGATTCAGAAAGATTAAGTACCGAAGTTCTGGACATTACTGGTCTGAGCGAACTGTAGAAATCTTAGAGAGACTAAGTACCTCACTTTAGTTTGTCAATGTACGTTAACTATTCAAATGAACATTCAATGGCAAATCACTTTGCCAGTCCAGTAATAGATACTTTAGATCATAATTCGCAAGTTATACCTTCGAGTTATATTGTTTCCTTTCTTTGCACGTTATGTTTAGGTTGGTCAAATAAACACGGGAATGAGGATGAATTGCTCCTCTCATCACACTCTTGCCCCCATAGACTCGATTTTTGGAGGCCCAACTCCCTCCAGTCTCTACCCCCCTGGAGTTAGGCTAGTGGAGGCCCAATCCCTCCAGTCAGAGAGGAGGCCCAAGTCCCTCCTCTCTACCCAAGAATGCCCACAGTGGCCCTGAGAGAAGGCCAACTCCCTTGCTGCTTTGTTTGTCATTTGAGTATTTCTTTGGCTGATTAGGTCTGGTTAGATCCTACGTACACGTGCAGCATTTTCGTTTGCGGTCCTTTGCTGATATTGTTCTACACTGCATGAAATAATCCGAATACGGTCCCTTATTCAGCTGTTATACGGTCAGTATACATAGATGTATACGGGGGATATAAGGACGTGGCATGATGTATAAGGTACCGTATAAGGATCAGTATACGTCAGGCTATGCCCAGAAAATAGCAGGATCTTATACACTTGTATCAGGATTCCTTATACGTCAGTACACGTGTCAGTATACATCATGTATACTGCTGGTAACATGAGGTATACTGGTGTTGCATGGAAGGTAGGTATACGGACTCTTACACTTGTGGTGGGATTTCTTATTCGTCATTATATTTGTCCGTATTTTTCATGTGTACTGCATGAAGCATGAAAAGTAGGGATATGGTGCGGAAGCCAGGTATATGGATTCTTACACTCGTTAATGGTTATTCATCGTTATTCGTCAGTACACTTGTCCGTATTTATTATGTATACTGCACGAAGAATGAAGTGTACTGATATTGTGTGAAGGGCAGGTATACGGATTCTTACATCAATGGCAGGATTTTCCACAAAAATTTTGGGTTACGTACCAGTATACATTGTAACATGAATGCTGTATGAAAGTGGTGGCTTACAGAATATTACGTAGAATAGCAGATTTTTTTGGCAAATGGTTGTTTATTTACTTCTGTTACTCAGTAACTTGCGAAGCTCTTTCAGGGCATATACAGGTAACATGTATACATTTTTTTATCATTAACAACAATCTTTGCACTACACTGTATATAGTGACACAGAAAAACTTAAAGTATGAATTCTTGAAAAGGTACAAACTAATTGTAAGAGAATTGAATTGTGCATGTATACAATGATTATCAAACTAAAATTAATTTTACTACAAGTCACTTAAGTCACAGTGGCTCCCTGTAGCTCCGGCACTGTCCTCTTCATGTTTCCTTCAGGGAGAAATATATGATTCATAAGCAAAAAACAACGAGGTGGCTGTAGAGTTTCTGGTCTGTGATGAGATGTCCTTTAAGCGTCTCTTGGATGGGGATTGAACTTGTTTGTACTTCCACTCAAGATAACACAGAGATGTGCATAATCTGTTGAATTGAATTAAAGGACAGTAGTAAATAAACTCTTGCCTGTTGCAGTGTTCTTGGGCAATGTATTCCTTTACAGACATTAACCCATATAACAGTCAAAATGCAGTTACTGCATGAGACCTTTATGAGTCAAACCTGTGACAGATTGGTATGTAAGTCAATCACACCAGTATGACTCAGCCGCACCACAGGACTTTTAAGTCCACAAAATTTTAGTCAGATATCCAGTTACCACCAAGTCTTTATTATGCAAAGTTGTAGTATGCATGGGTTCCATTAAGGTTTTGACCAGAGCAAGGCTGAATAATATTGGTTTTCACAGGTCTTTGGGTCTTTTTGCTTTAAGTGTTGTATAAACCAGGAGTAATGAAGTACAATCGCGCAATGCATACCATAGGAAGCCCAAGTGTGCAGTGTGATGGGTGATGTGTAAGTGTCGTGCCATAGCAAAGAAATTATATCTGTAGGTTTACATGGATCTTTGATTGGTCACTTAAAGCACATGTTAAACCCAATCTTGAGACAAATTGAAATATAAAATGGCCTAAATGAACTAACATTGCATTCCATATGTGGTTTTTCACATCATTTTTATTTTTCCCTCTCCAACTGCCCTGTCATAAAGTTTTTGAAACTGAAGGTTAACATACTGTAACCCAGGTGAAAATACCTGCAGAATTTGATGAATAAATTATTAACAAGTTCCCCCCCCCCCCAAACCCCTATAATTCACACAAAACAATAAATATTGAAATCTTAAAAGTTTCTCTGCCCCTCGGTCAATTTCACATTACTGTAGAACCAAACAGTCCATGAATAAGTGCAACAAGAAAAAAGGTATTTATGGATATGATTCAACTCTTTGGAAATTTTGATTGACTCAATGCAAACTTACCTACTTTTAGGATTTTAATAATCATGAAGCAACAGTTACTGTCCCTTAAGAAAGATTCCTCATTGATTGATTCAGAACATTGCTGCAAGGGTACAGGCTTTCTCAGAGCGAATCGATTGCTCTGACGAAGGGCTAACGCTTGGAATGTTAGCTTTCAATCTCTTTATGGTGGCCAATCTTGAAACTGCAGTAAATTAACGGTTTCATCATTTTCACATTTTTAAATGAATTTTAACTGTTTTTAAATTTAAGATTTCTTTTATCTTATATTGTCACTGAAAAGCCCCACCAGGGGAGTGTCAATAAAGTATTGTATTGTATTGTATCAGTTACAGAATAACTATGGTTCCTGTTCTGTATCTCCTTATTTTTATCTCAATGACATTTTTTAAACAAATTGCCATTACTTCCTATTTCAGAGTCACATATACCACACAAGTGTAAGATAGGTTTGAGCAATTAAAGAGAATAAAATTAATAAAGAAGACAACTTGATGGTTCGACAAGGTTGAATTACAGTGAAACCTGTATGAGGCAGACACCAACAGGACTCTCGCTAGTGTCTGCTTAATAGAGGTGTCCCCTGAATATAGGTTTGTTTTACACTGACGCTTATGTCTGCTTAATGTGGGGTGTCCGCTTAATATCGGGTACACTAAATACCGGTTTCACTGTAGTCCAGCAGCTTATAATTTCACTTGACATAAATACAACAACTACAAGCACACATGAAAAGTGTGGTTCCATTGCCATTACTTCCTATTTCAGAGTCACATATACCACAGAAGTGAAAAAAGGTTTGAGCAGGTAAAGAGAATAAAATTAATCTAGAAGACAACTTGATGGTTCCACATGGTTGAATTACAGTGAAACCTGTATGAAGCGGACACCAACAGGACTCTCGCTAGTGTCCGCTTAACAGAGATGTCCGCTAAATACGGGTTTCTTTTACACTGACGCTCATGTCTGCTTAATACAGGGTGTCTGCTTAATATGGGGTATGCTAAATACAGGTTTCACTGCAGTCCAGCAGCTTATAATTTCACTTGACATAAATACAACAACTACAAGCACACGTGAAAAGTGTGGTTCCAGAAAATATCCATACCCTTTTCACGGAGGGTTTTTCGGTTTGAACCCCCACTCTTCAGGAAATTCCACTTTAACTTTAAAAGTTTGGCTTTTGATACCCCCCCCCCCCCCCCCAGGATTTCCAGTGACCATCCATGGGGTGGCTATGGATATTTTTGTGGAACTACATACATGTAATTTCACGAGCATTTGTTTGCTTGCGTGATGAATGTGTGTAAAAAAAGAGCCACAAACCAGTTGTTCTTTGACTGATAGAAAACCATTCATTTTCTGCAGTTTCAAGATCTCACAGGCACGGTGGCCCACAACTGTCACATCAAAACAAAATGCCCACATCAAATTCAAATCATGCACATCAAATTCAAATCACTCACATCAAATTCAATTCACTCACAGCAAATTAAAATCACTCACAGCAAATTCAAATCACTCACATCAAATTCAAATCACTCACAGCAAATTAAAAATCACTCACGGTAAATTCAAATTCCTCACAGCAAATTACAAATCGTTCACATCAAATACAAATCGTTCACATCAAATACAAATCGCTCACAGCAAACACAAATACGGTCAGTGTAAAACGAGGACTGCGGACTGCGGACTGCGGACTGTGGAGCAGGGGAAAAAGCAGACTGAGGGTAAAATGCAGACTGCAGACTAAGGGTAAAATTCAGAATGGAGACCGCAGACTTGGGGTAAAATGCAGAATGAAGTCTGCAGACTGCAGACCAGGGGGAAAATGAAAGAAAAGACAGCTGGAAATACGTCTGTGGTAGTAGAAGTTCGTAGAAATTCCATTAAAATCTGGTGAAAATGTTTGCATTTTTTTTTGTGTTCTGATAGGAAAGTTTGTTTACCAATTGAGATGTATCTAATAGTTTTTCCACCAATGATTCGCCGGAATACGTTGTTCATATAAGAGTTTTGCTTCAACTCCAAGCCGTAGATTGATCCACTACGCAAAACAACCTGTGTGTAATAAGCGAATAAACTCGGACAGGAATAAATGTAGAGCTAGATCAGAACCTGTAGTGTTCCAAAAGATCACTTTCCTACGAATGAACTTCATTTGCGAACTAGCTGAGGTAAAAGTTAAACTCTGCTGGATACATATAGTTCCCGGGGGTCATACCCTGGGTACCAGAGGTTTTTTCTCGCTAACGTTGGGAGAAATCGGCCAAAGGCCGACGCAACGAGCGGCTTGTCGGGAGAAAAAACCTCTGAGCCAGAGCGCTTTGATTTACTGTTCTCGTTGAACTTTGATCTTTTTTTATCCTATTACGTTTAAACCAATCACAGCGGTTGTCTCGCACGGGTCACAATAGAGAACATAAACTGCAACCGGGAACCGCGCAAGAAAAGCCTCTGGCACCCAGGGTAGGGTGGTCACCCATCTAAGTACTAATTCTGTTGAGAGAATGTTTTGATTATGGTAGATGTTTCACTCCGTTATCTCCCACACAAATTTTTTCAGTACAATATGCATTTTAAAAAATCAGGAAAAAGATGAAAGTGGAAAGCAAGAGGTAAACATTTTAACTAATTGAATTCTTAGATACCAGTCCATGATCAAGGTACCATAAGTTCTTCTGTCCTTACGACGAGCGAAGTTGTACTTGGATGGGTGACTGACCGGGAACTACATGTAGCTGGCGACCTCAGCTAGTTCACAAATAAAGTTCATTCGTAAAGAGCGATCCTTTGGAACACTACAGGTTTCGCTTAATGAAATAATTAGCTCTACATTTACTCCCCTCCAAACTTATTCGTTTATCACACACAGGTTGTTTTGCCTTGTCCGATCAAATTCTGAACAATCTACGGCTTGAAGTTGAAGCAAAACTCTTTCATGAGCAACGTATTCCAGCAGGTCCTTGGTGTAAAAACTGAAATTACTCCTCAATTAGTAAACAAACTTTCCCATTACAACACGAAAAAATGCGAACATTTTGACCAAACGAACTTCTACGTTGTCTTTTCTCTCATTTTCCCCCTGGTCTGCAGTCTGCAGACTTCATTCTGCATTTTATCCCTAGTCTGCAGTCTCCATTCTGAATTTTACCCTTAGTCTGCAGTCTGCATTCCTAAGTCCACAATCCGCAGTCCTTGTTTTTTTGCTGTGAGCGATTTGTATTTGATTTGAACGATTTGTATTTGATGCGAACGATTTGTATTTGATGTGAACGATTTGTAATTTGCTGTGAGTAATTTGTAATTTGCTGTGAGCAATTTGAATTTGTTGTGAGTGATCTGAATTTGATGTGACTGATTTGAATCTGATGTGAGTGATTTGAATTTGATGTGAGCATTTTGTTTTGATGTGACAGTTGTGGGCCACCGCACACAGGTGGTTGGGCAAAACACAGTGAACATCTCTGAAATATTTCCACCGTTCGCGGTTTTCTTAGTTTCACCGTGAACCTTTCTCTAGCTAGCAGAGTCTTATCTTGAGCTAGGTACATTTATAGATATAATTAGCCCGATTTTAAATACTTGATTGCAAAATGAAACTTCGAAAACCTTCTTAGTTTAAAATCTGCGTACTTTTGGGAGTAAAAGGGGTTGGGTGAAGTTCGTTGACAAAACTGAAACCTTCCAAGCCAGTGACACATCATGGTTCTCCATTATTTTACTGATTTAGTTTGAAACAAAGACGGCCTACCTCGGTAATCTGTATTTACTTTCAGCCAGCGAGGAAATCCAACTCAACATAGGACAGAAAGCTTTGCCAGCCCCACTGAAGCGTCTTCAAGTTCAAATATTCCGCCTTTTCATTCCATGAATTCTCATAGTCACCACATCACGGCGTCATGTGGATTTCATATCTGCCTGAGCCATAGTCCTTCTCCGAAGCTTTGTGCAATCAATAACAGTTCGAAGATCACCAATATTTTGGACAGAAACTTCTTGTTGTCTTCGAAGGCCATCTAGCGCAATATTCCAGATATAAAATGGAGAAAATTCCTATTACCTTTTGAAGACGTTGGAGAAATATCACACATTCGCGTAATTTCAAAATGGACGCCACAATTGACGCTAACACGGAAACCGCTGATCAAATCCACCGTGTCACCTCGTTTCCAGTTCCCATGAAGCTGCGCTGTGGGGAATGGAAGAAAGGCATACAGAGGAACCTGTAACGAAGTCCTCGGTATAAACGATATTTTTCAGCCCAGTAATAGTGTAATGTATGGAAAAGAACCTCGATATAACAAACCCTCGATATACCGAACCAATTTCCCGAGTCCCATGGCACTTCGTTAAATCGAGGTTCCGCTGTACTTTTTTACGGATTCAACGCATTTTTTTGCCATTATGCGCAGTTCAAGGCGTTTACGCATAGACTCAAAGGGACTCACTTTCTCCCTGACTAGTTTAATACTTGCACACACAAAAAGCCCTAAATACTTTTCAACAGGAAGGATAGCGGCTCGGATAAAAGTACTTTCTGAGTGGATACAGACGCAAATTTACCTGTGTAAACAAGAAAAGAAAAGGCAGCGCATGAACTACAGTACGTACGGCTTGCATTTGCAAATAAAATCAAAGCTTTTCCTGATGATTTGTACGTTAGAAGATAAATTATACGTAAAGAAGGTTAACAAATCGTAAAGAACGTACAGAGAGGTGCGTAAAGACGCGTAAACAGATATAAAGAGGCGTAAACTTACTGTAGATGTTCACAGCAAAGTCGGTCAAAATACAGCAGGAAAATCGTTGACGAGCATAAGGGCGGAAATGTTTTATTTCTTTTTGTTCTTCCGCAAACAATTTATTCAGTGGAAATTATAATATCTAGGAATTGCACGTAAAGAAGAATAAATAATCGTAAAGAACGCAAAGAGCTGTGGGTAAAGATGCGTAAAGAACGTTAAAGGTGCGTAAATACTCTGGTATACACTTGTGACCGGACAGAATTGTCAAAAATGTTACAGATAAAAAACAGGCTTCGGTTGCGTTTAAGGGTAAAAATATGTTCAGTAGCCCCAGATTCGCCGTAAATTTCCTGCATTATAATGCTTGTCAAAGGATGGAATTTGCAGGATACAAGGGTGTACGATACAGTATGCCCTTGTGTCCGGACAAAACAATCACAAAAGTTATAGCTAAAAATACCAGTCACTAATTTACCACGTCAAAATTATATTTATCAATAGTAGACTGGTAAATTAAAAGGTTTAGACACTTGGTAAAACAACGAATATACGATGCCCTAACACATAGTGTACGGTTATGTGTAAGCTGTAGTATACACTAGTGTAAGGAATCAAGCGTATACTGTTCATTGCACAGTCCTTATACATCGATGTCCTTATACTTCAGTATCTCTCTCCGTATACGTTATGTATACGGACGCATTATACCACCTTATATTTGTTATTTCATGCAGTGCTACTGTATGTATGTTTTTGGACCGTAGGTCTTTTTAATAGATCCGATATGCTCTTTTTTATAGCATGGTTTTGTCCATGTTTCTTTATAAGGTTGGTTTTGTCCATCCTATCTTTGGCTCTGCGAGACATCAACACGACACTTGGACTCTCAACCTTTCCAAGACACGTGATTGCGTGATTTGGTGGGCGTGCGTCCTCGTTTGGGGCTTTTAACAGAGGGCACGGGTATTTTTGCGGCATTTTCGCCATCTTGCTATGCCGTATTGATGAGCTCTAAGTAGAGCTAAACAGCTGTCTACGGCTGCAACCCTGCTCTGTTAAAGTTCTTTTAGTGTCGTGTTGATGTCTTGCAGAGTCAAATCTTTCTACGTAGTCAGATCAGCCTTGCTGCTTTGTTTGTCCCTTTTCTTCATCCATTGTGTACATCCCCTTGGGCTGTAGGTTTTGTTTTCTTACACTACAAGGGGTTCATGGGCTAAAATATTAACTGAGCACTTTGTCACCCACTTCCCTATTTTCAACCACACAAAGTTGTTGTTGTCCTTATTTTAAGAAAAAGAAGGGGAAGTTGATGTGACACAGAGTATGATTGGCGTCTAAATGTTGGATGATCTGTGAAACCTGTTTGATCGAGGCCTAATTTCCTGATTATGATGATACTGGGGACTAGTCTTAGAATATTGAAATGAATTGACAGCCTCACAGTTTGGCTTGGGAAGATCCATCTCTAGTTAAAGTTTAATAGCTGGAGGACCATCGCAGTTGTAAATGCAGTTCAAGATGTTGAAAGAACAAAAAAAAAAACAATTCAGGTTTGAAACGGATTCAAAAAACTTATTAGGAATTTAAAGTAAAAACCTTTTTACGAATTTAAAGTGAAATTTTTATGGTTACAATTAATTGATAGTTAATTTTCTTGTTTTTGTAATGGAAGTATTTTAATGTTTTTTCTTTCTTACACACGACCACATCAGCTCTGCTGTAAGTAGTTCATCGTGTATAAATAAATGCTTGTTATTATTATTGATTCAAACCCGTGACCCTGCGATACCGGTGCAGCGCTCTAACCAACTGAGCTGTCAAGCCAACTGGGGGCTGGTCATTGTGTAACTTCCTAATAAACCAGTGAAAGAGTAATGTATAATTATACATCAGAAAATCATACTGTCTTATCCTCGCTGTGTCATTTCAGAAATACCAACTACGTTAATTCTTACAAAGCTGTAAATGTAAATAAATTAACTTACTACGCTTCATGTTCACGACTATCCCAACAAAATTTACTTAAATTTAACTTTACCAAGTTCTCAATATTGTTGCGCAAATTCCACCCGCCCCCCCCCCACCTTTCCCAATAGGCCATTTTCGAATTGTCTTGTGCCTCTTTTTCAAAGCGAGGCTTCGTGCAAAACTTTTCACATGAAAATAAGTTTTATCTGCATGTGAATGAAAACTCGTTTTCATATGGAAGGCTGTGCTCCAAGACAACTCGGAAATGGCCTCTTAAGCGAACCTGCTCGCAGGTTAAATTTGAGTAGAAGCTTGTTTAATGGAAATGCTTACTGACTTGTTATGCATGCAAAAGTCTTTGGATCTTAATTTTTGACCGTTTTATAAGAAAACTGACTGCTATGGTGTCCAGGTCTTGGACAAACCGAACAGCCCAGTCAGCAATCTCTGCCACTCTTTTGCTTTTCATGGTAATTTACCTTTTAAAAACGGAGGTCGAGTCTGAGACCAGTGGAATTTTTTTATATTTTAAGTGCTAAGAACACACGCAGGCCGAGATTTAGCTAGAGCGACTTTATTTTATCACTTTTTTTTTACAAAGAGCTCTAAACGCACATTTAAATACTTTAAAGTACCTAGTCAAAAAGTAATTGTTCGATATGATCAAATTTAGAGCCCATTGGAGGTTGGAATACACGTAGTAAAATGTAAAGACTTAGTAATTTTCTTAATTCTAACCTGTTTAGCAGTCGTTTCCTTTCCTAGAACAACAGAGGTGTGTGCAGGGATAGGGTATGCGGAATGGAGCTCTTTTTGCCGTCGCCCTAATTTTTCCACAACAAAAAAACAAAAAAATGCTTTAATTGCGTGGAAAACCTATGGAAACGCTTGCTATGCAGGCAAGATGACTTCCTTCCCTATTTCCGATTCCTGGTCAGTAGCCTGTATGCAGATGACTCCTATCTACAGCAAAGAATTCGAAATGGATGTCTCTGTGCCACCTACTGGTCAGCTGCACATTGATTTACTATTTAAACAATAGAGCTCTTCTGTTGAGGGCACTATCGTGTGATAGGTTGCCCAAACAAATTTGATGTTCACCACATATGAAGTTTGAATATCAAAGTTCCGAGGGAACCTATCACACATATGGTCTGAGATATAAGGACTCTATTGTTTTTATTGTACAACGCTAAATTTTGAGGGAAAAATGCCAAACGGGCACTATCGCGTCACGTGATCGATTTCGACCAATGGGAGCACCCCAAAATTTAGCATTGCACTATAAGAAATAATAGGATACCTTAAAAATGCTAAAGCAAGAAGTGGTACAAAAGTGGCCTGGGCTTGCTTTTCTCACCTTCACTTGTAAGTTAACCACAAGAGAGTAGACAGCTGATTATCAATATTGTGTCTTTTCTACTAGACAAAAATTACTAATAAAATTTGTTTAATTCTTGAACAAAGCTTCAATCTGTTAGGAGAATTTGATTCCTTATCTTATGAGATTTAGAAGCATACTAACTCTTGTTTCCCAGTATTTTTGAGACAACGACATGTCATGAATGACATAATCTAAATTTGCATTTCACATTCCAAAGGTGTGAAGTGAAGAAAGTCTCTTTTATAGCAGAACGTCTTGTTTCAAGAACATCTTATAAAACAAGAATCAGTCACCAAAAAAGAAGTCAGAATATTAATGTTCAGTCCCAGCTCAGCCCAGCTCAAAACTAAGGTGCTGCTTATAAACATGTCTACGTTTTAATGCATGATATACCAGTAGTTCTTACAGTTCAAATGTGTTGTATGGAAAAAATGATTAATTTATTTCAGTGCAGAAATCTATTTAGTCAGCTGTAATAAATTATTGACAAAAATAAAATACAACAGTGCTGGAATTTTTTCCTTTGATGTCACAAAGTATTGCCTCAGACATGCAGAACTATTTTATGTACACAAGAGCTTTGCTTCTTATAACTTAAATAAGGTATTTTCCTTCATATAAACAGCACTATTCTGTCCAAACTCCTCTCAACTGATTATAAAACAAACTTAAACACATGCACCACCATGTCTGATTCATTGGTACTGCTTTTCCATTCAAGGGAAGTTGTGTGGCTTTCAGTGGCCTAAACAAATGAAAAATAAAACATTAACTTACAGTGTAGTTAACAATAAGTAAATCAAGTGCTATGGTCAACTTAAAAGTTTCCCGGTTGGCTCTTTGTGGACTGTCCATTCATGGCACCGTAGACCAATATTTTCACCTTAGTGTGGCCAGGCCGTGAAAAAAAAAATGACCTACACGTAATCTGGCATCTAATGTTACATGCTTCTCATAACATTTGAGATTTAAAAGGTTGTGTCATTATTTTTGGTGCAAAATATCAGTTGTTTGTTTTCAAGTTTGAGTAAAACTGTGCTTAATCTTTTTAGTGCTTATTTGGCAAACAAATGTACATGTAACCCATTGACAACTTGTCTCTGAAACAAACTCTTTTCTGGTCAACAGTTACAGGTGCAACACTTCAACTAATTCAGTTTCAATCCTCACATGTATAAAAAACATGCCATGTTTAAGACAAGATTGGGCTATGTCATGAAAGAACCATGCTTACTAGATGAAAATGAGGGTCGATTGCACATGCAGGGTTTTCTGGCAGGACGTTACGTCCAGCCAGAGGCCAGACGTAATGTCTGGTCATACGACATGTAAGGTCCAGTCTTCCACGCGAAATAATTTATATTTTCTGAAGTAAATAAATCGGATGATTTTGTATTTGTTTATCAGAGATAGAGTTGAGCTTTATTTTGCTCGCTTGTGTAACTCATACAAGTCTAAAACCATGTGTTTACTGCGTTATACATTGTAGTCAATCTACATCGTGTGAGTGGTATTATGAAGACTGAAATAAAGTGTCCATATTTTAAGTGTCTGCAGTTGGAATGGACAATTGAAAATTGTAAAGAAGAATTGAAAATTTGCTGCGAGTCTCCAAATTAAATTGTCTGGAAATTCCTTGAGTTTATGTCGAACTTTTAAAAATTTAGCATAAGGTAAGTTGTTATTCATTCCAACTGACACATAAGTTTGGAGACTTGATTCAGATGTTTTTAACAGTGTTCACACATGATGTAGATTGAGTGGAAACCTAATGAACTCTCTAAAACAGCCACTCTCCAAAAGAATAAACTGCCTGATGTAGAGTAGTGGCTGTTATTAAGGAGACTTGAAAGAGAGCATTCAAGTGATGACCAGCCATCCAGACAAGAAAACATGGCAGCTGTTGTAAAGAGGTGGTCGACGGCAAGGATTCATAGCTGTAATATTTCTGTTTTATCAGCACAATATTTTACTACTACTACATGTAAAATGAGCATCACTTATGGCTTTATCTGTGATATAAAAAGATATACAGTACCTGCACTATGGAGATGAAGAGTGTCCATCATCTTCTCTGTGTTTTCTCTTTCTCTTTTTTGCCTTGGGTTCATCTGCATCCTGGCCACTCTCAGCATGCCTTCTCTTCTTCTTCTTCCTCTTTTTGCTCTTCTTTCTTCTCTGTAAATTAAATGGTACAAGTAAAACTACTTAGCTAAAAAGGTCAAGTTGCACCCACAACTACAGGCATCCCACCTGATGCAAATAAGCACAGTCATTTTGATTGCAAGATGCTGAAAATACATACTCTGTACTCCTCTTCAGATTCACTGTTAGCAGAAGTTGTTGAAGATGACGATGATGGTGAAGAACGGTGCTTGAAATAAAACAAACAGAAGCATTCTGTTTAGTTCAGTAGAAGAAAATTTAATTTGAAAAATATTTTACTGTTTCAGTTTCAGTTAAATCTTTATTAGTGAATTCTGTATTCTTATGTTGATATTTTGAACTTTTTTATGGCCAGACAATTTCTAAAGGCCATAAATGAACTGACCGTACAACATGGCTGACTGTAAAAAATAAACATGAAAAACTTAACTCACGGTGTTTTCAACTGTTATCAACACTTTTTGCTGTCCCAGTGCCACTTAATTATAATTTATAAGTCATATTGATTTTTCGCAACTGCATGACAGAAGAGTTAACACAAGGTACATGTATTAACCCTCAAAGTTGATTTCCAGTCCGTACTGCACAGGCTTAACGGATTGTTTTGGTTTTTTGTTTTGAAAACTACTTACGTCATGTACGACCGTTAAAAAATGTACCAATTTGTGACATCTTACATAAAGTGAAATTACAATTTTTGTCTCCTGCCATTATGGATGTGAGCTTTACTCTCGGTGAAATTGAAGAAAGAGACTTTGAGGTGGCTGCGCAGCCAGGACGAGATAATATCTTGGTGTGTACAGTACATGTACTGGGTTTTGTTTACAGGAAACAGGAAAAAATGCCTGCCTGTGTTGTAGTGCCCAGCAGTTCTGCTCGTCCAGTTACCATCTAGCACGAGGAACCGCAAGCCTGTGGAGGAACACACGGTGTGTTGCAGGAAGATTCTTCCAAAAATGACTAGGTATTTAAGTCTATTTATTTTTCCCATGTCGAAAAATTTTCGTAGAGCTCCAAACATGCACTCTATTTCATAAATTATCTAAGTTTTTTTTATTGTCGCGAAGACAACATTCCATCATGTGAGGCTCACAAACAATTCGGGGCTGAGCCTGCGCAGTACGGACTGGAAATCAACTTTGAGGCCCAGTAGTTATCAGCACCAAACTTGTGATATCAATGCATAATGACTACCGTAAACAGAGTTGACACTGGGACTTAAAGGGCTAACTGAAACCAGTCAACAACAATAGCTCACCCTTCTCTTCTTATTCTTACTAGATATCTTCTTCTGAAAATGGAAAGAAATCAGATTATTACTTAACAGTTCCTTGAAAAGTGTGTTGTACATGAACTCATGAACAACATTCAGCATTCTGCTTCTCTCAGGATATGGGTTTCTTGAGGATGGAACCTACTAATACAAAGGTATAAAACTTTTGTGTGGTTTATAACTTAATACAGAAAAAGCAGATCTTAGTGAGGGCTGTTGGGATATCCACATTGAAAATTATGGGTACCCACGCTTTTTTCAGACTGAGATAATTGAGCGTAAATTTGTAGAGAAATTGCCATACATTATTAAAATGTACGTTTAAGTTTTTTGGAATCATGGTTGCTTAAATCATCTCTTTTTAGATTCCAATAGCCCAGTTGCAAGATCTGCTTTTTCCACAGTCAATAAAATAGGTGATGGTAAAAACAAAAATACTTTGGATCAAAATAAGTCCATTGAATTCACTGTTACTACTAATAAAAGGAGAGTACATTGTTGACAATCAATATTAATACCTCTTTCTTCTTATTTTTTGATGAACTTTCTCCAAGTACTTTTTCCCTGTTTTTCTTCAACTCATTTTTGAATTTCTGTGGAATAAAAATAAGGTATACACTTAAAGCAGTCCCATCAAGACGAGGCTTATGGTAACACTGCTTTTGGAACATTAGAAATAAGGGAATTAATTTAATTTACTTCCCACTAAAAATAAATTATTATGGCCATTGTTTTAGTAAAAAAAAAAATAAGTATACAGTGCATGTAGTGGGCAAAATTAAGATATACATCTCCCTTCACATTAATATACTCTATATAAATATAAATAAAAGGGGAGCAGGGATAAGGCAGTGGTGAGAGAAATCGCCTCCCACCAATGTGGCCTGGGTTTGATTCCCTGACTCAACGTCATAGGCAGGTTGGGTTTGTTGTTGGTTCTCGTCCTTGCTCTGAAAGGTTTTTCTCCGGATTCTCCGGTTTTCCCCTCTCCTCAAAAACCAAAATTTCCAAATTTCAAATCGATCTAGAGGGCCACCTTAATTAACCTAAAGCAAAACCTGTCTAAGCATTGTAATTTATTTATTAATTTATAACTAACTAACTAAATAATTAATTAAATAAATAAAATGTCAAGATATTTCCCGGAAAAAACTTCCGAGCCCCCCGACGGGAATCAAACCCATGACCTTCCAGATACCGGTTCGAATGCTCTATCCTTGAGCTCTGGACTCATGATGAGCGAGGTCATAAAAATTGGGGGTTTGTGCCAAAGGACCCTCATTGCACAGCAAGTTTAGTAATCTGGTATTTGATACCTTGTTATTGGGCTGTAAAAAAATTTCCATGAATTACAGTGTAACTCCTTGTAAGGGAGAACTCAAAATGCCAGGAGGGATGGTTTTTCTAGGGCGATTGCCAGATGTTTTTATAAACTTAAGGGATTACCTCTTGACTAGCCAAATTGATGGATTATGAGTACAGTTGTGCCCATTTCTTTAATTTTTTGAATAAAAAAGTCAATTTTCTTCTGAACTCTTAGCCTGCTTGAGAATACCAAATGTTATCCTGCTCATATGTTTTTACTCAATCTGTATTCTCTGTGAGCTGTGGTCTGTTACCTCATTTAAATGCTCTTCAAATGCAGCTAGAGTCTCAGATCCTGTCTTCTTTTTGTTCATCATTTCTCTCACTTCCTCCCTAATATTAACCACAAGCAAAAACATACATTGCACCTCTTAATGATAAAAGTTTGCAAATACAAACAAAAATCATGATAAAAAATGATGTTTCTGCACAAAATATCATGACACTATAAATCACTATTGCAAGTGAAATGGAAGTAAACCTTCATGCCAGAAATAATAAATCATTATTTTGACTAAATTTAGCATATGACACATGCTGATGAATCACACAAACAGCCTGGCACAAACTGAGCCTGAAAAACATTTAGATACAGTAATTTAAGCATTGATTAGGCCTGTTAAATAAATTTATCCTGAGCAAACAAACAGATGGCGTAAAATAACCTTTAGTTATTCCCTGAATTACCCTTTTAGGCACTCTGATTATAATATTAATAAAACAAAATGATTTTGGCAATTCAATTTGCTACTGTATAGCATTAATTCATATAGCATATATTTCAAAGTGATGAATTTTGCACTAAATTCAAATTATTCCTATAGTCACAGCTGGCCCAAGTTCAAGAACTCTGACTTATGATTGACATCTACATGTACCAAAACTCAACTTTTCATCTCGACCTTTTTGCTACAAGAGTTGCATGTGAATGGCAACCACTAAAAAAAGGTACATCACTCACAGTGTTGGTCTATTTCTGTTGAGGTAATCTCTTATTGTTGGTCCAGATGATGCAACTGGGCCTCTTGCCCGTGCCATTGCAATGGGGTTCACATATGCCTGAGAAATATAATAAGAAGAGTGCAACTGACACACACCAGTTTTGTGACTTGCAATCTAACTGGCTATGATAGGGTCAGATAACTAACCAGATTGGCTATTGTTTTTTTGAGGGACTTACGCTATATCAGGAAAAACTGTCAAAATGCGGGCACTAAAACTGCCTAAATGCATGCGCTAATGAAGTGAAATACGTGTAATCTATGAATTTAATTATGCCACCAAAATGTACAATTTAAGTGAAAAATTACAGAATATTCCAGATATTCCAATAAAATTCCAAAAAATTACAACATGTTACAAAGAATAAAAGAAAGCAATGTTGTTTACAAGTTGCTAAAAATGGCATCATAACGAGAACGATACATAATTTCATCAAGATGTAAGCCCCATACTTCAATTTTACTCATGTCATTTTGTAAAAAGTCATCATTTTCCCGTCATTAGCGTGTGCATTTACACAGTTTTTTGACAGTTTTTCCCCTATATAGAGCAAGTCCCTTAACCCTATTCTGTCAGGGGGGGGGGCACATTGTGCCCGCGCTGACTTTAACAAATTATAACTCTTAAACGGCTAGACGAATAATCACCAAATCTCGTGACTTTTCCTAAAATTTATCAGAGAAAATTTCCCTGTGTCAATGAGGTGTCTATGATGATTGATGTTTCCATAGCAACCGTCTACTCAGAAGCGTATTTTGACTATTTTATGTCTTTTTTCTGTATTTTTTCACTTTCTCCCCTTTGTAAGAAGAAGATATTTTTTTTTACTTTTGCGTGCTTGTTTTGACTACAGGTAAGTATGTTTCTTAGAACAAAATCATATGTTTTTTGGTGACGTCATGGTCAGCTGTATGACTGCAGGCTTGGGATTCAAGATGGCGGCCTCAAATTCAAAATGGCGGGTTTGTGTCGTTATTGTGATGTCACGACACGTCATAAGCCCAATCTGTTAAGCTAATGACGTGCTAAAAACGTGCCAAGTTTCATCGCAAGAGCTTTAATACTTTTCGAGATCTATAGGGGGGGGGGCACTTTGTGCACCCCCCCCCCCCAGGCTCAGAAACTCAAAAAAAGCCCAGGCAGAATAGGGTTAAAAGAAAAAATTGCCAACTAATTTGCTACAAAGGTTATTTGCTGTTACTGGTTAGTGAAAATAACATTATGACAAAACTAGAAAGCAAAAATCCAGAGAAATTTGCTTGTACAAGAGAATAAACTCTGCCCAGTTTTTTCAACACAAAGCAACTTAACTCTTTAAGTCCCAACATCATTATACAAATTCTCCTTACTAGTCTCCATAAATTTTATTGATTACCAATTGGGAGAACTTTTTCAAACACCGAGACAATTCATCTTTGGTGATCACTTACTAAATTCTCATGACCTGTATGTGTTAGAATACACTGATATGATGAGGAAAAATTTGATGTTGATCATTCTTGGGGCTTAGAGGGTTAAGAGCGTCGTTTTTCCCACCAAAAGGAGCATCATTCTGACCACAGATGGCATCAATGATATTAAGGTTATATTTAAAAATACACACTCCCAGAGGAGTCAAGGGATTGATTGTAAAGTACCCTAAAACTCTAGCTACACCATGTACCATAAACTGCCGATTATAAGCCCCCCCCCCTGATTATAGGCCCATCTACCTGTAAACAAAAAAATACATCCGGTTATAAGCCCCCCCCCCTCTAGTTTTCCACGAACTCTGAGCTTCTGTTTTGTTACGTTCCACTTACGTTCGTGGTGTTACAGTTTTGATTTCATTGTTAAAATTGAAATGAATTTGATTTATTATGACGTTTCAAAGGTTAGTTAAAAACTGGTAAATTAAAAACGTATTTTGATCAACTGCGGCTCATTTTGAAACACTTTTTCAATTCCGTTTATAAGCCCCCCTGGATATAAGCCCCTCCATTTATAAGCCCACCTAAAACCCCTTACAAAGTTGTATAAGCCCAGGGCTTATAAGCGGCAGTTTACGGTATCTGGTTATGCATCTATGCATCTACGTAGTAATAGCTCTAAAAGCTCAGTGATAGCTACGTGTACATGTTAAAGCTTCTAAACTGTAAAACTGTCACTGTAAATATGGCAACATGTCTAATAATAATAATATTTATTATTTAATATTGCACAAATTAACATAAATACATGATCAAATGTGCATTACAAATATAATGAAAAGGAAATGTGTCTACACAGTGCAAATTATTTCAAAGCTCTCAAAGTTCTTTTCACATGTGGCTATGTATCTACACTGTGAAAATGTATTCATAGTTCTCATAGCTCCTGCGTGGCTACACATCAATTTAACAACCTAATTCCTGGAAATTATGGACAAGAAAATTATGGACAAGATACTTTTGCTTCAAGCTTTTACACATGTTACTGGGACCTCTTGTTTATGGCCAGTCTCACCCACATTTTTTTTGCACAAAGTGAGAACGTCTCGTTAATTTAATCACCGTTCATGCAGTGATAAAGGAACGCGCAGACGTGTAGCCATTAGAAAAGTACGCGTTGCTAGTTCTTTATCCTGTAGGACGGATACATTCATCCCCAGTATTTGATCTAGTTTCGGGTGTTCTGCAATTTAGTCATATTAAGACTCGAAAGTCATATAGTAGAACAACTGCTTCTTATTTAATCCTAAGATACAGTTGGATGCACGTATGATCACAAGTAAGCTTATGGAGCTAAAGCTTATTTCAAGTGGACGCCACTATTGAAGTTAAAAGCTATTGTACGGTTAATGTATTTCTCGAATTTAACCAGGATCTTCAGTGTGAAGCGTCATTGCCAAATGTTTTAACTTTAGGGCTGTACTAAAACGAAAATTCTTACCACTCGGTTGTCTCTCTTCCCCATAATTTGGATAAAAGGCAAACTCTCATGAAGCAATCGCAGTGCCAGTCAAATGAGGTTGTCGTCTTGCTGTAATTTCGTTTAACAATACATGACGTTTTGTTCAAAATAACAAAACACCGCTAGAACATTGACAGGTAACTCGCAACCTCGTTCCGAGGATAGGACGGTGAGAGACCGGGAACAAACAAGAAATAAAGGGCCTGCAATGCGGGCATGTGCGGACTCCTCAGACAATGTTTTGAATAGGTTTTTTACCGCAATGTTTCAAACTTTCTTGGTCGACTATGACCGGAACTGATGGTAAGAGAAATTCGCTTATAATTAAAATGATTTCACAGAGTAATACTTGCTGAATACGGTACTTATACCTCCTGAAATGTAAACATCAACAGTATAGTAAGGCATGATTACCAACCGCTGTTCGGGGAAAGCACAGGCTTACCATCCTCCGTTTGTGTTGCGGACCTGTGTTAGCTGTATATTGTGAACAAAGGATTTTGTGAATATGATATTTACGGCTTTTTGAACGGATGAAAGTCAAATAAAAACGCTTAGAAACATGAACACTGTGATAATGTTTGTCATTATGGGCTTGGTTTGTTGATTTAAAGCTCCAGGAAGCGGTTTTAGAAACTTGAAGTTTGACCTACTATATATATATATCTGATGGAAAATTTGTTTCTGACTATGATCTGCACAAGCTGCCTACTCAAAGGCATCTCAAGAATGCAGTTTTTATGTAAATTTGAACTCGCGAGCCCCAAGGGGCTTGTTTGGCACACGAAGGAATCCGGGTGAAACATGTGCGCGTGCAGCCACGCAACACAAACAGAGGATGGTAAGCCTGTGGGGAAAGAGAGTGGCGCTTGCTTTTTTTTTAAACAGGGAGAGAACAATAAAACGAAAAAAGTATCCCCTTAAACACCAAGAGTTATTACACACAGTCAAAAATGGTTTAAAATAAAAGTAAATGTCAGTGCGCTTAAGTTAAAAAAAGTGAGAGAGCGAGTTTGACGCCAACTGGAGACGCTTTTTAATAACTTAATAAAGGAGATTTTTAAACGAAGAGTCACGTCATGTATCTATGGAAACAAATTTTCCAACGTGAGCGAGTTATGGATATTTAGGGTGGAATCATTTGCAGCATACGCGTATAGCTGTCGCTTTGGCACGTACGAATTTTCTATTGTCTTTTGGCTAAAAAACAAAAGAAAATTCCCACGCGCTAAAGCGACCGCTATACGCGCATGCTGCAAATGATTCCACCCTTAGGGGCCGTTTACATGAGAAAGGGTGCCCCTAGGCAGTAGGGTTACCCTAGGTCGTAGAGTTTCCCTTCTCCTTTGTATTACGCAGTTCGTTTTACATGTGAGGGAGGGTGGCCTTAGGGGTAGGGTTTCCCTTCCTTGATGGTAGGGAAACCCTGCGTGGTAGCTTATAGGGACAAGTTTTGTTTACACAATCCCATGTAAAACCAAAAAGTAGGGCTAGCCCCAGCGGGTAGGGATATGTTTCCTTGTTCTCAGATTACCGCTGGCCAAACGTAAAAGGCGCCAAATTCGAGCATCGCTTCGAACTCTTCAAGCTCAAGCTACAAACCTGGAGAATATTTTCGGAGATTTCAACGCCAAATAATGACTGAAAGTCAACCTGAAGGTTCAAAAACGACGAGGGATGCAGTAGAGGAAGATCTGATTGACGAAAGCGCTTTCGAGGTCGAAGAAACCGACCAATACACCCAGAGAGAGAGCGCGAAATCATTTACAAACGATAAGCGCCGGCAAGCCAATGTAAAAGCAACAAAAAGGCGAAGAAGTTTGCTTGGTCAACGGAGAAAGTGGAAGTTTTGTTAATTTTTAAAACAATTTCTTAAAACACGGTTAAGATGTATATAATGTGATCCTAATGAATTCGATCATTTATCACCATGCGAGAATTATCTCAATAATCAACTGACAACTTCCACAAGTGACGATTGTATCCTGTGCAAAGAACCTGTAAGAGAAAGGCAACAAGGCATTCAGCGTGGTGGTTGTCTGAAATGGAATCACAAGACCTGTAACACCGGTAAGTACTAAACTTGTGTTTATTTATACATCCGAAAATCAAATTTACTACGCTATATGAAATCCGTCGGTAGCTTAAAGGGTTATTTTTCACAGGTATTTCTTAAAGTGCCTATGAACTAAAAAAAAGTTTTTGCACTTTTTGGTAGTTCATTATGTGTTAATTCCGAAATGGCAAGAGAAATTGGATGGCAAGAAACAAAAATCTGTTTTTTGCCGTTGAAAGTACCCAAAAATGACCATAATCGTGTCTCCGAAGACTGGGAACGAGTTGGCCGAAGAAGCGGGCCGTATGACGTCACAAATCGCGCAGAATGTTTGTCTCTTTGCTCTTTGTCAAGTGTTTGAGCGATGAAACTTACAATATCCTTGCTAATATATATACAGTGCAAGCTACCGACGACTGAGGAATACGCTAAGATTCAGCACGAAGCGATTTCGAAGATGTGCAGTTTTTGGGTTTGTCGTCCGTGGATAAAGCCTAAACAACGACAACAACAATCTTGCGCGAAGCAAGATGGCGAATTGAATTGTTGGGATTGACTAACTTTCAGCTCTACTGGCTTGACTGGCTTGAAGGGGAAGCTTCCAGAATTGAATGGTCATTACTTTCGTGTGTTAATAACGAGAGATTGACGTAGCCTTGACTTTACTTCTTTTGTCCAGAGCGTCGTTGTATGTACTTCAATTATTTTACTCAAACCGATACCAGACAAGCTCAAGTTTACGGTGTACTTGTTTGTAACTTAATTTGTTCATCTTTTCCTAGGTGTTCCCGCCAAGAGAAAGATAGACTCAGTTGTTCGGCTCTTTCGAATGAGGACTTTTACAGAGAGAACACTGATATAAACTTATTAGTTAGCAGGAAGTATTGTATACATTGAAGATAAGCATACCCAAAATTTGCTCGCAATATTACAACATGCCTAATGTACGAGGCTGAGAAAGAAATACTAATTTCTAAAGCGCGTGTTTTATTTACCATAATCACCAGCTGCAAATGATTTTCAAATGGAAGTGCAGTGCCTTTATTGTTGTGAATTTCAAGCCATTTATGAGGGAGCGTCTCAAAGCAAATAAATAAGAATTTTTGAGTATGCTGCTCATTTGTGGTCTTTTACTCCACCTGGAGGTGCTATGAGGATGATGACTGTGAAAGGTGGACATTGTATGATACGCGTGCAAACTCAGACTAGTGTGACTTCAGCTTTGTCTTTGTAATAATCCATCGCTATTGACTACATGAACTGGTTTGAGTAATTGCCTACACAATATTAGACCAGCTGAGATTTTTGTCCTTCTGTTCAGCAATTTGCTTGAGGATTTTGGGTTATACCAATTTTGTGGAAACATGCTATGGCAGGTGAGACCCCCTTTGTTACCAGTGTTTTTACACTGATGGGGCTATCCCGTATATATATCATTATTATTATTAAAGAAGTATAAGACATTCATATGCTTTGTCCCTAAATAGCATGCATAGGGCGGGAACGTAGCCTATACAGCTAATTTTCGGAAAACATATTATTATTATTATTATTATTATTATTACTATTATTATTATTATTATTATTATTATTATTATTATTATTATTATTGGGGCAACAATTTAAAGGGGAGAACGAGATCGAAAAGGCCCATTTTGAAACCTCATTTTCTGTTAGCTGATTAGGTGGCTTGTGTGGTAGCTTTCTTGGGTACAGGAAATGAGTCAAGAAGAGACTGAGACAATTCAGTGTGCGAGGAATTTCCAATACAAAGCCTGCCACAAAATTAAATAATGGTAAATGAAGGTCACATATTGTCATTGCCCTTCAGTAATAAAAATGATTAAATAACTTATGCCATAAATTCAAATTAAACCTACATCACCAAGACTGTGCTGCAGAAGAGTCAATTAGACGGTGTTACGTGTGGTATGTAAAATTTCATATTATATGGTCCTCTTGAGATAACAGGGGGAGGGTCAACAAGAAGAGAGGCACAAATCTGCTTGAAATGTGTGGTGTTTAAAGAGGACCACAAATGCAGTGGAAGCAGAGTGACTTGCAACAAAAATTATCAATGCTGAGCTGAACTGCTACCTTCTTTGACGAAACATGTTGTACACGAGGGATTTATAAATATTCCTATAGCTATCTCTGATGAACTGAAACGTCTGTCTCGTCGTCGGTCGAGACAGTTCCGTTCATTTGTATCCCTTCAAACTCTATGGTGAACATCCAGTTTGAGAAACATATTGCATGTGGTTTCCAAAAAAACAGAAATGTAAACAAAACTTTGTAGCACAGTTTTGCGTTGTAGATCTTGGATGCTTTTAAGTAATAGTGGACAGATGCATATAGCAATAGTTTTGTGGACCAAATATTGAAAACCTTCTTTATCTCGATCTTTAATCTTGAATTGCGATAATTGCTACTACTAGAACTAATCCAACAGTGGCAGCAGTTACATATATTAACGCGACATTCAAATGCCGCGGCTTTTCCGATAAGCAGCTTTGTAATGCGGGTAGAATCGAATTCCCAGTTACCGAGTCGAACACGGTTCAAATGAGTCCGCTTCTCTCCTTAATTCGTTTCCTTTTGAGAGACGACACACACATGCTCTCATTGTGCGAATCCTGCCCTTGTAGCTTACAATCCTGGGCCCACGAGTCACTCGAAAGTAATTTCTCTTCTGGAAACCCTCTTGTCAGCCATAACACTCTTGTCTTCTGCGCGATTTGTGACGTCACAGCCTTGTAAAGCGATCGTTTTGGCCGAGCGCAAAATGGAGACACTTTTCGGGTGCCAAATTCGAACTTTGCGGCTGGAAAAATATCCCATGCATAGGGTTCTACTCAGCAAAACTTACATATTTAGACTGAGGGAGACATATTTAGGAGAAAAAAATTTTCGTTCATAGGCACTTTAAGAAGCATATCGTGCTGCTGTGCGGGCAGGTTCCGATATGGTGTGGTTTTGTCCGTCGTGTCACGGTAACGCCATAGCAGAAATCACCAGAAGTGGAGAAACAACGAGAGACATCCTAGAGTCTGAGCAGTTCAACTCTCCTGCAGACACGTCAGAGGATTTATTCGATCATTCCGCGGAATACAATCCTCCGGTCCAGTCGACCATTGAAGAACCAGATTGCCAGATTCAGACTCATAGATCGCTGAACCACCAGCCGCAGGCTTGTCAACTCCCTTACTGTTCCTGAACCTGTCCTGTGTAAATAAGTCACTTTATTTAGGTGTCAACAGTATTTAGCAACCTCGTCCCCAGGGTCTTCTCGCTTTTCAAAATGGCGGCGGCTCAGGAGAAGACCCTGGCACACAGCAGATCACGTGTCTCCAACGAGGATGGAGATGTATTCAAAATGGCGGCTACGGCGAAAAGGGTGAGAAGAACTGGGTACGAGATGCTAAGGTGAAGACAAACAAAATGGCGGGAAAAGTTGAAGTTCAGTTCAAGAAAAAATAGGAAAAAACAGACACGTTTTGCATGTAAGAGTCTTACGAATACGGCAAAGTATAAGAGGTCTTGTTTTTTCTGTTCATTGTTTCTTTTTTGTTATTTTAAAGTTAGGAGTAATGGGTTTGAGCGTACTCTACTGCGGAACTCCGTACCGCTATTTGATTCAATGTTGCTCATTGAAGTGAGCATATTATTTTTTTGTTTCATGAGGCTTTAGGCAATAAATTGTCTTATCGTTACATTGTTACAAATCTGTCCTTCCTAAATATTGTTATAAATCCGTCCTTCTAAACATTCTATGCTTCAGCTTAAGACTTTTCGAATATATCAGGCTCAGATTAAGCTTGAAATATAAATATTATGGAGTGAGCTTAGGCCTTTAATAGAAAATGACTCATTTATTTATATATTTATTTACTTATTTACTTAAGCTTATTTACAGTGCAACCTCGATTTAACGAAATGCAAGGGAATGGGAAAAGAGCAGTGTTGTATGGACTGGTTAAACTAAGTTTTGATCTGGCATATTCCAGGTGCTGCTTCGGAGGCAGTGATAATCATTTTGGCTTTCTTGAATTTACTTGTGCCCATTCCCTGTGCTACAGTTTTGCTTGTACAGTTGCAGATCTCCAGGCTTTGTCGCTTTAATTTCAATATTGTTTTCTACACTTTAGTTTCAGTAAGTCTCATTAAATACTAGAACTGAGGAGATTCTGAGACTGTAAATGATGGAGAAATAAAGCATTTTAACAGTGGATAGATAAAGTCCTCTTTGCATGTTAGACCAGTTCTAGGGATAATATTCCCAGGTTTGAAAAATTTTCTGCTTAACAGCTTCAATCAATTGAGTTGTCTGGGTGTAGATTGAAAGTGTTTGAAAAATATAAATCAATGGGAAAGAGAGGATTTCAGGAAAAAAAAGGAGAGAAAAAGATTTCATGAAGTTTTGAAATTGGAATTTGTAGTCAGGCCTTTAAGCTCCAGTAGTGACAAACAAACATCTAATTTCTCCTTACAATATCACTACTTGTTCAAACATACAGGCCCTGAGAATAAAGGAAATGATCACCAAAAATAAAGTGTCTGGATGTTTATGTGAATTCTCTCGAGTAGTACCATAAGACATTTACGGAGAATAGTGAGGAGAACATGTTTGTTGATATCGGGGCTTAAAGTTAAGAACAAGGAAAGGAATATCATAATTGACTGCTATCAACCTGGGGTGCTCTTATGTGGATATGTTTTTGATGGTCTCTTAAAATGATTTCCCATCTCAGGTCTCTACTTTAAAACTATTCGCATGTCAATCTAAGCTAAATAAAAAGGGTTTGCAGATCCAATTAGAACACCACAAAAATACACTAAAAGTTACAACAGAGGTTCAAAGAAATAACGAGTCATCCTAAAAAGTGGGATTTGTAACTTAAGGTTATGTGCTGATCATTTCGAATCTTCAACTTCCCCTCCCCCTCCCCTCCGGGCATACCTCAGACATTTGGCTACATGTATTTTCCTTGCCCGAGGAGTAGGGAATTTGATGCAAAGGTCCTGTATGTATCACTCGGTCAGTTGTACTATAATTCTATCAGTTGTGTATTACCCCGTCAGTTGTGCGTTACTTGGTCACTTGTGTAACCTTTCTGGCAGTTGCATGTTGCAAGTTGCAGTTGGAAGTTGTGCATCACTTGGTCAATTGTGCATTTTCTGCCAGTTCTGTGTCATTCATTACTCCGTCAGTTGTGTACTTCCCCATCAGTTGTGTATTACTCGGTCAGTTGTGTACTTCTCTGTCAGTTGTGCATTACTCGATCAGTTGTGTATTACCCAGTCAGTTGTCTCAGACTCGGTCAGTTGTGTTACACTCAGTCAGTTGGATGATAATTCCGTCAGTTGTTTATTACTCCGTCAGTTGTGTACTATTCCATCACTTGTGTATTACTTCCTCAGGTGAGTTCAATACTCTCTTTCCCATTTCTATTTTTGAAACACTTTCAAACTTCACCCAGCTGCATCTCGTACCCAGTTCTTCTCACCCTTTCGCCGTAGCCGCCATTTTGAATACATCTCCATCCTCGTTGGAGACACGTGATCTGCTGTGTGCCAGGGTCTTCTCCTGAGCTGCCGCCATTTTGAAAAGCGAGAAGACCCTGGGGATGAGGTTGCGGTATTTAGCACAGAATGCGAATTAGGGACACCTCCAAGATCAAATTGGAATTTGGATATGTTGATTTTTGAGGAGATGACAAAACCGGAGTACCCGGAGAAAAATCTCTCGGAGGTTTGGTGGGAGGCGAGCGCTCTCACCACTGTGCCATTCCTGCTCCCCACAAGATGGAGAGATGGATACTTTGTCTTCTATATCGAAATAGGTTGGGCATAACCAAGAATTTGACTGAAATTCAATGCCTTTCTTCAGGCAGTTTTTCATAAAAGTATCTTGGCAATTTCACCTTTAGTTTTGCAATCAACGATGCCGGATCTACTTGAACTTGACTTTACCGGCTATTCTTTCGAATTTTCCAATTTTAGCGATCCGCATGAACGTTTGCCGCCCAAAAGTTGTTTAGTCGACATAAAAAAGTTTATCCTCTAAGCAGACCCCAAAATACACAAAAAGCAGGAATGTGTTACAGCGAACTTCTTCGAGTAAACAAGTGAGCGAACAAGAAATCGGTGAAAGGGCGCACGGCATGTCTTGCTGCAACCTGGCACATGATTTTTGTAGAAAAGGGCTACTGTAGTTGACCAGGTTGAAGTAGTTGAAGGGGTTGAAGTAGTTGAAGGAGTTGAAGGAAGCCACTACTGCTACAATACCAGTAGTAAAGTGTTTCACTCTTGAGCTGATTTTATTTAAAGCTGGAAGTCTTGTATCCAGCCAATCCAACGGATTCATTAATTCATTATTCATGGTTCAGTAAGGCCGGTGCTTGGTACAGTTCAGCTTCTAAACTGTAAAACTGTCACTGTAAACATGGCAACATGTCTAATAATAATAATATTTATTATTTAATATTGCGCAAATTAACATAAATACATGATCAAATGCGCATTACAAATATAACGAAAAGGAAATGTGTCTACACAGTGCAAATTATTTCAAAGCTCTCAAAGTTCTTTTCACATGTGGCTATGTATCTACACTGTGAAAATGTATTCATAGTTCTCATAGCTCCTGCGTGGCTACACATCAATTTAACAACCTAATTCCTGGAAATTATGGACAAGAAAATTATGGACAAGACACTTTTGCTTCAAGCTTTCATACATGTTACTGGGACCTCCTGTTTATGGCCAGTCTCACCCATATTTTTTTTGCACAAAGTGAGAACGTCTCGTTAATTTAATCACCATTCATACAGTGATAAAGGACCGCGCAGACGTGTAGCCATTAGAAAAGTACTCGTTGCTAGTTCTTTATCCTGTAGGACGGATACATTCATCCCCAGTATTTGATCTAGTTTCGGGTGTTCTGCAATTTAGTCATATTAAGACTCGAAAGTCATATAGTAGAACAACTGCTTCTTATTTAATCCTAAGATACAGTTGGATGCACGTATGATCACAAGTAAGCTTATGGAGCTAAAGCTTATTTCAAGTGGACGCCACTATTGAAGTTAAAAGCTACTGTACGGTTAATGTATTCCTCGAATTTAACCAGGATCTTCAGTGTGAAGCGTCATTGCCAAATGTTTTGACTTTAGGGCTGTACTAAAACGAAAATTCTTACCACTCGGTTGTCTCTCTTCCCCATAATTTGGATAAAAGGCAAACTCTCATGAAGCAAACGCAGTGCCAGTCAAATCAGGTTGTCGTCTTGCTGTAATTTCGTTTAAACAATACATGACGTTTTGTTCAAAATAACAAAACACCGCTAGAACATTGACAGGTAACTCGCAACCTCGTTCCGAGGATAGGACGGTGAGAGACCGGGAACAAACAATGCAATGCGGGCATGTGCGGACTCCTCAGACTATGTTTTGAATAGGTTTTTTACCGCAATCTTTCAAACTTTCTTGGTCGACTATGACCGGAACTGATGGTGAGAGAAATTCGCTTATAAATAAAATGATTTCACAGAGTAATACTTGCTGAATACGGTACTTATACTTCCTGAAATGTAAACATCAATAGTATAGTAAGGCATGATTACCAACCGCTGTTCGGGGAAAGCACAGGCTTACCATCCTCCGTTTGTGTTGCGGACCTGTGTTCGCTGTATATTGTGAACAAAGGATTTTGTGAATATGATATTTACGGCTTTTTGAACGGATGAAAGTCAAATAAAAACGCTTACAAACATGAACACTGTGATAATGTTTTTCATTATGGGCTTGGTTTGTTGATTTAAAGCTCCAGGAGGCGGTTTTAGAAACTTGAAGTTTGACCTACTCTATAAATATATCTGATGGATAATTTGTTTCTGACTATGATCTGCACAAGCTGCCTACTCAAAGGCATCTCAAGAATGCAGTTTTTATGTAAATTTGAACTCGCGAGCCCCAAGGGGCTTGTTTGGCACACGAAGGAATCCGGTTGAAACATGTGTGCGTGCAGCCACACAACACAAACAGAGGATGGTAAGCCTGTGGGGAAAGAGAGTGGCGCTTGCTTTTTTTTTAAACAGGGAGAGAACAATAAAACGAAAAAAGTATCCCATTAAACACCAAGAGTTATTACACACAGTCAAAAATGGTTTAAAATAAAAGTAAATGTCAGTGTGCTTAAGTTAAAAAAAGTGAGAGAGCGAGTTTGTCGCCAACTGGAGACGCTTTTTAATAACTTAATAAAGGAGATTTTTAAACGAAGAGTCATGTCATGTATCTATGGAAACAAATTTTCCAACGTGAGCGAGTTATGGATATTTAGGGTGGAATCATTTGCAGCATACGCGTATAGCTGTCGCTTTGGCACGTGCGAATTTTCTATTGTTTTTTGGCTAAAAAACAAAAGAAAATTCCCACGCGCTAAAGCGACCGCTATACGCGTATGCTGCAAATGATTCCACCCTTAGGGGCCGTTTACATGAGAAAGGGTGCCCCTAGGCAGTAGGGTTACCCTAGGTCGTAGAGTTTCCCTTCTCCTTTGTATTACGCAGTTCGTTTTACATGTGAGGGAGGGTGGCCCTAGGGGTAGGGTTTCCCTACCTTGATGGTAGGGAAACCCTGGTGGTAGCTTATAGGGACAAGTTTTGTTTACACAATCCCATGTAAAACCAAAAAGTAGGGCTAGCCCCAGCGGGTAGGGATATGTTTCCTTGTTCTCAGACTACCGCTGGCCAAAAGTAAAAGGCGCCAAATTCGAGCATCGCTTCGAACTCTTCAAGCTCAAGCTACAAAATTGTAGAATATTTTCGGAGATTTCAACGCCAAATAATGACTGAAAGTCAACCTGAAGGTTCAAAAACGACGAGGGATGCAGTAGAGGAAGATCTGATTGACGAAAGCGCTTTCGAGGTCGAAGAAACCGACCAATACACCCAGAGAGAGCGCGCGAAATCATTTACAAACGATAAGCCCAGGCAAGCCAAAGTAAAAGCAACAAAAAGGCGAAGAAGTTTGCTTGGTCAACGGAGAAAGTGGAAGTTTTGTTAATTTTTAAAACAATTTCTTAAAACAATTTTTTTAAATAAACAAGTTTTACAACTTTTAAGTGCGAACTTAAAAGTTCGCACAGTGCTAGCTGCTCACTAGTAAAATGACGCTATCTCTTGATCCTGCTAGGAAGGGTGCCCCTACCATGTTCGAACTTTGCATATAGAACGACGGTATCTTCAACTCTAATAGTGCCATCCTCTTTCCAAGTAAACAGGCCCTTAGACAAAACAAAGCTTACCTCTCAGAAAACACACGCGTGTTCTACTACAAACGACAAATAATTGTCATTCAGTTAACAAATAATTTTATTTAAGTAAATGGATAAAAACAACAAATCACGGTTAAGATGTATATAATGTGATCCTAATGAATTCCATCATTTATCACCATGCGAGAATTATCTCAATAATCAACTGACAACTTCCACAAGTGACGATTGTATCCTGTGCAAAGAACCTGTAAGAGAAAGGCAACAAGGCATTCAGCGTGGTGGTTGTCTGAAATGGAATTACAAGACCTGTAACACCGGTAAGTACTAAACTTGTGTTTATTTATACATCCGAAAATCAAATTTACTACGCTATATGAAATCGGTCGGTAGCTTAAAGGGTTATTTTTCACAGGTATTTCTTAAAGTGCTTATGAACTAAAAAAAAGTTTTTGCACTTTTTGGTAGTTCATTATGTGTTAATTCCGAAATGGCAAGAGAAATTGGATGGCAAGAAACAAAAATCTGTTTTTTGCCGTTGAAAGTACCCAAAAATGACCAAAATCGTGTCTCCGAAGACTGGGAACGAGTTGGCCGAAGAAGCGGGCCGTATGACGTGACAAATCGCGCAGAATGTTTGTCTCTTTGCTCTTTGTCAAGTGTTTGAGCGATGAAACTTACAATATCCTTGCTAATATATATACAGTGCAAGCTACCGACGACTGAGGAATACGCTAAGATTCAGCACGAAGCGATTTCGAAGATGTGCAGTTTTTGGGTTTGTCGTCCGTGGATAAAGCCTAAACAACGACAACAACAATCTTGCGCGAAGCAAGATGGCGAATTGAATTGTTGGGATTGACTAACTTTCAGCTCTACTGGCTTGACTGGCTTGAAGGGGAAGCTTCCAGAATTGAATGGTCATTACTTTCATGTGTTAATAACGATAGATTGACGTAGCCTTGACTTTACTTCTTTTGTCCAGAGCATCGTTGTATGTACTTCAATTATTTTACTCAAACCGATACCAGACAAGCTCAAGTTTACGGTGTACTTGTTTGTAACTTAATTTGTTCATCTTTTCCTAGGTTTTCCCGCCAAGAGAAAGATAGACTCGGTTGTTCGGCTCTTTCGAATGAGGACTTTTGCAGAGAGAACACTGATATAAACTTATTAGTTAGCTGGAAGTATTGTATACATTGAAGATAAGCATACCCAAAATTTGCTTGAAATATTACAACATGCCTAATGTACGAGGCTGAGACAGCAATACTAACGGACATTGTATGATACGCGTGCAAACTCAGACTAGTGTGACTTCAGCTTTGTCTTTTCAATAATCCATCACTATTGACTACATGAACTGGTTTGAGTAATTGCCTTCACAATATTAGACCAGCTGAGATTTTTGTCCTTCTGTTCAGCAATTTGCTTGAGGATTTTGGGTTATACCAATTTTGTGGAAACATGCTATGGCAGGTGAGAGCTAGTCTGCTGAGTTCTTACTGGCTTTATGTGATCACTTATACTTTCATGATGCTGGTCTCATGTAAACTAAACCATACCTGTCCAGTTATACTGCTCTGAGCTCCCTTTATATACTGGTCTCATATGACAATAAATCCCTTGGGTCACTCTCAACACTGAGATGCATATGTAATTTGCTCCAGAAGGACACTTTGAAGTGCCATTTTCATTAAAACATACATCCATTCCGATTCCATGAAGTATGGCAGAAATTTCAAGTAGAAATTGCCCTCTTTGTGTGTGTAGTTTCTTTTCTGTTTTTTTTTTTGTTATTTTTATTTAAGGGTGGGGGATGGGGAGAGGTTAAGGCAGCTCCCTTGGATCCATAAACCCTTTAAATTACAGTACCCTCCCAGTCCACTGTACACATTACGCATGTATTCGCCTTTTTTGCTGTTAAGAGATATGCTCTTCAGTAACAAATGTCTAAGAGTGTGTTCGATCAAGCTCGCATAAACCTTTGAATTCTCCCAACACTCTCGTGTTTGCATCAGGCTTCCGTTACGTAACCATGCATGCCACTATTAATGTTTGAAGATATGTATTTTACTATCTTGGGCACCTATTTAGAAACAGAACCCCCTTTGTTACCAGTGTTTTTACACTGATGGGGCTATCCAGTATATATATCATTATTATTATTATTAAAGAAGTACAAGACATTCATATGCTTTGTCCCTAAATAGCATGCATAGGGCGGGAACGTAACCTATACAGCTAATTTTCGGAAAACATATTATTATTATTATTATTGGGGCAACAATTTAAAGGGGAGAACGAGATCGAAAAGGCCCATTTTGAAACCTCATTTTCTGTTAGCTGATTAGGTGGCTTGTGTGGTAGCTTTCTTGGGTACAGGAAATGAGTCAAGAAGAGACTGACACAATTCAGTGTGCGAGGAATTTCCAATACAAAGCCTGCCACAAAATTAACTAATGGTAAATGAAGGTCACATATTGTCTTTGCCCTTCAGTAATAAAAATGATTAAATAACTTATGCCATAAATTCAAATTAAACCTACATCACCAAGACTGTGCTGCAGAAGGGTCAATTAGACGGTGTTACGTGTGGTATGTAAAATTTCATATTATATGGTCCTCTTGAGATAACAGGGGGAGGGTCAACAAGAAGAGAGGCACAAATCTGCTTGAAATGTGTGGTTTTTAAAGAGGACCACAAATGCAGTGGAAGCAGAGTGACTTGCAACAAAAATTATCAATGCTGAGCTGAACTGCTACCTGCTTTGACGAAACATGTTGTACACGAGGGATTTATAAATATTCCTATAGCTATCTCTGATTAACTAAAACGTCTGTCTCGTCGTCGGTCGAGACAGTTCCGTTCATTTGTATCCCTTCAAACTCTATGGTGAACATCCAGTTTGAGAAACATATTGCATGTGGTTTCCAAAAAAACAAATGTAAACAAAACTTTGTAGCACAGTTTTGCGTTGTAGATCTTGGATGCTTTTAAGTAATAGTGGACAGATGCATATAGCAATAGTTTTGTGGACCAAATATTGAAAACCTTCTTTATCTCGATCTTTAATCTTGAATTGCGATAATTGCTACTACTAGAACTAATCCAACAGTGGCAGAAGTTACATATATTAACGCGACATTCAAATGCCGCGGCTTTTCCGATAAGCAGCTTTGTAATGCGGGTAGAATCGAATTCCCAGTTACCGAGTCGAACACGGTTCAAATGAGTCCGCTTCTCTCCTTAATTCGTTTCCTTTTGAGAAACGACACACGCATGCTCTCATTGTGCGAATCCTGCCCTTGTAGCTTACAATCCTGGGCCCACGAGTCACTCGAAAGTAATTTCTCTTCTGGAAACCCTCTTGTCAGCCATAACACTCTTGTCTTCTGCGCGATTTGTGACGTCACAGCCTTGTAAAGCGATCGTTTTGGCCGAGCGCAAAATGGAGACACTTTTCGGGTGCCAAATTCGAACTTTGCGGCTGGAAAAATATCCCATGCATAGGGTTCTACTCAGCAAAACTTACATATTTAGACTGAGGGAGACATATTTAGGAGAAAAAAATTTTAGTTCATAGGCACTTTAAGAAGCATATCGCGGTGCTGTGCGGGCAGGTTCCGATATCGTGTGGTTTTGTCCGTCGTGTCACGGTAACGCCATAGCAGAAATCACCAGAAGCGGAGAAACAACAAGAGACATCCTAGAGTCTGAGCAGTTCAACTCTCCTGCAGACACGTCAGAGGATTTATTCGATCATTCCGCGAATACAATCCTCCGGTCCAGTCGACCATTGAAGAACCAGATTGCCAGATTCAGACTCATAGATCGCTGAACCACCAGCCGCAGACTTGTCAACTCCCTTACTGTTCCTGAACCTGTCCTGTGTAAATAAGTCACTTTATTTAGGTGTCAACGGTATTTAGCAACCTCGTCCCCAGGGTCTTCTCGCTTTTCAAAATGGCGGCGGCTCAGGAGAAGACCCTGGCACACAGCAGATCACGTGTCTCCAACGAGGATGAAGATGTATTCAAAATGGCGGCTACGGCGAAAAGGGTGAGAAGAACTGGGTACGAGATGCTAAGGTGAAGACAAACAAAATGGCGGAAAAAGTTGAAGTTCAGTTCAAGAAAAAATAGGAAAAAACAGACACGTTTTGCATGTAAGAGTCTTACGAATACGGCAAAGTATAAGAGGTCTTGTTTTTTCTGTTCATTGTTTCTTTTTTGTTATTTTAAAGTTAGGAGTAATGGGTTTGAGCGTACTCTACTGCGGAACTCCGTACCGCTATTTGATTCAATGTTGCTCATTGACGTGAGCATATTATATTTTTGTTTCATGAGGCTTTAGGCAATAAATTATCTTATCGTTACATTGTTACAAATCTGTCCTTCCTAAATATTGTTATAAATCCGTCCTTCTAAACATTCTATGCTTCAGCTTAAGACTTTTCGAATATATCAGGCTCAGATTAAGTTTGAAATATAAATATTATGGAGTGAGCTTAGGCCTTTAATAGAAAATGACTCATTTATTTATTTATTTATTTATTTACTTATTTACTTAAGCTTATTTACAGTGCAACCTCGATTTAACGAAATGCAAGGGAATGGGAAAAGAGTAGTGTTGTATGGACTGGTTAAATTAAGTTTTGATCTGGCATATTCCAGGTGCTGCTTCGAAGGCAGTGATAATCATTTTGGCTTTCTTGAATTTACTTGTGCCCATTCCTTGTGCTACAGTTTTGCTTGTATAGTTGCAGATCTCCAGGCTTTGTCGCTTTCAATATTGTTTTCTACACTTGAGTTTCAGTAAGTCTCATTAAATACTAGAACTGAGGAGATTGTGAGACTGTAAATGATGGAGAAATAAAGCATTTTAACAGTGGATAGATAAAGTCCTCTTTGCATGTTAGACCAGTTCTAGGGATAATATTCCCAGGTTTGAAAAATTTTCTGCTTAACAGCTTCAATCAATTGAGTTGTCTGGGTGTAGATTGAAAGTGTTTGAAAAATATAAATCAATGGGAAAGAGAGGATTTCAGGGAAAAAAAAGGAGAGAAAAAGATTTCATGAAGTTTTGAAATTGGAATTTGTAGTCAGGCCTTTAAGCCCCAGTAGTGACAAACAAACATCTAATTTCTCCTTACAATATCACTACTTGTTCAAACATACAGGCCCTGAGAATAAAGGAAATGATCACCAAAAATGAAATGTCTGGATGTTTATGTGAATTCTCTCAAGTAGTACCATAAGACATTTACGGAGAATAGTGAGGAGAACATGTTTGTTGATATCGGGGCTTAAAAGTTAAGAACAAGGAAAGGAATATCATAATTGACTGCTATCAACCTGGGGTGCTCTTATGTGGATATGTTTTTGATGGTCTCTTAAAATGATTTCCCATCTCAGGTCTCTACTTTAAAACTATTCGCATGTCAATCTAAGCTAAATAAAAAGGGTTTGCAGATCCAATTAGAACACCACAAAAATCCACTAAAAGTTACAACAGAGGTTCAAAGAAATAACGAGTCATCCTAAAAAGTGGGATTTGTAACTTAAGGTTATGTGCTGATCAATTCGAACCTTCAACATCCCCCCCCCCCCCTCCCCTCCGGGCATACCTCAGACATTTGGCTACATGTATTTTCCTTGCCCGAGGAGTAGGGAATTTGATGCAAAGGTCCTGTATGTATCACTCGGTCAGTTGTACTATAATTCTATCAGTTGTGTATTACCCCGTCAGTTGTGCGTTACTTGGTCACTTGTGTAACCTTTCTGTCAGTTGCATGTTGCAAGTTGCAGTTGGAAGTTGTGCATCACTTGGTCAATTGTGCATTTTTCTGCCAGTTCTGTGTCATTCATTACTCGGTCAGTTGTGTACTTCCCCATCAGTTGTCCATTACTCGGTCAGTTGTGTACTTCTCTGTCAGTTGTGCATTACTCGATCAGTTGTGTATTACCCAGTCAGTTGTCTCAGACTCGGTCAGTTGTGTTACACTCAGTCAGTTGGATGATAATTCCGTCAGTTGTTTGTTACTCCGTCAGTTGTGTACTATTCCATCACTTGTGTATTACTTCCTCAGGTGAGTTCAATACTCTCTTTCCCATTTCTATTTTTGAAACACTTTCAAACTTCACCCGGCTGCATCTCGTACCCAGTTCTTCTCACCCTTTTCGCCGTAGCCGCCATTTTGAATACATCTCCATCCTCGTTGGAGACACGTGATCTGCTGTGTGCCAGGGTCTTCTCCTGAGCCGCCGCCATTTTGAAAAGCGAGAAGACCCTGGGGACGAGGTTGCGGTATTTAGCACAGAATGCGAATTAGGGACACCTCCAAGATCAAATTGGAATTTGGATATGTTGATTTTTGAGGAGATGACAAAACCGGAGTACCCGGAGAAAAATCTCTCGGAGGTTTGGTGGGAGGCGAGCGCTCTCACCACTGCGCCATTTCTGCTCTCCACAAGATGGAGAGATGGATACTTTGTCTTCTATATCGAAATAGGTTGGGCATAACCAAGAATTTGACTGACATTCAATGCCTTTCTTCAGGCAGTTTTTCATAAAAGTATCTTGGCAATTTCACCTTTAGTTTTGCAATCAACGATGCCGGATCTACTTGAACTTGACTTTACAGGCTATTCTTTCGAATTTTCCAATTTTAGCGATCCGCATGAACGTTTGCCGCCCAAAAGTTGTTTAGTCGACATAAAAAAGTTTATCCTCTAAGCAGACCCCAAAATACACAAAAAGCAGGAATGTGTTACAGCGAACTTCTTCGAGTAAACAAGTGAGCGAACAAGAAATTGGTGAAAGGGCGCGCGGCGTGTCTTGCTGCAACCTGGCACATGATTTTTGTACAAAAGGGCTACTGTAGTTGACCAGGTTGAAGTAGTTGAAGGAGTTGAAGTAGTTGAAGGAGTTGAAGGAGGCCACTACTGAAAGAGAGTAGCTTACCATATTTTCTTAAGCCATACGGCTGTGGCTGCTACAATACCAGTAGTAAAGTGTTTCACTCTTGAGCTGATTTTATTTAAAGCTGGAAGTCTTGTTTCCAGCCAATCCAACGGATTCATTAATTCATTATTCATGGTTCATTAAGGCCGGTACTTGGATTCGGTTTCCGCAGCGTAAAGCGACTGAAGCGACTAGGAGCATTACTATACTCCTGCCACTACTCATGTATGAGATACCAGTCCATCAGAGAATAACTCTCCATCTAAAATGCCCGCAAAAGCAAAAGAATAGAAGATAGAATGCAAGTCTACAAGTGAATACGAGAGAGTAGTTGATAGGGATATGTGAGGCAGATATGCGAGAGAGAGGATGAAACAAGAATACCCGTAAAGAGCAGGAGAAAGAGGTTAAAAACATGAAAGAGAATGTAAGAAAGATAAATCAAAGACAAAGACTGAGCAAATCTGAGACAGCAGTTCAAAATATTATAAACTAAATTCGATATTGAGACGACCGTTACGGCTTTATAATGACGGCGAGTTGTAAGAAAATTTATTCCGTATTGGGCGGAGTCGCGATCAGTGTCCCTTTTTCTCGAAAACCAATAAGCCAGAGCAACAATTTATGTTAATCAAAATAGAAATTCTTACTCGTCGTGAAGATTTGCACGTGCGATACTTGCTTACGAAAACTGTTTTGGTTTTGCAGCAAAATGTTTGAATTCGCCACTTTTCAACCCAAAATTGCCTAATGAAACAAAGTAGATTCTTTCAGTGCTTCAACATGAATTTTTTCAAACGGCGGGGATCGACAAAATAATAGGATAATGTGGCAATCAACTTCTTTTCTAGGCTAAAACTGGAACACAAATGATCGTGCAACACAGCTCGCGCACCGTGAAATAAAAACTGAAAATTAAACAAACTGTTAACGTTTTAAAGAAACATACACAGGTTTAAAGCTTCGGTACTCACATTTTCGGCAATCTGTCAAGGTAAGTTGCTTTTAGGGATGAATCAAATTGTGATAAAGGTTTTTCCAACTATATTACCGAGCAAAACTAAGATTTTGCTGGCGGATTTATGAAGTTTGCCTTGGCCGTGTTCTCATGACAGTTTTTGAACCAATCACAAGCCAGCATTTTGAGACGACATCATCGCAAAATAACCTCGTGTCAAACGCAATCAAAAGAGACTACTGGATCGCGATAAATGATCAGAATAAGAGAAAGCCGGATTATGAAATGAGAATATGACTGAGAAGTTAAATAGAACGCACTCTGCAGTTACTGCTGGTGTGTAAGCTATTTTTGAACACCTCCGGCATTTATGTGGCACGATAAGGTTTGTTGCTGCGTTTCTCTTTCAGAAACGAAGTCCGCCATGTTTCCAAGGATCGTCTTTATTATTTTTGCTGTGAATTTCACCTCTTTTGGGAGAGGGGTGAGCCACAACTTGACCGGGAAGACTTTGTCCAAATATTGGAATGTGTCGGCAAGGCACTGCCGGACCGACCTGGAAAGGTTCTAGGTGAAAGCCACGAATCGATTGATGATAAGATAAGATTGACTTGCCTATTTCTCAAGCTAAGAGAAGGCTCTATAGAAAGTTACGGTAAAAGTGCGTCAAAGGTAAACAGTTTCTTTAATTTGGTCTAATTACTAGACTCTTTACTGGTTAAAACCCCAGAAAACTTTTTCAAGAGAGGGGCTTAGAAGTAAAACAAACAATGATGGAGTGCATTGTTAATGCAGGGTTCAATTCTACCTGTTACCATCCCCCCCGGGCACACCCCCGGGGATTTGCCAATTTTTTCTTACTTGGCGGTCTATTCCCCACCCCCGGGCACGCAGAAAGAAACAATTCCCCACCCCCGGGACTCCTCATCGACCACAAATACGTTGTTTTGTGTTCAAAATTGATTTCCGTACAATAGCACAACCAGACGTTTTGACAAGAACTTAACCGCTTTTCTAGAGTTTACTGAACGAAGGATATTACATAGTATTAAAAAACATGGACACTACATTGAAAAAGAAAACTGAAGAAAAAAGTCTAACCGCACTGGCATTCGGCTGGCGAGTAAAGAAATGTTCTTCACCGCGTGTTTTATTCTAAATATAGCACATGCACAAAAGAGGTCCGGTGACCAAATTGATGACAGCATTTTGAAGGAGTTTTTCTTAGCTCGTTTCACAAGAACACTGGACTGAGATCTCTCTTTAATATAAAGCCGTGCATCTATGTCATACAAATACGCTGAAGAAATATTTCTATGTTTGTGATAAACGTCATCCATTCGAGTACGCATCAAACGCACCTTCGTTTAACAATTTATAATAAACGTGCCTTTGAATACAGATTTAAATTTCGAGAGATTATTCTTCTCCAACCAGTCTGCTACAAACTCTAGAGATTTTCCCTGGAAATACGCAGTCTTCTCTACGCGGTCCGGCGCCTTTGTGTGCTTCACAAGAAAAACAAGAAGTTATTTTCGATTTGCCCCGCCCCCCTACCCCCGGGACAAAACTGTTTTAAACAATTCCCCACCCCCGGTCCCGAAGGGCTGGATTTTTCCCGGGGGTTGCCCGGGGGGGGGATGGTAACAGGTAGAATTGAACCATGCATTATATAAGCTTAATATGTTCCAACATCAAAAGCGCTAAAAGGCAGTAGCTGGGATCAGATGTAAAGCGGGAAGTTTATAACCGCCTTTCTTCCCCAGGAAACGAGTTGCTGGTTTATTGCAGAGTTATTCCCTGCATTTTCTAGTGTTTTACGTGCGCCACTGCAAAACTGGTAGCGCTGCATATGCAGCTCGTTCGGGCTAATACATAAACTTACTGCCCATCAATGGGAATCCTTTAGGAATCCTTTAGCATTTTTTGTGCTTTTTATAAACTACTCATGGTGCTCTCTCTGTTTCGTCTTCTCCAAGGAATATGGTTCCTGCATGGAACCGTTGATAAGAAAAAAAAACACCGCCCGTCCCGAAGTTGAACTTCTTAGCTACTTTCCCATACCAGTTCGATGCCATTTTGAAGAAAGCTTCTCTTTGTCCAGTCATAGAGTACGATGGACTGAAGAAAATCGCCTTGCAATCAGGTATGTCCCAACAGTGACCAAAGAGCATAAGTCCATAAAACTAGATCCAGGTCCGTATCAGTCTGCACAGCGCTAATTTTCTTTTGACGCCCACTTTAAGGTGGCGGCCGAATGACTTGTAAGAGTATAAACATTGTATCGCCATTCTCAGTTTCTTTTTGATTGCTTGTGAGACGTCAATATATGTATTTGTTATCTGTTCAACAGTTTGCTCTTGTCGGGGTGTTTGTGTGCGCGCGCTGAGCACGTAATCATGTTTTTGAAAGAAAGTTTTGCACGAAAAGATAGTCAAGTTTTTGTTGACGTCTGGAATTTAAAAAAAAACTTCGTTAAGATACAATTTCGAACTCGTTTTTTTTCAGTAACAACTGGTCCGTAACAGGAAAGTCCGTATTTTGATAACTTTTAGTGTGTACCACTTACGACTTGTAAGAATTTATCTTTTAATCAGCACAAGAAATTTTCAGTTTTTCTTCTTTTTTTACCCGAAAATCAATTGAATCGTGATACAAAACTCAAGAAAATATATTTTCTCCCAACTAGCCGTCAATATAATGCAGAATTGCCGTCTCAAAATCACAATTGGTTCAATATATAATTCACTAAAGTTAAAGGCTTGTCATTCATAAGTATGTATAGGAAAATAAGTTGGAATTTCAATGAGTAAAAGTAAACAACAACAACAACAACAACAACAAAGATACGTGAATCAATAAACTATTTAAAGGCAAGAATTTTCAAAGCCGTTCCTCACCGCTCTGTATACTGTGAAGCTTTTAAATAGTGACAACGACTTCGCTATCTGACAAAGCTATTATTTTGTTACTTTATTTTGCAGGTATTCTGGAGTAAGAAAAGTTGGCCAATATTGGTAAGTATAATTATTTTTTGATCGAAGCACACGTGTTGGAGGAACACACGGACTACATTGCGTGTCAAATAGAGCCCTGAATACTGAATTGCACTGTGAGTGGAGACAGGGTCCGAAATTTACGGTCGTCCAGTCGTCAGAGACGACCAGAATTTAACACTGACGACCAAATTGAAGAACATGGTTGCCCACTGGACGACCATAATTCAAGCTCCCAGCCTCTTGAAAAAAGTTTAGGCTTAAGACCTTAAAAATTATAATCTTGGGTTGAGGTTTCTTCGTGAGAAATGCCAGTCCATTCGTTATGATTCGCACACGAACATTTGTTTTCTCCGCCATCTTGTTTTGTGTACTACCGCTGAGCAGTAACACCCAAACTAAATAAATGTAAAAGAAGATCCTCGCAGTTATTAACGCAACTTATGCAGTTGCGAAAAGAAAGCCTGAAAAATCAGGCTTGCCGGGATTCGGGATTCGTGTTTCAGGGTTTCCGGTTCAGACTTACAAAAGGAACATTTATCGTCTGCGATGAATCCTATTTTGCATAATTTGGTATTGGTATATAGTATAGAGTTGAGGACCTCGTATTGTAAAGCCTTAACGTACGACTCAGTTTGCGGCAGAAGAAATACTTTTTCTAGTTGATCTTCATTTAAGTTAATTTCGCGTTTCAGTACTAAAGAACTATTAGAAAATTGTGCTTTTTTGCTTAGAAGCAATATATAATAGTCTTTCGATTTTTTCATCATAACATCAAAATCATTGTTTTTAATAATGTTGTCAAAGAGGTGTGGTTATTTGCTTTTGATTTTAATTTTAAGTGGGACGGTATGGCATGTCTGAGGCCTGCCCATACCAGGAAAAATTGCTTTTTCGATCTCTTTTGAAATAGTATTATAAGACTTACGTGTTTTAACTAGCCTCCTCCTAAGGCATCCTTTAGGATCTGTTTAGGGTCCATTGGCGAGAAAAAAAAACCGTTTTTATTCTCTCTCGTCCTGAAACATCAGTGTCTGTCGCGCACGTCTCTGAAACATCAGTACGTGACAGTATTCTAAAATGTAAAGTCGGTAGGCCTACCGAGTTCTTATGTTAAAAGATGGCCCTAAAATATATCGACTTGCACGTTTCCAGCTCCTTAGAGTCCTTCGTTATTTCAAGTATATGTGCTAAAACCAAGACGCTGGATTCTGGACGATAGACGATGGACGATGGACGATGGACGATAGACGATGGACGATGGACGATATGCCCATTTTTGACAGACGAGGGTCAAATTTATCACACAATCTTTAGGGCGGATTTTTTTTTCGAGTGTCTTTTTGTCACGCAACGTCACATGAACGAATGTCTCCAATGTCTGCAGGAAGTTGTGACGGCGGTATTGACGTGTTGCCAACTAATTTTCACGCAGTTAAAAAAGAAAAGACTATTCCCGGGAGACTATTATAGAGAATAAAAATCCTGGCAGAAAAAGCACAACAAGAGAATTGAGATTCACACATTTATTTTGTTACACTGGAAATCGCGTACAAGAATAAAAGACAGAACTTGTCGCTTCTGATCAGGTAGTTCAAACATAAATTGGACTTAAGATTGGAGTACGAGTTCGAGATTGAGTACGAATTGCCGGTTTCCATTGTGACGCCAGACAAGGCGCCGAATACATATACTTGAAATAATGCGCCGATCAATTCGAAACTTCAACATCCCCCCCCCGGGCATATGCCGGGCATTTGACTGTGCATCGTGCCCGGGGAGGGGGGAATTTGAACGTTGCGTTGGAAGGGTGGGGAATTTGAACCGGATTTACCTCTTGTTCTGACGTAATAGGCCCGTGAATTTTTTCGGTTTTTGCGGGATCTGACGGATTTACCAGATAGAATTTTGCCTTTGTTAATGAATAACTCTTTGAAAAGGGTCTTTAAAAGAAGATTGAAGGTACCATTACGGCATATCTCTCTCTGAAAGGCATGTAAAGTGCTTGATTGAAGACCAAATTTGTCTTTTAGGAGAGGCAGTTCAGTACTAATTGGTGGGGCATTTGAACGGCTTTCTTGCCCCGAGGGGAGGGAATTTGAACAAGCCAATCTTCAAAAGTTCAAATGCCCGGGGGGTTGCCCGGGGGGGGGATGTTGAACTTTCGAATTGATCGGCGCATAACGAAGGACTCTAAGGAGCTGGAAACGTGCAAGTCGATATATTTTAGGGCCATCTTTTAACATAAGAACTCGGTAGGCCTACGAGTTTACATTTTAGAATACTGTCACGTACTGATGTTTCAGAGACGTGCGCGACAGACACTGATGTTTCAGGACGAGAGAGAATAATTTCTCGCCAATGGACCCTAAACAGGTCCTAAAGGATGCCTTCGGAGGAGGCTAGTTAAAACACGTAACCAAGATTTTCACACACCACAGCAGCCTCTAATTCTACTGATCAACTTGTCCTACTCCGACTAAGGCTCTTTTTAAGAATGTATAAATGGTTATGTTAGTCCCTTCCAACTATGGGAAATCTGAACGATCGCCCGTATCTTTTGTCTCCTACGCAGCCGTTTTTAGTGGCGTCACACAACGCGTTGCGTGACGCCACTAAAAACGGCTGCGTAGGAGACTACCGTATCTACGGCTACATTTGTTAGAACATGAGGAAATTTGCATAAATGAAATGTCGTCACCCTTTTTTGCCTCACGTGACATGTCTCATTTGCGGGTCCGCTCGGTGTTTTAGGTTTTTTATACTTTAAAGCGCCGATACACTCGTCTGCCAAAAATCTAATCGAAGATGGGCATCCATCGTGCTTGGGCGCACATATAAAAGACGTTCGTTTATTCCGGTTTTTGCCCGCGTTTGCGTGACAAATTTGAATGTCGTGTAATAATTAAAGTGTCTGATAATTTGCGTTCATGTGACGTTGCGTGACAAAATGGACACTCGAAAAAAAAATTGCCTGAAATTCCCTAAAGATTGTGTGACAAATTTGACCCTCGTCTGTCAAAAATGGGCATATCGTCCATCGTCTATCGTCCAGCGTCCATCGTCTATCGTCTAGAATCCAACGTCTGGGTTTTAGCACATGCCAAAAGTTGTTATTCATGATCATATTAAAACGGTGTATTAACTTTAATATTGTTTGCACGAGATTTCCATCGCGTCACTTTGATTTTCGTAGCACTAAAGATAACACTTGTAAAATACAAGGTAAGGTTTTTTTTGTTATATATTATTTGATACTTTCTGAAAGGTAGATACGTTGGCTTTGCCTTTTTGTATTAGCGTTTGCGTCTCGCTAAACTTCATTTTAATTCTCCTCCAGACTTGCCTTCATCCTCCCATAATATGAGCAATCCGTATTCTCTCAAAAATCGGCTCACTGGATTTATATATCCCATTATATATTTTGAAGCAAGGGGTAGTCCGTTTCAGTCGTCCTACTTGCTACGCCTGCAAGATCTTTTCTGGGTATACACCCAGTGCCATTACGAGAAGCGTTGAGCAAACCAATTTGTAATGAAAAATGTAAGAATATGATAGGCGAGAAAGCGTTGTTATTTTGATTGAAATTACGAGACTGTAAGCTACTATACACGTTTTTCATTAATTTCTAAAGAGAGTATACGCGGGCGTTCCGTCCATCAACGCTGCAAATCGCAGAAAATTTTGCAATTGAATACACCCTGACAGGTAACTTTATAATTACATACACGTAAGTAAGGTATATACACATTTTCGTAAAGCATCGAGGGGGCAAACTTCAGAGTGTTTAGTTATCATGAAATCGGAGATTTAAAAAAGGAGGTAATTAATTAAAATTGGGGAAAATATTCTCACAAACCGCCAGATAGCTAGCTTGTTGCCAGAGTATGTGGGGTTCATAACTGATCTTTTTCGCTTCTACCCCTTAATGCGGGACCTGAGCGCCCTGAGTGCAGGACCTAAGTGCCGTCTCTAGTTCTGCAAGAGACTTTTTTGTAGGAAGGTCTCTCAAGGTGATGATATTCTATGGGGGAAGGGGAAGAAGGTTGGTTTATGTTTTGCTCTTTTATTTCTTGTGGAGAAGGTTTATCAGGAAATATTGCATTTAACAACAGCCACTTAAGATTGAAGGTGCAGCTATTGTTTTGAGAGTTTTTCGAATGCTTAACGTAAGGTAAACTCGCTTACATTTTTTCAAGCCAGTTTTGTGATTATATGTCAAAATTTTTGTACTGTTCGCTATTCTGGAAAAGTGTTCTGAACATCTTAGAGAAATAATAACAACAATATTACAACAACAATACTCTATTTAACCACGCAACTTTCAGGAGCGCAAGCGCTCGTTAATACATGTGCGTGAGCACAAAGTAACAAAAAATATATTTGACATAAGGTCGAAAAGCCACCATTTGACAATTATAACTTAACAAGCTTATGAAAACCAATTTGGATTGAGAAGAAATGAGCAAGCTTGGGTGTTTGAAATTAAACATCCAAAAAATACTGCTGGCGTGTAAAATATTTCAAAACTCCTCTCGCATTTCATTTGCTTCAGTCATATACATATTTCATCACACTATCTACTGACTTTTCGAAACTTTGCATTGCTTTGTTGCCGTGTTCGAATCAGGGACGAGTTCAGCCATATTCTCAAAGATCCTCCCCATTATCTTTGCTATGAATTTCATCTTTTGGAGGAAAGGGGATGACATAAATGTTACGCCTGGTGAATTTGAAATCATTCAAATTTTTCACAACCGTATCGGTATCTTAGTAAAAGTGTCAGTCATCGATCGGAGAACTGTGAAGGAGATTAGATTGCTAGTGACAACTGTCGGGTGCTTCTTAAGAATGAACTTGTCAATTGCAAAGCATTCTTGCTCTTTCATTGTTCAGTTAGAAACAACCATAGTCGCGCAAGCACTTTTACATCTCTGTCTGTGCTGTATAAACGAGAAAGAATTGAAGGTAAGGTCTGTAGTAAGAAAAACTAATATTACTTTTCATCAATTGGCGGTGAGTTAGCAAGATGCAATTTTATTGTATGCAATGTCTGTACATGCAACTAGAAAGCCACAAATTGACACGGAATTTCTTTTCAGAAAGCAATTTCTAAACATTTCGTAGGAAAAATATCTGCGCACCTCTAGATTTGCCTTGATCGCTCGTTAAGTACAGAGCAATCCGTGGTAACTGCTGGTGTGTACGATAAAACGTCTCGCGTTTTGTGTGTCTGAGTTATACATATTTCATAACATCAATATCGCTAAAACTATGGTTTGTTGCTGTGCTCTACTTCAAAAATAAAGTCTGCCATGTTCTCAAGGAGTTTTGGACATCCAAAAATTAGCAAAAAATTCCCTTAATCACACCAACCCGTAGTAAAATACTGCTGGTGTGTGAGATATTTTGATTCCCCTCTCGCATTTTATTTGAGTCAGTTATACATATTTCATCACACTATCTATTAGCTTTGCATTGCTTTGTTGACGTTTTCTATTCAGAGACGAGTACTGCCATGTTCTCAAAGATCCTTTCCATTATCCTTGCCGTGAATTTCATCTTTTGGGGAAAAGGGGATGGCATCAATGTTACGCCAAGTGAATTTGAACAAGTGAAGCACTGCTATCAAGCAGGAAGGCTCGCTGCAAAAGCCTACATGGAAGCGCTTGGAAAACAACCCGATACGGATGCGGAAAAGATAGCCATGGTTTGCGTATCTGTTAGTGTAAGTTAACGGAAGATGCTTCAGAGCTGTTTTATTTGAGCATAAAAGTGATCCCCTTTTGTTATGGTTTGCCTTCCAACGAACGCTCCATGATTGGTTAAAAACCACGCCACTTTGTCAACCAATAAGAAGTGAGACAAACAATGTTGGGGTACCGTGTTGCAGTATATTTTACAGTAGCAAAAGCGCTGGAAGATCAAGCGGGGTTTAAGGGTACGGGAGGTGTGTGTTGAGAACTTCTTTCTTTCTCCCAACCTGTGAAACGAGATGCTGGTTCGTTGCAGAGTTGTCTCTTTTATTTTCGTGTGCTTTACGTCCTACAATCTGATCACTCGATAACCGTAAGTTTACGATTCCAAAGTGGGCAACGCGACATATTTAAATCAGTCAGAATTTCCTTAGTTTGCTGTTCAGACGAACACACAGTGCCCATAAGAGAACTTTCATTACGATTTTTAGCTATGAAGAGTTTAAGCCACTCATGGTCCTTTTATGTTTCGTATTCTCGCAGGAAATTGGATCATGCCTGGTAGATTTAATCGAGAGAAAACCACCTCCAGTCCCGAAAACGTTCAAGGAATTTGCCGCCTTGGAATACCAGCACGACGTCCTTCTAAAGGAAGCTGGTCTGTGTCCAAGCATAACGTATGAAAAATTGAAGAAAATCACATTGGAATCAGGTGCGGAACTGAGAATTTTAGTCCGTGTCCCGTAAACGTTAGTTAATTATCACTTAGAGCAGTTCAAAAAAGTTATGTATCATGAATTATGCATGATATTTTGCATTGGGGATAATGCACTTTTACAATGGTCACGGATATGTTTCTTTCTGAAAGGTCAGTTCATTTTTAAATTCTATCGTTCTATACAGTATGCAAACAAAGACAAGTTCGTCCCCATCCGAAAAACCTATTTTATTTTATTTTATTTTGAAGGAATAATGCAGGAAGAAAAGCTTTCCAATGATGGTAAGTTACTATTTTGCGCCACGAGTATAAAAGGAACCATAAGGCTTATTGCTACAATGCGTGCCCCATTACTATTGAGATTGCATTTGTTGCACACAAATATTCGCAACGATTTTGAAGCAGAAGGATAAAAGAATACAGAAACATCCTCAGGCTGTAACAAATAAATAATTTTTCCTCCTGGCCACTAAAGTAGAATAAGGGGTGGAAAGAGGCTGCGTGTTGGTCACGTGCTATGCCCGGAAATGAACAGATTCAAGAGGGATGACATAGAGGAATGCAATTCTTTTTTCGTAGTTGGTGGCAGGCTTATGACAAAGGGGGGGGGGGGGGGGGCGCGGTGGTGTAGTGGTTGGCGCGTTGAACTTCATATCTGAAGGTCGATTGTTCGAGGCCCAGTCCCTGCTATCGTAAGAAACTTTACTCCACATTGTCTCTCTCCACCCAGGTGTATAAAATGGGGACCGGCGACATACTGCTGGGGGTAACTCTGCGGTGGACTAGCATCCCATCCAGGGGGGAGTAGCAATACTCTCAGTTGCTTCATGCTACAGGAACCGGGTTAACCTAGCTCTCCGGCTGTGTGAGCCTCCTTGGCTCGTGCGCAACTTTACCTTTTACCCGACAGAGAGTATGACTCCAGGGGCCCGTTTCTCGAAAGTCCCGATAACTTTTCGGGCCCGGAAAGTTATTTTATGTGGGCGATGTTTGCATTTAAGACTCAAATTTTGTTGGTTTTGAAAGCTGAGCAATAAAATTCTCAGTTGATTAAACAAGCCGGGGTGATGTGCGGGCTAAAAACTACGCCAACGTTCTCTAGATTTTGACTTTAAAATACAGCTTCGGGCCCGAAAAGTTACCGGGTCTTTCGAGAAACGGGCTCCAGGGAAACACCTTTTGATGTAGCATGGCTAGTCACTGTGTATCATGGCAATCAAAGATGGCGCTGTTATGAAACGCTGTGTAGTTCACTGAAGCCCAGTTTTAACAAACACAACTCTTGTCTGATATCAATAAACAATAATTATTTATGTTACTGATACTTAAGTCTACCTCTTGACAGAGGACGATGTCTACAAGCAATGTGTTGGAGATGCCGTGAGAAAGTGCTTACTTGACGCTGTTAACGATGTGAAGCCTCGAGACGGCATGTTCGGGGAAGACTTGAAGTGGATCGTGTGCTTGGGAGATCAGGCCAAGAGGTGTAGCGCATCCGCCATGCAGCATTTTGAGAAAATGGCGGAAGTGTTTAACAAATATGTGAAGGAGCTGCGTAAATTAGAAAAAAAATGACGGGAGCGTAAGACATGGAAAAGAAATGGAAACTAAACGAAAATAATATAATCATATACAGTCTTACCATGACCATAATACAGCAATGGTTCGAGCTTAAGAATAGCTTTTTATGGTGGAATTAAGAAGTAAGGAGTGGGAATCCGTGTTTTAGAAGGGTAGGGTTGCCGCATTCTCGAGAGATACCATAAAGGACCTACATATAAACGCCCAAGGCGTTCATTAAATTTTCAGAATTTTCTGTGGGCTCCTGATAAGGGGCATCTAATAGAGAGAGGCTTTTTTTATGTTTTCCCAAACAAGTATTAAGACTCAGGTCCAACTTTTCTTAAGTGTAAAGGCTGATATACAATAAAAGTGCCAAAACGCTACATAATGACGTAGGTCTTGATATCCATGGCACCAAACCATCGTTGATTACATCAGTAAGCTTTACTGTCTTCGACATACTACAGGGTGTAACCCTGCGATGGACTAGCATCCCATCCAGGGTGGAGTGGCAGTTAAGCTCCGGCTAGTGTGGGCCGCCTTGGCTTGTGTGCGACCATACTTTACCTTTTGTTCTGATTGTCCCTTTTAACCGGGCACGATCCAAGAAAAATATTAAGTCATACTACGCGGTTTATTACACATTCACCCCCCAAAATTGTGTTGGTGTTTAATTTTGTGGTTCGACGCTCAGTCCCTGTCATCCTGTTGCATCCATAGACAAGAAATTTTACTCCACTTTGTCACTCTTTACCCAGTTGTATAAATGGGTACCGTCGACATACTGCTGGATGTAACCCTGCGATAGACTAGCATCCTATCCAGGGAGGACTAGCTATACTCTCAGTTGCTTAGTGCTACAGAAACCGGGATAAGCTCCGGCCGTGTGGGCCTTCTTGGCTCGTGTGCAACTTTATCTTTTTTAGTACTAGGTTTCTTTGTGGAACAGAATAGCATAGCTTAGTTTTCACGTTTAGGCATCCATGGCAGCATCGTTCTTCAATCTTTAGTAATAATGCCGTTCGCATTCCCGTTTGTTTTCTATTACCACATGTTCTTACTCATAGAAAACCAGGCCGTGGATGTCTATATAATCGATGTTAGTCAGTACATGAACATTGATGTACATTCAGCCATTTGGCATGAACTGTACATGCCAAATGGCTGAATTGAATTTCATGATCCCTTGATAAACAAAGCGGAGTCAATAGGTTTAGGTTGGGAGAAATCTACAATGCGGGTAACACGGAAATGAGCCCCTAATATTTATTTTAACGGGCCCAGGCCGCTGGCGACCTTGGGCGCCGTTTAAATGTCTGCCAGGGTTTTTTAATTCGCTGCTTTAAGCCTCAAATCTCCAGTCCATTTGAATCGAATTTTCCCTCTGAGCATGTCTTGTGAGAGTATATAGCACGCTGAAATGGCGCCATTTCTTTCTACTCGTGCAGTTCTTAGATCATTTCAGAACTCACTTGCTTTCGGAAACCAAAAGAGAAGTTGCTTGATCAAAATAACAGCTTTACGACCCTTTACTGCAAAATTTGTAAGAAGACTTCAAGTGGTGTGTCTTTTTATTGAAGGAATTCAGGCATTTTTCGGAAACAATTTGCAAAACAAAACACCTCTTTCGTGCTCTCGTCACTTCCTTGCTTGCTTTATAACAACACAACACGGATTTGGCTTTTTTACTTGTTAACTATGGCACATTTATCTACCAGTTAGACTTATCTCGCAAAGTATTCTAGAAAGCTTCTTAGATCTTCCAAAATAATTGCACAGCTGACAGGCTTGGTAAACAAGCAAATGTCTTTTGTTGGCGCGTTTGTTCAAATTCGAAAATAAGGACACATTTCCCTTGGAGAAACTACACTTTTTTTACCAAGAAATACGGCAATCCAAAAATTGATTGAAAATTGAAATAACTTTTTTTCTTTTTTCTTTGTTGTTGTAGTTGTTGTTTTTTGTTTCCGTGAAACTTGTTAAGTGGTCGTGATAAGTGATTTTCCATTAGTTGAGTATCGCTAATTAGTTTTTACCTTGCTATTAGCCGTGGTTACTCCACCCAGGTAAACATGATTTCTCCAGTATAATTTTCCCTTGGTAAAATAGCTGAGGCTTTCACGTGGGTAATTAAGGTTGCATACATCCAGGGAATTCAAGGAGGTACATTTTCTGGCTGGGTAACTTGAGCGGGAAAAAAATATGGACGATTGAGGCATGCTTTTTTAATAACGTAACTGCTCCAACGGATACGCTACTACATCTTTGGCTATTGTATTTCTAGGGGGGGGGGGTGAACATTTGCGACGCACATGGAATACTAAAGCATGCTGTAAGCCCTTAGGATTCCGTTAAAAATCGATGCTCATAAAAGAGTGCTCGAAGAGGAGCCACCTTCAATCTTCTACACGCGGATGTCGCTAGCAAATTAAGCTGATCACACACTGCATGTGCAGTGTCCAAAGCTTGTCTTCTGATTGGTAGGTTTACTTGAGGAAACCAAACGACTCTTCGACCCACATAGGGTTTTGCTTGAGGCATTTTTTATTGTTCTGAGTCACTTATTTAATACGAAAAGTTACCTGGAAAAATTTTCCCGAGGTAAAACCGGTTACACGGGAAAATGCCACTTTCTAACCCAGGGAAGCTGTTTACATTCATAAATTTCGTGAGCAATTTGTCTCCCAAAGACGGAGTGACTTGTAAAATGACTAGTTATAGCAACTATATAATTAATAAATAATTAAGAGTGACAGTCTTCTTTATTGAGTATAGCTAACTGTCGTGGGTCGTGGGTCGTGGGTGGAAGTCGTGGGTCGTGGGTGTGGGTAAATGTCGTGGGTAGCAAAAAAGACATTTAAAAAAAATTCCGAACAAACATTTGTGACAAAATAGTTCGTGTGTGGCTAGTCTGAGGCAGAGTTTCTTCCCGGCCAAGGGAAACTTTAGAGGCCTTTATACTTAACAAACTTAAATAGCTTACAGCTGGCTTATACACTGCAAGTTTTTTCAGTGAAAGTCTAATTGAACATTCGCTTTGTGTAATCTGCGAACAAGAATTGGTAAGATTGTAAGACCAGGGATGAGAGAGAAGAAGAAAGGTAACGTCCATACCTTTGCGTAGCAACACAACCTGTGTGTCTAGCTCTTCTCCTCCGTAAAGTCAAGTTTAAGCGGTTTAAGGCTAATATCTTTCACCTGCACATGTAGTGCCCACTCTTTTCGCTCTTCAGTCTAGGCTATCGCTAGGCGAGCGCTTTATTTTTTGTGCCTGGTCGACATGTTACAGGCAAGAGTAGCGCCGCTAGCAACTATATTCTTTGTTTTAAATAACAGCTTTATTCATTCCCAAAATAAAAGCATCATTACAGTTACAGTTCTTGCAAAGCCTTTCAGAAATGAGTGACACTTTTTATCATATAAAACCCCTCAATGCGTTTGGTAAACAAATGTATGAAAAGCTTGCTCGCCAGGGTAGCTCTGGTAGGAGGGTGATTCTGCTGGCCCAGCTAGCCGGGTCACCCTCCTTCTATATCAACAGGCCCTAGCCACCTAACGGCAGTTTAACTGGCTCCTGGGCTAGAGTTTTCACCGTTGGTATTTAATTTTGTGGACAGTACGCATGTAGTGTCTTAAGTCATCGGAGAACTGAAAAAATTAACGTTTGGATACGGATTACCAGGTGCAAAACACTCTAAAAGACTATTACGTTGCTCTTTCGTCGTTCAATTAGTTATAACGTCAGTGGTGCAAGCAATAGAGCTATATGAAATTAGAAACCAAAAATAAACAGGGAATATGAATTCAACTTGCGATTTCTAAACATTTCTCACTATAATAACATTTATCTGAAGTCTTCCAGTTTCCCTTGATCACTCGTTAATTTAAAATGAGTACAAAGCATTCCGCGGTTACTGCTAGTGTGTAAGATATTTTCAAAAGCCTTTTGCATTTTATGTGGGTTATAAATATTCATTACACTATCAACTAACTTGGGTTTGTTGTAGTGTCTCTACATCAGAAACGAAGTCCTCAATGTACTCAAGGATCGTCATTTTTATCTTTGCTGCAAAGTTCATCATTTTGGGGAGATCAGGAGAAGACATAGATATTACGCTTGATGAGCTAATACAATGGTATCCGGTCGGAAAGCTTGCTGCAGCACCTCACATGGAAGCGCTTGGAGCGAAAGCTCTAGAGGGAGACGGAATGCTCAGAGATCCCTTTTGTTCCCCGACTCCCCCCCCCCCCCCCCCTTCCATTAGATTTAATGCTGGTTTGTTACAGAGTTACCTCGATTTTTTTAAGCATATAAACGCCCGACTCTCAAATCACTAAACACTAGACCAGCGTAACTCCACGAATCCCAAACTGGGTAGCGCTATAGATATAAACTTGAATCATTCACAAGTTTCTGGGATGCTATTCAGACGAATGCACAGTGTCAATGAAAATGCATCCATTACGATATTTTTAGTTATATAGACTGTAAACCACTCATGTTTCTGTTCCTTATTCTTACAGGAATTTGGTTCACGCCTGGCAACCGTCATTAGAGCAAAATCACTTCCAGTCCCCAAACTGTACAGCTTGTTTGCCGCCATGGAATACCAGCACGATGTCCTTTTTAATGAATCTGGCCTGTGTCCAGAGATAACGTATGATGAACTGAAGAAAATCACACTAGAATCAGGTGTGGTACAATTAGGAAGAAATTTTCTTGGTGGCCACTGAACATGTATTAATTAAAGTTGAGTTGGGTCCGCTCACAGATCGATGTATTTTGAAGCACCTTTGCGCATATTTTGCATGCAAAATAACGTATTATATTTTTTCTGAATAAGAATTAATGTTCTAAAACACTGAAACCCGTAATTTCTGAGTAAATAAGAAGCTAGGAATTGATTTTTCTAAAAAAAAACGAAAACATAAGTAAGTCCAAAATTAAAAGCAACAACTGTCAAGGCCATTAGTCTTTTTATACGTTGTCGTTCTAAAAATTCTCAAACAAAAATATATTCTTCCCCGTCTGACAAAGCTAACAATTCTACTTTATTTTGTAAGAATAATGCAGGAAGAAGGGATAACCAATGTTGGTAAGTTTTTATTTTGTAGCACAAGTATGGCAGGGATCATAAGGTCTGGAATACATGGTGTTATAAGCTGATAAGGAGTGCTTCGTTGTATGCAAATACTAAATTTGAAAAGTACGCTTACCCTTGAAATTACAATTGATTGGTGAAAACATTCCTAGCTGCAAAAACTTTGAGGCATAATAGTAAAGTAGAATAAGAATTTTTCAGAACCAATCTCAGGTATTGTCACAGTATGTGTCACGTGACTCGCTCTAGCAGGTGCTTTTTATGTAAATGAGGAGCTCTCACCGAGCCGCCATGTTAATCGACTGAAATAAACCTTGTGAAAGTATAACATGGTTGTCAGAAGCGGGATTCGTGACTAGAAGGTCCGAAGACACGCAAGCAAGAAACTGTAAGTTATCCTTAGCTAATTTAGCGAAGAGTTGGACGGAAGCGAGGAGAAATGAGCGATTTAATCGGCTTCGAATTACCGAAAATCGATTGGACTCCAGGTCCCGATTTAGCTCAAAGGTTGAAACGCTTCAAACAGAAGTGTGAATTACTCTTCGATGGTCCTCTGAAACTAAGGACTGACGAACAGAAATGTAAATACTTACTCCTATGGACGAGAGATCACGGACTAGATCTGTACAATACATGGAACTTGAGCGAGGAACAGCAAAAGAGCTTAGAAGAATACTGGAAGCGACTGGAGGAACACGTGAAACCCCAGTCAAATTACATATTAAATCGCTTTTACATCCGAAGCTTGAAACAAAACAACCGTCCCCTAGACGAATTTCTTACTGAAGCGAAACTGTTGATCCAAAATAGTGGTTACTCAACGGACATGCATGATGAATTACTGCGTGATGCTCTTGTTTTCGGAGTGGACTCAGACACTGTACGAAAGAAATGTATTGCTGAAGGCAATAAACTAACCCTCTAGAAAGCTAGAGAAATTGCACGCACAGAAGAAGCTACTAAAATGCAGTTAGAAGCCCTGGCAAACCACAGTCAAATCAACCTCCTCAACAAAAAAGATTTCAGCAAGGGTAAAACCCAGCCACGAAACAAACCATCAAAAGGGCAAAAAGGCCACAAAGGGAAAGAACATAGACAAACTGACAAACCCAAACCTGAATGTGGGAGGTGCGGTGGCCGACCACATGATAAATTGCAGAAATGTCCAGCAATCAATTCAAAGTGCTATAATTGCCATAAAGTTGGACACTACCAACACATGTGCTTCAAAACAAAACCTTCAGGTGTAAATACACTTCATGGTGAAAGCAGTAACCCAGCAGAATCTGACCTGGATGGCAAAGTTTTCTTAGGAACATTGACTGCAGAACCCTGTTCAGACACAAATGATTGCACAGGTGAAATTGACAACATCCAATCACACCAAGACCATACCAAAGCATTGATTGAAATGCAGCTAACCGCAAAGCCAACCCACAGGCACACCACACCGATAGTATGCAAACTTGACACAGGTGCAGAGATGAATGTAATCTCCAAGCAAGACTATGAGAAAGTGGTAACAGACCCCAGACAAAGGCAACTTGGTCCACCACAGTGTAAGATTACCACTTATGGAGGACATAACATAAGGAACCTTGGCTCTTGTCAGTTGTACGTACATCACAGAGGAGACATAAGGGCAGTCACCTTCGAGGTTACCGAAGTCCCTAGTCCAGCATTGTTGGGATGCAAAACTTGCAGCGACTTAGAACTTGTTCAATTTAACTGCAACCTTACACAGAAACTGGAGAGCAACAAAGCTACCAAGTCCCCACCCGGCAACCAGCCGAATGACAAACCACACACACCGCTCACCAAAGAGAAACTCCTCACTGATTTCCAAGACCGTTTTGAAGGGCTAGGAGAGTTCCACCTGAAACCATATCACATAACCTCAGAACCTGGGGCAGAACCTGTCATTCACCCCCCACGGTCAGTTCCAGTCCACCTACGGAACCTCTACAAAGAAGAGATTGACAAGATGCTCGAGTTAGGTGTCATCACCACGGTCGACACACCCACAGACTGGGTAAATAGCATTGTCCTGTCAGAGACAACCAATGAAAAGGGAGAGATCAAAAAACTGAGAGTCTGCTTGGACCCCCGTGACCTCAATAAATGGATTAAGAGAGAACAACACTATACCAAAACAATCGACGAGGTGGTGACCCAACTGAATGGTGCTAAATTTTTCACCTTAGTTGACGCCAAGAAAGGATACTGGCACGTCCCACTAAATGAAGTCAGCTCGTACCTTACTACATTTAGTACCCCCTTTGGTAGATTTCGATTTACCCGGCTACCCTTTGGCCTCATCGTTTCTCAGGACATATTCCAGAAACAGCTTGACCCAGCACTCGAAGGCCTTAGCGGCGTCACAGGCATAGCAGACGACACATTCGTCTTCGGTTCCACGGAACAGGAACACTACGAGAATTTAGCCGGCCTCATGGGGCGAGCCCGACAGAAGGGCATAGTATTCAACAAAGATAAATTACAATTCAAACGCACAGAAGTCCGTTTCTTTGGCCACACTTGTACCCCCCAAGGTGTGAAGCCCGACAACAGTAAAGTAGCAGCCATTCAAAGCATGCAGCCCCCAGAAGATTTCAAGAGCCTACAGAGCTTCCTAGGCTTAGTAAATTACCTCACAAGGTATTCAGCTCGCCTGGCTACCATTACGGCACCTCTCCGCGAGCTCACAAAGAAGGAAGTGGCCTATGTGTGGGGCCCAGGGCACGACCGTGCATTCGCTGCAGTCAAACAGGAAGTATCAACCCTCGGTGTGCTAAGGTACTTTGACCCAAAAGCAGAAACAGTAATCCAGACAGATGCTTCATTGAAAGGCCTTGGTGCTGTACTCCTACAGCAAGGTCAACCCGTGTGCTATGCATCTAAAGCGCTTACTGAAACAGAGCAGAGGTACAGCAACATTGAGCGTGAAGCACTGGGACTAGTATGGGGACTTGAGAGATTTCACTATTTCATCTACGGCAAACCGTGCACTATCCACACAGACCATAAACCACTAGAGGCAATCTTGAAGAAGAAACTCTCCAGTTGTCCAGCAAGATTGCAAAGATTTGTACTGAGGGCACTCAAATACGACGTCAAAGTCACCTATGTCAAAGGCACTGAAGTCCCAATTGCAGACGCACTGTCGAGAATCTCGCCACAACCTGCACCAGACAATGGTCAACTACCACAGCTCGACATCCACTATGTCACTAAAACACTTCCTGCATCACAAACAAAACTGTAGCAGATCCGGGATGAGACTACCAATGACCCCATCCTAAACAGATTGAGAGAAAAAATCTACAGGGGATGGCCAGACAAACGAGAGAAATGCCCAGAAGCACTCCATGACTACTGGAACTTCCGCGAAGAGTTAACCATTGACGACGGCCTTATACTGAAGGGAGACCGCATCGTCGTTCCACCGACACTTCGAAGGGAGATCCTAAACATCATCCATCAAGGACATCTGGGCCAAGAAAAATGCGTGCTGAGAGCTAGAACCTCTGTCTTCTGGCCCGGCTTGACCAAAGATGTTATCAGCCTAGTCAAAGAATGTGACCCCTGCCAGAGACACCAACGCCAACAGCAGAAACAACTAATCATGCAGCCAGAACCGCCAAACTACCCTTGGCAAAGATTAAACTCTGACCTTTTCGAATTCAAAGGTCACCAGTATCTGCTAATCTCAGACCAGTATAGCAAATTCCTTGTCATCAGAAAGCTAACCAGCACGAGCTCACAGGCGATAGTCACACACCTTAAGAGTATCTTTGCAGAACACGGCATCCCTGCCCAATTAGTAACTGACAACGGACCACAATACAGTGCAAAGGAATTCCAAGATTTCACAGAATCCTATGGTGTAGAGCACATCACAAGCTCCCCATACTATCCACAGGCAACGGGTCCTCTGAACGCATGGTGCAGACAGTGGAAAACATACTGAAGAAATGTGACGAAGAAGGTGGAGATCCTTACCTAGGGCTGCTATCATACAGAGCAACACCTATTGACCATCACCTGAAATCACCAGCAGAACTGCTAACCAATAGGAAGTTCAAAACACTGTTACCCATGTCAACTCGCGCAAGCCTTACAGCCGATTCAGGGAATGTTAAGGAGCAGTTGGGGAAGCGACAAGAGTACTATGGTCACTATTACAACCAGAACGCAGGCCCAACCCTCAAACCACTTCACCCAGGCCAGCTAGTACGAATTCTTGATCACCAGACCAAGACCTGGGAACCAGGAACTGTCCTGAGAGCAGCAAAAGAACCAAGATCGTACATAGTCAAGAACAACACCACAGAAGGTGTGTACCGCCGCACAAGATCACACCTTAGGCCAGACGTCGCAAACCCCTGCACGCACCGCCCTCCGCCAGTACAAGAACTGACGGCAATTACGCCACCAGTGTCACCACCTGAGGAAGCGACGCCACCCACGAGCACCAATGGTCACCCACCCGAGAACAGTACAGAGCCTGGACCCCCTGCAAGGATTCTGCAGCACTCAGGGACAAGTGGTGGATACATGACCAGATCCGGGCGCACAGTGAAATCACCGGATAAGTTGAACATTTAAATGAACACTAATGTTTATTGTTACAGAGTTGAGTTAGGGCGCAGATCCGGGCGCACAGTGAAACCACCGGATAAGTTGAACACTTAAATGGACACTAATGTTATTACGGAGTTGAAGTTAAGTTGTATAAGTATTGGATAGTTATTACCTGATTCATGAACATTAATCTAGCACGAACGGTTGAGGACTTATATGATATATAACATTGTCATTGAGAGGGGAAATGTCACAGTATGTGTCACGTGACTCGCTCTAGCACGTGCTTTTATGTAAATGAGGAGCTCTCACCGAGCCGCCATGTTAATCGACTGAAATAAACCTTGTGAAAGTATGACAGGTATTGACAAATAAACAGTAGAGTCAGGGGTGAAAAACTCGCTGCATGTTAGGGACCACGAGGTTTGCCGGCAACTGAACGTAGAGCAATTTATTATTTTGACGAGAGTGTTTTAGTGGAAAATAGACCGCTCGTAAAGTTCATACAAAACTACATCCGAGACTCAAGTGGCGTATTTTCCATATCCTTACCAGTGAGGATATCGATGACATCATTTCCCTCTTTTACACTGTTGTTTGTGCAAAAAAGGTTAAAAATACTCTTGCCTATGTAATAAAAAGAAAATACACGGTGGCTTGAAGTTATGAATTTTATTTTCTTGTGGTAAAAACAATATTTTACCACTCGAAAATAAAATTAATGTCTTCAAGCCACCGTGTAATATCCTCTATAAAATGCTTCTTTCGTAGTAAATGACAGGTTTGTAGTTGATGTCAGAGAGCATGACTCCAACCGAAGACCTTCGTACGTAGCATTGATCGACAGCATTGCCACTGACAGTGTTTTACGGTATTTTTAGATGGCACTTGTCATGAAAATGCGTTACAGTTCATTAAAGCTGATTTTTAACAAATATAACTCACCAATCGCATATTTACCAACGTGTCTGATTTTCAGACAAATGATTTTTTTATGTTACTGATGGTCAAACATTTACCTCTACACAGAGAACGAAGTCTACGCTAAGTGTGTTGGAGATGCCTTGAGAAAGTGCTGACTTGACGGTGTTAACAGTTTCGATCCTCAAGCAGGCATCCTCAGGGAAGACTTGAAGTGGATCAAGTGTATGAAAGACCAGGCCAAGACCTGTACCGCACCCATGATGCAGCATTTGATGGGCATGTTAAACGTTTATGAGAAATATATGAAAGAGCAGGCTAAATTAGGAGGAAAGAACAGGGCTTAGAGCGACTGTTTTCAACGTGAAGAAGCAATGAAAGCTAGCTGGCGATAGTAAAAAAGTATTTATCTTTTTAGAAATACAACGATATGCCAAGCCCATGGTATAATAATGGCTGAAATAGGAATTTCTTTAAATGGTGGGATTGTTAAGTAAGGTGGTTGTATTGCTTTTACTAGAGATAAAATTAATAAGGTAAAATAAAATAAATGATGACAATCTTAATAGTTGTTCTGCTTAATACTTTTGAATCTCAGCTGACGGCCACTTCCAGTAAACAGATCCACTTACTCGTGGTCTTGAAGACATCCGCGACTTTTGGAAGCGTACCTCCATAAGCGTGAACATTAATGGATTTTTTTGCAAAATATCGAGCAACTGAAATGGCGCACCTGAGGGCATTGTTCTAAATCGGCTTTCATATGCCCCCTCAATATGTCCACAAACTCAAAGGTAGAACCCAGAGTACACAATAACGGTACATAAATGCAAGAACCTTAACAGCAGCAAAAAAAAAACTTTCCCTTTTCCTTTTGTTTTTTTTTACTGTTATATCGTGATTGGAAGTGGAAACCACACAAGGAGAATGAAACTGTTTGTGCCTCTTGTGTATACTGTTACTTTTTTACTGTTGTTTTCGGAAAAGCCTATATGCTTAGCCTTTTGCTGCTGTTAAAAAAAAAAACAGGACTATAAGCCCACCTCAGAACACAACAATCACTGAAATGTTTGGCAGTGAGACCTTTTTCGTTAACGAGATCAGCAAAGTAAAGGAGAAGAAGAAGAAGAAGAAGAAGAAGAAGAAGAAGAAGAAGTATTTTAAGCCATTAAATAACGTTCTCAGAGCAAGTATCTCAAAAACCCAGAGCTCCATGTATTTGACCTTCTTTTAAACTTACAAGCACTTGACAAGAAAAAGCTTTTTCGGCAAAAAAAAAAAGCGGCGACAAAGCAAAAAGTTTCAAAGGCCGATATTATCACAATTAAAGGACGTTTAGTTACACTCTTAGCCGGTGCTTGTTGTATACGACTCTGGATTTCTCCAGTTTCCAATGTTATTTCAGTTTTCGAACCCCCTTCTGTTTCTTTGGTTTATATATTCCGTCCCTTAAGCTGCCTCGCGTGGCTAGAAAAAAGCAATATGAATAATTTAATGATGTTTTGCATAAAATATCCAATCAAACTTTTGACAATGTCAAACTGCGAAACCTTTGTTTACGCCGTGGCTTAGCATTAAAACCGCGACGTTAAAGAGTCTATTGAAAGAAATTGGCTTCGCAGGCTAAAACTTTTCACATTCAGAACAGTTAGGTCGTTAAAAGCAACTTGACTCAACAAACATGGTTATTGGAAACGAATTCCACGAAAAGACAAGACGGCGTGAATTTCGGTCGAATTTTAGAGTTAAAAGTTTTGCATCCGAGAGCGGAAGCGACGAGGAAGTCTATTCACCGAGTTTGTCTGGCACGACAAGGAAACATCGCCACTTGCAAAGAACAAAATCATTTCATCGTCTTATAAACGAAATGAGCTCAAGTACAAGAAAACTGGAGGAAGAAACGTCAATACTGTTACGCGACTTGGTAAGTTTTTATAGAATAAAATTACTGCAGGGCAACTTTCTGTACCATAACTTTCATTCAAACAATGCCATAATAGTCATTCAGCTAGAATTTTAATTCGCACGTGCTTGAAGAAATAAAAACTTAGAGAAATATACATATTTTTTAAAGACATCGTTGAAAGTCCTAGATTTTGAGGTGAATTATATACAGTTAAGAGAAAGTACGAAACATTGAAAGAAATAAGGTGCAATGCAAAATGCGTCGTTTGAAAAAATGTTTTACATAATTTCTTCTAAAGCCACTGAGAGAACACCCGTGATTAATGTACTACGTCACTACTGTAAATTATCGATAACTGAACTCAAGAATTATCATCACTTTCTTAAAATGAAGTTCGTATTTTTTCGCCTGAATATTGGTTTGGGGGACATCAAAACATTTTCACAAATATTTAAGGTATAAAAATGAATCATTAACAATTCATTGTTCATAGCTCTATTATTTTTCACCTGCGTTCTTTTAGTGCAACAGTCATGATCTAGACAATTCGTTTGGCAAATCTTCAGCGCTTATACCCCGGGGCTTAGATAGTGGTCAATGAGTTGAACTAGCGGGGGCGCTGTTACTACTGAAACAGAATTTCTTGGAAGTATTTCTTGACTTTGTAAGAAAAGACAAAATATTGCAACTTTTAAAGTTCCTGAAATGGAAGCCAAAAAAAAAAGGTTTAACAGAATTGAAAGCATGACGATAGCTAATACCTGGTAGGCTAATTAACAATCCATCTGTATATGAGCAGTAACTGGTCGACATCGATCAATTTAAATTTTACTGTATTATGTATGATGAAAATTTTGTTTGTTATGTTCACGATTTATTTCGATTCTTTTCCAACGAAACGGAGTTTGTGTAGTTTCCTGTAACTTGTCTGTATTTTTCATTTACGAGATCCACACGCAATATTAATAAAATATCATTGCTTACTGTCTCGCTCTTTCGCTCAAACCCGTGCCGGGTTGTTCAAGTTGAAAGAAAATGATTACCCTCACTATAATAACAAAAACTATTTAATTCAATTTGCTTTTTGATAAATTTATGACGAATTTAATCTATGTTTTAATTATGAAAGTGTAAAACTTGTCCCTTATGTTCTCATCATTCCTTTCCACAAATTCCCGCGAGCCTTATTTATTTGGAGGTGGCCTATTCAATCAGATTTAGGCTTCCACCAAACGTGGGCTCGGATTTACGGGTATTTGTAATCCTATAACGCTTATAGGTCACAGCTGTTACGTTGTTAAACTCGGGAGAGATTTGCTGTGGATGTAGAAGGTATGAACTATCCATACATTACCTTCACAGCGGTCAAACGCAAAACACAACGTCACTTCCGGTTTTTCAGAGCCTTGAAGTTTGAATCAGTTCAGACTTTTACGAGCGCGAAGTTCGTATGAAAACGATACATAAAATATCCGATAAACAAAATTTCCCGCCGATAAAACTTGTGGATGCCAGTTACTTCATTCTAAACACATGCTCGAAGTAAAAAGCTTAAGTTTTTAGAAATGGCGTTAAGTTTTGCGGTTAAAGTGAATCTTTCGACATTTGTCGGTGTTTTCTTTTGTAAAATTATGGCAGGAACTACGCTCGTGTCGTGTGTTTGACCACTGTCAATACATTACCACACCCTTAAGGTAAGACTGCGACAAAAGTGAATCATGAGTTAGATAAAACGCACGATGTTGTGTGTACCTACGATTTCTCTTATCCTCAACTGGTAACATTAACTGTTTGTTTTCTAAACTTTTCAGGATTCTCTTCGTAATCAAAACCTCAGCACCGGCAGACGGCTTCAGCGAATACAGGAGGTGTCAGGAGCAATGAAGGTACAGCTAGACGCCTTCAGTGTCAAGCGGTCAGCGAGCCAATAAGCACTCCATAATAACGTCACGAAAATAACTTCAACTGGGAAGAGTACCTCCTCGAAGAATCTACAGACTGCAACTTGATTGCTAACAGAAACTGCCGCGAAAATGTAACATCGATAGAGTTAGAGTCGAAATAAGATTGTACCACCGTCGTGTTTAACATAACACTGCCACATAATTTACTTATGGAAAGCTTTCACTCTCTAGGATTCAATTTGCCTTCAAAATCAAAACTTGGTACCTTTTTAGGGTTAAGAGGCAAGAAAAGCTTGGATATTTCTAAGGATAAATTTTCCCCGATAATCAACTTTCAACGTAGAGTATTCTAATTCCTATGAATAATCATCTTAACATATTATATGGAAAAACCCCTTAACATCAGCAGTCAAACATTCTAATTGGATCTCTTCGTGGCTAAGCTATCTGCTTCTACAATACAGACTCTTCTGCACGAGTTATTGCAGTTTTCAGCAATCTGTGGCTCCCTAATCAAGGTATATAACGCAATATTCCACCATTGTATGCTCCTACCTTATTGGGAAAGTCCGCGTTCTCAACAGAACCTGAGGAATATTGGGCTTTTCTTGTCTTGTTTTCTTCGTCTTTCTCCAGGTGGTTGAGTAATAGAGCGCTTTTCAAATGAGTGTCGTAAAACCAAAACCGAAGTAATTACCCCAGCCAATCACAACAAACACAAATTACCCAATGAACCAATCAGAACTCGAAGCAAATACATGTAACCGACCCAAGCGCGGGAAAACGCGTGCGAGCAAGTCGGGATTGGTTTGAATTTTACTTCTAATTGGTTGAGAAAGTGGCGCGAGATTTTTTAACCAATCACAGAGCGAAGTAAAGCAAAACCAAAGCAAAACACGAATTACTTTCGACACTCAAATGAAAACCGCTCTATTGTACACCAATTACGTTTCCGCTAATTCCTCTGCGCACCTCCTTCTCTCTTAGTTCATATGCGACCCGATTTCGTGAAAAAACCGTTAACTGTCTAAAGTAAAGACACTCCCACCCCCCTTCTCCTTTCTTCTATCCTCGGAAAATAGAAAGTGAAGACATTAATCACTCGTTTACTCGCCAACAAGTCTACGAAAAATTATATTAAATAAGTCGGAAGTGATACGGTACGTCTAACAAAACTTGAGGAAATTACCCTCTTCATGAAAATGTAAACATTCATGTAGTAAATAAATTATCATCACGATGCTGAGGTTGCCTTTAAAGGAAAATGCACTCTATTTCTGATCAAACTAGACAAAATCTCTCAGCACTCTATTTTAGAACGACCCCACAAGCTTTTAGCTTTTATTATTATCGTGTTAAAATAAAGTTTATCCATCCATCCATCCATCCTATGCGGCGACACATACCGCCCCTCCCTATCCGGGGTGTTGCTTCTTCGAATCTTCAAATATAAGGCATGATTATCACTAGCGACGACAACAGCGGCACAGGAAAGAAAGCAGAAGTACAGCAAACAACAATCAGTAAGGCATGTATTTAAACAATCGTCCCACGATCGTGCGTCCGATTTGAGGTATTATACATCTGAGAATAAAACGCGCGTTTTGATTGGTCCAGGGGAGTTTGTGGAATGACGTAATGAGCCGCAAAGTTCTGTGCGCACAAATCGTCATTTATACGAAGTTTTTTTATTTTACATTTCTAATTTTTGTAGGGGATAACCGATATCAAGACAATGTATAACATAGATTCCATTTTGCCCTGCGTGCGTTCTCTGATAACGCACAGAGGACGTCAAAACGTGGTTAGAACTGAAAGTACGCTACAAGGTCCAGGCGAGTAGCGTGAGTGATGCTCTCACCACGATGTTCGTACCACGTTTTGACACCCTCTGTGTATTAGAGTACGCACGCACGGCCAAATGGAATCTATTTGTTAAATAAATAACCCACCAAGTTAGTTACAATCAACTCATATTCAACAAGGGCGAGTAGAGTAATTGTTTAATTAAGACGGATTCCGCTCAACATTGGAGCAATAAGTGCAAAAATTATTTACTAAAAAACTACTCATAGCACGGTCACATTTTGAATACTATTTGAAGCATCTCACTTTAATTTGCTTTTCAAAGTGACCCCGCGATTAAATTCTCAAGCATCCTCGAGAAAATGAATGTCAAATCGCGTAAAAGTATGCGAAAAACGGGCGCCATTTGAATTAAAATATGAATAACTTCAAATTCAAATTTCTCTCGCGGGGTCAGCTTGGGAGCTTAAGCATTGATAATCCCTTCTTTTTTATTCAAAATGAGTATTTTGGGGATAACTTTATTTTTGCACTTGCTGCTCGAACGTTCAGCGGAAATCGTCTTAAATTGCAACTTCCGCAATTGTTACTCCTTATTCGCGGCAAAAACTGTTGAACGCCGTGCCACTTGACACGGGAACCAGTTTCCTTAAAAAAAAGTAAGGCCGGTCATTTTCTGATAGCCTGTGTGCGGTGAACCTATCAAACTATAGAATTCGAAATTTAATAACGGAGGGATTGAGAATTCAATTTAATATAATAATAGGTCAATGTAATGTGTCAATAAGGTTGCTTCTAGTGAAAACGACAACAAAGCAAGCGAAAGCATTTGAATGAACATAAGAGAAACAAGCACTCTCCTTAGCTTCTTATTTGTTTTTCACTAGGAATCGCATAAGCGTAAGAGCAAGCAAGCATAAGTTAGAGGAAATTTTTCATCCTAGCACTTGACCTTATGTTTGCGTCGAGCCTGTTGTAATGTTGACGTGAGTGTTGCTACGTTTGCACTTATGCTTGCTTTAGTATTTGCGGAGTCCTCGCGTCGCTAGTAGTGAGATACGAAACCATGAGGGCGACGATAACGAAAACGAGATTGTTCCTGAAAAGGTTTAATAAGTAAAACAATGGCACTGCACCTACGTTGTACATTTTGGTACATTTCGGGACATTTCTTTGCCGACTTCTACAAACCAGCGACGTGAAATGACCAAATTCAGGGTTTTATGGGGTACTTGAACCCATGGCAGTGAATTTTCTTTTACCTATCTGTTGCCCTTGCACGCCTCCCTCAGAATTCAGCTCATGGAATAGTTCGGCCAAAATCGACCATTTGCTGCAATTGTACGAGTAGATAAAATCGCGAAGAATAAAAGAATATGAATTTGTGCAGTTGAAAAGGCGTTTTACATGGTAATGTCGTCTTGGTTTCGCAAACTTCCTGGTGAAAACCGGGCAAAGTAACACTCAAGGAATGCAGTTTCAGTGCTCCGTTAGCGGTTCCAAGTGCACCCCACTGAACAAGGTACTGAGGGTAACCTGGGCCGTGCGTGATCTGCAGTGAAACAAATCCTACTTCCTTTCGTAAACCTCTCAAAAACCCTTGAAGTTTGACGTGTGCTCTTGAATAAATTACGCATATTCCGCTCGTTATTAAAAAAATATATTTTCCGCTTAATATTCGATCCAGACGAGTCGCTGAAAAAGGAAGCTCAAAGAGTCTAATTTATAGTAAATGTGCATTATACGCTCTTCAAAAAAGGTATTGAAAGAGGAGGAACTTTGTCTGCATCTTCTGTGTCACGGCGCCACAAAGAGGCAGTGTTTATCAGCAGATTCCATAATATGAGTTTCAGAATGATGGAATTATGAATACATTAATTCTCCAATATTGTTATAGAATCCAAGCCGCTCGAAAAAAAAAAACCTGATGACATGAAATGCACTTTAAACGTTTAAATCTCTGGGCAAAATTCTTTAGTGTGAGAATCCGAAGGAAAGCTTTTGAACATATCTTCCTAGTATCTAAGTTCGTCTTTCAATTTATCGCTAGTGGAATTTTTAGACAGCTTGTCAATTTTCTTCTTTGGTATTCGTAAGAGTTAAGGGTTGAGATGCAATACAAGCTATTTAAAAACACCTTTCTTTGAAAATACGCGGCCGTAACGCCTGATCAATATCCTTCACTTTACTCATAGAGAAAAGAAATGAACGAATGATTAATCATAAAATGTGCTAATTTCTTAATCTGTAGATGGACTTTTAAAGCGTGACATTAGAAAAAAAGCTATTGAGCAGTACTTTCCTGTGGTGCTGTTTATTGTGCGGTACTGAGCATTGTTCTCTACTTTCCTACCGTTTGTTATTCTGTACAAGGTGGTTCTAACTTTTGAGTAGGTAGAGGAAATCATATAAAGTGTGACTATTAAAATGAAACTTACTAATCAGAACTTAGTTCTTATTGTACTGTGTGTTATGCTGAACAAGGAAGTTCTTATTAAAAAGCTCTTCAGTTAAAAGTCACAATTCAAATGAACGCTACGTACTGGGCAGTAGTTTTCTGTGTTACTGTTTATAATGCTGTACTTAGTTTTGATTCATGTTGAACTCGATTAGTGTTGGCTTTGAAAGGGTTAAAGGAAGCCATAATCCAGTAAGAATATGTTCTTAATATTAGCATCGCTTGTGTATCCAGATATTATCTTTGGTTTTCTAGTTGGTTTTTAGTCGGCTTTTGCCGGAGTATGAAACAGTACGAGAGAGTGTCTGATGAAACATTTAACGCCAGCAAATACTGACTGTACCTCAAATTGACTAAATTGTGAAATAAAAATGCTTTCTAATTCTCAACTCTTAACTTGGTATTGTATATACGGTTAAAGTGGGTCTCGTTCGATATCTTACTCAGGGTATTTGATAATTTCATAAACACACTTTAAGTGGAAATGTCACTTTAGAAGTAGCTGCATTGTTTGTAAACTGGAAATTCAGTTTCTTGTTCATTAATAAACAAGGGAAATGTTTGTTGTAGTAGGTACAGAGAGTCACCTTGTTGCTAGCCAGGTTTCTTAACACCACTCTATTGACGTTTCAAAATCAGTTTTACACCAAAGTATTTGCAGTCTAGAGGCGTTGATTTTTTTAGCCGCCAGAACATCCTAGCAAGGAAAAAGACTTTAAAACTTGACGCTATTTTTTATACAATTAGAAAACGAAATTTTCCATCAATACCCGCCTCGTATACGTATTTAATGTCTTTGTAACTTCTGAAACCGAGAACCCGGCATGAAATACAAAAATATTGAGCAGTAATTTTATGAAGTGCTGTTTATTATTTTATCAATTTTGAGTCTATGAATGAAATCCTACAGAATGATCGATCGGTTAAAAGCTGTTTAAGCTTAGTTTTACTTTCCCATTTATAGAAATGAAGACATGATAGGAGCAATACCAGAGTAAGTAAGTTTATGTGGTCTATATATTGTTTGTCTGGCGTGCGTTCTCGCGTACATTTTAACACTTAGTGCCCTTGAGAGTTTTCCGGAGCGTCAAAACTGAGACCTAATTAGCATGTGAATATACTTCGAGTGTTCACAGAGCAGAACACCCACTTGGAGCCTGTTTATTAGCTGGCGGAAAATTGAAAAGCCTTTTCACTGCGGCGTGTTATTGGACTTCCCTCTGAGATAATTTAAGTCTAATTAATCATCGTTCGCATCTCGTGACAGGATATTTTGTTTCAAAGATCGTGATATTCAAGATAAAATACCAGTGTCTTTCAACCTGGGAGTCTTGTGCAAAGCGTTAACCATGGGGAAAGGTAAGGTTTATTTTGTATTCAAAATACAACAACCAGGTCTTTAACTTTTCTTACGTTGCATTTTGCTACTTCCTCCTGACAGGCTTAAAAGATCCCGACATTTAAGACTGAATTGCGGAGTCTTAGCAACTGGGGCTTTTGCAATGAAAAAAGGTAACATTTGCTTTGTATTCTAAAAACAAATACTTCTCTAAAATTCTTTCACGCTGAGCTTAATTTTTTGTGAATTCGAAGGCACATGGTTGGGCTAGAATCAAGTTATATACAGATGTTATTCCATCAAAAAGAGAGTGAGTTTTATCATGTTTTTGTTTTTCAGATTACTGGGTTGTTCAACCTGATGACGACTCCGGATTTCACGATGATGAGAGTGTCGCGTACGGCGAGGACAGCAATTCTCCCGTGCAAATAACAGCTTATAAAACAAATGCATGGGGCTGCTTCTCATCGACTAAAAAACAGGAGGACAAACCGAAAGAGCAGCAAGAAAAACTCCAACAAAAAAATGGGATCTCAGAGTGGTCGCCACGAAAAGAAAACTTTCTTCATCGAGCTACAAAAAAGATAATTGGAAAGAGCAAACGAATATTCGGGAACCTCAAACCGGAAGAGGTAAAGAAAGCCACCTCGACGAAGCCAGAAGCAAAGTTGAAAGAGAATCACACAGCACAGGTGAACATCATATTACCGGCAAATAGCACCACAAGTATCAACGAAGACCTTGCCGACGACGGTAAAACAAATTTCTTTCGTGCTGATCCATTACGAAGCCCATTTCGGGAATCCCGCAGCTCGGCCTCCAGTCGGGATTCCCGTGACTCATACCCGCAGACCGAGTCATTCCAAAGCTCTACTCGCGAATCCCGCAACTCGTTTCAGCGCACCGAACCACAGCGATGCTCCATTCGAGGACCTCGGGAGTCGTTCTTACGGCAATCCCGCAACGCTTTCCCTCGGGACGCCTTGCGAGTCAGTGAAAGGAAGACCATGCTGAGGGTTTTGTTTGATTTTGAAGCCTGCGATGACGACGACATCTCCGTGCGTAGAGGGGAACTTGTCAAGGTTCTGAACAAAGATGATGACGATTGGTGGTGGGTGGAAAACGTGCGCCGTGACCAAGGATTTGTGCCACGCAACTTCCTGTGGCCCTGTGGCTGTTACGGTAAGTCAAGCAACAACTTTGTTTTAATAGGACCAGTGCAGTAAAGAAATATTTCACAAAAAAAACTTTGACAAGTGACAGGACCACAATTACTGCAGTTTCACCATTGACAAGATCATTTGAATTCCTTTTACCAAACCGCAGTGTTTCTAAATTTTGAGTGTTATATCTTGGTCAGAGGCCAATATAGGGTGAATTTTAATAAATGCAGCAGACATTTGTAAAGTCTTTAAAACTTAAATTTCGAAATGCATGTAGCTTCTTTATGCTCCAATGCAAGATGCAACGCTGCTAATTTTAAGGCACTTTCCTCTGGACTATGCATCTTTATTTTTCAATGTCAAATTCAAAATTACAGAGAATCCACATGGTCCGCCCAGTTCTGACGTAAGTAGCTATAGCTCGGTTATTAGGCGCATTGACGCCGTCCGCTTCCCCTCAAGGTGCGAACAGGATTTAGAGCTTATGTAATTGATGTTATCTCATTTTCGTTGTTTTAAACAAGTGTTATTTACTTATATATTTTTATTTAAATAAACGTCGTATTAACTTTTGATTGATGAGACCTATTCCACTCGTGGGTGTCAGGAGGTCTTTGCTAATCGGTCCTCTCATTAGCATCCAACCCGTAAAATTACCAACTTCAAATTAAAGCAACAGCGCCCTGCGGTAAAAAGTGGATTCATTAAAAGTGTAACAAAGAATCATGCAAGGCCATTGAATGATTCTGTCATGTTTACAAGGATAAAAGGTTAACACGTTCTGTTTCCAAATTGCCGTTGATATCGTTCGAACTGCTCGCCCAGTTAGGTCGGTTGTGTGGCTAATATTTGCGCTTAGCAACTACCAACAGCTTGAGTGAAATCAGAATACATGTAGAGTAAAAAATAACTGCGAAAGAAAACAGAAGCTTGTTGACTGCAATTTTATTTTCAATAGAAGGAATTTTGCTTTGTTGTAGAAGCATTGTAGCAAACAAATTCTGCGGTCAGCTACGCTTGAAAGAAGTCGCTAATTAAACTCCCAAAGAAAGCAATATAGCTCATGTACTGAAAGCTACTGAATGATGAAGACTAAGATGAGACAATTAACTTTTCAAGGCAATATAATTAAAGATTTGTTTGGGAAAGCAATAGGCTTCTTTAAAGCGAATTCACACGAAAAACTCAAATTTGCAAACTAGCGTTGGTAAATACAAGTTCTCTTGCGTGAACGCACAGCCCAAGATTAATGCTTGAGCTTAGGGTAGCTGTGGTGAACGTCAAAAAAACGGTTTGCAGCATTTTGCCAACTTTGCGACAGTCACATACGGCAAGCTGTATTTGCCAACGCGACTTTGCTCAAGTTAGTTTGTTTTGTAAAAGCGCTTTTACAATGAATCAGCAAAAAAAAATCCCATGATCTGTTATTAGTGTGCTCTCTCGACCATGAATCTCGCTCATTTACGTTCCCCACCCGGCAACGGAAAAAAACAAACTGAACTATTATGAGATAATAATTCTTTGACAAAATGCACGCCTGAACTGATCGCCTTTGGCCTTTTATTTTAGCCGGTGTGGGTTTGTGTATATAGTTTCGTTATTTTTGCGCAACGTCAAAGTTCCCAAATATAAAACCCCCAAAGGAAGCGAAAGACGAAAGACGTCATCGTAAAGCTATCACTCTCTTGACTGGCATAACACAGTGACAGCCGAAAGAGATTAATGTTTTATTTTTGCACCTATTTTAAAAAATAACACTCTATTTTTGTTCTTGTCTTCTTTAAACCCAAAACTTTCACGACGGAAATTTTGCTAATCAATTTTGGCAACTTCTTGACTAAGCAGAAGTAAATCGCATTATAACCAAGTTTTGTTAGGAAACTGATTAACTCAGAACTAAAGATATCATTATTACGCTAAAATTAGTCAGTGTTTTGAAAAGTTCTTGCAGTGAACGAAGCTTCCAATGCGATCTCGTCTTTTATTCCGGCTTCAGTTCCCTGTTCTATGCTTCATCTATTAAATCGCACTTATAGCAACTAAAAAGATAAACAACAAATTGTTTTATTTCCTAGAAAAAATAACCTCTTCATTTTTTCTGTTCCACAGTTTGTCAGAAGTTTATTCTTGAGAGAGTTGCTAACGTTGACCAAACCTCCCACTGCCAAGTGGAGCAAGAAAAGACCCAATTCACTCAAGGTTTTTCTGGAGGAAACTTCACTAGCTTTGATGAAAATACAAAGCTAGTGGGGAACAGGAGATATACTCGGACTTGGTGTTGAGAGGCGGCAAATTTAAGGTGCTGTTACACGAGGCACTTATTTTATGCAACTTGTAAAGCAACGCCGTTTTTTTTTTTTTTTGTGGACGACTGGATCGCACGTGTTGCAAACTTGCAGGAAAAGTAGATTAGTCCTCGATCAATTTTACGCAGCGTTGCGAGATAAGTTGCAGCGTGTAACCTGTATTCTGCAACTTGCCTCGCAATGCTGTTGTCATCCGTTGCGTTGCAAGTCATAGGAAAAATTGCCTCGCGCCTCTTTATGTGCTGGAGCGGTTTTTAAATGAGTGTCTTGAAATTAAACCGAAAGTGGTCACTGTGGAAATCAAAACAGACGCATGCAGCCTAATGAAGCAAGCAGAACTCAAAGCAAATACTATTTTGAGCAAATTTACCGTGGCATGTAAAATCGCATATTCATTACCCGAAAATTCAAATGTGTTTAAAAGGCAAAGAAAACAGTTTTTAAAAATACGAAAAATCTTTCTACAGAAAACTGCAAAATCAAGTCATCGCTATACATAGTTATAATTTACGAATGGTTTGGGATTTTACTTTTGATTGGCTGAATAAGAAGCTAGTTTCTTTTTAACCAATCACGCAAACGCGATACTCAGTTAAAAACCGCTCTATGACGCAGTTCATGACAAAGCTATGTCGAGAAAACCGGACAAGACTCTTCTATTGTAACACCGATTGGATTGACAAAATGACTTGAGGGTCCAACAAGCCGACTTAAGGCTCGGACTTACGTTGCAACGTTGTGCGTAACAAGATTGTAGTTCAACATTTCACAAGATATCATGATGTATCTCTTGTTTGCAATAATTTTACCCCCAGTGCTGCCTCCCGCAGGATCATGGGTGGAGACATATTGAAGTTTATAAATTACGCGCGACGTAACTCTGTTTTTCCGGGCCTTTAGTTGCGATTCGTTAACCCAGTCTTTTCTTAAGTGGGAAATGAATTGGTTAAAAGGAACACCTTGTTAGTTTTCAGATGGGGAGACGGGGGCAGGGGGGGGGGGGGGAGTTGTGGACAAGGGGTACAAGCAGAAGCCCGTCATGAGCTGCTAGCTGCTACAAGGAAGTGACAAAAACGAGGTGCAAAGGTACAGGAAGAAGAAAATACAATTTCCACCCCCCCCCCCCCGACCCTTCTACGTGTACAATTTGTAAGGCATCTCAACGATCCATAGAAATAAGTAGCTATTAAAGTTTGCGATGAGAAAGTAGAGTACGCCAGTTATGTAATAAACAGTTTTTCTATGCGGGATGCGGGATGCGGGATGCGGGAGCCATGATGCAAGTATTAGTCTATTTTGATTAAGTATAAAAGCTTTTAAAGGCGCAAATCATAGTATACATTGCAATAGTTACCTAAGTGAGCAGCCATTATGTCCAAGACAAATTTCATAAAAATGAAATGTAAATCAGGGAGAATAGAAAAACAGGAAAACTAACTATAAACACGACAATCGACAAGCCGAATTAGTTTTCAGGTGCATGCATATTTGTAACGTTTTAGATGCTAGACTTATTTAGTGGCTTTATACGATCGAGGTTCATTGCTCGAGAACTGATAACGTCCACGAGCCTTGTAGGGGTTTTGCTTCGTAAATATATGCTGCTAGAATTTGTAGGACTTGTATCGCCGCTGTCGATTACAATAATAAAGAACAATTAGCATACCATATTGGGATGTTGTCCGTTTATTGACCGAAATAAAAGAAGAAAGAGAAAGGAGTGAGACAAAAGAAAAAAGAAAAATTGTGGATGTTAGCAGGTTTGAAACCTGCTAAAAGTGAAGTCTAAAAATCTAAGCGTCCGAAAATGGACGGTAATGTCTAGTCTTTGTCTTAATATTGGGCTTTTATGCATGAAAGTTTTCATCCTGTGAGAGGAAAGTTATCCCGAAACCAGCTTATCTTGGGATAGTTGAACGTTTACTTGTGGCTTTTTACATTGTTTCTTCCCGGGATGAACTCATGCCGGGATGCGGGACGAAACATTGCACGTAAGCGGTCATCCCGCTCAGAATTAATTAACAACATTTCAAACCTTGGTCTTCATTCAGAGCATCATTAGCCCGTCAACAGGCCCTGTAGTGGGGAAATAACACGAGAAAGCATTATGAATTCATTCACAGCAATTAAAAATTTTTCTGGTTATTTTTTGTTCATTTTTTGATTTCTACATCTCATCAAACTGGCTTATGTTCCCCTCGAATTTCATCCTGGGCAGTAAAGACAGGCCCAAACTCTTCACGGCACTTTGCGTGACGCTGGCGCTAATGATTCATGTACACCATGCACCTTCTTTTCTGAAATTTTTTTTTTTGCTTATTCGATCACCTTGGCCATTGCTTATTTACATTTCACGTCTTTGACATACAATACAAACCTCTGCCGAATTAGTCATTTTTATCCTGATCTGTAATCGGGCTCTATTTTCCTTTCGCTTGGTGAAACATTCAGGCGGAATGTAAAGAAAATGTATGAAAGCTGGCTGATCTAATATCCGAGTGACTCTTCCATCGCGAACAATTCCACTGTTTATAAACACAATAAATAGAATAGAGAAAGAAAGAAAGAAAGAAAAAAAGAAAAAAAGAAAGAAAGAACGATCGTTTCCCAAAATTCTTGTTCCTTTTCTCTTTGAAGCCACGATGCGACTTGTTTTCTGTACTGGTTACTTGTTATGTTCTGGCATGATGTGTCTGTCTTCCTATTGATGTTGAAATGGCAAATCGACCAGAAAAACACAACTGGCTTCAAGATATTGCTCATAATATAGAACACCAAAGGGAACAGGCATAATTCGGTCCTCTTTGTTCCTCAACGTGACCAAATTATACTTTCAAAGTACGTTTTCCACGCTAAATCCGCTAAACCCTTGGGAGAAAAGACTATGGCATCACAGGCCAGAACAAAAAGATAAACTTAACCTTTGTTGTTTTTCGAAATAACTGTGACTTACAATACGCCGTGCATGCACTTTATATTCGTTGTAAACTTGGCAATGGACTACAATGAAGCCTTCTATAGCGTTCATAGACTGAAAAAGGCGGTCACTAGGTCACCAAGACTACACACGAGTGCTACAAGAACTTTTCCCTGATGTTAAAGTGTTTAACGGTCTCAGCGTATACCACGTATTTCAACTGAATCTATCATTAGTACTTCTAGCTCCAGCTACTTTCTCTATGATGATAAAGTGTGTAACGATTGTAACGTATACTACGGATATGAACTGAATTAATTAAAATAATAACAACTGAATCTATCATTAGTACTTCTAGCTCCAGCTACTTTCTCTATGATGATAAAGTGTGTAACGATTTTAACGTATACTACGGATATGAACTGAATTAATTAAAATAATAACAACTGAATCTATCATTAGTACTTCTACCTCCAGCTACTTTCTCTATGATGATAAAGTGTGTAACGATTTTAACGTATACTACGGATATGAACTGAATTAATTAAAATAATAACAATAATAATAATATTATTATTATATTAATAATAATAATAATAATAATAATATTATTATTATTATTATTATTAATAAAAATATTAATATATTAATAATAATAATAATAATAATAATAATATTATTATTATTATTATTATTATTAATATAATAATAATAATAATATTATTATTATTATTATTATTATTATTATTATTGTTATTATTTTAATTAATTCAGTTCATATCCGTAGTATACGTTAAAATCGTTACACACTTTATCATCATAGAGAAAGTAGCTGGAGGTAGAAGTACTAATGATAGATTCAGTTGTTATTATTTTAATTAATTCAGTTCATATCCGTAGTATACGTTAAAATCGTTACACACTTTATCATCATAGAGAAAGTAGCTGGAGGTAGAAGTACTAATGATAGATTCAGTTGTTATTATTTTAATTAATTCAGTTCATATCCGTAGTATACGTTAAAATCGTTACACACTTTATCATCATAGAGAAAGTAGCTGGAGCTAGAAGTACTAATGATTGATTCAGTTGTTATTATTTTAATTAATTCAGTTCATATCCGTAGTATACGTTACAATCGTTACACACTTTATCATCATAGAGAAAGTTGTAGTAGTGGTATTATTTATTATTAAATTAATTCAGCTCATATACGTCGTATACGTTAAAAGCGTTAAGCACTTTATCCTCACAGAGAAAGCTGTACTATTAGCAGCTGTAGTACACATAGTAGAAGGAGAAGTTAATAAATTCAATTAATATACGCAGCGTACAAGCTAAGAACTCTACCGGTGATGTTAAGGTGTATACCGGTTTTAACTTGTTCTCCGTATATGAACGGAATAAATTAAAACACAACAATATTTAATGAATTCATCGTGCTGAACTGTAATTGGTGGTTTAGTTCCCAAATGGTCTTACACGTTTCTATAAGAACAAGCTTAGGCCAATCCAAGGTGAGTTCCTATTCCCTTCGGCCTGCTTTCGAACTGTAATTGGTCTACGATCATCTTGGGGCCGCATTAAATAGAGGGAAACATGAACCGAGTACTTTAGTGCGTTGCTTAATTTTAAAATGAGCAAGCCGTGCTCCCAGCTTAATAGTAAGCTTATTCGTGATAAAGCGGAATGTAGTATCATCGCAAAAGTTGAGAAACAGTGTTCTGTCGTCGGATTTAAGTGTGTATGGCGTGTAAAAGACCAGGAAATAGAGAATGCACGGAACTGGATCTGCGAAAAACGAGACGAGTGCGATCTGAAGTTATCAAAAGTCAACGGAGTCTGTTTCTTCTTTTCCTCGATAAGTACGTCAAAATTAGACACCAAAAAACGAAAAACGCCACAGAGATCACAAGCACTAAGAGAATGCGACGATTCAGGTGACGAGTCTGCAATTAGTGCTTCGCAACTGTCATCGCCTGGCAAGAAAGTATTTCCAGCCATTTCGTATTGGGTGGCATGCCAAACGCCAAACGGATCAGCAATGAACCCGCTAAAACTACAAAGCGCGCTTGGAAGCTGTGGTCTAGAATTTTATGTTTCAAGAGCGACAAGAAAGAAGGGAAGCCACGACCTAAATAAGCTTTGTCAAGTACTCAAGGACCACAAAAACCCATGTTTAATGGAACTCGTTCAAACGTCCTATTGGCATTGTTTTCGGTGAGTAAGTCATTTCTAATCTTTTAGTCAAATCCAATTTTCAACAAACCAAAACTCGCATTCATACTATTTTCACACTCAAATTCACAACAAAATGAATATCGTACTAGCCCGTTTAGAGCCAGGTGTAGTCATTGATACATTTTGAAGCGCTAATTTGTAGCAAACTATAGGTTTCCATCGTTTGGTGTAATAATATTTTCTTTGGGGAATAAAGCAAAAAATGACACTTCTGACGTTTTATTTTCGCATTTTTAGTATGTTCATTAGTATCTGTAGTCCATTTTGTTGTCATCCTTTTGTTCAGTTCTGTAACTGCATTTAATTATTTATACGTCCTTTGATTATTTTAGTGTAGTTCGTTAGTGCCTCTGATGTATCTATTGTTTGTCATTGGTCTGTTATGTAATCGCCTTTATTGCTGTATTGTTACTTCAGGTTTCGCAGCTTTTGGTTACCTATTTGTTTTGAATTTTTTCTTCCTTTTTTGTTGTATTGCAGAGCTTTGCAACAGGAACTTGCAGTAAGCGATGACGAGGGCTCCCAATTTTCTTCCCTGACCGAAAATGTTGTTCGTCTTCGTGTGGTTAACAAAGATTTCAAGGCAATGATGGTAAACTCTGTTTCCGAGCTACGCCGAGCTGGCCTCATGATTGACACCTTCGGCCTGGATGACATCGTGCCCAGTACAACGCAGACATCAGTCTCCCCTTCTTTGCACAAGCCACTTTCCAACCCGGTGACGGTTCTGTGCAACGACATACAGCTGGCAATGAGAAAATTGCACTACACCATCTATCGCGGAGACATTTACAAGCAAGTGGCCAAGGCACACTTCACGTTTCAATACCTATGTTCGATGAAGACGTTTCTGCATAGTTTGATGGGCAACGAAGCGTTTAAAGATCGCCTCATTCAACTCATACAACGTGTATTACCAATAATGAGTGAACCAGAAAGCTCCCTGATGCCCCAACTCAAAATAGAGAGAGATCTCATAGAAGTCAACGACGGTTGGTTGTGGAGCTTTTCTTCTGGATCTTTCGTTCAAGGAATTATACCAGAATCACAGGTGCGAATCAATAATTTTCAAGAAATTGTTTATTATTCTTTTCTAAAACGTGAAGTTTGGAGCTCGTAATTTACCTTTTGTTGACACCCAAAGTCACAGCTTCCGTTTGATTCGATCGCAAAGGAACTAACTTAATAAATGGTAAAAATTTCTTTTCAGATCTCCTGCTCATGGAAATAATACTTACTCAGAGTCAAGTGTTTTTCTGTATTTTTTTGGATAATGAAACATTGGAGAGTAGACAGGCAAAGTATTAATGTAGTATGTCACAGATAAAAGAATATATATTCATGTCATATTTTCTCTCTTACCTTGCAGAAAGGAATAACCTCCCCGAGAGCATTCGTGGACTACGATCACATCAAAGATCCCGAACCCAAATACTTCGAAGAGATCCTACGAAACAGCCTCTCCGAAGATGACATCAAGAGGTTCTGCACAGATTTCCTGGCTTTGTTCCGACCCAAACCGCACAAGCAACCAGTGGCATGCGCAATTGGTCCCGCCGACAGTGGCAAGACAAGTCTGTTCTCACCCGTTTTCCAAATAGTGCCGTTAAATCGAATTGCTCGAGTAACAAAACAGAAAAACTTAAACAAAGCCATGATCGACAGATACACCGAAGTGATCTTCCTTGACGAAGCCTTTGCGGGATTACTTGACGTGGATGATTGGAAAATCATCTGTCAGGGAGGTTTTACATCCCACGATGCGAAATGGAAAAACGCAGAGGGATTTCTCTGCACAGCGACGATGTTCGTTACATGCCAGGCCGATATGGACTTTGGCGCCGACCACAACGAAGCGATGGACAGACGCTTGAACAGATATTTCTTTAAGAGTCTTCCGAGTGTCGTACCTGAGGCAAACAACTGGTTACGAGAACACGCCATGGACTGCATTGCATGGGCCCAGAAGATAGCAGGGAACAGCCAACAAAATGCAGTCACGACGCCATCTGCGCAGGAAGGCGGCTTACCCCAAGAGGAATTGGAAAACATCCTTGGTGTATCCCTAGATGAAGAAGACGTGGAAGGATCTACTCAGCCCGGGTGCAGCAGAGAAAACGAGTTCCAGTCAGGGGAGTCTTCCCATGAATCCGACACTAGCGAAACTAGCGGATTAGAAACACTTCGTCGGGAAGAGGAAACTACAGATAAAGAGGGTTTAAGAGGACGACAACTGGCTATTATGTTGCAAAGCAAAGAAAGAGTCAACCGAGTGAGAAAGCGCACATCAGAAGCAATTCGCAACCGTCGTCTGGCTGATCGTCGCAGCTTTCTTGTGGAGTTGGGAGTGGTTGGTCCATTGGAGGCGAACGAACAAGTAACTGATCCTGACAGTCCCCTGCCGACACCTCTAGAAGAAAGAAAAGAGAGAACAATTTAAGAGAGAAAGAAACAACGCGAATTGCAAAAACGCCTTGACGAGCAAGAGAAGATTAAACGAGCCTATGAAAATCCCTGGCTTGTAAACTTAGAAAAAGAGATGGCCGACCACAGTAAACGGATGGAAGAAACGGAGAACGACGAAGAACGGGCGGTGATGAAAAGTCTGCTAGAAGTCAACAGTGACAAACTGCGTTTGTACCACGAACGCAAAGGGACACTGCGTTTGCCGAGTGCAGTCGAAAAGAGGAAGAGCTTCTGTTTAGAAAACGAATTGGTGGAAAAGTCCTGCGTGAACTTGATCCGTGACGTGTTTTCGCCGCTTCCAGTGATACTCGGCCCAGTCAGTCAGTCTTGCGGTACCCCATTGAGAACAGGCCAGGAGTCATCAGACGACCAAGATGACGACGACTCGTTGTTTATTACTCCGAAGACGCCCTCGTACGTTCCGCAGTACAACGTGGAATTTCTCTGCCCACCATCACCGCTAATGGTGCACAGTCCAAGAAAACGGCCCCGCGTTCAGAGCCACGCACTGCCCAAAAAGCAACAATTATTGACACGTTCTTTTCAATCACAGCAATAATAATTTTGTTATAAAATGTCTAAAATGTACCTGATGTCAATTTAAACGAGAGATTGAGTTTTGCAAGTACTGTGAACTTGACAACAGCGTTCAGAGTGATATTGAAAGAGTGTACTAAATAACTACATAAGTTCATAATAAAGTTTTCCTGTTGAGTTATGTTGTCCGTGATTGAACTCACAATCTCGAGATTCCAACAAACAGCGTGTCTAATAAGGCAATTCTTTTTACATGAACTTGAGCTCTGCCCTTTTCTTTAGAGAGTCTGCCATTCTTCCCTCTTGAAATTTGAATTTGGGATCTCACAAGATGGCAGTCCACTGTCCAAATCCGTGTTTATCTATCCCTTCTTGTAGAAATTTGTCCTCGTCGGCCGTAAATTTTAAGATCCGACGATGACTCCGTTGAATGCGCAAGGGCGTAGTTGAGGAGACAACCTTTTTGGGAGGCATGATTGTTCTTTCTGCAGTTTCAACTGATGGCGACGAGCTTAAAGTTGAACAGCCAAACCTCGTGTGGACTTCCTTGTCCACTTCCGATCCCTTGGTACCTTGTAGCTTTTGTAGACACTCGTGAGCTTTGACAGCAACTTCGCGCGATCTTTGCTTTTGATAGTGAACTTTTGCAACGGCGGAACTGTGTTGAACTGAATTGAGGCTTTGCGTCTCGACAATTTGACGATAGCGCGTCGGATGAATGAACTTTCCGATTGCATCAAACACTAGTTTACTCATGACGTCGCCCAATTTGCTGTGCTGGCCTCCATTTCTCGTGACCAGAACGAACTCGCACTGGGGTTTTAGCAATGGCCTTAAGAAATGTATGTAGCTATCGAGCACCTGCATGCTTGCATCGGTCAGAATTAAGGAGTCAAATCCATATTTGCTAGCAGTCTTGAACTTTTTCTGGTCGATGAATCCCCCGTTCTCCTTAGCTGCTCTGACCATGTCCACTGTCAAATATTGATAAGTCATAGGGCGAGACCCCTTCACCTTGATAAACAAATACACTGCGACAAATTTCGTGGCAAATGTTAAGTCCGAAGGATTAACTTGACCTGGAATAGTTTTGCACGTCTTCACAGTGTTCTCGTAACGAGGCAAATGAAATGTCACCACTTCTAACAGTTCTTCCATGGTTGCCCAGTGCCCCCTAGCATCCAAAGTTTCAATGTCTAGATCTTGTGTCCACTGCAGTCTCATCATCTTTGCCACCGTCTTGCGCGCTCGTTTAAGGTACAGTTCCGTTGAGGACAAATTTCGAAGATCTGTGTCTGATGCGCCGTTTATTTTTCTGAAGTCGATTAATTCGGAGATCGCATCAATGTAGCCCAATCGGCCACCGTGTCCGAGTTTGCATTCATCTTGCAAGTAGCCGATAAACTTGAACAACAGACTATGAGAACACAGGCTAAAGTCCAGCACTTCAAAACTCAATTCATCTTCATCTTCGCAGCAAAATTTGAGAAATTTAAAGCATCTCTTGGCTATCTGCTGAGCTGCACGATCTTTCTTGCAACCCCCACCACTTCCAGTCAACCATTTCGTGAATAACTCGCCAATTTGGCTGGAAACTGAAAACGAAGGCATTACCCTGGCAGTTTGTTTTGTGATTTCACCCGATGTGTCATCATCGGCAAGTTCTTTGGTACTTGAAACGTCGGGTTTTTCGTCAAAGAAAAAGAACCAACTGTGCTTGGTGTTCACATGTTTCCTGCAGCCACGTTGACTTTTAAATCCATCGTGATCACACGTTTGTATTGGACAGTGATACAAGCTATCTGTTTCTTCTTTTTCCAAGTGAAGCCGTTTTGGTTTTGGTGATGAGCCATCAATTTTCGACCAGTCAACCTTACCCTTTTTGTTCATGTCGAACATCTGAGTGATTCACACAATTTGTTCCACTTACATAAATAGTGAACAAAACACAAAGGCGACAAAAAACAATGGCTGTATTGTGCAAGTTTAAACTTGCTCCAACCTGCCCCAATTTGCCCCTGCTTGCTCAGGCATGTGTCTGCTTGCCACTGTTCATTATTCTTAAGTAAGCTTACAAATTTGAGGTGATGTATGGCGTTGGTGTGATTATATTCAACCTTGCCCGGGCAAGTCCATAAGGGCCTCAAAAAGTCTTTAAAAATCTGCTATTGACTCTGCTTCGTGTTGTTTGAAACTAAAAACACTACACCAAATGTTTTTGCCAATTAAAAAGCGATAAAATCATAGATGGCAAGAAAAGAAGAATGTTTCTGTTGAACAAGATGTAGAAAGGAACTGTCATTTCTAAATAGGAACCATTTTACATAAATAGGAACTAATGGTTAGGAACAAACTGTTCCACGTGCCAATAAAAAGGAACATTTCGTTCAAAAGGGAACCTGTTAATGGGAACAATTGTTCCTCAAGTGAATAAAAAGGAACCAATTTTTCAAAACAGGAACAATGTTAGAAAGGAACAAACGTTCCTTTACAAAAAAAGGAACGTAATTAATTGGGAACCAAAGTTCCTCGTGTCAGCATAAAGGAACAGCCACTCTAAAAGGGAACGCATTAATAGGAACAATTGTTCCTCAAGCGATTCAAAAGGACCAAAATGATAAAAGAGGAACAATACCATTGGGAACACCTGTTCCTAGGCCACTCATTTAGGAACAAAAAGTTCCTTTCAATGTTACAAATTCGGAACAAAAGGTTCTTTTTAGCTCTAAATGAACACTTTGTTCCTATTTTTAACAGCAATTTGTTCCTTTTGATGCTAAAAGGACCACTCCAAAGAGGAACAATCATCTCTTAATCGGAACGTTCCCAAAGCAAAAATGGGAACAGTGCTCAAAAATAAAAGTAAGTTAAAAAGCCACTTAAAGGATGAATAAAATATGCCAAAGCATCTTTAGTTATGACTCTCTATACTGAACAGATACAACAGCCAAAATTTGATTGATAAAATCATGCTAGAACATGTTCAAATTTGAAAGTAAAAATTTTGGGAAACGTATAAGAACGAAAGAACGAACGAACGAACGAACGAACGAACGAACGAAACGAGGGGTACTGAGTTATCGAGTTATCAATGAATATTCAAGAATTCGACGGAGTTGAGAACAACAAAGACGACGTTTCTTGAAGGTCGCATAACTGGTTATGGGCTCCTGGGGCCCGTTTCTCGAAAATCCCGATAACTTTTGGGGCCCGCAAAGCTATTTTATGTGCGCGATGTTTACATTAAAGATTTAAATTTTGTTGGTTTTAAAAGCTAAGCAATAAAATTCTCAGTTGCTAGAACAAGTCGGGCTGATATGTGGCCCCAAAACTACGCCAACATTTTATAGATTTTGATTTTAAAATATAGCCATGCCTCGAAAAGTTACCGGGACTTTCGAGAAACGGGCCCCCGGAGACGTTGAAGTAACTTTGCATGAACCACCATAACAAAATAAAAGTACCAGATCATGTAGTAAAGGATCTAATCAGCAAAAAAAATTATAATAATAATAAATACAGAACCATGGACATACGATAAAAAAAACAAAGCTGATTCTCCACCGTGGAATTAGCCTTGCTTTTTTATCGTATGGGCTTCCTACCCGGGCTAATCAGTTTCTCCATACTGATATAGCCCTTGTTTTACACTGAACTCGGATAATTTCAAAAGTAAAATCATTTCTGATGTTATGTGGTTGCTTAATGATATCCTATGGGGGTGAGGACGGAAGAGGGCTCATGTTTTGACCGTGGTTTTCTGGGGGGACAGGAGTAGGTTATTGTAATGCCTCCATGACGCTTACATTTGGAGGTGTTAGGGGACCCTGTGAAAAATGTTGGCCCGACCGATTGTTGTACGCCACAATTTTCGAAAGGGTATTGGACATTATTATTCAACAAATTGTCACTATGCCCATATATGGTAAGGAAGCCCTCAATATCTGTCATCCTACATGACAGATATCCTGTGATATACGTAAATGACCATATTTGGAAGTGCACTGCAGATTTTCTTTCATTACTTGTTTGGTGGCCATTTTGAAAAGCGAGGCAGTTTTATCAGTGTTCTCCGCAAATTTTAACTCCCTGGAAGAAACTTTCCATGATTAAATGCTCTCAAAAAGCCAACAAGTATTTGCTTCAGCTCACAAAGATATCCAGAGGTTGAATTGGAATTTTCATAGTGAGAACTCAACCAAGAAAATGCTATTGCGAACTAAGCAGCAAACTTGCTCACGGAAAGTTGTAAAGTTGCAAAGATTTTAATTCACAGGAAGAGGACTTATTCTCGGTAAGGTAGCAATATTTATTTTTTACTTTGTCTTGTTATTTCCAGACATGAGTTTGTAAATAAGTCTTTTTAAGTGAACGGTAGTAAACTTCGATTTCTTGAAGTTCTGTTTTGATTCATTATGTGTTGCTAGCTTTTAGCGTTTTCATCATAGAACCATAGTTTTTCTCGTTCTGAAAATGGTAGTCGATGAGAATTTGTTGAATAATAAAACAATTATCCTGCTCAATCTTGCGGAACATCCCCTGATTTAGCCAACTCGGCCTACGGCCTCGTCGGCTAAGTATCAGGTGATATTCCGCGCGATTTCGCAGGATAATTGTTAATTATACGGATCAAAATGCGACATTTAAATAGTGAAAATAAATGGAAAAGCTTTCAATACTCGATTCAAATAGACTGGAAATTGAGGGCTAACAGCAACAAATTAATGTTTTCCAGGACAGGATATAGAGAAAAGAGAAGACAAAAACTGAAAAATGAGGCATGCATTTGGGCCTTGGACTTCCTGAGGGTTTTTAAGCTTAGCCGGTGTTCGACGCTTTTTATAGATGTCTTCAAGGTCAATGGCATCCACTCCTGTAATTTGTAGGTATCCAGAACACCCCTCCCTTTTTATCACCTTTCTGTAAAGCGCAGATATAAACGCCTTCTATTTTGAGAGCCTTGAGAAAACAATATTTCACCTCCCCATTCGTTTCTCCAGGCCATTTTGTTGCTGACTGAGGAGTACGTTTCTTGTAAGAAATAAAACTCTGCCTTCAAATCTTGAAGGTTTTAAATCAGGGAGGCAACTTGGTCAATCTATTGTGGGTTTGGAGTTTCGCAATACATATGCCAAAGCCCCTCACATAACACCCCAGAGACATGGTTACGTAACCCGTGCACCTAAATGCACTAATCAAGGATACCCAGGGGACACGCCTAGCGGCGTGTTATACAAACGTTAAACAATCTGTATACAAAAACCTGCTAATAAACTGTATTCGCTGCATACCAGTAGAAAATACATTTTCGTCCTCTTGTGCTGTTTTTGTTTCAAATGGAAAGGTGGAATTCATTGCGAACGACCAAGGAAACCGAACAACACCGAGCTACGTTGCCTTCACGTAAACCGAAAGGTCGATCGGGGATGCTGCAAAAAATCAAGTCGCTATGAATCCCTCTAACACAGTTTTCGGTGAGTTTTGGGCACAGCCTTGTGATTGAACAATGGAAGAGCTGTGATTCAATTTCCGCTTTTATTTTTGCAGATGCGAAGCGACTGATCGGTCGGAGATTTGACGATCCTAGTGTCCAGTCCGACATGAAAAACTGGCCCTTCACGGTATCAAAGTTCATGCTGTTTTAAAAACTGTAATACTGGAGAAAATTTTTAGCTGTCCTCTTAGTTGCGAGTAAAAAAAGCTCAAAATAGCGTAGGCTTAGAAGAAGTTTTTCATACTAGGCTTAGATTAACTTATATATGCAATAAGCTAAATTGCTAAGTTTGGTTCAATCACTGTCTAGGGTTGTCCACAGCGTTGCATGTTTAATATTACTGAGAAATGCAAAATAATGTTTACTTTATTTTATTTCAATTTTTTTTTGTCTTTTTGGGTAGGTTATCAACGACTCTAGGAAACCAAAAATACGCGTGGAATATAAGGGAGAAGCAAAAACATTTTACGCCCAAGAGGTGCCATGCTTTTACTATTACAAGTAATCCATGCCAACACTTACAAACACATGTCGTCTTCTCAGTAAAACGACATTAGGAGCGGTTAACTGGCAATGAATATTCTACGTGGTCAGGAGCACGTGATAGGCTTTTGACGCGGTTGCACAGCTATGATTTTTCTAAAGCTTGTTTGGCGAATTTTATCTCCAGGAACTAGAGACCTTGCTTTTTCGAAAAATGTTGGAACCTAGAGACCCACATGTCCATGCTGTAGTTGACATTTGTTTTTGGTTTGGAAATTTTGAAACCACTTTATCGCCCCCGTAGGCCCGTAGGGATTTTGCAAAATCCCGAGAAGGCATCCTTAAAGGTCACGCGTATATAATAAAGGGAAGTAAAGTACTTACAGTTAAAATATATGGTATATATACCAGATCAAATCTCGATTTGCCAGAACAGAACGCGCACAGAATAAATGGGTAATGATGACGTTTCATCACTAAACGCCCGAACGGAATAAATGGGTAATGATGACGTAGCATCAGGAAACATATGGGTCATGCGACGGTGTCAGTAAATCATAAGTCTCTGCCTAGGGAGTGCACGATATTCATAGAAAACGTGTGGGTTGTTTTGCTGTCATTCATACTGTAAGCGCTTCCTTACCGCACATGTTTTCAATATATGTAAAATCCCGAAGAGCAGCTGTCTTGCAGGCGAAAGAGAAACTACAGTTTTTATTTTCGTTTGCCTCATTTTATTCCCGTAGAAAGCCGACGTAAAATTTCCAGCCACGAGAAGGAAAAGTTCGAGTTCCACTTAAGAAATTTTGGATCAAGGGACGCTAAAGACTTTTTGTCAGACACGCATTTAATATACAGAAATCATTTAGAAACGATTTGTCGACACAGATCACTCTGGGGGACTGAAAGCCTTGGTCCATAAACAACCAAGCATTGCTTAGCGAACGAGTGAATCTCAACACCAGTAGACCCTACAAACATCAGTTAGGTTCTTAACTCGCGAGAAATATTGCGTTACAATATTGCATTAGGTCGCGTGGAAACAAAACAACTCTAGAACTTGCCTTCAGAAAAAGCTCATGGAAACAGTGAATTTCTTGTGAAATTTCTAGGTCAATTTTTCAGTTGCAAGTCTAGCTGCGACCTCATTATTTATAACTTTTCGGCTATCTCTAAAATAGGGAATGGGGAATGGAGAATGGAGAATGGAGAATGGAGAATGGAGAATGGAGAGTGGAGAATGGAGAATGGAGGAACGGGGAATGGGGAACGGGGAACGGGGAACGGGGAATCTCTAAAATAGGGAATCTCTAAAATAGGGAATCTCTAAAACGGGGAATCTCTAAAATAGGGAATCTCTAAAACGGGGAATCTCTAAAATAGGGAATCTCTAAAATAGGGAATCTCTAAAACGGGGAATCTCTAAAATAGGGAATCTCTAAAACGGGGAATCTCTAAAATAGGGAATCTCTAAAACGGGGAATCTCTAAAATAGGAAATCTCTAAAACGGGTAATCTCTAAAACGGGGAATCTCTAAAATAGGGAATCTCTAAAACGGGGAATCTCTAAAACGGGGAATCTCTAAAATAGGGAATCTCTAAAACGGGGAATCTCTAAAATGGGGAATCTCTAAAACGGGGAATCTCTAAAAGAGGGAACCTCTAAAACGGGGAATCTCTAAAATAGGGAATCTCTAAATCCACAAGCCCGAACTAAAATCTCATGTCTGTTTTTCTCTCTACCATAATTTGGAAAGGATAGATAACCCAAGGGACCCTATAAACGCGTTGCGTGACCAACTCGTCACACATCCCTTTAATAAGGCACCGTAATTGCAGTTTGAAGAGAGGTATCTTTTTCGGTGTAATAAAATTGAGTGAACTGAAATAAATCACATCCTGCTGATTGTGATACAATTTATTTTTGTGTGTTGACTGCCGATACTACTTGCAACGCTTCTTTAAGTCTTATTCCACGCTCCAGTTTCTCATTACTGTCACCTGTATTTTGATTGAACTGGTTAGCATTTGTATTACAATAAGAAGATACTGCACAGCTAAGTCGCGGAAACGCACACAGGAACGTTGTTGGCCAGATTCCATCCCTACTATCCTGTTTACATTTCAAATAAAGAGTTTATGTTTACTACACGTAGAAGAGAGTCAGAACACCTCGACTTCTCATTCTGAACAGTGCGTAAGATATTTGATGCAAACTGACGGACCCGTGAGGAAACCGAAACTAAATAGGATCCAAACCCACCAATGGCAGTTCACGTTTGTAATGGGAATTCTTTGGATAATTTTTTCATGGCCAATCAAAGAAAACGTAATGATAACTTTGTACAAGTGGCATCGGAACGGCGCGCAGCACTGTAACAGAAAAGCGCTGCTTCGATTGCGAATTGCCGAGTCGACCAAGCCGTGTTCCACCGTGGAAAGGTAAGCAAACATCACCACCCGTGATACCCTGCTAACAGAGACTTTTCGTTTTGTATTCACGATAAACAAAACAACTAAGCGAAATACGAGAGACGCGAACATCATCGTACATGCTAAGAAAACTTTCCAGAAAGAATTAACACTCTGCTAGCAGGGTATACCTATAAACTGTAAACTGTTAAGCACGTTTTCGAATTCTCATATGAACGGTAACAATACCTATGTTGTATTATTTTACTGTAAGCAAACGAAAAAATGTACAACAGCCTCATTTTACCAATAACTAATAAAGGAGCCATTTACGCTGGCTTTGCGCCTCGAGCCAACAACATGTGACTGTGATGTCGTGACCTTTTACGTCTCGACTGTGATGGCGTGACTTTTGACATCTTCAGCCAAAAACATGTTGCGTTTTGAGAGGTGACTGTTATTGTCTAGACTTGTTCCAGATATACCTTATTTTTACTTATTTTCGTGCGTCTTAATTTTAGCGAATTGATAAAAAAAATTGAGAAATTAAAGGCCAGCACAAAAAATTACGTAAATTTCTCACGAGTGTATTACATTCTGCGTGTGTAAATTTTGAGAGGATTTTTTTGTGCTGGCCTTTAATTTCTCAATTTTTTTTTCAATTCGCTAAAATTAAGACGCGCGAAAATAAGTAAAAATAAGGTATATCTGGAACAAGTCTAGACAATAACAGTCACCTCTCAAAACGCAACATGTTTTTGGCTGAAGATGTCAAAAGTCACGCCATCACAGTCGAGACGTAAAAGGTCACGACATCACAGTCACATGTTGTTGGCTCGAGGCGCAAAGCCCGCGTAAATGGCTCCTTTATTAGTTATTGGTAAAATGAGGCTGTTGTACAGCCTCAAGTTTTCTTAGCATGTACGATGATGTTCGCGTCTCTCGTATTTCGCTTAGTTGTTTTGTATAGCCGCTGTGGCTAAATGACCGGCAGCCGGTCAAGGTTTTCAAAACACTAAATGACCGGCAGTTCTATATTTTTGACAAATTTAGGAAAATCGAATAATTTATCCGATCTAAACTATGATATTTTGATTAAGATGTGTTAAGCGATTCGGAAGACCTTAATAGTTTTTAAACTCAACCTTTTGTTTGCGCTGGGCATAGAGTACGAAGCGATGTGTTGTGACACTTAAGTTCTGTTCAGGGCTGACTGCCGGTCAAGGTTTTCAAAACACTAAATGGCCGGCAGTCCGATTTGTTTGGCAATTTCGGCTAAATCGACGAACCCATCCGATCCAAAGGATAATATTTTGATTAAGATGTGTTAAGCGATTCGGAAGACTTTTATAGTTTTAAAACTCAACATTTTGTTTACGCTGGGCACAGAATACGGAGCCATGAGTTGCGAAACAATTGCTGGTCAAGGTCGTCAAAACACTAAATGACCGGCAGTCCGATTTGTTTGGCAATTTCGGCTAAATCGCCGAACCCATCCGACCCAAAGGATGATATTTTGATTAAGATGTGTTAGGCAATTCGGAAGACTTTTATGGTTTTAAAGCTCAACATTTCCCGCCAACAGTCGCGTAAAGTGTCACGAAACACCACAAGCATATCCGTCCTGGAGCAGCTACAGATGTAAAAGTGCTTCCTAATTCTTGCTGGGCAAAACGAAAGATAAATGATTTGACTAACGCAGATCCTTTTTTTCTTGATAAAAGTTTTACAAAAATTGTAGCGAGAAAATTTTGATTGTCAAACAGTTATTAATACTTAACCAGAAATGAATGTGTTGTCACGAATTCCCTCTCCCAACACAAAGTTTCAAGCGCAAAGTAAACCAAGGGATCAGTTTCGAAACGAAAGTCTTTCAAATCGCTTAACACATCTTAATCAAAATATCATAATTTAGGTTGGACAAATTCTTCGATTTTCCTGAATTTGTCAAAAAATTTAAAACTGCCGGTCATTTAGTGTTTTGACAACGTTGACCGGCAGTAATGTGTGGAGTTTCGCAACTCACGATCATCGCTTCGTATTCTATGCCCAGCGTAAACTAAAGGTTGAGTTTAAAAACTATTAGGGTCTTCAGAATGGCTTAACACATCTTAATCAAAATATCATCCTTTGGATCGGATGGGTTGGTCGATTTAGCCGAAATTGCAAAACTAATCGGACTGCCGGCCATTTAGTGTTTTGAAAACCTTGACCGGCAGTCAGCCCTGAACAGAACTTGTCACAACACATCGCTTCGTACTCTATGCCCAGCGTAAACAAAAGGTTGAGTTTAAAAACTATTAAGGTCTTCCGAATCGCTTAACACATCTTAATCAAAATATCATAGTTTAGATCGGATAAATTATTCGATTTTCCTAAATTTGTCAAAAATATAGAACTGCCGGTCATTTAGTGTTTTGAAAACCTTGACCGGCTGCCGGTCATTTAGCCACAGCGATAGCTTATCGTGAATACAAAACGAAAAGTCTCTGTTAGCAGGGTATCACGGTTGGTGATGTTTGCTTACCTTTCCACGGTGGAACACGGCTTGGTCGACTCGGCAATTCGCAATCGAAGCAGCGCTTTTCTGTTACAGTGCTGCGCGCCGTTCCGATGCCACTTGTACAAAGTTATCATTACGTTTTCTTTGATTGGCCATGAAAAAATTATCCAAAGAATTCCCATTACAAACGTGAACTGCCATTGGTGGGTTTGGATCCTATTTAGTTTCGGTTTCCTCACGGGTCCGTCAGTTTGCATCAAATATCTTACGCACTGTTCAGAATGAGAAGTCGAGGTGTCCTGACTCTCTTCTACGTGTAGTAAACATAAACTCTTTATTTGAAATGTACACAGGAAAGTGGGGATGGAACCTGGCCAACAACGTTCCTGTGTGCGTTTCCGCGACTTAGCTGTGCAGTATCTTCTTATTGTAATACAAATGCTAACCAGTTCAATCAAAATACAGGTGACAGTAATGAGAAACTGGAGCGTGGAATAAGACTTAAAGAAGCGTTGCAAGTAGTATCGGCAGTCAACACACAAAAATAAATTGTATCACAATCAGCAGGATGTGATTTATTTCAGTTCACTCAATTTTATTACACCGAAAAAGATACCTCTCTTCAAACTGCAATTACGGTGCCTTATTAAAGGGATGTGCGACGAGTTGGTCACGCAACGCGTTTATAGGGTCCCTTGGGTTATCTATCCTTTCCAAATTATGGTAGAGAGAAAAACAGACATGAGATTTTAGTTCGGGCTTGTGGATTTAGAGATTCCCTATTTTAGAGATTCCCCGTTTTAGAGGTTCCCTCTTTTAGAGATTCCCCGTTTTAGAGATTCCCCATTTTAGAGATTCCCCGTTTTAGAGATGCCCTATTTTAGAGATTCCCCGTTTTAGAGATTCCCCGTTTTAGAGATTCCCTGTTTTAGAGATTCCCCGTTTTAGAGATTCCCCGTTTTAGAGATTTCCTATTTTAGAGATTCCCCGTTTTAGAGATTCCCTATTTTAGAGATTCCCCGTTTTAGAGATTCCCTATTTTAGAGATTCCCCGTTTTAGAGATTCCCTATTTTAGAGATTCCCTATTTTAGAGATTCCCCGTTTTAGAGATTCCCTATTTTAGAGATTCCCCGTTTTAGAGATTCCCTATTTTAGAGATTCCCTATTTTAGAGATTCCCTATTTTAGAGATTCCCCATTTTAGAGATTCCCCGTTTTAGAGATTCCCTATTTTAGAGATTCCCTATTTTAGAGATTCCCCGTTTTAGAGATTCCCCATTTTAGAGATTCCCCGTTTTAGAGATTCCCTATTTTAGAGATTCCCCATTTTAGAGATTCCCCGTTTTAGAGATTCCCTGTTTTAGAGATTCCCCGTTTTAGAGATTCCCCGTTTTAGAGATTTCCTATTTTAGAGATTCCCCGTTTTAGAGATTCCCTATTTTAGAGATTCCCCGTTTTAGAGATTCCCTATTTTAGAGATTCCCCGTTTTAGAGATTCCCTATTTTAGAGATTCCCTATTTTAGAGATTCCCCGTTTTAGAGATTCCCTATTTTAGAGATTCCCCGTTTTAGAGATTCCCTATTTTAGAGATTCCCTATTTTAGAGATTTCCTATTTTAGAGATTCCCCGTTTTAGAGATTCCCCGTTTTAGAGATTCCCTATTTTAGAGATTCCCCGTTTTAGAGATTCCCTATTTTAGAGATTCCCTATTTTAGAGATTCCCCGTTTTAGAGATTCCCCATTTTAGAGATTCCCTATTTTAGAGATTCCCCGTTTTAGAGATTCCCTATTTTAGAGATTCCCCGTTCCCCGTTCCCCGTTCCCCATTCCCCGTTCCTCGATTCCCCATTCCCTATTTTAGAGATAGCCGAAATCTCAGCACATTTTACTTGATTGATTTCGAATTCAATTCCTGTGGTTGAATGTCTCTGTGAGAAATCTCGCTTGCGTCCGAATCACGTTCGTGGTTCTTTGTTTACATTGCGTATAAGGAAATTATTTCCATGTCGCTGGAAGTTGCTTTCCCGCATTTTAGTACAATTTCCCTATAAACTTTCGACTACAATGTTTGTTCTAATAAAGAACTTGGTTTATCGAAGAAGAAAAGTTTTATTTCAGCAATATAGGAAGAACAAATCGTTTGAGGAACGCGACTCGCGCAATTAGCTTCACCTTTATCCTCCTGCTGTTTATTGTTCGTTTATTGTCCCTCATTCAAAAATTGGTAGGTTCGACCAGTTTGCACCCAAACAATACCCAAGCATTTACCCAAGCACAAAGAAGTTCCACGGTTGACAGAAGAAACAGAGCTCATTTGCATTAGTGATCGACGTGTTGCAATTAGCGCGATTCCGTACGTTCATGAAACCTCTTAGCACTGGACTGTGTACTAATCTCAACTTGGCCTGCTTCTGTGGAAACAATCTAAAACCTAAATTATACTACAGAAAAATAAATACCACACAAAAGTGTTTCTAAGTAAATCAAGGAAAAGGAAACCTCCAAACTCAGTAAATACGATCACAAGACCTCTTAACAGCGGGGGCAGTTGTAGTGTCAACTATTACTAGTTTTTTAGTTTCCTTTTCTCAGATTGATAACCGTAACCTGGATCATGGGAAAAATCAAAATGGTTTGCGGAAACTTTTCAAACCAAAAACAAATTTAAATTACAATATCCAAAGGGTAATATTTATTTAATAATTAATTACACAGTAATACATGTATTTAATTAAAGCTGTTAAGAAGCTGTGTTTTTTGCATCATTCCAAAATATTTGAAGAACTGACTCAAATTACAGTCAAATCTTGATCATTCGGTAAAATTTTGGACTACCTGGTCTGAGTTGCGTGGTTCTGAAATTTTTCATGAGTACAGTGGCGCCATTGGGAAATGATCTAGTATCCGTAGAGTTTCCTGTAGCATACACCATTGCTATCTGGGTGCTAAATTATTTGGAATATTTACGGGAGTTCCAGTAAGTTTGGATAATCACTTATTCAGACTGTATTTTGATAGATTTCATTTATGGTGTTGACAAAGATGAAAGAAACAGCTGAAACTTTTCTTGGCAAGACTATAACAGACGCTGTGGTCACTGTACCAGCTTATTTTAATGACTCCCAGCGTCAAGCCACTAAAAATGCAAGTAAGATAGTTAAGAATAATTCATCTGTAAATTTCAGTTTGATTCAGGATCCTTAGTCTTACAGATTTATCATTTGTACCCAGGACTGCTAGGTGTGTCCTTCGTCAAAAAAAGGCAATCTCAGCTTTAAAATAAATGCTGTGTATTAAAAATTAAGTATTAAAGTTGTTGCTATCAACTTGGGGGTAGGCTTGGAGTCAATCACCGCACCCCATAAAATTCCAGGTGACAACTCTTAATTTTATACAAATTAGTATTACATTAAATTAAGCACATCATAAAATTAAGTAGATAAAGATGTGTACATAATTTTTGCTTTAGATTTAAAAGCTACTTTACAAAGCTAATAATCGGTCCGCTCGCCTGCGGACATGGAATGAGCTTTCACTTTTTAGGCTAATGCGTGTGTGGCTTTTAACTACGTTTTCGGGATATGAAAAGCTTTGAGTTAACACTGGCGAATAGTTTCACTTTGGTTTCTTAATTACATTTTCGAACATTTTGTAGAAAGGATGATCAGAAAACTGCTTTCTATATATAGTGTCGCCTCAGAAGACCCGTGCCTAGTGACAAAAACCCAATCACGTGTGGAAAATATTTCGAAATTTAAGGCGGCTCATCTGGATTTTTAAGAGGCACATTATCCCAACTTTGAACGGCTAATACTTTACTGTCTGACCTCAGTGGGGCAAGCTGCCTGACACATTTACTAGAGACTGAATGAACTTGTCAAAAAAGTAGGTTTGATTGACATCGGTGTTACCATAGCAACGAAACGATGACGTCATGATTTTTGTATATCAGCAATTTTCTCGAGATCTAGACCTAAACTTTTAAGACGACCTATTGTCTCTTATAGTCTAGGTGTAGATCTTTAAGACTGCGAAGTTCGAAAAAATTCTATGAGAGCGTTTTCGAAAAAATTCGGGTTGAATATTTTCCAGTAAAAAATTACCGATTTACGCTATTTTCTATTGTTTCATCGGTACCAGTGTTATCCTGACAGGCTGAAACAACGTTTTCGCCATTTTTTTATAGCTGTAGCATACAGCTACTTTTCCTGAAGGTTTCATCCGGTTTGCTTCACTAAATTTCAAATGATGTTATCGGACGGAAATGTCTGATCTTTTTCTTAACATTCGACTACACCATTGCTGTATATCCTCCATTGGTTGAATATATTTGCTACCCGGTATTACGTTTAAAATACTTCTGTTGACTTTCGAGTGTTTACATGGCTTAGCCTCTAGTTATTTTATTTATCTTATTTCAGTTAAGAAGCCATCTAGGTATTCTCTTAGATGTGACAAGTCCACCTTGTTAGTAACATCCAGTGCAAACACCCGTGCGACGCTTGGTGATCGCGCATTCCAGTCAGCGGTGTCAAGTCTCTGGAACTTTCTTCCAGCACCCATCCTCCTTTTAATTTGTTACTGCGCATACGTTCTGTGCATCTTGGGATATTCGAGTTTCTTGAAGGAATTTGCCCCCTAAGACAACAATATTTTTGAGATCTATTTTTGCTCATTCTATCTTTGCTCGGGACACTATATCCCATAGAACTGAGTCGCGTTCATTGTCTAACCCTTACAAAGAGTATACAAACAAAGGAAAACAATGCCTCATTAGTATGCTCTAAGAGATAGAGCATACTAATGACTGTAGAGAACCACTAATGAATGCAGAAATTCTCTGTAAATACTAATTTTACCCCACAATTTCCCTATGCTTCAAAGCTCTCGCCACGTTACATAATTTAAGACAGTTCGTGGAATATAGAGCATCGAAATGCTGGACACTGATTGGCTGAGTGGGCTGTGACCATGTTCTAAAGGGTGTTAGATTAGGTGTTCCCAATAGGACATTTGCACAATGGCGTCGTTTGGCCACAACTACCAGAATCCCGTTGAAATTCGAGGGTAAAATATATAAGCCTGTTTGATGAAACGTAGAAGTCAAAGAACGAAGGAAAAGTAATAGCAAATATTTTTTTAATTGCGAATGACCTCATCATGCTCTGAATGAAGACGAATGCACACACCAATCACGTTTAACAGTCTTCACAGCCAATAACATCACGGCTTAACTGACAGACGACCAATAACATCACGAGATCTTCGACCAATCGGGACAACGACCATAGACTTATAACATCTACTGACGAGTCACAGTTCACTTGACTCTGATGATGACTTCCGCAGGTTGTCGAAACGTCAGTCAATGTCACCACAAACAGTCCTTCTCAGGACTACACTCACCCGGACGATCATAATTTACCGACTTACGATATGAATCCTGGTTTCAAACCATTTACAATTTAATTTTGAGCGGGATGATCGCTTAGGTTCACCCCCTTAGTACAAGAATGAAATCATCCCAAACCCGGGAAAAGACCATGCAAAAAGCCGCAAGTAAACGTCCAAATATCCCAAGACAAACTAGTTTCGGAATAACTTTCGACCCGTGGGTTAAAAACTCTCATATAATCAATCAATTTACATTGCGCATGTTCCATGTGAATCATAACATGTTCACATACGCATTACATATACCTATTCAACTATTAAATTTGGCTAAATGCAAATAATCCAGAATCAACAATTAAAACCTATAACTTTTAAAACTGTACTTAAAATCTACGGGTAGGTCATTTGCAGCATATGCGTATAGCTGTCACTTTAGCGAGTGGGAATTCTCTTTTATTTTTTAGCCAAAAAAAGAAACAATAGAAAATTCGCAGGTTCCAAAGCGACAGCTATACGCGTATGCTGCAAATGAATCCACCCTATATGAAAGCTAAACTAAAAAGATGAGTCTTAAGAGCAACTTAAAAGCATTCAACGACGTGGAGTTAATTAAGGACGGTGCCTCCTAATGTAGATGTAAGGGTTAGACAATGAACGCGAGTGTTCTATGGCATATAGTGTCCCGAGCAAAGATAGAATGCCACGAGGCCACTCGGCCGCGGCCTCGTGGCATTCTATCTTGCGAGGGACGCTATATCCCATAGGACACGAGCGTTCATTGTCTAACCGTCTTAGAACATGGTCACACCCACGAAGAATTTCGTTTTTGCGTGCAGATTGTATTTTTGCATTTTAATTTTTTAGTTCTCACCTTGAAATCTCGTTGCTATTTTATTTACGATATTTTCGTTATTGTACGCATGCCTTTGAGGTGCAATGTTTTAGAGTGCTCAGGCACCGTGAGGTTTATCGTAGTTGGTGTGTAAACAGCCCTGAGCCAATACACGGAAATTTGGAACTCGAGGCAGTGATTTGCCGCTAAAGATTTTCTAGATTTACACTGGTGAGAGCAGTCTTCGAGGCGCTACAACCATCGACACCAGCAAGTGGGGAACCCGCAGGAAACTGCAAGAGGCCAAATTAAGTCAAGTTCAAGTACAACATTCGTAGTCTGGCAAACACGGAGAAACAAGTCTGTCCTTCTGTTTCAATTAAGGTCTGAAACAGTTCGTATTTCATGTAAAATAAGGGTTTTTCTTTTGATTTGCTTTTTGCTTTGCTATTATACCGTAAGATTGCATTTTTTTGTTAAAACGCAAAAAATAATGAGTGTTTCTAGCCGTTGAAGCTGTTGATTTTATCGATTTAGTTATAAATATTCACAGAGAATTTGTGCATTCATTAGTAGTTTCTACTTAGTCATTAGTATGCTCTATATAGAGCATACTAATGAGGCTTCCAAGCAAAGGAAAACAATGCCTCATTAGTATGCTCTATATAGAAACACTAATGAATGCAGAAATTCTCTGGAATTTTACCCCGCAATTTCCCTGTGCTTCAAAGCCCCCGCCACTTTACATAATTTAAGACAGTTTATGTAATAGAGAGCATCGAAATGCTGGACACTGATTGGCTGAGTGGGTGTGACCATGTTCTAAGTAGAGAATACTAATGACTAAGTAGAATTTACTGCTGAATGCACAAATTCTCTGTGAATAGTCATAACTAAATCGATAAAAACAACAGCTTCAACGGCGATGTCAAAAAACAGTTATATTCTACACTCATTACTTTACTGTGTTTTGACAAAAAAATGCAATCTTACGGTGTAATAGCATAGAAAAAAGCAAATCGAAAGAACAACCATTACTCTATACGAAATAAGAAATGTTCAGACCTTAATTGAAACAGAAGGACTTGTTTCTCCGTGTTTGCCGGACTACGAGTGTTGTACTTGAACTTGACTTTGGCCTCTTGGCTTTTCCTGAGGATTCCCCACTAGCTGGTGCCGGTGGTTGCAGCGCGTCGCAGACTGCTTTTACCAGTGTAAAGCTAGTAAATCTTGAGTGGCAATCACTGCCTCGAGTTTCTCAGTTTCCGTGTATTGGCTCATGGCCCGCTTATACGCACCAACTGCGATAAACCGCGCGGTGAAGCATTAAAAAACACTGCAACTTAAAGGAGAACTAAAGCCTAATTTCAATGAAATTTTAAATAAATCTCTAAACAATTTCGAGTACTTTTCCAAGCATGAAAGGCGTTCACGGAAAACAATTTTTCAAAAAATCCGCGCTAACTACGCTCTTTGCAATCCTAAATCTTTTAACGGAATGCGATGAAAAGTCACTTTTGACTCTTTCGTCCAGTAGTTATTGCATCCAGGAACGCAGCAGTGAGGCATTATTATTCCACACCAACAATATATGAAAACTACAAGATTCACCGTGTAAATATTTATAAAAACGGACGAAGAACCTCTTGCTTGAAAATGGTGCTTCACGATATGACGTCACGTGAAAAACCGCTGACAGTTTGAGCTCCCGCGATCAAAATATTCAAGATGGTAGGCTTTGATCACGAATTTAGCCAACTTTGGCTCCAATTTTTTCGCAAAATTATCCATCAATATGGTTAACTATACCTGCTAAAATATTTACTTTTACGTAATTATTGACTTGAAAGGCGTGTGTACAGTAGTGAAAATATCGTAAAAAAAATTGCAACGTGGTTTTTAAGGTGTGAACTAAAAAATTAAAGTGCAAAAATACAAGCTGCACGCAAAAACGTTGAAACGAACGGTACAGCAAACGGACAACTCACGTTAAGTCAAACAGCAAGCAAAACAACTCTTTTAATCAAATAGTTAATCAACCTTTATATTACACGGCCATAATTATTTGAGCATAGGTGAGACATTCCACGAATAGTCAAAGTCCCGACGAGCATTCGTCACACCTTCCCTCTTATGAAAAGAAAAAACAAAGTAACAGTCTCGCAAAAAAAAAAATAAACGTCAACACGCAATCGCAAAATCTGGCTGGAGATTTAGTCACGTCAACACATAATCGCGAAATCTCGCCGGGGGTCTTCTTTCTCTCTGTGATCTTCGAAGATCAGTTGGCGGCACATCGGGCTGGAAGGATGGCTGCTCAGCAGACGGCACAGGAGAGGCCAAAGTCGATGGAACGTGCACTGTAGTGTGTCCAGGCGACACTGTTCCAGAACTATTGGGCAGCGGCGTTTCCTTTGGAACGACGGTCTGGCTCGAAACAGGGGTCTCGCTAGTCTTAATAATGTCACGCCGATTTCTCCGATAAACTGTACTTCCAGACTTGACAAGGAAACTACGAGGACCCGCCGAATCCAGACAGGTAGCTAGTGTCCAGACTTTTTGCCCAGGAAGTCTCATTCGCACTATTTCACCAGGACTAACATTAGGAAGTGGCTTTGCGTGTCGATCGTAGTAATGCTTCTGACGACGCTTCCTGTCAGACATAGCACGTACATCATCACGGAGTGGATAACTGGGCCTGAGAAGAGCCTCGGACATGGGCAACAACGTACGACAGCGACGACCCATCAACCGTTGCGCAGGGCTAGTAGCCATTCCCTCTGTTGGGGTGTTACGCCAATCCAACAAGGCTTGAAATTCGGAGACACTCGATTCTTTGCATTTCTCAAAAAGACGTTTCACAGTCTTCACAGCATTCTCCGCCTTCCCATTCGATTGAGGATATCTTGGCGAGGTGGTGATATGATTGAAAGACCAGCTCTCCGCGAATGCTTTGAACTCTCTAGACGCAAACTGCGAACCATTGTCAGTAACTAGAGTCTCTGGAACCCCAAAACGTGCAAAAATGGTCTTCAACTCGCGAACCACGGCTTGTGTTGTGACAGCTCGCAAACGGGAAACCTCGATGAAACCGCTGAAATAATCGGACACAACTAGAAGGGTGCGTCCATTGAAATCACACAAATCAGCAGCTAACTTAGCCCAGGGTCGCGAAATTACTTCATGTTGAAGGAGTGGTTCCTTAGTCTGAGACGTGCGATAGGCCAGACACACGTCACACTTGGAGACAAAATCTTTGACATCTGATGCAATTCTTGGCCAGAACAGGCACTCACGAACTCTTCTCAAACATCCTTCTAATCCTATGTGTGTAGAATGTGCAACAGACATCAGTTCCTTGCGCATACAAGTGGGAACAACCAAACGAGCACCCTTGAAAACCAGTACATCTTGTACCACTAACTCGTCACGCAAGTCAAAGTAGGGTCGCAAACACTCAGAAACATCTGACTTTCTTTCAGGCCAGCCATCTTGAATGACATCACGAAGCTGTTTCAAAACCGGATCGTTAGCAGAAGCATGGGTAACCTGTTGCCAACGGGCGTCACTCAAAGGCAAGTTAGCTCTATGGTCAACTTCTTCCAACTCTCGGACAGAAACGGAGGCATTAACTTCAGGCAAATGAGCTCGGCTTAACGTATCAGCAATCAACATCAACTCTCCTTTTAGGTAAGTAACATCCAAATCATACTTCTGCAACCTCAAAAGCATTCTCTGAAGACGCTTTGGTGCAACACACAGTTCTTTCCGGAAAATGGACTCAAGGGGCTTGTGGTCTGTTTGTACTCTAACAGAATCACGACCATAAATGTAAGCATCAAATTTCTCACACGCAAAGACTATCGCCAAAAGTTCCTTCTCAATCTGTGCATAGTTTTCTTCCGTAGGGGTCAAGGCTCGTGAAGCATACGCCACAGGTTGCCCACCTTGAAGTAACACAGCACCAAGACCGTGTTGGGACGCATCACATTGAATCGTAACCTTCTCTCGCAGCTTGTAATAACGGAGTATCGGTGACACGGACACAGCTTCTTTGAGTTGCTCAAATGCTCTCTCTTGGGGCTCGTCCCAGTGCCACTCCACGTCTTGGCGGGTGAGGTCTCTGAGAGGCTTGGTGATATCTGATAATCGGGGCAGAAATTTGCTGAGGTACTGAACCATTCTTAGGATACGCTGCACAGCTGCAACATTCTCCGGCCGGGGCATTTCACGTATGGCACGAATTTTCGCTGGATCTGCTCGAAGACCTTCACTGGTTGCCACATGACCGATAAACGGAACTTCTCTCATCCTGAGCTGCAACTTGTCGGCGTTTAAACGAACTCCACGCTCCTCACATCTCTGAAGGAACGCTGAAAGACTCTTGTCGTGATCCTTTGAGGCTGCTTGCAATGAATCACCATAACCAACAACAACAAAATCATCTGCTATGACTTCAACACCAGTCAGTCCCTCAATCAATTCGTGCATCTTGCGTTGAAAAATTTCAGGCGCAGACTTAATTCCAAAGGGCATCCTTTTCCACCGATAACGACCAAACGGCGTGTTAAAAGTAGTTAGGAACGATGACTGCTCGTCAAGAACAACGTGTCAGAACCCACAGGTGACATCAAGTACAGTAAACACTTTGGCACCATGGAGCCTAGAAGCAACCTCTTCAATTGTAGGCGAAGGATAATTCTCTCGTTGCAGAGCTCGATTGAGATCCTCAGGGTCCAAACAAATGCGTAAGGTACCATTTGGCTTTGGCACAACAACCATTGAACTAATCCAAGGTGTGGGCGTTGTCACACGAGCTTCAATTCCTCGGCTCTCCAAATCTTCTAAAGCCTCTTGTAGACGTTCACGGATGGCAACCGGTACTCGGCGAGGAGGGTGCTGAACTGGCTTCACTGTTTCATCCAGCTCCATATGATATTCACCAGGAAGTTTACCAACTCCATCACCGAAAACACGAGCGAATTTCTTGACCAACTGGTCAGCGGACAAAACAGGCTCGGCAGCGGACAAAACAGGCACGTTTGGTGCATCATGCACATACACATAACCATCAGAGGTCTAGGGATGGTTCAACTGATCATTGTCCAAGTACTTGATGATTTTCATTCCAAGACAAGCTTTCCTGCCAAGTATAGGCCTGACTCTCTTGCTGTCCACCAGATTGCAGTCAAGAAGACATCTGAAATCTCCACGCCAAACTCTCAAACGAACTCTACCAAGGATAGGAATCGATGTCCCACCATACGAAATAATTGCTGTGCTTACAGGGGCCACGTTAAGCAAATCAAAGTCATTTGTCGCTTTCTTATACAAATACAAAGGGACAACGTTACATTGCGCTCCAGTGTCCGGCTGAAAGCGAAGATAATTTCCGGACTCCAATTTTAAAGTGGTACTACGATGAAAATTTCTTGTTTTGTTTTCAACTTTTTTAAACTTCAAACTGTTCAATAGATGCCATATTATATGAATTGCGAAAAATTAGATCGATATATGCTTACACGGTGCAGGAATATATGTCAGAAATCCGCGTTAAACCCGTCCGCCATTACTCAGTTCGCAAAAGAGAAGCCCGCGAATTTCATGGGAGCGGTCTTATCTCTAACCACGTGAATTTTGCTCGTGACGTAGAAGTCTCAACATCGCCACAACAAAGGCCGGAGAACAGTATGATGAAGAGTCAAAAATAGAGAGCCAAACATTGCATTATATGGATGTGTTCCGTCGAATTTGTCGTCCAGTTATTTTGAGAGCGATTAAGAACAAAGTTTTTTTGGCGAAGTCGGCGAACTCGCAGAAGTCGCGCCATACGATGACAGTTTAGAGCCTCTCGCTACTGAAGAAGAAGCCGTCTCAAACAGTGCAAGAATGGATCAAGAAGCTGAACAAATATCCCAAATCATAAACACTGAAATCCTTCCGATAATACAACAAATTTAACTGTTTCACATGTCTGTCGTTTTGGGGTCCTTACAGCTGTTTCTTACTCTTGCTTTTATTTCTTGTCGATACGGGTTCAGTTTGTTGTTATGTTTACAGATTTGTTACAGTACCCTGAATTTTAGTTAGAAAGGTTTTAGACCTAAAAATAATAAATCCTATAATAATAAGCTCTCCCTTCTAAAAGAAAAGCCCACATAACGCTACATGAAAGTGTTTTGAATAAATATAGAGAGCCCTGAGCTTAACATACATTCAGAATTTTATAGATGAGACAAAAGGTCGAGGAATGTAAATTCACGTAAACGAAGTGATGTCGCGAATCACCCGTTAATAGTGCGAACACGGTAATCTTACTACCTAGTAAACAAGCAAATGCGAGTTAATAGAGATAAACTCTGATTTACCATCAGAAGTTTAGGTACTGTGGAATAGGCCGTCACATCCAAAGCGTTACTGGGAGAAGTGGCTACCCGGAACGCGGTGAAAGGCTCAAGAAATTATAGCTAATTTGATAAGTAAGTCTTTGGGAGCTCTCTATGCCGTACGCCAAGAGAAATTAATTGAAGTATAAAAGAGATATTAGGAGTTGGCTACGCGGTACGCAGAGAGAGATAAATTGAAATGTACGAGGGATGTTAGGAGCTGGCTACGCAGTAAAAAGAACAAGCAATACACAGTAATGTTTGTTATGGTCGATTAAGCTCCGTTGTTTATATTTTCACGTTATATGTAGCCGAGTAATTCAAAGAAATTTCGCGTAATATTTTCCTTTATAGAACGAGGAATACACGGTGATGTTCTGTTATGGTCCACTAGTTTGTAGGAACTTCAAATAATATTATTTTAGCGGAAGTTTAAGTGGGGAACGTTTATAGAACGCGGAATACACGGCAATGTTTTGCTATTTTCTGCTTACCGCGTACCACGTAGCCAAGTTGAATAAAAATAATTTCTGCGTATCACGGAGCCGGCTTGGCAGCAACACAGAAAATATTTCACGTGAAGGGGCACATATTATGCAGTTAAGCCGAAATCTGTTGGGACTTATACGTGTATATGCACAAGACAACCGAGCGAAGGATCTCTTAGGTATGTGAGGAAATGTGTATCTTACCGTACATGTGATGTTAGCACAAACGGCAAATAATATTCGCCCACCATTCGACGATCCCGCTCAGATATGATTGCTGATGTTTTTCTATCTGATGGCTGGAACTGATCCTGGTTTTAAACATTTCCTTGTACCTTTCTCATAAAATGCTTGAGTAAAACATTCAGCCGTAAATGCATAGAGCAAAAAGTGTCCAGCAGCATTGAAGTCCTTCCGGTGCACGCAAACGAAGCTTTTTCGCTTAAAATAAACGTACCCACTCGTCGGTGAGCTGTGAATGGAAATTTCCGATTCATCGATGTTTTCTTTGCCGTAATCTTCAACATTATAGCGCCGACCACGCATACTGCAGCTCAAAATCTGAGATATGAATCTTGCAAACCCTCACACCTCTCCGAATGCATAAGAAAGTAGCCACGATTGTTTTGCTGGGTTGAGACTTCTACGTCACTTCCTCTGTGGGCCAACTTGGCCCAACTCGTCCCGGACATTTTTTAATTGAGTAATGGCGGCAAGCCGAATTCGAAAATTGCAGTTAAAATAATCGGACTTCCCGTACGAATTTCGACTTAAAACTTTGCACGGTGAGTAATATGTACTTATATTTTCGAAATATGGAGAGAACAAAAAAAATCATATTTTTGATCATAGTAGCACTTTAACGTTACAAGCTGCGAATCATCTAGAGTCACCGCTGAAATCTCCTGTACGCCAAACACTTCGTCTGAAAATTCATCCTCCAAATAATGGACACGACTGCCACGCTGCGACGGTTTAGGCGCTGATCCAAAACACACGTTCGCGAAATGGTTTTGCTTGTTACACTTATTACACCTTCCAAATGCAGGACAGTTTTCACGCTTGCACACATCATGCATACGCCCGCAAAAATCACACGTTTTCACTCGGGAGTCAGCGCCTCTAGGGAATCGACCACGCCGCGCCTTTTTCTCTCGTTTAGGCTTTTTAGAAAAGGCATTTACATCGCTCGGATCTGTATCCCCAATGCCGGCACCTCCAACAACTTTCATCTGTTGAATCATTGTCTCATGTGCCCGACAAATTTCATCAGTTTTCTGCAGTGACAAATTCTTTTCGCGAAGCAATCTCTCTCGTACCTTCGAATCCTGAATTCCGAAAACAAGCTTGTCCCGTAGAATTTGATCTGCCGTAACGGTTTCAAATTGGCATCGATCGGCTAATTGTCGTAGGGCTGTCCGATAATGGTCATACGATTCTCCCGCATCTTGCATTCTAGAGTAAAACTTGTATCTTTCAAAAGGAACATTCTTCAAGGGCTGGCAATAAGCAGCAAAACTCTCTCACACCGGCTGTATTTTGTCACGGTTATCACCGCCAAACGTAAACGTCGAGAAAACTTTCCTAGCTTCGGCTCCGATCACCGTCAACAACGTCGCAATTTGTACGGTCTCGGGTTCCTGATGCAATTTCATGGCAACCGAATAATTTCTCCATGCTTGCTCAAATTCCTTCCACTTTTCAGCCGCCTTTGAATCATGAATATCAAGCGGTGCTGGCGGTGGCAAAGCAAACAAGGTTCCACTTCTCGCGCTCGAAATACCCGCAGACTGCTCAACTCCTTCGTCTCCCGGCATTTCGGCAAAGAAAGTTTACCTAGTTCGGTAACCTGACACCATGAAACGAACGGTACAGCAAACGGACAACTCACGTTAAGTCAAACAGCAAGCAAAACAACTCTTTTAATCAAATAGTTAATCAACCTTTATATTACACGGCCATAATTATTCGAGCATAGGTGAGACATTCCACGAATAGTCAAAGTCTCGACGAGCATTCGTCACAAACGTTCATCGTCTAACCTTACATAGGGGCTGAAAGCTAGACTGCGAGTAGTCTCTAATTTTGTTGTCGTGACAAATTCTCTCAAATTCGCGTGCATCGCTCGGTCGAGGGCTGGGCGCTATGGGCGGGAATTTTGGTCACGTGATGAATTTTGCACGAAAACAAGAAAACGAAACCAACACTTCTTTGTACAGGAGGTGTGAACTTTGTTTTCGTCTTCTTGTACTGTTTTTGTTTCTAATCAGCTGCGAACATGTCAAAAGGACCAGCGATTGGAATCGATCTTGGTACCACGTACTCCTGTGTTGGAGTTTTTCAACATGGAAAGGTGGAAATCATTGCGAACGACCAAGGAAACCGAACAACACCGAGCTACGTTGCCTTCACGGAAACCGAAAGATTGATCGGTGATGCTGCAAAAAATCAAGTCGCTATGAATCCCTCTAACACAGTTTTCGGTGAGTTTTGGGGACAGTCTTGTAATTGAACAATGGAAGAGCTGTGATTCAATTTCCGCTTTTATTTTTGCAGATGCGAAGCGACTGATCGGTCGGAGATTTGACGATCCTGGTGTCCAGTCCGACATGAAACACTGGCCTTTCACGGTATCAAAAGTTTATGTTGCTTACAATGCGTGATACTGAAGAAAATCTGAAATTGCTCTCTTAGTTGCTAAAAGAAAAAGCGAAAAGAAAGAGCTCAAAATGCCGTAGGCTTAGAGGAAGTTTACATACTAGGCTTATAAACTTACCTAAGCAATTTGTTAGCAGGAAGTTTAGTTCAATCACTGTCCATAGTAAAGGGTACGTTGTCAAGAGCTTTTGCATATTTAATATTTCTGAGAAATGCAAAATAACGTTTTTGTTTTTGGGTAGGTTATCAATGACTCTGGGAGACCAAAAATACGAGTGGAATATAAGGGAGAAACAAAAACATTTTACGCCGAAGAGGTGAGACTATTAATTATGATAAACCGATGATGTGATATTGTCCCTCGAATATTTAGCTTTGCAGTTATGCTTGTTCAGCGAATTTTCTCGAATAACAAGCTATAAGCTCAAAACATATCTCATAACCTCCAGTAACTAGAAACCTTATTTTTTTCTATAAATTCATGAACTCTAGGAATCTAGAGACCTGGATGTCCATGTTGTGGTTGGAATTTGTTTTTTGTTTTTTGTTTTTGTTTTTGGTGTAGAAATTTTCAAACCAGTTTATTTTTCATTTTCTTTTTCCCAGTTTCTTTACCGTAATCTGGAAGTAAGGAAAATAAAAATGAAAATGTTTTGAAAGTTTTTAAACCAAAAACAAATTTAACTACAACTTTCACATAGTAACATTTAATTAATAATTAATTACACAGTAATATTTAATTGAAGCGGTTAAGAAACCATTCATTCAGTCTGTATTATTCCAAAATATTTTAAGAAATGAATCAAACTACGGTCAAACCTTGAACACCCATGAGTTTTAGATTACCTGGTCTGTGCTGTGTGCCTCCCAATTTTTTCACATAATCCCGACCTGGGCAATCAAACGATAAATCGATAACTATCAATATAAACCACGTCAACGTTATCGATAAAAATTGATACTCACAACTCTTCTGGTAATTACTTTTAGCGATGTTATCAATTTTATCGATGGATGTCAATCGTACATGTCTTTAATTTCTGGGGTTGAGTTTTAAAATGATTGCGGTGGCTTTGTTCATGAATAAAACTGTAATTGTATTTCAGTAAATGTGGTTTATTAAGCTGTCAGGATAACTATGCTGTATCGACCCAAGTATCTGCGAAAGTGACATCTCGGCTATTTACCTATCTCAGCAACCACCAAGGAAAACATTTTGAAGTGACGGCAATCTTTTGTTTAACCCGATATTACAGCTTGCTGTGATTTAGTAGAAACAAAAGAGAAAACATGGACAAGGTTGCTTCATGCTCAGAACCACAGTTTATTTCAATTCCGTAAAATTATTTCGGGGCTCCTTCGTTTTTGTCTTCTGGCACGGGCTGGCCAAGTTTACCTGACATGTTTCTCCTATTTCGCTGGTTTTGAAACCACGTCTTAACCTGAAAAGAGGCCAATAAAATTGACAAAACTGGTTATGGAGGTTGTCATTATTATTAAAGCTCACATATTACGACACAAAAAAATGTTACCGATAAAATCGATAGTTTTCAATAAAATCGATAAAACTGATTGAAAAATCAATAAATATTGATTTTTTACAACAAATCCCTTTATCCTTGTTTATGTCGATTTCTGATACAATCAACTAATTTCATGGATTGTTATCAAATGTTTTCGATTATCGATTTTATAGATTGCCCAGGTCGGGATATAATATATGAACACAGTTAGTGGTGTACCGATCATTGGGCGATTCCAGAAAATATCCATACCATACCACGGACGGCTTCCATATTTTAACCCCCCTTGCCTTCAGAATTTCCAAAATGCATTATCCCCCCATGCCCTCGGATTTCCATAATCGTAAACCCCCCCTCCCGTTCGGATTTTCCATTTTTTCGTCAGACCCTTAAGGCCACTCATTTGCCCAATTTCGGTTATTTTACGGAAAAATATTTCTAATTACTCTACTTCTGTTCCGTACAAGTACAACTGGTTATAGAGGGAGTCGTCCTGACTCTGAAAGTTCTGGAATGAAAATTTTTACAAAAAATTAAACGTTTTCTCCTTACCGCTGTTCAACAGACTCAACCTTAGTTAACTTTACATTGCCCCAAACTGGTAAAGAACATTAAAATAAGAATATCGTGTGATGAACGTGTGTCCTCGCGGAAGATATTACGATCGAGTATATTTTGTTTCCGCCATCTTGAATTTGAGCCATGGGGTCAGCAGTCACTCCCAATCTCAAAATCTGCAAAAATCCGACAGGCGCTGTCACAGGCGCCCCTTAGAAAGGGACTGGCACGAGTTTTCGACGTTCATACAACGGGAGTACAAGAAATGTACAAGCGGTAAGAAACATAGATTTTTCATATTTTATTAATCGATCAGACAAGAAATTAATCAACGTAAGGCCTCTGGAGCTTAAAATACAACCTATATTTTGTCGGTTTTCCTAATGAAAACAAACACATGCCTGTCGATCGATGCTTGACTTGTATTCTGCTTCCGCGGCGCGGTCGTCTGCAATGTCGCCAGTTCGTGCTCTATTTACAAACTGATTTAAAACGTCCATAAAAAAGCGCTTTCAAGGAATACATTCTTGTCTGTCTCCTGTGTAAATCCCAGATCTAAACCCCCCCATGCCTTCAGAATTCCACTCGTAAGTATCCCCCCATGCCTTCGGATTTCCAGTTCTAAGAACCCCCCCCCCCCCCCTTGCCCTCGGAATTCCGAAAAGCTGTCCGTGGTATGGTACGGATATTTTCTGGAATTGCCCATTGACTATAGTCAATAATCGATCGAAAACTCTTGGAGATGCGACAATCAATTATGTTTGATGCACAAAAAACAGAACAAAGTAGTGTGAGAAATGAGAGAATAATAAATTGCATGTCAGCATCATGATGTGTCGTGTCTTGTCTTCTTTGTGGCACAAAATGGAAAATTTAATCAACTGAACTTGCCTTTAATTCCTGCTCTGTTTTTGTACTTTTCATTGCAGAATGATTTTTTCGGGATGTCATGCATTGACTGTGCAATTAGTTGCAGTCTGCTTAGTTTCGTATTTTCATTGAACTTAAATTAATCACTCCCAGAGTGTTTTACAAATTGCAACAAAACCAAATTTACCAGCGGACATCAATCATTATAATGTAAAAGCAAAACAAGTCAAAGAACCCACACAGCTCACAGGAAAACAAAGCAAAGACAAAACTCCCAAGCTTGTTGCTAAGGTCTTCTCTCAGTGTTGCCTCATTTACATGTTCCCTGATTGTCAATTTCAACTTGGTGGCTGCAGATCAGAAAAACCACTGCTATCCTGGGCAAAAAGCCAGGATTATTTCGGATTTTACCAAGCTACGGAAGGCCCTGTAACTGAATATAATTGCTGATCCATCAGCTGAGGCAATCTGATTATAATTTTCCCTTTATGGAATCATAACCGATTCCCAACACTAAATACAATGAAACCTGTATTTTTAAGCAGATACCATTGGGAAATGGTCCAGTATCTGCTTAATATAGTTTCCCACAGAATACGGCACTCTGTATTGTGGAATATTTGTGGAAGTCCCAGTGAGTGGGTAATCACTTAGTTGGACTTTATTTTGTTAGATTTCATCCATGGTGTTGACAAAGATGAAAGAAACTGCTGAAGCTTTTCTTGGCAAGACTATAACAGATGCAGTGGTCACTGTTCCTGCTTATTTTAATGACTCACAGCGTCAAGCCACTAAAGATGCAGGTAACATAACATAATTGATCTGTAAATTATTGTTTTAATTCTGAGGGTTACAGGTTTGTCATTTTTACATAGTGTCACCCTCCTGCACAAAGTCAATTTGTTGATAAATGCCGTGTATAAAATTAAGTGAAGTTGTTATCATCAGATGGGGGCTACACTTAGGGCGATTCACACCATCCCATAAAAATTATTCCAGATAACAGTACTGTTCTAAATTTCTTGCAAATATCAAAGTATTAAGTATCAAACCTTTAAGCCACAACATTGACAACTATTGATCTAACATCCAGTATATTTGATCAACTTGCTCAAATGAACCGGTCATATCAAGAAAGGAATTAATGATGTCACCAATGCAAGGATAAAATGTCTTCAGTTGGTTTCTGATAAAATTCTCCCAACTATTCCCTCAGAAATATATGGCTAATGGTGAGGAGAACCTGCATGTTGATATTAGGGCTTACAGGATAACACATTTTAATAATTTTTAAGTGGAATAAAGTTGTGTCCATATAATTTCTGCTTTAGGTTTAAAGGCTATTTACACAGCTAAGCTGATAAAAAATACCTTAAAAAGAAACTATGAGTCAGTTCATCTTCTCGTTAATCAAGTCACTTTAGAGTTAAAGTTACTAACTTTGAAGTAACACTGAACCATTCTTCCTTTCAAGGTGTGATTGCTGGTCTTAATGTACTGCGTATCATCAATGAGCCAACTGCTGCTGCTATTGCCTATGGCCTTGACAAGAAAGTTGGTGCAGAGCGGAATGTTCTCATCTTTGATCTTGGTGGTGGGACTTTTGATGTCTCCATTCTGAGCATCGAGGAAGGAATCTTTGAAGTCAAGTCAACAGCAGGGGACACTCACCTTGGCGGAGAAGACTTCGACAACAATGTTGTAAACTACTTTGTTGAAGATTTCAAAAAGAAGTACAAGAAAGACCTGTCAACAAACAAACGTGCACTGCGACGCCTGCGCACTGCATGTGAACGTGCCAAAAGGACCCTGTCTTCCAGTGCCAGTAGCAGTATTGAGATAGATTCCTTGTTTGAGGGAATAGATTTCTACACCACATTAACCCGTGCAAAGTTTGAGTCCTTAAATGCAAGATACTTTGAGGACACCTTAAAACCGGTAGAGAAAGCACTGCGTGATGCTAATCTCAGCAAAGCACAGATTCATGAGGTAGTGCTGGTTGGAGGATCAACTCGAATTCCCAAGATCCAAGAGTATTTGTACAACTTCTTTGACAAAAAGGAACTTAACAAGAGTATTAATCCAGATGAAGCAGTAGCGTATGGAGCAGCGGTTCAAGCCGCCATTCTTAGCGGTGACAAGAGTAGTGAGGTCCAGGATTTGCTGCTACTGGATGTGACCCCCTTGTCCCTTGGGATTGAGACTGCTGGGGGTGTCATGACTGTCCTCATCAAGAGAAACACAACCATACCCACCAAACAAACACAGACCTTTACCACATATTCTGACAACCAGACCAGCGTTCTTATCCAGGTAAATGTGATTTGACGTAGAACGAGACGTAAGCTCGGGATAAATGAGTTTGTTATCAGTAGTGCATTATACAAACGAAATCAACCGCAGCATCAATTAGGTAATATAATTTTATAGTGATTCAGTATTGAATAACAAACAAAACCATGGAAAAGCACAAAAGCTTTAATTATTGCATTATAGTATATCATCATCATCATCATCATCATCATCATCATCATCATCTTACTCTAGAGCTTTTGACCTTAAATAAAGTGACTAACTTTCTTGATCATCCTTGACATTATCCATCATGGCTCATTAGTTCCAATTTGAATGGTCATGCTTGAGGATTTTGTCAACAGACTCAATAGTTAGAACCATTTTGTACAACATACAACCAGCACCATAGCAAAGCACTGAGCTTAATAGCTTTCATCTGAATTGACACGCATTAGAACTTCTTCCGAAGACTAAACCCTTAACTCCTAACTCTTACCTAAACAGCACACTGTAGGAAACAGCACCACAGTAAAGTCATTGAAAAGTACTTTTGTCTGGCTTGGTGAATGGAACTTGAGATTTTGTGCAGCTGTCTTGAGAGGGAAAAAGTGGAATAATTTTTGTTAACACTTATGGCTCTGTTTTGACCAGGTTTTTGAGGGAGAGAGAGGCATGACAACAGGAAACAATTTACTGGGGAAGTTTGAGCTGTCTGGCATCCCACCAGCTCCTCGCGGCGTGCCACAAATTGAAGTCACCTATGACATTGATGCAAATGGCATCCTAAACGTGTCAGCTGTTGATAAGAGCACTGGACGAGAAAACAAAATCACCATCACTAACGACAAGGGCCGTCTGTCCAAGGATGAGATTGATCGCATGGTTCGTGAGGCTGAGAAATACAAGGCAGAGGATGATGCCCAAAGGGACAAGATCCAAGCCAAGAACTCTTTGGAGAGTTACGCATACCACATGAAAAGCACCGTGGAGGATGATAAGGTTTGAATGTCTTATGAAAAATCTTAAATAAATTCCTATTTATCAGCATCAAGTTTTAAATTTTGGGAAACATTGACCTTGGCAAATGAACTAAAATTTTTAACGTGACTTTATTGCACATTGTACAGTGGTACAAAAGGGCAAAGTGATTTTCAATGCTTGGATTCAACAAACATGGTAAATTTGTTTGGCCACCCTGTTAAATGGCAGTTTCATTCAATATAATTGAACAGGATGACCAAGTGAATTCAACTTGTAAAATTCAACAATGTTGAACAGAAAGATCTTTTTAATGTGCGACCATGAAATTGATGTCCTTTAGTGAGGTAGCTCAAACTAAAAAAAAAACTGCAGAGTATGAACAATATCATTCATCACTCAACTACGTCTTAGACGATTTCAAGATTTTCTGACCCTGTCTCTCGCTAGAACGTTTAACAACCTGATTGGTGATTGTGTGGTTCCAGAAAATATCCATACCCCCACCTCAGAGGATCATTAGAAATTCTGAGGAGGAGGAGGGTCTTAACCCTTTCACTCTCAGAGTCAGTTATGGAGACATTAAGGTGATTCTGACATCTGAGTCTGTGGATGGCAGTCTTGGGAGTGAAAGGGTTAAAGGCCAAAATTTTTAAAGGAAAGTATGAGCCTAAACTGGAATTTCCAGTGGGGTGGGGGTCAAACCAAAAAAACCCTCTCTGGGGGGAGTATGGATATTTTCTGGAACAACAGATTATAAGTAGCTCACACTCCTCATTCCCCCATGGCTGTTGGTGCATACACCCAACCCCTCTAGGGAAGAGATTCCAACTGACATATTTGCACCTCATTCCTCAGGTGAAAGATAAAATCTCTGAGTCTGACAGGAAAATGATTGTTGACAAATGCAATGACGTGGTCAGCTGGCTTGACAGCCAACCCGACGCAAGCAAAGATGAATACGAGAGGCGTCAGAAGGAGCTGGAAAGCATCTGTAATCCAATCATCACAAAGTTGTACCAGGGTGCTGGTGGTGCCCCTCCCCCAGGGGCAGGGGGCTTTCCCCAGGGGGGAGGGGCCTCTGAATCCTCTGGAGGGCCAACCATTGAAGAAGTTGACTAGAGTTTTTGAAAGTTTTGTATGTCAGGGGAAGAGCAACTATGTGCACACGGTATATGCAATCTTTTAAAAAAGTTAAATGGGCATAGTCACGAGGATTTCGCAGTTTTCTGGTCAAAACTGTGGTAAAATTATTGGTAGCTAACTTTGTCCACGCCCAACATTGTGTTTGAACATTTAAAGGAACATATTAACTTAATTTCATAAAGAGAAAACAAACCATGACCATTTAACATTGATTTAATGTCAATGCGCTGAAAGAATTTGAAAAGTTTAGCCTAGTTTTTTCAAATTGCAATCCATTTCCATCCGTGCCATCCGTAGCAACAGATGACAGAAAATAGTTTCAGTGAAGTAATATAGTCTTTGGTAACAAAACTAGACCATTATTTGTGGGCATTCGTGGATGTAAGGACATATTTTTGATTTTTAAAGTGAACTAAAATAGCATGACTATGCCCCTTTAATCACCACAAGATATTAATTAATTATCTAATTGGTGCCCTACTCAAGGGCTGAGAAAGCTGTTTTTTAATGCAAAATCCAAGTTTTTCAAAGTAACTAAAGACATTATTTTTTGCCAAAAGCTCTTCATGTTAATTTATAAAGTGGCCATTTCAAAAATTTGGTCACTGTCTGGTGATTGATCGCTATATCCAGCAGTGTTTAAATTGCTCTTTATTTCCTGGTTTTAAACCCCTGAATGTTTAGTAAAACAATGTTGATGTCATTGATAAATCGCAAGGTAGATCACTTAGAGTTCAGGATTTTTACATATCATTGTACTTGAAAAGTACTTAAATAATGTAGGTTAACACTGTGTAAACTGTGTTGTGGCAGTGATGTTTGCTGCTTATTGCAAAAACAGAAAGTTCTTGCTGTTGCCAAGGGTTATGTACCCTGCTAGTAGTGGTTCCCGGCGAACAAGACTCACAGGGTAAGGGTTATGTACTTTTTAAAACACTGCAAAGACATTTTTAATTCTCTGACTTTCATAGAAAGTGGGCACGCCATACACCTGGCCTTCATCCTGCCTAGGTAATCCAGCTATGAAGCTCTCTGGTTTCCAAAATTGTAAAAAAAAAATCCTACAAAAAAAGGACAATCCCATTGTCTCCTAGACAGTGTCCATATTCTACATTGGAACCAAGTTAACCGGTTGGGTAGGACTTCAGAATTTTATCATTTTCACGTCAACTGATTGTCCACTTCAGAGAGTTGTCCAGCCCATTAACAAGTGTTAGGCTGTTACAAATTAAAGTTAAAACTTAAAGATGTAGAAATTCTTTTAAAATAAAAACAGGTCTCAATTGTCTATTCCTTGTGTTAGTTTTCTGTGTAGCTGTCAGGTTATCGTTTGTAGCTAAGACCGAACTTCCCCATCAAGATGTAGTGACTACTTGTATATCTTCTTTAAGTGCCGTGTTTTCTTGATCTTAATTGTCAAGTGTTGTGAATTTAGCGATATTTTTTCAGGAAAAGTTACCTCATTTTGAATTAACCCATGCCGCCCAAAACTAGCCTGCTTGCAGACGTGGCAAGGAAATAGGAGACCTCTGCACGCAGGCTAACCAAAACCGCATAGTCCTTGTTAGGCGGCGCGACGTCTCAAACGTCGCTGCCGTCTCATAAAATGGAAAGCACATTCCTGAATTGGCGGTAGTCAGTAGACTTAGTCTCCGCGCGGGCTCTAAACAATCAGGCTCGTTAGATTAAAAGCTAATCTCTCAAATACCTCACAATTTGCCCGTGATATTACCTTTTTACCATCTATAGCTATGACGCAACCAGATAGAAAAAAGTAACCGTAGAAAGAAGCGTAATTTTGTTGTTTTGAGTTTCGCAGCGTATTGAAGTTAAGTGAAGGTAAGCGTTGAAATGTTTATTTCTCAGGGTAGTATTGACAAAATACATTAGAATCACTGGTCGGCATTCGAACAATGGCCTTGTTGTTATCATGAAGTAAATTAAAATGGACCTGTATCGTTGTTTAAAAATAGATTGCAATTAGCCTGCACTCGTTTCGTTAGGATCCGAATGGGGCCCTTGCCTGAAGGCTGAAACATTTGTCGTGAAGCCTAAGGGCCGTACTTAGCGATATCACGGTTAAAGAGCGATTTATTTCTCCAGGTAAAGCCACAGGTTTTCTCCTGGAGAATTAGAAAGAGTCGTACAGAGGTCACTGGTTACAAACAAACCAAGTTCTCAAGTTGCATACATACATTTAATTCCTTACATACCGGAAGTGCAAATTGTCCATAACAGGTCACCGGAAACCACGAACTACTAAAGTTATAAGGTTTAAAACCTTTTTTCCTTACGAAAAGGTTAAGTAAAGGTAAGCGTTGAAATGTTTATTTCTCAGGGTAGTATTGACAAAATACATAAGAATCACTGGTCTGCATTCGAACAATGGCCTTGTTGTGATCATGAAGTAAATTAAAATGGACCTGCATCGTTGTTTAAAAATAGATTGCAATTAGCCTGCACTCGTGTCGTAAGGATCCGAATGGAGCCCTTGCCTGCAGGCTGAAACATTTGTCGTGAATGCCTAAGGGCCGTACTTAACGATATCACGGTTTAAGAACGATTTATTTGTCCAGGTAAAGCCACAGGTTTTCTCCTGGAGAAAGAGTCGTACAGAGGTCACTGGTTACAAACAAACCAAGTTCTCAAGTGGCATACATACATTTAATACCTTACATGCCGGAAGGGCAAATTGTCCATAACAGGTCACCGGAAACCTCGAACTACTAAAGTTATAAGGTTTAAGACGGAATCCATTAGGAAATTGAGTAATTTTAATTTTCAGAGGACAAAAACCTTGTACCAGAATAATTTAAGGCATATCGCATTCTTTTTTACCTTTTTTGAGAGCTATGGATGTAATTTGTTATCTGTAATAACCCCAAAGACAATTTCTTATGGGAGCCCGAGAAAACAAATTTCAAATTTCACAAAATGAAATGTCACGCATAAGAATTTACCTATTTTACCTGTGTTTACACAATTCCTGTGAAATTTGAAATTTAATTTCACGGGCTCCCATAAGAAATTGTCTTTGGTGTTATTACAGGTAACTTATTACGTCTATAGCTCTTAAAAAATGTAAAAAAGAATGCGATAGACCTTAAATTATTCTGGTACAAGATTTTTGTCCACTGATTACTCGATTTCCCGATGGATTCCGTCTTAAAACCTTTTTTCCTTAAGAAAAGGGGAGGGGGGAGTGGGGTGAGAGACTATGCGTCGCCTGTAAATTCTTCAGAATTTCTTGTTCAGTTTGTGGCGTCATCACTTTGAGTGACAGCAGATGTTTTTGATAACCAATTGATGTACCTGGCACACTTCCAGCAAAAAGTGCCTAAACTGAAGCGCTCACTTAGAATAGACTAGAGTTACACAAAGAAAAGTTTCCTTCTGAAATTGATGGAAAACTTGGCTTTGGCACTGGTTGACACTTCTAGTTGAAAAATTCCTCTTTCCTGAAAGTTTAGTCAAAATCTTTTCTAATCTTACGAAAGACCATCAAATGGCCCACACCAAAAAAAAAAAAACATCGAATTGACAACCAAAAACAACGGGACTGAGCGCTAAAACCTGCAAAGACGACCGGGTACGGTGTTTTTCTAGCCTGAGAAAACGGCCGCCGTCTCGCGCGGTCGCCACTTGAGTCCTCGCGAAACAACGTCTGAGTAACGAGCGCAGAAATTCCATATTGATGACGCGCCACTACCCAGATCTAGGTAGTGCTTCTGATTGGCTCAAACGAAATTGTCTCGCGTTTGAACCAATCAGAAGCTCTACCTAGATCTGGGTAGTGGCGCGACATCAATATGGAATTTCTGCGCTCGTTACTCAGCTGACGTCGTTTTGCGAGGACTTATGTGGCGACCTCGCGAGACGGCGGCTGTTTTCTCAGGCTAGTGTTTTTCTCGTTCTGTCCAAATTTTGAATTTTGCGCATGCCCAAGATCAAAGTTGCCAAACAATAATTAATAATAATAATTTATGAATTGCTATAGCACATTTTCCAATTAATAAAATAGAATTTAAAAAAAATGACAGAAATAAGAATAAATAAAAACAACATCGTGAATTAATTAGGAAAGGCTAACTTAAATAAGTGAGTTTTAAGAAGAACTTTAAAAGAATCAACAGTTATTGCATTATAAGATTTTAAGCGTTCTCTGGTTAAGTTGAGCTTTCGATTGCCAGTCTGCAATCTTTGACAAGTGATGAATAAAAAGCGCGAACATTAAAATACATCCTACAAAAAGTGTGAAAAAGAGAAATTATAATAAAATTTCCCACTAAAGTATTTTTATTGTTTTTATTATAATTTCTCTTTTTCACACTTTTTGTACGATGTATTTTAATGTTCGCGCTTTTTATTCATCACTTGTCAAAGATTGCAGACTGGCAATCGAAAGCTCAACTTTTAAATTTTTAACCAGAGAACGCTTAAAATCTTATTAAGTCATTAAGTCTTACCCTGGTTACTCGTCCATTTTTAAAGTTATTGCATTCTTGATAATTCATTAGTTGGTAGAGAGTTCCATAATCTGGGGGCCGCCACAGTGAACGAACGGTCTCCCAGTGCACGATATGACCTACATACAGGAGTGCTTAGCAAGAGTTCATTGGGTGATCGTAAATTGTATCTTGTGTCATTACGGAAGTAGGTGTTAAATTAAAAACCTAGGAAGTAGAAGAGAAGTTTGGTTTCCACGCTGCAGATGAAGTTTATATAGACGTTTGGACCGGGATTTGAGCAGACAGTAGCCAAATTACGGCATCATTGCCTAAAATGGTGGATTTTTGAAAACGGTAGGGAGTGAATGGGTTAAATGTTGTATATTAAACTTGAATTAATGAACATTAATATGTGAAATTCATATATTTGAACTGCGGATAAAGACAGAATTATGTGAAGATCATCGCTGCGATGATCTTCACATAATTGAGCTTGATAGCTCAGTTGGTTAGAGCGCCTGCACCGGTATCGCAGAGGTCATGGGTTCGCTTCCCGTTCAAGCCTGAATTTTTTTCAGGTTTCTTCTTTTCAAAGGCTTAGGTTGAAACACCATCTCTGCGATGATCTTCACGTAATTCTAAACTTGAATTAATAATGACAAAAAAATATCAAACTATGAACATTGGCTACAGTCAGGATAACAGCGCGGCACATGCAATTTGTGTGAACAATGAGGAAATCAAATCAGTAGAAAGTCTCAATCTCCTGGGTGTTGCAATTGACTCCAAACTTAACTTCACAGATCATATAAGCTCAATCTGTAAGAAGGCAAGTCAAAGGATCGGCGTTATCATGAGACTCAGAAACTTAATTCCAACAAAGGCTAAGCTAGTTCTATTTAAATCAGCAATCTTACCGTACCTTACGTAGTGTCATTTAGTTTGGCACTTTTGTAGATCTAGTGACGCGCGAAAACTAGAAAGGCTGCAAGAAAGAGGATTGAGGGCGGTTTATAGAGACAAGATTTCAAGCTATTCACAATTACTCAAAAGAGCTGAGTTACCAACACTTATGAACAGGCGTTTGCAGGATATTTGCATCTTAATGTACAGAGTGAGGAACAGACTATGTCCTACTTATATTTGTAATATTTTTAATAATCATAATTCCTCTTACTCTTTAAGACAGTCAGACTTTTCCACACCAAGTTTCAATACGGTTACATATGGTAAACATTCTTTGCGTTATCTTGGACCAAAACTGTGGGGAAAATTATCCCCAGACATAAGATCAGCTAAAACTTTAAATATTTTTAGGAAACAGATACGCAAATACGATATTAGTCTGCTCATAGATGATGGCTGCAAGGGCTGTTCCCTCTGCTCCTCATAATTATTTTATACAGTTTTAAGTATTTTTAATTCTCTTTTTACATATTTTTAATATCTGCTCATCATCATTATTTTATATAGCTTTTAGTATTTTAAATTCTCTTTATAAATATTTTTAATATCTGACTATCATAAATATTTTATATAGCTCTAAGTATTATAAATTTTCTTTCTACATATTTTTAATATCTATTAATTGTGTCCCCAAATTAGTATGGGATTTTCCCAGGCTATGTGGCCTTGACACATTAATAAAGTTTATCATCATCATCATCATCACAAAAATGATTACAATCGAAGTTAGGTAGTCGCTTATGAGAGGTCACACCATGATGAACCAAAGTTGTTGTCATTAGCCTAGGCACTCAAATGCATGCATATACCTAAATCCAATTCAAATTGCAAAGTATCATAAATATAATCTAAAATACCCGAAAATACCAGCCTCGGAAACCCAGGGGCAAATAGGCGGCGCGAGGGAAAGTGGAAAACTAAGGGCCAAAAAAAAATCGCCTCCTTTTTCGTTTGCCCTTGACTTTTCTTCGCCCGTTTTTTTTTTTTTTTTGGCCTTTTTGACTTTCTTTTGCCCAGACTATCTGCCGTCGGGTCTGTACCTGAGTGGTCTCCGACGATGCTAAAATACTAAACTCGTACTGAATACGTGTACACACCCAAGAAAAGACCTTTGGAGTTATGGGTCAATTTTAAACCCGTGTAGCAAGGCTTGTGCTGTTTCCATGACTTGCAAGATAAAGTTAAACTCATTGAACTTGCTTGAGTGGCACGCCCGTAAACTAGCTGGTCTGTCAGTAAGGTAGAACCGAGGAAAGCTTAGCACGCTGACCACTATAATCATCAATTTACCCTTTTTTTTACAATCTACAATTTACAATTGAACAAGGTATTGGGAGGGGGGGTCGATATGACAGAAGTAACAGCATCCTGGATGGTGTCGAAGAAATGCTGATGTTTGGACGAATTGCTGGAGTCGTGTGCGCCTGTCAACGTCCCTTTTAACTCAATGGCTTACCTCTCCACAGAGTTGTTCCATGAGCTGAACTAAGATGTGATAACAAATTTTTACAACAAATTTTTACCGAGCCGGACTGGCTCGGTCAGGACTGGCTCTGTCTGCCGAGATGGCTGTTTAGCCCGGTATTACACGAGGAGGGCCAGCCCGCCTGCGGCTAAATTTAGAAGTTGTCGTGTGAAAAGATGGCTACATCGAAGAGCAGGAATCAAGTGTTTTTATTTTCGCTAATCAAACTTTATGTGTTATATAGAAAGAGAAATATCGATCTTCTGGCGAGCCATTTTGCCCTGAAGCGAAATTTAGTGACAAGAAAGTGTTGGCCCGGCAAGCTGGGCTGGGCTGGCCCGGCAATCGCGAATACGTGGTAAATTTTCATCCCGGCTAAGCGGGCTGAAATTTTTCCATGTAATCGCGAAGTTGATTTTTAGTGTGTTTCACAGACGTGCCGAGATCCCGGCAAACCGAGCCAGCCCGCCTCATGTAATTGGCCCCTAATTCCTGCAACGGCTTCCCAAACTTGGGGGAGACACTCGCTGGTTGCGGAAGTATGGGAACTATACAGTGGAAATCGGTGCGAGACACAGAGAGTAGCCAGTAGCTCCAGCATTAAACTTTAATAACTGCCATACCTCCAAGATATCACCAAGACTCTAACCAAGAATGCAACCAAAGAACGTTTTACAGAGTACTTGTATATGTACAAGAACTAGCGGAAATTACATGCATGATTGATTTTAAATTAGAAACCTCAAAACAGTGCAGGTGGGTAACAGTTTAACAAAGGACTTAATAGCGCAGGTTACAATCACAGTTCAACACCTGTTAGTTATAAATCATTTTCCACGTTGGCTTTTCGATTTTTTTTACAACAAAGCGAATGAATCATAATAATTTTCCTCTCGTCACAAAGAACTAACTGATTTGCCCAGCTCCCAGCTTCCAAGTTTTTACGAGTTAATTGCCAAGGTAACGTGAAACTCGACCCAAGCTTCCTCGTGCTGTAGTCTACAGCTTGACAACGCCTGCAGAATATTGAAGTCGACAACTTTAAATATTGGTCGGCTTTCTAAACTTTACGAACTTTTCTTGGGCTGAAATTTTGGTGTAATGGCATTATTACCGGAAAAGTATGCTTGTCTTTTTATAGGTAAGTAAGAAATTACCTTTTACAGGCAAAATCTGCTTCGAGAATTACGAGGAAGCGGAAATATTTCGCTTATGAAATGAACTTATGGCTTTCCGCGTGTACATAGCGAAACTTGTACATGTGTTGATATTGCTGTGTGACTCCTGTCGGTTTCATAACACGAACATTCTAAAAATCATTGTAAAACATGGATCTGTAATACCTTTAGCCTTTTAGTGCTACTCAGTAGTACTTGTAACAGACGACTTAGCAGCTACAACAAATACTACATCTAAAACTGATTGTGAAAGAGTGGCATTAAGCTTCACTACAATATGAATGGCAGTCACGCCTACAAATTTACGTAACTGTTCGAAAGAAAGATTAGTTAACAAAATTCGCAACCCTTGTATGTACGCTCAGAAGTTGACCACCTTATTTTAATGCATGTAGTGTCCGTTGGTGTGAATTCTTTGTTTTTTATTCACAATGAATAACCAGCTGTCACTCAGGCGATAAGATTATTAAATATGTTCGATTGATTTTGATAAATAAGATCTCAGTTTTTTGTAACTTGCATGAGTTTATACTTTGAAAACTTTTCAGTCAAAAAATTATTTTTTTTGAGTTGTTTTTGTTCTTTCTTGGCTCGATATTTTCTGCTACTGAGTCAGTCTTGTCCCTAGTTTTCAGGGCAACAGGTAAGGCAGTTTTGCAGACCGGTAAAGCAGCTCTGTTGAAATCCTTTTCTACCCTAGAGTGGAATTGTCATCATGATGTTGCCCACGACACTAGACTCACACACGTCTCGAAAACCCTTTAAAACACTTAACGTTTATGATTCCTGTTTCATAGAAATGTATTAACATACGGATCAACGTTGAGAAGAAAAGACTTACAACTGTACTAACGTAGGGAGAAACACCAAGAAGATAAGACTTGAACATTTTGCAAGGGTACTAATGAAGAACTTCGAGGAGATGATAACACTAACGGCACCTTATGAACATACCAGTGATCGGATAAATGTCGAGAAGATAACATCAATTCCTTGTGAAAGTCCTAACGCACGGAGAAATGCCAAGGAGATAAAACTAACAGCACAGTGAGACCATACTAACATACGGACAAAGTTTGAGAAGATAACACTGATATCTTTCAATGTTCCAATGTACGCAGAAATGTCGAGAAGATAAGACTAACAATGGGGAACATACTAGCGTAACTAATACCTTAGGAACATGCTAACAAACGGAGAAACCTTAAAAAGATTAGACGTAGAAAGGTACCGAGAAATGTCGAGATGATAAGACCATTACCTTATGAACGTAGAAATGTCGAGAGGATAAGACTTTGTCTAACACCGTACAAATGCGTGGACATTGTGAGAAAGGTTACTAAGACAAGTCTTACGTGATATGTAAAGGCTGAAATAAATCTTTTCATAATTCAATCCGATAACAAATCTTTTCACAATCCAAACCTGTTGGCTATTTCTAACGAAGGCCATAGTATGTGGTTCTAACCGGTAACGAGCGGTGCTACAAGCGATGAATTTTACCAGTTACCGCCTGATGAGGAGAACACTGTACTGAGTCAAGGGGTTGGTCTTAGAGTTTTAAGCAAGCCTCTGTAACAAGTGTTGAAATAATTACCTTTTCACAGCCCAATATGTGAACGTTGCAAATGCGAGCACAATTGCAAATGGGAGCAAATGAAGTGTTACTTCTCTGCCAACTTGGATAACCACTCAAAATGTGCATATATATCCGGAGGGGATACTTCTTGGAATTTTTGTTGGAGTCTGCGGCCCAGTTATCTAAACCTTGTGTTTAGACCTCACCAGACCGCTAAAATCCATACCCATTTCCTGACCTAGTCTGTAAAATCCAAACTCATTTTCAGGCTTTCAGACCAAATTGGGTAAAATCCATACCCATTTTAAGACCAAAACAGCTCAATATCTATATCCCTTGGGGTGGCATGATCTCTAGGGTACTGGATAATTACTGCTTATTTCAGATCATTTTCCAACTACAGATTACATTTAATTTTCAGTACTATCAAGTGAATTTGTGAAAGTCACGTAATTTTGGCTAGTTATATGTAGGTCATGTTATGGCCCTAAAATCTCCCCAGTGGGTGCCAAGGATTTAATGGTGATGGTGGATGTCTGGTGTGGATGTAAGTAATGGTACTTTTTTTGCTTACTTGTAGCATGTAACATGCATATGTGATGTCAATGTGTCATTCTGCTGTACTCTTTTTCAGATGCCACCTTAAAAGATATTCTTACTGCCTACAGCTATTCATTTACCAGCTCTAGAGAAAGAGTGGAACTTCAAAGCAAAATAGAGAATTTGTTTGGTGGCTCTGAGCAATGGCTTGCCTGTTTTTCAATCAGAACGGCCTTGGACGCTTTCCTTTCTGTTATGAACTTTCCAGCCGGCTCAGAAGTAATTTTCACGGCTATAAATATCCCAGACATGGTCAGTGTCGTCGAAAATCATGGACTAAAGGTTGTGCCAGTTGACTTGGATCTTGATACACTGGCTCCTAAGCCTGAACTGGTTGAACTCGCTGTATCTGACAAAACAGTTGCCATTTTAGCAGCACATCTTTATGGAAAGTGGATCAATTTGGACAAAGTTTTCCAAGTGGCTCGTGCACATGGGCTGTATGTATTGGAAGATTGTGCCGAGTCCTTTCAGGGGTTGAAAAGGAAAGGTCACCAACTCTCTGATTTGACCTTTTTCAGTTTTGGATCAATTAAGTACTACACATCTTTGGGCGGGGCAGTTGTTGGAGTTAAAAACCCTGAAATTCTTAAGAAGATGCGAGCCAAAATAGAACAGTATCCCATTCAGAGTCAGTGGACTTACTTCAAGAAACTCACGGCTTACTCTTTACTTATGATGGTGGTATTAAACAATTCTTTTTTTAACTGGCTCGTTGTTAATTCTTTTCACCTGCTTGGATTTAACTATAAAGAGTATTTTATATCTCTTCTGCGGGCATTTCCTGGTGGTATAACCCTGAGTAAACTTCATTATCAACCATCTGCCGTGCTGTTGAGGTTCATGCTGTACCGGATGAGGGGAGTGAATGACAAAGATTTCCGTACCATCAAGTTAAAGGGTGATTTTGTGAGCAAGAATCTTCCAAGAAATGTGTTTGTTCCTGGAATGAAAGCAGACATTGCAAGCTATTGGCTTTTTCCATTGGTTGTGGTGAGTGTTACAATTCGAGGCTCAAACTGTGAATAATAATTTCCTTTAGTTGCTGATGTCCTTGAGGACAGTGCCTCCTTTTGTTACTCAGGGCACATGTTCTGCACATCTTGGGTCTGGGGCCCATTTCTCCAAAGTCCTGATAACTTTTTGGGCCCAGAAAGCTATTTTAAATGCGCGATGTTTGCATTAAAGACTCAAATTTTGTTGGTATTGAAGCTGAGCAATAAAATTCTAAGTTGATAAAACAAGCTGGGCTGATATGCAGGCTAAAAAGTATGCCAACGTTTTACAGATATTGATTTTAAAATATAGCTCCAGCCCCGAAAAGTTACCGGGACTTTCGAGAAACGGGCCATTGGTCTGAGATATCCAAGTTTCTTAAGGAATTTGCCTGCAAATACATAGGTATTTTTCCGTGGTTTAAGACTGTGGAAAAAGGAGATCTTAGCAAGGGCTATCAGAATCCAAAAAGAAAATTGGGGGTAACCACGCATTTTTCAGAGATAACTGAGGTTAAATTTGGAAAGAAATTGCCTTACATTCTTTGTATTTCAAAATGTTTTTAGAATTATGGTTGCTTAACCCTTTGACTCCTGTACGTGCATTTACGGCACGCTTCCACATTTAGTGTATGTTTTGTCCCAAAAAAGGTTCTGAAAGGTCCCATATTGTGTTTAGACACTTACTGTCTCTTACATGAAGTATTTACTTTATTGTTTCCTTTCGACAAGTTTTCGCCATTTTAAACCCGATTTTCTTTGAGATTTTCTTGTTCTGCATTCACGAATACCTTTACTTTATTTGGAGGAAGAGGAAGAGGTTTGCCAAATCTGCTTAAAAGTGCCGAGAACAGTGGCAATTCGTGGGGAAATTCATCCAGTTATTTAGCTGAAGATTCAGGCAACAATTGAGAGTCAAAACATGCTGTAATGCCTTGTAATGATAACACGAAGAGGGAAGGGGCTCTTTGACAGCTACAACAGGTAGAGTTTTAGCTGGAAGACAATACAAACGACCACGAACTGCTCAGTGAAACCCAGCTATTCAGTGGAGTGCAATAAATGGTTTGCATGTCTTCTTTGTAAAGTTAGATGGTTGCAAACACTATGCTCGCAATCAGAAAGTTGTAAGAGGCTATTTTATGTGTGCATGTCAGTAATGGATGAAAATTACTGAAAAAGTTAGGAGTCCAAGGGTTAATTATCTCTGAAAAATGCGTGGCTACTGACATTTTTCTTTTTAGATTCCACTAACCCTTGCTAAGATCTGCTTTTTTCCCATGGTCATAACGTTTGCAAAAATACCTCTGCACTAGGGGGCACCATCCTTAAACTTGTTTTATGAGCTTGATGGCATATTGCATGTGAAGTGAGAAAAAATTTAACAGAAATCATAACTTGAAGCCAGAGTTCTTACCTTGGAGTGGTGAAAATGAATTCCAGCCTTTCAAATAAAATGAGATTCTGGTACCTTTTAGTACTTGGTAGCTCCATTCAAACTAACGAGCACCCTAATGAGCCCTGGGTTACAGCAGCCTTTTTCAGCAGTAAAATTGGTCACAAAATAAATGAATTCCCTTGTTTCAGAGACATAATGACCATGATGGTGACACTTTTCAAATAAGGTCTAACAACCGTTACATTTTATGAAATGAGTGGAATGATCTTTGCAGTGCGTAGCAATCTAAAGATTAATTTTTTGGATGAAAAAAGATTGGAAGGCTACAGCGGGACTCGAATGCACGACCTCTGCAATGCTGGTTTGTTTCTCTGCCAACTGAGTGTATAGAAGCCTTGGGATGTTGGGAGCACGTCGATTTTGGGTTCTAATATCCCGCCTGTGAAATGGGTGATGTTAAGTTTTAAGGTGTCAGCAATTGTTGATGAAACCTTAAAACTTAAAAGCTATCATTAATAAGTCAATCAACAGTCATTATTATTGACCGTTGATTGACTTTTGAAAAGTGCAGATAATTTAGTAGGTTGGTTCTTTTGCAGGATAACCCAGCTGAAGTTGTGAAGGCACTTGAACAAGAAGGTGTGGAGGCCTACAAAGGGGCTACACAGCTTTCCACTGTTTTCAGGACAAAGCAGAATGGAAAAACGGATGCCACCACGAACAGCCAAGAAATCCATACAAGGTCTCAACCTGCTTATTCAAGTTTGCCGCCTCAAACAGAAATTGCAGTAGCTGTTGGTATGTCTTCTTCATCAGATCCATCTAAAGCAGCCTCCAAGTCCTCAAAATTGACATCTGCAGAATTTGTTTGTTCTCCACCTACAGTCGGTGCTACTGGCACAAATCACTTGTTTAGCAAAGAGAAGGATGATATTCTGTTCCCACACAATGCCAAGTATTTGATTGATCATGTTTTGTACCTTCCTGTTCATAAGAGGGTCTCATTCTGGTACCTTGAACACATATGCAATGCTGTTGAGAAGGTCATGAGGAAAAGGCCAGGTGTGAAAATTGCTGACACCAGAAATGTGCTGTTTCAATCCAAATTGTAGACTGGAAATGAACTGCATTCCTTAAGGTTTGCATGTACAAGGGGACAAGGTCTGGAACTTGTCCCAGCAGTAAGTCCCTTATAGTATGGACTTGCCTTGTGCAAGGGGACTGGTTGCGGGGACTTGTTACTATATTATTGTGTCATAGGGACAACTCCCTTGACTCTTTAAGTCCCAAAGGTAATCAGCCTCAAATTTCTCCTCATCATATCAGTGGATTATAACAAAATAACCTTGTGACATATTCCAAATTTTTTTCCCAAAAATGTACCTGTATCTGTTTGATTCTGCTCCCGCAATTTCTGGAATTTTGGGAACAAAGAAGTGGAAATTGTCCCATATGCCCTTAACTAATTGCAGTTCTTCAAATAAACCCTCTCTGCTTTCCTTCCTTTTTTCTGCTTACTATTCCTGAAGTTGCAATATGCACTAGTCTTTTGTGGTACTAAAAAAATGTTGTTCAATTTCACTTCCTTTATTTAATTCTAAACTTAGAATTTATTTAAAATTCCTGAAGAATTTAATGTAACATTATTTAATGTCCTGTGAGGTGTCATATACACACAGTTAAAATAATTGTCTGATAAGGAAAGTTTGAAGCAAGAGATTGTATTGTTCCAGAAAATGTCCATACCCCCTCTTGGCTGTTTGTTTTTGGTTTGGACCCCCACCTCTCTGGAGGTTCCAGTTTAGCTTCATGCCTTCCGTTTAAGAAAATTTTGGCTTTTCAAGTGCTCCAGCCACTCAGAATTTTTAATAACCAAGTTCCATAATGTGTTGAAACTTAACAATGCTATAAATCATGGGTAGATGGAAAAGCACCCTAGGTGTGTATGAGTACTAGAAAATATGAAAACTGACTTTTTGAATTTCTGAATTAATTGTAGTATGTTAAATAGTTTCAGAAATATATGTTAACATTTTTTCGGTTTATATTGTCTTATAAACATGAATTTCATGTCAACAGCAGAGGCATTCCTGAGGGGGACATTGGGGGACTGTCAACACCGCAACACCGCAGAAAAAAATAACGAACACCGCATCACCGCAAAAAAAGTTGACGAAACACCGACACCGCAATTTAATTTTTGTCCTACGATTTAAATGATCCAAAAAGCTTCTTGGAAAAGGGAAAACGTCCTCACGTGATGTAATATTTTTCATTTAAACAAATGTCATTACCTCAGCTATTTTCCACTCAACAGATACAAATCACAAAGCCATACTGCTTTCACCTTGTGGTCTGCACGTGAATCACGCGGATACTGATGATGTCTGTATTCTTGCTGTGGCCAACATTTTGTCGTATGTACATGACGACAAAGATGAACTGGTAACATTCCCGCTGCCCAGCGCGGTCGTGGTTGCCACGAGCTCACTTGCTTAGTTTCGCGTTTTAATGTCTTCTGGGATGATAGCGCTCCTTTATCGTCTATTAACCAAAGAATCGGGCCTAATGGATCTAATGGATTCAATCCATTAGCACAGCCTGTAAATATAAGATCCTTATCACCCTCCGACATTTAACGAGTCTCTCTCGCGAAAACCTCCGCAACCGCGACGTAGAGAGATGAAAGGACACGGAGGAAAGGGGTAGTATCAGCCCGGGGGGGGGGGGAGGCACTCAACAAAGTTTTATACGGGGAGGCTCCGCCCCGAGGTCCAACCCCTTACCCTTTTATATACCATTTTTGATAGAAAAGGTACCCCTTTCGTATACCTTCCATTGAAAAATGGTATCCCTTTCACATACCTACCTAAGAACACTGCATCCCTTTTCTAAACCCTTGGAAGGAAGTCTCCTTGTCGTTTTCATGTAGCGTTTAATAAATTAAAATAATACAGTTATAAGGTGCGTCTACTCGAAATATTTTAATTAAAGGCCCTTTTAAATACCTAAATGACAGATTTCCCTACCCTTTCATATACTTCAGCTCGTGAAATCCCTACCCTTTCATATACCTGAAGCCTGAAAAAGGTACCCCTTTCGGGCGGAGCCTCCCAGTATGGGCTATTAGAGGGATTACCCCCCCCCCCCCAGTATCAGTCGCTTTAATCCCCCTTCAGCGTGCTTTAACTGACCATTTAATGGACCTAATGGGAGCTAATCTAATCCAAATCTCCATATAACTGGGGTTAGAGGATCTCGGAGCTGGTTTGGATTATAGAGACTGACCTCAAGACTCTAAGAACTCTATTTTCAGTCGTGCATATATAAAGAATGCAAGGTAGCGTGTTACGAACTTACTAAATAGATTCTCTGAGCTTCGTCGGGCAATTTTTACTTTTGTTTGATCCGGCACCTAAATTTGTTTTTATACTGGTAGTTTCCCCCCCTTTTCCCTCTTCATAAAAAAAGCGACACAGTCGATTATGCACTCTGTTGTATGTTGCAGCCGTTTGACCACGCGCCGTGAAACACAAGGAGGCTGACTGGATCCCTGACAGTCCGCGTAGCAAAGGTCAAGTTACTTATAAATGAAAACGGAAATGGCCTGGCATTCATTGCGTGACACAGATTGTTTCCAAAAAAGGGTGATAATCGACGTTTTGACGAATATAAACAGGTTTTGACAGTTACTCGACAAGGGTAATGCGCCGATCAATTCGAAACTTCAACATCCCCCCCCGGGCATACCCCGGGCATTTGACTGTGCATCGCGCCCAGGGAGGGGGGAATTTGAACGTTGCATTGAAAGGGTGGGGAATTTGAACCGGATTTATCTCTTGTCTTAACGTAATACGCCCGTGAGTTTTTTCGGTCTTTACAGGGTTTGACGGATTCACAAGATAGAATTTCGCTTTGGTTAGTGAATAACTCTTTCAAATGCGTCTTTAAAAGAAGTTTGAAGGTACCATTACGGCATATCTCTCTCTGAAAAGCGTGTAAAGTGTTTGATTGAAGACGAAATTGGCTTGGTGGAGAGGTATTTCAGTACTAATTGGTGGGGCATTTGAACGGCCTTTTTGCCCCGAGGGGAGGGAATTTGAACAAGCCAATCTTCAAAAGTTCAAATGCCCGGGGGGTTGCCCGGGGGGGGGATGTTGAACTTTCGAATTGATCGGCGCATAAGTCGGTCAAATGTGTCAAACAATAAACCACAACACCGCAAAGGGTCCGCAAGAAATCTTTTTTCACCGAACATCGCAGGTTTAAAATCAAAAACACCGCACACCGTACGATTTGAGATCACCGCAACACCGCGAGATGGGATTTTATTCACCGCAACACCGCACAAAAAAACAAGCCACACCGCAACACCGCAAATCCCCATGTCCCCCTCATTCCTCTGCAGGACGATAATAATAATTTTATTATTATTACTATTATTATTATTATTGTTGTTGTTATTTAATTATGTCAATGTTTTAGCACAAAAATGTTTACAATTAAATAATAGTACTGTGATACTTTCAACAACATGCGAACTCTGCACTACAAAACCTGACCTCGGCTGTATTTTGAAATTATCGCTGACCCAGCTTTAAGGCACTATCTAGTAACAGTGGGAGGGTTGGTCAGAAGCTTGGGCCAATGTACTCACTTAGACGCAAAGGACGGAAACTTAGGCGCAAAAGGCTGATTGTTGACCCGTGCACGCAGCAGTCAAACCCCGGGTTTCTCCCAGGCCTTCACGGTCAATTCATTTCGGCGACGTTAATCTCGTTCCCAGATCTCGCAGGTGGGCGAAGCCGAAGGCGAGATCTGGTCAAGTAAGAAAATTCGATTTTTTTGATTGGCTGTTTCAAAACATGGCTGTCACAGCGCTAAAATTTGAACGTGCGTTGCGAGGCTTCTCAGGGCCTCTAGGGAATTCAATGTCTGTTTTTATGCAAATTAGACATTATGCACGCAATCATAATATACAGAATATATGCATTCTTGGGACATTTCGTTGTTTTACAGTCGGCCTCAAAAGTCAAGAAGATTTCTTCTCAGTTCTTCATAGCATTATAAAGCTATTTCTAACGAATAACGATGTTCCGCCTTAAGAATCCGCCGTAAGAATATTTACGTGACCCGATCACATTTGCATAAAACCTAGACATGTCTAGCCATTGCATGTAGCCGCCGAATGAACACTTAGGGTGCGTTCCATTGGGAAATCTGGATTTCGATTTTGGTTTTGGATTTTGGATTTCCCAATAAAACGCGGAATCCAAAAACGGATTTCTGCCAGCCGAAATCCTTTTCCAAGACGGATTTCAATTACGGCCCCTTAATTGAAATCCGTCTTGGAAAAGGATTTCGATTCGTCGGATTATTGGGAAATCCGAAATCTGAAATCCAAAATCGAAATCCGGATTTCCCAATCGAACGCACCCTAATCAAATAAAATATTATTTACCCGAACTGAGCTTTGATGATTGCCTTCTGCTTTATTCTTTAGTAAAATACTTTGCTAGATATCATTCCAGGAAAGACGAGATTGGTTAAGCATTCGTTATTCATTTGGTTAAGCGTTGGTTATTCATTTGATTGCCATTTTCTTAGAATTGTCTCGGGCATGCGCTATTGACTTGCCTGCCACATTCCTGACAGGCAATCACGTGGTACAAATCGGATTTGACCAGATCTCGCCTTCGGCTACGCCCACCCGCGAGATCTGGGAACGAGATTACGGCGACGTTTCCGAGGCAAAACCCACATGATTGTAAGGCCCGTTTACACATGCGATTTGTGATGCGATTTTTGTCGCGCTCTTCAATGCAACTTTTGTCGCCAGTGTAAGCTAGCGGCCATTTTTATCGCGATTTCTCTGCAAGTGAGTGCGATATTCCCAAGTTGCATCAGGTTTCGAGCATGTTTGAAACCTCTGGGATATCGCAGCGACAAATCGCACAGAAGTCGCACTGAAGTCGCCGCTAGTTTATACTCGCGAGTTTTATCGCGAGCTCAAGCGTGACAAAAAATGTGCAAACGGGCCTATAGAGGCCTAAGAACTAGGCATGGTGAACGCCACTTTGCCTTGTAACCCGCTGCTGTGCCTGAAGTTTCTAATGCACAGTTAACGAAAAAAGCTTACATGGCGAAGCGCGAAAAATGACGTACCGTACCGCGGTCGAATGTTTCCTGCATTTGGTAACGTTTGGTGATATACTGGTTCAATGAAATGACTCGTAACTGCCCGGATAAAAGGATAGGACACGGGCCAAGGAGGCCCACACGGCCGGAACTTATCCCGGTTTCCGTAGCGTGAAGCAACTGAGAGTATTGCTACTCCTCCCTGGAAGGGATGCTAGTCCATCGCAGGGTTACCCCCAGCAGTATGTCGCTGGCGACGGAGGCACGGAGGCGCTCTCGATTAAAACTACTACGAGTTCTTAGTTGTACAACGTGTGCTGTGCAGCACACCTTTTGTACCCTTCGAATTCACAATTTCGTGATATAGACTTGCATAAATGAATGAAAAAAAAAAAAGGGAAAAAGAACGTAAAACTAAGCAAAATAACCCTCCCTCTGCCCTCCATCACGTACCTATAGCCGCATGACTCTGTGTAAGTGGCAACCATCTGCAAGTCGTAGTAGGCACCGCAGGTGTTAAAACAATCAGCCTGCCTCGTCCCCAGGCGCGGGTATAGCGCAGGGAAACAGGGAGCGCGGGGCGTCGTCGGAAGGATGCAAAAGCCGGCTGCAGTGCACCTATCCCACAGCGCCTCTCGCACCACCATATAATAAGGAGGGACGCCTGGGTGGTGACAACAGCATCTGGTGGAAATTTTAAAAGGATCTTTTATTATCTTTCCACAATCCTGAAAGATCCTTGAGGACCCTGCAACGATCCTTGAGGATCCTGTAACCATCATCGAGGATCCTTGTGCAGGATCCTAAAAGATTTTATAGGATCCTCAGTAGGATCTTATCAAACATGAGGACCCTAGACAGGGTACTGCAAGATCCTGTACGATCTTACGGATCCTGTAGGATCCTTATAAGATTTTCACCTGGGACAGCCCCTGCAGCAAAGCAGCAATTCATCCGTCATGCGCGCCCACTTTAGCGAAAATTGTTTGTTTTTGCGTTTCTTTCTTTGTGGGGACAACAGTGATGCCTGTCTGTGGACACAATAAGACGCACACATGATACATAACGCATATAGCGGAAAAGTTGGTCCACGAAGGTAGTAAAGATGTTTACGAAAGGATGAGCACGATGTTGGGTGTATAATACAATGTTTATTTACATTTTCACAACAACCTGTGTGGTATCTCAAGTACGCAAGTGAACTCAGTCCCATTAAGAATCTGTTCTTTTACTAACACAACAACGTTATGTTAGCTTCAAAAGTAAAATACACTATACAAACCAAATGCTCTTAAATACAAAAGTCGTGTGTGCTTCACACTCAATCCACTGGCCAAAACGTTAATAACATGACACCGTATATTTAGGAATATAATGTTATTGCTCCCAAGTTGACTTATTTCCTAACACGTGTGTCTAAAAGATACTTAATTACAAGCTTCCCATGCCATATCACTGCTAGTTATCTGTTATCTGGTTGACTTGTTAGTTCGGTTTGGTGGCAGGGCGATCACTCTTGTCCGTGCAGTCAAATTAACTTCTCCACGGTTTGCTTCTGTTAGTAAGTTGAGCAGTGAATTCTCAAGGACCGATTCCACTAGTGACTCAAACTCAGGCAACCTAAAATGTAGAAAGCAGATTACAGTGCGTTCGTAAGATCTAACTCATGCTAAATTCGAGGCCAAAAGTCACGAATAAAACAAATCAAGTTTTCATAGAAGTCGTTTGTAACTCGCACGCATTACAGAATAATGTACCCACCCACCCCCCCCCCCCAAAGTAATGTTGTTTTCACGCATCATTTACAACATGAATCATCATAATCACTGCCACATTGTCTAAGGGTGGGGGTGGAGAGGGCTAAAAGAGCTGCATGAAGTAGCATGAGGAGGCAATTTGGAATATCACTACTCCCCCCGTGATGGGATGGTAGTCGATCACAGGGTTACCCTGAGCAGTTATTTATACACCCAGGTTGTCTAAAGAAACAACATAACGCGATGCAGAAATCAAACCCTGGACCACCGATGTTTAACCTACTTATCGAAGGTTCGATAGTAAGTCCTACGTGCTAATCGCTACAACAACACATCCCCACTCTTCCATGCTACGGGTTTATTTACCCTAGAGATTTTCAAGAAAGGTTTCTTGTACAAACCTGCGCACTGTCTGTCTCTGTGCTGTCATCATTTCAGCATCTCCGTCGACTGCCAGCAGTCTGTCAGGTATGGAGAGTGAGGAGTCTGAAGCGCGCTGTATTATCTGATGTGTCCTGCTTACTACTCTCTTCTCTGAAGCTTTACTGTCTTGGTCTCCACCCGAATGCTACAAAACAAAAGCTAACAGTTAGTGTGTGTTTACATGAGTCAGTCAAGTGTCAGGTCTGGAGAGTGAGGAGTCTGAAAGTGCGCCGTATTATCTGATGTGTCCTGCTTACTTAATACTACTCTCTTCTCTGAAGCTTTACTGTCTTGGTCTCCACCCGAATGGTACAAAACACCAGTTACCAGTTAATGTGTGTTTACATGAGTCAGTCAAGTGTGTCTGATGAGTCGCGCTTAGCACTATCTCTACTCTCACCACCCGAATACTTCAAAACACACGCTAACAGTTAACAGTGTGGCTTGGTGCCAGCACCAAGACGAAGTATAAATATGTCTTATTAGATGTTTCGGTGTGAAGTATCGCCGTATATTTTTACGAGTTGTGATGTATTTTGACGAGCCCGCAGGGCGAGTAAAAAAACAACAAGCATCTTGAAAGAAAACTACAAGTGAAACAGGATGAGAGGGCGCACGGTACTGTACAATAACCAATTGTACAACATCGTGGGATATTTGTACTCGTTTCGCGCGATTTCTGTACAAGAACTAATACAGTTGGATAATAAAAGCTAGTTTAGTGTAGTTTGGCACTAGTTCTGCATAAAGCTGTTCTTCTCTCTGACTCGCAGTTGCTCTGTCTGATTGCACTGGTATTTGAGACAACTACAACACTTTGCTCAGATACTAGTAAATAGTAGTATGCACTTCTTTTAAGTCAACTGATTTTTCGGAATTTACTTTTTGTTTGCTTTCAAGGCACAAGTGGCTTTAATCACAGAGCTCAAAATCAAGGGAAACCCTTCATTAGTTTTAATAACATCCAACCGCAAATGAAATATCTATTACCTGTGTGGTCTGCAGTATCTGTTCCAGCTCACCACCGAACTCCTCACTAGAGGAGGACTGGTTACTACTTTGACTGCTAGCCGAGGAAGGCCTAGAACTGGTAGTGTATTGCGTCTCACACAGCTGTCTGAAGTAGGGAACAGGTTCCTGGCTTATTTCAGACATGCCGTGATGGAAATTGTCATCATCCACGAGCCCCCTTCATTAGTAGAAACAAAACACGTGACATCAACTGGCCCGTCCTATACCTATACTTCTACCTGTATCTATACCTTTACCGAAACCTATACCGATACCGATGCCGATACCGACACCTATACGTGTTGCGAACTAAAACAAATCTGTCTCCATGTGGAATGTCAGTTCACTGCCGCTATCTCGAAAAAATCCCGAAAAAGACATACTAGAATTTAAGGAGACCCAGCATAATGGTTCTGATTTGTTGAAATTTCTCTCCTGGTTTTCAAAAACTAAACACAATTTTGTTTGGGTGCAGATTGCTAGGACAGAAATGGATTACACCTTAAACAATTTCGGCCCGTCTTTGTAAGTTATCCCTTTGTGTCTTGGAAAAATGTTTATGGCTTGCGTATCTTTGCGAGGAACTCCCTCGTGACACAAACAACACTGTGAAAACCACTGTTTTACAAAACCGGTAAAAACTTAAGTGGGATAAACATAGGACAATTACCTGAGAATAACAGAGAGTACATTCTGAATGATGTCCATTTCAGGTCTTGAGCAGGACACTAGCGCAGACAGCTCTCCTTTTTCTTGGTCACCAGCTCCTTGAGATAACACGTAACGCCTGAAAATTAACAAATACAACTAAGTTCGTTTTTAACCAACAATCACTTGAAATATTATTTCACCAGACACTTGTGGGTGTCGTTGAACAAGTGAAACTGTTAGCAGACAGCTAAAACAAGCGAAAACGTGAGCCGTTAAATTAAGACATATATGTACTACTTACTGGTCAATAACAAAGTCATCTACTGCTGAAGGACATTTGCTATAAAACTCTCCTATTGAATGCGTCCTGGCCGTCACTCCCAGGTGCAGCAAGAATGACTCAGGGGGGACGGGTGGGGGTGGTGTCGCGTGGCGAGTGGTACTACTCTTCGTTTTTCTTTTGGTTTCTTTTGGTGAACCTACAAAACACAAAAAGGCTCACTTGTTATGCACACTAAGTTTTAAAACTTTTTGAATGGACTCTTACTCCCTAAGGCAACAAAACTGTGTAACTCTCCTTTTATAATACATTTAACGTTAATAACACATTTAACCCTTCAATACGTAAGAGCATGAAAACGAGCACCACATGCTTAATAGCTGACACTCAAATTGCGAAATTGATACACTAACACTTACTGGTACTGATTTAAAAATTTATATAGAGCCCCCTTTTACAGCAAAATAAACAACAAGCATAATAACTTTCTACGGTACAACATAAAATAGCACCACAGGAAAGTACTGCTCAATGGCTTTCAATTGAATGATCACACTTAAGCATAACACTCGCAAAGTTAAACGTTAATGGTTATAATCACCCTATACAGCGCAATAAACACCACCACGGGAAAGTACCCCTCAGTAGCTTTCATTTGAGTGGTCACATTTTTGGACCACAGAGCCACCTTTTACAGCATAACAAATGGTACCACAGAGATAGCTTTTATTTGAATAGCAACACTTTCGACATTTCACGACAGGCTTAAAAGATGGCACCACCTAGTAGAGCATAACAAACAGCACCACTCGAAAGTACTGTACATATCTAACCTATTGGAGGCAGGGTTTGGTACTTCCGTAAGTCTCCCTCTGAGTGGGACATGGATCGACTTGGGTGTTTAATGGACTTAAGGTGTGGTCCTGAGTTGGGCCTTTTTATGTCATCTTCAGTTATGGTAAAGGTGTACTGTTTCTCTTCCTTCATGTTGGTCCAGTCGATAAGCCGCTGGTTGTACTCAGCCATCTCAGTTTCGTCCACAATCTAAAATACAATAAATGGCAGTTACTCGTGAGACTGAGTGTAGAAAATTGTCCACAACACTGCACACACTGCAATTTGGTTGCCTGCAATGTTGCACCATTATTTCAAGGCTTACGTTTGAAGATAATTTGGTGTTTAAGCTACGCACCTACTATGACTGAGCGTCCTTAAAACAAATGCAAGGATCTGTAACAACGATAAGTAAGAATCAGCTGCCGTACCTCGCATACAATATCCATGTCATACAGTGAAGGAGCACCACAGGAGAAAAACGAAATCTAACAAATAAAACACAAGACACTGTAAGTCACAAAGAACGAAAATGCCGGGGGGGGGGGGGGGTAGAGGGGGTTTGCCGTATAGAAGCAACGCCGGGAACAAACCAGACTCTTGACATGAGGGTTAGGTCTGAAGGAAAGTTCACAAGGAAATCATGAAACTGAGGTAAAATGAATACAAACGAAAAAACGTATTAAGGCATATTACTTCTTAAATGCATACTGGGGGTGAGAGACATAGTAGATACCTAAAACAATTGCACAAGGGATATACTAACCTTAAGAAGCGCATTTTCTTGTGGTTTCAAGAAGCCATGGTCAGGTTCAATCATTATCACCTGGAGTACGATTCAAGACAACAATGGTGTGAGCAAACAAGAAAAACGTTGTATTGTTCTGACACAAGTCAGAGGAAAAGGTTGCGCACGGAGTGGATTACAAGAGAAACAAACGCAGGAGCAGTCGAACAACACCTTTTCTAGCATCCAAAAGTACCATGAAACTTGCAAATAAATCTCGTGCGTAAACATGCCGTTATTATTATTACTATTATTATTATTAGCATTAGTATTATTATTGTTGTTGTTGTTGTTGTTGTTATTATTATTATTATTGATTATCATACCTGTTCTGCAGCCGATTCCTCCAAGACCCATCTGAAGGAAATGATGTGATCTTTTGAGGTATTAGTGAGGAAGAAAATTCGATGGGACACAGCATACAGAGGAACATCACCAAATGGGATACATTCCACTGACAAGTAAGACAGCTGAAAGAAACAATTGCTGGTTTGCACGTGACGTCATAAAATTCGAAAATCAAAACTCGCTAGACCTACTAAATTTTTATCGTGAAAAGAGGTCTCTCTTATGATTTCTGGCAGTTTGAACAGTTCAAGTATTAGGAGAGGTGTTTATGTGTATGTATACTAGCTCACGGGGGAAAGTAATCGCTCTCATAGCAAAAACGAGTTCCAGATGTTTTCATTGATTTCCGGCAGCCATGTTGCCTGGCAGGCAACACCATATGTTGCCTGGATCTGCATACTGAGCTCTATAAATTTGCGAGGAACATTTCGGTAAATAACTCAAGAACGGTGAACCGCACCGACCTGAGACTGGGAGAAGTTGTTTATTTACTTATCTTTTGTAACATTCGAAATTCTTAGCTTCTGTTATTGAACGGTTTGGAATTCATTTTTTGATGGTGTGTCAGTGAAAGCCGGCAATAAGACTCCTAGAACCAGGACTGAGTTCAGTGTTAACCCATTGGACATAATATTTCGGTGGCTTCTATTCCCCATTGTCAGAGAAACGAAAACGTCATAATAGTTGAGAACTCTATCAACTACTCCATTTTCCACTTCTCACAATTATTGCTGTTCCGTAATTATCGGATAATTACAGTTTAATGCTAATGCATTTTAGACCATTTTTACCACAAAGCCCAGTGTAACTGGTTGAAGGTAACAGTGTTGTATGTGACAATCTAGACTACCTAGACTCCTTCGTTAACCACAGCTACTCCCACTATCCTTACGTAGACTTTCAGTAGTGTCATCTACTCTTCTCATAAGCATTAAACAGTGTTCCTTGAAAAAACGTTAAACTTAATGGAACAAGGATAAAATAGTCCCTTTCTCCTGAGCCCTCCATAGTCTACAAAAAACTCGTGTCGAATTGCTTCCCTCTCCTGAACCCTCTACAGGTTATACAAAGCTTGCTGAATCACACACCCCTGTTAAGCAATCTATAGTCTACACAAAATCGTGTCAAAGCACACCCCTCTTTTCAGCCCTCTGTAGTCTATACAAAATCGTGTTAAATCTAACCCCTCTGTTCAGTCTATAGAGAGCTTGTTCTATCACACCCCTCTGTTATGCCCTCTACATTGTACACAAAATCTGTATGATCACACCTCTCTGCTTAACCCTCTCTCTGTAGTCCACACAAAATCGTGTTTAATCATACCCCTGCATTAAGGCTTTTCACTCGGCAGGATATTGAATTGACTACTCTGTGGTCGACCGAATTTTTGTCGAATAATGCCCCTCGCTTAAAACCCCCAAATTTCAAACAAAATCGTGTCGAACCTCTGGTTGACTTAGTTGGGTTTGACCAAAGGTGGTTTTAAAATGGTCTAAAGCCAATAATATGACCCAGCAATATTACCTATGCTGTACAATGATACTCAAACATTCAAGCTTATAACTGAGACAAACCTGTTTGGGGACCTGCACAACCTGCTTGTTGGGCACTGTAGTGCTACCCATGTCTCGCTCAGGCAATGTGTCTCCCATGATCCTTTGGTCGTATCCCACACCAGTAAAAGTAACCAGCACTGTCTCACCACCAACAATACGGACTGGGACATCCACCTACAGGTTAAAAGAAATCCATGTAACGTCAAGTCTGACACAAGTCTGTTCCAGTTTGTAAACTGGGAAGCCTACATAAAAACACATGCAAGGTGAGCCAAGAGTGAGAAGGGAGAAGAGTTTAGAACTGGATTTGGAATCCGAGGTTATATGGATTCTTTTCGAAAAGAAAAATACAGATATGAATAACTTGTTGAGAAAAATTGAAATGAAACGGACAAAGCATTGTTTTGACTCACCATATATGTTCTTGCTTCAAGTGGTGCAAACTGCCAGTAAATCAAAGCAGCACATCCTGAGGGGATCTCTCCTGATGGATTCAGACACTCAAAGATTCGACAGCCATAATTTTGCTGAATAGAAAATGAGAAATGATAAGAATGAACAATTTATTAAACAAACAGGTTACAAAAAAAAAATGGAAAACATCAAGTATCCAAGGAGGGTTAAGGGTAAGTACAGGACAACCTCTAATTTTCATTTTATTTTTGATGACTTTGTGTCATGCATTACTGATTGAAACCATTATTTCAGATCAAGATTTCAAATTTGCTCATCACTTTCAGACCCTGGGCAATACAAGGCTGGTAATACAAGGCTGGTTTTTGGCCAGAATTTTGTCTTTTCAAAGGAGTCGATTTTTCATATTGTTGTATTCTATGGACACCTCTCAAAAGCTCAGACCTCTTCTGAGTGGACACTTGAAAGTCAAGGTCCTGGCCACAAAACCCCCTACATTTTTCACTTTCCATAAGTGAACACCTCCCCCAAACGGTCTCTTGGTCATAGTCCTAGTGGTGTCAAGTTTTAGGAGGTTTGAGTGTATTTAGCTCTTTACGTCAGAGACCAAATTGAATGATATGAATTGCGTGAAATTGTATGAATTGCATAAATTGTATGAATTGCGTGAACAAAGATTTTGACCCAGAGGCACGAGTTTGCAGATTTACAAAAGCCATTCTGTTAGCAACGTAAAATGCTTACAGCTTGAACTTGTGCAAGTGGTTCCATATCCAGCTCATAGTTGACAGGCCTGGCTCCACCGTTATAGAGCTCATAGACTTGCACTGGTGGCGATGTGCCTCCAACAGCAACTGGCTCAAACAGGTGCCTTGTATTTGCAAAGTGAACATAGAAGCTGTCTGGATCCACAGTCACGCCAATGAAATTCACCTTTAGTAAAAAAAAAAAAAACAATCAGTATCAGTTGGTGACAGCCAAAACGATAAAATTCATTTATAGTGAAAACAATATGGAGCACTGGCTGTGGAACTCAACTTAAAGTTTGGTAGCTTTAGGACAACTCTTTTGTTTCTGTACATTTAACAGTGTTCTAGGTTAACTTCAACAAAAGGGTGGTCAACCTTTTTTTACGATCACTCACTCGGTTTTTGTTTTATGCAAGTTTTATGCAGATATATTTAAATGCGTGCACATTATAACATGTTCATTTCTTACACTTTATTTCTCCTGCACCTAGCAAGGGCACTGATTCAGATGTATAAATGGGTAGTGCTAAATGGTTTGTAGTTCATAACGACTACAATGCTAGATAATACTGTCGAGACACTTATAATTCAGTGAGACCTTTGGCCGCGAGAACTCGCACATAACAATTCTTCCATCTCTGCCCTGAACAATGTTACTCTTTCACCAAAGAAGCCTGGCCTTCAACAATCTTGTCTGTGCTTAAAATAAACGCACAGTGTTTTCTGAGAAGGTATTTAGTTTATCATTTATACCCATCACGTGCGGCTGAAACGTACGATTTTTACCCTGTGAAAATACTGATATATGAACTTCTTGAGTTGACATACCAGGATCTCTCTTCCCCTCATGACCTTGAACAAGACTGGGAGTCTGTTTGTTCCGGTAAACAAGTGGCTAATGATATAAAGAAAACCATAACAATTAGTTAACAATATTGATCCTCACGCTTTTAAATGTTCCTTTTTTCCAGGGTCTATTTTTTGACGTTTGTGGTTTGCTGATTTCAGACACTTACCTGTAAGTCAAGGTGACCGTGTGGGATTCTCCTGGCAACAGCTTTCCTCCTCTGGGTTCAATGCTGAAAAGCTTATTATCCATCACCTGCATCTGAAAGGGCAAAACAAATTTGTCTCACAGATTTTGACAGCAACAGACAAGGTGACATACACACGGCAGTGCATAAAGCTATTTCAATTAACGTTGACGGAAAGCCTTCGGGACAAGACTGCTAGCTGATATGGTTAATTTATTAATAAATTTACGAAACGTAGGCTAAAGTTCACCCCTACAGAAAATAATTCACACAGACAAGTGTTTATGGTATATTCACCCATCCTCTGGCAGTGACGGTCGTGAAATTACAGCCGAAGCACAAAAGATGTACAGCTACTCATTCTAACTTTCGGTCTTGTCACGTAAGCTTGAGGCTTTAAAATCCGACAACGTTAATTGAAATAGCTGTATATGATAAAATCAGAACGTAGTAAACATTTAGCATCACCAAAATATCACAAAAATTTGAATGAAAACCAAAGCTTGTAATCCCCACGGTGTTTCAAAATGCGGTTGATATGTTGTAAACATCTAGATTGGAAATTTTGAGCTTTTGTGAACCTTAGAATCCGATGTCAATGATACATTTCTTTCTCCACAGGAAGCAAAGCACAGACAAAACATTAATAGGGGTTATACCAATGCCGCCTTGATAGTAAGGAAAATGTTCTGGAGGTAAGTTGTCTACCTTGCATGTCATAATGACATGTCCACTTACCTCATGAAGTTCATCTTCGTCATATTCTCCAGTCTCTGCCCAATACTCAAGCTCTAGCTGAAGATCACTTGGATATAAAAATGCCCTGCAAAGTGAAAAAACATGACCAGTTCAGCTTAGTCTTACTCAACATCATAATGACATATACTGACCTAACAAGCAAGGCATATGCAAACAGAAGAGCAACAAATATTCATAACTACTAATACATGAATAAAACAGTAATATTTTATGGGCAAAAAACCACTGCACGAAGAATTTAAGTTGGCGTCATCCCGTTTGATTTGGTGAATAGAAAACATATTTTGTTACAACTGATGATATTTTAAAGCTGAACAAATTCTTCTATTTCTTAACATTAAAGCTATTTGAAATTTTCAACAGGTGTTGTTTCCCGTAAAGGGCAAGTTTACTTAATTGCGCGTTTACCGAGTTTACCCTATTTCATGTTCCAAGATTGCTGCGTTTGTGCATCCAATTCATCAGGACCTGACTGCTGACACCTTCAGTGTAACTCTTTATAATGCTTACCATTCGGCAGGAACTGATCCCGCGTTCTGTAAGTTTAGATGCACCACACATGGGTCACCACCAAGAGGTGCTGCCCCAAAGTTGAAGTCCATGATGGCTCTTGTGTTCACAGGAACTCTGCGTGTTGTGCTATGGAAATTGATAAGCATTCACTCTGAAAACTGCTGAAAAGTTTGACTGACAAAAAAGCAATCAGAGCAAAAGAGATAGAAAAGGTCTCCGAAAATTACAAGAACCGTTAGAAAGAAGGATGGTAAGTTACAGAGGAAAGGATGGCGATGGAAAATACCGCACAGACAAACCTGGGACAATAGATGGCTTATCTTGTAGTTTGGATTGGACTAATTCCAGAATGTTCAGACAGAGAGGTGTTACGTGGAACTTCTTTGCAGGATTGTTCTCAATAAAGTGAGAAAACAATACTGTTTGAAGTGATGCATCATGACAAGAGTAAGTGTGGCTTTGTAGACTCTGCTGCTTTTGCTTCAGTTATGCGTGGAGCTTTGTTTTTCCGTTTTCCGAACCATGACTGCCTCTGATAGTCAATACTACTTTGTGTTGCAAATTAGAAAATCCCCGCCTTTGATTGAAAAGATTTTGTGGACAACATGTTACTGACCTGTGTCTGGTGACTGCAGCGTACATAAGTTCTGAAGGAGATGGATCAGATTCTAGACATTCATTGAGGCTGAAAACAGACAACACAAAACCAGGATTTTCAATACGTTTCAGAGCAGGCTAAAGTGTAAAGTGGGTGTAAGATGCAGATGATTTTTTACGTGAATTTTGTAAGTTTCAAAGAAGCAGGTGACAGATTCAGGGAAAATTTACTTCAATAAGCCAGTAGCTGACACCTATTGAAGACCCTGCATTCCTCTGCTGAATCATCATGTACATCTTGAGGGTACCTATACCGACAACTGTGGACATAAGTTGCATGGGAAACCTCAAATGTCACAATTCACCTATCTGTATGCGGGACTCTCCCTTACACTCAAGGTTGAGTGAACCAATTGGGTTGTTAACGTTGCAAGTCATTATTATCAACATTGGGAAGACTAACAGGGAGAGAGTGTTCCAACAAATATGGTGTAGGTTGTAACTTACAAGCCATCGGCCAATATCCTTCACAATGACTAAAATCAATAAAACTGTGTCATCATCATCACTGATCCGAATGTGTTACAGTCCTTGTGTTGTGTCCACAGCAGACACTTTGCTCCTCGTTGTCTTTGACCACTTTACTATTTAAATCGGGGTCAGAAGTTTGAGAAAAACCTGCCGAAATGTCTGGATGGAGGCCTGTGATGGAGTGGCATTCCTTCTACAGGGAAACAGCGATACTCTACAGAGCCTTTGCACATCCCTTCAGTATGCTCGAAGCTATTATTTTTTGGGATGGGGGAGTGACAGTGACTGTAAAAATGTCTAAATGGCCAAACTGTCTGAGATTGCAGTGGTCTGTTTACCTGTCGAGTGAGAAGAGATTCCATATGTGAACCTTGCTGTAACCTCTGCCACTCCCAAGGCACCGCACATCAGTCACAGACAAAGTCGGGTACACTCCTTGGCATTGCAATTCAGCAAGTTGTCTCTCTGGGCATGTTATAAAGGGTCTGCCCTCGTCTAGCAAAAGGAAAAGTCCATTTTCATTAATGCAGATTTCCTATACAACCCAACATACTTCCAGAATTCCAAATAAGAGAAGGGTTTCAGGTTGATTGGCCAATTCAGATGCCATACCAAGTTGATGATCTTACAATTATTTCCATAGACCCACATGCATTGGCCCATTATACAGTTCTTCAATTTCTCGCTGCCTTAAACCTTATCCGGAACGCATTGTTGTTGTGAGGAGTGTGAAGGTCATAGGTTCAAATCTTATTTAAGGCTCAGTTTTTTTCATTTTTTTATTGCAGCTGCTTAATAAGTCACTTCATAACAGCAACGACATTTCTTTAATTTGAACCTACGTTTAAGGTTTCGCTCAGATTAACCTTAAAATTTTCAAGCGAACATACCAAACATCGAGAAAAGTTCATAACTGAGTTTGAACTTATAGGACACCCGCCGTGAGGGATAAGCAGTTGCAGTGATCTTCTGGGAAGTTCTTGCTGGTATTACTCCATTCTGATTACTTATTTCCAGAGCTAGAGAGGATATAACAAATCTCACATTAATACAAGAAAAAGAAATGGCACATGTTGTTTTGTACTTGTTAAGGCTGGTTTCCATATGATCGCTACGACCGCTGCGATCGCTGAAAAAAAGTTCACCGATCGTTGCGATCATATGGAAACCACTCTTCAGTGATCGCGACAACGATCGCTGAGATAGACCTCAATTCTATCTCAACGATTGTAGCGATCGTTGCGATCATATGGAAACCACTCTCCAGAGATTGAAGCGATCATTGCGATGAAAAATATACCAGAACGCAGTACGTCGCTGTTTGTTCCAGGTCCTCTCGGGCATTTTTTTAAAATTCTGTAGCGATCGTAGCGATCATATGGAAACCTGTAGTCGGATCGTTCAGCTTTTTTGTAGCGATCGCAGCGATCATATGGAAACCAGCCTTTACGCAAATTTTGTTACTGATAGAAGTGCTAATGAATCATCTTCAGTACCAACGGAGGTGTATTAGCTCAACTATTAACTACAACAGGGCAATAAAACCAGTGTGGCTTCATTAGCAGATGGCAGACCACAGGCTAACCCGCCCTGGCCTGTGGGTCTAGATTAAAATTAATAAGACCTAATCTAGACCTAACATGACTTATTTAGGTTTAACATAATCCAAATTGGTCCATTATTTTACACCAGGGCAACACAATGGCCTGCCTGTATAATTGGGATTATATGTCGATCAAAGCACGAATGAGCGGACAATACCTGTTCTATTTAACAATTAGATTATGAGCTCGAGATTTCTATCGCGTGATAGCTGATGAGGCCGAAGGCCGAATCAACTATCACGCATAGAAATCGAGAGCGAATAATCTAATTGTTTTAGTATACATCTCGATTAACATACCACGAAAGTGAAAAGTTTACTCAATTGCATTGTTATTTTGAAGTATAAGACTGCGCCTGTCACTCACCTTTTCGCTACTCACTATCTATCACGGAATAGATAGCGAGTAGGATAGCCAATCAGATTGCAGCATTTATGATAGAACGCTATTAGATTTATACTAATCTCATATATTTTGACTGGAGTCTATGAAATATAATCTACAGTATACCTCACATACATAACTTAGGCTTAATCTCGTTTCCAAGGTAAGGTTAGAATGTCACACTCTACATATCTTCTTTGATAGTAGCTTACCCAGTATATCTCTTGCAGTCTGTTCATCATCATAAGGTCCTGATACTTCCTGATCAATAAGCAGATTATAGTGCAGACTGCAGTCGCTGTTGTTGTGGATTGTCAGCTCTCTGGATGCTGAACTTCCCACGACAATGTCACCAAAATTTACAGACTCCTCAGTACACTGATCACAAAAGAAAATATTTATTTAATTTAATCCTTTAAGCCCCAATATCAATATGCAATGTTCTCCTTAGTGTTTCCCATATGTTTCTTATGGTACTAGTCGGGAGAATTTGCACAAACATCAAGAGATGTTTGGTGATCATTTTCTTTATTCTCGTGACCTGTAAGTTTGATCAAGTAAGCATATTGTAAGGAGCAATTAGATCCTTGTCACTAGTGGGGCTTAAAGGTTTAATACAACAATGACAATTTAAAGAAACATTTAAAAAAGGACTTGCGATAAGAGAGTTGTATGACGTTTTGACGACTCCATTTCGTCATTTCCAAATGTAAGCGTGCAGACGTTTGACAGTAGATTTTCACACTTTGATTAATTGTATATATTAACAGTCCACCCTCTGTACATTTGCATTTGAAATTAACGACATGAAGTCGTTGAAATGGCAAGTAACTCTTTTGAGATAAAGTGTATATCGGGGCTCGGCACCTAGCTATATCTTGGCACCTAGCTATATCGGGGCTCCATTGTACGACGATAGTTGCAAAACTACATCTAATCATCAAGTTTTGATGTCCTGAATAAAATTTGCTCTTCTTAAAAATGTTTGGGGTGCTATAAAATCCTAACATTCTACAGAAGGAACAAACTTGGACACCTTTGCAACACCCTGACTTATATTATATTATTATGTTGTACAATGTTTAATGGGAAGATATTCAATACAATGGAACCCCGACATAACGAACCTCTATAAAACGAAGACCCCGGTATAACGAACTATATTTTTCAGGCCAGTATAAATAGTAAAATCATGTATGGAAAAGAACCCCGATATAACGAGCCCCCATTATAACAAATAACTTTTTCTTAGTCCCTTGGCACCTAGCTATATCGGGGCTCCATTGTACAACGATAATATTAATAATACGTACCACTATTTCTCCAACAGATCCTTCACCAATAACCCTTACTAGGTAGGTCATTTCATCTGGAATCCTACTAACATGGAAGGAAATAAGAATAAACCCATGTTGGCTAATGAGCTAAATACGGCTTAGTACCGGTAATATTTAACTGTAGTTAAATTGTGTTAATACTATCGATTTATTCACCTATAAGATTACGTCTCGGATTACGAACTCACGTTTTGTGTTGTTTGATCTCGCCGTTTAGCGTTTCTATACTATGTGTTAGCGTTCTGTATTGCTTTCCCATCTCACCCTCCCATGGCAGCTGTATTTTCCCCAATGGAAGTGCATTAAACTGCCCGGATATGGCCCAAACATGACATTGATCTCGCGTGATTAATGTCTGTGAGATAAATTAACTGCCAATTGCTGAGCTCAATATTTACAGTGACGAATTGCTGCCATTTGCACTAAGCTGTGATTAGTTTTTGACAACGTTTTGACATCTTTTTGACAACTTATTGATGGCTTCCATGAAAAATGGCCAATTAAATGAAAGAATTGTGAGGGGCAGAGTTAACCCTTTCACTCCCAAGAGTGTCCAAAACTAAAAGTCGAGAAACATCCCAAATTTCATTTTGAAAAATATTGAAATACAAATAGTACCAAGAGAAAGTACTACCGAAGTATACCTGTCGCGTTTTTGGACACTCCAATGTGCGCTGAAGAGGTTTCAATTGAATGGTCACACCCTAGGATTTCATCCACAGTGTCAAAAGTTAAACATGCATTAAAGGTTTCCATAATTGACTCTGGGAGTGAAAGGGTTAACAAGTTTTATGTTCGTTCTTGCAGCTCCTCCTCTCATTGTTCTTGGATTTGACAAGTTGTCAAAAACACGTCAAAGGGACGCGTAGCACTGTAAAACAAGTTAGGTGTATTGGTAGACTGTCAAAAGTCCTTCGCTTTCATTTCCAGTTCCGGTGGTGAGCCCGAGCTCCAGCTCGGTCGCGCTCTGCGCTTGGCTTTTTTTTTTTTGTGATTCCGAAAAAAGTCTCTGAGCTCGACTTGTGGGCAAGTCTAGTGTATTAGATGAGAAGTTTATTCTTACTGTTGCTGAACATCTGATTGCAATCCCTTCACAGTAAGTTTGGTCTTGATAACATATTTGTCCTCCTCAAGAGGACTGAAGCTAAATGTGTGGGCCTATGAGAAGAAGCAGAAAAAAAGCATAAATAATTTAAAACTGTATATAGTGATATTTATCAACAATGCATTCAACAACAAAGATGTAGATGCAGGCTGCAAACATATTTGAACAATGATGGATTGAGATAATTTAAGACTGATACCACTAACAAGGGAAAATACGTAGCACAAACAGGCAGTAATGGTAACAATGGCATAGATTTGGCAATTTTAAGATTAGAATCTATTGCGAGTTTCTCTTCCCTGTTTGGTTCTTATGTTTTCAGCTTAATTGCTACCAGATGGGAATAACAAATTCAAAAGAATACATGACATTCATTGTGCTTTGATTCTCTCGGGCCATAGGGATTGAAGTGTGGTGTTCAAGACCAGTTTTTGTAGGTGAAATCCAGATAAATCCTGAAGTGGCAATGTAGGATACCTGATTCTCATTAGGCAGGATGACTCCTTCAGGCGGATGAATGCTCAGAAGTTTAGCTTGAGGACCAGGAATCTTCCATGAAAACCTGATTTGTGAGCAAAGTAAACTCTTGATTAGGTTTGGCAATGCCAAGAGCACTTACTTCACAACAATGTGCCCTGGATTGAAATTCCAGACATGGCACACATATGACAAGTTTTCATTATGTTGCTGGTTTGCCCTAAATGCTTGGTTCCGATGGCTTTGTGTTGAGTTGTAGTTTTTCTTCCTCTTCAACAACCAGGATGAAAACCACAGATGATGTAGATCCTTTCTTAGTACAATGATTTATTTATAGTTCTTTCTTTTGTCGTTTAAAGGTCTGTAGACCAGAGACTCACCTTAAGGGAATCCTAGAAGTATTCTTTATTTGAAATGACCTCGTAGATGCTGTACCCAGGCAAGTGGGTTTGAAATAAACCGCTCCCTAAGGAAAAGAAAAATAATGATAATTAGCCATTTACTTCCCCAACAAACATGCATGGTGTGACTTTTCCTATAAGAGCTGCTGAGCAGTATTTTTCTGTGGTGCTGTTTATTACACCAAACAAGATGGTTCTAACTTTTTGGGTCTGTGGATTAAACCCTGACATGTGTCCATTCAAAGTACTGCTACTGAGCAGTACTTTCCTGTGGTGATGTTTGTTACGCCATAGAAGGTGGTTCTAACTTTTGAGTCGTACGATAAAACCCTAAAATGTGAAGAGCTTTCCAGTGATGTTATTTTCTTTAAAGAAGGAATAGAGCTAGTTTTGCCCTTGAGAGTGAACATGTTCTTAAAATGCTTAATTAACCGAGGTTGATGATGTCAGTACTATTTTGTCACAACTTTTTGTTTAAGTATTTTGACAACAATGCCAAGACAACAACATTGAATTTTGTTTGTATTTTTCTTTATTTTATCCTGACAGGTTTAATATCCAACGTTACTCAGACATATCAGAATGTTAAATTTTAACAACTGTGACTCGCATAAATTCACAGCCTTTTCTCTATTATGGATTAATTAATTAGAAATGTGCAATATGCAACTAATATAAAATGCCTCTGATTATTGATACCCCTTACAGGTGAAATTTCAAAACAAGGAAATCAAAAGTAGCCACAACAATTCTGTTTTGGCATTGAACTGATGTCTTTCATCAGTAGTTGCTTTAGCTTATTTAATGAAACAGTCTAAGAAAACGAAAAGATCACCTGATTATTAGGTTTAACACATGGCATTTCAGCAGATCCCACAAGGCTGAATTCCTGCACAAGCATAGAAGAATATAAGAAGGTGAACCAAGATGGATCCTAGTTTAGGATCCTTAATAACATCAACTGTTAGGTCCCTACTAAGATTTTTAGCAGAGTTATGGTTTTAAATTGAGTGTCAATCAAAAGTGTTTTGAATGTGCTTTCATTTTGCTCTACTGCCTCCTGTGACTGGCTAAAAAGTTGTACTGCCTTCTTAGCTATTTAGAAGAAGTCAACCAATGTCGCCAAATATCACATGTTTGTACATGTTGTCTGACACTATCTGCTAGTGCAACAATGTATTCCCTTTGACTTCTGAAACATTCATTGCATGATCTCAATCTGACAGATTGGCCAGTCTAACTGCTTTGGTTTGGTTTTTTGGCCCAATTGAAAACACTTCCAAACCTGAGTGAATTTATCAGCATCATTAAGCTTGCGCTTCACAGTGTGTTTAAAGGACTTTGTAGTCAACCAATGTCGACAAAAATCACATGTTTGTACATGTTGTCTGACACTATCTGCTAGTGCAACAATGTATTCGCTTTGACTTCTGAAACACTCATTGCATGATCTCAATCTGACGTGATGGCCAGTCTAACTGCTTTGGTTTGGTTTTTTGGCCCAATTGAAAACACTTCCAAACCTGAGTGAATTTATCAGCATCATTAAGCTTGCGCTTCACAGTGTGTTTAAAGGACTTTGTAGTCAACCAATGTCGACAAAAATCACATGTTTTTACATGTTGTCTGACGCTATCTGCTAGTGCAACAATGTATTCGCTTTGACTTCTGAAACATTCATTGCATGATCTCAATCTGACGTGATGGCCAGTCTAACTGCTTTGGTTTGGTTTTTTGGCCCAATTGAAAACACTTCCAAACCTGAGTGAATTTATCAGCATCATTAAGCTTGCGCTTCACAGTGTGTTTAAAGGACTTTGTAGTCAACCAATGTCGACAAAAATCACATGTTTGTACATGTTGTCTGACACTATCTGCTAGTGCAACAATGTATTCGCTTTGACTTCTGAAACATTCATTGCATGATCTCAATCTGACGTGATGGCCAGTCTAACTGCTTTGGTTTGGTTTTTTGGCCCAATTGAAAACACTTCCAAACCTGAGTGAATTTATCAGCATCATTAAGCTTGCGCTTCACAGTGTGTTTAAAGGACTTTGTAGTCAACCAATGTCGACAAAAATCACATGTTTTTACATGTTGTCTGACGCTATCTGCTAGTGCAACAATGTATTCGCTTTGACTTCTGAAACATTCATTGCATGATCTCAATCTGACGTGATGGCCAGTCTAACTGCTTTGGTTTGGTTTTTTGGCCCAATTGAAAACACTTCCAAACCTGAGTGAATTTATCGGCATCATTAAGCTTGCACTTCACAGTGTGTTTAAAGGACTTTGTAGTCAACCAATGTCGCCAAAAATCACATGTTTGTACATGTTGTCTGACACTACCTGCTAGTGCAACAATGTATTCGCTTTGACTTCTGATACATTCATTACATGATCTCAATCTGACGCGATGGCCAGTCTAACTGCTTTGGTTTGGTTTTTTGGCCCAATTGAAAACACTTCCAAACCTGAGTGAATTTATCGGCATCATTAAGCTTGCACTTCACAGTGTGTTTAAAGGACTTTGCTTCTGAGGGTGTCATTTTGAAGACAATCAACTGAAAGAAAATACCCAGTGACTTCATTAGTGATATTGCAACCTACAAAAGAGGGTTATGACCTTCAAAGCACAAATCATTAGGTTGATAAACAACTAGCCAGGTTAAAACGTTTGCAAAGTAAAGTATTTTCACTGCAAATTTAGGAAATAAATTTGACTCCCGTCATGAAGCCTGAATGTCATTAGTTTGCCCTTGAGCACTGAAAATACACCTTCCAACAAAATGCTTGTAGTGTGACATTACGACAGGGTTTGTTAAGGATTAAACAAGTCAACCCAGTTGTGTTACAAGCACTGAGCTCACTGCCCCCTGGTGAGCTTAGTTGGTATGGCACCAGATTGCAGAGGTTGAGGTCATGTGCCAACTCCCAGCTAGAACACTAACCAGGTAAGATCATGCTGGCTGTGCTCAGGAGAGCAAGGATGGCGCAGTGGCGAGAGCGCTCGCCTCCCACCAATGTGGCCCGGGTTCGATTCCCGGACCCGGCATCATATGTGGGCTGAGTTTGCGTTGGTTCTCGACCCTGCTCTGAGGGTTTTTCTCTGGGTACTCCGGTTTTCCTCCCTCGGCAAAAAAAAAAACATGCAGCTTATTCGAGCTGGCTGTTGGCTGTGCTCCAAGGTCATGCATGGACCGTACAGCGGCTGCCAGCGGCGCCTATATATGCTTTCGGTTCGACCTTGTTGAGCTGCGTCCTTGCTGTGCTTTGCGAGGGCGATTAGCGAGACAGTTAATTATTATTATTATTATTATTATTATTATTATTATTATTAAAAGCCTGCCTCAGTTCAGATGACTGCATCGTATATCATTGGGTGGTGATGTTAACCCTTTAAAGTGCCACTGAGACGAAAATTCGTAGGTTTATTTCCGCCAAATTCTGTCGCAGAATATCGCGTTGTGTCTATATTTACCCAGAAAACTGAACAAGAAACCGTCCATCCTAATACTTTTTGGCTCCAAAGTTGCGTAAAATGTGTCCACCATTACTGAAAACGTGTTCCTGGGTGATTGCGCAATTTAATAGCTTGTGACGTCAGAGGCTCACCTCAGTCGTGTTTCCTTGTGAATTTTGACTCAAGATGCCTACCGTCGATTGCGAAACCTCCGAAGAGTATTTCTACGATTCGGAACAGTCTTTAGCTTCCGAAGCATCAGTGGATTTATTTAATTCGGCAAATGAAGAATTGTTCTTACCGTACGATGTAAGAACTGATGTCAGGAGATTTCAGCTTATAAGCTTGTAAACAAACTGTTAAAAGTTGTTTTTCTCGCCTTATTGGCGGGAGTTCAAAATATGCGCGAAATAATGCTTATACAGTGATTACAGTTTAGGCACAAGTTGCTCAAAGAGCGGATAACTCTTATCCAACGGATAAACGGCTGTCCAGCTCTTCGAAAACTTGGTGTTTTAAGCTTGGAAATTTAGACAAAACACCTATAAAAACTCTAGAATTTGATGCTCGCGAATTCTCAAGCATCGGTTGATCGATTTTATTGTTCGCCTCGTTGGAGAAATAAAAGAAGCTATATTTTGTTTGCCGTTGTTTATATTCAATTTATGTTGTAAAGCATTGAGATTTTTGGCCATTCTTAGCATAGTATGGGAAACTTTCTTGAAGAGCCGTAATGCTGTAGTCATCTGGTAGTCAGCTCATGAAGCTTATCGTGGCCATCATGAAACACAAGTGCTTCGCGTTTCTAAATATTTTGAACAGTTTTTGTAGAATTCTTAACTTGAGCCGAAAAAAGTGAAATAAACCAAGACCTTCTTTTAACGACTGGAGGCCTTGTGTGACCGGAATCTAAATATTTGTAGTGCAAATCAAAGCCACAACGAAAATTTTCTGCTGCTCAACAACAACATGCGGACCGCGAAGGAAACGAAGCTTTCACTTGCTTTATTCACTGCGTAAAAATAACATGATATCTAATCATTTTTCTTGGTAGTTCACTGATTCACTAAGATTGCTATGACAGTTAAAGAAATAACATTGTAAAACCCTTAGACAAATAGTGGCGTGTGATATTTTTTTCCTAACTTAAATTTCCACGCAAGACGAGCCGACCTATCGACATGATCGAAGCCTTTATATATTTCGATCAATAATGTCAATCGACTCTTCAGCGACAGGGAATAAGGAGAAAAGTTTCTCGACATTCAGGATGGTATGCTATAAAACAACTGTCCATACTTCTGAGCGATTACTGCTTTGAAATTAACACACGCGGAATCAAAAAAAAAGAAAAGAAAAGACAAAAAGCTAAGCAATACAAACTGGAGCGGCGAAGAATTGAGCGGCCGCTGACCATAAGATTTGTAGGAGCATCAATCCCGAGAGGGCTTGCGAGTGTGGTAGGAAACCACGAGGTCAAATAAACATGTTGTGAAGTTTAACGTTAAAATCTTTAGTTTTATTTGGTCTATCCAGAATTGGTCTCCTCGAGCCGGATACAAGTCAGCCGCCGAAGGATGAACACTCAAGACTCGTGGCATTTGGTGGACGAATGTGTGATATCACCGCTTCATGTCAGCCCTGACGTGACTCCCGAGGACTCGGTAAGCCAGATCGATTCTGTCAAGACGAAACCGTCGAGAACTTCGTCATCCTCGTCAAAGAGGACAAAGGAAGCCCGAATGAAGGCTGCCATCGCAAGCCTACAAGCAAAACAGCTAGCGGAACGAGTAAAAAGAGACAATGAAGTGCGTGAAGAAGAATTTAGAGAGGAAATGGCCCAAAAGGAATTAGAGTTGAAACTGGAACGGCGAAAGCGGGAACTCGATTTGTTACGAAAGAAAAGGGAGGACGAAATGGCGGTCATTTCCGCCCGAAACCAAGCAGAAGTGGCTCAGCTCGAGCATGAAATACTGGGACAAGAAGCTATCGAAGGAAAGGACAACAACGACCAAATCAGTAAGGTTAGCAAAACGTCGCCATCTTTGAAACATTATTTAGTACCCAGTTCCCACGCAATTACTGAGGATGAAAGTAAAGATAATCTTTCAAGTTCCCGTGTTGAATTAAGCACTGAAACGACCGTGACTGTGTCCCAGCCCACATCTGGGACATCTCAAAGTAGTAATGTATCAACCTCTCTAACAAATTCAGTTATCTGGTCATTATCTCCTGGACCTGCCCTTTCACCTTGGTCATTTCAAAACAGTAACACGTCTACCCCTCTAACAACTTCAGTTATCTGGTCAAAACCCTCTGGACCTGTCCTTTCAGAAGATTTAGGTAGAGAAATTCATCATGGTGGTGCCTCTTTAGCAGGAGTTACTAGTTTTACCCCAACACCAACTTCCAGTCACAGTTATCCTTGTGGATCAAAATCTGCATCTCCACTGAAGTACTCTCAATCAGGTCCTGCAACACAGTGGGGTCCAGGCACCCGAAGCACATCAACTCCTTGCCTAACTGATTTCAGTGTAACCTCTCGTCATTATTCAGCTCAAGCTGTCCCAGTTGAAGAACCTGTTGATGCATTTATTGACAGGCTGACCGAAGGCCAAGAAACTGTGTTCCAAATAAGTTTCACTAGCTCTCAAACAGATTCAAGTATAGCTCTTCTACGAGCACAAGAGCAGCAGCGATTGCCACCACTTGAGCTCTTCAAGTTCACAGGCAAACCTTTTGATTGGCCAAAGTTTATTGAAAGATTTCGTGATCAAATACACAACAAGACCACACTTACTGATTCAGATCGGATGGCTTATCTCTTTCAAAACCTCGATGGTGAAGCCAAGAAAGCAGTTGAAAGTTTAGGTGTCACAGGCCATAGTTACTCAGCCGCCCTTAAGACACTAAAACGCCTATTTGGGAACCCGGAAAGTGTAGCATCAGCTTACCTGAAGAACATGCTCGAAAGCCCTTATGTAACTTCAAGTGACAGACAAGCGTTGCGTGACTATTATTATCAGGTGAAAGCCTGTACAACTTGGTGCGTGAAGATGGGCCAGTCTGCCATTCTCCAAACTCCGGAGTATCTCAGCAGGGCAACCATGCGATTACCCATGAACCTCAGAGTGAGATGGTACGAACACATAGATGGTCGCAGTGGTAGATCGACTCTGCTGGAATTTGAGAAATGGTTGTGCAAACGAGTAGACACATTGTTCAACCCTCTTGAAGACTTCATATGTGAAGAGTGGAACAAGAAGCAGAAGTCTACGAGACCAAGATCCAGTCTTAAGTTGCATCCCCTTGCGACGACAACAGAGCTCCCCACCGAAGTTCCAAGAGACAGCAGTAACGTACGTGACTTCAAACAAGCCCGTGTCCAATTCCGCAGTAAAGAGGGCGGGAACAAAGCCCAGTCAAACGAAAAGAAGTGTGTTGTTTGCCACGTCAAACACCGTATTGCCTTTTGTCCTGTTTTCAAGTCCAAGCCCTTGCAAGAAAGGAGGAAGATTGCATGGGAAAATGAACTTTGCTTCAATTGCCTGAAAGCAAGTCACCAAGCTAAGGATTGTCCGAGTACAAATAGATGCCTTAAGGAACAGTGCGGCCGGCCACACCACACCCTCTTACATGAAGACTATAGAGCAGATTCAAGTACTGAGAGCGCAAATAAGACCCTAGGCAGCTCTACTCAGTCATTCACCCCTGCACAAGAAGTTGCTCAGCCTTTGGAGCTAAACACAGGTCCACTCCCTGTTCCTCCGACGGGTGTCCAGAGCAATATCAATCAAGTTTGTTTTCAGCCTCGAAAGGTCCTACTTCAAATCCTGCCTGTTCAGATCCATGGCCAGAAAGGCGTAGTGAACACGTATGCTGTCCTCGACCCTGGAAGTGACTCGACTCTGATTAGAAAGGACTTAGCAGATCAGCTTCAACTTGGTGGTGAAACACATCAGCTTAGCCTGAATACAGTTGGAAATGACGCCAAAACCCAGAACTTATGTAGAGTAAGTTTTAGTCTGTCATCCAAAGATCATCCAGAACCGGTATTAGTACATGGAGCGTGGGTCATTGACAAACTCAATATCCCTTCCGTCAAGGTGTCAAAGGAAGGAGCTGTTGAACGGTGGAGACATTTATCAGATGTTGACCTTCCCGAACTTGAAGGCTGTGATGTGATGCTTCTTATTGGATCTGACATGGCTCACTTGTTGATTCAGCTCGAAGTCCGCCAGGGACGATTGGATGAACCAATCGCCATCAGGACTCCTCTTGGATGGACCCTGTTTGGAAATCTAAGCAGCGGACACTGTGAGACGGTCAATGCAAACTTCCTTGCGACAAACGAAGGAACCCAGTTGCAGCATCAGATTGAACGATTCTGGGAGATAGACTCGTATGCAACCAAGCAAGCACTCTCTGAGTCCCCTTTGTCAGCTGAAGACAAAAGAGCACTGGCAATCTTGCAAAACAGTACAGTAAAAGAGAAAAGCCACTACAAAACAGCGTTGTTGTGGAAACATGAGCCAAACCTCCCAAACAATCGAGCCATGGCAGTTTCAAGACTCCACTCCACTGAGAAGAAACTTAAGAAGAATCCAGAACTAGCGGAGAAATACCAGAATGTCATTAACGATTACGTCACTAATGGGCACGCCAGAAAGATGTCACCTGAAGAGGCTAAGATAGCAACCCCAAAAACGTGGTACCTACCACATCACGCAGTATTGAATCCCAACAAGCCAGGAAAAGTTCGAGTAGTTTTCGATGCCGCGTCAAAGTTTGACGGTGTTTCACTGAATGACAATCTCCTCACTGGTCCTGATCTGTTGAACAATTTGGTGGGAATCCTCTTGAGATTTCGTAGTGGAAAGATAGGCGTTATGGCAGACGTTCAACAAATGTTTCATCAAGTCAGAGTGTGTGAGGAAGATAGAGACTCTCTGCGTTTCCTGTGGAGAGACTTAGATGAAACCAGGAAACCAGATGAATATCAAATGACTGTCCATGTGTTTGGTGCTGTCGACTCACCTTGTTGCGCAAACTATGCATTGCAGAGAACTGCTCATGACCAGGAAGGGAAATTCAGTGAAGACGCGATTCATGCAGTAAAGCGGAACTTTTATATGGACGACCTCTTGACATCAAAACCGAACTCTGATGAAGCTACGCATCTAGCCAAACAGCTGATAGGAATCCTAGCAACGGGAGGATTCCGTCTCACGAAGTGGATGTCAAACAGCCGAGACGTTCTTGTAGCCATCCCTTCATCTGAAGTGGCGTGTAACACTGTTGATCTCGACCACAAAGAATTGCCACATGGAAGAGCCTTGGGCGTCAAGTGGTGCGCGGAACAAGACCTCCTGTGCCTCGAACCAGTGAAGAGCGAATTTCCCAACACTAAACGGGGAATTCTTAGCGCCACAAGCAGTGTGTTTGACCCCCTTGGACTCGCTACTCCTTATGTGATGAAGGCAAAACTGATCATACAGGAACTGTGGAGGCGTCATATTGAGTGGGATGAAGAGCTGCCTGACGACATCCTCCAGAGATGGCAAAGTTGGAAAGATGGTCTGAAGACTTCGCAGATTATCGCAGTGCCCAGGTGGTACGGGTTCCATTACGATGAATGCCAAAACGTGCAATTACACGTGTTTTGTGATGCCTCCGAAATCGCCTACGGAGCGGTCGCTTATTTCCGAACAGTCATTCATGGACATGTGAATGTGAGCTTCGTTATCAGCAAGACAAGACTAGCACCAATCAAGACCTTAACTATACCACGTCTGGAGCTGCAGGCTGCAGTCGTAGCAACTAGGCTGAAGTCCAAGATACTAGAAGAAATCGACTTTGAAGTTGACGAAACACATCTTTGGAGTGACTCCAAGATCGTGCTACACTACATTAGCAACGCCCACAGAAGATTCAGCGTGTACGTATCGCACAGAGTTGCTGAAATCGTCTCCAACTCAGACATCAAAGAGTGGCATCACATCCCTGGTGCAATGAATGTGGCCGATGACTGCACGAGAGGAATAGAAATCCGTGATTTGACTCCAGAATGTCGGTGGATCAGTGGCCCTAAATTTCTATCGCTACCTTCAGAGCAATGGCCGAGTAATGAAGTGGTCCCAGAAATTGACGAAAGTGAGCTGGAACTGAAAGCTTCTGTCTTCACAACCTCGAGTACACCGGTTATGAATCTAGTAGAATGTGAGAAGTACTCTTGTTGGAGAAGGCTTGTTCGGCTATATGCCTGGTGGATGAGGTACAAATTCAAGTTAAGATGTCAAGTAAGGAATCGGAGTCCGCCTCCAGAGCGACAGACCAAAGTGTTAAATGCCGACGATCTGACAGAGGCCACCTTAGCCTTGTGCCAGCTAGCCCAGATTGAGTCATTCAAAGAAGACTACAAGGATCTCCAGGCCAACCGAGCTCTCTCACGTAACAGTTCTTTGCTTCCACTACAGCCAGTTCTTGTAGATGGAATTATGAGAGTTGGAGGTCGACTAGACAAGGCTCCGATACCATTTGAAGCAAAGCACCAAGTGATCCTCCCACCAGCACATCCTTTATCCAGACTCCTGGTCCAAGACCTCCATGAGAAACACTTACATGTCGGAAGGGAACACACGTTGGCCCTCGTACGCCAGACGTTTTGGATCTCGCGAGGAAAATCGTTCGTCAGGAAGATTATCAATGATTGCCTGCACTGTAAGAGAAGGAGAGCTAAGCCAAACGTACCTGTGATGGCATCCTTGCCCAAAGAGCGACTTGCGCTCTGTGAGCCTCCATTCACAAACACTGGTGTGGATTATTTTGGTCCTATGAATGTTAAGAGAGGAAGAGTCACTGAGAAAAGATGGGGCTGTCTCTTTACATGTCTTACCACTCGAGCTGTCCACTTGGAGTTGGCAGGTGACTTGAGTACTGATTCATTTATCATGGCTTTGAGAAGATTTCGTGGACGAAGAGGCAACCCCAGGACAATACGTTCAGATAACGGAACCAATTTCGTTGGAACGAATAGAGAGCTGATAGAAGCTTTGAAGTCGTTGAGTGAGGAACGAATCACCGGCGAGCTGGCCCAAGAAGGGATCACCTGGTACTTTAACCCGCCGTCATCTCCGCATATGGGAGGAATCTTTGAATCAATGGTGAAGCAAGTGAAAAGAGCATTGAAGACCGTCATTAATGACCAAGTTTTGCCAGAGGAGACGCTCCGTACAGTTCTTGTCGAGACGGAGGCTATACTCAATAGTCGTCCACTTACTTCAGTCAGCGACGACCCGAACGACTATGAAGCACTAACACCAAACCACTTCCTCATAGGAAGAGCATCACCCAACTCCCCACCCGGCCATTTTGAGGAGCGGGAAGCTAATAGTCGCAAGAGGTGGAGAATGGCCCAAGCACTTGCTGACATGGTATGGCGACGATGGCGTAAGGAGTACTTACCTAACCTGGCAGTCCGTCCAAAGTGGAACAAGGAACAACGAAATTTAAAAGAAGGTGACCTGATCCTGATAAAGAATGATGACGCCCCACGCTCACATTGGCCCCTTGGGCGGGTCCAGAAGACATTCCCCGGAAGTGATAGTAGAGTGCGCACAGCAGAAGTGAAGACCCCAAGCGGGACTTTGTTGCGGCCAGTCGCCAAGTTGTGCTTATTAGAAGAGTCTGTTTAAACTAGGAGTTTGCTGAAACTGAACAATGCTGAACAGTGCCGTTTACTAAGAAACTTTTCGCGTAGGGCCTGTTTCCCTTTGTTGTTGTTTTTTTGTGTCGTTCGTTTTGTAGACTCACTGGTGGGGGAGGATGGAGCGGCGAAGAATTGAGCGGCCGCTGACCATAAGATTTGTAGGAGCATCAATCCCGAGAGGGCTTGCGAGTGTGGTAGGAAACCACGAGGTCAAATAAACATGTTGTGAAGTTTAACGTTAAAATCTTTATTTTATTTGGTCTATCCACAAACTATTGGCTTAATCGCGGCGGTCCTGCATTCGCCCAGGATGCATTTTATGACATAGTTAGTCCCCTCTACTAACTATGTTTATGAGGACCACGCCGAAGATCTTCGCGCTAGCAGACGGCAGAACTGAAAGGGTTTTCCACAAGCAAAATAAATTTTAAAATACGTTAAAAGAAAATAAGTTTTGCACAATGGCGGATGCGTTGAAAAAGAAACAAACTATCACTTCAACTGCGTTAAGATTAGGTACCTTTCGTCTCCTTTTTTCCGGATCTTTCTTTCCATGTAGTTGGAATGGACAATGGAATAATCGACCTTTGGGATCCTTCGACATGAACAGCCCTCTGGAAACACTCGTCCGTGAAGTGATCAGAACAGCCGACAAAAATACCTCTCGGGTTGAAATTTGCACTGTGTGTGAGTACGAACATTATCCATTTTTCCATTGCGGGTCCGCTCGTAAGGCTTTTGATGAACCGAAATACCAGCTCGGTGGTTGGATTTATTGCTGTAGCATTGTACAACACAAGTTATGCCCTTCATAACTGCTCCAGCAAATTTCAAGGCCGTACAGCAAACAGTTGGCACGAAATCTTCCCTCGACAACAGTAACATTTCCCGCGGCAAGTAACCGAATGAAGCCTGACTTGGGTTGAGGTGAGCCTCTAACGTCACTTCCGCTAATTCGCAAGCCAGCCTCCGGAACAAGGGCCAGTAATGGCGGCCGTAAAATCTCGACAAAAACCGTCCGAAAAAAGCGACTTCCAGTCATCGTAATGAGTTGAAATTTGGCATGGTGACTAACAACCACAGGCTATTTTCAAAAATGCAAAAATATGGAATACCAAAATTCTGGTCCCAGTGGCACTTTAAGCCCAATATCCTCGTGCATATTCTCCTCATGGTTCTCTATATTCTTCTTATGTTACTAGTTGGGAGAATTTGATTAAACATCAAGACATTTCAGGTCTGGTGATCATGTCCCTTATTCTCATGACCTGTATATTTGATCAGCTACTGATATCATAAGGAGAAATAAGATGCTAGATTCCAATAGGCCTTGGTAAGATCTGCTTTCTCCCCATAGTCATAACCTTTGCAAAAATGGCTCTGTATTAGGATGTACTGCCCTTAAGAAGTTGACCTTGTGTTCTACTCCTTCATCATGCAAAAATTAGTGCGAGATTGACGTTTGACCCTTTAAGTCCTGATTAAAAAAGGAATATTCTCCTTGCTGTTCTTCATACATTTCTTATGCAACTAGTAAGGAGAACTTGTCTAAATATCAAGGCATCTCATCCTTGGAGGTCAATTTCTTCATTCTCATCACTTGAATGTTTGAACAAGTAATGATAACGTAACGTGAAATTTCATTTTCGTCACTGTTAAGAACCCACATCACTGTTTTTAAAGAGTAGGGGATGTGGTCCCTGGTGTTGTGGTTTGGCCTAGTCACATTGTTTTTTTTTTATCTCACATTTTGTGGGTAGAGTGGGTGGAAGAGATCACAAGTGGACTGATAACGGTTAAAGCTAGAGGCCCCCTTGGAAGCTGATGTGCATGCACAAAAGTTGTCATTTTTTAATACTGTTTTGAAGTATAAGGTGGAGAAACAAATATTGATTGGAGGAGTTTACCTGATATTTGTCAGAGAGCAGTCCTGTCCTTGGTCTACATGTAAACACTCTGCGACAAGAAAAACAGGCAGTTAATTGACAGATAAAAATGAACTGGCATTTAAAATGAGATAGGGATAAAAAAAATTATCACAGAATCACACCCATTGAAACATGTTAATGCTGATGTTGATTACTGATGCAATCAGCAAGCGTCACCAGAAACGACATGTTTCAATGCAATATTTTTGCTGGCTGCAATCATTGAAAATTGTGTTTGGGCATTGCTTGGGTAAAAATTGTGGAAGTTACCAATTGAATGAGAGATATTAGAAAAAAATAGGCTATGAGAGAGCATAGTTATTGACACAATTTGCAGGAAAACAATTAGTAGATTATTTCTCGAGACTTTTGGACAAACATAAATTGTTAACTGATGAAGACCTGAGGTTACGTCAATTCCATGAGCATAAATTAGTTTGACAGGAAATCAATTTAATAAGGAAATATGATTTATTCATCCTCTAGGCCAGGGTACGTCAAAAACGGTGTCTACTTGCCCTAGACGATTGATTTTGGCTTGGGGACAAGTGTGTAATCAATTGTACTTGTCCATTTAAAACGTACCAGTTCGAAAATCAGTCTTCTGTGAACCAGGTTTGTGTACATATTATAAAAGAGATCCCCATGACAAAAGTAAAATTAAGTTTGACATGTTCGTACGGTTTACCCGCCATTTTGATTTTCTATGTGTATCGAAGGGGAACTGGGACTCACTGCGGGTTCTCAATATTGCTGCATTTTTTAATACACTCTCCAAGAGAATACCCACCATGGAAAATGGCTGTGCAACGAGGCATATATAGCAGGTTAGTGAGCGCCAAAACAGCTGAAAAGAAAGGCTGAGTGTACTGAAGCAAATGACAATCTTACGGACATGAAGCCAACAGCAAGAGTTCATAAACTTTGTTTCAAGGTTCTTGGAAAGAAAGTTTTCTGTGGGTTATACACCATGCAACAATGATGTAATGTACTGTTCCGTATGTAGGAATTCTCCTGCTCTCGCTGATAAAAGAAGTTCTTTGTACAATGGTTGTGGATCTGGTGGGAAATATCGGATAGATTCTCGTGTTCACCATAACGCATCAAAGGAACATCTTCGTTGCTTGTTACAGTTTGAGAAAGATTCAAACGCCCAGTTTGTGGGCCAATCAAAGCAGCTGTTCAAAGAAACATGGTCCAACTGAATGAACAGTATTGTTCTGCACTTCAGTGCTTGTTTGACACATTGGAGTTTCAAATCAAAGTTTTTATATCCAGAGACAACTAGATTTTAGTTTGGACAAGGAAAACTAAAATCGCACCTGTCCATTGGACAAGTGGAGGTCAAATTTTTTTTCCTACCCTGTCTATGTAGGGCTATCATAAAACTTATTTTCTCAAATGGAGTCAAAAGGCAAAATAAAAAGTTTTTAATTAGAACAAGCATTGTCATAGAAATTTCATGTCATCCCATTAAAAAGGACTCTGTTAATTAAGTTTCACTGCACATGGGTTTCTACTAGTCGGCACTATTGTATCAGGTGATCCATTCTGCAGGGTAAATAAAGTTGTTATTATTATTATTATTATTATTATTCTTATTCTTATTCTTCTTCTTATTATTATTATTATAATTATTATTATTATTATTATTATTACCCGAAAGAATAGCCATTTACATACCCTGAAAGATCATCATCAAAGGCAAAGTGGATAGGATTGTGACCTGTGTTGCTAAGTAACAGAGTTCTGTATGATACACCATCCACAGTCACAGCTGGGAAGACCTACAAGTCATACATGCAATAAGTTATCAGAAGAGCGCACACAGTTTCCAAGCTGTTTATAAGTACCTCTGGGCTTGAAAAAAGCCTTGGCATTTCCCTATCAAACAAATGAAGATATCTTTGAAGTTTCTTACCAGGTGATTGGTATCCCATTGACTTCTAGGTATAAATGTCTCAGTACCTAATGTAAAGGTGTGTCCTGAAAACATACAAAAATCAGAAGTATGACAATACTGCAGTAATGTTAATAGCCTGTACATGTTGTTGCAAATCATCATGTCATAACTAGAAACCTCGAGACACTCTTATAGTAAAGTAAAACTTACAATTCATGGATTTGATTTGCAAAGAGTTCGTTATAAGGTACTGTATATTAAACCTCACAAGGTAGTTCCTTCTTTTGAATCGTTGATGTGTGAACATTGAAGTGATACTTTCCTCTCCTGATCTTTGCTCTCAAACTTTCTCAAGTGAAAGTTCAAGCATGTTTCACAACAGGTTCGAGACATGAACACCAAGAAAATAGCTCAACCTACAGTACACCTACCAGCTTGTCAGGGGATAAAGACAGTTTTCTCTCACCATGTCAGCTTGCTGACATTGCAAACAATAGGACAGCTAGAGAAAGCATGCAGCTGCTGTACCTGGGAAGCAATCAAGTGATGACAAAAACTAAAATCACATTACAACATACCTGTAGTGTTCAGTGAAAGGCACCAAGGTGGACACAAGGTTGTGTCCTCAACAAGTCGATAATCTCTCATGCTCTGTAACAACAGATAAAAAAGAAACGCTTGGTGTTTTCTTACTGAGCTGTCCACTGCCAGTTTACAATTCTCATTAAGGTTTGTACCCTAGCTTTTTTTGGACCCAAAATTTGAGGACTTTTTAAGGACTTTCAATGGTGTGAGTCCAATTTTCAGGAATATGATGTACTTTAAAAACATACTGTCTTAGTTCAAACATTTGCTGATAGGGAATTGATCAGGGAGCCTTGAACAAAATTTTGCTTCTCTGAACCTGGAGGCTTCCATAATTTCTACACCTGGGTGGAGTAGAGTGAAGTTTCTTGTCAGAAGGAAACAGGATGGTGCAGAGACCATGTTTTGATCCCCTAACCTTCGAATCAAAACTCAGATGATCAACTAACCCTTTAAGCCCCAACTGTGACAAGCGCTTAAGACGGATTCCGCTCAACGTTCGAGCAATAAGTGCAAAAAATATTTACCAAAAAACTACTCACAGGACGGTAACATTTTAAATACTATTTGAAACATCTCACTCTAGTTCACTTGCCCAAGTGACCCCGCGATGAAATTCTCAAGCATTCTCAAGAAAATTAATTTCAAATCTCGCAAAAGTATGCTAAAAACGGGCGCCATTTTGTTTTGCACTGACATGAAGCGTCTTTTTAATTGAAATATTGATAACTTCAAATCCAATATTCTCTCGCGGGGTCAGCTTGGGAGCAAAAGTAACGATAAGTTCTTCTTATCTGTTCTCAAAATGTGACAGTGCTGCAAGTATTTTTTTGGTAACTTAATTTTTGCACTTACTGCTCGAACTTTGAGCGGAAATCGTCTTAACTTGTCCTTACAATATGTCACTGCATGGTAAACAGACATGCCATGAGAATAAAGGAAAATAATGATAAACAAAGACAAAATGTCTTGATGTTTAAATCCCTTTAATGCCCAAGAGTGTCATATGGCACAATATACCATTACATGCTCAATATTTGGTCAATTTGTGTGAAATTTGCACAACCAAAAGATCTTGGAAAGATCTGCATGGGCCATCTTGAAGGCATAAAATTGAACCCCCCTCCTATATGAGACTTGATTTACCACCCCTCCAACATTTGGAACATTTTCCCTTTGTAATTTTAGGTTCAAGTTGATATCTGGCAACAAGCAGTGCACCAAGAGCTGCAAACTTAGCTATAGTTTAGGGCTATACCCAATATGTACAAGGAATAGGAAAATTTTAAACGTTTTCCTTTTTTCATTTCGCACACTTCTCAGTCTAATCTGAGACATCCTCCATCCCTGTTAGTGTGATTTACAGCACACCCTAGAAATAACCTTTCAAGTGGTATATTACATGGGTCTACCAGTTCATCGTTGCCAATTTAGAAAAACTTGGCATTTACCTTGGGTGGGAAAGGGTTAAAAAAATTCTCCCAACATGTATATAAAAAAAATGAAGGCTAGTGAGGAGAATGTGCATATTGATATGGGGCTTAAAGGGTTACCTGCATCTCTAGAGTCATAGTATCATTCTGAGCATACGGATGTGGCATGTTTGATTTACTTATAGTCACAATAGATCAGACAAAAGGATTACATTTGGAATATTTCATTTACCTTGTAAAATGCGTAGCATTCCAGATCAGCACTAAAAAACTGATTAGCAGCATTCTAAAATAAAAGGATAATGCATTATAATCAACTAATTATTTATAAACAGAGTTGTGAAAAAAATGTCCAAAGAGAAATGCAGTAGAGTTGGGTACTTACAGGTCTAAATGTCAATCTGAATGAAGCAGTTTTTAAAGGAAGAATGTCACATTCCTCAGGAGAAATGGAAAATATCCCTTTTGTATCTGTACACACAATAAACATAAAATCGCATTGAGATATCTCACTCGTCTGACAATTTACAGTAAAGAAATAACTAAACCTAGATGGACACTTGCCAACAGACAGAGAAACAGGTGTCAACGCAAAGAAACTAGGCGGTATGTGAAGACATACAAGAAACTGTTGAGCACAGTGCCCTACAGTTAATGATGGTGGGCCTAACAGGTCTTCCGCTTTTTCTAGCTCTCTTCACAAAACTAACATTTGTAAATTTCAATTTGACGTGGATTTGAAGGCCACAAGTTCATTAAGGTATTTCAAATGACTATCAGTTTTATGCCTCGTAAAACAAAAAATGTTTTGGGTGTAGCTATTTTTGTTTAGCATTAGCCACTATTACCTGTGTAAAAAATGCTTAGTAAGGGGGAGGAACTACACTGGCCTCAATACTAACCTTTCATCCACATGCAAGTAATTTTTCCTTTTGTATGGTTTGTCATGTTAACAGTCTGCAAACATCAAGAGAAACATTTATTGGACTTCACGGTCCAAGTGCTACGTAAGTTAATGATAGATATTTCCTGCATTCTTATGCTAGGTTTGGATGGACAGAATACGTGCAAGGAGGAAATAAAGTTCCATCCATGATGCTTTGCGTGAAATTCAATAGGTTTGTTCCTGACAGTTTCCGAAACGGCTGTTCTTGGCACGTAAAATTGTAGGATTTTGCTTGGGTTTTTCTCATTCTTCAATGTCGATATTGGCCAGTCTTTTGTCTTACATTTGTTTTTGCTTACTTAAGGTTCACACAGCCGTAGAATTTCTAAATACACTCGTGGTCTGTGCAATTTTTGCAAGCCTTTCTTCGGGAGCCATTTGGCATGAAGATGCCATTGTTTACATGTTGTCCTCCAACAAAGGTTTGTTAAATTCCATTTCTTTTGCAATTTAATGGATACATTAGCCTTTTGAAGAGATTTCAGATTCAGATTTTTCAGATTTTTGGAGTTGAAGAGATGTTAAATAACCCAAATTTTACAACTTGATATTATATTATGATCGAGAGGCAGAAAGTCTTCCATCGATCGAGCGGAAGAAAAATTTGCGATCAATTCCCCGCATCAGAGAAAATGCATTAAACTGGAGAACGGCCAATTCGCTGGAAAAGCTGAGTTGTCCAAACACAGGACTTACTACAAGGCATGGAAGACTCAACCAAAGAACTTTCTACTTCTAAAATCAACACAGCGCTGCTACACAAGCTTGGCATCCCACATGATGTTCATCGCATTCAAGTCCAAATGTGAGATCATGTGAGCAACGACCAGTGATAATATAGTTGGTTGCAAAGCATTATGGGCGGACCTTTCCTTCCTCCTTGCAATACATGGGTCAGTTCTCCTCAAATTGGAATTTGGCCTGAGTAAAGCTTGATTCTTTTCAGCCTTCTTAAAGGAGCAGGATAAACAGAATCAGAATACTATTCTATTCACTATGAAAATGGCACAGCCCCCACCCCCCCCCCCCCCCCACCAAAAAAATGGTCTCAAATGAATGTGCCATTAGCATCTCTCGCAGCCAACCAGTTTCCACTGTGGCCTTCACTTTCGAGCACATGCCAGGTTTGAGTACAGCACTTGGTGTCTGTACAATCTATGGTGGTAAGAGTTTTCAGCTTCAGGCTTACCAGATACAGAAAATATTGTACCTTTTGTTCCACTGATTTTGGATCTTGCAACCGTCCAAAGTCAGCATGATGAATATCTAAACTGACATGAGGGACAACTGCAGTCTGAAAATCAAAATACAGAAAATAAAATAACTTGTCAAGCTCAAAAACACCAAATAAGCAGAATATAAAATTAAAATAATACTGTAAGAAAACTTGAATGTTGTAACAGAAGCATTCACTTACAGTCTCTCCTACTGACGCGTGGCAGAAAAATTCTTCCATGGGTGAAAGCTCTGACATGGATGGAAGCATGTTGCCAGATGAAATGTTCTGTAAGGAAATTGTTTTGAACACTGTTAGGTAAATGTGTGAAAGGTGCTTATTAACCAAGTGGAGGGGCCGGATAGCGAAATCATTGGCTTGAGGGAATGGCGCATTATCTTAGGAAACATTTTTGTAGGAATCTGAAAACTGTGAACACTTTGAATTAACTATAGACAACTTATTTTTGAGAAACCAGCCACACAACATGTGTCACTGTCTGTGTGCTTGCATTTCCCAATATTTGAGCTTCATTTGATGATATGGTTAGCTACAAAAATTGACACAACATAATTTATCAATTATTGAAAGTTACATAAAAGCATTCACTGTTTTTTGATTCACACAGTGCATATCCCACAGATAGCAGAGAGTCATGATTTTCCTCAATTGAAATACCAAAGAAGGCAATAAGTGGTCATAAGTTCAAATGGTAAATGTGCCCAAGGATAGCTGGTGTCCAGACTATCCAACACTTTGCTCTAGTTATCATTCCAGGAATTTACTTAAAAGGAGCATTGCTGCTCCTCCTCCAGGTGGACACACATTTTAAGGACGATGCTTCCTTATACAGAAGTATTTTTGCAAAGCTTATAACTATGGGGAAAAAGTAGATCTTAGCAAGGGTTACTGGTAAGGGTAACCACGCATTTTTCAAAGATAATTTGGCAACCATAATTCTAAAAAAGTGTTAAAATACAAAGAATGTACAGCAATTTCTTTCCAAATTTAAGCTCAATTATCTCTGAAAAATTGCATGGTTACCCCCAATTTTCTTTTTGGATTCTGAGAGCCCTTGCTATGACCTGCTTTTTCCACATAGTCATAAACTGCGCAAAAATATTGTTGTATTAGAGGGCAATTTCCTTAAGAAAGCCGAATATCCCAAGATGTGCAGAATGTATTCGCAGTAACAAAAGGAGGCACCATCCTTAACAGGTCCCATCTTCCACGGTGAGCTCAATTAGTTTATTGTAGGTAACTTTAGTTAAAAACATTTTCAATGTCTTTATTCCTCAGGATTTTTAGACCAGTGTTATGACTGCCAGCCATAAATAAAGGGGTGCCCCACTTTTACGACCCCCCCCCCCCCCCCGGCCTCCCCATTTTGTCTAAGTATTCTCGTATTTCTGAGTGTCCTAACATGTGTATGTCAAATTTTTCGTTATGGATGAAAATTTATTTGACCAATGTTAGGAATTTGTGTACATTTATGAAAACTATTGTAAATTTTGATAACAATTTTTAGCTAGAACTGGCACTATCAAATTTACTTTAAAAAACTATAATTAATGCTCAGTTGTTACAAACCTCTAGTGCTACTAGTGCCCCATCCTCATCAAGCTGTAGTTTATTTGCCCTCAGATCTTCATTAAGTTGCTAAGAAACACAACAACAAATTAACATTGAAAGAAAGAACTTGATCTTGAAGTAATTCTCTTCATAGAGAACGATAATTATTTCATTTTACAGTGCAAAATGCCACCAAGTTCCACTTGTTTGCTACTTGAAATGAAAGCCATTAGAAAGTAGTCAAAGAGATGTTAAATAGTTGCAAAGAATTAAAGAAGAAACTTTGACGCAAGACATTGCATGGAACACTGAAGACAAGTTGTCCAATAAAATGACTTAGGAAATTTGGACCTACAAGATGTGAAACTGCATACATGTAACCTGTAACAGATTTTGACTGATACTATACTGGAATAGAAGATTGCTAAATCACTTACCTCTGGTGGGATTTTTGAAAAGCCACGCCTAACATGAGTTTGGTAGCGATCTAAGTGCTTCTTTTGTAGAACAGCTATTTAAAACAAAAATGTAAATGAGTAGTAGACTTAAGTCACTTAGCTCCTCAAAAGAGCACTGCCCAACAGTGGAATATAACCAGAACAGTAGTCAACTAAAAGAGGCAGCATAGGCAGGTGGTTCCTTGTCCTGGGCATGTCGTCTTGCCATGGTGATGAAGCTTGTATGTCTTAATGATCCCAAGAGCTATGGTGGCTACGGCCTCGGTCCATAATAAGTTCAACCATGGCTGATTGGTTGAGGGGAGAAGCCTGACAAAGGATAACCGCTGGCCTTCCAAGTAGCTGGGGCAAGGCATAGGGCCAATTGCCAATCTAGCACAAAGAGGCCTCAGTAAGGTATGCAAGTGGCCAAGTGGTTGAAAGGACTAATTTGAAATTCACACTCTTCCCTTTGTTATCCAACTGGTTACTGCTAAACAGTAGAAGCATATTTAGAAGAGAAGTTGCCACAAAGGGATATGACATGGCCATGACTTGTAATCAGGGCCAAACAAGACCAAGAGTTCCCAAGAGTTTAAAGGATGAGAGTTGAACGAGAGTGACTATTGTCCGCCAGGCCAAACGAGAATGAGAGTTGCCGAGAATTCATCGCGTGACAAGACCAACATGGGCCAAACGAGAGAAAATTCTCGGCAACTCTCAACAAAAATTTGAACAAGTTCAAATTTGATGAAAGTGTGCAAGAGTCGTCAAGAGTGCATGAGAATTTAAGGTCAAACGAGAGCGAGAGTTAGAACTCTCATCAACTCTCGGCAACTCTCACTCTCATTTGGCCCCGGCTTTAGGTTCACATTCCCTAAGATGATGACCACTAGCTGAATTTTATTATTTGAGTTATCCAGCCATCTGGCTCCCGGCAGTTGTGATTTTAAAACTACTCCACTGTCAATTTGTGATACTACTTTGTTTGGTTAAGTGCTGTGGCTAAAATGTCAACTACTGTTGGTAGTTAACAGATCGCTATTATTTCTACCTAGATAAAACATAGGCCCGCAATGCGTGCAGAACCGACGAAGTGTTGGTTCGTCTCGAAAAGAAAGCAAGTGAGGCGTGCGTAACTGCAGCTCCCATAGGATTCAAGTATCTGTAACAGCAAGTTGCAGCAAAAGTGCGTAACTGTAACTAACGCTGAAATTTGACCAACTGAAAAGGCGACCAATACCCTGGAAAGGAGGTCAACTGAATTATTCACCCTCTCCTCACCAAACATAGCCCCACAGACTACGCCCATGACCTCATGCATTCTTCACTCAAGACCATTTTTCGCTGTCTTTTGGTCGGTCTTCCTCAAAACCCTGAACAAAAAAGCCATCACAATTCTCAAAACAGGCACTTTTCAAAAAATGGGCGATAAATTTCCCAATATAAAAGTAACCACATCTCTACGATTGGTCAGCATGGGCACCGTAACAGCCCAAAAGAACTGAACTTTTCCCCACGCCTGGGAACCACACTTTGTGCACAGTTTCCTTTAATCATGTCAAGGGCTCCTTAAGCCAAATTGTGAATGCAAATACGAAATAAATCATTTCTATGCCCTTTCGTACATTGACCTACTCCACCCTCGATAAATACTTTTACTTGGCTCAACGTGCCGTGCTAACTGGCGTAACGAAAACTGTGACAGTATTTTGCCCTTTGCGTTACCGTATGACGTAATGTTTAAAATCTGATGACTCGGCCCATCTGTCTTATCGCTTTGAATATTTAATTTTGTTGAATTAAACTAAAAAATTAAATGTTGATATACATTTGTCCACAACTGAACATGCTTTTACCAAGAGTTGTGAGCAATGTATTTATATACTGTTGTGAATAGGGCACTATAAAAACATGATTATCGATAAAGACAAACACATCGTCAGAATCTCAACGTGCTAACCGGCGTGACGAAAATTGTGGCAGCATTTTGTCTTTTGCGTTACCGAATGACGTAATGTTTAAAATCGGATGACTCAGCTCATCTGTCTCATCGCTTTGAATATTTTGTTGAATTAAAATTTAAATTTAAAGATAAATTTTGTCCACAACTGAACATGCCGTTATCAAGAGTTGTAAGTGAAGCATTTATATACTGTTGTGAATATGGCACTATACAAACATGATTATCGATCTGGAGAAATTAGTAAAAAGCGAAGTCGTCGCTTTATCTCAAACACGTCAAAGTATGTCTTATGACGTAATATTTAAATCTGGTTTCCTCTTCCGCAGTCAGCAAGTCAGTGTCTCGAACTCTAAAATCGAACAAATTGGTTCAAAATCAAAACTAAAGCAGAAAAATTAAAAAGACTAACTGGTATATCCTTCTGTGCCGCTTATAGTATACTATCCAAGAAGATCCAGCCTCGTGTCGTAATTCATTTCCCACCTGCCAATAACCTTTCTTAACGTTGGCAGCTAGACATTTTCAAGTAATAAGCATAACCACAACAACATACACCAGAATTTTGCTTTCATAACCTTTAATGAGAACGATTCTATCCTTACGATGTCTCAGCAACACTTTGGTCCCACCAGCATCAACAGTGCCACTGGACTTCACCTCCTGTTATTATCAGTCCTCCTTGCTTTCTTTCACTAGTATTGCACAGATATTTCTGTCCGGTCAAAACCAATACTGCTCGGCGGAAGTGTCCTTCTATACCTACGATACTTTTTATGTGGACCCTTGTCCTATCGTGCGTGCGTGTGTGCACTAATCGATGGGCTTAACTGCAGAATACGTCATCCCATCCCGTGGGCCATAGCGAAATACACACCTTGTGAGCCTTACACGACATATTTTGACCGACCAAACCAGTCGACCCTCTTGGCATGACTGCTCTAACTCGACTTCGTCGGTTAAAAAGTGTATCCTATTTTTATCTATTTTTATTTTTATTTTTACCCTTTTTATCTATTACCTGGCTTTACTTGCTCTGTGTGACAAGTTCCAAACAAATCAATGAAAAGCGGGTCCTGAAAAGAAACCACACAAAACATCTTCTGAATAAATATGTTTGTTCTATAGACATGTAACTATAAAAGTGTATAGATATGCAGTCAAGAATCTGTCAAGTAACCCAAGTGTGGACGAAAACAATCCTTCTCAGATACTTACTTAGATACTTAGATAGATACTTCTAAGATACTTTATATACTTAATGTTTGATACTTTATTTTGACAAATTCTCCTTACTAGTTCCATAAGAAATGTATGGAGAGCAGTAAGGAGAATACACATTTTCATGTTAGGGATTAAAGGGTCAAGGAAGTAGACTTTTTAATTTGCAAAGTAGATGGCTATAATGGCTGTGAACACTTGTATTATTTTCATATTAAGCAATTAATATTGAGGAAATCAGCACAATTTAAGTTAAGGCGTACAAAGTTTGAGTTCAAATGGATCTCAGAGATCTTCCAGCCGCTGCCTTCTTCTAAGAAACCTACTGGTGAGTTACCTGATTTTGGACAAGACAAGTTAGTCTCCTGTAGTAATTAATTGGATTGGTTGGAGAAAAGCGTATAACAATAGTCTGAGATCCTTTGCCAGGCAGTAAACCACATGTTGTCTCCAACTTGAATACGCTCTGGTTGCAATCTATCATGAACTGAAAACAAGACAAAATTTAAGTCCCTTAGTACACTGTTAGAAACAAGGAAAAACGCCAATCTGTAATTCACAAAAGTGGTCGTGGTCGCTTTTGGGAGTAGTTGCTTATGAGAGCTTTGAATTACAGAGTTGAAGTAACAGTTCAAATGGGGTTTCACAATGTTGGTCTTAACTAGCTCGCTGATCGCTTGTGAGAGTGGTCGCAAGGAGAGCTTTGACTGTTTAGTAGTTAATGTTCCAATCTTTCTCGATAATTACATAAACACTAGAGATGTTATGGCTAATTTTAAAATATCATTTGACACTTCAGAACCTAAATTTCTGATAAATTTACCTGGAAGGCAGCAGGAACATCAGTATTATTTACAATCTTGAAACTTTTAGCCACAAATTTGCCAGACTCAACAACTCCCATATCCAGATACTGGTTGTCAAGAATAACTTCTGGTCCTGCAGAAAACAAAGAGTGTTGTGCAATTAACCTTCTGTTTCAAGAACAAGAAACACTTTAGTTGGTAATAAAATTTCCAGACATGAATTAAGGAAGCAGCTTTCTAATTTATCAATAACTAGTATCCACCAAACCATTGGATACTGTTTTTTACGCGCTCTGATTGGCTACTCAAACTCGGCATAGTCTCTGCTATTTACCTCCCGGCATTTCTTCTGGATTTCGTGTCAGAGTTTTCCGTCATTTCTCAGGAAAAAAAGGAACTATTTGGTGCTGGCTATTGACTGGTTTGGTATAAACTAAAACAATTATTCACTTCAGTGTTGGTGAAGAGTGGTAGATATTTCCCTCCCTGCTTCGCAGCTTGGCAAATATCCACCACTATTCACCTCCACTTTAGTTAACAATTGTTTTAAAATTATTTTCCTACCCATGGTAAGATAAGTAAAGCTAGCATATCACAATAATGAGAACCATTGAAATTATGAATATATGAAACTCATATATTTGAACTGCGGAATGAAGAAATAAGTGTAAAGAAGATCCTCGCAGTTATTAACGCAACTTATGCAGTTGCAAAAAGAAAGCCTGAAAAATCAGGCTCGCCAGGATTCGAACCCTGACCTCTGCGATACAGGTGCAGCGCTCTAACCAATTGAGCTAACAAGCCAACTGGGAGCTGAGAACCATTAAAAGAAACTGTTCACCTTTTCCTACTCCAGTGCATTTGATGACAGAGCAGTTAGTAGCTCCAAGAGCGATCACTTCCAGATAGTCCACAGATTGCAGGCCGGCATTTTGAGGAGTAAATGACACCTGTGTGATAAGGTAGCACAAATAAATTAGATATGAAGTGGAGACCCAGTGGACTAATGATAAGCATGTCATGTGATGGGCCCAGGAGGGGGGGAGGGTACTCAACAAAGTTTTATACGGGGAGGCTCTGCCCCAAGGTCCAACCCCTTGCCCTTTTATATACCATTTTTGACTGAAACTGAAAAGGTACCCCTTTCGTATACCTTCCATTGAAAAATGATACCCCTTTCACATACATGTACCTACTTAAGAACACTGCATGCCTTTTCTAAACCCTTGGAATAACAGTTAATGGCAGAACGATATTAGGGGAGAACAGTATGACCAGAAGAGATATTAACCAAAAATCAATGTTATTATCTCCTTGAAATATTTTAACCTAAGGCCCTATTAAATGCCTAAATGACAGATTTCCCTACCCTTTCATATACCTCAGCTCGTGAAATCCCTACCCTTTTATATATAGCTGAAGCCTGAAAAAGGTACCCCTTTTGGGTGGAGCCTCCCCGTACAGGCCATTATAGGGAGTGCCCCCCCTCTCCCGGGGTGATGGGTCCACTGCAGTACATGTGTTGTCTGTGGTGCTCAGTTAACTTAAACTATTCCATACTGGATAAGTGTCAAAGCATAAACAGTCCAAGTTATGAGCCTAAAAAGCTCAGCAGCACTCAGAATTCCTTAAAAACAGCCAGGTTTTGGTACATTTTACCTAACATTTTATTGGCGTTTAACTTTGAACTTCAGGAACTTATTTGTAATACTTTTAAATATTATCTACCTTGAGTTTAACAGTGCTTTCCGCTGGAACAATACCATGATAATGAGAACTCGAGAACACAGTATCAATGTTGGCAGCTGAGGAGGGCTGAAGCACTTGAAAGGGTGCATTCACCTATAAATATTGTTTCATCATAAACATTATGAGTCAATAAATCACTCAGATTGCCATAGAACTGAACATTGGCAGCCAAGCAGCATTGTAGGTAGGCTTAAACAAAACACCACTCTGTTTTTCACTTACAAAAGTGCTCTTATGCAAATTCATGTTCATATAATGTTACATTTATTCAACAATAATGAAAAACTGTGAAGATTTTTCCAGTCAAAGTGCTTGATAAAATAAGGTACATAATTTAAATATAATAATAGTGCCGTTCTTTCCACACAAAAATGTTCCACCCTTTATTTCTATGGGCTACAGTTAGTTTATTTGTAAGTGGCCATCCTCAGCTCAGTTAACATGATTGCTAACTGTAGATGATTGCTTTACACATGTAGAAGACATTCCAAATACAACAATCAACTGAAAACTGACTCAAACAGGATTCCATTAACATCTTTGTTGAAGGGAGATGGTCCTCTACAAAAATGGTAAAAGAGTCTTCAAGAGTGGTCCCTCAGAACATACATGGGAACAGAGGAAGGTCAGGTACTTGAATTTAGCAGGGAACTGACTCACTAAAAAAGCTACTTACAGGAGAAAAGTTATGAAGCTCAATCCATTTGCTAGAAATGCTCTGAACTGGGACTTCTCCAAAGTTCAGCACTGCTTCGTTTGAACTTGTCTGATCTGATGTTTTCTTGGGTCCTGGTACACTGGCTACTAGATGGGGAAATTTACCTACAGTGTACAAGAAAAATAATGTGTGCACCTTGTCAGTTAGTATCTGCATGGTGTACTGGTAATTATAGCTCAAACAAATAGAAAGTATTGGTTGGGTTTATTGGCAATTGGTACATGTGAGCATCAAATTTATGGTATGACTGTGATGACACATGCTCTTAGCCTAATTTATGTGGAATAACTTTTACTTTGCTTATAATCAAATTCCTACTACCTTATTGCTTCTTTTTGCCTTTATATGTACCTTATATGGGGAATGATACTGTTCCTGTCCAGATTTTGTTTTTGTTTTTTTGTTGTTGTTGTTTATGCTGCATATAAAATTAAAAGCTTAAATTTATGTGAACAAAGGCATCAGTGCTAGCTTCGTTGAGTCAAGTTAATTTTTATAGCTACAGTATCATTGCATCCTGCCCTTTCATAGTGAGCACTGTAGTGGAGTGCACCAGGGGTAATGAGGCTAAGTGAGTGTGAATGAGTGTAGTGGAGGGGTACACTGTAGGTGAAATGGGGGCTAGCTTTTCCGAGAGATGAGAATTGAGGCTGAATTAAGCCCATTGTCTACATGCAGGTCAAATACTAAAGCATAATGATAACAAAGAAAAAAGTAGCCAGCCTATTCAACTCACTGGTCATAAATGTACTAAATAATATTCAAGATTCATAACATATATATTATAGCATTTATCTTATAAACAATAGAGTGCCCTGCCCTATGGTCTTGGGCTAGCTTGAACACTAACATTGCCATGCATGCTATTGGTAAACACTTTTTTTCCCTTTAATTGTCGAAAAGTTTGCTAAGTCACTCACCTATTCCTTCAAGTCTGACATGCTTTGTAAATGGGGTCCTCTGACCAGCACTGTACGTACATACTGCAGTAGTTTCATACACCAGTGCTGCCTGTCAAAGAACCAAAAAAGTCAACAACATTTTCAACTAAGGGTTCTCAGTATTACAGGTATGAGAACCCGCAAAATTGTGAAGTAACAGTCAACTTATCTAGCCAATCATTTATCTGCCGCAGATACCACGCGGCTCTTTACAACCTCTAATTTCATTGGACCTTGGTATCACGCAGCTCTATTGTTTTCAGGGCTACGGTCCATTGTTTTGTTGTTTGTTCTATTGTTTTCTCAGCAAATCAGAGACCTTGTAAGAGCTGCGTACCATCTCACTTGCCGTTGGGAAGTTTCACCTGTTACCAAGTTCTCACATCACCTCCCCCTAACCAAACTAGTCACAACATGCTTCCAAGGGTAAAAAAGGGTAGAAATTATCCCCTGGACTAGTTTTAAGACTTTACAAAAAGTCTGCACATTAGTGAGAATGAAGCAGGAATTGCCGTCTACTTCAGCCCTTTAAAACCAAAGATTAATGTTAAGGATTGTAACTATCTGCTGATCCCCTACCTTGGGGCAAAACGTTGCTTTGATGTTGCAAGATGTTCTGGGGGCCATTGTGCCACTTTCAGGTACAATTGAAAATGGCTCTAACACTTGCCACTGGAACTTGGTCACAAGCTCACTGTGGAAAAACAAGTAGTATTATGCAAAGGTCTGCCATGGGTGAAAATGCATAAATGTATAAGCATTTACAGTAAACTAGTAAATAGCCGTAAGTATACACCAATACATATCAAACCAGTGGACAGTGTTTAAATTCACACACTCTGATTGGCTTCTCATTAACTCGGGATATATAGCACCTGCAGCTATTCACTTCCTGGTATCATTCTGGATTTCGCGCATGAGTCTTCCCTCATTTCTCACAGGAAGAAACTATTTGGTGCTAGCTATCCATTGGTTGGTATATACAAGTACTTAACCAATTATTCCGTGTCGGTGAAAAGTGGTAGACATTCACCTTCCCACTTTGCAGCTTGGCAAATATCCGCCACTATTCATTTCCACTTCAGAGAGTAACTGTTTATTAGCTCTCACTTTTGAGTTTGTGGTGAATATTTGCCAAGAGAAAGCTATTTAGTAACAGTCTGTCTTTCTCATATATTTACCTGGTGTTTGTGATCTGAAATACAACTTGAACAGAGTCCTTCACTGCACACATCCCAAACTTCAAAGAATCAGGTACTGCAATGTCTGCTTTGGGTAACACAGCTCTCATGGGAACTGAGAAAATCCCCTCCTGTAGGAATTAAAGAATGATAATAAAAATATATAGTTTAACCTACAGTTTGTTATATTTTTAATATTTTTCTGTCTCAGCCACCAGACCAGGGACTAGCAAATCTCTCAGCTAACATGTAATTTCACTGTACAAGTAGAGAATACTGATTAATATTTCCTACAGTTGTTTAATTTATATTACATAACAAAGCATTACAGCAAACTCTATCCGGATAACAGGTGAAATGACATACAATGTACACTGTAGTTAAGCAAGTTGCATCCTAAATCCAGAGGTCTGGGTTTCTTACCATCCTCACACTATTGTGTTATTCAGTATGCAAATTTATGTCAATTTACATTTTTAAAATAAGCAATATAATTATGCAAATAAAATTTTAAATTTGATAAATATTAAATGCCTCCTGCCATTTTCTTGACCTAAATAGAACACTCTGTTACATGTACTTACATTTGTTTCAAATTCTATGCAGTCTTCATACTGCCCCTGTAAAGAAGATGAAAAATAAATGTCTTGTCAGTGATTGTTATTATTATTCTGTGAAAAGTGTTTATTACTTTTAATTATCCAAATCTTGACAATTTGTCTAATTGGACTTTTTCAAGGTAAGCTTGATAATTAAAAACTACTTACATCTACGCAAATGTTTGTACTTTAAAAACAGAAATATGTAATGTAACATGACTGTATTGGTACAGCACACTTGAATGAATTAAGTTAAATGTATTCTTAATACTATAGAATGGTACTTGAAATTATCTCTTGAAATCTCTGATAATAATTATTTAAAGTTTTATCTCTGAGTAATTCATCAGCTAGTCAATAATTATAACATCGCAATGCTCAGAATACCTTTTCGAGAGGTCTAAATGTGACAGGCAGTGTAAAACTGGTTCCAGAACTCAGCACAATGGGCTTGGGATACAGCGTAGTGAAAAATCTACTTGATGGAGACCTATGAATATAACACAACTAATTTGATGTGAAGAACTTTAAACTGTTGACTGTGACTTGACCAAGGTACTTCTAGATTACGAGTAAAAGAAAGATGTGCAAGCAAAGTCAAGGTACATATAGCCATGTCACGAAGTTCTTTACATATCAAATTGACACAGACTAGCTAGATTCATAAGAAAATACAACATTTGCTGAGTGGCAGTTGACTTGGTTTTATTGAATTGATGAATTGACATGACTGCTAATTTTCTGAAGATTTCTCTTTCAATTGGCCAATCTCAGTGCAACAAATATGAAAGACGGCTGTCAAGTTCCAAGTTCACTCCAACAGTTCAAATAGAAGCCATCAACACTGTACAGTGTATGAGGTAAGGTGAAGGTAAAGTTAGTCATACAAGCTATGGGAAGCCCACCAGCTACGGCTAGTCAGCTTAATCCAGTTTCTGTGTATAATATAGCATGAAGCAACTGAGAGTATTGCCACTCATCCCTGTATGGAATGCTAGTCCATCGCAGGGTTACCGCTAGCAGTAAGCTACTGGTACCCATTTATACACCTGAGTGGAGAGAGACAACGCGAAGTAAAGAAAATTCCTGTCTGAGGAAACAACACAGCGGCAGGGACTGGGCCTCGAACAACTGACTGTCAGAACTGAAGTCCAACATCATGCTACCTGCTAATAACAGCAATGTGCCCCAACATACAATGTCTAAAGGTGGTGTTTAACCCCTTCCCTACCGGGGCCTTGTACACCCACCAACCGGAGGCCATCTTGGATTCTTCACGTTCGCATTCGTCAGGCGAATCTTCGACGTTTTCGTCGAACATTGCTTCCTTTGAAGACTCTTCAGGGTCGCTTGGCTCGTAAAAATCACTTTCTTCATCTAAATCCCTTAAGTCTGAGTCCCTGTCGGCGAGAATTTCCACAAGAGCTTCGAAGGACAGCCGACATTTTGAATGTCTTGTGAATGAAAAGGAAAATATTCTTAGGCGATACACCTGGTCAGCGGTCTTCATAAATTAGTGCCAGACTTTCCTCAACTACCAGAGTGAATGAACTCAAGCAATGTTGAACGACCGGACTCTGAGCGATACCATTTGTACAAGGACGTATATATACATCCTTGGTTGTTGAGTGACACTAGGGAGGATGTATATATACGTCCTTGGTAGGGAAGGGGTTAAGCATTAGTCATTTATTTGACTGTGAAGGCATGGCAGCTTACGTGTAGTGATTAGCATGTTGGACATCAGATGATCAGTGATTGGAAGCGTTGTCTCTGCATCATATTATGCTGCTTGACCTTAACACAAAACTTTACTCCACATTGTCTCTCTTCACCCAGGAGTACAGTCAAATAACGTGGCACTGCCATCCAATGGGATGACCAACATCCCATCAGAGAGAAGTTGCTCTGTACCACAGAAAATGGGGTTAAACAATGCTATTCCTGTGGCTGCATGGCCTTAGTGTGACTCTACATTTTTTATCTTTATTTCCACAGCTCACTCTATCCCAGATTTTTTTTTTGCATCATCTTCTGATCGCAAGAGATAAGTGAACTTGTTAACTGTAAACTACTAAGCACTTCAAGTTGAAGATCACCTTGGACTAGTGTTATTTGCCAAACACCACAGATTCTACAGTTATGTCAGCCTCTGGCCTAATCATGGAACCTTCCTCAGAGGATCAATTGTCAACTACAACTACTGCCAGGCCAGCAAAACACTTACTTGTACTGCAGCTTCTGTGTTTTAATCTGCACGTTTTTGAGCACAATTTGTTGCGTGTATTCCCCACCAGGCTCCCAACCCTGCCATGTAACACTGTCTGCTACCTCTATTCCAAAATGATTGATACGACGCTCTGTTTGGACTGGCATGGTGGAGTTAGATGCAAACTGCACATAAGATAAATTAGGTCACAGTTAGTTATGAGTGCATTTTTCTGTGCCTCTAGCAACCTTTATAAAATTGTTATGATATAGTTTTACAAACACTGATGAGATGGCAATTTTTCTGTAGTGAAATTACAGGCTGAGATCTTTTTCTTGTAACAATTGCAATAATAACAAACGTTCACTGGCTGCTTAAGCAATTTTTTTTTGTTCAACTTTTACTTTCCAAAATAAGCTAAGGTGCATGAATAGTTGTTACCTTCTTGTTAAATGTCATTCATTTAAATCTTGAAGATGTCCCAAACTCACTCTTGTGTTTACACTGCACTTGTCTAATATACGACAACATGCATGTAGGTTCAAAGGGGGGGGGGGGGGTGAATAGGGGTATGCAAATCCGCCGATCCGTGCTACTTTTTGGCTCAATCCATTGATCCGACGTTATTTTCGTTCAAATCCGGATCCGCATTACTTAAAACCTTTCCGCTGTTTAAATATACTGTATACGGGTATATACATATGTTTGTTTTCTTTTTCTTCTACATGTAAAGTATTTACATTTTACCCGAAGTTTTCTGTCTTTGCTATTGTTTGAGAAAGTAGCATTATAGCATTATAAAATGAATTAATAAATACTTTCACAAGTTGCTGTGCAATCGTAACTACTTCGGAACTTAGGTATTCAGAAGTTTTTGTGACAGCTTCGTAAATTCTAGCATAAAAAAGTTGGACATTGGTGTGTTTCTCCGCACAATTTGGGTTTCAATTTATTTATTATCAAATTACTGCGAGCATGTAATAAAACCAAATCGAAAGTGTAATTTTGAATGCAAGTGTCTGGTATGGTGTGTAAAGATTTTGTAACCTCTTAGTTACATCACTTTGGCCAATCTTCCAGCTTACCGCACGTTTTAAAGTAGGCAGTACTTGACTTTCTTTAAGAATTTAACTTTGCTTATTGGCAAATATTTTCCACCTTATCATCTTGGACCTCTTGAGTCCATCATTTTCAACTTTTTTTATCACAACTACATTTTGTTCTCGATAAAATGGTCGCTACAATCTAGTCATGGGCTTTCTGACCTTTCCACTTGCCAAAAAAGACGGGTAAGGGGCCTGCCTATCTCCATTACAAACTGCATTTGTTTTCCGCCTTAGAGTTTCATTTGCTAATAGTATGAGTGGTAGTTAATCCTAGCATTAAATATGAGGGGGCAAAATGTAAGCTGCATTCGGGTTTATCGAGTCCCCAATCAATTTGTAGTCTGGCGTAACGGTCCAGTGGCATAAAAAATTTATGTCGAGAAAAAAAGTAACTGAAAAAATTAGTCCACCAAACACCAAAATACCGACCAAGGCCGACCGAAAATTAATGATCCGATCCACAATCCGAACTTCTAGACATACAGAGTCCGGATTCCGGGCCAAAATTTTCAGCTGATCCGCGATCCACAGTATTTCTCAAATCCGCGAATCTGCTTAATTTATTGCTAAATTCCGCAATCCACGCGCAAAAAAAGTCGAAATCCGCCGATCTGCAAACCTTTTCTCCCCCCTCTTCAAATATCCTTGCATATTTCAGAAGAAGTTTGCTATTGCCCCTTTTAGGAATGTCAAAAGAGCACGTTTGAACGATAAACTTCAAATGATATTTATAATTCATGTAAAGTGACCTTTGATTGAATCAAGCAAAAACAAAAACAGCAATTGAAACCCCTCTCAAGAAGAAAAAAAAAATTTCCTTCACATACAAAAAGCTACAGGGCACTGCAGTAATAGGTCTGCACATGGTGATAAGTGTTATATTAACCTTTTAATAAGCTTTATAGGACGACTGTAGCTTATTAAACTAAATTGGAAGTTAAATTGATCTCCTACAATCGCAAGTACACGAATGTTATTTAGAGCCATGCAAATAGCTTTTACATGCCTCTCCTGTAATATTTTGCGAGGGACATTTCCTGAAAGGAGTGTTTTTAGTGACAGCAACAATGACCTTTTTGCACGTAGAGCAAATCAGTTGTTACCGAGATTGATCGCACAAAATGGTCATTATTCCAAATCTCCAGCGTTGATTAATACACTTACCAGCTTAAGTTAACAGCTAATAGCTTTCCCCATTTGCAAACTTCATTTCAGGAGTTTCTCTGGCACAAGAGAAGGGATCCAGACATGGAAAATACACTTTGGCAAAACCTCCAAAACAAAGATGGCGCCCAGAAAGTTGTTGATGAGAATCACCGTAGTTACGAAATTACCATATTTGGACGTAAGGTCGATCCAGGCTTCTCTCTTTCTCGCGCTCAGCGAACCGGGAAATATGATAATCAAACATCAAAACATGGCCGGATCTCGCCTGAAACGAATTGAGGATATTCCGTAAGTTTGACATTTTACTGCTTGATTTTTACATCCTAAATTATGAAAGAACATAAAGATGTTATTTTAAATTTTAGTGAGACATTTTAAGTATAATTTTGCCCATTTTAGACTCGCAATTCCAAACCTATACTGGTTGGCGTTTTACTGTTTAAAAATGTGATCGATTTTTTTCACTCGGCCTAGTGACATTACTGAAGCTTACTAACTTATTAATGGTGAAAGTCTAATTAATATATTTGTCTTTTCTTGGTTAGAATCAGAAAATTGAAGTGTTTTCCTTCCCGAGCTATCGAAGTCTTGTTTAGTAAGCTCTCTTCCGTAAGACTAATATATTGTGCTTACCAAGCTATTTATAGCAGCGTGACCACTTTTTGCATTGCTCATTTAATGTTAATTGATAATTAAACTTTCTTTGTTGATTACATTCTCAAGCTTAACGCTGGAACAAGGGGAGAAGGAAATTTTCTAGACTGATCAAGAAAATCTACATGCACAATATCATCTACAAATAAATAAGCTTTGGATAATTAATTATTGACCTTAAATGGCTTTGAATTCAGTTTTTGTTTTCTGAGAAACTAATTAAGAATACAGGGCCACTTTTGAATTAGCAATACTCAAGTGGTTCAGCGGTGCATCAGTAAAGGAAAAGGAGAAATGACTTGTCGATCGGAAAGTACAAAAAATTAGTTAGTTTGATCCATTCAGGAATAAAAACTTAAGGTACATTTATACATTATGTATTTTAACTAGTACCTTGGCAGCCTTGCAACTCTTTAGTGAACCTAGTACTTTTAAGAACAAGAAAGGTGTCATGATATCTTACTAGCTTGGCGGCAGGGCTTGGCAATTCTGTGGCTAGTCATCGAACTCAGGGTTTTATGGAATGAGGAAATAGAATATCTTAGACAGGGATCCATATTAGCAGTCGTCAGGTCGTCCGAGACGACTATAAAGTGCTACAGACGAGTATAAAAAATCACAAACTCGTCCGGTGGATGAGTAGGTTTTAAGGAGCGGAATTTTTTCTTTAATTTTTCACCAGTCGATGTACCTGAGTTTTGAGTGTCCACCAGCCATTTAGTGATTTCGACTGTAGTAAACAGAAGATTAATATTCTGTAAACGTCTTCGTTTTGTTGCGCATACAACATCTAACTCTCAGAAATTAAATGTTTGTAGGCTCAATTTTTTGTTCTCGACCACTGACGTACTGCAGCAATATGCAAACACGAAGACACTTGCTCTTTGGCCGCATGTGAATTTCGCAAAATTTAGCGATACTTTGACAGTGTCGAAGGTGACTCTTCGGACGAGCAAAGTTCTAAATACGAACAAGAGAAATGAAAGCGCGCATTTTTACCATTGTGGCAGCAAAACAGGCAGGTGGGCAGACTTGGATGTCGTTGACAAGGGAGAGGATTTAGATGAGAATGACAGTGGTTTTGAGGATGCAAGTGACATGGACAGCGATGTTGAAAAATGTCAAATTGAAAGTTTGATCAAGAAGTACTTGTAATTGAAGTAAATGCAGCAAATTAATGAGAAGAATCAAATTGAAAGTTTGATCAAGAAGTACTTGTAATTTAAGTAAATGTAGCAAATCAATGAATTTGTAAAATGAAAGTAACGGGAGCCTTAAGTACTGTGGTGCTGCTGCAGTAACACAGACAGAACTCAAGATAAAATGCAACCTTTCCACTTACTTGTTGTTAACTTTCAGTTTTTAACTGTATTTTGATTATTACACAATTTGAACGGGCAAGTAAAATTATGTCAGGGCAAGTATCTTTTCTGACATCCTTGCGCGGCTGACGAGTTTGAAAAAAAGCTGATATGGATCCCTGCTTAGAGGCTCTGCAGCTCGATCGGTCTACTGGCAAGCCACCGAGCTAACTCAGAGAGTAGTCCTCCAAAAGAAAAGTGACCCCGTATTTTGTAGTTTTCCACATTTTTGTGCTTATATTTCAAAGTCTTGAGTGGTCTGTTTTACTTTTTTTGTTTCTTTGGAGAACCTCCTAGTAAAGGATTTTTTATTACCTCATTTCAGGTTATTCAGATTTGATAGTTTAAACTGAATATGTTATCTTTCAGATGGTACCATAATGTGTCCAGAAACAGTGCGGAAGTATTGTTGCTTGCTTATGGACGCCAAGGAAGTTATCTAATCAGGCCAAGTAAAAATAACCCAGGACATTATACTGTATCTGTAAGGTCAGTAATAACATTTATTTAGTTTTATCAACTAATAATATTATTTAAAGAAATATCTTAACTTTAAAATTTGAAGATTCTAGACTAAGATACTTGACTGGGTTTTGTTGCAGTTACCATAAACTATATAATAATACTGAGTAAATAAATCACACAGTGTTGAACTTTCAGTCAGTCATAATCATTTATTTCCTTTTCTTTCTTTCTTTCTTTCTTTCTTTTTTTTTTGGTCCATTTTTCTTCAGGAGCCTTGACTCTGTAAAGCACTTTTCACTGATTTCTGAGCCTGGAAAGATTGTTTTTGGAGTAGGAGAATTTTCTAACATTCAACAGCTGGTGGATCATTTCAAAAATTACCCCATCATTGGAGGAGAAACAGGTTTGACTAGTACATGAACTTTATAAAATGCGATTTAATAATCATTTCTCACAAGTGTAATGCACAAGTTGATAGACAGTATAATACTGTTGCATAACTATATAGTCAACTCCTGGAGACACCAACAGCAGCCCAGGAATTCCAGCTGGAGTTGTTCGGAATATCAGCGGTATGCTGGCAATCATTCCGGCAGAATCCTGGCTGGAATTCCAGTGGAATACCGGTGGAATGCCGGCAATAATTCTGGCAGAATTCCAGCTGGAATTCCAGTGCAATACCAGCGGAATGCCGGCAACAATTCCGGCAGAATTCTGGCGGAATTCCGGCTGGAATTCCAGTGGAATACCAGCAGAATGCCAGGAATAATTCCGGTGGATTCTAGCAGAATTCCAGCGGAATCTGCCCAGAATTTGCCTGGAATTCCGGGAAAGTCTGGGCTGGAATTTTGGCGGGATTTCACCGGAATTCCGGGTTTGTTTTTACCAGGGAGTCTGACACCATCAGGACTGAGTTTTGTTGTCCGTAATAGAGAGTTTTTTTTTTTGTAATAGTTTTTGGATTAATCTCTGATCAGTAATCAATTCTCCTTCACTGGGCCTTCAGTTGTTGTCTGTAATAACAGGGTGTCTGTAAGTCGTGAGGTGTTTAGAAGACAAGAATTGACTGTAACTGTTTTAAGCAATTTGTGAAAGCCTCACTATATATAATAATAATAATAATTGAAGCTAGACATCCCAATTTTGCATGTCTTACATGCAAGATAAGAAGTCGGGAGTGTCTGGGCATCCACAGATCACCCACTTTTTGATGAAAATAATTCATGGAAAATCCACCTGAAGTAATCTTTTTAAAAATTAACAATTTATGGGTGAACATTACTCCAGGATGCCTACAATTCAATGTTTAGCTAAAAGCCTGAAAAAAATTTTGATTTCCCTGCTATTGTGTACCTGTAATCTCTTACCATTTGGTGTAGTGGCTAGCACAGGAAACTTTCTCCCAGGGGGAGGTGGTCAATTGAGTTTTATACAGGGAGGCTCCGCCCGGAGGTTCAAACCTTCACCCTTTAATTACATGCGTATTAATACTAATTACCTCGCCATCAGGACGGGGTCTAGTAATACCCTTTTTTTTTATTACCCCGCCGTCAGGACGGGGTCTAGTAATACCCTTTTTACCCCGCCGTCAGGACGGGGTCTAGTAATACCCGTTTTTTTTTTTTTTGTCGTCGTGGTCACTTGCCCCAGACCTCTGCTCGGTCAAAACAATACTTGCCGGTAATCTTGGTTCGTTTAGCGTTATTTCGCCAGAATTTTCATGAAAGTTGGTGTAGAAAATTACTGGCGATTTAATGGCATGAAAACCCCTTCTATGAAAGCAAGAACGAAGGTGCTAGCGAGCTTTGAAGCTGGCATGAATTCGCCAAACTTGCCCTGGCACGTAAACATTACATCACTGAAACACAAAAGGCGATTCGGGGAAGTCCCTCGCTTTCGCCAAGTTGAATAATTCAACAGTAAAATGCAAGCATTTTTTTGGCAGTTTTGCTTTGCTTCACCAAAATCTTTAGGGAAAGTTGTGTAGAAAAGTACAAGAAATTCAATGGAGTTGACTTCTCTTCGATGAGAGCAAGGAAGAAGGTGCTAGCGAGCTTTGAAGCTTTCATGAATTCACCTAAACTTGCCGTAACACGTAAACATTACGTCATTGAAAGACAGAAGCCGATTCGGGGAATTGTTTTGCTTTCGCTAAAGCATTTATCGAATCATGGCCTAAAAGTAGACCTTTATGTTTCATTTTTCAGTAGATAACCGTTCCCTTTTAATTCAAGGATAATTTTTCTTCATCAATAAATCTATTTAAATTTCCGTGCCCTTGTTTAATATTTAGAATTATGCTGAGATGTCATTTCGTTAAAAAATTGACGTAACTAAGTCACACCATGGTCAAAACTATTTCGTCACGTTCTTCTTCGCGAGTGCTAGATCAGGTGGATGACCAAGGAATGAGGGAAGGGAAAGGTATTCATACTATAAGGGATCCATGATACCACAAGGAGAAGGGTGCAGAGAAGACGTTGGGGGGGGGATGGCAGCACACACGTCAAACATTAGAAAAATCACCAGCTTCAAAACTTTATACCACTTGGGCACATATCTTGAGTGACCGTAATGTATTTGCACCCTGAGGGGGGGGGGGGGGAACGGCGGGGTCCAATGCCCCTGGGGCTTTTCTTGTTTTTTTTTGTTGTTGTTGTGGTCACTTGCCCCAGACCCCCGCTCGGTCAAAACAATACTTGCCGGTAAACTTTGTTCGTTTAGCGTTTATTCGCCAGAATTTTCATGAAAGTTGGTGTAGAAAATTACCGGCGATTTAATGGCATGAAAATTCCTTCAATGAAAGCAAGAACGAAGGTGCTAGCGAGCTTTGAAGCTGGCATGAATTTGCCAAACCTGCCCTGGCACGTAAACATTACATCACTGAAACACAAAAGGTGATCCGGGGAAGTCCCTTGCTTTCGCCAAGTTGAAAAATTCAACAGTGAAATGCAAGCATATTTTTGGCAGTTTTGCTTTGCTTCGCCAAAATCTTTAGGGAAAGTTGTGTAGAAAAGTACAAGAAATTCAATGGAGTTGACTTCTCTTCAATGAGAGCAAGGACGAAGGTGCTAGCGAGCTTTGAAAGCCAATGATTCATGCTACGTGCCGTAGCACATAAACATTACGTCATTGAAACACAGAAGCCGATTCGGAGAAGAAAACTTGCTTGCGCCAAATCACTCATCGAATCACGGCCTAAAATAGACTTTTACGGTTTTTCATAGCTACCAGTTTCCTTTAGATTTTAGAATGAGTTTTTTATCAAGAAATCTATTTAAATTTCCGTGCCCTTACTATTTGCAATTACGCTGACATGTCAGTTCGTTTATTTAAAAAAAACGTGACTTAACTGAGTCACGCTATGGTCAAAATATTTCGTCATGTTCTTCTTCGCGAAAGCTAGGACAAGTGGATGACCAAGGAATGAGGGATGGGGTTCATACTATCAGGGATTCATGTTACCACAGGGAGAAGGGTGCGGAGCAGACACGTAAGGGGAAATGGCAGCAAACACAGGTACGATAAATCATCAACTTTAAAATTTACACCACTTGAGCTCGTATCTTGAGTGACCGTAATATATTTTGCTCCCTGGGAGGAGGAGAAAAACGGCGGGGTCCAATGAAAGTAGGAATGAAGGTGCTAGTGAGCTTTGAAGCTGGAATGAATTCGCCTAACTTGCCGTGGCACGTAAACATTACATCACTGAAACACAGAAGCCGATTTGGGGAAGTCCCTTGCTTTCGCCAAGTTGAATAATTCAACAGTCAAATGCAAGCATTTTTTTGGCAGTTTTGCTTTGCTTCGCCAAAATCTTCAGGGAAAGTTGTGTAGAAAAGTACAAGGAATTCAATGGAGTTAACATTTCTTCGACGAGAGCAAGGACGAATGTACTAGGGAGCTTAAGTTTGAAAGCTGGCATGAACTCGCGATCGCTATGAACTTAGTAATTATGATGTAAAGTATGTATGTATGAGTGCCAAGAAGTGAGTAATACTGCCCTCCATAATTTCCCCCCGACCACAGGCCTTAAAAGTAAGAAATTAGAAATGAGAACCAAGATAAAAGAAAAATCTTTGACCCCGGCGGGATTCAAACCCACGACCTCCGGATTAGAACACCGTCGCTCAACCAACTGAGCTACGAGGCCAGGCTGAGTCACGCTGTGATCAAAATAATAATTTCATCACCCTCTTCGTCACGCACGCTAAAACAGAGTGATTAGGCAAGTCGTGTCTTGATTTATATTATCATCGCAAGCACGTAAAAGATACGATAAATCACCAACTTTTACCTGGCCGAAATATATTTTGGACCCCAAGGCAGAGAGAACAACGGCGGGGTTAATGCCCCCTGGGGCTTTTCTTGTTATTTTAGATTTTTTTGGTGGTCACTTGCCCCAGACCTCCGGTTTTTGCTCGGTCAAACATACTCGTCGCGTCTTTCGCTACACAGGCTAGAGCTTATATCTTGAGTGACCATGACATCTTTTACACCACGAGGGGAGGGAGGGAACGGCGGGGTAATGCCCCTGGGGCTTTTCTTGTTTTTACCCCGCCATCAGGACGGGGTCTAGTAATACCCGTTTCTTTTGCGTGGTTTTTTTTTTTGGTGGTCACTTGCCCCAGACCTCTGGTTTTTGCTCGGCCAAACAAATACTCATCGTGTCTTTCGCTACACATGCAGGCAAGGGCTTTTATCTTGAGTGACCGTAACATATTTTACACCCGGGGGGGGGGTGGGGGGGAACAACGGCGGAGTCTAATGCCCCTGGGGCTTTTCTTGTTACCAAAATGATACCCCTTTCATATACCCAGAGCAAAATTGCACCCCTTTCTTATATCTCAAGGATAAACCAACACAACAGAATTTCCTATAATCAACAGTCAAGTTTCTCCCAGGCTTTCATTCATTCTGGTTCAGTTGCTAAAAGGGTGCAAGCTTTTATGTGTTTCGCATTGTCATTTCTGCCAAGATTTGGCACGCTTTGAAATACTTTGCTTTTAATTACCCACCATTTCTTCCATTTCGCAGCTGATTTTGTGACCCTTTTACGTACTAAAATGGCAATTTTCCCTAACCATAAGTATGCTGCGAGCTTAAAAAGGCACCCCTTTCAGGCGGAGCCTCCCCGTATAGTCCAGTATAGGGAGTACAGGCAGGCTTTTAGCCAGGAATTGAAAGTTGGCCGTCCAAGGAGCATGTTTCTTGTAAATTATTTGAAAGATTAAGTGAATTTTATTCAAATTTTTCCAAAAAGTGGGCGTCCATAGGACGCCTGGACGCCCTTCTGGCTAAAACCTTGAGTACAGGATTAAAACTTGGCGGTCGCACGGTCGCCCTTGGCAATTAAAAAGTGTCCAGGGCCACTAAAAGTTGAGGTTTGGTCGCCCGAAGGGCGACTACGATTTGAGAAGTACGAAAAAAATAACAATAACAATAAAATAAAATGTTTTTCCTTAGAGTGCCTTTCTTTTCTTTCCTTTCTTTCCTCAACTCTAAGCTCATCAAATTGTAGTAAAAGTATCATTCTAAAGTGCAAAATTCAAACCGTTCATGATCAAGTTTTTAGATCGCTCCGATATGTAGACGCCATTTTGATTTTATTGACACGAGATGCGGTACATTTTCAAACATGAATATCAGCATAATCACTCAACACTGCTCGATATAATAGACTTAATTATCACCTGAATTCAAAAGCATTCGAAAGAAACTGGCAATCGTGATACTGTATTTTATAGACATTGAGAAGATCATTTTGTCCATATTAGGAAAAAAATGGTCCAGTTTTTCTTTGGGAGTTTATGGACCAAGTCAGAAGCTATAGGTGAAGAAAAGGGCAAGCAAGAACGAGATGAATGATTCCCAACACAGACTGAACAGAGTTTTTATTATTATAACAATTTAACCAATTTCTCGACAGCTATTCTTATTGGCAAATGTGAGCTTTCAAGACAAAGTTACGATCAAGCAAAATTTCTTTTGGCGCGTCAGTCGAACACCCTACTAGAAAACATGGGCCGAAACATCCGTGAGGTGTTTATTCAAGTAAAAATGGTTTAAAATGTTTTGTGTTAGTAGAGGAAATTTGAGGGCCACTTTATTTTGGCATGGGCCACTAAGAATTCCAGGATACTGGCCCGAGTGGCGACCAAGCACTGAAGTAGTACCCCCCCCCCCCCCCCCCGGCGGGACTTTCTCTTTTGGTGGCTCAAGTCATTTCACTGGTATATTCATGGGCACTCGATCTGGTCAGCCATATAATTATGCATTAATCCTTTAAGCCCCAATAGTGATCAATATCAATGCACAGGTGTTGCGAATTAAGGAAATGATCGCTAGAGATGAACTCTTTTGATATTTGAACAACTTCTTCCAACTAGCACTACAACAAAATGTATGGCGACCAGCAAGAAGAATTGATATGCTGATACTGGGGCTTAAAGGGATAAGGAAGCCTAACAAAATTCATGGGTGTATCATCTTTTATGGACTTGCATCCTAACCTGAGGAGAGTAGTGATATGATGCTCCTTTGCTACTGAAACTTGAACTAAGTGTTAGCCACGTGCACATAGGTTGTCTTGTGTCTTGTAACTTTTTACTATTACCTTCAGGTTTTTAGTAAGAACAAGTAGTTAGAAGCAGAGCTTAGGGGCCGTTCACATGATAACGGAATGACTTTCATTCCAGAACGAGTTCATTCCATCCCCGTATATATTTCTCTGTGTATCTGTTTACATGATACCGAGTTGAAATTTTGTTCCCGCGCAAGTCATTCCGGTTTTCAATGCCAATGAAATTCTCATTCTGGTATGAAATTTCATTCTGGTATCATATCAACTGAAAACGAACTCCGTTCTGAGATGAGAACACAAACCATGTAGACTGGGGGCGAGTGGCGCATGCGTATCATTTTCAAAATGGGGGACAAAATGGTTGTTTTCAAGATGGCTGAGCCGGTCGATTTTGTCATGTGAATGCAGTACGAACTTCATTCTGGTAAGAAACTCATTCCTGAATGAAACTCATTCTGGTAACATGTGAACAGCCCCTTACTGTATAACATTTTGTGCGAGATTAGAAAATTTAGCCCATAAACGAGTTATATTAGTCACAAGAATTAATGTTTTACATCATTGGATGCCAAATGTTTTAAGGTCAGCCCATTACACTTGAGCATCCATATATGTCCCAAGTTCCAGAGCCTTCAGTGTATGATGATATCAGTAGACATGCTGTCTGTGGCAAGACCTTTAACTGGCGCAATTCAAGTACCTGTAATTCAGACTCATCTGCTCAAGAACCAGAAGAGATCGATTGGTCTGTGAGTACTAAACACCATTTTTCCATGCATTTGCAAGTCCCAGAAGGCTCGAATACCAAACAGTCACAGCTGAAATATTGTTAATTAAAAAATGTCTACATGTAATGTTATTGTTTTGGTTTTTGTTGGTAGGTTGCATCCAAAGAGGGTTTCCTTACCAAGAAAGGAGCTATTCATAAGGTAATTAAAAGGGTAAAGGTACCAAGGCTGTCATCACATTTTGTGTCACCCTTTGCTTTGATCTTGAGTTCACACCCATTAAAATGTTGTTCCTTTGAGAAGAGGTGAGTTCACTTGCATCATTAAGGTCCCATCAAGTGTACTGGCTAGGGTGGTATTTACAGGTTAAGGCCCTAGCTTTTCCCGTACGAAAATTTACAGCCAGACACGGCAAGAATCCAGCCTGATTCTGGCCAGAAAGCCTTTTTCGCGGCGAGAATGGAACGGGACAAAGCGAGACACGAAATTTGTCTCGCTTTGCAACGAGAACGAGACATTTGTCTTGCCACTGTCCGAGCGGGAATTTGGCTAGATTTGAACGTGACAGGGCGAGACTGAACTTATCATTATTGAAAAGCTACGTAAAACTCAACAAGACATTTGTCTGGCTGTATTATGAGCGAGAATGCGGCCAGAATCAACGAGACAAAGATAAAGAGAAATTTGTTGATTATAAATCTGGTCTGAGTGCTTCCCGCACGAAAATGTCTGGCTTGACAAGGTCTTATTCAAGCCTAACTCTAGCCTGAATTAGTGAGAAACGTAACAAAAGCCCCACATCTAATGTGTTTTGTTTACGAAGTCAAACCTTAAATTAATTAGGATTCATTATTTCATTATATCTTTCTCAATACAATATATAACAGACTGAACACGAGCCAAAACTCACCACGATTTAAGCTTAGATTTTGTAGTTATCCGACTGATCCGGAACGATTCAGTCTCACTGGTTTCATATTACGGTCCGTTTTTGTGCCAACGGCTATCCGTTATATGTGTGTTTTATTTTATGACAATGCACTGAAAAAATATTTTTCCAAGTGGAAGATTCTGAACAGTTTCGGCGAATAAAGCACCATTACTCCACATCTCGTGACAGGCATGCGTCGGATTTTATCGCAAAGTTCCCTTGGGACAGCTGAGGCGTAAATGTAATTGGCCAACTTTTGTAAAACGATTGTTTTTTTATTATCCTGACCGATCGCATTACAAAATTGAGGTCAAAACATTCTCGACCGTTGGTAATTTGACTTACAACGGAGAAAAGCGCGGACAGTTTTAGCGTGAAGTACTTATGCAGTTCAGTTGGGAAACGATTTTAATGTTTCGCTTTCCTGGAGCGAAGATCTGAAGCCGTTTTGTAAATTAAATGTCTGCTCGGTCGGATTGGCTCCAAGGGATAATGTTCGCCACGATAAATTTAGGTTCTTTGATCTGCTGCAAATTGCTGCAAATTGAAGTCACTCTCGAATTGTATTGAAGTCCATTTTTCCACAAGGGAAAGAATATGGAAGAACTGACCACAATTAATACTGAGGTGAGCAAAGTGTCCTTGAAAATTATAATTATCAGTGGCACATGATTATCTACATTTTATACTGCCGAGTTCGACATTGATCATGAGAAATAATTGTAGTTTCCTTCGCGCTCCGTACCGTAAAAATATCAATTCCAGGTTAACCTTTGCCTAGCTATAAAAAATGTTGTGGGTCTTACCTGTATTACAACGTGTGCTAGTTTAGCGTCTTACACCACTAATGCAATTTTATTGTGTACAAAGGTTACAAAATAAACCTAACACATGTATTTTGAAATTGTTGTTCGTTGTACTAGTTATATATAGAGATATAGAGCTACTCGAACCACTAAAACCGCTGTTGTCGTCTCGCTCGCCAGCGGGATTTTTCCTACCGTGAATCGGGCCTGAATCTCGCCAGATTACCGCTCATAAAGGCGCTCCAATTTCGCGGCGGTACAAATGTCTCGTTCCATTCTCGTTCATTTTTCCCGCTCGTGTCAGCCTAATTTTCGCTGAGTTTTTTCTCGCTCAATTCTCTCTGTTTAGCGGGACATTTGTCTGGCTGGAATTTCGCTTGTGTCAGGCCATAAATTTTCGTACGGGTTAATAACAACCTTGGGTACGATCAGGGTAAATACTGTAATCGTTGTCCCTCGTCAAAGGGAAAGGTTATCACTATCATGGTGATATTTTTAGTAAACTATATTCAACTTAATTGTTACAACAGAAATTAAACTTGTGAACTTTGAACAGCAGACCAGTCAAATGTTCTTTATTACTGTCAAATCTTTAGCGAGGCTTTTGGAGAGGTTCATGTGTGTGTGAAATAAAAACTGAATACCGTATTTACTCAAATAAGCACCGCCCCCGAATAAGCGCCGCATTTGGGACAAAAGAGTTAATAAGCACCGCCCCCGAATAAGCGCAGCAGTCTCAATGCGGCGCTTGTTCGAGGAATTCCATATAACTAAAAAAGCACTACAAAGCAACTCTAAAACAGCATTGGAAATTTCTTATCATCAAAAGTGATGTTCTCCAGTTCAAAGTGGTCATATTTCACCACTCGCCCATTAAGTTCTCTATCCAGAATTCTTGCAATGCATAGTTCTGTTGTGAAGGCCGTGAACTTTGCCGGCACAATAAGCCCAACTTCTCTCTTCCTTTTTCCAGTTTTTAAATAAGCGCTGCCCTCAAATAAGCACCGCATTTGAGGCACGAAAAATTTAATAAGCACTCCAGCACTTATTCCAGTAAATACGGTACATAGGTTCTTGTTCTTGGCTGTTTCTTGTTTTGCATAAGATATAACACTTTGCTTTACTTTCATAGAATTGGAAGAGACGGTGGTTTGTTACAAACAGAAACACTCTTAAGTACTACAATGAACGAGGGGTGAGGAACTTCTGCCTGATCTACCAGTGAATCCTTTATTACAATGTAGTTATTATAAGTGGTCATATAATTATATATGTCGTAGTTTATAATGAATTTCAGGTCAAAATGATTTCAAACTAGACACTCCCCCAGTTTGATTTGTATTTTCCTTTGTTTCAGTTTAATGATAATGTCTATAAAACAAAGGAAATACAAACCAAACTAATTTAAAATCGTGCCAACCTGAAATTCATTTTAACCTATGTATAACATATACATAAAAAAAAACAAGACGAACCTGTAATGACCATGTCTCATCAATATAACCACACACCATGATGAGCGATGTGCAGTTCCAAAAAATATCCATACTCCCCCAAGGAAGGTTTTTGTTTTGCACCCCATCCCCTCCAAGAAATTCCAGTTTAGCTTCATACTTTGCTTCTAAAGTTTTGGCTTTTAAGACCCCCCCCCCCCCTCCCCCTAGGAATTTCCGACGACCTTCTGTCCACAAGAGATGCTTTTAGGTTATCCATGTCCAATAAGTGACAAATATACTTCACTTATGATAACTCTGATATGGTGGCTACCAAAGTTTTGTCACAGACTAATATTAAATTAATATTAATAATATTATTATTATTTTGTTATTTATACCTATGTATATTTAACCTATGTATAACATAGGATGTATAACATATACATAATATAACATATACATGTATAACATATACATATACTATGTATAACATATACATAAAAAAAAACAAGACGAACCTGTAATGACCATGTCTCATCAATATAACCACACACCATGATGAGCGATGTGCAGTTCCAAAAAATATCCATACTCCCCCAAGGAAGGTTTTTGTTTTGCACCCCATCCCCTCCAAGAAATTCCAGTTTAGCTTCATACTTTGCTTCTAAAGTTTTGGCTTTTAAGACCCCCCCCCCTCCCCCTAGGAATTTCCGACGACCTTCTGTCCACAAGAGATGCTTTTAGGTTATCCATGTCCAATAAGTGACAAATATACTTCACTTATGATAACTCTGATATGGTGGCTACCAAAGTTTTGTCACAGACTAATATTAAATTAATTTTAATAATATTATTATTATTTTGTTATTTTTTAATAGGATAAGAAACCATTAAGAGTGCTTGACCTTCGGCTGGCAGAAGAAGCTTTTAAGAATAACACATGTGGAAAGCCTAATGCCTTTAGGTATTTCCTAACAGAGAAATTTGTAGTTGTAAACCAGACTTTGATCTAGTCAACATGTGTTCTGATTGGCTAAATTGGATGACTTTCGACTACAGTAGAAACCTGTTAAGATGATCACTGGCAGGCCACTTAAATGTGTCCTTATTTACAAAAAAACATGGTCAAGTCTAATTTAAAGATGTTTTAAGTCATTTAAGCAGACATCTCACCGACCTCAGGAAGCGTGGACAATACATTTGGGTGGTAATAATATTGGTGGATCTTGATTTTGTCTCTGTATAGTAAGACAATTGTTTCAATCTGTTTTTCAGTGTCCTATTGGTTGCTGTAGATATATTGCTTGCTTGCTTACATGGAACAGAATTGTCCCTAGCCTGTGAACAGCCAGTGGCTGTTCACATGCTAAATCCTCCCTGACTACCTTAATTGTCAATCTTATATAATTAAATGTGGCCAAATTTCTATCAGCTTAGTCTTCCCAGATAGAACATTTTACATGTATGCAGACTCCGAGGACGAAATGCAAGAATGGATTGATCTGTTGACGTGGAAACTGGTAACCAAAAAAGTTTACAGCTTGATTTACCACAGAATTTGAAAAGTAACCCTCCCCCATTTCCTTTAGAATAATCAGGTTTAAATGTGGCTAAATTTAATTTAGGCTAAGTTAAACTCGAAACAATGCTGGTCAGTGGTCCTCCAGGTGGCAGGCTTGCAGGGTGGCTGGGGGGTTGTCGCAGGGGCCTTTTGTGTTTTACAATTTGGCCTTTGAGGTCAATTCATTTCATGTGCTTGTTCGCTTGTCGACGGTTCTCCGTGCTTTCAATCACTGCCCTTCCCCCCCTTTCTTTTTCCTGTTATGGTAAGTATGTGGTAAGTATCATTGTTCCACTGTTCTCAGTGTGACGGTGCCTGGTGGTCGCCGCTCACAGGGTTGTCATGGTTACCCGACATGCTCGGCTCAATTGCTTCTGGCTCCACCATTCTTTCAGGCACTTTCCCCAAGCTCATCTATGGTTAATGAGTTCAATAAGTAGCAATTATTTCAGGATGATTGTCACTAAATTGGATTGGTGGCATGGGTTGTCTTCGTTTGGCAACAATGTATTTAGAAAGCAGTTTGCTGGTCACGTTTCCTGAAAATGATCAAAAATGTAATGAGAGTTAATAAACCACAGTGATACTACCGGTATCTGACAGTGCTAATTAATGCAAGTCTTATCATTCATTTATTGAAGGCTTAAATTAGGACATACTGGCCTTATCCCCCACCTGGGGGTAAGGAACTAAACTAACTACCTGTAAACTAAATCAGGACATAAATTTGAGCCCAAATATTTACCTAAAAAAGCGAAGGTATAATTATAATTTTGACACTTTTCTACATAACTAGTCATGCAAGAAGAAGAAACTGGTGCAAGTCACACAAACAATGACTTGTTTTGTCAGCAACCACACCTATCAGTTGTATCCGTAATGTTTTTTAGAGCCACACATGTTTGCACTTATCCTACATCTGCAAGCACAAGCAGATCTGTCACTAAATTAATAATCAGTCTGTGTGCATGCGGATGGAAGAAGCTGCTTTCAAGAGCCTGTCTGTTTTGGACAGCTAAAATAAACTCACTACAAAAATACTCATTTCAATTCACTTCAACTTTAATTCTCTGAAGAACTTCTCATTCAAGGCATACAGTTAATACTAGAAAAAAAATTAAAAAATAAAGTACTCAACTGAAGTTCTACATATATACTGTTAAATGCTGAGCAGTTCCACTGTTGTTGCAGTTCAAGGAGAATTCAATTAAAGTGTATATGACACGAAAATTTTTTCTTCGGATTTTGATTGTTTTATGTGTATAAAAAACGATTCTAAGCTTTAAACCGGCATCAAACTTTTCAAACGTACTTTTTTCGCGGTGAAAGTAGCGCAAATTTGACTTCAGAAGTGTCGCCGTCTCGCGCGGCCAAAATATCACGTGATTAGCTAATGTGACGTCAATCGACTTGACAACAAAACCAACATGGCGTCAAAGTGGAAGGAACTTGGGAGAGTTGGCAAAGGTTTCTCGTAGCTGAAGTGCCTAATAAGCGGTGGGTTGCGTATTCCTTTTGACGAAATGGAGGGGAAGTACTCAGCATTCCTCGGATCCAGCATTTTGGGACAAGGGAATCGAAAAAATTGTGTTGAAACAGATGCAAGGTCGAAGCACTCAGGCTACTCGAGATGTTTGCTATGTTTTTAACTTGACGATATGGTTACGAACGAGCATTGTTTTATAAGGATCTGTCTCGGTAAGCAAAGAAGTTTTACTGCAAAGCCCAGAGATGCTTTTCATTCGCAAAGCAGGACAGGTACGATAGCGTGGTCTGACTTTCGATTGTACAGGCGAACAGAGCTACCAGCACGGTCTTAAATGAAATTTGTTTTTATTCTTCTCTGGACTTCAGTAAGACATTATGATATCTATAATTTCAACGACGATCGCCTACTCATAACATTTTTACACTGGACTGTGCATACACTGTCTTAACCTGACTGCAATAGATGAAGGATTTTAACTTAAATAAATCACCTTTTTAGCAAAACAAGAGTTCAGGATTTTGTTTTACTCTTCCTGTGAGGAGGCTGTAAATGCCTCGTTGTTAGAGAGTGAAAATAGAAAGAAAATCAAGAGGTAGCTGAAAGAATTCCAGGAAAATGTCTCACTCGCTTATATTTGTTTATAAAGACAAACATTTTCTAGGAGTTTGTTTAATCCTATGTGTACATATCAAGGTTATTACCAATCAGGCTGAAATAAATTCCCTGCCTTTTCACTGATGACCAAGACCTGACCTGACCTGATTTACATCAGCTTGCCAACAACAAAAATCCCTGTTTATACCAACAGCTGTAACTAAGCTAGACCCATCCAGGCCTCGAGTGATCTAGATTGGGTGGTTGTTGATACTGACATAGGGCAGTCAGACCCCCCCCCCCTGCTTTTTGGTCAGATGAAGTAAACATGGAATCATTATTTCTGCTTTATGTTTGGTGGTGGTTCTGATAGATCAATAAATATAGCTATCAAAATTGAAGATCAAGTGATGATGACAGAAGGACATTCCTTCTGTTACAATGATTGTGACCTATTGTCAACAAGAATGATACATTACATTGTATTTAATTTACTATTTTAGAAACTTCCCATATAGGAATACTTAGATAAATTGTTGTTGTTGTTGTGCTGCCACTCTTTGTTGGCTGTGACGAAACAGGTACACTATGACATGATGTTACAAACACAATAATCATTCCTAAGTAAAAATTGACTGGTGATTTACAATGTTGTTAAGGATTCCACTTATTAGGAACTACGGTATTAATTTAGGTGCTCCATACAGGGCTTCCACCTCTCTCCATCAGAATCAGGCTTAAGCAGATTAAGGTTGTGGGGCCAGCCCTGTGTCAGGAACCTGTATTGTGTGTGTGTGTGGGTGTGGGGGGGGGGGGGGGGGGTTGAGCTGCTGTAAATAATATCTACAAGTACCTACAAGGGATGTATGGATCCTCATCACTGTGTCTGAGTGCTACATATGCTTTGGTAATTGACCACTTAATAATGATTATTATTGATGAAGATCGATGTTGATTCCCATTGTTCACAGGACAATTGTTTGAGAAGGAGTCAATATGGAGACCCACTGTTGATTTGTAAATTTACTCGTCAACTGTCAATTCTTGTTGGTTTATTCATAATTAACTGTTAGTTTTAGAAGAGTTTGATGTGCTGCGCTCCCCTTCTGTGGTATTAGAAACACCAAAAGCTATTTAAGAAGCTCAAGGACACCAGTTATTTTAAAAGCTAATGAATATGGTTATGATTCAATAACAGTGCTACAATATTGGAAAACCATACCCACTGCAAAACAAAACAAAATTAACTGTATTTTAATGCGAAATGTGACATTGCCTTAGCTTCATGGCACTGAGTTGTTTGAAAAATTTACTGAGCCAAGATTAGTGTTAATACCCTAATATTGATACTCTGGATAGCAACAGTCTTAAGCTGCTATATTTGCTGAATCAGCCAGTGATATGGCAAGTAGCATGGGAGCTGAAGTCAGTTTCAGTGCCGTTTTTAAAGTAAAGCGTATATAGATTCTAATTACAGGATAACACGACAGTGGAAATAAATGTCTTTTCTGGCCTGGAAGTACATTGCGTATGGCCATATTATCAACAAAACGATTTCGTCATTGGCTTTTCTCAACACTCTGTAAAAACACTTTTGCTTGCTTCAGAAACCACTGAAACTAATGCCAGGCTGGGAATAAACTCTGGGAACTCGTTCTTAAATCGAAATGAATCGAAAATCCAGCGTACTTTCTATAAGAACGACGACATTATTGCGGTATTAAAACATCAAAACAATCGGCACTTTCGGTTCTCCTTGATGGAAACAGTAAGCTGTTTATGTGAACACAAGGGCTTTGATGTTCTTAATAAACCCTAAAAGAACTTAACAAAGAAATCTCACAACTGAGGTGCTTCCACTGATGTACAGTCAGGATAAATCATCGACTTTGATCAACATCCTCACCACAGTACGAAAGAAGAGAAGACATCGCAAATGTTCGTCGTCGTCTGGTTTAATAAGACCTAAAACAGCGCTATTTTTTCTCGTACTTGTTCTTTCTCACTGTAGGTCTTGGAAGTTTAAAAAAGATCACCGATACTGCTGAACAACGTCAACATTTTGAGGCGATTTGTAACAAAAACACTGCGTTCGCGGGAACGCAATCAAGTCAATTGACGTCACAATGCGGTAAATTCGGTCCCAGTCCCCGGGACAGTTTTTAAGTGAAAAATAGGGTCTTTTGCCCGCGAAAAAAGAGGTTTTTAAAAATTTTAGACAGGTTTTAAGTTTAGAATCGTTTTTTATACACATCAAACTCGAGAAAACCGAAGAAAAAAATTTCGTGTCAGAACAACTTCCTGTAATCCATCAGTTCATTCTTGAACAGACATCATTTTGGCTGGAAATCTCCATGTACATATACAAAAACCTGTGGTGCACTCCTTGATTGTGGTCTGACATACTTACATGTAGGCATACAACTTTACTACAGACTGCTACAATTAGCTGTAAAATTAACTAAAGACACTGTTGCCCTAGCATAGTCAATATTGTCTTGTTTCACAGGATGGCTGCAAATTCCCCTACTACCCCTAATCTCTCATTCAATGTTGTCACCCAGTGTCTTAGACACGGTCCAGGTAGCAAAGCAACATGTAAAGGGGGGGGGGGGGTAAGGGTTGGGGGGGGGGGAAGTGACTGAGTGTACCTGCCCATAACAGTGTCTCAGTTTTTTTTGCAATTTATTGTTATAGCTGCATTGAAAGTAAGTGTTCCTTTCCTTTTGTGTTGTAGGATCACATAAAGCAGAAAAGGCACAGTGGTAAGTTGAGTGCAGTGCTTCTGTAGTCAGTCATTGATCACAAACTCAACACAGACTATGAATAATTACAGACTGTGTTTAAACAGTCGTCTCAGAGACCTCACTATATTGCTGACCAGAAGAGAAGGTTCTAGGAAGAAAAATCATGTGACACATGATTATCTACAGAACACGCACTAGGTCTGAAAAGTCATACTCCTAGCTGTACTCAATCTGACAATAATATTATTATTCAGTGCTTTGATCTGAAAGTCTATTGTGATGGGACACAGTACTAAGTATTATTGTTGGTGACAGTGGTTTTTTATTAATTTTCTGTGACTGATTTGTTGCATCATCTGTTTGTTTACAGTAGCATTTTAAAGTGACTGACTGATGCAAGCAACAATCTATGAAGCCAGCTGATCCTCTGACATTCCATGAGCCCATGGTCTTAAATACTGTGTAGACACAGATTAATTTAAGAAACAGTATCCTAGGTGGTTAGACACAGGAGCTTCATTAAGGGAGAGGTGTAAGAAAATTGGCAGCTTACATCAAGTGAACATGAGTTTGCCCAGCTACTTTGAGCATCTCAGTTTTAACTTGTTCAAATAATTTTGCCTGCCCATAAAACCAAAAATAATATATATATAAAAGTCCATGAAAGATTCAGTCTGTGAAAGCGGCTAAGGAAAAAAGGATACCAGAATTAAATTATATACGGTGTAATAATTTATAATGGGACACTTGTACATTTCAGTTTAAGGGTTTGCTAAATTTCTTTTAAAGCATTTTTAGCAAATTTGTTTATTGAGCACTTTAGCAACAAGAGTATTTAATGTTTTGTTAAACATTGTTAACAGTGTTACCAAAAAATTTAAATATGATCAATTTAAATTATATTATTATAAAAAAATCCCCAAGCTTTCACCCAAAATTATGCACTACCACTAAGCAGGGTTGTCCCTAACAGCCAGCAGCCGGCAGCCGGCAGAATTAACCGGCTACTTAGGCTGTTTGTGCCGGCTACTTAGGCTGTTTGTGCCGGCTACTTAGGCTGTTTGTGCCGGCTACTTTTGTGATATAGATATATTTTTTAAAGACAAATTATTTGTTCCTTTACTGGCGCAGATATATGAAAATGAAACTTATTTCCTGTTACAGTTTATTGACTTAAAAATAATCTGGTTGGCACAGAGATACATGATTATTAGTTCATTATGTTGAGTTCTGGGAATATACATGAAGAAAACCATTAAAGGCATGAGTTTATACAAATACAATTGAAAAGTTATGATTACTTTTGGAACTGACATTATTGGAAATTTGTGCTCAGAATCAAGGAAATTCCGTTTCTTGGGACTTAAAGTGTAAAAATTTCCTGGGAGAGTATGCCCCCAGACCCCCCTTGAAGGGATCATCTTCGGCACTCGATAATTATTATCCGGCTGCTTAAAAATTTTTGCCAGCTACTTGAAAAGTTGTGGATAACCCTGACTAAGGATTTTATTAAAGATAAAAGTCAATGGCTATTTCTTTCAAATGGTGCAATAGGAGTTGTAGAGGAATATTCAGATATGCACCATGGACCAGGAAGAGTCATCCACACTTAAATTCTTCTTGTACATACGGCTTTGGATTATTTGTATTCCGCCTTAGAAATAAGAGATCTCTTAGAAATAAGAGACCTGGCGGAAAGGTTTGATTTAACACAGTGTTTCAACTAATACACTCACAAGCCTTAATTCTGTGTTAGTGTGCAAAATATGACTCTCTTTACATTGCAAACTTATCACTAGATTTCACGTATCCTATTAAAAGTAATTATTAGGCTCGAATTCCACCTGTTTTGAGAGTCCCGTTTTCGTTTCATCCTCCGTCCAACGCGACGAACGCGGGTGACAATAGATCTACAGATTTATGCTGTAGAGATTGCTGTAAACAAGAGATTTCCCATCGGAGTAAAAAAAAATCTCCTTTCATCCCAAGCTGTGAAGTTCCTTGGAAGTAAATTCCCTCGATCCATAATATAAGAGTAAGAAAACTTTGATTACTGATTTTAGTTGGATTAAATCAGCGAATGCAACGCTTAACATTCATGGATCATCACTTCATGATATTGTGTATCTTCAGAGTTTATTACTCCATTAAATTTGTGATCAAATTTTGAACCGTTACTCGAGATTTTGAACAACATCCAGGATACATCCCCACGTTTCAGTACTAAGTGGTCCAAAGTGATTCCGTGGCAGCTCATCTGGTGATTTTACATAGCGATATTTCCCTTCAAACCATCGTTTTTTGATCGCATTAGTGCCGTAGTTTCTGATGAAGATGTGTCGCCACCATAAACCTTTTTTAATGTCTTCTTCGATTTCACTTCGATCAAGCGAGTTACACTTCCTTATCCATAAAAGATCGGTGTTGTAGATAAAGGCGTGCCAGTTTTTGCAAGTTTGAGAAGCTTGACAAAGGCTTTTCGTGTCTAAAAGGGACAATATTTTCAGCGTTATTTCAGGAGGAAGCGAGTCCAGGTCGCCGGACATTTTCACTGCTATTGAATGAATGTTCCCAGGATGTTACAAGTTGTAGGGACAACGAAATTTTAGTTCCACGAAGAATTTATACAGTGGCAAGATTTGTCCCACTGAGAGTAGAATGACGATGAGTCAGAGATCGATCAATCGGTAAGCTTCGACGAAGAGACGCGATGTATATGTACATCGACAAAGGTACTTTCGCTTTGTCTCTTTGTTTACACGCGTACATCTACATCAGCTGATCACGAAAGTGGAACACCCTGAGCACAGTTACTATGGTAACGGTATTGATCAGCGGCCAGCTGAACGTACAGGAATGGAATAGGGAAAATTGAAGTGGAGGGCGGACAGATTTCTTTGTGTGAAAATATTTCAGCAACGTTTAACGTTGCTGAAATAAAACGAACTGAAAATTTCAAAGAAAATAAATCACTTAAAAATGCAAAGCTGATCAAACAGCTGAAAATGATACTCACCTCGAATATAAAATAGGCATGATACAAGCGAAGACCAAATGTTAATTGGTGCATCGATCGTCAAAGTCAAATTCTGTACCAGTTTAGAAGCTGTGATACCTTGGACACCAGATTTTTTCCATGTTTTCTTGTGCTTTCGTACAACTGTAGAACGAAGAAGACCACCAAGGATGTCCCAAGGATCAGCGATGAAGTCGAACGAACTATTTTCCAAACTTTTCATTTTTTTTTTTGTAGCAAATAGTGAGAAGCTACTGTAGACGTTTCGTGCCAATAATAAGATAAAGTGTCCAAATGCTTGTTTCCAACAAGCCGAGAAGGCCAGGAGAACTTTCTAAATAATTTATTCACGTAATTCAGTCATTTGACTGCAAAGTGTATTTTATTAATAAACGGTCTATCTATCTATCTATCATGATCACTGTTCGTCACGGACTGTCGTCATCACGCAATCTTGTTCTCCACTGGCTATGTATAACGAAGGCTCGCCTTGACTCGTCACGCAATAATCAGTTCAGCTCAGCTGAACGAGCTGAACACGTTCAGCGGCAATTTTGGAAACTGACACCAACATTCTGGTCACATTCTCACCGGGCGATTTCTGAGATATTCTAATATCCGAACAGACCTTTAAGGAGAGAATTCTGGCAAAAACTATGAAGTGGAGCTCGTTTAAGCCATTACTCAGTGGCCACTACATTCTCAACCCTTTAGCGTGCTTGTTGTACGTGATTTTAAAGACTTTTCAGCCATTTTGCGGATGGCTTTTCCCCGATGAAGAATGTCAAATTTCATGGGTGAGTAGCAAGCTTATTTTACCACCAAAGTTTTCATCCTCATCACATGGTAAAGCTTAATCCTCTCTGCTCTGTGATTGCTAACTTTCTAAGTTGGCAGAACTTTTGAAAACTCGAATGCAATCAGGATCACAGAAACGTTGCTTTCAGTCGGAAATATGGTTGCATAGTGGGATTTCATCCACAGCCCCAAATCTTGAAACCTTGTTGCATGAATTTAATAATGTTTTCCTCGATCAAGGAAGATTTATTGAATTGAAATTATTTTCTGATTTACGACATTTTATTTGGTACTCACATCTGTCTTGCATGTGTTCATGTGTGTTGTGTGTTATAAAACCAATATACTACTTCAGTAGTGTTAATATTTAAGCTTAAACTTTGCTTTCAAACAGTTCTTTCAGTGGTTTTAAATCTTCTCTCATTTAGCTGCCTGGGAGAACTTTAAGAGTGATGCAATGACATCTTTACATTTATTTCCTGAAGTCTTTTGAAGCCAAAAAAAATTATAAAGTGTAAAAAGTGCTTTTAACACCAATCCCAAAACTGATCAAGGCAAAAGCTCAATATCTCCTGACAACACAATATCAATACATTGCACTTTTAAGCATTAAGTTGACAAGAATAATGTAAATCATTGAATTAGGGCACTTAATCTTTATGTGCCATGAGACTGTTGGGACTTACAAATTAAATAGCGGAACTCCTTTGCGGCCGAAGGTCGCAAGAGTGGAGCCCCATCCTCATACTAAGAGACATGCTGGGTTGTTTTATGGTCATGGCAAGCGGAAGGGCTCGCGGGCGCGCGCGCCGCACAACCGTCGCATTTCACGACATTCTTACATGAAGCAATTTTCGCCCAGCTTCTAGCCAATGGCGTGCCAGGAATCACGTAAGTCTTTTGACGCGTGTTGCAGAAGTGGCTCACGTAGCGGTAAAATAACTCTTGAAAACAGTGGATAATTTTACAGTAAAATGGTATCCAACGGCCACAACATGATGAAAAACAGGATTCTACATTCAAGGATGTAAGGTTAGGGCAAAACCAAGCTTATAAGTCGAGCAGAAAAGTACTAATTTGCGAACAAATAATTCTGACCTAAAGCATGACCTTTGTATTTTAAAACGAATGAAGCGTATCCATTTACCAAACAGAATTAGAAGAACATCGCTTTCCAATTGACAGTTGTAAAGCAGGATCAAAGTTATTCACAATAAACAGATTGAATTTACGACAAAATGTCTTAAATGTGTGCAACACTGTGCAATAACTGTAAACAAAACCAAAAGAGAATTTCTAGTAGCTTTGAAGTGAACACGCATCTCCTGTGAATTGCAAAGTACAAAGCGACAAGTAAAATAACAGCAATCAAAACAAACGAAAAATGCTGATAAACGATTGAATGAATTTGCCTAGCGAACTTAAGGTGAAAGCACAAATAGATAAACTAGATTTGCTTGAATCACGAAACAGAATTATACGCTAATAATAAAACTATACAGTAATTAACGAGGTCAAGTACCTAGGTTAATAACAGTAAACAAGAAATTCTGAAGAATTTATAGGCAGCCGATGGCAACCAGGTAGATATGGAGTTCTGCTTTTAGGCTTGGCTAAATCTATATATTATTCTTTTGGGTTGAATGGCTTGGGGTACATGTAAAAACATTGACCTTTTGTCTCAAGTATGGTTTTCTTGTTTACCATTGGAAATTTAAAAAGAGAAAAAATGAAATTGCTACTCAATGTCTTTTTTGTTTGAACTGTCCCACTTAACGATATCCATCCAGAGGTGTGGACAATGAAACCACCATATACAGCATAATAAACAGCACCACAGGAAAGCACTGCTCAGTAGCTTTCACTTGAATGGTCACACTTGAGGATTTCGTCCACTGGATCAAACATTAGAACCAAAGGAAAGTAATGTTCTGTAGCTTTCTTTTCAATGGACATGCTTTAGAAAAAAGGATGTTGTATGCAGACTCATAAGTTAGAACAACTTATTATAGAGCATAATGAACAGCACCACTGCAGGAAAATACTGCTAGCCCTCTAGATCTGTGGCTTTCTTTTAAATGGTCATGCTTTAGAAAGAAACAGGTTTTCATGCACAGACTCAAAATTAGAACCAGGTTGTACAGCATTATAAACAACACCTGACTTGTTTCCGGTTTTCTCTAGTTGTCTCGTGAGCCCTCATATTTCCCTTGTGCATCTCAACCCTGTAAAAGACGAGTTCAAGAGAAGTGCCATTTTTTTTGTTTCTTTTAATGGAATATAATAGCAACCTTGTAAATAATAAATTGGTTGTTTGCTTTAGAAAGGAGCATAAATTTAGATATCTTTGTGACATTAAGGAATGTGAAATTAATATTCTGCATTATTTTTTCTGCAGAGAGACTTTGAACTCTTGTCATTTCTAGTGATTGTTCTGGCTGTCAAAAACAGAAAATGGAAACCAGGTAAAAAAAATTTACTAATTGAAACAGCTTTCTGGACTGTTAATGTGAGAAAAAATATGGTATTACTAAGTCTTACTCTAAACACAAGCTGCTTTGTAAGGGGGGAGGGTAGGGGGTAGTGGTAAAGTGGTTAGCATATTAATTAAACTTTAGTTCAATTGAGGTTGGTGGTTTGAGGTCTGGTCCCTGTGCATGCTGTTGTGTTGTTTCCTTAGACGAGAAACTTTACGCCAAATTGTCTCTCTCCACCCAGGTGTATAAATGGGTATTGGGGACATACTGCTGGGGGTAACCCTGCGATGGACTAGCATCCTATCCTGGGGGGAGCAGCAATACTCTCAGTTGCTTCGTGCTGCAGGGACCTGATTAAGCTCCGCCTATGTGAGCCTTCTGTGGCTCGTGTGTGGCAACCTTTTTCTCCTGCCATTAGTAATTCCATCATGTACATAGTAAGGGTGGGCTGATACCAGTTTTTTAAAATCAATCTGACACGAGTACCATGTTAACTGATATTAGGTAATTACTTTTTATATTTGATGTCGATATTGATATCAATATAATTATGATGCCACATTCCAGATTCATATTGTGATATGATCATAATTTCAAGGTCAAGTCCATCCAAGAGTCGAAAAATGTGTACCGGTTAATGAGTGAATTGTAAAGCTCGGTTGTAAATCAATGGCACATGAACAAACATTTCAAAAAACTGAACAGTAGTTTTGTTCAAGAATGCAAGTGCTTGAACGTGAAAGGATTCCACTTCATAGAAACAAAAATTTCCAAGAACACAGGGTGGAATGTTTATGCGAGTGTTTCCTTCAAGTGGTCACATGAGCAGTATCAAACGACATCTTTTTCACTGATACTTCACTCAGGTATCTATTTTTCATGCCAACCCAAATATCAATGATATCAGGTATTTGCTATCAATACTGACCCACCCTTATTAACTTCTAAAAGACTGAGATAAGGTGTAGGAACCAGGAGATTAGGAGAAGCAGGATGTTAAACTCGGGGGGGGGGGGGGGTACTCCCCGAAAGTTTGGTCAGGGGTGTGTAGTGCACTCCTTACATGGATTATTGTAAAGTATGTTGCAATTCAGCTAGCCTGGGGGCTGCAATGACTTAACTTTAAAAAGCTATCTAATCTATCTACTCCTCCAAACCCTTACCCTATTGCAAACCAGAATATGTGATTTTCCCTGCCTATTTCAGACCTGACCCAAGCCTCAATACCCTATTTCAGACTTACCCGGGAACTGTTTTGGTTTGCGTTTGAGGAGGAGGAGGGCTTCAAATTTCCGACATTAATCAAAACAAACTTCTCAAGAGAAGATAATAACAAAAGAAGTAGCTTCATTTAAAAAACTGTACCCAATTCCAGATCAGATCACATTAAACCATACCAATATTCAGACCAAAAAGCACAAACTTTACCCTATGTCAGACCAAGATGGTCAAAATCTATACCCTATTTTAGACTAAAACGGCTTGAAAACCATACCCTTTGGCGCCACACATACCTATCTAGCTTATATAAGAGAGTAGCCCCCCCCAGGGGGGGGGTTAAAACCCCCTCTCCCCACCTCCCTTACTCCGTACTGCACACTCAGGCTACGTTCTAGCTAAACATTATCATGTTCACTTCACTTGTTTCCTTTTTTTTTTTCTTCAACAGCATCATGGCAAGAGGTAGCCTCCATGGTTTTTATGTTTAGCAAAATTGCAAACTTTGTTCTTTTTGCAAGGTCAGACCTTAGGCTAGGTCTCATTTACCTCATCATTTGCTTAGGTGAGTATAATACCCTCAGCTTTGAACATTCCTTAATAATTTTCCTGTCTTTGGCTGAAGTAATAATCTTCTCAAATCAGTAAAATTCTAGTAAATATGTGGTCTCCTATATTCCTACCACTGCAAGGCTGGGGAATAACCATTCTAAGAGTCCCCCCTCCCCCTCCCCTTTCCGTAGATTTTTTTCTTGCGTGCAGCCTTGAATTAACTCAGAAAAACCTCCCCAAAGTTCTTTTAAATTGTGAAGTATTCTGCCTATGAGAAAATGTTGTTGCTTACCTGAGGCTGTGCTTAATGTAGAGAGAATTGTACCTGTGCATATGTTGTGGTTCAATTTTATCCTTGGCTCAAATTTTATTTTCCTTTGTTGTATACTCATTGTAATACATTACCATACACAAAAAAAGGAAACTAAAAATTGAACCAAGGATAAAATTAAACCACAACATATACAACTGGCTTTTGATTTCATTTTAAGCTATTTTCAAATTTACCCAGGGCTCCACTGGTAACAGTCCAGTAATAAATTTACTGATGGAATGGTCTTATATACTTTATTATAATATTTATCACAGATTGACTCCCATTAAAATCATCCTGACACACGTTTTGGATGTACGATGATCAATGTATTCCCAAACTCAACATATTATTGATTGAAGTTCTCACTGATTTCATTAATAATAATTGTTTCTTTTTCAGTTTTATTTCTGTTATTTCCTGAACCATCATACAGTGGCCCTGATGAAATTCACTTCTTTAGAGGACCAGCTCTTGATGTAAGTGATCACTACCTTTGTATACTAAAAAGCATTAAAAACCTTCAGAGTTAAAAAGGCTTCATTTGCTTGAAGGAAAAAGCCACAATTTTACTTCTCGACAGTGGTTTTATTAGAAGGTTGCAGTGGTAGTGTTCTGACATCCATTTCAATTCAACTGTGCCACCTACCTGCCACGATATTCTTAGCTTCATGTTTGTGAATGAAAAACCCTCAATACCTACTTCATGTGGTCAGCTATGACAACATCTGTAAGAAAGTGTGCACTGGGTCATTATGGCAGTGTGTCAAGAAGAGTGTTTGGCAAAAAAGTGTGAAGGTGCCCAGGGGCGGGGTACTCAGTAAAGTTTTCATACACTTACCCTTTAATATACTAATTTTTTACCAAAATGGCACCCCTTTCTTATACCTCAAGGATAGCCAAAACAATAGAAATTCCTATGATCATCACATTTCCCCCAGACTTTCAGTCCTTCTGGCTCAGTTGCTCAAAGGCTCCAAGCTTTTTGCAGCTGATTTTGTGACCCTTTAAATATACTAAAATGACGATTTTCTTTACCCTTTATTATACTGCAAGGTTAAAAAAGGCATCCCTTTCAGGCAGAGCCTTCCCATATAGCACACTATAGGGAGTACCCTCCCCCCCGGGGAAGGCAGCATATTTGTCATTTTAGGGCCTCTTCATATGATCCCGGTAACCGGGCTGGCTCGGTTACCGGGATGAATTTTGTCGTCTGTTCATATGGGAAATTTCAGCCCGGTTACCGGGATGAAATTCAAGAAACAAAACCAAAATGGCGCCACATAAACAAGTATTGTTCGCGACTATCATAGCTTTGTCGACTCTTGTAACTTTAATACTAAAATAAAGCTAATTCGAATACTTTTGAAGTGGAAATGCACACACGGCAAAATTATGCTATTTTGGCCGCCCAGTTTCGAAAGCGAAGCTAATTTGTCAAAAACATTTTCATCCCGGTAACCGGGCTGGAGTGTTCATATGGGAAAATTTTCATCCCGGTTGCCGAGATCTCGGTTGTAGAAACCGAGATCTCGGTAACCGGGCTGGCCCGCCTTCTCATATGAACACATCGCAATTTTTACAAAGGAAATAGGAGTGAGGCGAGATCTCGGAAACCGGGCCAGCCCGGTCAACCGGGCTCATATGAAGAGGCCCTTAGAAACATTTTTCCTTGTAGGATGCTCTGCGTGAAGACCCTTCTGTCACGTGGTTGGTAGAATTCTATGCTCCTTGGTGTCCTCCTTGTGTTCGATTTGCTCCAACATTTGCAGAGTTGTCTTTGAGGTAAACACAATATCTATTCTCTCTTTACTGTAAATTCAGAGCTTAAATATTTCTCTTATAGTGAGATAATTATAAAGGGCTTAGTTTCTAAAGAAACTGTGGTGCTGCATCGGTGGGGAAGTAAATCACAAAAATTTGGATTTATCGACTGAGTTGATAAGCTAAATTGGCCACCATAAAGAAATTGAAAGCTGACATTTCGAACGTTAGCCCTTCGTTGGAGGGAATCAAGGAATTAATGAAAATAAATGCCCTACCCTTTGCTTTGTCTGGTAAAATCTTGAATGCAGTCCAAGGCTTAAAACAACGTTTCAGTATTGTAGTTTCTTTTCAGCTATTAGCTGTTAATTTATTTTCTTAAATTTCATTTCTCTTCAGATACAACCACAGTCATCTTAGGTTTGGGAAGCTTGACGTTGGAAAGTATCCGATCATTGCAGAAAAGTAAGGGAATTTTCAATAGCTACGACAGCTGACAAAAATCCTGGAGACACCGACTCAACCCGCAAAGAAGCGTTGTTTGTGTCATCTTCATTTGACTAATCAAATGCTCTCCTTTACGTTCCTTTTCGTTACTCATTAGTAGAAGGCAGTCAAAAAAGAACATTGCAAAGAGAACGAAACGTTCTTCTGTAACTTTCTACATGAAAATTTAACAGAAAAATGCAAGTGTTCCAAAACTCCTGCTGTGGGCCGTTGTTGCGAAAAACTCTATTTATAGTACAACGCTAAATTGTGGCGTGCTCTTATTGGTCGAAATCGATCACGTGACGCGATAGTGTCTCTCCTCAGCGGGAGCCTATCAGCGCATAGTGATAGGTTCTGTCGGAAATTTGAGGTTCAAACTTCATATAAACCCTCGAACTACGTTCTCGGGCTAATATTTGTTGTGAACATAAAATTTCCTCGGGCAACCTAGTGCCTTCGATAGAAGAATATCTACCTCAGTGGACATTCCCCGTGTTCTATGGGAAATACGCTTATCTGATTGGCTCAATCATCGTTTCTATTTGCTTCCAACCAATAAGAGCGCGCGTTTACTAAAAGTTTGCGGACTATTATACAGGCTTTACATTACCTTTTAATCTGTTGTCGCTTTTTTTTTCAGACACAAGGTTGATGGTTCTGTAGTATCTAAACAGCTTCCCACCTTAATACTTTATGAAGGAGGAAACGAAACGAAACGAAGGCCATTGGTTGATAGAAAAGGTGTTATCACTCCGTATACTTTCACTGAGGTGTGTATCAACTAAAGTCGTACCAATGGCGTTAGTTCAGTGGGTTAGAGCACCCGATCGATGTAAGGTCGTGGTTTCTTCCCTCGTAGCCAATAGCGTGCAAGTATGAATTATCCGTGATTGGCAGGTCTATGCGGATTGATAGGAAAATAACCGATGTTTGCGCTGTTTCGTTGGAAGAAATCAGCTTTTTCGATCCATTTATAGTCACTTTTTCCGCTTTTTCGCTATATAACACGCGTCCCCGATCTCACGTCCCCACGTTCCCGTTTTCACGCCCCCGCGACCCCGATCTCTTGTCGCTGCGTCCCCAATCTCACGTCCCTACGCGTCCTCGGTCTCACCAACTCACAAATGACCAGCTCACAGACTCATATTTTTATCCGCAGTTCACATAGATGAGTGTCTCATATATTCACTCTCAAACGACAAAGCTTAGCAAAGAAAATCAAAAGCAAAGGCTGTGGCTGAAAGTGGGACGGGGAAGTTGGGACGCGGACGCGGGCACGCGTGTCTGGGGACGTGGGACGCGGGGACGCGAGATAGGGGACACGTGGAGACGTGAGATCGGGGACGCGGGGACAAGAGATCGGGGTCGTGGGGACGTGAGATCAGGGATGCGTGCGGTAAAAAGTATTGTATTGTATTGTTCTCTATTGTATTCTATTGTATTCTACTGTATTGTATTCCATTGTATTGTATTGTAAACATGGTAAAAGTGACTATCATTAGATCGAAACTTGAAAGCTGATTTCTTCCAACGAAACAGCGCAAACATCGGCTATTTTCATATCAATACCTTTCTTTTTGGACTTCTTGAGAGTTTAAACTGTGTTCGCTGAGATTTTCAGTCCATCGAACCCAAACTGTATAAAGAGAAAGTTAATGACATTTCTCTGGAGTTTATAACCGATTTCTTATGAAATTTTCATGATTTCTGCGGCAGAAACACGATACTCCTCTGAAGTTCTCCCGGGAATTTACAAACGAAGTCAGCTCTCCTCTCTGTTTTTCGATTGGCCATGTTATTTTCCACCTTGGTAGCCTTTTCTTCTAGTCACCAGTCTCTTTATTCTGTTCACTGTTGTGTTGGCCGCTAAATTTTATGAGGGACTTTCCCTTTTGACGGTGCGAAAATCCAAAACAAACGTGCAGACACTGAAATGACATGAAGTTTAGACCGATTTATTTCTCAGAGATGCCCGACAGTCCTTTGTTCCAAGAAGAGGTAAATTTGGCCTCAGATGCCGATATCTTTTTCCGCGAGTGCGTGTCGCCATTTTTGACATTATATTATTATGTCGTGTTTTGACTCCTGTGCGAGGTTTGATTCTTTCACTATGCTTATGACAAACAGAATTCAGTTTCATGGGGAGATGCTTTCAATTTAGTGTCAAAAAATGTTTTACGTTTGCTTTGGCTGTGACTAAAAGTGGAACCGGGACGTAGGGGACGCGTGTTTGGAGACGTGGGACGCGGGGACGCGTGGGGACGTATTTTTATCCGCTTCTTAAGTTGATATTATTAACTGAGATGGTCGTCATTATTTCATATTTTTATCACTCTCATTCATTTACCACCTACGGGATTGATATGAATTCACAAATGACCAGCTCCCAGTTGGCTTGAAAGCTCAGTTGCTGCACCGGAATCGCGGGGTCATGAGTTCGAATCTCACTCAAGCCTGAATTTTTTTCAGATTGTTCTTTTATCAGCTGCTTAAGTTGATACCATGAAGTGCGATGGTCGTCATCATTGTCGTTTGTTAAAAAATTCTTGCGCCAATTCTCAACCACTTACAGTTACGAAGAAATCCAAAACCATTCTTCGCTTTGATAGAGAAATATGTGAAATATCAATATAAATGAACTGCTTAAGAAATAGTTATTTGATACCAATTGCCCGTTTTCCCCGCAGTAATAACTTTTTAGTTTGCAAAGCTGCTTTTAAGTTTGTATTGTTGTATTGAATTGTTTAATTTTTGCCATTCTTGTTTTCTTGTTAACAGGTCAATATCGAGCGAGACTTCAATTTACGTGAACTTAAAAAAGCTGCTCAGGAGAAGGAAAAACTGAAAGAAAAGAACGTAAAGAAAGACAAAAACAAGACAGAATGACAGAAAGGAAAATTAAATTGAATTTATCAGTTGACGGAAGAAATTTCTACAGCGAAGATGCACTGAAGTGAAAACACTGAGCCACGGTCACGGGAAAGGCTTTGCGGGAACGCTCCCTTTTAAATCTCACCTCCTTTTAGTTTCAAGTTTGAATCTGCTCAAAGTTTTGATAGCTTAAATGAGAGTTCTCACAGAAGTCAAGTCTTGGCTAGCCTTGCTGCTTAATCTCGACTTTCAAATTTTGTTTTTATTGCATTTGCCTTTGTTTGTGGCGTTTATCTGTTTATCGCCTTTTTACGTTTCAGCTTTGCACGTGTTTTAGCCTGAGAGAACACAGGCAGCCCAACGTTACCATACCAATTTTTAGGAGAATTTGCTCTCTCATCTAAAGGGCTACATTTTCTTAAAAATTTCATCGCAACAATGTCGCGTGGCTAGTTGCAGCCTGACGTTGAATGCATTACCACAAATTTTCGTGTTATACGCTGCTATATAATTTGGGAGAAAGTAGAATTCTTATAGGGTCTTCTACTCTCTACAACAGTTTTTCACGTTTGACCGTTTTTAAAATTAAGTGAAAGAAAAGGTTTTGTTTGTCTGAAAAGGTGAAAGTTTTTGCACGTTTAAGGATAACAACTAGGAGAACAGAGGGTAAAACAATACCGCCCAACTTGCAACTTTCGACGCCGGTCTACTTTATAATTTATAGTGTTTCTTTTTTTTTTTTTTTTTTCTACGGAGTTGGTAATACGCGCAATTTCAGATCGCAACTTGCAACACAATAATGGCGCGCGGCGGCCTCAAGAACTGAATGTTGCCCTCTTACTTTGGCTTCATATTTCAGTAAATCAATGAAATAAACGTTAGTTTTGCTTTGTCTTGCGTCTTGCTGTCTCTCCCGAGTCCTTTTGCATGTTTTCTAGGCGATTTTCTAGCTGAAATGAAGCAAAAGCCATTCCCAAGCGCACACTGCCTTTAATTTCTTAACGGATGACCTCTAGAGAGACTTAAAACATCGCTCTCAAATCATGAGCTTGGGTTGCCCGTGGTGAGAAAAGGCGACTTTTCACGAACAAAGGGCTACCAAATTTCCACTGCAAAATTTAATGTCATGGAAAAATTACCAATGTTGTATTTTAATAAACAAATTAGTAGCGAAAATTACAATATTTATTGTGTAAATTCTACTACTTGGTACTTAATACCCCATGCAAAAGTTATTTTATTCCGAAAAAAAATCTCCCCAAAAACCCCTTCCAACTTTATGTTACATTATCTACAAGTTCCAAGCCATATCAGTGGATCACTGGGACTAAAACAAAACAAATTATCAATAACTGTCTTTATACTCTTCACTACGATCTATATACAATTATAAAAAACTGGGTCATGATAACATGCAATTCTAGAGTTTTGACTGGCTCAGCAACCATGGTATCTGAGCCATTATACCATGCTCTCCGAATATGGTCAATGTACACTCAATAACGAAGTAAGCTGAAAGATTTTTCCCGGCGAGAAAAATGGACGACAAAAATCACTATCATTTGATATCCAGCGCGCCTTTGTAGAATAATTGTTAAGTATTCAATTAATCTTGCTTCAAAAAGAATCTCTGAATATAAAGCTTTCAAAAGATGGTCGTGTAAAGTATAACCAGCCAGGAGAAAGCTCTAAAAAGAACATTCCTGTGATCATCGCCCGCAATGCCGCAACACATCCGGGAATTAAATGTGTACCCAGCGCGAAAATTCAAATTCAATAAGGATAGCAGACGGACAGACAATAGAGAAAATGACCTAAAAACGCCCAACAGCGCGTGCATTTTGCGATATTACGAGTGGACTAGGTTTTTTTCGTACTAGTTAGCATACGGCTTTTACAGAAGATACATTAATGAAATGAATGAGACCTTTCAGTCTTAAATTTTTACCACTTGTGAAACTACCCGACGTGTTCAATCGATAAATTCGATAATCGATAAGATTCGATAAAAATCGATTAAATTTAATAAATTGTATCGGAAATCGATAAAAATCGATAAAGGGATACGTTGTGAGTAATCGATAATTATCGATTTTCAATTATTCTTATCGATTTTTATCAAACCTGTCGATTTTATCGGCGCAATATTTTTCCATGTGTTTAAGGTAGGGAAACATCGGAAATGAATGGACTTACTTAGAAACTACTACTACTTCCATAAATGATTCTAGAACAATTTTATTGCGTCGACCGGTAACGTTTTCAAACCAACTGGCCTGTAAAAAGTTTAAAATGAGTCAGTAGGGAAACGTAACATAACAACTGACGCTTGCTTAGAAACTGGTCACACTGAACACCGTAAAGACGTTGTAGGATGATAGTGGCTGCAATTTCAAGTAGTGAGGCTAGTTTCAATGCTCAACATAGTCTCCAGTAGACAGTTTGTCAGCAAACCCTTGCTGCTGCAAAAATCATATTGCAAAGCATAATAAAAATCATTCTATAAATATGCAAAACAAAGTAGATGACCAACTTCGCAACTAAATAAAAAGGGAAGTAATGTGCCCATAATAACTGATATAAATGTGAGAGAAAGTCACCATTCAAAAATGAAGCTGTTTTGTTGTATTTTACCGGGGTGAAAAATGCACGGTCCTCGAAGACGATAAAATCGATAAAATCGATACCATTAAAAACCAGGATCAGTGGTGAGTATCGATTTCTCTCGATTGATCGACAAAATCGATAACGTTTAATTAAGAATTATCGATTGTTATCGATTTATCGAACGGTTTTCCGATATCGGTTTTATCGATTGAACACGTCGGGGAAACTAGTAGCGAAATTTAGTCGAAGTTTGTCCATTTCAGCGTTCTGTTTGTATGAGAAAACACAATGCAAACATTTCGAGGCTGAATTTTTCTCCAATGAATCGCTTAACTTCTGACTTAGCACAGGGCGTTGATTGTTTGATGTTTAAGGAAGCTTTCTGCAAATTTCAGAGAAAAATAATGATTAAAAGTGCTAGGGAAATCCAACTTTCAGTTTCCACTGATATTTTCGGTCTCCCTCTTCGAAGAGACTCGCATAACAATATGAACAGTAGTACTGTTCATTATACTGTATTAGCTGATTCTAACGTTTGAGTCTGTGGATGAAATCCTAAGACTGAACACTTAACTGAGACCTCTTCAGTGGTACTTTCCAATGGTGCTGTTAGCTTTCATAACTTTGCAAAAACAAATTTGCGATACAAGATTATTCGAGATTTTGTTTTTGGATGCGAGTCTTGACTGTCAGAAAGGGTAATGGCTCGGTATGCTTTTTTTACATATTGCTCTTCCGAAACCCCCCAAAAAGATAGTTCTCGTTTTTAACGATGAACGTTAAAAATAAATATTTCAAATGTTTTTCAACACTACTTAAGTCGCTTATTCATGTTCCATTCTACCAGGCAGCTTCCGAAAAGAATACTGAGTCGAATAAGCACTTTTCACGTTTTTCTGTAAAATAACAGTAGTTTACTTTCTCTATACTGGATGTCTTCTGAAAATGTCTAAAACATACTACAATACATAATTTAGTTCCTCCTTGTGTAGTCCTTGGTCATGCTTGTTCACCCACTCCAAGCATATCTACTTGCAAGTGTACTTGTTGACAACCTCTTCACACTTTTGGCATTTTACTTGGCAACACCAAAGAAATATACAGTTGCAATTTCTCGTAACCTTTTCCTGTTGGATGTTATGACCTCTCCCACAGCATAATAACTCGCATCCGTCGATTCCAGAAGAGGAAATATTGCACTCGCGACCCGAAGTCCCTAGGGACCCCTCGCTCGCGTCTACGTCACAGTAATTGGGTGATGGCTGGTAGTATATTAGATCTGATTCAGATGGTCGTTTTAAGTGCGTGTATCTGGGCTTCAGGCGTTCTTTCCCTCTTCTGTTGAGCTTGACAATCATTTCTATCGAGCCATCATACTTGTCTTTGAGGTGATCGCCGACCTGACGGAAAGACGGCAGCTGCATCCAACATGTCTTCATGGAACAGGAACCTGATAATCCATGACACTTGCATTTGCGCCATAGTAACCTTGAAAGAGCCTGGCATAAGGAAAGAAATCTTTTTGAATGCTTGATAGTCAAATGTTTAGTGCGCAGACCTTTCAAATTTAAAAAGAGGTGTTTTTACTTAGCTCTCGACCCTCCTTCGTTCCTTTGGACCAGGCACCGCTCTAACACTGGCTCTCCCCACCCAGGTTTATAGATGTGTTGTGTCTTTGAACAAGATACGCATACGCCCTAGTTGTTTGTAAGAGAAAAGAACTGGAAAAGAAAAGAACCGGCTTGGTGTAGCTATTGGTTGCAATTTAACCTTTATTCTCTTTATGTATTGTTCCATTCACGTAAGTAGCTATATATGAAGATATGAAAAAGCAGGGATGTGAGAGAAACTCGCATTATTTTAAGCTACAAGAAAATATATCAAACATGGTAAAATTAACTGGTGCACCATCTCACTTTTCTTCCTGCCCTGCTGTTATGTCTGTTCATGACAGCCCGTGGACTGTTGCCTCTCGCCCTGGCGTCAGTAAATTGTTCTGAGAACCAGCCGCCAAACTTGATGTTACTACTGCAACCAGCCCATGTCCAACCCTTGTGGGTGACACCGCTGCGAGAGCGATCGCAGTCACAACTTTCAATGTTTCCTGAGCTGCATGAGGTGGTGACGGTATGTGCTACCCCGGCTGCAGTAACGGCGTGCAGATATGCTGATTCTCGACTTGCTGAGGAGGCAATAAGTATAAATATTAACCTTTATTGCATGAAATAAGATGCGGAGAGAAGTGAAGCGCTTATCGGGATTTTCTGACTGGAGTTACTACGAATTGACGACCAGTTGGTATTAACAATGACGAATAACCTGCAGTATAAACAGTATAAATAGCGGGAAATCTAGTAAGGTAAAGAACCTTGAGTAAAACTAAACAAATAAAACAGCTGGGAAAAGAAATCCACCCGTTGGAGTGAGTGCTGAATTCGGACTTATTTCTTTTCAGCAAAAGTAAATTGTTGCAGACTTATCAATAAAGGCAGATTCTCCAAAACTTAATCCCAAAGATTAACCTATCCCTGATCCCTGATCCCTGATCCCTGATCCCTGATCCCTGATCCCTGATCCCAGCTCCTGAACGGTAACTGAGTCACTTCGCATTTAAATTCGTAATAAAACCAGCTTTGACCAACAAACTGCGTTGAGTTAATCACAAGATTTCCCGCCACTCAATGCTCAGCCATTAAGAATCCGGAAAGATCAAAACGTGCTAAGCTACTTCAAAGAGAGGAAAGATCTATTCCTTTGCACAATAACTGTTTACAAAGCTAATTTAACAAAATCGCGAGAACTTTCTGGTATGTTGTGAATGTATTTTGTTCTACTCAGATGTATTTCAGAAATGTGCCAAACAAACTTAGACTTGGAAGTTTGTTATTAAGAAAAGATTATAGCAAAAAATTTTAATCGAATAACTGAACAAGATAACAAGTTCTGTTTCGTCAATTCAAAGCAATTCTTTCAACCGCTAAGACAGACGCAAATAAATGATATCCACAGATATTTCATTGCCAGACGATTAATATACTCGGGATGGGCTAAATTTTTTTTTACGCCCACTTCAATTTGGGAGTGTTATTACTACTTTCTCCAAAAAAAAAACATAATCACTAGTTTTTATCACATGCAATCATCGCTTTGCGTAGTTCTGTTTGGGTCTGTGGATATGGTCCTAAAATGCGCAAATTTCAAAAGCTAACGAACACTGCTTTCTCGTACATGATACTATATCCATTTGTGCTATAAAAGATTCTTTTACTTTTTCGTCTGTGCCAGCCGGGGTGAAAACTTTAAACCAAACAAATGAAAATTATCGAGCAATACCTTCTTGTGATACTGTTTTTTTATACATTTTCGTACTAACGCTTTGTCTGCGGATGAAATCACAAAGGATGGCTACAAAGTTCAAATGACAAATATCAACCAGCGCTTCTTTATTGCTCCAGTTAATGTTGTTCTTAATTTTTGTAGTAACAAATTATGCAGAAGAGGTAATGGATAACCTGGTGCACACTGCTAGAGATCTAAGTACTGAGCTCTAAACGACCCGTTATAGTACAATCTTTGCCTATATTACGATGATACTAAAACGACTAAATAGCTATTCCACCAGAGGTGATCTCTGTGTTCAACGCCTCTTAATATTACAAAAATTTGAGAAGACACTTTATCCAAGAGAAAAATATTTGAGCCCGCCAGAAACTGAAATGAATTTATCCTTCATACCATGAAACGAATCACGCTTTTAAGATTCCAGATGAAAAGATACATCGGAAAAATAAATATTTTAAGTGCTAGAAAATTCAAATTTAAGGCAAGTTTGGTGGTTCCCGATCATAGGTCGATAACAACATAAAAAAAAAAATCTGAAACGACTTCAGTCAGGTCAAATCTTACCGCGCCATCATGGCCGAACTAACTCGTAACTTTCTACATTTTAACGTTGGACTAGGAAAGGAATACCATAGCATACTGCTAGAGTCAGTAAGGCAATTTCGCAAAATGTGTCAATTTGAACGCTATCTTACACAAAGCAAGTGGCCATAGACGCGACGCTTTCTTACGTGCGTCCGGGAAGAGTTTCTACAATGGACAGAATGGCTACGGTTTTCACTAGTTTCAAACAGCAGGAGAAATGCGCTTCAGCATGGAAATGTCAGGTTGCGCTGTCTACTCGAGGATTGTACCAAAACATTTCTCTTTCACGTACATCGGTGAGAACAGACTTTTCGTTCTGTCGCCTGGCTTTGTTGAAACACCCGAGCGCGAATATAAGAAACGCTGCATCGGTACCCGAGGCTCAGAGTCTCTTACATCAGTCAAACTTCCCGTAAAATATCCTACGGCGTTATGGTTCGGACTAATTCGTAGCTGTTCTACATTTTAACTTTGGACTAGGACAGAAATACCATACCATACTGCTCCAATCAGTACAGCATTTTCACGAAACGTGTCAATTTGAACGCTATCTTGCACAGAGCAAGTTGCCGTAGAAGCTTTCAAACGTGCGTCCTGTAATAGTTCTACTGTGGACAAAATGACCGTACAGTTTTCACTAGTTTCAAACAGAAGGAAAAATGTTCCTTAACATCGAAATGTCAGTTTGTGATGTCTAGCCGAAAATTGCGACAAAACATTACTTTTTGAAGTACATCAGTGACAACAGACTTTTCATTCTGTCGCCTGGCTTTGTCGGAACACAGGAGCGCAAATATAAGAAACACTGCATTGGTACCCGAGACGAAAGAGAGCAACTTCTCTTTATCAGTGAATCTTTCCTTGTAAAATGCTTTATGTAGAACATGAAGAAAGAAATACTAACTTATTAAAGGCTAAGGTACAAAAACATTGTCTACGGAAATTGAAGGCGAAAAAGGGAAAACAATAGAGTACTTGAAAATCCAACCACAAACCGGACTTCAGTTGAACAGGACACACAGTTCGCTGCGGTTTTGCGGAAATTGCTTGATGGCTAAACAATAAATTGTCAGACCAAGGAAGTTTAAGCTGAAAGTAGCTTTTAATTGAAATAAAATAATCAGAAAGAAAGTCATCGTTCTCGTCACAAAATTAATAACTTCTCAGTTTCGTCCATCAAAGGACATTACAAGTCATCAGGCTGAAAAATTGTTTTCTTTTCTCTCAGGTTTATTTTCTGAAGTTAAGAACTTCAAAGGGGGTAAGAAAAACGTGAGAAAGGTATAATTATTTAACGTACATTCCGCTAATAGTGGCACGTCTGACTTTTTGGAACCCGCATGTCAGAGAAAAACAGAATTGTCAAAAGCTAGTGAGATCCGTGCATCACTTCGTAGTAGTTAAAATATTAGAATCTCTCTTCTGTAAACAATCAATAAATTGGTCAATGTGTCATTTTCACACAACAAAAGCAACTAAAGATCACAGGCATAGCGCCGTGAATAAGGTATAAAGTTATTAGAGAGTTTCATACAAAGGCCCAAAACACACACCTAAACTAACTGCTCAGTGAGGACCGTAACTTAAAGGAATTCGAGGGAGCTGCATACGAACGCGATCTTAAAGTTGACTTAAGGTGTCTTTCTTCAGCTGACAAATAAACTATATACTAAGAAAACGAAAGCTATCGCTTAAAGTAAACAGATCTTAAACTTGTCAACCCCGAGAATCAATCGAGTCAAGTATTATTCGCTCACATTAGACAATCCATACCTCTCTTTAGAATAGGATCGAATAGTGTCCCCGACTCAGGAACAGAAGAGCAGTTCCACCGTCTTCGCTCGAACTGTATCTGGCATTCTTCGACAGCTTCTTTCGCTCCCTTAGCGACACTTGCCATCAATGTTGGATGTTTGCGGCAAAGTTCTCGTTGTTTTGAGTTAAGCTGTGGAGTTGTGAAGCATAGAAGGGCAGCTTTTTTTGCCGGATCCGAAGACAACGCGGTATGGGTACCTAGAGTCCTATAAAACACGCAGAGACAACTAGATAAAGTTCCGCGAGTTACAACCAAGTTTCTTAACTCCACAAATAACCCAAAAAACCCGAAGGTAGGTTTTTAATCATCTATACTTACCACCAAACAGACTCACTCTCTTTTGAGAAACATAAACAAATAGTGAAGACCCAAACAATTCTCATCTTCATCGGTTGATTAAACCGCCGCGGGCTTTCCACCGTAAATCGCTTCCAAATGGATTTACTTTATAGCTGAGAGAACCGCACGCTTTTGTCGTAAATCTCAATGGCCGTGGTGTCTTTTTCTAAATGCCGAATAAAAGCCTGGAATTAGAATTAACCAGGTGTCAACAGTTCAGCTAATAAAACCTGGATTCAAAAAGCGATTAAAACCTCCTACCTACCCAAATCAAATCTCACTTAAAAATGACGCAACGAGGGCAAAAATACGTCTCAGTGGACCTCTTTGGCTTCGCACTGAAATCATTGTGAGCCTGGTTCCATTGTCCTGGTTAAATAGGACTTTATTACGATGTTTAATACAATTTGCATTGGTGCCAAATATGATCTTATCGCTTGATTGCGTTGATTAAAAATCACGCTTAAAGAGAGTTCACACGGCGGGTGAAATTATCTTGATTTAATTGTCATTATCAGAAACGCTTTAAACGAGAATAACCTTTTGGGAAAACTAGGTGAGAAGTTTTAAATTTATCACCAAAATGATGCTTTAACAAAACTTTTTTCTATACGTGATTTTTAGAGTCTCTCTGAAACGTCTTTCCTTAAGTCATGTTTTCGGGTTTTAGAAGCCGCCATGTCAGGATTTATCGGAAATGCGTATTTCTTTATTGTTGAAGGCGGAATTTGGTCAACGTAAAACAAACTATTGAAGTAATTAGCTATTTTCAACACAATATATTACATACCTTTCACAATCAATTAATTATAGTTATCTTAGAACGGTTACAAAATGGGCGTTCGCTTTGTGCGGCCTAGCGAGACTCCTACGGAAGGAAGCGTTTAAAAGAAAGTTTGATTTGAAATATTAAATGCAAAAAAAAAACGGACGTTAAAGCTTTGTTTTTGTGTCGTTCTCAGACGGCGAAATTTCACGTGCTGGTCTGACTTGATCGCCCCTCAAAGTGATTTGTGTACCGCGTTTGTCACTTAGGTGACACGCCGACAGTTGTTTAAATCATTTCGACTTATGGTTATCCTTGAAATGTTAATCAAACTCTCCAATAACTTGGACGGTAATTCTAATAACTGTCTCGAATTTTGTCTGAATTTAAATCAGCGCAACTCTTTTAACAAGACCATCAAACGACAGAGAACCTTAGGAAAGCTGCTCTGCGATATTTACAACGAACAAATATTTTCTTTTGTAAGCTTGTGTGTGAGTCTTTTAAAAAACGGCGCGGGAAATAGTTGAAGATTGCACTGGCAGAGGGATTCAGCGGAAAAAACCCACGAGGGATATCAGAATTCCTTAGAGGTTAGGTTTATGCAAACTAAAGCTGTGTCAACATCATCAAAAAGCGAGTATAGCGCGATCGGCAAAGGATTTAGAGTCTAGTCGGTTTTGTACTGAGTAAACACTCGACTAAAGCGGCTTACTTGAAAGCTCCAACAAATTAGTGCCAAAAATTGTTCAGATTTTCTTCTGGGAAAGAGAGACATTCTTGATGTAAACCGTGACGAACATTTTCTTACGCCCGCGTCTCAAGAGGGTATAAATTTTATGCTTATTGTTTTCGTGTTGTCGCTTAAAAGGCTTATCTGAAGGCGAAATTATGTTAAAACTTCTTTTTAACGGGTACGTGTTCGTGTTAAGTGAAATCGTTTGGGATCATGCAGTTTTACTCTGGGTGAAGTTTTGATGGTGATGACTGAAAACGCACGAAAACTTCTACGCGTGTGTAGACCTTCAAATTTTGCACGGTCTGGCTTCTGAGAAGAAGGACAAAAAAATAAAACACTACCACTCAGGCTTACTTTGTACATTTTGTAGACTGTAGAGTGCTGAAATTATGGAGGAGAACCACTGTTGAATACAACTTTTCTCCATCTGCCTTTCGCTAAAAAGTTTTCAGGTTATCTTTACATATATCAGGGTATTTATCTATCTTTGTTTTCCCTTTAGGATTAACAATGCCATTAAGAGCTGATCATCAAATTAATTTTAAAAAGTCAGTCAGCCGGCAGCTTTCGATAATCACCTTCTAAGCCAAATTGTCCTTTCCCAGATGGTTTTAACACTATTTCCTCGGGGCAGACAGAAATATATCTGGAAGATGGTATATAATCACCACCATTGGGTAAGGTCGTTAAGTAGGACTTCCCAAGTTGTGGCAGTCTCCTGCGCAAATGGGCTAACGAGGACTTAGAGACGAGCTAAAAGGAAGCAATGCACAGGATCATGATATGGTTAGTGCTTCAAACAACCATTCTCGGCCCTAGAACCTTCGGGCTAAACTGCGCATGACATGCGCAAAAGAGAAGGGCTCTGGGGTAGAGAATGTTCAAACCCAAGTGCGAAGACCCTGGTGACGAGTTTTTACAATGACGTAATGAATGCTGGTGCATTCCTTAAGTGCAATCCAGACTGAAGCCTCGGCTTCGTAGCACTTAAAACAGTGCTTATTCCCGCAAACGTTATTTTTGCAATCAAGAAATTTTTTTACGTTTCGTAAACCTAGGAATATGTCAACTGATACTATTCATCCTAGGAGCATATCTTGCGCTTCTGTCAACCAGCGAGGTAGAAAATTCTGGGTTCTTTCTATTTTTTGTTTAGCATTCTATGAATACAATTCCATAAACAAATGAACACAAAAGAAAAAATCTGCTTTCAAATCTCCTGTACATTTCTGAAACTTAAATCCTTTTATTTGCCATAAATTGTGGTTGTTGTTGCGTAAACCCTGACCTTGTAATTGTAAGTATTTACGTGTTGTATAAACCCCCATCGGGGGGGCCCTTCATGGTGCCTGATACGCCCTAGCCTAGGGTTAAGCCCGGGGGTTAAGCCGACCGATACCAGTTTTTCAAATCGATCTGATACGAGCATAAAATGGCATTTTTCGATATTACGGACCACACACGTAAGGTTACTCGAACGTAAGTCAACGGCAGATACACAAACAGGTGAAAAGAATAAATTTTGTCCATTCAAGTGTTAGTGCTTGAAGCCATTCCTATTCATAGAAGCAAAAGAATGTATTCTTCAAAGTGGTCACGTGAGCAGTATCGAATTGCATTAGGCACGCGAAATATCGACGATACGAGTATCAACCTCTTTCCCAGGGTCTCTCTTCTTGCCATCCCTGGAGCAACCAAAAATGGCGGACGGCACGATACCTGTAGTGGATTTTGGCATTATGGGGTTAAACTGCAAAGCCCCCCCTTCTCACGACGATGAATCCGTCAAGGCACTAGCAGAAAAGATTTACACAGCATTTAGCACGATTGGTTTTGTGTATTTGACCAATCACGGAATATCTGACACAGAGGTGAAACTTGCAAATTACACACCTGTATTGTTGTTTTGCCGTGAGTTCGCTTTGTTGGGGTGGGTTCTTTATGTTTTGCCATGAGCTTTTCTTGGGCCTTGATACCTATGGGCCACTGGATGATACGGTGGTACTTACTGAAACTGAATTATTTGGCAACTGAAGGACCACTGGAGGAATAGATTGGTTCCATTCCAAGGGCCTCTTTACTCAACCCCGGGCTGGTTTCTAACTCGCGTTGAATCACCGCTCAAATTTACGTTTACACGAGCCTGGGTTACTGAGTACAAGAAGAGGGTCAATCCAACTTGGGTCAGCCCAGTCAGCCCAGTCAGCCCTGTGGTGGATGTGCGTACGATTGTTGTACTCATAAATCACGTCATTCACATGAACTGGCCGAGTGTTTACATGAGAAAATATGGAAAATTTCAACCCTTCTAGCCGGGTCAACCCGGGTATCGAAAAGGGTTACCCAGCAAGAAGGGTTGACCCAGGTTGGAAGCATTTTTCATGTAAACGCTTACAGAAGATTGACTGAAGAAAGGGTACCCATTGCGGTGATACAACCCAGGTTAGAAACCAGCCTGGGGTCGTGTTAAGAGGCCCCAGGTGGTCCAAGTATTCAGAAACTGCTCCTATAAATGGCCCATACTTGACATGGCAACAGCACAACTCACAGCATAACAAAATGAATTTACTGCAGCACAATATGAACTTTGACTTGTAGCAAAACACAATGAACTCAAGGTGTGATCAGTGATCAGATCTAGCAAAACCCATTGTATTCTTTCTTCTTCCATCTTCAATGTGTCGTATCTTTCTAAACTAAGACTTCCAGTTTTTGGTTGACCAAACAAATACTCATCACAATTATGTCCAGTAAAATTTTTATCAAAAATTGCTGTAGAAATTTAGTTACTATGAATTCAATTTAAATGGGGTTAAAATCCCTATGACAAGGACAGTTTAGGTGCTGGGGAATCAAGCTTTGAATCTCACTGATTCAAGGTTTGTTTGATTCGTTATTGAAAGGTAGAAGCCTATCCAGGGACATCCCTTTACTCATGTCAAATCATGTAATTGAAATGGCCTGAAAAAGGGATGCTCGTAATTTATTTCGCCAGCCGCCCTGGTGTCACAGATTTTACAACAAGTTCAATTCTAAGTTGTCACTTTTTGGACATAGGATAACTTGGTCATGCTTGGTCAAAATACTGCATCACAAGGTCACGCTTTTCCTCTAGCGGGGATGGGAAAGGGGGTGGGGTGTCACAGTGGGGGTAATATTGTCATTACAGAAGAAGGATAGGAAGAGGATGTAGGGAGGAATGATACCTAATTCATTAAAGGTGTGGTACATAAATCATAAAATATAAAAAAAAAATTAGCCAAAGGGTATATTTAATAAGTGACCTAAGATTTTCTTAATGAAAAAACCAAGTCTTAAAATGGCATGTGGTAGCTGGTGGGTGTTCTTTATGCAATTGAGATCTGTATTTACTTCTCAAACGTATGCCTTAACGATGTAGTAACCACTTGTCTGCATTGGGTGGACCTGTGTTTAGTGACATTTTGAGATATCTTTAAATTTGAAAACCTCAAAAGCAGCCAACATGCATCTTCACAAATCCCATATTCCCCTGTTTTCCCCCATGCTTCTTGTTGCCTGTTTTCGTGACTCTTCTTGGTTGATTATTTACAGTTATCTCCTATCTCAGATTTCAGACATTCGTAAGGTTGGTGATGATTTTTTCAATCTTGAAGTAGATGTTAAACGTCAATTCACCCGACCCTCTGATGGTAGGAACTTCGGCTGGGTATCACTAGAGAGAGAAAGGTACATGTACTTGTAGTCTGTGATGGTTCATTAAATATGTTTAATGAGACCCATGTAAGGTAAATTCTGACAAGGGACATGGTATTGAAACAGCGACATGGATGGAATGAAATGGCGACAAACTTCAGACAAATCAAGTTTTGAAATTCAGATGGTGGACATCCAGTAAATTACACTTCTTGAAAATGAAGGGTCTGTCCGTTGCTTTCACTAGTATTCTCATTTAAATGATAAGAGGGAACTGTATAATTTGATACTTCATCATCAAACTTGTCAACCAGGCCGGCATCCTGGATAACACACTTACCCAGACAACATTATATATATGTGATTGTCCTTTCAAAATTGCTGCAAAGAAATGTCAATAAAAAATTATTAAAATAAATCATGTTAAAGTTTGCTTTTCATTTAACGATACCTCTCACAATACACATGTACAGTGTGTGCCACCATCAGTAATGTGCTAATGTACCGAAGTATTGCCATATCTTGAATTTGTTTGGCCAAGCGAAAACCAGAAGACTGAGGTTAGTAACCTATGAAGCAACGCAGATGGAAAAATAAAGAAAAAATGGGTATTACTAGACCTGGTCGTCGCCAATGTGTACATGGCACATGTATGTCACCATCAGTAATGTGCTAACATACTGAAGTATTGCCATGTCTTGCTATGCATTGCTATTAATAGTATGTCAGAGAAATCTCCATAATTTGACTTTGCTTTCCACAGTTTAAATCCTTCAAGACCAGGAGATTTAAAAGAAGCATTTAATATTTGTGAGCTAGAAGATGATACACAGGTTTGTGTTATTGTAGTGAAGTGTTACTGAACAATAATTGTAATTACAATTATAAAAAATTACAGGTTAATATTATTTATAGCTAGAGATTGTAAGTTATCACTAACTTGGCTTACTGACGCATGCATTCAGCCTAGAAAGTTTCTGAATTTTAATGGCTGATGAATTTGTTACGATTAACTTTTTGTTTTTATGTGCCATCGTATAATGATAATTTTTTACAAATATTTTTATCTGCCCTCATTAATTTTACGTTCCATGAGGTATTATCGTATTATTTTTTATTTTCATGTGCCATCATCTTAATTAGTTCGTTCACATTCACATGACATGCTATTTTTTGTACTTGTGTGAAAACAATGTAGAAATGGCCAGATGAAGAGGTTTCAGAATTCAAACCGGTTGTCACCACTTTTTACAAGAAATGTACAGCACTGACATGCAGAATTCTTGATGTAATTAGCATGGGACTTAAGTTAAAGGTAATTAAAAAATATATATATTGTTAATAAGTTGCAAAATAAGTATGACTCTAGTTACTTTCAGATTTAGTAGCCTTTGAGCAGCTTTCGGTTATCTCAATTTTTGGGGCATTGGGCTTTCTGGTGGTTTGTCAGGTCACTTAAATGTGTACTGTATATGCGCCAAATATCTATCAATAAAATTGTAACAAGCCATTGAAGTTTGATTGTCCGGATGAGTGTGGTCCCAAGAAGGACTGTTTGTGATAACACTCGCTGACTTTTTAAGAACCTGAGCAGAAGTCATCATTGGACTCCTTGTCTTCTCCCAGCCCAAGGTGATTATACACATAAGTACATGCTCAAAATATTTTACAAAATTGTTGGAGCCCTGAAAAACACATGGCTTTAAGTTTTTACCTAGAAAAGGTTAACTGCCAGGGTCCTGCTTTTCAAAAGTGAAATCGTTTAGATACTGTAGATTAATTAATTTGTTATTTTTTGCAAGTTGAATTTTTGCAAATCATTAATTTAAAAAATGTTGTACATGTGAAAATAATGAAAAAAAGAAAAACCTGTGAATTAAAACTTAGGGCAGGGTATGTTATTTATTTTAATCCTTTAAGTGTGGGTCCCAGTTATAAACTAGTTACAAAACACATTCTAGGAATTTTACAGGGTGACCATTTAGTGGAGCTGTTGAGCCCCCATTTGTCTAATTGTCAGTTAAAATATTTCTCAATTGTTTCAGGACCCAAACTGGCTTAGTCAAGTGCATGGGGCTATTGGAACTTCAGAGAATCCGACTGCTTTACGACTGCTGTACTACCCACCCATCCCTGAGAATTCTGGTATCAAACCAGGTCAGGTGCGGTGTGGGGAGCATAGTGATTATGGTTCTATCACGTTGCTGTTTCAAGACACTGTCGGTGGCTTAGAGGTGAGATCAAGACTATGCGTCTTAGTGCGCTTCATTTCTGATTTCCACCCACCCGAGTTCCTGCTCTCTACTTTAGCAGAGGCTGCTTCATTATGCTGTTGACTAGTGCTGCTGGGTTGCGATTCTCAGACTTGGCATAACAAGTGCCTTGAGATTGCTCTGATTGGTTCTCAAAGGACTTTTTTACAGTGGGTATTTAGGTTTTCCTCTCTCCATTAAGACCAGTATTTTAAATTTTCCAATTTAATCATGAATTTTGGGCCATAGTTGTAAGAATGCAAAGTTTTTTGTACATACCAGTTATCAAAATAGTTGATAAATTTGTTTGTATTAATTACTAATGAACGAAAATTGTACAATGCAGTTTGTACCCTTTTCTCTTCCCTTTTCCACCCTTTGACTCCCATGTTTTGCCACTTTTCATCCTGGGTTCATGCCAGTTTCTGTCTCCCTCCCTGCCCCACCCCTATATACCTACCACATTGCAACTTGAAACTCTACTAACCCCATTGTCTGAATGCCAATAAATGAATTCTCATTCCTTTAATATGATACTCAGAATTTGGTCACTAAAGATACCCTAGCTAGAGTTGATTGTCAGTTTGTCTGCAAAGCAACAATGTAGAGTTTTGTAAGGGGAAAATGAGACGTTGAGCTGTCCATTATACACTGCAGGTTCTCCCAGTGAATGGAGAGTATACCCCAGCCAAACCTATTGCTGGCACTGTACTAGTTAATATTGGAGATTTAATGCAACGATGGACAGCTGATAAACTATTATCCACGGTAAGTTTAAACTGAAAAACTTGTAAACTGAAGAAAAGTGAATCAAGTATAAACACCCTCTTCCTCTCTTGAAGAGATTTAGTACTCGTGAAGTCTACTAAACAAAGTTTTCAAATCATTATGTTTTGCATTTTTAAAAATGGACATCATCCTTGAGTTTTGAATGGATAGACTCACTTTTTTGAAAGTATATGCAAACTAATTGGAGGTAACCTGGGAGCAGGCTTGATTTTGTTAACTCGCAAGCAACCCAAGTACAAGTATGTGCTACTAAATCATAGGGCCACACTTTGCTGTACTGTAGCCAAGTTTTCCGTCTTTCTCAGACAGGTAATTAACAGATGTAGATTTTTTAACATTTTTCAGAGGCAGAGCACTATACAAGTAGGTGTGGACTGTGGTGAACTAAAGCCAAAGATTGCCATCCTAGAAAGGCAATAATTAACAAACCTACTTGTTTGAATTTATGTATTTCAGAAGCATAGAGTACTTATTCCAGAAGAGGAACTTAAGCGGAGAGTTGTGCGTCGATCACTGGCATTCTTTGTTCATCCAGACAGTGAAGTCATGATTGAATGCCTTGATGGATCAAACAAATATCCTCCAATAACATCCATGGGGTATCTTCAACAGAGATTTGCAGCAACATATTGAAGTGGCTTTTATAGAATCATTTAGGGATACAAGGAGTAACTCAATTCTAATTTTAGCTCATACATTCATTGTGAATATTACAAAATTAATTGTCAAATTTATTGGTAATACATTATTATAATAGTAGTTTGTCATATATTTTACTGAAAACACTTCATTTGTAATTATTTTGCTTAATTATATGATCTTTATTTTGTGGCCTGACTGTACACTGGCTGGTGCATTTCTGCATACTTTGCTGGTCAAGTCTGAAGGACGTACCAATACGATAGCAAAGTGTACTGTCCACATTAAATAAATTGTCTTCTTTTTTGGGTCAGATACAATTATTTTTTAGAGTTTTTATCATGAGCACTGACTGCCCAAATAGTATCTTGGAATACACCTGTTTGAAAAAACGTTGTCGGGTGAAAAGTATAAATGATGGACAATGTGACACAATGGAACTCTGGGAAGATGGCAGGGGCAAATTTGTTACTGGGTTTCGTTTCTTTATATTTTGAAATATTTTCTTTCCAAGATAATTTAAAGATTATATTGAGGCATGCTGCGTTATTATAATGTGCATGTACCTAAGAATACCTGGGTCGCATTGTCAACAATTTATGCTTTTTACCGGACAAAGTTTTTTCAATTGGTTGTATACATTTTAACTTTTGCTTGCAAGTGTGGCAACATTTTAATAAACAGTTTTTGTGTTTGAAGGGTAATCCACAGTTAAGCTGTTCACCATATTTTAACAGCCAAAAGAAATGCAAATTAAAGTCATTTTTGTGGTTTATATGCAAATAGCCAGTCTTATTCCATCCTTGGAGACTCAGGGGCAGTTAGTCGGGGTGAGAGACAGATAAAACGGGCGAAATAGGTGCAGGCTGAAGCCTGGTGCGAGGGAAAGTTTACAAGACGGGCGGGAACAGCCCCTGGGCGATTACCTTTAACGGACTAGTTCAAGAGCCCATAAATTTGCGTTCTTGCTTCTGATTGAGCGCAAATTTTGAGGCATTGTAGTTTTTGTGCCCAATCAGCGATCTGCTTATTTCACTTTTCCTTTCGTGACGTCTTAGACAGAGTGTAACTTTGCTAAACCTTTTAACCAGATGTCGTGCACTCGTGCGTACTGAAATCAACTTTCTGTCTCGCTCGTTCGATAGGCCTACCATCGAAGAAAGTTTTAGTAAAATGGGACCCACAAAGCCGAGAAATCGAGGGATTTGGAAAGGGTACACAAGGAAAAAGAAAACAACAAGTACGAAAATCAGATTGAGGTATTGTGAAAAGTTACTTTTTCATGCAACTTTCCAATAGTTTAAGCTCAAATGTTTGCTTCACAGTAAAATAAGTAGACTAGAAGCCAAGTCTATTTGTCATACATAAACAATCAATTGCGTGCATCTAAAAAAGTTGCATAAACAACGAAAAAGACAATCTTTGTTGAGCAGAAAGAACGCCTAGCTAGTTTACCAGCGAGGATTAACTTCGAAGACCCCTCCAGAAACTCTACAGTATTTGTCTGCATCATTCTTGAGCGCCTTGCATGCAGTATGGACACGTTTCTGTAAATCACTTGTTTTGGTGTGGAGAGGATTTTACTTGCCCCGTTTGATTTTCCTTGGTAGTCGGCTGCTGAACTCGGGTGATGGAAAGACAATAAGTTAGACTGCGCCTCGTTTTCCCTCACCGTCTCCAATATCTTTTTTAGAGTGCTCGTCTCCACGTCAATCTGGAGAAAACTGGATAGAATATTCTCTGTGAGAGCTCGATTCGGGGACAGGATGGTCATCAGTGGCCTCACTGCTAAGATCAATTACTTTGCATTGACCAACATCATAACTTGGGCTAGAAACCTCGTACTCTGTCGGTTCTCTATCTAAGATACACTGTACTACTGCATTCATATCTCCCTTCTCGCGTGCAAGTAGTGCAGCCAGCTTTTCATCAGACGCCGATGGCAAAACAGCTTTCAACTGGTTTAGTTTCTCTTCCAGTTGTAGTGGCCGAGGTGGACCTTGTGAAGATTCGCTCAAATTATGTTCCTAAATAGGCGCTTGCATCAGTGGCAAAGCCTTGGATGACGTCCTTTCAGGCTCTTCGGCTCTCGCCTCTTGCTGATAGAGTTGGATTGCTGTCTTCAGGACTACCAGTGGACTTAGCCCTGGTATCTCTCTTGCTATTTCCTGAGAGTACGAGTTTATACTCTGGTAAGGAGCCTTGTGTCGTTCTAGTTGAACCATTTGCTTAGCTGTCAATAAATAAAAACTAAGTGTTAACTTGTGAGGGAAAAATGGTGACTGAATTTAAATTATTTGATGTGCTTTACGATCTTCCTTTGGAAAATTTTAATCGTAAATGGAGTTCAGTTGGTTTGTTTAAGGTTTTTATTTTGAAATAGTTAAAATATAATCATCCCCCTAAGGACATTTCCGGGCAAATGCGTAGTATAGTACGTATCAAATTAGCAACTTTGCCAGTTTGAAAAGCACAAAATAAGAACAAAACTGAAAGAGGGTCACAGCCCGGTCGCCCCCTTCCTCGGGATAACCATGCTAGTAAAATCATGTAACTTAGAAGTTCGTCAATTCGGCACAACGAAAAATGTCGTGTTTTGGTGGGATAAATAGGTGTCATTTTTTACTGAGAGAATGCACATTTTTAGCATACCTTATATACTACATGTATTAGGGTTTTCCGATTTAGCGGAATCGGAAAGACTTTTTCCGCCTTGCTGGCTAATTGAGGATGAAAATGTGTTGTTGATTCAATTTGCACAATGCATTTTCAGTTATTCTTGTCCATTTTCTATTGAGATGCTTGACAATAATAAAGCCTTTTTAAAGCAAATACAATAGGTTGCCTCGATTTCAAAACAATTCAAAAACTCATTAATAATTCATAAGCCCCATGAACCTATCAAATGAGCTCACGTGCAGTGACTTTATATCTAATTAAAAACACTCCTAATTAGTATGCGGTGTTTATCAGATATAAAGTCAGTGCATTTGACTTAATTATGAATATTAATTATCAAAACATAAACTGACACAAAAAATGGTGACTGAACATTTCATCTGATTCTTTCAAGTAATTTAATTACATTACACAGTGGATTTACGTTTTCAGTAGTCATTAAACGGCTTTCGCTATTCTCTTTGAAGACATCGTAAGTAAACAAAAGTGAAGCGACTATAGCGTAACTTCAGTATCCAAGTGTTGAATTTTTGCCTTCACCTGAGACCACGTGGGTTCCACAGTTAATAAAAGAATCTGGTTATGAAGCTCAGCAAAGTCTTTTGTTTTATGTTTTTGTTACCGTTTTTAGCCTTGACCGTGCACAAACAACAATAGGTTTGAATTTTGTATGAGCAACGAACCAATAAAAATGTCACTGTTAAGTTATTCAGCCATAGGGTGCGAACGTAAAACAAAAGATTGTGCACGGTCGTAGAACTTTCAACATAAATTGCAGCACCTTTGTTTGTTTGTTTGTTTTTTTCAGCACCTTTGTTTTGGCCTTTGAAACTTGCAAGGTTTCATAACCAGTCCCTCGGGTAACTATGGTGGGTTCATTACAGGCAATTTACTTCTCGTCGTTCTCTGTCGCTCAACAGAAAAATCATACACCACTTACTCACTTACCAAGCGAGTTGTCTTTAAAATAGCTCTGTTTGGCGGGTTCCCCTTTTCTTCTTCAGAATTTTCGGCTCTCAAAACGTTTGACAAACAGAAGCGATGTTGACTCCTTCGAAGCCAGAGCACGTATGAGACAAAAGATGTTTTTGTCGTATAACAATTTCTTCCTTTTCAAAAGCGCATTAGTAGTAATGTAAGCCCGTTGGGCCAAGTGAGCCTCGTTTTGATGTAAGGATGACGTCATAACCGGAACCGGAAGTCACGTGTTTTTAAGAGGGGAAACCGCTGACCAGTAAGGAAAAAAGGGATCGCAGGCTCATGCAACCGGAAGTCACGTGATTTGGAAGGGGAAACCGCTGGCGAGTAGGAAAAATGGATCGTGGGCTCAAGGGGAAGTAAAACTGCTGAGAAAACGCGGGCTCAAAGTCCAAAGTCCAATTTTTGGAACGGGGGCTTTTCTAGTGAGAATGAATTGAACAACAACTAAGTGTCATGCAACATCTTTTATTTGGTATTGACAACAAGTAGAAAAAAAAATTCCAAACACATTTACGAGAAGCTGATACAGGTTTTCATGCATTTACGAGAAGCTGATACAGGTTTTCATGCGTCCAATGGCTAGGCTTTTGGTGTGACCCAGAAAGTAGAGGGTTTTGCGGTGAGGCTCATAGGGATCTCGGAGTTCTCCCCAGAATCCTTGCAGGGCGTGGTTGGTCTCATAGCAAATGCCATACCAGATAGGATTGTTTTTCCAATCGTCCTTGACATGCTGGACAAACTCCGGGTCGTTTTTCCAGTTTTCATGGAGGACTTCAAGGACGACAAGAGGAACGTGGCAGGTAGGGCATAGGTGGGTCTGACCATTCTGTTGGTTGGCACAGGCGACATGACAAGGAAGACCACAGCACCTCAACGTGGTATAATTGGCGAGAGGTGTCGAACAGATCACACATGGTGGGGGTTGAGCCATCAGGCGAAAGGATCGGCGAAAGGATCAAAGAGTGGATTGGTCAAGAGTTGAAACTCGACGGTGGTGATGATCCCTTCTTTTCGGAGTCGGCACAGTTCTTGAAAAGTGAGCTTGTAACGTAAAGGTTGAACCAGGTGAAGGATTTGTTTTCGGATCTCTCCCAAACGTTCAATGATTTGCAGGGCTTGAGGGCTGACCTTGCCAGGACTGATCTTGTCAGGAGTGTCGGGTTTGTCGCCCATTCACCACCGGTAGAAGTTTTTCAAAGTTAATAAACCCAATTCGTTCCGACTGAGTTGTTTTTGACTATGAAGTCGGAGCAGTTCAAAATAATAAGCTTTGAAGCGGATCTGTTCCAAGTCTTTTTCGAGTCGAGACAACAAGGCTCGTAGACGATCAATCACTTGTTGGGCTTCTGGACTGAGGACTGGATCATCCATTGAGTGTGAAAGATGGAATGGGACAGGGGTTTTTTATAGAGAAACCAAAGGGTCACGTGGGAGGAAAGGAGCCAATGAGAGAAAGACCCATCATGCTTTGAGAGGGGAAGAGGTGGGGGGACCCCCCTCCCCCCTCCTTAGATAGACCATGGTGCATTGCGCGAATCAGGGTATATAAGTCAAGCGAGGCCACAGGACGTCACTCCTAGCTTTGAGTTCAGTCTGTACGACTTATGTTTGTTGGTTCGGGAAAATGGTGAAAACAAGAACGCCCTTGGGCTCTTTAGCCAGTCAGATGAACGTGGGAGGTGAAGAGGTGTTGCGGAGGAGAGTGGGACGGGAGCGAACAGGAGTGGAGCGGCAGACAAGAGTTATGAGGGAGAGACAACAAGAAACCTGGCGCCCCCTCACCCGTCAGCGCGTGGCTGCTTTTTTTGAATTATTTCTACGCTGCATGGTCTGGACAGAAAATGGAGAGCGAGAGGGCCGGCCACATCCGGAAATCGTGCAAGCGTTGCTGGGCACCCTGGTCCGCAAGATCATTCCGTGGGTGGACCAGCACCGCGTGTGATCCAACTTTGAATGTCGCTGGCCCATGTCCCTTGAACACTTTCGAGAACTAGACAATGATCTGGAGCAGTATCTTCCTTCGGTGCATGCGGGCCGCCAATGGCAACGGATTAGAGTTTATTTCGGGGACATGGCGAGGGTGCGGGAGCAGCGGCGGGAGGAGGAGCGGGAGAGGAGGCAGAGGGAAGTGAGGCTGAACCAAGTGCGACGTATTTTATTTCCTTGAACATTTTTTTATTGTGAGTCAAGGCAACTGTGCGTCAAGAGACATTTTATTTATGATCCACGTGCAAAACCAGTGTTGTCAGTTTTTATTTTTTAATTAAAAAAAGAGTTGATGTTACAAAGGGTGGTCTGTGTTCTTTGCTACGCGGGGTGGGGTGCTCCTATGTACAAATTGAAAAAGCTATCTACAATTTGAAAAAATAAAAAGTGAAAATGGCTATGTACAATTGGAAAAAATAAAAACTAAAAAAATAAAAACTAAGAAATTACAAATGAAAGTCTTCCAGTTCCATACGTAATTGATCAATGTTCTCGGGTAGACAGAAGGTGCGGTTGAACAAGGCTTGAATTTCTGCTCGGGTTTTCTCGTCCACATCCCGGGATCCCACAATAGCACTGCTTTGATGAAGGGTGGGCTTTTTAGGTCCCCAAGGAACAAATTGACTGCCAGTGACCAGGGTGGCGGCATTCTCATTGACTTGGTAGTAATGGTCCGAGCGGTACCATGATTGACTGGGGATGTCAAACAGGTAGACGGGTTTGCCTTGATCCATAGCCAATTGCACAGTCCAACCAGTGCCTCCTTTCACGCGTTTATGATCCGGTTCCAAGATGCCAAAGGCATAGATGGTATGGGCTTTTTTGGCAATTTGATAATTACGTTGCAGCAATTGCAGGGTGTAAAAATGACTGGGCATTTGTTTGCCTAGTTTCTCCGCCGCCTGGTGAAGATGGGGGTTGGCCAGCATCAGGACTTCCACCGTAGAAGGGGTGATGAAAGTGGATCGAGGATGGTTCGGGGGGACCAGGACTTCTAGTTGCATCCCAAAGTGTTTGGCATGTTGTTCCACGAGGGCATCCGTACCTTTGGCTCCCCCTGTGTAGACCACATGGCCATGACCCACTTGCAGTTCCAAGGCACCAAGATCTTGTTCTCCGATCATGTCGATGTTGGGGGGCATTTAAATACGTAGCCGGTGTCTGGGCCTACAATAGCTAGAATCTCCGTGGGAGTCAACTCTAAGGCCAAACCGAAATCAATGACGTGGTGCTGTCGGCACTGTTTGAACGTGAATCCCGCTGCTAGACCTCGTTTGACCCGTTCAGCCAAATAGTCTTCGGTGGAAGCAAAGTCGTCTCGGTTGAGATCTTGGTAGTAGTCCATCTACTTGGAATGACGAGTCGGAGGACCCAGGGAGCTCCTTAAATAGGGACAACGGGCCAATGGGAAGACAAGAGGTCCTTATATGGATTGAATAAGCTGACCAATGGGAAGATAACAAGTCCTTATATGGATAGGATAAGCTGACCAATGACAGTCAAGGGTCTAAGGTATAAAAAGGCATGGTCGGTAGGGGTGACATCAACCTTTGAGTACGATGTCTGTGGATCGGAAGAGAAAGCCAAGCGTACACCCTGCGGGGAAGAAGAAGAAGAAGAGCATTCAACATATGACGCCCGTGGACTGTGATCCTGTGGTATGCGACGTGGTGGAAGACACCCGAGCTGCCGTGGAAGATATGATGAAAGAATTGAATGACATGGTGGAGCAATCACCCCCATCACCTCAATTCACTCTAACGACCGTGTATGACAATGCGGAGGACTATGCTCAAGCGAAAGCCGACAGAGCCCTAGCTAGTTCGGTGGACTATATGGTATGCCCTTGCCATGAGGTGCGTTTGGAGGCCCGAGAATCTCAAAAGGGATGGAAGTATGTGAAATGTCCCATGCAACCGTGTTTGCTGTTTTGTGGACAAGATCAAGTTCTGGAGTATATGAAAGCCGTGTATAGTCAACCTCATGTAGAAGTGTTGGACATGTGGGGTGGTTTGCAATGCTTTTGCCGTGAACCCGCCACGCTTCAACAGAGTCATTCGACTCAGAACCCCGATCGCTTGTTTCTGACATGTTCCAAGAAAACGTGTGGCTTCTTCCGATGGGCCGATCAACCCTTGGGTCCCAAGTACTGGACTTGGTTTCATGACAACCCTCCCAAAAAAGCCGACCAACAAGCTGAACCACCCACCCGTGATGCTCAAGGATATCCCCTGCGTGGAGTAGACATCCCTGGCCCTCCAGTCCGAAGGAAAGAGGATCGACCCCTGACAGACTATGAGAAACAATTGTTACGAGAAATTCAAGAGCTCAAGAACCGTCAAGAAATGATGGTAGCCCCGGCACCACCACCACCCAAGTACAGTGACAGTGTGGAGAACTGGCAGAAAGGTCTAGAGACCGTCAGTTACGGCCGTCTAGGTCTCTTTTAAATGAGAGAACGAATAAAATTTTTTTATCAATGTCACCATGGAGTCTGTGTGTGATGCGTGGGAGTCTGTCTTGTCCCTGGGGCAATGGCAATGTCATCAAACCCTTTGCCAGCTCTTATATGATCATCAACCCGGCACCCAAATCCCCATACCCCGTTGTCCCGAGGACACGCATCCTCTCCACCTCTTTGAAGAAACCCATGTGGACCGCAACCTATATCGATGGGTGGTGTTTGTCTTATGGTTAAAAGCTCACCCAGAGGCATGGCGATGGTATCGAATCATTCAAAAGCAGCATCCCCACACGGTCCCTACCATATCGACCTTATGGGGTGAATGCCAAAAAGTATGGCCCCTCGAAAGAGAACCCAACGCTGGAGTTCGTCGTCCTCATGGTTGAAGAAGAAAACCAAGGTTTCGTCAACGAAGAAGGCCAATGTCTCGCAACAATGGTTGAAGCGTTACCATGATCCTCGTGCCCCGGGGAGTTTAGGTGGGGTGCAACGATTTGCTAAAGCCCAGGGTCTCCCTTTGAAAAAAGCCCAACAGGTGTTGGAACAGGATGTGGGTTACACCTTGCATAAACCCCGACGTCGTCGTTTTGCTACCTTACCCGTGATCGTAGGGGGGTTGGATGATCAATGGGCCGCGGATTTAGTGGAAGTGCAACGTTTGGCCAAACATAATCGGGGTATACGCTACTTGTTGACCGTGGTGGATGTCTTGTCCAAGTACGCGTGGGTCGAACCGTTGAAAACCAAAACCGGCGTGGCCCTCGTGAAAGCCTTTGAGAAGATTGTGAGACAAGGAGGACGTCACCCGAATCGATTGCAAACCGATCGAGGGAAAGAATTTTATAATCGGACCTTTCAACGATGGGTCGACGAGCAAGACATCCATCATTTTTCGACCGAAGGGGATGCGAAAGCCAGTGTGGTGGAACGATTTAACCGCACCTTGAAAGAACGATTGTACCGTTATTTGACCGCGGCCAACACGTTGAAATTTGACGATGTCTTACCCGAGTTGGTGCAGGGGTATAATGCCACCCGTCATCGAAGTATTGGTATGCCCCCCGAAAACGTGACGTGGGACAACGAAGAAGCCGTGTGGAAACGATTGTATGCCAAACGATTGAAAGGCTACAAAAAACCCCAATTGAAGGTGGGGGATCATGTCCGTCTCAATACGATTCATCGTACCTTTGAAAAAGGGTATTTACCCGGTTGGACCGAAGAAGTGTTTGTGGTGCATCGTGTGATCCCTGGCCCTGTCCCCACGTATAAGATTCGCGAATGGGATGAGACCCCCGTCCAAGGTACGTTTTATGAAGAGGATTTACAAAAAGTCCATGTGTCCGAGGTGTTTCGGATTGAGAAGGTACTTAAGCGACAAAAAGGTCGTTGGTTGGTCAAGTGGAAAGGGTGGCCCGACAAGTACAATAGTTGGATTGCTCGTGGAGACGTGAAATCCCTTCAACCCCGCAAACGACGACGACGCCGCTAAAACAATGACGTTGGTGCCCAACTCTTCGTTTTACGTGACGTTGATGAGTCATGCGAGTACCAAAGAGTTTCCTGGGAACAAGAGTCATCATTTCAGAAACCGATTGCCTAAACCCATCCGATTTGTGGGACGAGGATGGATGGTGGGTATGGTGAGTTTATCCTTACCCACCATTCCCGTGATAACGGAAGAAGGAGGCGTGGGTGATTCCCATCCTCTGTTGTACGTACGATGGCACGAACGGGTGTATGCCCAAGACGATCAAGGCAACGATCGATGGTGGCATCAACGTCGCGAACTCACTGTCTACGGGCGAGATATGAGAAAGGAATTGGCCTCGTCGACGGGATCGCACTTTTTTCATCAACTGGTGTACCGTTACGAGCAAAGCCGTGCCAAACAAACCGAACCCAAAAACAAATGGGTCGAGGACAATGGCGTCAAATTATACCCGACGTTTGAATGGACCTCCGAAGGGGATTTGTTGTTGAATACCACCAATGTGGATTACACACGACAAGTAGCACACGTGTCATGGGGCCGAACCTTGGCCCTGAGAATGGGATGGATTGAACAAGTGTCCCCCGGCCAGTATCGATTGGGTCCGAATCTCTTGCAAGAATTTCATTCGGACTCCATTCCCACCCCGACGGATATCCGCGATGCCTCCAACAACCCCATCTTTTGGAAAGTGGAGGGGGATTATCTGAAATTGAGTATGACGTGTAATTGGCGGTTTGTGAATGTGAACCAGACCTTTCGTCCCTCGTTGGAATTTCCCTCCACGCGTCCTTTGCACGTGTATTGTGATGTAGGGACCAGCAGCATGGTAGGGGGCCGCATCACCGATCTCTTACGAGAAATCAAGTACCAGCCTCAAAACACCACCCACTTTGAACCTCGACATATTCAATATATCCCAGTACGCAACGAAGTGGTGGAAATCGTGGAAACCCAGATGGCCGAAACTAATGGGGATCTGGTGAAATTTGGTGAAGGCCATGCCCTCCTGACTCTCCACTTTAAAAGGGAAGTGGTGGTGTGAAGAACAAAGACAACATGTCGTTCTACGTGACGTTACCCAGTCATGCCAACCGACGTGAATTTCCCAACAACCAAGCCAATTCCTTCAAGATTCGTTTACCTCAACCGTTACAGCTCACAGGGGGTGGATGGCAAGTGGGGTTGAGCGCCATTTCCTTACCGGATGCGCGCGTCAATTTGTATCAGTTGGTGATGAAAGGACAACACGTCTTAGGTATCAAATGGCACCTGAAAGCACCCAGTAAAAGCGGAGGTACCTACAACAAATATGGAGCGGCCGTGACCAAAATTGATGATATTAAAGACTGGGATTGGGTGGTGGACGGGGTGAGTTTTATGAAAGCCGCCATTACTCATGTGGAACAGAAACGACGGGAATCGGTTATCCAAGGGGGTACCTTTTTGGACGATAAAGGCAAACACACGTACGTCAAGTTTCGTTGGGAAGGGGAGGATCTGCTGATTGACAACACGAACGTCTCTCATGATGGTTCCGTTCGCACGCCCTCCTTTGCCGTTCATACCAAGTTAGCTGCCAAGATGGGATGGTTACGTAAAATCACCAGCGGATGGATTTTGGGGCCGAACTTACAACAAGACTTCATGGGGGATCAAGTCCCCGACATCACCAACAACAGCGATTGGAAGGATATCACCGATAAGGAGGGGAACCCGGTGTTTTGGACCACCAGTCGAGTGGAAGACTATATGGAATTGAGTATGAGTTGTGGGTGGCGTTTCACCAACTTGAATGTAGCGTTTCGTGCCGTGGTGGGGGAACCCACACGATCGTTGCACGTGTACTCTGACGTGGCAGGCAGTATGATGGTGGGCAATCGCGTGACTGATTTGTTGCGTGAAATCCAGTACAAGCGAGAAGCACGCGGCACCCTGTATTTTGAACCGTTGCACATTCATTACATGTCTCTTCGTAACGAGGTGGTGGAAATGATTCACGTTCAAGTGGCTGAAACGATTGGTGCCGGAGGAGACTTGGTCAAGTTTGGTGAAGGCCATACCATTGTCACGTTACACTTCAAAAAGACATAAAAAGGGGGTGGCCAAGGGAGTGTCCCAATGACAAGATGCCCAAGACAAGAGTGCGTCGAAGAAGAAGAAGAAGGCAACGAGGGGGTTTATTCCCCCTGGCGGCCCTCATTCCAGCCTTGATCGCTGGAGGAAAAGCTGTGGCGTTGGGTGCTGCAAGTGGTGCCGCGAGTTACGGGGCTAAAAAAGGGTTGGAAGCCGCTTTTCGGAAAAAACGACGATGACGGTATAAAAAGGGGAGTCCCATGAAGCCCAAACAAAACGTTTATCCCTGGTGAAGAAGGCACCATGCGTGGGGGAAGTTTGACACGATTTCGAACCGACGAGTGGTATGATCAACAAGGCAAAGGAGTGATGACGGATCTGATGCGTGGGGGGTTGCAAGGTCTTATAAGGACGCGAAATCCTTTAAAATTGCCTAGTAATATCAAGAGAGGCTTGGAAACGGGTTTGACACGAGGTATCAAACGCAAAGCCGAAGACGTCCTTAAAAAGGAAATCACCAAACAAGCCAAGAAAGCGTTGAGTCATAAGAACGTGAAAGACGCCGTGCGTGTAGCCACTGCCTTATTTCCCAAACAAACCAAACGTGCACGTGATATTTTGGGAGTGTGAACATGGAACCCGTGCATTCACGACCTCGACGGATTCGTAGTAATCGAGGGTTGTCTCAATGGGGAGGACTGTATCCGTTTTGGAAACTCATGCGACGACAACGTGGTGGATGGTTAAGTCCCGAGGTGATGAGAGTCCCCGGGTTTGATTTGAGACAACGTTTAGCACGACGACGACGACGCTATAAAAACCCCTCACGACGACGACGGGGTACCACTCGACGACGTTAAACATGCCTGACGTGAGTACACAAACCGCCCCGGCTCACGAGCGTTCCGAAGGGACCGTTAACCCTGCCTTACGGATTTTCAAGGTGCCACCGACCGACATTAGCATCAATGCCTATCGCATGGTCACCATCCAACCCACCACCACGGGTATCAATCCTATGGAATTCATCATTCCAGGGTTGGACGATTTTGTGGATTTGGGACGCAGTTACTTTACCATGGAATTGAGTTTGAAAAAGGACGATGCCGGGAACTTGGTGGCCAATCAGAAATTGTGGCCCGTCAACAATTTGGCCCATTCCATCATCAAACAAATTGACTTGCAGTTGAATGGCACGTTGATCAGTCCACAATCCGACACGTATCATTACAAAGCTTACCTAGAAACCTTGCTGAATTATGACCGAGAAGATGGCAAGACCGTGTTAGGACCCCAAGGCTGGTACAATCAAGTGGATTTCCCACCCGAATGGACTGCCAACAATACCAACACAGCAGCGAATGCTGGTGCCGGACATGTAGACTACCAGAATCTCCCTCCCAATCACAAAGGGGCCTTGGGCGCCATGAAAGCTGAAGTGGCCAAGTATGCTGCAGGTGTCACCCACAGTCTAGTGTTTACCCCCCACTTGGAAGTCTTTCATACCGGCAAACTGTTGGTGCCAGGCATCGAAATCAAGATGAAATTTCATTTCAACGGCCCCAGCCTGTTTTTGAATGGAGTGGGTCTAGCTGGCCGATTGATGGAAGGGGATGTGAAACTACGGTTTCATCTCTGCCAACTGCGTTTGAATGACGCCATCTACCAGAGTATATCTGAAAAAAGACACAATGAAGGCCAAGTGGCGGCTTACCCGACCGTCCGCAGTGAAATCCGGACCTTCAGCATGCAAAACAACCTGGTCCGCTTTGATATCCCGAACCTGTTTCAAAACAGAATACCTGACCGATTGATTGTGGGGTTACTGGACAGCCGTGCCTTCAATGGAGATGTGACCCGAGATCCGTTCTGTTTCCAGAAATTTGGTCTGACGTCCATTAAACAGATTGTCAGAGGAGAAGAATACCCTTATGAAACCCTCCAGTTAGTGCACAACAATGGCACCCGAGATAATCTAGGCTACTTCCGTTTTCTGCAAGCCAGTGGTGCTTGGTGTAAAAAGAAAGGCAATATGGTGGAACTAGAAGATTGGGGCCAAGCTAAAAATTGTACCTTGTTCATGTTTGACAATGTGGCCAATGGATGTGCTGACAGTCAAAACCTCAACCCCAAGCAAACGGGAGATTTACAACTGGTGTTGGAATTTGGAGCTGCCCCCGGTGTCAATATAACCGTACTCGTGTATGGAGAATTTGAGAATTTGCTGGAGATTGACAGGAACGGAGCCGTGTTGTATAACATTTACCAGCACTGATGGAACATGTGGCCTTGAATAATGTGCAGTTGGATTATTTAGCCCGAGACGACCCCCAATTGAACCCTGTCTTTTACGGGACGGTGGCCTGTGATCGTTTACCCAAGAGTCCTGTCAAGACTACCCCGCAAGGGTACATTGTGAATACCGACCCACACGATCAACCCGGACAACATTGGTTAGCGGTGTGGACGGATGGAAAGGTGTGTGAAGTCCTGGACAGTTATGCTTTGCCATTGGATACGTACGTGCAAGCGACCCCGTTACGAGATTGGATTGTCCAACATTGGAAGTATGTAGTGACCAATGGCAAGTCCCTCCAAGCCATTTCAAGCAAGAGTTGTGGTGATTACGCCTTGTTGTATTTGAAAGCCAAAGCCCGTGGACGGACCTTGCAAGATTTTTTAAATGAGTTTTCGGATCATGATTATGTTAGTAATGACCATCAAGCCGGTCAACGCCTTCAACAATTGATTGTAGGTCAAGAAGCCAGATGGTATCAACTTTGTTGTCATCCGTATCATCAATGTAATGCTTAAATAAAATTTGTTGGAAAAAAGTGGTGTCGGAGTCGTAGCTCAGTGGGTAGAGCCTTTGGATCCCCCCTCGAATACATGAGGAGGGTCGTGCGTGGGTTCGAGTCCCACCGATTCCAATAAAAAGGTGCCTTTTTTTTTCTAAGGGTAGTTCGTCATCATCATGCAAACGGGGAAACCGTTTCGTTTTCATACGCCTTCCTCTATCTTGGTGGTGGGTCCTTCGGGATGTGGGAAAACCGCGTTTACGGAAAAACTCTTGGTAGACAACCCGGACTTGTTTGAAACCCCACCGACCCAATTGCATTATTGTTATGGGGCCTGGCAAGATCGATTTCGAAGCATGCAAGATCAAGGGGTGGTGTTTCACGAAGGGATTCCCGATCATGAGGCCTTAGTGCAATGGTTTCCTGAAGGACAGGGGGTCCTGGTTTTGGATGATTTAATGGACGAAGGGAGTCACGATAAACGCGTGTTGGATTTATTCACCAAACATTCGCATCATCAAGGGGTGACGGTGCTCTACTTGTGCCAAGACATGTTTCCCGTGGGTCGCTATGCGAAAAGTATATCCCGCAATGCCCATTACATCGTGGCGTTCAAGAACCCCCGAGATCAATTAGGGGTACGCAATGTCATGCTTCAATCGTTTCCGACCACTTGGAAAGACACGTTGGAGACGTTTCATCAAGCCACCACACGACCGTATGGGTATTTGGTCTTGGATTTACATCCCGCCTCCTCCGATCAACAACGTGTGTTGAGTCACCTGTTAAAAGACGAAGGATGGACTCGCACCTATCAAAAACGACTATAAAGGCACGACACCCCATTTGAACAGGAAAAAGAGCGACCATGGCCGATGATGACGATGACCGTCAACCTCCGCAATCGTACGATACCGTGTCCCCGGCCGGTGTGGGGGCGGCCAGCGGCAATCAAATGTCCCCAAGCGCCTGGCAAGATTTGTATTTCACGGGAGACCAAGGCCTTCTCGACGCGGCCATGGAGGAAATGCACCCTGATCCCCTCTGGGAGTTTATGGAGTCCCTCCCCCCTACCGGTAGAGATGGTGCGCCCCCTGCCCAGGCCTCTTCCCCTGCTGGGGTAGGAAGTCCAGGAAGTCAATCATTCCGTAGCATACAGACCACCCCGGAGTCTTCTGGTGCTCGAACCCCTGCGAGTCCTCCTAGCGTACCTTTGGCAGCGGGTGCTCGAACAGCAGCGGGTGCTGGGGGTAATGGTAATGGACGTGGTGGTGGACGTGGTGGACGTGGTGGTGGACGTGGTGGTGGACGCGGTGGTGGAAGCGGTCGTGGTGGTGGTGGTGGTGGTGGACGTGGTGCTGGTGGTGGTGGTGGTGGTGGAGGTGCTGGTGGTGCTGGTGGTGCTGGTGGTGCTGGTGGTGCTGGTGGTGGTGGAGGTGGTGGTGGTGGAGGTGGAGGTGGAGGTGGTGGTGGTGGTGGGGGTCGTCGTGGACGACGACCGAGACGAATACGAGGACGACGACGAAATACCCCCACTTCCCCTTTGACACTTGCCTCCAATCCAGCTACCCCTCGAGGATCTTGGACATCTGGGAGTTCTGGCCGAGCCCCTCGTACCTTGCGTCAAGCGGATTTACAACGACGTTTACGGATGCTGTTACAAGATCAAGAACAGTTGGCCCAAGGACGTGAAATTGCTAATGTCACCATGACCAATAGCATTGTCACCAGTTATAAACAAGGAGGAGCACCGAGCGTACAAACCTCGTCGTCCCGTGTTTCGCCGTGAGGATGAAAACCGTCGTGTCGTTATTGAATGGATCAAAACAGCATGGTCTTCCCTTCCCCCCAGAATTATTACAACGCATGGATTCCTTGTATGCCTTTTATCATCAACAATGGTGGTGTTATCGAAAAATGTTGAATCATTACAGGTGTATCAATGCCTTGTTCAATGGTATGGCCTTACTCCTGATGGCTGCCGGTATGATTGCGGGTCCCCTTTTGGAAAACAGTACGTTGGTAGCGTGTTTGGCGGCCGTGGGCACCGTGGTCAAAGGATGGAATGATTTTAAACAATACCGATTTAAAGTGACCATGAGTCGATTTGCGTTTACCACCTATGCCAAAGCCTTGACCGAATTGAAAACCCATGTGCGGGGTATTCCCTTGGAGGATCTGGAACGATTTTTAATCAAGATGCAAACCTTGGATGATACCATTGTGGATTTCACCCCTCCGTTACCCAAACGATGTCTCCAAGATTACCATGGTCATTTTGTGTACCAACCCTTGGAAGCCCTATGCTATGTAGACGGATGTCCTCGTCCCTTGAGACCTAAAGAGTATTGGATCCATAAAAAGCCGCTCCCTCCTAGTCCCACACTCTTAGAACCATGGCCGTCCAACGACGACGACGACGCCGAAAAAGGAAACAACGAGGAGGGGCTTTAATGCGTCGCAAACCCCGTTTGGTGGATAAAATTGCCCATGGCATGAGTATGTTTCTATCAGGCCCAGCCCCTGGGTTTGGACTGGCTTTAGGCAAATTAGGCGGTCAAGCCTTGAAAGGCATTACCGATAATGTAAAACATTACCGACGACAACGAGGTGGGGGTTGGTGGTCCGATTTCAAACGCAATACCCGTCAAGGTTATAAAGAGACGCGAGACGTGATCAAACAAGACAAAGCCCTTCAACGTCTATTGACGGGTCAACCATGGTGAGGAGGAGAAGACGACGCCGTCGTCAGCGAGGCGGTTTTTTAAATCTATTGGTGCCCGCTATGGTAGGATTGGGGAAAGCCGCGGCCTTGGAAACGGATAAACGTATAAAACGCACGATTCAAAAAGCCAATCAACGGTATCGTCGTCGTCATCGATAAAGGATGCAACGTCTTCGACGTCAATTCCCGTTTTTACGGTCCATGTTACAAGAAGCCAATGGTTCCAAACGTCAAGAATTGTTACAACATGCCAATGCCGATCAAATCAATGCTGTGAGTGAACTGGTGTTGAACTTTTTAAAAAACAAGATTCCCGTCACCCCACCCATGCTGGCTAAACTTCAACCCTATAAAAAGGTACTACGTGATTTGGGACGTCGTCGACATTCCGTCAAAAAACGTCGTCAGTGGTTAGTCCAACAAAAAGGAAGCGGGTTGTTTCAAGGACTTCACGAGGTGCTATGTCAATGTGTTCGTTAACCCTCCCTACGTGGATGACTCTATTACAAGAAGCCAATCGGGCCACCGACAAGTGGAAAGACGAGTGTCATTATTGGAAGCATAAATATCACCTGTTGTATCGAGAGTACCAACACATCTTGAGGGCCCGTCTTTGTAAGAGTTGCCGTGACCAGGAAGACGGGGAACTTTGCTCCGACTGTAGTCAACGAACATGGACGAGGTGTACATGATTCCCCAAAAGGACTTGGAACAACTCATTCAATATTACAAAGGAGAACTCACCGAAAATGCCTTGTTGAACAAAGCCGCCACGCTCGCCGCCAAAAAACATGTGTTATTAGCCAACCCCCAATTACCTCCCGCCCTGGTCAATGCTCAAACCAAACCGTTGAGTCAAGAATTAATCAAGTTAACCAAACGCATTCGTCAATTTCCTGGCGGGGTGGGGGTTGGTGCCGCGGGTGCCCCGGGTGGTCCACCAGGCGAAGAAGAAGAAGAAGTCGGGGATTTGGTGACGGGACCCGTGGAACAATGGTTGAAGCGCATGATAAAAGGAGGTCCGTCGGCTCCCAAACCCACCATTACCCCTGCTACCAGGGAAGGCGCGAGAGAACCGAGACCTTCTACCAGTCGAGGAGAAGAGAGACCTTCTACCAGTCGAGGGGATATCCGATCGCGTTTAGAAGCCGTGCGAGAACGACGCAAGGCCTGGGAAAAGCATTTAACCGAAAGTGGTGCCGCGAAAGGCAAAGGCAAAGGCAAAGGCAAAGGCAAAGGCGTCTCCCGGGAAGTGCAACGATTGAAACCTTTACCCGGTTGGGAAGATTGGACCAAAACCAAACAGCCCCGACGGAGACGTTTGCAATACGACAGTGAATAAAACATGCCCACCAAGAGGAGAAGGGGTATTAAACGGAAACGCCCCCGACGAGGAGGGGCCTTGGATGTACAAAAATGGATTGCGAAAACGGGGAAGGAATTTCATTGGCCCGGTTATCAGTACATGGGACCTGGCACCCATTTGGCTAAACGTCTGAAACGTGGGGATCCCGGGATCAATCGTTTGGACCAAATTGCTAAGCAACACGACATTGATTACAGCCGTGCTAAGAATTTGCAAGATAAATGGAAAGCCGATACCAAGATGATCCAAGCCATTGATCGATTACCCGGCAAGAAAAACAAGACGGAACGGGTGGTCAAGAAAATCATGCAAGCCAAGAAACGTTTGAAATTGTAAACATTTAATAACATGTTGAGTAAAAAATGAAAATGTCACATTGTTATTCTGCAGTTCGGTAGTCTTCTGTAGTTCGTGTTGAGTCTCAAGCAGGATTGGCGAGACAAAACCCATTGTGATGTAGACAATCCAGATAAAATAAAAACAATGTCACTTGTGTCATTTTGATTGATTGATGAGTTGTCAAGTTCATTTGTTCTCTCACAAATACTGACACGGATGTTCTGCCAAAATACTGAGACGAGGGGGTTAAGACATTAAATCAAACAATAAATCCACGCCCTCGTCGGATGACATGTCATGAACGAGGTCTTCAGGGGGCAACAATGCCTCCACATCAAAATCCTCGACATCGTTCATGACCTGCTGCCAATCATCGGGTGACATGTCTTTCAATAACTCCTGCAAATACGAAACATTCTCCCAATCAGGGGAGTCCGCAACTTGCACGCCCCCCGAATCCAAATCAAACAGAGTATGAGAGTCCGTGGGCGGTCCGTTTGTATCCACAGATTCCTGCGTCACAGGAATGGATTTCAAATAATCCGTCAGGGGGATGGTTAATGTCAAAGGTCCTAAAGCCTCCATTTTCTCTCGAGTTCTCTTTTTCTCCAGCAGGTGGGCTCGACGACACCTCTCTTTCTCCCTCAACACCTCTCGATGGGTCTCCCGATATTGTTGGTCATACCCCAGGCGCTGTTCCGGATTCTTTTCCCGGTAGCGCCTTTGGGCTTCCGCCAGCTGGGCTCGATGGGTCTCCCGATATTGTTGGTCATACCCCAGGCGCTGTTTCGGATTCTTTTCCCGGTAGCGCCTTTGGGCCTCCGCCAGCTTGGCTCGATTCCTTTCCCGGTAGCGCCTTTGGGCCTCCGCCAGCTTGGCTCGATTCCTTTCCCGGTAACACCTATCAGTCTCAGCCACGCGCTCTGGATACCTTGCCTTGTAGCGCTGGCGGGCCGCCGCCACCTGTTTACGACGTTTGTCCCGGTAACACTGTTTGGACACCGCGATGAACTCTCGATTGTTTTCTCGGTACTTTTTTTTGTAGGCGGCCACTTTCTCTGGGTGTTCGGCCCGATACCGTTTACATTTGGCGCTCATTTGGAGTACCTTGCTCTGACGTTTCGCCAGAAACCGTTGTTGAGTGGCGGCTACTCGGTCGGGATGCCTGGCCCGGTACCTCGCTTGAGCGGCCAGTTGCTGCAGTTGTTTTCTCTCAAGGTTGGGCAGTTCGTAGTCCTCGTCGTCGTCGTCGTCGTCGTCGTCGTGGGGGTCATAGTCGGTGTCGTTGGTGGAGTCATCGTCGTCGTCGTGGGGGTCATAGTCGGTGTCGTTGGTGGAGTCATCGTCGTCGTCGTCGCTTTGATGGTAACTGACTGGGGGTCTGTGACGACGACTGCGGAACTGTCTTACGCGGGACATCGGGCGATGGTGGCGGTGCTCGGGGAGGTGTGGTTGGCCGCTTAAATTTGTGGTGCCAGTTGGTCCAGCAATAATCCAGGCCCTCGATGTACCAGTCACAGGTCATGTGAGGGTAACAATATTCCTCCAAACGAACGGCCTCTTCTGCTCGGCGTTGCTGCGCCTCTACTTTCTCCGGTTCCAGTTGTTTCAAACGTTCAGCAAACTCAGCAAAGGTTTCCTCCTCCTCCTCCAACTCCCTCTTCACTTTCTCCAAGATCTCCTCCACTTCCAAATCTACTTCAAATTCTTCAAATTCTTCAAAGGCTTCCAATAGCTTCTCATGACCAGCGTCCATTTTGAGATGACTCACCTCGAGGGTCGATCTGTTTTATAGTCTCTCATTCGTTCCCGTCATGCACCATGGACCCTAACTAGAGAGGGGGGAGGGGGGTCCCCCCACCTCGTCCCACCCCTCCCTAGGGCACCCCCTCTCAGGGGGGCACCCTGTTTAGTGATTGGCTCCTTCCCCTCCCACGTGACCTTTTGGTTCTCTATAAAAACAGAGCCCCGATCTCCAGTGAGTTCATCTGATCATGTCCTCTCGCCAAGATGAGGAGGAAGCGGGGCCCAGTGGCCTCGCTAGACGCGAGATCATGTCCTTGCTTGGACTAGAGATGTCCGATTCTGAGAAAGAAGAAGAAGACGAGACGACAACAACAACTTCCTGTGTGGGACCTATGTTATGTACCGAAGACATACCGGACAGTGATGAGATTTGTGAAGAGGCCTTGGATCGCTTCGAACGCCAACGTGCGTTTCAAACCCATCTTCTAAAACAAACTGGGGGAGGTTTGGATACCTCGATCGGAGCAGGAACGTTTGACTTTGAACTCCAACCCTATGTCAATCGTTTGAGCAACCGTCTGGGAGTGCGTGAACGTCATTTCAATACCCAGTTACGTCAAAGAGGTAACTTCATTCCCAATCAGAGCATGACTCGAGCTCTAGAAGAGGGGTTACGTCGCGCGGTGAATCAAGTGTTGACCACCACCACACCTCCCCTCCACGATCAAGATCGCCTGTACTTTACTATCGCCTCCAACAGACTCCATAATAATTTTCAGGGCTGGGGATTACGTGCAGGAGAATGGCGCCAAGGCGGCGACCGTGTCGAGGCTTTATTCCAACGTTTAGCCCAAGCCCTCAACAGCAACGAACAATTTGAAATGGACGACTCCTTTCAAGTCTCCATTACTCAAGTCCATCATGCCCCTCAAGGAACCGGCAAACCACGCCAGATCAAACCCGGACACCAGCCTCTACGAAATTTAATACCCAAGAAACGTTCCATTATCCAGATCCAAAACAGGGATGATCTCTGTTGTGCCAGAGCCCTCGTCACTGCCAAAGCCAAAGTGGACCAACCCCCGAAATGGTCATCCATTCGACAAGGTGGGAAAATCCAAAAAGAACTCGCGTTGCTGCTTCATCACGAGGCCAACGTGCCCTTCGGCCCTTGTGGCTACGATGCCTTGACCCAATTCAGTACCACTCCTTCCCTGACCGGTTACCAGATCCTGTTGGTGGATGCCGACCGTTCTTTTCACATCACCACCTTTGGTCCCCTTCAAGACAAACAATTGATCCTGTTGCACGAGAAAGGCCATTATGATGTCATTACCAAGTTGCCAGCCTTTTTCGGATCCAGTTACGTCTGTGCCCATTGTTGGAAACCCTATAACGTGGAGGGACGTCATCGATGCAACAACAAACGTCATTGCAGGGCCTGTTGCCAAAAAGAGTGCCCTGATTTCCTGGAGGCGTACCCTCGAGGTCAGAAAGCCACTCAACGTTGTCAACAATGTCATCGGGACTTTTTTGGAGACACCTGTTTCCAAATGCATCTCGTCAAGGACCACGCCGGCAAACCCGTGACCAACCTAGACTCCTCCGTCTGCTTTCGGCGCCGTCGCTGTCCTAAATGTCTAATCCTACTTCCTGCTTGCCACATTGACAAGCATCAATGTGGGTATATTGACTGCCCCTCCTGTCATGAGTACGTGGACGGTGCAACTCATCGTTGTTTTATTCAAATAGCCACTCAAGACAAGAAGAAAAGAAAGAGGAAACGGTCTGGAGGGCCTCGCGCCAAACGTAGGGTGGGGGTGGATGCCACACCCGAGGAGGAGGAAGACGACGACCTCCCACCCCTTCATGTCTTCTTTGATATTGAAGCCATGCAACCCCAAGAACAACACATCGCTAACCTCGTCGTGGCCGAAACCGAAGACGACGACCAACCCGTGTGTTTCCCTGGCAACCATTGCGTCCGAGATTTCCTGGAATGGTTGGATACCTTGACACTCCATGATACCCGCCAAGTTAATGTGTTGGCCCATAACTTCCAAGGGTACGATGGTTACTTTATCATTCATCAATACTATCATGATAACAGATTGGTCGAGCAGCTCCGGAACGGGTGTAAACTCTTGCAAGTCCAACACGATCGTATCCGCTTCATCGACTCTTTGAGTTTCTTCCAGATGCCTCTGTCCGCCTTTCCCAAAACCTTTGGATTGACAGATGTCTGCAAAGGGTACTTCCCCCACAAGTTCAATCATCCAGACCATCAAAACTACGTAGGCCCCTTCCCGGCCCTCGATTACTACATGCCTGAAACCATGTCCCCCGAAGGCAAGCAAGCCTTGGAAACCTGGCATCAAGAGCAACGCGACGAGGTCTTTGACTTCCGCAAAGAACTGGTTAAGTACTGCAAATCGGATGTACGTCTCTTGAAAGAAGGATGCTTGACATTCAAACGACTGTTTGAAACGCTGACGGGCTTCAACCCCTTCGACCACATCACCATTGCTTCTGCTTGTAACCGCGATCTACGCATGAATCGCATGATCCCCAACAGTATTGCCAGTGAACCCGTTCGTGGGTGGAAGAACAATATCAACTACTCCAAAGTGGCCCTGGAATGGTTAACCTGGTGTGCCCAACAACAACAGACCATTCAACATGCCCGTAATGCCGGCGAGTATTGCATCCCTGGCACTAACTTCCATGTCGATGGTTTCGATGCCAGTACCAACACCATCTACGAATTTCACGGGTGTTTCTGGCATGGGTGTCGTCGCTGTTTCCCCATTCGTCACGAAAGCCATCTACGTCACTATGATCGAACCATGCAAGATGTCTACGAGACCACCCAGCAAAGGATCCAACAATTTAGAGAGCTCGGATACCATGTCATAGAAATGTGGGAATGTGATTGGTCCCGTCTCAAAGACACCTCCTTGGACATCCGAACGTACCTGGGGACCCTTGACTTCACAGAACCTCTCAACCCCCGTGACGCTTTCTGCGGGGGTCGTACCAATGCCGTGAAACTGTACCATCGTGTGACACCCAATCAACAAATACATTACATTGATGTGACCTCCTTGTACCCATGGGTGAACAAGACCTGTGTGTACCCCAAAGGCCATCCTCGTGTCATCTTCAATCCGGGACACACCGACATCACCAAGTACTTTGGCCTCGTCCAATGCAAAGTCCTGCCGCCACGTCATCTCTACCATCCTGTCCTGCCTTACCGTCATGACTCCAAACTGCTTTTTCCTCTCTGTGCTGCCTGTGTGGAACAAGAGATGGCCAAACGATCCTTAGATAGATGCGCAGAATGTGTGCACACCGACGAACAGCGAGCCCTGACTGGAACATGGTGTAGCCCCGAATTATCTAAAGCGGTGGACTTGGGGTACGAAATCCAGTACATCTATGAGGTCTGGCATTTTGACGAGACGTGTGAAGGACTCTTCAAAGACTACGTCAACACCTGGTTGAAAATTAAGCAAGAAGCCAGCGGGTGGCCATCCTGGGTCGGTGAGGACGAAACCAAACGCCAGCAATACCTTCGAGAGTACTTCGAACATGAAGGCATCCAATTGGAGTACGACAAGATTAAGAAGAATCCGGGGTTGCGTACCCTCGCTAAAATGATGCTCAATTCCATGTGGGGCAAGTTTGGACAACGTCTGAACAAGACCCAAGTCCAAACATTTGATGACCCTCAAGCCTTCCACCGTTTTCTAGATACCAGTACTTTGGAGGTACGTCACGTCTCCGTTATCAATGACCAATTAGTGGAGGTGCATTACCAGTACCAAGACGAAGACATCCCCGTGTCACCTAACCTCAACATCTTTGTAGCCTGTTTCACTACCTGTTGGGCCCGGCTCCGACTGTATGCAGCCCTGGAACAGCTGGGGGAACGTGTCCTCTACTACGACACGGACTCCGTCATCTACTGGACAGACCAGAATCAATCAACCCCGGTCTTGGGCGATTACCTCGGCGAGTTTACGAGTGAATTGGACCCTGACGATTTCATTGTGGAATTTGTGTCAGGGGGTCCCAAGAACTACGGGTACCAAACCCAAAAGGGTCACGTCGAGTGCAAGGTGCGAGGTTTCCGCCTTAACAGCGAAGGCAAAACCCAATTGAATTACAACATCATGCGTCAGAATGTCCTGGACGAAATCCAGAAGCCACTTCTACGACCCCGCCAAAATCAAGTCGTCATGACCTACCAGATCGTGCGCGATCCCAAACACTATCAACTGTACACCTTCCCCGAGTATAAACGTTACCAGCTGGTGTATGACAAGAGAGTCGTGGATCCTGTCACCTTCCAAACCCACCCTTATGGATACCAGTGAGACTCTTTCCTAAGAGTATACCAAGTCGTTGCCGTTCCTTGCCCATTGGAAAGCTTGCGTCATGTTTTGACTGCGTTTTTCGTCGTGGTGAGAGCCCATGAAGTCACCTTCACGTTCATTTGCCACATCGCCTGTGCATCGCTATCGTCATCATCTGTGATTTGTCCCTTGGAATCTTTACCTGCTTGCTTGCTTGCTGGCTTGGGAGCCATCAATGACATCATCTTGACCGAGCCCATGACGTCACCTTCCATCCTTGGCTTCATCTTGCAGGTCCCCGGTCCGGAGTTGTTGAACGATTCGGTTGTCCTCATAGTATTTTGGGTGTCTACCTCTTGTGAAATGGAACACTCCTTTTGATAAAGGAACACTCATCTCAACTCATCTTCTCAAATGGAACACTCAGCCCATATCAAAAGGAATACTCATCATGGAACACTCATATTATTAAAAGGAACTCAAAGGAATACTCATATTATTAAAAGGAACTCAAAGGAATACTCATCATGGAACACTCATATTATTAAAAGGAACTCATTAAAAGGAACACTCATATTATCAAAAGGAACTCAAAGGAACACTCATATTATCAAAAGGAACTCATTAATAGGAACACTCATATTATCAAAAGGAACTCAAAGGAACACTCATATTATCAAAAGGAACTCATTAATAGGAACACTCATATTATCAAAAGGAACTCAAAGGAACACTCATATTATCAAAAGGAACTCATTAATAGGAACACTCATATAAACATCTGTGGTTTGGAGTAAACTTTATTGAAAGGAAATCTTTCCACAGTACCCCATGCGAGCAACATGCATTTCCACTATTTCATCGAAAACCATATCGTCTCCTCCCTTAAGAACTCAGCGTCGCAATGCTTCTCCTTCCCCTTCGGACATGGAACTCTCATCATCTGCTTCCCCTTGTGACATGGAACTCTCATCCTCTGCAAGCCATGGATTTTTACATTAAAATATTTTCTTTCCAACTTATAAATGCCTTTTGCTTGATGTGCCATATCAAACCCATATCAAATCCATATCTGGGCCATATATGGGTCACCCCCGTTCCCAAAATTGGACTTTGGACTTTGAGCCCGCGTTTTCTCAGCAGTTTTACTTCCCCTTGAGCCCACGATCCATTTTTCCTACTCGCCAGCGGTTTCCCCTTCCAAATCACGTGACTTCCGGTTGCATGAGCCTGCGATCCCTTTTTTCCTTACTGGTCAGCGGTTTCCCCTCTTAAAAACACGTGACTTCCGGTTCCGGTTATGAAGTCATCCTTACATCAAAACGAGGCTCACTTGGCCCAACGGGCTTACATTACTACTCGCATTGGTTTGAACTCACTGGGGACACGCCCTATCGGTAAGTTTCGTGGGAGACAAAAGATATGTTTTTGTCGTATGCTAATTTCCAACTTTAACAAAAGCATCATTGTTATAAACTTTTATAGTGGGTGTTTGTTCCGAGGCAAGGCCGAGGAATTTTAGACCCGATAAAACACTGCTGCTCGTTTATTTAACATTACCTAGTTTCAAAAACTACGCAAATGAATTGCAAAACTGTACTTGTATGCATGTATTTCTCTTTAAAATATCACCACCCTTCAGTGTCAACGAGATGCACGTGGACCATGTTAGCAAGTCATCAGAACAGGTCGCCTCGCATTTTTAATGAATTTTGTTTATTTTTCTTCATAATTAGCACCAATAATAATGTAATTCAAGACATTTTAATATATTTTTTTCAATTTTGAAGAACTCTGTTGGAACCCACATGTGCACACAACTAAAGGTAAAAATGGTGTCTGGTGTCGAAATACACTAGAAATAGATATTTTTTGAAATCCAATAGAATGATCTATCTGTACTCGCAATGACCGCGATGCACGATTGGCCGAACGTTGCCTCCTGTTGGGTGAGATGGAGTATATTGTAACTTCATATAGTTTATTTCTACATCTTCCTTGGTTATCTTGCCCCGTGAAAACAGTGTGTCAAATAACTGAGGTCAAGTTATCAGACCACAGTTAGAAAAAAAACCTTCGTAGAACTCTCTCGTGAAAACAAGGCATTGGTCCCCATACTGCATACTTATACCGATTAAAATTATTATTTCTAAAAAGAACTTTCGAAATACCGAACGAATATAGGTTAGAAATCTGCATCCCTGCAAAGCTCTGACTGAACGACTTCTTCAGTATCTTCAGAGGTATTGAGATACCTCTACCGCGAAACCGGGAACAGAAATAATACTGATTAACTTAACTTATGCAATTTGTGCAGGCTCCCTGTTATGCAACAATGGACAAACTAAGTGATTTCAATGACATTTTCAATAGGGTTTTCCGATTTAGCGGAATCGGAAAGACTTTTTCCGCCTTGCTGGCTAATTGAGGATGAAAATGTGTTGTTGATTCAATTTGCACAATGCATTTTCAGTTATTCTTGTCCATTTTCTATTGAGATACTTGACAATAATAAAGCCTTTTTAAAGCAAATACAATAGGTTGCCTCGATTTCAAAACAATTCAAAAACTCATTAATAATTCATAAGCCCCATGAACCTATCAAATGAGCTCACGTGCAGAGACTTTATATCTAATTAAAAACACTCCCAATTAGTATGCGGTGTTTATCAGATACAAAGTCAGTGCATGTGACTTAATTATGAATATTAATTATCAAAACATAAACTGACACAAAAAATGGTGACTGAACATTTCATCTGATTCTTTCAAGTAATTTTATTACATTACACAGTGGATTTACGTTTTCAGTAGTCATTAAACGGCTTTCGCTATTCTCTTTGAAAACATCGTAAGTAAACAAAAGTGAAGCGACTATAACGTAACTTCAGTATCCAAGTGTTGAAATTTTGCCTTCACCTGAGACCACGTGGGTTCCACAGTTAATAAAAGAATCTGGTTATGAAGCTCAGCAAAGTCTTTTGTTTTATGTTTTTGTTACCGTTTTTAGCCTTGACCGTGCACAAACAACAATAGGTTTGAATTTTGTATGAGCAACGAACCAATAAAAATGTCACTGTTAAGTTATTCAGCCATAGGGTGCGAACGTAAAACAAAAGATTGTGCACGGTCGTAGAACTTTCAACATAAATTGCAGCACCTTTGCTTGTTTGTTTGTTTTTCTCAGCACCTTTGTTTTGGCCTTTGAAACTTGCAAGGTTTCATAACCAGTCCCTCGAGTAACTATGGTGGGTTCAGTACAGGCAATTTACTTCTCGTCGTTCTCTGTCGCTCAACAGAAAAATCATACACCACTTACTCACTTACCAAGCGAGTTGTCTTTAAAATAGCTCTGTTTGGCGGGTTCCCCTTTTCTTCTTCAGAATTTTCGGCTCTCAAAACGTTTGACAAAAAGAAGCGATGTTGACTCCTTCGAAGCCAGAGCACGTATGAGACAAAAGATGTTTTTGTCGTATAACAATTTCTTCCTTTTCAAAAGCGCATTGGTTTGAACTCACTGGGGACACGCCCTATCGGTAAGTTTCGTGGGAGACAAAAGATATGTTTTTGTCGTATGCTAATTTCCAACTTTAACAAAAGCATCATTGTTATAAACTTTTATAGTGGGTGTTTGTTCCGAGGCAAGGCCGAGGAATTTTAGACCCGATAAAACACTGCTGCTCGTTTATTTAACATTACCTAGTTTCAAAAACTACGCAAATGAATTGCAAAACTGTACTTGTATGCATGTATTTCTCTTTAAAATATCACCACCCTTCAGTGTCAACGAGATGCACGTGGACCATGTTAGCAAGTCATCAGAACAGGTCGCCTCGCATTTTTAATGAATTTTGTTTATTTTTCTTCATAATTAGCACCAATAATAATGTAATTCAAGACATTTTAATATATTTTTTTCAATTTTGAAGAACTCTGTTGGAACCCACATGTGCACACAACTAAAGGTAAAAATGGTGTCTGGTGTCGAAATACACTAGAAATAGATATTTTTTGAAATCCAATAGAATGATCTATCTGTACTCGCAATGACCGCGATGCACGATTGGCCGAACGTTGCCTCCTGTTGGGTGAGATGGAGTATATTGTAACTTCATATAGTTTATTTCTACATCTTCCTTGGTTATCTTGCCCCGTGAAAACAGTGTGTCAAATAACTGAGGTCAAGTTATCAGACCACAGTTAGAAAAAAAACCTTCGTAGAACTCTCTCGTGAAAACAAGGCATTGGTCCCCATACTGCATACTTATACCGATTAAAATTATTATTTCTAAAAAGAACTTTCGAAATACCGAACGAATATAGGTTAGAAATCTGCATCCCTGCAAAGCTCTGACTGAACGACTTCTTCAGTATCTTCAGAGGTATTGAGATACCTCTACCGCGAAACCGGGAACAGAAATAATACTGATTAACTTAACTTATGCAATTTGTGCAGGCTCCCTGTTATGCAACAATGGACAAACTAAGTGATTTCAATGACAGTTTCAATAGGCGGAAAAATGTGTTCCATTTAAGTGAATTTTCCGCTAAATCGGAAAACCCTATTAGAATAAAAAGATGGTTCATCGCGCCTCTTTTATGCTCAGAAGAAATGTGAAAAACATTTAATTGCACGTGCACAACAATGCCGGGCAAATAGAGCCACTTAAAAGTCACAAGCGAGTTTGCCCTTTTGCCAGCGGTGCCTGTGCTCGTTGTGCCAGCCATGACCACATCTTGGCGCACAAAAATAACATTCGAGTGTAAAACAAGCACAACAAAGGAATGTCATGGAGGAGAAATCTTTTACAAAATTCAATCACAACCATTACGTCCACACCATGAACCTTTACAATACAAACAATATACTGGTTAAAACGGAACATACAAATAAACACAAAATGCGATGAAATATTGCTTCAGAGAATGTCGTTTTACCTCCTATCACTTTTCTCCAGTATGTTAAACGCCATTTCCCCCTGTACATTTGCCAAATGGCGATTAATGCCGCAAACAAGAAGGTACAGCGTCTTAGGAGGGCAGTGTTCCCCCGGGGGGGGGGGTACTCCCATATATAACCTATATAGGTATGTGCCGCTGTGAAGGGTATGGTTTTCAAGCAGTTTGGTCTGGGATAGGGTATAGAAATCAGTGAGTCTTGGTCTAGGATAGGGTATCAATTACCGGGAAACTAATGGGTGGTGTGAAAATTTAATCGAATTAATTAATGGGTTTGAAAAACTCGGAAATATAAAATATAAATGAAATCGTGACAATATTGTTGATCGAGAGATGGTTTTCCATTAAAAGCACTGTGTGGTTATATTTCTGATGGATAGCTCGAAAATAGCTAGTCTGGGATAGGGTAGGGATTTTTGGCATCTAGTCTAGAATAGGGTTGCAAAAACGACATGAACGTGGTCTGGTATAGGTTAAGGGTTTCAGAGTCCCAGCGGCACACTCCCATCAAAATTTTTCCGAGTACCCCCCCCCCCCCGGGAGTGTTCCCCGGTCAGCTTCGCAATTCACAAATGAATTTGCAGAGCCGGAAGTTTAAACTGTTTGCGGACATGTGCTCGAGTGGGACTGACAGGTCATCGACATTGGTTGACTCAAGTCCGTTGCCTCCAGCTGTTTCCAACTGCGCTTTTAAGTTCATTCTCGTATTCTGCCAGGCAGTAAAAACGTAGGAAATTTCTTCTTCTTCAGTTTTCGGAGGACGAAAACAAGCTGTTGCCATACTCACGGCTTGGCAGTGACTGAAAATTATTAATAGTTCTATTGTCTCATGCACTCTCTCCTGTGGGACGTACAGCATTTTGGCATTCATGTCCAATTACCGAATCGCATAACAATACTTTGCATTCAATTTATTGTTTTCATTTGACAAGTAGGATAAAATATTCGCGTCCGATCTGTATGGGCGTTTACAATGGCTCGCCATTGTAAACGCCCATACAGATCTCCCGCTCATATTTTATCTACTACTTATTACACCCTGATTAGTACACTTTGTTTCACGGGTTCATGAAAACCACTCTAATGTTAGTAATCAAGGGTTTTGAGTACTCAGAAAATTATTAGTACTCTCAAGCTACAGTACTTGTTGGATTTCAACTGTAAGAGCACCAGTCATGCAGCAATAATAAATTATTTTAACCATACACATCCTCCGACAACTCTTGCATTAATGTGAGAGAAATAATCATTTGTAATTTTTAAACAAACTGCCCTTAAAGGCACTAGAATCTTGATGACTGGGTTTGGCCTTATGATTTTGCACTCAAAGGACTGGTAACCAAACACAACATTTTTATCAATGTTTAATAAACAGTTAATAGGAAAATTGAAATTTAATGCAGTTGCATTTATCCATTCACTCCTGGAGTCACACACTCAAACAGAAGTTTCAAGTGAACTTTATTTTTGTCCCACTCAGTAGATACATAAAATCATACCAAATGTAGCAATTACAATAACTAAAAAACATATTGATAATGATCATGATGTATACAAAAATAAATTAAAATTCTTTGAAAAATAACTTTGGAGTTTTGATTTCTAGGATCATGACAATATGGGAAAAACTGAACTAATGAATGAGAAATGTTTTGTACCCCCCCAAAATGACGACATTCATCACATGTACCTGATGTAATTGCAACTGCTTTAACTACAGTGTATGATGTTAACCTATCTTTTTTAAAACTAGAGAAAAACATTTTATAGAGTTCGGTAGAGTGTAGAGGAGCAGTGAAGTGTAAAGGTAGATACCAACCACACTTCACTGATACTGAGGCGAATATAACTGTTTTTAATGAGTATATACCAAACCAGGGGATAGCCAGCACCAAATAGTTTTTTCCCCCCCGAGGAAAAAATTGCACGCAAAATCCAGAACAATGCTGGAGGGTGAATAGCAGATAATATCCTAAGTCTGTGTAGCAAATCAGAGGGCACAAACAATACTACCCACTGGTTTGGTATTTATTGTTTCTAATAACTGCTCATTATCCTGTGTAGCCTGACTCAGATGTTTTGACTCCAAGAACTTTTGCTCTGTCTCTGTCCCTAAGGGAATGGCAGCAAGGAACCTGGGCCCACCCGAATCTGACTACATCTCAGAAAGCACAGTGATGATTGCTGTCCAAAGCATATTATTGTACTTAGGCTAATTGAGAAAGCCAGCATCAAGGAGCTAACTGTTAAATGAAATTTTGGAAAACCACCTACAACTGTAAAGAATAAGGTAAACCAATTTTTTGGTGTTTGGGTAATGTGCCAAAGTAAGCAACAAAATTTCCTACGAAAAATCTAGCAAACTAAATGGTGACAATTTGAAAAGAGGATTATTACATTAAGGTGAATCTGTGTAAGTCAAAAACTAGAAAATAATCTAACACTGAGACAGAAATCAAGGCGAAAACTACAATAGAAGAGACAAGGGTGCTCTTTCGGGGCTTCACACCAAGTTTCCTTCAAAAGAGATATCTGAACAAGTAGCCAAAAATTCTGTCCTGACAACAATGTTCAAGTTCTGGTTTAAAAAGCGTCAAATAAGACCAATCGTTTTTTAGTGGAACTCGTTCAAGTGCACTTCATACTAATTTTATCCAGTCATCAGTAGCATGTGATAATCCAGAATCTTTCTCATTTTGTGTTCAGTTGTCTTTCACAAGGATCTGTTTTGTAAAACATGTGGTCTGTTACAAAGACACAAAAGAGAATGGCTCAATCGCTATTGGATATTCACTGATAGACCTTTGTCCTTAGAGGGGAGAATTTTTTGATTTACTATTTTTTATAAAAATGATTATAATTATTGTTTTCCGATTGGCATTATTTGGCTGTTTCCTTAAACGATAAGATGACTCATCCGTGTTTTCCATCAGCAATAATCAACTTCACTGCACCTTGTGGATCTATGCTGATGGCAAACACGGCCTTGTTATTAATGAGAAAGACTGAGAAATTCATAAAGGATCACAGTAGCACATATAACCTTGTATTGTCCTGACCCTTCTGTCACTGAACGTAATTATGAAAATTAATGCAAACAGGATTTAAACATTTTCCTAGTCATATCAACATATTCCATCATCATTTTGGCACTTATGCTTCTTGTTTACAAGCTACCACAATGACAGTTGTCACAACAATATAATTGTATTCACAGCACAACGTTTAAGCTGCACGACACAGTATACATTAGGGGGTGTACCCTTAGCTAAGGGGGGTGGGTGGCAATTACCCTTAAAAATTCCTTCAAAAAATGTTCAATTAATTCTTGCAAGAAATAGGCAACTTAAACTGGAAGGAAAAACGAAATGGTGCAGAGAAATTACTGCCAGTCCCCCCCCCCCCCAGATTTCCACCCCACAGTTTTTAATAATACATTACATTTACTCCATTCCTATGTCCTTTGTCCATAAATTTGGAACTTTCTTTCTACTCTTAACAGTCCTAATAATTCCCTGGACTATGAGTACTTAAATACAAATAAATATTACATAAACCCCCCACTACAACATTAAATATCAGTTCTAAGTTTGATTGTCTGGGACCTACAAACTCTGATCAGAGAAGCAAAGAGAAGTAGGTGTAAAACAATAAACGGCATCTGGTGATTAAACGTCTGCTGCATATGGACAACAAACACTTTGAACAAGGTCACATTCCTTTGCGCCACCATAAATCTGGATTTTGCTACTAAAACCTCGATTTTCAGTTCTTTTTCAACAACAAAGCAATCTTACATTGCCATCTGAACGATCTACATACCTAGATTGTACAGCTTGGTGTCTAAATGACTGTTTGGATGGTTTGGTCCAGTTACCAAACTTGGATATTGCGTTAATTAAATCACTGAATGTATTCACCGAGACTCCACCACAAACAATGATTTTTCCCTCAGATAGCATGAAAGTCCAAACAATCTGGATTAAGATCTTACTAGGAAAAATCGACAAAGTAAAAGGAATGCAACTATAGTTCATGTAATTATAATCTCACCATAATTCCCCTTTTGTACATTAGTTTAACTCATGGCAAGACCAGTTTCTATATAATTATGAACTGTTCCCCAAACTAAAATTTCTTGGATATCTTCTGTACTGTCTTGCGATAGAAACCTCTTCAAAGCACAGTTTGATTCTTTGATCAGCCAATGCCTAGAGCTATGGACTAATGAAACTTCCTACCTACAATACTAGTTACCACTAACACATTTTTTTGTAGCAACGATTCCCGTCTCTTTGCCCAGACAAGCATTTAGACGAAGAAAAAAAAAGAGTCTTCATCAACTGCATTAACGCGGCTAAGAAGACCAATATTTTTTTCGATACACACTGCCCCATCTAATACACTGCCCCATCTAATGTCACTTTGGTAATTACCATATCATCTTATATAACAAAATCTGGTGTGATTGCAAAACAGTGATAAATGGTAAGGGCATAAGATCCATTTTCCAGCAAACTTGAAACTTAAACAGTCTAAGGGGCAGAGGAATTACCATTGTTTCTCAAAAGCTGATAGATTTCATAAATATGACGGACTGAATAACTTCAGTTTCAAGACGCTTGGAACATAAAATTGAAAGAGAAAATAAACCTGTATGTGTCTGACACATGACAGTAACAACTGCCTACTAAATACCAGGATTTAACGCATCCTCAGGCGTTTACATATTCCTAAAATAGTGATATATCCCTTTTAGTAGCCACAAAGAACAGGAAACCAAGAAAAACCTTAAGTTAGTTTAAGGACTGCTTACTGCTCATGACATCTGACTCACTGAATGCACAAATCAGCTATAGTGTCTCTTAAATTGCTTTAAACTAAAACATTCTAACTTTACTTAACTTACAATTTAGCGTTTTTGTTAAAACTTAATGACTTAAGTCTACTCAGTGGATTGCAAATGCCTTATGGTAACAGACAATAAACACATTACATTAAAAACGTGCATTTTTAGAAAATACTCTAATACAAAACTACCGGTAATTGAAACTCATCTCAAGACATTTCATGCTCTTGAAATTACGTCAAATGCCTCTAGAAAGGTCACAACCTACAAAGGCACACTTTAAGCAACCTGCATCTAAAAAACTGTATTATCACAACCAATGACCTTTCTTTGTATACAATAAAACAAGGTTACAATAGTTATTGATTACACCTTGAGTACGAGGGACTAATCGTGACTGAGGACTAAAACCATACTTTATGCAGACAAAAATTGTTACAGAGAACTATGGTTAGTCTAAGACTCGTCGCAATGAGTTTTTAATTGTAATTCCTGATCAACCTGCTCTGTAAAATATTAAGCAATTTCTGATTTTGTTCAATTTCGACAAGAATAACAGTCCTTTCCCTGGTGTTGCTCTTTTTAATCGAGGAAAATACAATAAAATTTCACTGTCAATTATTATATGTGTAGTGGCAGGAAGAATAAACCACTAGTGTCAATTACTTTTTTTCTTTCAAATTTGTTAAATTATTGTCAGTAGAAATATATCATAAATTAGATTTCCAGCTGTAATAGTCTTCAATGCATAATTCAGTGTAACATTTCTGTGCAAACTGACCCCTCCTTCTCAAGTTACCTGTAAGGCAGTGTCAATACCAATGTGTGTTCAAGTAAATATGAATACCCACCCCACGGATGGTCATTGGAAATTCTGCGGGGGGTGGGGGGTCTCAATGGCCAAAATTTTAAAAGGGAAGTATCAAGCTAAACTGGAGTTTCTGGAGGGGTGGGGTGGGGGTCAAAGAAAAAACGATCCTTGAGGGAGGTATGGATATTTTCTGGAACCACACATTGTGCCCTAAGAACAAGGCAATATTACTTACTGTAAGACATAACCCTGCTCAACAGAAATCCATACACAATGAACAGTCGGACTTTTAAAGGCTTTATCTTTTGTTTAACTTGACTAGAACGTTTGCGCTTTCTTGTGTGTCTGACAGCCTACTGTGGCCCGAGTTGAGAAAGACCTCAGGGACGTTAAAGATGATCCAACACCTTGCTTTACTTCAAAAGTCTTTAATAGAAATAAAGAGAAAGGTTTAAAAGCAGACAGGTTTGAAAAGGGACACATACAATCTATACAATCTGTCGAATGCAGTTATTAATCGTGGGTTGTACGATTGTTAACAGTCTGTAAGATGCATAATTATCTACTGCAAGTGATGTGTTTCACAATTAATGACTACTATGTACCACTTTTTCATGATTAATGCAAAAATAAATTTTAAAAAAACACTGAAAAAATAGATGGACACCTGTTATAGACTAAATAATGATTGTGCCACATTTCTGAAATGTGTTCCTTGTTTTCAAGGTGGAAAGTGACAATTGCACTTACGTTTGAAGAAGTGATGCACAAAATGTCATCAAGAGGTACTAAAGCACCATAGTTGGGTGGGCACGAGAAATACTGAACCCCATCCACTGATCCACTATGATTACCAACTGAAAACAAAAGCAAGAATCTCTTTACATTTCTTTTACTATTAGTAGGAAGAATTGATCACCAATCACCAAAAACCTTATTTTTTTTAAATATGTAAGTTTATTTATTTAGCCACTGCACATGTATATACATATGTATTCATACTAGCTGTCACTTCATTGTGTTGGCTGACACATTTTTTGCAGTGTAAATACCGTAAAGATCAGCTAACTAACTAACTTACTTACTACAAAGTGTAAAACAGTCTGGCTTTAACAGGAAAAAGAAATATGTGGCCGTTTTTTTGAAGAATGCTGCAAAACCCAAATTTTATAACAAAGACATATTGCCTTTTCTGTGTCATCTGTAAGTATATCATTACAGCTACAGTCAAAGCTCTGTAAGTGACCACCTTGGGAATTCAGAAAAGTGGTCGCAACTAGAGCTGGTTGCTTAGGAGATTGGGCTCTCGTAAGCAACCATGTGATAAAGCAATAGAGGGTGGTCACTTACAAGAACTTTTAGTGGTAAGCATGGCGTCAGTTGTTGGTCACCAATAGTATTGTAGTAATATTAAATAGTTCATTATTGCCTATCACAGAAGAGTTTCGCAGGCATAAGTCAACGAACCATTAACCCTTAGGCTATGTACCACTCTAAATTTGATCAAGAACTGAATGCTTTTATATAAGTATTGACCCAATGGTTGCTTACACAAACAAAAAAAAAACAACAACAACAACAAAGGAAAAGACCAGTTGGTAATTCACAAAAGTGGTCGTGGCCGCTTATGGCAGCAGTTGCCGACAAGAGCTTTCAATTACAGGGTTTATAATAAGTGACAATTCAAACGGGGTTTTAAAATGCAGGTTGTAACTACGGCTGGTCATTTATGAGAGTGGTCGCAAGAAGAGCTTTGACTGTACCTATATTATTTTATTCACCTGGTGAATCTAGGTGAAGGCCAATGTATGGCTGCTTTTCCCCACTGACTGGCCCAATGTACTTAACTACACCTAGGCACAAAACAAATTCCATCAGCGATAGAGACCAACAGCATAACAACATATTATTTTATTACCCTCAGCCCAGTATCTGAGAGTTTCAATCTACAGTTGAACCCGATAATTATAATGAAGTGCAAGGGACTGGGAAAATGTGTTCATTGCAACAGGGGTAAGTTATATCGGGTTCTTTTCCATACATTTTACTACTACTAGGCTGAAAAATATCGTTCATTATACCTGAGTCTTCTTTATACAGGGGTTTGTTTTATTGGGGTTCCAATGTCCTGAAGACCTAACCCAAGGTTTCTCAATAACTTGTTCATCAACCATTACATAACCGTACACGGGCAGGACTTGGAGAACGGGCAATTTTTACTTTGCCGTCAGGATGGGGTCTAGTAATACCCGGTTTTTTTTTTTCATGGTCACTTGCCCCAGAGCTCCGGTTTTCGCTCGGCCAAACAACTACTCGTAGTCTCTTTCACTACACAGGCTAGGGCCTGTATCTTTAATGCTGTGACATATTTTACAGCCCAAGGGGAGGGACAACAACGGTGGGGTCTAATGCCCCTGGAGTCTTGCTTGTTTCTGTTTTGCAACACAGTGCATAGGGCTGTAACAAACACCCTTTGGGTTTGCACATAACAGCATACATCGTTTAGAACACCTGTAAAATGTCCTACCTGTAAGATGACTTCGAACAACAACATGGTCACCAATACGTGGCAAAATCTCTGATCTTATGAGGGAAAAAAGAAAATTGTCAGTTTCACTCTACAGTATCCTCTGCACGAAACTCAACCAAGCTTTCAAACACGTAAAAACATGACTACAAAACAAAACTTTGCAATAAATACTACTTAGAGTAAGACAATTAGTGCTTGGAAAGCAACTCATCTGAGAGCAAAAATTTAAACAACTGTTGCAGAAGGAGTCAGGTTGAGGTAATCAAAGTAAGAGGTTATCTGTGCAAATTTCTTATGCATTTCAGCTGTCAGGGGTCCACTGTTAGACAAAGAGTAATGAAATCACTACATTTTAAGCAGACACTTTTCCTGATCAGAGGGGTGATCAGCTGGAAAAGATTAAATAGAAACAGGATGGACTTACTGCTTAGGAGATTTCTTGTCTGTTGTGTGACTTGGGTCACACAGTACTGTCACACTTTCTTCCCAGAGGGCTCTTGTGCATCCTGCACACTTGCATTGTGCATACATTTCAACAGGTCTGATTGGCTGACGTTGAACAGGTTGATTCTGCAAACAACACAGTGCAAGAATAAATTAATATTTAAATTAATATTAATTGCACAGTGACGAATAGAAATAATAATATTATTATTATTAATCACAACGGTCTACTGGTAACAGATCATTGAACAACAGGCCACTATCATAAAGTGTTCTTCAGCAAGGCAGGTATTGTTGCCTGATTAGCTCACTTGGTACATGTAGTTTTGCTGACTGCAGTGTAGGAGATTGGAGGTTCAAATCCTGGCTAAAATACCAACTAGGGTCTTAAAAATTGGTACACTGTTGGTTCTATCATCGAGCAGTGATCTCACTAGCCTAATCTCTAAGACCTTCTTGTACTTAGACTTAAAATGGAGGATATCATAGAGCCCACAGTAAGACACTAAATTTTCCCATAAGCAGACACCCTTGGGACTACATTCAAGAGAGGTGTCCACTTCTTGGAGGTAAAAAACAGTTTTTGTTCCTGGCTGGATCTATGACTGAGTATCAGCTTACGAGAGCTGTCTGCCTATGGGGGTGTCTGTTAGTGCAGGTTCACGTGTATGTGCAAAGACAAAGGAATGTACTCCCCAGTATCCTGGTCTGACTAACTCACTTTAAGCGTGGGTGGGTTGAGTTCATAAATGGACCAATGGTGGCTAGTATTTGCACTTTAAACCCTTTAAGTCCCAAGAGTGATCAGCATCTAATGTCTCACAACATCGCTACAAACAAAATGGTCATGAGAATGAAGAGATGATCACCAAAGATAAATCATCTTCAGTTGATACTTAAACAAATTTTCCCAAATTGTGCCATAAGAAATATATGGGGACAACTGATGAGAATATGCATGATGATAAAACTGGGGCTTAAAGGTTGACATGCTGACTTCCCGTGTACATTTGGATGGCTGTTTGATGTGTTAAACATTTTAAATTAAAACTTTACTAAAAACTTACAGGGGCCACTTTAACTGGAGATGAAAAAGGTCTGAATCCTTTCTTTCGTTGCTGTTGAGTGCAACTGTAAAGGAAGAAAATGCAGTTCAAGATTTACAGCCACTGCATGCGAGGTGCTCCTAAAATACTGGTCGTATATTCTCCCTTATCAGTGGAATCTGTTACAATAGTAAACCTTTGAAATTGCGAAAACATTCTCTTAACCAAGGCATATCTAAATGGATACTGACTTCCCATAAAAGTACCCCTCCACATTGAGGTGCAGGTCAGCTATCCATAGCTTGACACCCTGATCCTTCCTCAGACCAAAAATTAATACAATTTATCATAATTTTTCATACCCTAGTGCAATCTCTAGCTTTTCAGGTCAAAATCATGGCCATTAGGCAAAACATATCCTGTTTCAGGCCGAAATGGCCAAATTCTGAACTCTGTTAGAGACCAAAATTATCAAACACTGTACTCAGTGGCTCTGGGGGGTCTAAATACCAATAACGCTTATGAGGGTAACCCTCCAGCCTGCCTATCCTTTTGACTTACTTCAGAGGTTTTGACATCAACTCTGATATAAAAATACCAAGGTGTTGAACCAAATAGAGTCAAGCCGAGTGCCAATACCAGCAAAAACAATTTAACTGAAACCCCAAAACGTACCCTTTTGGTTTGTTATCCAGTGTTTGGCCTGGGAGTTTTGCATGTGGAACATGTGGTAATTCAACTTCTGTGTTTATCGACCCCTGCAAAAGATCAGAAATTTAATCACAGAGTCAAAACTATTAGAGTCACCTTTTAAAGCTAAATAAAACACCAGTTCAGGAAAGTGCTACTCAGTAGCTTTCATTTGAACAGGCAAACTTCAGGATTCAATCCACAGACTTAAATGTTAGAACCACCTTGTACAGAATAATAAACACTACTACAGGAGAGTACAGCTCAGTAGCTTTCATTTGAACAGTCACATTTTAGGATTTCATCCACTCACTTAAAAGTTAGAACTAAGATTCACATTTTAAATGATTCTAGGTTTGAATGTTGGAGAAAAATGATTAATACTATCAAGGACAGTGATAGGAAAGACAAGTTCTGTATTAACACTTTGAAGTTGTATAACATCACTTTCAAAACTGGAACTTTGAGGTCATGGACTGTTGATTAGAAAAAAATATATTTATAGCAAACTTCCAAAATAGGAACTTGACCAATGTCTTCCCAATACGGACCGAACAAGCTAGTTTCATAAAGGATTTATTATTATGGCTCTTAACAAATTTGCGAACAGCAAAGCGTATTTCTGTCAGTAAGTACGCCAGAAAAATGAAAGAAAGGAACAAACGATTTTCATAGTGTCATTTTTGTAGAGGTTTTTGCCAAAATTATAGGCAAGAAAGCAAGAACAAGCTTTCGACTTCATACAAAACTGTTCTCTCTTCTAAAATTTTCCCAAAACACAATTTAGTGAGATCTTTTCATGAGCAGTCCATCTTAGCACTTGGTCCATATAGGAAAATTCGGACCGCTCATGGAACCAGTCAGAAAGCTCCTTTTCAGCGCGTACCAGTTCAGCCATATAATATACTACATTAATGCTACTTAATGGTTTGACACAATTAAAAAAGAAGTTGTTACACTCACTGCTTGTCTTTGTGTTGGAGGTTCTGGCAAACTACAAAAAGAAATTATTAATTTTAACATTTATTCAAACACAAAATATTAAAGTAGTGACACGAGTTGACTTCAGTACATCTACAGGTGAATTAAGAGGTTTATGTAATGAACGCCACAGGACATTGGGTTCTGACCAACAGATAATGAGATCCAACCATTGGGAAACATGCTAAGGTGGCGGATATGTTTTCAATGGTCATTTTCCTCACAAAGTGGATCAAACTATATATCAAAGGGGTGTATTTTAGTTCTTCTAGCTCATATCGTTGGCTCAAGGGAGATAAATGGATCTAAATACATGAGGTCAATGTTTCACATTTAAAGCCATGAACCTTGCACAAAATACATGACAGTTTGTACAAAAAAACTTACATATTTTTGCCTTTGCCTTGTTGATCTAGAGAAGCTACTGCTTTTGAAGCAGCAGTTTGGCTCTCAAGAATTATCTGCAAAATCATAAGTCACAGTTAAAAGAATGCTGCTTCCAGGTAACTAGTAATTTATACGTACAGGAAAATGAAGGTAAAAAGTACATTAACCATAAAATAATGGTCAGGAATGTCTTTGGCTTTTGGTTAGTATTGTTTCACTGACTTGAAGGGTTGGGTTACTTCTTCTTAACAGGAGTCTATAACACCATTCTAAAACACAACAAATGCCAGAATTTTATTACTTGATTAACACTGTGAACATGTCTAAACTTACTGGAGGGAGAACTGCTTTCTTCTTAAAAGACTAAAACAAAAGCAAAAAATTAAAATTAATTAACAACAACTTAAACAATCATACTTAATGGTGGCAAGGTGGTGCAGTAATTATGGTAACTGACTCAAGACAGTGCAATGATATACAACATCTGTGTAAATTTTATTCTGCATGAATTTCACACAAAGTCATTGACCTAGAAGAAAAATAATCTTATAATGGACTACAGGATTCCACAGGGAGAAGTGAAAGCAACGGCACTATGGTCTTCTTGGACTTGGAATTGCACATGCATCTTGATCTAATGTACATTTTGTCGGCAGCATGATAAACAATGAAATCCTTTAGGGCACATGTTTTACCCTCTTACTACAAAGAGTGTCCAAACCGAAAGTCAAGATGCAAAATATTGAAAAACAAACAGTACCAAGTGAAAGTGCTGCTGAAGACGTTTCCTTTCAATGGTCACACCATAGGAGTTCGTTCATAAACCTACATTAAAAGTTTTGATTATTGACTCTGGGAGTGAAAGGGTTAAGGATTGTTGTCTATCAGGTGTCCTTCGAACTCCAACTATCGGCAAAGTTTTCAGGAAGAAGTAGCACCAATATTATAAGCAACGTATCTTGCAAACAGACACTTTCTAGACCAAAAACATTTGATTTACCGGTAGTTAACCACTTATCTGAATAACATGCCAGTAAAGATGAAAATACTGTACCTCCAATTCATTCTTTACATTGAATAATTCATTTTTAAGTTGTACATTTTCTTCTTGTACTGTATAAAAGGAAACAAAATAAAGTCATATTTGGTACACAAAATTAGCAAAATAACAGGATTAAGAGTGAATTTCAGCTAAGCATACAGGAACAGACCAGTGAAGAGCAACTTTCAGTTGAAAAATTGATTTCTTTCGTTTTTTGCACATAAATAGGTATTACTACAACTAGAAACCTGACATGGCTTGTTTCCGCCAGGAGTGCTTTAGTTTCGAAAATAAATTGGGAACAAATCTTACATTTCAACCATTTTTCTTTGGCTTTCGTCATGGGATCCTGACAGGGAACAGAGAAAAAGAAAAAAATTAATTGATAATAAAACCCTCAAGTACAAGTAAATGACGCCTGAACTTGGTGTAAGATTTGCTAAGTTTAAATACCTCATTTTCATCTATTTCGTCCATGGTAACTGTAGAACAACCTAAAAAATTAAAATAATTTAATATTCAATAAGCAACAATTTTAGCATTTCAATTAACATGGTATAAGCGCAGATACATGGTTGTCAGTAGCACTTAGCATGTTGGACTTTAGATGGAAAAATGTAGAGTTTGTACATGACTGGGACCACAAAAAGAGTGTCCAGTCAGAAAAGGGGTCCGCTTATGGAAGGGTTGAAGGGGCACTGAAACCACTGATAAGCGTTTTTGGCTGCAAATTACCCATGTGGAAATGGCTTGCAACTTAAAAAAAAAACTGAGCCAAGTTATTTCAAGTTCCTCCAGATCATGTATCTGTGAAAAATAGTTCACAAAGGTATTATGGTTTGTTTTCCCTTCTTTAAGAGAAGAAAGTTAGATTTGACAATTAATTTCATACCCATTTCTGATGTGTCCTTTTTATGTCTCCATTTTGTATCAGTAGAAGAGAATTCTGTCTGGGCAGTTTGGTTTCTGGGACTCTTTACATACACTTCCTTCAAAAGAGGACTTGTGCTTCGGTTAACTAAGACTGGCTGAATCTGGTTTGCCTGTTGCAAGAAGAAGAACACAGAGGAACACTATAAATATCTTTTATAGTGTCCTTTGACAAATTTTCAAAAGGCATAAATGGCAACCCTATTGCAGCAAAAAGTGGGAAGTGGTTGCCCTGAAGCTTAATCTTGGAGGATTTTTCCATGAATAATTTTTTTCTACAAAAAAGGTCAAGCACAGGATGTCCAAAAGATCTTCTGGTGATGTTTGTCCCACCTATCCTCAACTGTAATTATCAAGAGCTATTTGGAAGCTGAAATTTTGGTCAAATGTGGACAGATAACCCACACTCGCTGATAAGATGCATACCAAGTTTACAAGCTTCTAATAGTAATATGGCTATATTTTACAGGATACGGTTTTTAAAAACTCACAAATTGATTCTTGAGGAAGGTTGATTTAGATAACATTGTTTGTTAACTAAATGCACAAAATCAACCAGACAAAAGGTGAAAAAGTCTCCTTTCAACTACATGTCATGTCTACCTACATGTACTTCAGCAAATAACTGATCTTTTTGTGGTACTTTTTTACCAGTATGTCTTCACTCAAGTCAGTTTCAAGTAATTTTACAAGGCAACAAATGACTTCATTCGGGATCGTAAAGAAAAACTTAGTAGTCAGCATGTAATTGGAAGGAATGGAACTGGATTGGACTCTTTCAAATGAGAATTTATGGAACTTTTACCAGATGTTCTTGCTCATAAGCCACACCCCTGACTTTGAATGTTAAATGCAGGTGAAAAAAGTGAAATCACTAAAATCATAAATGAAGGGCCCGGTGGAAAAAGGGCGTAAGTGACGATTTGGGGTTAAAATCGAAATTGCTCCTATTTAGCTGAACATTGGCACACAGGCTGGTTTTCATGTGAGGAACGCTGTTGCGCACTTATTTCTTGACCTGAGATCTAAAATTTGAAGAATTAGCGTATTACTTTTGCGTGAAAAGTTTTGTTGAACTGAACTCGCTCAAGTGATGCGTGAAAGATTTCTTTTGTTCTCTGCCTGAACTAAAACAAAGGAATTCAACCTGGAATCCGCAGTCCTGCTGTTTTCTTTGTGTCAGCTTCAAGCAAAAGTAATACGCTAATTCTTCAAATTTTAGATCTCAGGTCAAGAAATAAGTGCGCAATAGTGTTCCTCACATGAAAACCAGCCTGTGTGCCAATGTTCAGCTAAATAGGAGCAATTTTGATTTTAACCTCAATCGTCACTGACGCCCTTTTTCCACCGGGCCCTTCAAATTAAAATTACATATACATCATTAGACAATTAAATAAACAAAAAAATAAATAAATGACGCAAAACTTAAGTCAAGTCAAGATCACCTGCTACGAGCACATTTTAAGAAGGCCGTGATTTACAGTATAAAAAATTTTAGGAGGGTCTGGATTATGCAGTCACTAGCTACAAGGGATTATAAAAAAAGTGAACTCACCTTGTGCTCAGTTGTTCTCCGGCATGACCGGTTTGATCCGTAGGATGAGGAAAGAGCCTTTTGTGAGGACGCATGGCTAAGAAGCTCACTCCTTTGTAGGGAAACAATGCGTTCCAACCTGTGCATGGAAAGACAGAAAGTTCATAATAAACAAAGCTGGAAATAACAGCTGCACATCAGGCTTCATCAAAGCAAATTTTGTGAATGTCAGACTAATACTCGGACTTGGTGTCCATTTGCAAAAATTACATTTTTTGTTTTTAAGATTTTGTTGACTAAAACATTTGCATCTGAAAGCATTTGAAAGTCAGAAGTTACTTGCTCACACTGCAAGAGTGCAGGTAATTGCTGCCCACACAGGGCTGATACTGCAGCCATACCGATCCCTGCCCCCCTTGGGCATCCCATGATACTCATTAAAATTAATTCATTCTTTTTTGTGGCAAAGCACCATACTCACAAAAACAGAATAAATTCAGTATTATGGGATGCCCAGGGGGGCAAAATCAACATGGCTCCTGAACTGGTAACCAGGTCTATTCTGTTGAAAGACTCGATTTGTGGACTTCTGTAACACTACCTCCCTATAATTCTGTGTGTTATCAGTATCAAGACCTATCCAAGTTGAACCATGGCGGCCTTGCCTGAACGTGATCGGAGTATTTTGTTACCTGTTCTGCTAAGTTTCACTAAACAGGAGGTTTAAACAGCACTTAATGTTTTAAGGGGTGCACAAGAACGTTAATAAGGACAAATTGATAAGCTAAGAGTGGTTTGGGGAGCGGAGAATGTGTTTCCCTAGAAATATAAATGCATTGCAAGATTAAACATGGTGCTGAGTTTAACAGTTGAATACATTTATTGTATCAATCTAGTAAAATTTAGTAAGTTGCCAAACATGTTGACAACATGTACCTGCAGCACAGTAAATTTACCATAAGCCAAGACCTGACTTCTTCATTTAAGAGGATTGATAACTTTGCAAATGAGGTCAAGGATCAGAATTGGGACATTTGTTGTTCACAGAAAACGTGCATGATTTGAAAAACATGTAAGCAACTTAACAAAGCCCAAGGTGATAAAATCAGTTTGATCCATGGTAGCTGAAAATTGATATAACATTGTTAAGTGATATTAGGAATCAACGAAGAATTCATGAAAAAAAGGTTTTTACGACATTTGTTTGATTACTCATCAATCTCCCATCTCAATATGTAATTTGATTAGCATTGACCCACATAGATTGTCATCATTCATCAATGGTTGTGAAATTGTTACAGGTGCAATAACAGCACAATTACAGCACTTGCTCAACCAAGAGCGGGAACACCTAGTTCTAAGTTTCATATTTTTCATGGTAAGAAATTGAGAACATTGTCTCATTCATTTGAAAACAAATCTCAAATGTACCTCCGTTGGGAGTGGAGTCTTGTAAAGGAAAATGCCACTAGAGAGGGTATAATGGTTTTTGAACATTTTGGTCTGGAACAGGGTAAGACAAAAGGCTCTTTGATGTGAGGAACAGGGTGTCATTTTTTCAGAGTTCAAGATGAAGTTTGGTCTAGACTAGAACAGGATATGCATTTACTGATAAGAACAAAGTTAATGGTCTGAAAAGCTTGTGGTTAAAATGCACACACGTACTACCTTTCAGGAACTTAAAGAAACCCTCCCAAGTTGTTCTACTGGAAAATTCGCTGAGTTGTCACTTTCTTACATCTTTCTAACCTGCCATCAGGCGTCCTTTTTTAATATATTTCTTTAATGTGTGTGAAAGATGATGGCGATGGACGGGAAGGGAAGAAAAGAGAACACCTTCAGGACACAATTAGTTGATGAGTCACGAGTCTGGCCCACCCCTGTTACTGTGCCAATCAAAAAATGACTGATTTCATTTTGACATTTCTAATTGCATAGCCACCAATTGGATGCAAGATGAAACTGCAAGACAAACAAACAAATGGTCGGTCACGAAACTGCAACTGGCTCTTTCCTTGGAAACAGTTTGTGTTTCCTTGTAATCTTTTCATTATTACTTTGCCTTTCTTCTTTCCTTTTTAGCGAAGTGGAAATTTGAGCAATTTTAAAACGAAAGAGAGAGAGGTTCAAAACTGCAAAGTAACACAAAGCTGCTTCTAACCACACCCCGATTAAAAAAACAAACAAAAAAAAACCAAGAAAAAGAAAAACATTCCGTGGCCTATTGCCACCACATTTCCTGAGGTGTCTGCAATACTGAGCAAAGGCAAAATTAAATGACTAAAGACAGATATCTCGAGATATTCATGTTTTGGTTATAACGTAAAGGCAATTCCAACATGAACATAAAATTAATAGCTTTTAATATTCCTTTTCCAAGAATGAAGGTAGGCATGCTATGAAGCTTAATTTTGTTAATTGCAAAAGCAGTAATTTAACAATTTTTTATTGCAGATAACCCGTCATCTTAATTAACTACACACTTAAGTATTGTCTACAGGCTTTCTTAATAATATTATTTAGAATAGATAAAATCTTCAGGAAGCACGTATAGAGACTTAACCTTGATCTCTTATAAAACAGAAAAAAAAAACACTTTCAGATGTCCAATTTTTATTTTCTGGATAAAAGCCTGGAAGAAGGTTCTTGATAATGATGTTGGTTTAGAATAAAAATACCAACATGAACACTTCTGGAACACATTTAATGTCATTTTACAGGTATACTGTCACAGTCATTACTGTATACAATTGGGCATAATTGTGATTCCTAAGTAACTGGAGCATCACTTAAATGGGTTCATTTCACAAGCATCTTTAGAATTTGTCGATCCGTGTTATTTTTTGGCGCAATCCATCAATCCGAGGTTATTTTCGTTCAAATCCGGATCAGCATTACTTAAAAACTTTCCATGGTTTAAATATACTGCATATTTGTTTCTTTTTCTTCTACAGTATTTAGATTTTACCCGAAGTTTGCCGTCTTTGCTAGTGTTTGAGAAAGTAGCATTATAGCATATTCATAAATAGTTGCACAAGTTGTTCTGCAATCATAACTACTTCGGGACTTAAGTATTCAGAAGTTTTTTCCAACAGCTTAATGCTAGCATAAAAAAGTTGGACATTGGTGTGTTTCTTCGTAAAATTCAGCTTTGAATTATCAAATAATCTTTTAGCATATAATAAAACCGAATTGACAGTGTAATGATAAGATTTCCGATAATTTGAAATCCAAGTATCTGGTATGGAGTGTAAAGATTTTGTAAACTCTTTAGTTACATCACTTTGGCCAATCTTCTAGCTTACAGCACGCTTTAAAGTAGGCAGTACTCAACTTTCTTTAAGAACTACTTCGCTTATCGGCAAGTATTTTCCATGGTATCATCTTGGACCTTTTAAGTCCATGATCTTCAACTTTTTTATGACAATTACATTTATTTCTCGATAAAATGGTCACTGCAATCTAGTCATGGGCTTTCTGACCTTTCCACTTGCCAAGAAAGACGCCATTGCAAACTGTATTTGTTTTCTGGCTTACTACAGTGTTTCATTTGCTCGAGGGGGTAAATGTAAGCTGCATTCAGTTTATTGAGTCCCCGATCAATTTGTAAATCTGGTGTAACGGCCAGCAGATGTGATTACATAACATTTAGACCAAGGCCGATGGAAAATTAATGATCTGATCCACAATCCGAACTTCTAGACATAAAGAGTCCTGAATCCGGGCAAAAATTTTCAGCTGATCCGCGATCCACAGTATTTTTCAAATCCGCGGATTCGCTTAATTTATTGCTAAAATCCGCAATCCGCGGGCAAAAAAAGGCCAAATCCACCGATCCACAAACCTATTCACCCCCCTCTATTGCCACTTTTTCGTAGATTTTGCTATAAATCTAAGTACGTGATTTGATTACTGGTAACAGGACATCACTAATTATTGGTAACAAGATTTCCTGGTTGCCCAATTCAGTCTGTAATCAGAAGCTACAGTCAAACAAAATCAAACTCCTGCTATGCGGTCAACTGAATTTGTTAATCATTTGACTCTATGATTACTAATCAAGTTGGACTCCACTCAGTCCTATTCAACATTTGTTTATAAATTGAACAGTCTGGACATGCCGAGTGAAGTAATGACAAAATAAACACAGATAAATATATCTATGACCAAGAAATGTAATCTGAATCTTTAGGTCTCTTCACAAGTCAACTGAAAAACCTCACGAGGACACAATTCCTTAGAAACAAGGATGTGTCAGTAATATGAGCAGCATCAACTATTATTCACAGGCTCACACATGCTTGAAATAGGTAGCACACATGTTTAAAGCATTTTTGAACACCATTAGCAGTAATACTGAGCACTTACAGCTAACTATGAAGTTTCATAGCTTAGTGGTAGAGCTTTTGCATGGAATCGCAAAGGACCAATTTTTTTCAGCCTCTTATTTGCTACAACATAGTTGCTGTTTATTTATCAACAGTGATGATTTTTTCTGCAAATAATGTTAACAACAACTATGACAAACAATTACTCATTGCAAAAGGTTTCCAAAGTGAAAGTCGAAAACATCAAAAGATGCACTATCCAGCAGAGTGTCTTTAGGAAATTTCTGACAGTGATAAAATTGATGATGTTGGTTTAGGAAGATGGTAAGGTTGCTAATTCTACAGAGACATCAGAGAGGATTACTTAAAAGGATTAATTATCTATGACTGTGCAACAAACAAAATTCTGCAGACTACAAGAAGTTATCAGCATTGCTAAAAAACAGTGTTTTAGGAACATGCCCGGGGCACGATTTTTGCAACTTGAGGCATGTTTTTGGAAAGGAAACAGATACATTAAAATATTTCACCAATAACTGAGAACACCAACACACATGGCAAACCAACATTTTTCTACAGTGATTATCAACAAATGTTGATTTGAAAACAATCTGAGAACATTATCTCTACAAGGACATTTTTTTTTTAGAAAGGACTAACTTAATAAAAAAAGAGGCTTGATCAAGAAATAGGGAACATCAACAGATGCAATGAAAAGAACAGTCTCACTACCAACAGTGATAAATGTTGTTTTAAGAACACCCTGACCCTGACGATATTTTTTTGAAAAGGTCGGGCAGTTATTTTTTTTTCAGAAAGGTATGGTCAAGGATTCCTTTTGGATAAAGGTATGATCAAGAATGAAAAGTACACACGGCAAATCTCAAGGTGTGCGTAGAGGAGGCTATTAACAGAGAAAGAATGTGGTTTCTTCTCTAAAAATTGAAGAAAAAAGTTAGAAGACATTTAAGGACCAAAGGTCATTTTATTATGATTACCAGGTCGCTTAATTTTATGAAATTTTAAGCAGACGAAAAAGTCGAGTAGCCACCTGAGAAGTTCAGTCTTCTAATTCAACTTTGAAAATTTCTCAGCATTCATGTTTTGGACAAGAACTGTCTGGATTCAAACATCTGAACAAATTTAAAACACCCAAAAATTAAAATGTCCATTCTTTTGCAACATAGGCTCTTTTATTAAGGGTTTTCTGTGACATGTCTTCCAGCCTGTACTTTATTGTTATTAGCAGTGTTCTCCCTAGTTTTCAGGGTAACAGGTAAGTCAGTTTTTCAGACCGGTAAAGCAGCTCTCGGTTGAAAATCTTTTTCTACCCTGGAGTAGATATTGTCGTCATGAGACCCATAATGTTGCTGGCATGACACTAGGCTAACACATGTCTCGAAAACCCTTCAAAACGGTTGACGTTTGTAATTCCAGTCACCTGGAACGTATGAACGTACCGATAAACGTCGAGAAGAAAAGCAACCTAAAAAACGTACTGAGAAACACCTAGAAGATGAGACATACTCCTTACAAAGGCACAAACGAAGAACTTCGAGGAGCAGACAATAATAAGAGTACCTTACGAACAAACTGGAGCAAACCAACCTACGGATATGGACGTCAAGAAGATAACACTAGTACCTTACGACAGTGCTAACGTAGGGAGAAATGTTGAGGAGATACAACTAACAACATCTAAATTACGAATATACTAGCACACGGACAAACGTTGAGAAGATAATAATATTTTTCAAATGTTTTAATGTACAGAGAAATATCGACAGTCGAGAAGATAAGACCTTACACCACTGAAAGAACACACTATCCCATGGAAAATGTTGAGAAGACTAATACCTTAGGAATGTACTAGCATACGGAGAAACATTAAAAAGATACGACTAACATCTTACTAAGGTAGAAACGTGCGGAGAAACGTAGAGAAGATGAGACTATTATCTAACGAACTTAGAAATGTCGAGATGATAAGACTACGTCTAATATTGTACAAAACGCATGGACAATGAGAAAAGTTACTAATTAAACTAGACTTATGTGGTACGCAGTAGCCTGCGCCGCAGACGTAATCTAACGGTCATTCCCTCTGTGGCGCAGGGTAGGTACGCAGTACGACAGACATAAATCTTTTCATAATTCAATCCGATGATAAATCTTTCACGAGCCCAAACTGTTGGATGTTTCTAAGCCAGGCCTTTATCTGGTTCCGGCTAACCGGTAACAAGCGGTGCTACTAGCGGTAAATTTTACCGGTTACCGCCTGATAAGGAGAACACTGTATTAGCACCCATATTTATATTAACTGGAAGTACAAGAGATTCAGAACCTTAAACAAACACAACAAGAAACTAACAGCACCACATAGAAATACCCTGGTTGTTAGCTTTCGTTTTGGTCCCACCTTACGTTTTCACATAATTTAAACTTAGAATTGCAGCATACACAAGCTTAACTCAGACTTCAAGTTCAAATCTAGCAAAGGGAATTTGATACGACAGAAACAAATCACAGCCAACAAAGGCAGTGTCATATGTTGAGTTTCAGATCAGACTGAGATAGGATAACACTAAAGAAAAGCCAAAAATAACCCTTCAGTATGTCTGAACTGAAGATTGGTTTGTCTGCTTCAATAAATTCCATTACTAATTAAACCAACAACGGGCAGGGGGAAAAGATGTGCCCCTAACTCATTAAATGCTGTTTTTAACCAACTCTTTAACCCTTAAATACTACCTACATCGGTCAAAAGCTATGTCTCGTGTTTGAATTTGTCAACGGGTCCGTAGAAGTTGAGTTGTATGCTATCTATTTTCTGATTTTTGTGGAACTGTTGCTGTGCTACTGTTGAAATTATTTTATTCTCAACATTTTGCAAATTAGAGCATTGCCACCCTTGGGTAAAAAGGAGGTTAAAACTTTCATCCAGTGCAATTTTAGAGCAGGCAAATCATCTGGAATGTAATGAGACCGTGTAATGGATATCATTGTTGTTTTCAAAGAACGTCTATTAATATATATTAGTCTAAAGTGCACCAGGTTACAAAAGACTCTAAACATTGAAGAATTTCACCTTTGACCTACACTAGGCTTTCACAAGCACAGTCTTTCAGAGTACAAAGGACGGTTGTTGTAACAATAGATCAAGACTTTCCTTAGCTACAGACATGCATAGACAATATTGTATAATGATACTTCAGAGATTTTTGCTGATAAACTGCTCAAATACCAAAATGCACAAAAGAATTAACATTTGATCTTCATGTATATCATTCCACTTAAAAAGGAGTTCAGATAATTTTGTCTTGCCTTTACCAGATCCAAAATAGATTCAAATTCTAATTGTCTTATTCTTGAGATTATCATTTAATCTTTTTTAAAACAAAGCTCCATTCCATGCTCTCAACAAAACTCTGCTTAATACTTATCACACAGATTTTTTTGCCACAATTCCTCTTTGTAAAAAATTTCCTTTGAAGGTGTTTAAACACTACATAATATGATCTCAGGCACAAATGCATGCATTCATTCCCTCTGACCTTAATATTAGTGTAATTGCAAGGATTGTTCAAGCAACTCTAAGAAAAACCCCCAAAAAACTCTCAAGTTCTAGTCTCTTGAAATCCTACTGGTCTTGCTAATAATAGCAGCATAGCACTTGTTAGACAAGTGTTCCAGGCCTTGAAATTTAAATCCTTATTTATTTAAGCAGAAGAAAATGTCAAGTGTCCATCTGAGAAGTCCAGACTTCGAATTCAACTTTGAAAATTTTTTTATGCTCATAATTTGGACAAGAACTGTCTGGATTTAAACTCCTAAACAAATTTAAAGCACCCCAAAATTACAATGTCCATTTGTTTGTAACATAGGCTCTTTGTATTAAGGTCTATTAATTTAAACATTAAAAATCACACCAGTCTCACCAATAAAACAACTGAAAGTACGGCTTTCCATCTGCCACACTTTCGTATTTGTCAGCTAAAACAACTTCATGACTGTACTTCCACTAGTAATACTGAAATCGTTTAAACACATGTTGAATGGCTAAAAAATAATTCAGTTGGATGTTTGCTAATAATCTGGTTATATACTGCAGTAAGTATAAGCAAAATACTTTGACAAAAAATACGGTTGAAATAAAAAATTGCTCATTTACTAGAATGCTATGAAATGATTTACTGACTCTATTTTAAGTCCTTTTAGTGATCAAGGAAATTGTCCAAACTAAGTGGCATGAAATGAAAAAAAAATGTTGGAAAGTTTTCCGTCTAAAGTTTTATGTCGGAAAGAAAAAGGTCCAAAATTTTAAGAAGTCAAATCTTTGCTAAGCTTTAACTATTTTTTCAGCTGGAAGCAATGGCAAACACTGTTGGCAAATGCAGATGTCACCTTCTTTCCAAATTTCATGAAAACTTGCAAATCCACTTCTGTGTACTATTATTCATTATACTATTATTCATTCATTCTCCATCTTCGGGATAAATACAAACTCTCAATTGACCAGCTCCCAGTTGGCTTGACAGCTCAGTTGGTTAGAGCGCTGCACCCGTATCACCCGTATCGCAGAGGTCATGGGTTCGATTCCCGTTCAAACCTGAATTTTTTCAGGTTTCTTCTTTTCAACCGCTTCGGTTGAAACACCTTCACTGCGATGATCTACACATAATTCTATCTTTATCCGCAGTTCAAATATATGAATTTCATATATTAATATCCATTATTTGATCAGCTATAAACTTTGTTATCAAAACTGAATTTAAAGATGTCTGGTGGTGTTGTTTGAACAAGACAGGATAATCTAATTATTTTATGTTCCAACATTTCCCCAAACAAATTTTCCATTTTAGCACTGGTCATTACATAACCAACCAGTTACAGTCAAGAGACATTTGTATGGGGGAGTTCCAACCTATGACACCCCGTATGTCATTAGTTCATAGCCCTTTCTTGTGACACCAACACTTTTAATTCTCTCTTTCATAACTGCTTTTAAAGAGTTATTTTTTCCCGCACACATCTTTTTCAAAACAGGAAGCAAAAGCAGGAAGGAAGTAATAATTATTGTAAGCTGACAGAGTAACTCTGTCTACAGCTTTTCAATATACTTACCATAATTAAAAAGTCAACTTCTTCATTTAACTAATTACTGTTAGGTTATTTTTGCCCCCTCTCCAAGCATATCCTGCGTACTTAAACTGTAATCTGATAAATTTACCCTGTCTAAGTAATTCTTTAATTTACTTAGTTACTAAGTGAAGACTTAATGATAACTGATTGAATTTATTTCTGGCTCTTCTCAAGTGTATCCTGTGTACTTGACCCTTCCTCTCCCAAAAGCACAGAGATCAAAACTAAATAAAATTACCCAAATTGCATTTCAACTAATACTGAAAAACTAACTGGATCATTGTAAAAGACTGATAAAGAGCTTTCTTTTGAAAGATCCTACTTAAGATCATTTTTGTTCACAGATAAAAACGTTAAAGCCACATCAACAGAATGATTTGATGTGAAGATCTGGAAATGAAAGGGTCAAATCTGTTAGGACATGCAAGTGCAGACATAATTACAGTGCAGATAAGTAATGAAAAAGTGCTAAAACAAAAACTATTTGGATGGAAAAATTAGGAAAATTAAAACTGCTTATCTCCACATGACACTTACTCAAATAGCACTAGATATCCAGAATTTGTTTAATTGATTTTTATGGCTAAAATAGAGAAATTTGGACAAAAGACTCCAACACACTCAACCTGTCTACTGCCCACTCATCCTCTGAAATCTAGTAACACACATATAGTTTAAAATCAAGCCTGCTGTATATCACTCTCGTCCTTAAATAGAACAATCTTTGCTACGTGTAGTTAAAAAAAATACATTGCCAGTCAGAGATGCCCGCATCAGACTGCAAACATAGCCACGTAAGTGTAACTCCTGTCTGGTTGAAATAAATTGTTTTAAATTGCGCTCTGTACACATGACTTCAGAGAGATAATTTAGAATGTTCCTGGTAGAGCTAATCTAAAACTACCTTTAAATGAAACAAAGATGTATAAAATAAGTTTTTCTTAGGAAATTTTTATCTTTATTGTCTAGATATCCAGTGTAACTAAAAATATGAGAATATTAGCTTCTGCAAAGGAGAGAAATCAAACCAGTTGTGGAGTTAATTAGTTTTGGTTTGAACGTGATAGGCCATGGGCAAAGGTTTGAGTCAATTTTCTTGCCTTTAGCCAAATATCTTAAGACGTACAATGAGGGTCCAAGTTTTGAGCCTGTGAATAAAATCCTAATGCTGAGCAGCCCTAAATTAGTTTGACAATTAACTGGTAAAATTGTTCTGCTTTCTTACCATGTAAAAAATCAGTTTATTTGTAGTTCAAAGAGAGCACTTGATATACTCACCCAGTAAACTGATAACTGACCAGAAAGCTGAAATAACAGCTAGTGTGAGGAAAGGTTAGACATGGGACGGAGACAGACATAACCTTTAGAACCACCTTTAACAGCACAACAAACAGGGCCTGGTTTCTCAGAAGTGTCAATCCTGAGCTAAATTTGATGGTTTAATGATGTGGTAAATACCTGCAAACACTTTTGAATGCGGAAAACAAAAATCTTTGTTAACTTTTGAAGCGGGGTTAAACAATAATTGGCTCTTGACAACTAGGACCACTGCCATAGAAATGTACCATTGAATGGTCAGGTGTTATTTTTTCATCCACAGACTCAAACCTAAGTCAGGAAACATGATGAGCCATGCAGAAAAAGGCATAATCTCAGCACTGATCTTGGCAGAAATATGAAATATCATTAATTAAATATTGTGTGGTTCCAGAAAATATCCATACCCCCACCATGGAGGGAATTTCACTTAGGACCCCCCTCCTCCCCGGATTTTCCGTTTTTTGAAGTAAGCTGTAACCCCCCCATCCCTCCGGATTTTCCACAGTTTGTCAAACACCCCCCCAACCCCTCTGGAAAGTTCCGTTCAAGAAGCGAGAGTGTTAAAAATGAAGCAACTGATCCAAATTTAAGTGAAGCTAAGCCGTTCTGATTATCGTAGGACGTGTTTATACTATTTATTAGCGTTTAAAATAACGTACATAGTCATAGCTTACTCATAACATATTATCTGACCAATACCAAACTGTTCTTCTCTACGTCAAACAGATATACTAGGTAGCTGTAAAATTACCTTGACAAAAGCATGTAAAACGTTCGTTTTAATTGAAGAATTCGCTTGAAAAGACGCAGTGTTGCTGATAAACGTTACTTCAACATGAACGCGATCATGAACAAAGAAAACGCACAAACAAAATTAAGGGGAAATGATCAAAATAGAAAGAATAACGAATATTGAGTTCTCTAAAGTCGTTACCCTGCATACCAGCCCTCAGTTAAGAGCCCGTTACTTGAAGGTGCAAGAGTAGCGTATTTGGCGACACTTGTACTTCGCGATAAATATTCTCGTTGCTAAGCTTAGTAAAACACGACTTCTACGAGTCAATGAGATCGCGCTTCGCTTGCCAGTTGCCACATAGGGAAGTTAAAAAGGACGGACTGATTGTTCGTAAACAACTCTTATAATTAACGTCAATCGCGAAGACAAGCTTAAAATTTAGGTTCTTTAGACGACGCAGGCGTTTCGTCGAAGGATCGTGGTCTCGATAAGTAAATGTAACCACTTCTGGTACACGTTGCTGTCTTCTCGAAGACTGGTAACGAGTAATGGCGGCTACTTCTACGCAACGACGACGTTTATTTCGTTTCCGCCCCAATATCGCTTCCAAAGCGCCTTTGGGAGAAAGAATACCTGTTTTACGTTTAACAAAAGTGTTTACTTAGCAGTTAAACTAATTTAATTCCACAATAAAGATCTACAAATTCGGTAAGTAGTTATTTTCGAACTTTATCTGCAGCTTACATCGGAATGAATCGAAGTTGACCCTCTGGAAAGTAATTTATCCCTTTAACCCCCCTCTCCTCTGGATTTTCCTGGGCTTTTGACCCCCCCACCCCTCCAGAATTTCCAATTCCCTCCGTGGTGGGGGTATGGATATTTTCTGGAACCACACATTATTAACTGTAGTCTGGAATAGTAACGTCAATTAGCAAACAAAGATATGGGAGTGAAAAAGTGTGTTTTAGTGAACCCAGGGTGAATAGCAGGTCACAGGGTGAGTTGTTAACAATATTCACAACTTTATAATTATTATAAATTATCAGTAAATCACATACAGTAAATTAAATAAGCCCATCAGGTGTGCCTACTTTCTTTCCTTTTGATTGGTATAGGAAAAGCTATTATAGATGGAAATTAATTATTAAAAGTAACAGATACCAATCCAATAAACTTTTTTTTTTTCAAAGTCTTCATTCAAGGTCAACTTCTGGTGAAGCAGTTATGCTTCAGACACGCAATTGTGCCACATACTTTTTTCAATTCCCTGCTTATTTCAAAATGTACTGACAGCTCTTTCCACAGACTCAAAAGTTAGAACCACCTTGTACAGTAAAACAAAAATGCAACAATTAGACACGAGAAAACAAGTCTGTATGCCAAAGAAATGTGAGTTCTTACTTTAGGAGGAAAAGAGAAAGTAATCCAAAGCTGCTGAAATGGATTGCTCATGGTTGTTTCTTTGTCAACCAATTCAGTTATTTGTTTAGTTTCAAATTTTCTCCTGATACTTACAGAGCTCTTAATGAACTTCACACAAGGTATGGGATATACGCTACTTTTTATTTTTAATCATCACTTTGAGAAAAGAACCTCAACTTGCCGATGCCATACCCATGAAATGAACAGCTTTGCATAAATCAAACCTACAACTTGCCATATCACCAGAAAGGGTTGAAACACTATGATCCATGATGTCCAAGTTACAACATTGTGAGACAACCAATATCAAACTGTCATTCAGGGCTGCCACTGGTGTTAAATTGCTTTTAAACCCATACAACATTTTTTTGTCATAATAGCACGGGGCACAATTTTGGTAGTCACATGACAGTCATACCCACTGTGTGAATCAGCCCTTAGAATTTGAGCTCAGAGTTTGAAACACCTTTAGTAAAAGACAAGAGCAGATTAAATGGAAAAAAAAGATAAAATAAACAGCTTTAAAGTTCATCAGGTCAACAAACACTGACTACAACACAAAGGAATAATTCAAGTTACGGCAAAATTCCAAGGCCTCCAGCAGAATTCAATCCTTGGCTTCAGCAATGCCGGTACTATATTCTGCCAAATGAGCTGTATTCAAACACCAAGTTTCCAAAAAACAAATTAATTTCACATGAGCTGAATCAGCTCTGGCTAGAAACTGAAAAGTTGATTCACAATGATATTTAAATAAAAGTTTTTTCCATAAATTTCTTAATCCATTGGAAAGTCAAACACTTTATTTTAAGGCATAAAGTCAGACAATGATAAGAACTGACCATTTGATGATAAATATAAGAGTAAAATAACAGTGAATATACTAGAAAATGAATGAAAATTACAAGATGATCAAAGAAATTCTTGACTAGTAACTAATCAATCTGAATACACTGTATTTGTACATCTAGTCCTAGCTTTGGGATTTTGAAACAAACAATTGTGAATTAAACTTATTTGAACGAGGAAACAATTAAAAATGCTGTTTGTGCAAATGATATACTGCAGAACACTGTTAATGCAGCCAAAGAATGGAGTTTTCAGATATGGAAATAACTGTACATTTACGCGTTTTTGGGCCAAAAATAAGTGGATAAAAAAACAAGATAGTTGAAATTAAAAAGTGTTCATAAAGGGGTTTCACTTTATCCTAAATACTGTTAGAAGGAGATTATTGTTTATTTATTTACCAAGGGCTTTCCATACAGGAGTTAAACTTTAAGACATTTTTGTGGTTCTAGGTAATCCCGAATATGTTTGTGAAGTCTCCAAGTGTGACCATTCACATGAATGCTAGTCAACACTACTTCATCATAGCACTGTTCAATTTCCCACTTTTCACTGGTGGAATCTAAAGGCAAAGCAACTAAACTGAGACTGTTGAAGGTGGTGAAGGGCAAGAAGCGCTTCGGGCATGCACAGAGCAGAATTTTGTGAAACACTGCATTAGGCTGAGGTGAATGACTACATCAAAGCTTTGAGAATTCCTTTCAAAATGAATTTCAATTTATTTCAACAAAAATTAACGACCAAAATACCAATTAAAAGTGGATTCGGTCATGTACAGGGTAATAAGAACAGTCAAAAGTTGGCAGAGAACAAACAACCTTTTCTGAGTTCATCTTTTCAAATATCAGACTACATATCTCAAGTTTCGTGGAAGTGCATTTATTACTTTCATGAGTGGAAATGAACTCTATCTACGAATTTACAATTAAAAAATGGTCAATAATTTTTAAATTGCTGCCACCAGAAATTTAAACACGCGATGTACCATACCGATCTTCAGTTATTTTGGAGGATAAAAAAAAAAGGAAACTAAAGTTGTTGATTTCAGTGAAGGTAATTCAACACGCTGACAAATTATGCTTTAGTTAGCTTTAGAAATATTCTTGAAAAATTGCCAAACCGTACTTTAATCTCGGAAAATAATGTGTCTAGTATTGCTCCTGCCGATCTGAAGTCATGAAAAAATGTGCTACAACTAATAATTTGGATCCCGTAAATGGAGAAAAAAATCAAAGCCATTTGCTATCAATCTGGCATCTGCTTTTCGGAAGATAATAGGACGATGAGGTCACGTACCGAATATTAGCTTTAGGGGAAGCTAAGTCAAAACAACTTTCAAAATTGGCTTCTATTGTTTGGTGAGAAGTTTAATTTCCGAGAGAGTCAGGCAAACAATATTTGCATTCATTTCACAGTTCACTGTTGATGATGTCGGCTTGGTTTTCGATTGGAACAAGAATTTGCGCCTTGGACTACATTATTTGCCTTATTTGCTTGGATGTTTTTAATAAAGAACACAAAAGGTTGTCGATATTCGATAGCGTGCGTTCATGACCTTTGTGGCACGAAAACGGACACAAAAGGATTCCAATACACAAATCGAAAGGAAATTTTAAAGACAATCACTTTCAATAAAATAATGATTGCTGGTATGCATCGAGAAACATACTCAAAGAAACGCAATAGTGCGTTTAATAGCGCTCAATAAATCGATACACCCCCGAAAGCACGTTTTGTTTAATACAGAAAGCCTGTTAATTGCCCAGTTTATGAAATAAAGCTCGCCGAAATCTAAACAGTAGATCAGAAGCTTAACAAAAGCAAGTACAGACGCATTGTTCTTTCATAAAAGAAAGCGAACCCTAATGTAAAATTAAATGCCGCATTGCTTTATTAAATAGTGGTAAGTTTTTTATGCCTAAGACACAGGAAATAGAACGAGAATTTTTTCAACCCTTTACCTGTGTAACCCTATTTGCGTTTACTTCCCCAAATTGCCCTCTCGGTGTCAGAAAAGATGCCACGTTTGCGTTTTTCACAAAAAAGCAGGAAATTCATCGGGTTTCAGAAATTCTGCCCACCTTAACTACAGCACGCCCATTCTATAAACGATGATGTTTAGAAATTTTATACAGCTGTGAAGGCAAGTTCTGCTCAGCTCCTGTGCAGAGCTATAATTGAAAAGTTATGTACCTAGGCTTGGAACTGTACAGTCAGTCGGCTTAAAAACTGTGTCCAAACCAATTCACGCTCAAGGGTTTTACCTAGATTAAAGAAGGAACCGTGTTCCGTTGAAAATCTCTGTCTACTACCGCTACCAAGACTAGCTCTCTTACCTTCGGTTCTGCTCCAGAAGACTTGTCACTTCGGTGCAAAGGGAGACAGCTCCTTTGAAACCGCGTTTGCGAGTTGCTTTGAGTACAATCGCCACAGCTCGTTTGGCAGTTTCTCTATCTTCCTGATTGCTCTGAAGTAGTTCAACGGCTTTTCCTATGAACGAAAAGTAAATTGGACGCGTGTATAGACAGTTTATGAACCATTTTGCGGGCGGAAATCAGATAAAAATCTCATGGAACCCACAACTATGCTCAAGCGCGTCTTTTCAAAAAAGCTGATCGTACCTAAACTATGCTCGCTTGGAGGCTTTAGATGTTCGTGAACCAGAGACGGATCAGCATTCGACGAACTCGGCTTCGAACCTCCACAAGTCCTTGGATGAATTCTTCGGCGACCTTCAGAATGCCCGCTACTTCCACTTCCACTACTCGTTGCGTCCGCCATTTCACTAGAAACAGACCTCAGAACGTGACTTTGTCAAGAAGTGTCATGTGAATATGTTCCTTGCAGGGTTAGCGCAAAATCCTCACTAAACAGCAACCATCAAGTTTTGTCAGCATACCAAGCACCTCCTGGAAAGAACACCAAGGACCTAATTAATGAGAATGTTGCACAAATGTAAGCTTAAATTCCACCCTGGACATTTTTGGTGAAATAATGCGAAGTCCAAGCGCTACAGATTTTTGAGGAGAAAGATTTGAGCCCGCGATACTCGGTCCCAATTTGTTCAAACACAGCGCTCGACAAAATGGCAGGTAAGTGAAGCTTTATTGTTATCAAAGATACAAATTTTACCTCTTTGTTTCCCCTCAAACCGGTAATTAGACTAGTTCAAGCTTAAACCAGTGAGTTTCTGCAGGAAGAGAAGCTGGCATATTGCCCCTGTTTGTTTTTCGCGAGCCGACAGCACACATAATGTTTAGGGAGGCCGCTAAGCGATAGTTTGAGCTTATTTCAACAGATTTCTTCAAACATGCTCTTTTACTCGATATTCAGAAAATCAAGCTGTCAATATTCCTATGAAAGTGGAGCACCAATATGACTTTATTTATCTTTCATAGCTAACTTCAATATATCTAATAATTACCTAGAACATCCTAAATACCAAAATACTTGATGTTTGACTTCTCACCAGCTTCCAATATGACTCTCCACTTAGTTTTAAGCTCCCTTACCTTAGCTTAAACAAAAAAAGCTTACGTTATGTTCAGTCAAGGATATATTTTTTGCACTAGTGTTTAAATGAACAGACTGCGTTTCTTTGTATAGTTTTTTATTTTTAAAACATGTACATCTGTAGCACTGAAGGGTTTTTTGTTACCCATTTAGTCCCAAGGGCATGATCAAGCTTTTGAATAGTTTTTTTTTTAATAAGTAAAAAGCTGTTTGTGGTTCTAACTTTAAGTGTGTGGATACAGCCCTCAACTGTGGCACCAACCTTTCAACTTAATGCTTGTAATTGGCTGTAGTACCATTTATTTTTCAAGACATTTGAACCTCCCATACATGTCAGTGCACATCCTTTCAGCTTAAGGCAAGCATAGGCTTCTGCTTAGGGGGTGTCAGTTGGTAACCGTTAAACTTCAAATGGCTTGAGTTTCAACCCTCAACACATTAATGAGAAGTTTTATGCTTTCAATTAAAGATAGAGTATCAAGTATAGAAAAAATGAAAATTAATCCTAACCATCCACTAAAAAACAAGCTTAGGGTAATTTTTTATGTCAACTGTAAACTGTTTGTTCAACCTGAATGGGCTTAACCATCAAGATCTAAATTTGGAAATTTTTGTCATCACTTTCAAAATGCAAGCCGGACGGTGTCAAACAGTAAGTTTTATGATTGTACTGGAGAAAATTGAAAAGTTGAATTTTGACAGGGATTTCACCCACTAAGTCAAAAGTTGTCTTTTACAGCATCATAAAATCTATGGCACCATGCATGAGCACTACTCAGTAGGTTTGGATGACATGTAAATGATTACAGTTCACAGACCTGCTAACCTCCAAAACATGCAAATCTGGAGACTTTGAAAAAAAGCCCAGAAAAACCTGGAGATTAGGACCTCAAACCTGGAGATTTCCAAAATATGTGTTGAATGAAATAAAAATGGTAGATTTCTTGTTTCAAGTGTTCTTTACCTTATTTGTGCTACATATTACATTCTTTTGCTGCATGTTTTGAAGAGTCAGTTTCTGTTTTGCTGTCAATGCGAGGTGCCTGTTTGAGTTAACTGTTCACAGCTCTAGCTTTCCCAGAGACCCAAGCACACCTATGTTTCATGGTTATGTTAGAATTGTACCCAGGTTTCCCTCAATCATTAGATGTGACAAAATTGGCCATTTTTAACACAGATTTTTCAATATTGCGTCATACTACCTAAATTGTTTGGCAATTTCAAGATTTTCTGATTCACCATGAGATTTGGAGGCCAAATCGTGAGGCCGTGAGTTGATATATACCTCAAACCGTGAGTCTCACGGTGAAACTGTGAGAGTTGGCAGGTCTGACTGTTCAAGATACAATGCATTAACTCAGAAGCTAGAATCATGATCATAGTTGCGTTAATGTTGATGTTTAGAGAACTTCAAGTCTAGTGCTGAGGGAAAGTCTCCTGTGGTTGGTTGTAAAAATAATTATTTTTATTCCAAAATTTCCCTGACAGTGGAAGAGAGATTGAGCAATTTAAGTAAACAACCACATTCTTGAGTTTCAAAGTCCTGTTTCGGATACATATGTATCCATTGTCAGTTTGTCAGAGATGTTAAAAACAAAATTGTACAAATGTGAAGAACAATAGGTGATTAAAAGTGGAAACATAAAACACTCCATAGCAATGTTAGAAAATATATACCTTTTTTTTGTGTTTGCTTGCTTATATCACACTGTTGCACCTTTATCCCTCAAGTATTATGTAACGTGTTCATGCAGTGTTATGAAATATTTTGGCTCACTTTTATCCATCTTATTGTTTTGCAATTAGGTCCATTTTTTCATAGTACAAAGTTGCTTTTAACATCCTTACACTTTCTGTGGTACAAAAACTGGAAAGGCCCCCTTTTAGCATACTCTAATTTGCTTACCGTTTTCATTTTGTGTTTTTTGGAAAGTGGTATTCCAAGCAGAAAGCAGATTAGGGCTTGTTTACCGGTTGGAGTATTAAGCTTAGCCTTTTCTGACCTCTTTGCTTTGAGCTTTGTCGAGATGTGCAGGTCCGCATGCTGAGGCTTTTCATGTGTCAAGGAGACGTCAGTTCTTGATCATGCTTGCAAGTTAGTTATTAGTAATTACTAAATCTTATTTGGTTGTTTAGTTTAGATGTCAGTTTTGTTTAGTTAATATCAGACCTAATATTTTTGTCTTCGTATGTTACATCAAATGATACAAAATTAAGAAACAATATAGGCAGGCCAAATCTTGTAATTGTCTTGCATGAACTTTCTGACAAAACCTGATAATTTATCAAGATCATAAATTATCCTTCTAAAGTTTTTCCTGCTTAATTTAAATAAGATCAGTAATTTAAAATGATGCAGATACATGATGCAGGAAAAAGTGAAATTACAGTCAGCTTTCAGGTAAGACATCACATACAAACACTGAGTTGTTTGTGAACGACAATGAAAAAGTGTCTGGAAAAAAGGTTAACACCCCTCCACTTAGTCGTACATTCATGCTAATGTTGAAGAGTGCTTACACAAAATGTCTTACCTCTTGGCACTCTGCAAGAAACCTATCTGGTTTGTTGACATGCTGACATGTTCTTAAGTGCAATATGATCGGTCTGTTTAAACTGCAAATTTGTCAGTCACGCCTACTTTGTCTGTGCAATTTTAGCTGTCTGTATCCTTGTTAAATTTAGATTGATTCTTAGACAATCCGAGGTTGCTTACTATCACCCCCTCCTGAGGATGGAGTGATAACTAGCGACCTCCGGCTGTCTGAAATCAGGCTGTGTTAAAGAGGCCATGTCACTGGCCTTTTACATTTTGGGCCAAGAGTGTGCTGAAAATTAAAACTAATTAAAACTAATTAAAATGCTCCTAGAATGTTAAGAGGAAGATATCAATTGCAGGGCTCGGTGTAAAAAGGGCATAAGAGACGGTTTGAGGTTGAAATCTAAAATTGCCCGTATCTAGCTCAACTTTGGAACACAGCTGGTTTTCACAGAAGAAACATAGTTGTGCATTTATTTCTTGACTTGAGAGCTTAAATTTGAAGAATTTACCTAGATTATTATTACTGTGTGCAAAAGTTGAGCTAAATTGGAACAATTTAGATTTCAACCTCAAATCGTCTTTAATATGCCCTTTTTCCACCAAGCCCTTCCATGGATTTTCTCAAAGGGAGAAGAAATCACAATCAGTTACTAGCGATGTTTCCTAATCACAAAGGATCAGCAAATTTTTCCAATTTGCTATCCAAATCCATGCTAGCCTTCCGTAACCAAATGCAACTATTTAACATATTAAATTTCAGAATACTAGAAGAGTAATTTTGAACAAAACAGAACCATTATTCTGTGTTTTTCTTTGATTTCAGTATGTTCAGTGCTTTCAATAAGCACTGATGGCCGACGAAAAGCGTCTGTTATTTCACTTAGAGAAGACGGCTACTTTTTCCCTAAATTGAAGTACTTAAAGAAAGATTCTTTCAATCCCTTGTTGATACAGTCGGTTGCTCTACTCAAACCAGCTGCCTCCTTCAAATTTTATTGAAACCCCTGATGTTAATAGGCTTTTTAACCCTTTAAGCCCAACATTGGGGAAAATGAAATTTCTCTTTACGTCACTACTTGTTCAAACTGTTAAGTGATGAGAATAAAGGAAGTGATCACCAAAGATAAGATGTCTTGATATTTAGAAAAATTCTCCTTACTAGTTCCATAAGAAATGTTTGGAGAACAGTAAGGAGAATATGTATTTTCATAGCAGGGCTTAAAAGGTTAAAGTAAGGCTTAAAATAGGTGACATAATCCCTTAAACTTGAGAATCCTGTGAAATGAATATTCTTCAATAATCCCCCCAAAAATCTTGAATATCACCACAGTATTTAGGAAGTTTAATTTTTGTAATTCCCTGATCAGCAGTCAGGTTGCAAGTTAAAATAATTTCATCTTTTTGGTGTTTTTTGTAGAAGTTACTCACATACAAGTCGTGTGGTTTGTTAGTTGTTATGGTAACTGAGGGAGGGATACCACTTTTACACCAGAACTTCTTGTTAAATTCATTTGCTGAAAACTGAGGAAGTTAAAAGTTTCATTAATTATTATAAGTCCTTCTCTAAAATACTGTCCTTTTAAGTGGTGCAATGGAGGAGTGGAAGAATTAATTTTTGCTTTCTAAAAAAATATTTGTGATTTGAAATAAGCACTCCTGTAATTATTTAAGATCCTCTGATCTATCTGTTGAAGTTTTTTGCACTCAAAGCATTTGGTAGGAACGCAGGCAAAAAAGTTTGTGTCATATCAACATTCTAATCACTAGACAGTAAAAAATAAATAAATAAATATTAAATAAAAATAATAATAATAATGTGGTATTTGTTATATAGCCACTGACTGGAATTCTTAAAAAAAAAACAGTTGATCTCACTGTTGTCGTTTCTAAGATTAGAAATAAATAAAAAAATGTTTTGAACTGTATCTATAGGCACTTGATAACCTTGACACTGCTCAAAATATCACACTCTTTGCAGATACTGAAGGAAAAAATAATTTGTGAAGTTTGTGACAAGGCAGGGCCGTTTTTAAATTTTTTTTTTCTGCTCGATTCTGCATTATTTTTTTTCTTGGAAGTTTTGAGATCATACAATGCATGCAAATTGTCACAAAGTATTAAATGGGATTTTTAATTTTTTTTATAATCATCTCTTCCCTAAAGAAAGTAATTTCTTTAATCATGTTTAAGCCATATTGCATATGCCACTAGTATTGCTTTGGTGTTGAATTACCAATAATATGGTATTTTAGGAATCTGACCAGAGTCATTAGCTCCACATCTTGAAATCTCAATTTGGTAAAAATTTTATTATAGCAAGGCCTTGCAATTTTGCAAATTCTTAGTTTATGATTGCCTTTTATTCTGGTGACAAGTTAACTCTTCTTGTCTAATGTTTCATTGCCATTGCAATCAGGAAATTTTTACATTTACTTAAACCTGTCTTTTTCGCTAGATTCTGCAGCATTATCAAAAGCAGCATTAAAAAACAAGAAAAGAGCTGAGAAACGGTCAAAGGCCAGAATACAACAGATCAAAGAAAATGGTGGTGTCTTGGAGGCTATAGAGATGAAAGATCCAGTAAGCCTACTTAGGGAGCAGCTACAAGAAGCCAAGAATAACAACGTATGTACTGTTACTGTACCTCATTTAAGCCCGATTTAAGCTCATTAAGGATTGAGATGACAAATTTTTTGTGAGTCTTCCGACAATGAGGAACCATCTTGGTGTCTCAAAGTTTGAAGTCTTTAATCTTAGGAACTCAAATCTTTGGTAAGTATACTCTGAAAAGCTGTTTGAGGAAGTAGTTTGACTTGACCCTTGACCAGTCTTAAAAGCATTTTGTAGAGCTTTTTAGTACTAATTCTGCTTTTTTAGCTTGAAAAATTTCCAGCACTGAGACTTGAGGTCACATTTTATTGAAAAGTGAGCTGAAAGGCTTAGAGTCTTAGACTTTAAAATGTTAAAGGTATTCGTGAATTTATGGTGAATCTATGCCCCTTTTAGCGTAAGCCAAATTTTAGAGATTTCCACTAAAAGAATGAAATTAAAAAGAAAAAAAACGAAAGTCAAGAAACTGCTGTGTGCATTGCAGTTATCTTTCGGCCATTCAACCACAGATTAGCATATTTGACACACAATACACATATGAAATGGTTAAAGGATTTGAGGCCCATTTGAGTCTCAAAGGGAAAGATAAAAAAACAATCAGCAGACAGTGACAAAGAAGATGAACAGGAAATAACTGAAAAGTACTGTGGTTGAATCTCCCATAAACATCACCCTCTAGATATTAAATGTGGTTGCAGGAGATGGCCATTTACCAGGGATTCACAGTTTGGGAGTTGATTTACAGCATTTCATGAAACTGGTTGCTTAAGGGAAATGGTCGCTGACGAGTGTGATCACTCAGTGAGTTTCAGCTGTAGTTCACTATCTAATAATCACAAGCTAACAATAATAAAGGATGTAATGTCAGTAGTCCCAATCTTCTGGATTTAAGGTTATAAATTTACTAGCCTGGAGCTGCATGGAAAGTCACCAACCTCTAGCTTTGGGACGTGTTGATTGTTGCAGAGCGTCTCAGTAATAGTTTTGTGAGTAGCACCTGGCAGGGTCAGAATGTCTTTGACATTCTTTGGAATTTCATTTGTCAATCATTCTGAGGAATTATGAGACTAAGGCCACTTGCTATATGGTGCAGTCTGGCCATATACTTAGGGAAGGAATGCTGATTAGTACCTAAATCCCAATTTAGGCACTACCCAATAACTTTTTGTTATTCCAGTAATGCTGCCAACATTCTTGTCGGCGCACGTACCCAGGACAAGTCCCAAAACCCCATGACTAACTAAGAGGGGTCCAATAGCAGCTCGAACATTTAAGGGTTGCAGTAAGGGAGTGGAAAATATGTCCGGTCTCTCGCCAGATTAGCTTAGTGGTGTTTGGGATTTTAAATTGTGAAATGCAATAACCTTAAACCTCATTGCTTTGACGATAATGGGCAGCTTTACACTGGCAAGCCCAGCGGATGTGAATTCATATCGAGATTGCAATTAAATGAACTCTCATACTCTAAACCTATTATGTTTGAAGAGTGCCAAAGCATTATTTTGACAAAATTCTAACATTTCTGATGGTAGAAATTACACAAAAAAGAAACACTACTGAAGAGTAAAGAGCTACTGCTCAGCTGCTGATGCATAAATAACCACATTTCCCGTGACTATGAAGGAAGAACCTCCAAAAAACCCAATTGTCGCTGTTGCTTGGTAGCTTTTGTGGAACTGGTCACAATTCAGGATTGTTATACACCAACCAAAAGATACAGCTGTCTCCTGGTAAATTGAACCATCAAAGGTTGCACCAACTCGGATCAAAATTGATTTCCCCTGGATTTTCTTCATACATTTACTGTAATTTTATTCTCAATAACCTGAACCTCCTGCTAACTTTAAGTGAATTCCTTTTCCTTTTGGGTCTTTGTCCCTTGTGTCAATTTCTTTAGTTCCTGGTGTTGTGTACAAAGACAAACATTTCAGTTTTTCCTGTGAAAATACATGTGATAGTGATGTCAGCAGGAACCCATCCCTTGATAACTCGAACTCCCGACAACTCAAACCTTTTTGATTTCCTTTGAAGGTTTGAGTTATTGGGAGTCAACTTTAGAACCATCTTGTACAGCATAATAAATGGCACCACAGGAAAGTACTGATCAATAGCTTTCATTTGAGTGGTCACACTTTAGGATTTCATCTACAGACTCAAACGTTAGAACCACCTTGTACAACATAATAAACAGCTCCACAGGAAAGTACTGCTCAGTAGCTTTCATTTGAATGGTCACACTTTAGGATTTCATCTACAGACTCAAACGTTAGAACCACCTTGTACAACATAATAAACAGCTCCACAGGAAAGTACTGCTCAGTAGCTTTCATTTGAATGGTCACACTTTAGGATTTCATCTACAGACTCAAAAGTTAGAACCACCTTGTACAACATAATAAACAGCTCCACAGGAAAGTACTGCTTAGTAGCTTTCATTTGAATGGTCACACTTTAGGAATTCATCCACAGACTCAAAAGTTAGAACCACCTTGTACAACTTAATAAACAGCTCCACGGGAAAGTACTGCTCAGTAGCTTTCATTTGAGTGGTCACACTTTAGGATTTCATCTACAGACTCAAACTCAGAACCACATTGCACAGCATTATCGACCGGCAAAACCACAGAAAAGTACGGCTCAGTAGCTTTCATTTGAATGGTCACATTTATTTTCAGGATTTTGTCCACATACACAAAAGTGAGAACCACATTGGACAGCACTATAGACAACACCACAGGAAAGTCTTGCTCAGCAGCTTTCATTTGAATAGTCACATTTTAGGATTTTGTGGACAGGCACAAAAGTGAGAACCACAGTGTACAGCTTTATAGAAAACACCACAGGAAAGTATTGCTCAGTAGCCTTCATTTGAATGTCACACTTCAGGATTTTATCCTCAGACTGAAAAGTTAGAACCACCTTGTACTACATAATGAGCACGTATTTTTCATTCAGTTTGGGTGATCGCACTTAAGGATTTCATCCACAAACTCAAAAGATAGAGCCACCTTGTACAGCATCATGAACAGCATCAAAGGGAAGTACTGCTTAATAGTTTTTGTTTGAATGGTTACACTTCAGGATTTCTTTCACAGAAGCAAAGGTTAGAAGGATATCGTACAGCATTGTAAACAGCACCACAGGAAAACACTGCTCAGTAGCTGTCACTCAAGTAATCACACTTTCGGATTTTCATTGGTAGACGTTAGAAGCCATTAAGTGTTGACTGTAGGTGGGGAATTCTTGAAACAACCCTTTGAGCTTCCATGGCATGTCTTAATCTCAGTTTGACACTATGAACTCTTTTGGGTAGGATGTGGCAAACTACTTACTTAGTTCCAATTTTTGCGAACTAGCTAAGAACATTACTAATCCACCTAGATGTGACGCGCCAGTCCTGTTACATCTCGGGATATCCGCATTATTTTGTGCTGTTTTTCCCATTTATAAACTGGGCTGGGACAAGGAGAGAGGCACTGCGAGAGTCAACTGTCTTCACCAGAGGCACACCTCAAGGGCAGTGTCAGTTAATGCTTAAAGGGGCTATGCCACCATGCTTTTGCTTTGAATTTTGTCAATTACTGTGGTAGACGTTTTTAGGAAAGTACCATCGCTCACAAGGAAAGTACTTGTAGGAGTCCATGAGGAAGATTCCAAGAGAATTCTCGATGGGAAAGCAAGTTAAAATCAGTGTTCAGCTAGCGGTTTTCAAAAGACACAACTCCAGAACTGATAAGGCTGGCCAACTTTTCAAGTTTCACTGATCCATTTCCATCTTGGCTATCCGTAACCAGTGCCTTAGTGTCAACAACACTGGTCCGTTAAGTGATACTTATCTATAATTACGTGACATAGTCTCTTGAAACTCTGAGTCCTGTTGTTGGCTGTTTTACGCAAATCCACGATACGACGATAACCAAATGAAGGTTTGGTTCTTTTGTAATGTTTCAAAGCGGTTTTGTACTGCTGAGTTAAGTCAATTAAATACGAACGAGGGACAAAACGTACTTCACTAAATATAAACCCTTCAATCATACTGAGCGCGCTTTGGACAACTACCTACTGTTTTTGGGTTTTCAAGTCTATCATCACCCCTGTGTTTTGTTGGGAGGTCTGCAACATTAAATAATGTAAAACTCTCGGTGTAGGTCGAAGCTTTGCAGAACGAAATTTTGCACACATACATAGAAGATATCATTGGCAATCTACTAACAAAATTCTGATTAGCAAAATCTTACCGCAAATTCTCAAACCGCACGCGTTTAATTACAATAATACTTGTGCAAGCTTATTATACAGGGTTTAATCTCAAAGTCATGCACGTTCACGTATTTTGAAAGCTTTATCCGTCATGAAAAATAGAGCGTAATAAACAGTCAGTAATGTACTGTTCAATGCTTTCATTTGAATGGTTACACCGCTTCCAATAAGTCAAAAGTTACAACTTTTGACTTATTACAACTTTTTGGTTACGTTTAGTATGCTGTACAAGGTGGTTCTTGCTTTTGGGCCTGTGGATAAAATCCTTAAGTGTGACCGTTCAAGTGAGCGCTTCTAGGCATTGCTTTCCTGTGGTGCTGTTTATCGTACTGTACAAGCTGGTTTTAACTTTTCAGTCTTTGGATGAAATCCTAAAGTTCGGCCATTCAAATGAAAAGCTGCTGATCAGTCCTTTCTCGTGGTGCTGTTTATGTAGCTGCACAAGGTGGCTCTGAGTTTTGATCATGTGGATGAAATATTAAGTTGTGACTATTCAAATGAAAGTTGCTGAGCAGTACTTTCCTGTGGTCTTTAAAATTTTAGAAAATGAAAATGAGCTTTGGAAATGTTCTTGAATGTTGATTATGGGTGTTGTAGAGAGTGAAAAAGGTCAAGAGAAACTAAAGAAACTCGTTTACTTACACAGAATCACGACCTTGCAGCACGTCTCCGCCAGCAGTTATGGATCGCTCAAGACAATGCAGCCGGTGTAAGGTATGAACGTTAATTAAGTGGTAAATCTGGAGGATGTCACGTGAGCGCTCGTGCAGCATTGCACACCTATGCACCCAGGGATGACCCGTGGGTTGACCCGTTTATGCGCATGAACATCTCTAGAGCGTGCCCTATAGTTCAATTTTTTTTCTTAGATCGAATTCCATTTTGCAAAATTTTGAAAACCAAACATCGTCACATAGAAGGCTGCTAGACAGCCTTGCTTTGAATGCTTGCACTTAACTTTTGGGGAAAAAAGGATATTTAAAGTGTTACTGTTAGAGCCATTTTGCTTCCAAAGGCCAGCTCACGGTGTGAAAATTTACGGGAACCGATTTGGACTTTTTCGACCTCGTTAGTTCTGGTCAGGCATCAACTTTTTTGTTGGTGGAAAACTGCTATACATCATGAATGGTTTTATGAGGGTTTCATCCATAAAATCAAAAGTAAGGACCAAAGTGTGATTATGGTAAGGTTATTTCAAGTGTTTTTGCATCGTTATGCCTGCTGAGGAAGCAAATTTTACGGGAAAAGATTAGAGCTCTCGTGATATATACTTTTTCCGGTCAAGCTTAAGTCCACTCAAAATGGTCAAAACTACACTTCACTTCTCAAAGCCTACTACGTTTTTATCCGCGTAATGTGCATAATGCTTTGGAAATGTTATTTTCTCAAGCGATCGTGCTTTCATGACGTGAAAGCCCGAAAGTTTTTGCTTTCCCCAATATTTTTGTAATGGAATAGAGAGAATTGAGAAATGCACGCGTAACCGGCTTTCCCCTTGTTTCGTCAAAGGGCGTTTTCTTATGATTGAAGTTTCATCCTTTTGGTCCATTTTCACGTCCGTTACTTTACCATATTTTGGACAAAGCGGACAGAATTTACGCATTTATCTTTTATGTTTCATTTTCTCGCGCGTTCAAAATTTCGTTTTGTTAAACACAGAAAAAAACAAAAATGAACATAGGATAGTTCTGTGCAGTAGGTTTCATTTGATCGACAGAGACAAACGCTAATACCGTGTTACTGCTACCACTACTACTCCTCTATCTTTTGGGAGTTCTTTTGCGGTGGGCCATTTTCACTTCACTGAAATCGTTGTTGGGCTGCAACTGGACTGATTAAAGTTTAACTCTGAGATTGATAGTGTTATGTTTTGATTCAACATAAACAGGCTATTTTCATTCCCTGCTGAGAGATAAGCGTTTTCTATTGAGAGCAGTGTTTGGCAGCTTTTTCCCGCGCAGTTGGAGTTCTCTTCAAACTGTCGTCGTTTTTTCCGTTTATCGTGCTTTCAGCCACGCGTGAGGCACTTCTACCTTGGCCTTGTTAGGTACCTGTGAGGGGAGGCGAGGGTAATTGTCTTCCGCCCCAAAACCGGTGAAACAAGGTTCAGCGTTTGTTTGACCACAAATGTTGGATCGTGCCATGTTAGATAGAACACAATACAATACTTTATTTATACATGTAACACAGAGGAGCTAAAAAAAGCTCGTTAAAACGTGTACGTGATCTAACTTAATAACAAAAAAAATTAACAATAATGCTAACTTAATAAATCTGTCTAAAAATATAGTTACCTATATGGTAAAAGTACATAAATGGGTGTGAAGATATACGAAATAATAGTATATGTGAATGATACACACTGATCTGTTAAACCTTTCATTTTCTCGCGCGTTCAAAATTTCGTTTCGTTATTAAAAAGGAGCATGGAAACAAAAAGGAACACAAGAAAGTTCCTCTCAATAGGTTTCATATCAATGGTTTCGTCCATAGAGTCAAAAGATATTACCGTGTTAAAACGTGCATAAAGTTGAAAATATTAAATTGAATGTTGAAATGGGCTGCGTACTTGTTAAAAGTTGTTGAAGTTTATTGAGTTGTTTTAGTCTAAATGATGGCAGTTATGAGCCTGTACGCATTTGTTAAGATTTCCTAATATTTATGGTGTATGCCTGATAGATACAATACTTCATTTACAGACGTAACAATGAGAAGCTAAAAAAAGCTCGTTAAAACGTGTACGTGATCGAACTTAATTATTAAATGATAAGAATAATAGTATTAAGCTAAACAAATAAATCTGTCTTAAAAATACAACTCTATTAAAACAAGCACAAAGTTCAAGTTCAAAGCATTGAATTGAATGTTGAAATAGGCTGTTCAACTTGCTGAACGTTGTTGAGGTACGGTTATTGAGTTGTTTTAGTCTAGTGAAGGGTATGTAAAATGTGTGTTCTTCCTCGAGAATAGGGTTAAGATTTGGCGGCAGGTATAAGAGCCTGCACACATTTGTTAACATTTCCTGGTATTTATCAACTAATCTTAAAACAGGAAGAAAAGGAAAGCCGTCTCAAAGAGATATTAAATGCTCCCACGTGCTAGAACGCCAAAAAGATATTTTTATAACCCTTTAAACCCCACATCAATATGCACATTCTTCTCACTAGCGTTCATATCCTTTCTAAGATACCTGTTGGGAGAATTTGATTAAACATCAAGATGTTTTGTCTTTGTTGATCATTTCCTTTATTCTCTTGACCTGTATGTTTAACCGTGCAGTGACATTGTAAGGAGAAGTTAGGTTCTCGTCATAGTTGGGGCTTAAGGTGCTCGAAAGGTTACCAGCGAAACCGTTAGGAAATCCTATAAAACTGCTTGGGGTGTGAGAGAAACCCCGCAATGAACTAGCATCCCATCCGCGGTTGGGGTCAGTAATTATTGCAAAAATGTTAAAAAAGTGTAAATGCTCTGTTTGAAGTGAGCATTTCAAGTCCGGCTCCCTAACCACACGCCCACGTTACCTCCTCTTTGCACCATAAAGCAGAAACAGGAACTTACATGTAAGAGCCGACATTGATGAGCTACGCTTGTTCGTTGGATAGAACACGCACTTTGCTACTTTGTTGCTTTGATTTTTAAAGTACTGCCTTCTGCATGCTACGTGACGTTTGTCCACTCTAATGAACATATCAATTCATCTATTTCATTCACGTGGTCAAAGTTCAAAATCATTGTTAAACAACTTGTAAGTAAACTGCCGTTCTAGTTTGTGTCGATAGGAAATTTATCGGACAAAAGGTTCGTTTTTCAAGTCATTTCACGTGGTCAAAGTTCAAAATTATTGTTGAGATAACAAGTAAAATAACAAGTAAACTGCAGTTCTTGCTTGTGTCGATAGGAAATTTGTCAGATAAAAGTTTTGTTTTTCAACTCATTTCATCGACTTCATTCATGTGGTCAAAGTTCAAAACTATTGTTGAGATAACAAGTAAACTGCAGTTCTAGTTTGTGTCGATAGGAAATTTGTCGGACAAAAGGTTCGTCGTTTAACTCATTTCACGTGGTCAAAGTTCAAAATTATTGTTGAGATAACAAGTAAACTGCAGTTCTAGTTTGTGTCGATAGGAAACTTGTCAGATAAAAGGTTCGTTTTTCAACTCATTTCATCGACTTCATATATGTGGTCAAAGTTCAGAATCATTGTTGAAATAACAAGTGAACTGCAGTTCTAGCTTGTACTGATAGGAAATCTGTTAGCTAAAAGGTTTGTTTTTCAACTCGTTTGCACAATGCTGACTTTCTTGTCTTGTATTTATGTAAGCTCGAAACCTTCTGAGCTGTAGACTTTCGGGATCATTACGCGTTTCTGGGGAAACTCCCCACCTACCCCTCCCCTAAGCCAACATTTTTTACTTATTATCACTTGAAGTAAAATGTTGGGTTAGGGGAGGGGTAGGTGGGAGTTCCCCAGAAACGTGGAATCCGCCTTTTGTTTCGGATGTCCTTAGTGGACAAAGAGCTGATTCTGTCAATGCAATTACCACCTGAGTAGCTGATTACTACCTTGTTATTTTAAAACTTTTACAGCCAAACCTTTGACTGTGTTTATGATCGTGTAGTGTGGTTCTGAGTTTTGACTCTCTGGATGAAATCGTGCAGTGTGACCATTCAAATGAAAGCTACTGAGCAGTACTTTCCTGTGGTGCTGTTTATTATGCTGTACAAGGTGGTTCTAACTTTTGAGTCTGTGGATGAAATCCTAAAGTATCACCATTCAAATGAAAGCTACTGAGTAGTACTTTCCAATGGCGATTTTTGTCGAATTATAATTTGTAAATGGGTTAATGAATCAAAAACAGTATCCCTGGAACTTTTGGGTCACTGGAAATCAAAGAGAACGGGGCAGTTTCTCAAGAAGTTCACGTCTTAGCGCTCTACTCGAAACATAAAGGAGAATTAAGCATTTTAGAAGAATACCAAGCATTCATTTTTTGCGCGGAAGCGACCATTTTTCACTGACAAGGACACGTGCCAAAGTAAACGACCACCAGCTGTCCCTAATGCTGTTTGTTGGCCCATTTGAGATCACGTGATATTACTCTAAAAATATTTTCTTTCAAATCATTTTCATTTGCACATGAATGTATTATTTGTTGATAAATAGAGGAACAATTCTCCAGAGGTCGCCCCGTGATCTGAGATAGGGAATTAACTTATTCGAGCCGGAGGCTGAATAGGCCTGTTTCAACTACTTTCGTATTTCGAGTAAAAGTAACAAAACTGTTCTTGAACGATTGATTACTTGATTTTCTTGAATTGTTTTGACCGAGCAACTCCCCGAACCACACCTACTCACTAATTTGTTTGCTGCAAAAGACAGCTCAACCCGCGGATTTAATCAGCTCAGTGTTTTCCGGTGTGTAAAAGCCCCAGACTGTGAAATCAATCCAAAGTTTGTCTATGAACTCCGTCTTTTCTTTGTCGGGTCGGGGGTTATTCATAGCGTGCAGCTTATTGAACAGTTCGTTTTTTTTTCTGGCTTCAAGCTTCTTTTAAACCGAACTATACCAACCACAGACAGAAACAAACACCGAAACAGAAAACCAAGCTGATCGAGGGTTAAGGTTGAAACGGTGCCGCAATTTGTCAGTCTCATTAGTAAAGACAGCGGTTTTAACTGTTGGTTCTTGTCTGGTTCTCAGCTGTGTGTTAGTTTCGCGATGTGCCCAAGGTCCGATTTACCAAGAAAAAATAAATAAATAAATAAATAAATAAATAAATAAGTAAATAAATAAATAAATAAACAAAGAAAAATATAATGTAAAGAAAATTAGTTATAGTAGTTGCAATAGAAATTTATATCCCATTTTTCAAATTTGGGAAAGCAAACATGCAGCCCCACATCAAGTTCTGCTCGTGAGCGCTTGTGCTTTATTCACGTAATGCCTCGTTTATTTTTAGATAACTTCCTACAATGTGGCTTTGAAATACAATCCACAGACAAGCGGGTCATGAAAGAACATGATCTTTGTATAAAAGCTCTCAAAGAGATGGACATTGAAAAGAAGTGGAGGAAAGGTGATTGAGTGGTGACAGTGATATATTTTTTTTATTAACACGTTGACTGATTGAACTCTTTAGATAAGCAGCCCGCTAAGTGCAGCCCAAGGCGAAATTCGCGTAATCGGCCTCCAGTCTTTCAAAGTTTGATCATGTATTAGTGTTGCTTCAGGCGAACATTCGCGCTCGTGAGCATCGGCCAGAAGTGAGTTTGGTTTGCAGACGTGTCTTGCAACGAGTGTAATCTATTTCAGTGAACGCTGAAGAGATTTATCATAACTTCGGTTACGAAGGGTTTGTTTCGTTAAACTAACTTCTTTGATAAACAGTATACACCGAGCGAGGACGAAGTTCGCTTAATGGGTAGTCCTTAAGCGGTTGGTTAGCAAACATGCGGTTTTCGTACTCCCAAATTGAGCCATCTTTTCACGTGGCTTCTTTGTGTTTAGGCGCAACTTATTTCGACTTCCCGTTCTCGTGTTTATTCTAATTTTTAAAATTTCTTTGCTAGACTAATTCAAGTCCAATGTCAATTTAATCTTCGCTGAAAGCTTGCTTGCACACGAACATTGGGTTTGTTATTCAACGCTGGTTTTCACTTGCGACACAGGCATACGCATAAGCATAAACCGTATCCTCACCTGACATGAACAAGCGGGGAGAAAAACATTTCATCTACTCATTAGTGTGGTCCCATGCGGTGCCGGCTCATTAGGAATAGGGAAATTAAGCAAACACGACGGCGACGGCTGACGAGAACGTCACAAAACAAAGGGTTTAATTAGCAAAACAATGCCTCTGCACGTGCGATACAGATTTTTGTACATTTCTTTGCCGTCCTCTGCAAAACAACAATGTGAAATGACCAAATTTAATGTTTTATGTTGAACGTGAACACGCGACAGTGAATTTTCTTTTTTCTACCTGAACTGTAACGCCGTCCTTACAGAGTCAGCTCCCGGATTATTCGGCTACACTAGACAGATTGAACGAGTTGAAACTATCGCGAAAAAGTTTGAAATATTTGGAAGTCATTTTTAAAGTGACGTTTTCGTTGGCGTTGCCGTCGTGGTTGCTTAAGTTCCCTAATGTGTTTGTGGAAGAGGCTTAAACAGTAGGCATGGCGCATGAGGCACGTGAGGCACGTGAGGCACGTGACCTTGTGAATAGGGCCGCATTCCTTCAAGGCTTTGTGTTCGACAAGAAATTTGGTTCTCTTTGTTTTGAGGACAAGGTTAAAATCTTCTCTTCTTCTTTTTCTTTTCACTTAGGAAAGGGTCCTCGCTCGAGTACGTCGCTGTAGAGAAGTTTTCAAGTGTTTTTGACCAAACAACTCTCCTAACCAGATATACTCGCTGACTGTTTGCTGCAAAACACGGCCAAAAAATTCACTGCTTCTGAAAAATTTAATCAGTTGTTTCTTCCCTCCGTTAAAAATTCAGACTATGCGAGATAATTCAAAGAATATGTTGTGAATTCCGTCTATCCGGTGAGTCATTTACAGAGTGCGGTTTATTTAAACATTTTTTTTCTACCTTCATTTGCATTCACACTGAATCACTACGTTTCTGTATCAGCGATAGATACAAAAACGTGCTAACAGAAACTCGGCCGGTGAATGGTTAAGGTTGAATCCGTGCTGTGGGCCGTATTTTATTAGCACAGCTAGAGACTGTAGCCCGGGCGGGGGGTAGGGGGGGTAGGGTAGGGTAACCCTACATTGTTTAGGACCCTATACAAGTATGTGATGGTGAGGGTATAATTACTGCGCTGTTTTTGTCTGTGCGACGCATATTCCAAGTTCCGTTTGTTTGTCGTGTGGGTTATTTACAGAGCGCGGTTTTTAGAACATTATTTGTTTGGCTTCAAGTTTCATTGAAATAGAAGCAATACGTGTCCATACCAACCACAGAGTGAGACAAACATGGCAATAGGAACTAAACCGGTCGAAGGTTCATGTGCACTCCACTCAGAATTTTAGAAGACTCGTGCAGCGAGGAGTGATGCCAATTTTACATGCAGCGGCATATTCCCACACTTAAATTTTGAGAAGAACTCCTCTTGTAGGATGTGAAGATCTACGTTAGGTTATTAGCTGGTTCTTGTTTGTTTGTATAAACCTAGCCTTTAGAGCCCAAGATGTGAGTTACAAAAGTGACTTACAAGTTCTTTTTTGTAGTGATTTCAAAACCGACATTTCTCGATAATGTACTGCTCGATAACTTCCGTATGAATCTTCACAGTGTAGGATTTCACGTGCCGTTAAAGTTTCAACCTCCTTTCACAACAGAAAACAAGAACGGCCTGTGCTGTACTGAAATTCGCAAACAGGCTTCGGGTAAGCATATCTTACTCCCACTGGTGGGTAAAACATTTTCAGACGGCCTGGACAAACACCTCTGTCTTAGAATTTTCACTGGAGAAAAAAAAACACTTTGTCACGATTTTTCTAAGATAAGGCAATCGGTATTTGGTGTAGAGTTTACCGTTGCTAAATTAGTGACTCCCGAAATTAAAGGTACTCGTCTGAGTAAAACGCTTGAAACGATCTGTTTGAATCTGAAAACGTCAAAAACACCTCATTAGTGCCTTTTGCACGATGTTATTTAAGCTGGGTTACACCGTAATCGTATGGTACACGCTTGAGCTATCTCACATACCGAAAATAACCAACCCTCCCGAAAGTTACAGTAGTCCAAGGTTGCTAAAATTGAAAGTATTGAACGACCCAAATCAGTTTTACTTACACCTAACGGAGACTGAGTTGATCCGCTGCGCTTCTTGTATTAACTGCCTTTCCGCGAGACGAGCCGCAGACTATCGGTTCGTTCAGAGAACACCTCTTTAATAGCGGAGCCCGCGCGCTACCGCGCCAGCGGAGCACCATAGCTAAGGAAATTTGGTAATCTATCAGGAGGGAGTGACGAACTTAGGCCTGGGCACTGGTGCCAGTATTGGCGAATGAAAATCTGAGGTGTCTGACCATCGTGACATCACATATAAGTCTGCCCGGGAAATTCAAAGGAAAGTAAACAAATGGCTTCCTCGCAAATGTTTACAGTCCAGTTTCTCAAAAAGAACAGATCAAAACAATGAAAGAACGAAAGGTACGCCGCATGCTATAACATAAAAAGTATTCTTAATGCAAATTGGTCCTCAAAACAAAATAACAAATTGGCGATAAGACTCAAAAGATTTCACGGACGCTTTGGTGGATCGATTGAAATCGTGATCAAGATCACCTTTCAGAAGCTGTATCTCACAAACCCTAAGATGTGTCGCTTGGAGACAAAAACAATAACTTTTATATGCATAAACTCTTTCCGCATCCGCAAAACTTATCCCATAATTTGAAGCGTGTTTGGGTTTTGTTCAGTGTTTTCAATCTTGATGGTCTCTAGTTAGCCAACGAAATATAAGCCAAGCAGTTGTCGGTTTAAACCTATTTTATCTGAAAAGCTTCCAAAATCAGTTCTGTGCATTTCTAAAAGCGCCCGAATTTTAAACATTCGCAATCCGCAAAACTTATGCTATATAGCATGTTTGGTGTTTGTTTGTTTGTTTTCAATCTCGATGATCTCAAGTTAGAGAACGAAATATAAAAGTTACTTAAGTAACTATAAGCGAAGCAGTTTTGGGTTTAAAGCTATTTTATCCGGTAAGTAATGTGTGTTCCTCAAACTGCTGGAATTTCTTTGCGGTTGCTAAAACCTACGCGACATTTCTTCGATAATTAAAATTTACAGGTGCTTCGAAGCTCCCCAAATCCCTTCTTTCTGGTAATCCTGGTAAAATGCCGGTGAAATGCCAGTATAATTTGTTGACTAGACTAATAGTGGCAGTTCATGCGATTTTTTAACATCCGAACGCGATGAAGATAACCCATTTAAGTTTTGTTTTGTTGTTGTAAGTGAGCGCTGTTTCAAGTTCATTCAGCCGAACAGCCAATAATCCAAGGAGATTTTACAAGCCTTGACAGTTAAATGACAGGATATGGAAACATTGCAAAAACCAAGCAAGACGGCTCGTGAGTAAAATATGTGTTCAGTTTGATGCCCGAAAAAAAAAATGATAATCAAGCTACGCTCAGCCCCTAGAATGACCTTTCGAACTTGGTTTTTACAGAACAGATGCCCAAAATACTGGAAGACAATTCGGAAAACTTTCGGGCTTTTTGAGATACACTTTTCGAAAGCGAACGAGCTAAAAAAAGCCCCGAAAGATATTTCGGACCGAAAAGTTTCAGGACTATTTTTGAGAAACGATCACCAGTTTATACCTTGGCAGCTCCGCTTTTAGGCTTGGCTAAATCTATATATTATTTAATATAATTAATATCAGACGATTAGTTTGATTGATGAATTGACAAAAGTGACATGCACGTGCAAGATAGAATTTTAATAGCTGTAATCAAAACACCATTCTTTTTAACAGGCGGGGCGTTATACAAACTGTCGTCACTTTCCGTAACTGTCTTGAATAACAAACTGCAGGGTTCTGCCTCGGTATGTGCCTGGGAGGGGAGAGTGGGTTTCATGGCCTTGGTCTGTGACCTTGGTGTGTAAGTAGGGGTACCTGTACCGCCCCACAGGAGACGGCTTCACTGAAGGCTGTCGCACTTAATGCAACAAGATAAACATACTAAACAGCTGCCTCTTCAATATCTCTCGCTATTAATACCTTTCAACTGTGTACTGATTTATCTAATAAGCACTTCTTCTACCATTTCGTCGACTAAGGGCTTTCAAATGAACTATTCAAGGATTAATTTGACAATCGAAAAAGAATCCTAATCGAATCTCTCTGTGAAGGTACTTAAAATCAAAGGAATGTCCGTGCGAAGAATGCAATTTTCATGCGTGAAGTGATTTGACTGTGAAAAACATGCAAGGCTCGTCGAAAAAGACATCTCGATATGTGTCGCGGAGGAATAAAAGATTAGTAGGGTCACGTGTCTCACGTGTCAATCCTACCAACGTTTACCACAAGAATTAGATCAGTTGTTTTTGCCCCTGTGAAACACCCAAACTGTTCCGTCTCTGGCTTCAAGCTTCAATGAAATCAAAGCAATTCGTGTCAAAGCAAACCACAGACTGAAACAAACATGGTAACAAGAACTCACCAGGTCGAAGGTTAACGCTCATTCTGCACCGCCCGTATGTTATCAGTCTCAGCAGGGATTGTTGTCCGGTTTTGACGGGAAAGGGGGGAGGGGTGGCGTTGGGATCACCTGTATTAGCCGTAAAGGTATTTACCTCTCTGGAGGGCGTGGTTTTGAGCTGTTTTGGTTTGATATGGAACACAGATTTTTTCCAATTGGTTCTGAAATTGGATAAATGTTTCTTACTGCTGGTCTATAAAGTAACGCGTAATTTTTTACCAGTTTGACCCAAACTGGAGGAAGATTATAAGGGCTACGTCTGAAATTCTGTTTTTCGCCAAATCACGTATTGGGGTTTCAAGCGGCACACTTCCACACCCAAAGTTTGAGGAATGTCCCCTCCTGGCGGGATGTGAACTTGTACAATTGCTTATTATCTGGTCGTTGTTTGCTTGTTAATTTGCGTATAGAGCCTAGGGTTTGATGTACGAAAACAAACTTTAAAAGTTCAAAATGTAAAATTTCAAAACAATCTCGCAGTCTTAAAATAGTACTGCTCGATACCTTTTGTATGAACCTTTCCAATTAAGTATTTTAAGACGTAAACGTACCAAGCTCCTTTTGCAACTGCAGACGGGAAATGATAGTACTATTATCGGGAACTTTTAATTTGAAACTTCAAACTTTAAGATTTCACCCACGGACTCATCAGTTAAACAATTGCGCAGTGTATTAAGTAGTACCATAGGAAAGCCTCGCTCTATAGCTGTCGTGTGAATGGTCACACTTAAGGATTTCATCAACAGACTCTAAAAGTCAGAAAGAAATTGTACGGCATATTACCTACATCACAGCAAACTACTTGGAAGCAATTTCTACTTACACCGTACGGAGACTGAATTGACGTGGTGAGTCTCTTGTAGTAGATGCCTTCTCACAGTGTGTCTTGAAGAGTCAAGTCTTAGACAATCGGCTCATTCAGAGAACAAAACAGTTAGCTTGATTGATGCATTTACAACCCTGACGTGCACGTGCGTGAATGCATTTCGATAGCTGTAATCAAAACATCTTTCTTTTGTTCTTAACAGATGGGCGTTATGCAAACTGTCGTCACTTCCCGCAACTGCCTTGAGCAATGAACTGGTTTGCCTCGTTATGTGTCCGGGAGGGGGAGGGGGAGGTCTTGGCCCTGGTATGTGCCTACAGGGAATGTGCTTCAATAGTATCTCTTGCTACATATACCGTTCAACAGTGTATCTTGGAATTTTTTTTTTAACTTTACCCTCGACTGGCACAATTTTACGACAGTCAAAACTTCGTTAGAGTTGACTGCTCATAAACATTGAGCTTTGTTATTTAATGGCAGAGTGCTAGAATTGAATTAGCGCTTCTGGTGACTGACAGGAGGGAAAAACTGCAAAATGAAGAAGCACTTAAGGTTTTTTTTTACTTTTTGCTTCCTTAAAACATCTGCGAAAAAATTGCTTTGTCAAGTTGAAATCTTCGAGGAATACTAGATCGACAAGGTCACGTGACTCACGTGCTAGTGCGACCACCATGTATTAGCCACAAGAATTTAATCAGCTGTTTTTCTTGTCTGTGAAACACTCAGGCTGTTCCGCTGTTTGTGGTAATGGTAATTTACAGAGCACTGATAATTGAACATTATTTGTCCGGCTTCAAGTTTCATTGAAATCGAAGCAATGCGTGTCAAACCAACCACAGACTGAAACAAACATTGAATAGGAACTCAGTTGGTCGAAGGTTAGCGCCCATATCTTATCAGTCTCAGCAGGGATTGTTGTTCGGTTTGACGCAGCGGCGGGGGATAAAGGGAACTCTCATATAAGCCATAACGGAACGTACCGTCCCAGAGGGTTGTGGTTTTGAGCTGCTTTGGTTTAATATAGGATGTATTGATTTTGACCATTTTGGTGTGAAATTGGTTAAATGTTGCTAACTGGTCTGAAATGTTGTGTAGACTTTTAACATTTTAGCCCGAAAAGGGGAATATTATCGGTTATGTCTGAAATATCACATACTGGGGTTTCAAGCGGCACACTGCCACACCCATATTTTAAGGATTACCCCTCCTGGAGGTTCTGAAGTTCTGCAGTTAGTGATTATCTGTCTATTGTTTGTTTGTTGACCTGCCTATAGAGCCCAAAGGCTGATGTACAAAATCAAAAGTTTAAAATTCAAATTGCTGAATTTTCAAAGCAAGCCTGCAGCCTAGTAAAATGTAGTGCTTGGTGACTTTGGTATGAATCTTCACAAATTAGTATTTTACGACGTAAACATCTCAACCTCCTTTTGCAACTGTATGCAAGAAATGAAAGTACTGTAATCAACATCTTAAGATTTCATCCACAGACTCAAAATTTCAAAAGTCAGAAACAACTTGTACAGCCCATTAAACTAAATCACAGGAAAGCACCGCCTCAATAGCTTTCATTTGCATTGTCTCGTTCTACAGATGCAGTAGTCAGAAACAACTTGTACGCGTGGTAAACTAAAGCACAGGAAAATACCGCTCAGTAGCTTTCACTTAGATGTTCACACTTTAGGTTTTCATTTACAGATTCAAAAGTTAGAGACAACTTGAGTGGCATGATACACTACATCAGAGGAACGTTCTGCTAAGCGGCTTTTATTTGAGTGGCACGCCTGTAAATTAGCTGGTCTGTCGCAAGGCAGTACCGTGGATAGCTAAGCGTGCTGACCACTATAATCATCAATTTACATTTTACATTTACAGTGATCACTGAAAGATTTCTATAACAGACTTGGATCATAGTTTACTCGTAAGTAACTCTAAGATTGACGGATTGAGTTTCACTACGTATTTGTCGAAAATGTCTGTCTTTTCGCCATCCACACCAAACGTTCTTTACTCGGGAGAGGAGTTTCGAAAGAACAAAAATCTCCATTTTCGAAAGAAAGCGTACACGCATGCACTTTGATTTAAGGAGACAAGAAGGACAAAATGTCCATTGTCCTCGCCTTGACTCTGTTCGCCTAACAGTCTTCGGTTAAGCAATATAGAAAGTTAAGGCCTAACCACAAAAAGAAACATTGTTCCGAAAACACTGTTGCTCCCTATTTGAACGCCCACGAAAAATGTTGAGCTAAAGCAAAATTTATTCGAGAAAATTCACAAACAGGCTTCGGGTAAGCAAATCTTGCTTCCAATAAACGGGGAAACATTTTGAGACGGCTTGAACAAACACGTATGTCTTAAAATTTCCACTGCCGAAGAAAAAAATCACTGCTCTCAAAAGTGTCCTTTGTCACGATTTTACTAAGATAAGGCGATCGATATATGGTGTAGAGTTTACCTCTGCAAACATAATGACTCCCGAACTAACTGTGCTGAGTAAAAGGCCTGAAAGTGGCCGATTTGTTAGAATTTGAAAACGGCCAAACAAAAACTGATCGATAGTTTTTGCGCGTTTTGATTTAATATGGGGTGCGCCATATGCTGTATTCGTATGGTAAAGGCTTGAGCTATCTCACATACAGAATGCAGCTACAACCCGAAAATAGCGAACCCTCCCGAAAGTTACGATAGCAAAAGGAAGACAAACTGATTAAAAGTATTAAACGACCCTTGTTTCTTTAAGAACATTATAGGAATGGAAATCGGTTTTACTTACACCTTACGGAGACTGACTTGATCTGTTGCTCTCTTGTACGTACTCAATGCCTTTCCGCGATATATATTGAAGAAGCAAGTTGCAGACTATTGACACGTTCATAAAACGTCTCTTTAATATTTAATATCAACCAGCTTGATTGATGCATTTTCAACCCTGACCTGCACGTGCAAAAGGGCGTTTCGTCAGCTGCCATCAAAACACCTTTCTTAATTTTTAACAGATGGGCGTTATGCAAACTGTCGTTACTTTCCGTAACTAGTCTTGAGTAGTGAACTTGGCTGCCTCGTTACATGCCCGGGAGGGGAGGGTAGGGGATTCTCGGCATTATTTGTGCCTGTGGTTAAGGTTTACTGTGAAACTTACCTCGCCCACATTTGCTTCTCCTGTATTTCTTGCTATAAATACCTTTTAACAGTGTATGTTGGGGTAGCTTTTCCCTTGACTGGCACATTTTCGACGTGCTATCCCACGTATTCAGTTACAAATGTTCATTAAAAGTTGATTGCTCATAAAACATTGCTCATAAGCTTTGTTTGTTACTAGCACTGAATTCATGCTTTTGTTGACTTACAAAAGAAAAAACATTGCAAAATGAAAGAGCTTTAGTAAAATAGTAAGGAAAAAAGTGCATTTTGAAGAACAAAGTGGAGGCATACAAGATTAGCAAGGTCACGTAACTCACGTGCTAGTGCGACCACCAGTTAGTAGCCACAAGAATTTAATCAGTTGATTTTATGCTCTGTGGGAATCGTAGACTGTTCCTCTGTTTGTCGTGTGGGTTATTTACTGAGCGCGGTTTATTTAAACATTGAATTGTCTGGCTTCAAGTTTCATTGAAATGGAAGCAATACGTGTCAAAACCAACCACAGACTGAAACAAACATGGTAATAGGAACTCGCCAGGTCGAAGGTTAACGTTAAATCTGCACCGCCCATATGTTGTCAGTCTCAGCAGGAATTGTTGCCTGGTTTGACGCGGCGGGGGGGGGGGGGGGGGGGGGAGGGTTAGAGGAAACCCCTATGTAAGCCATAAAGGTATGTACCGCTCCAGAGGGTGTGGGTTTGAGCTGTTTGGGGTTGATAGAGAATACAGATTTTGACTATGTTGGTCTGAAATTGGTTAAGTGTTGCTTACTGGTCTAAAATAACGTGTACAGTTTTATCATTTTAGCTCGAAAAGGAGGAAGATTATGGGTTACGTCTGAAATATCACATACTGGGGTTTCAAGGGGCACACTACCATACTAAATTTTTAAGGGTTTCCCCTTCTGGAGGGTGTGCAGTTCTACAGTTGGTTATTATCTGGTTGTTGTTATGTTTGTTAATTTGCCTGTAGAGCCCAAGCTGTGATGTTGGCAAAAAACAAATTAAAGTTAAAACTTCCAGTTGCAAATTTTCATAACGAGTGTGCAGCCTACAAAAATGTGCTGCTCGATAAGTTTTGTATGAACCTTCACAATTAAGTATTTTAGGACGTAAAAGTCTCAACCTCCTTTTAAAATAAATAAAAGTACTATAATCAATAGCTTTTATTTGAATCGTCACGTTTTAGGATGTCATCCACATACTCAAAAGTTAAATAACTTGTACAGCCGTGTATTAAGTGTATTTGTACTAAGTAGTACCACAAACAACTACTGCTCAGTAGCTGTCATATCAGTGGTGACACTTAGAGATTTCAGTCACAGACTCAAAAGTCAGAAAGAAATTGTCGGGCATATTAAACTATATCACAGCAAAGCAGCGCTCAAAGCTTTCAATGGGAACGATTTCGTCTACAAATGCAGTAAACAGAAACAACTTTTACGGCGCAGTAAAGTACATCACAGGAAAATACTGCTCAATAGCTTTGATTTAAATCTTCGCACGTTAGAGTTTCATCTACAGATTCCAAAGTTAGAATCACCTTGTACAGCATAATAAACAGCACCACAGGAAAGTACTGCTCAGTAGCTTTTATTTGAGTTGTCACACTTTAGGATTTCATCTACAGTTTCAAAAGTTAGAATCACCTTGTACAGCATAATAGTAAGTACTGCAAAGTACTGCTCAGTAGCTTTTATTTGAGTGATGGTTTTAGGATTTCCATAAGAGTCTGACTACAGTTATTTGACTCATGAGTAATTCTGAGATTGACGGATTAACCAAGTTTCACCATGTATTTGACTGAAATGTCTTTTTTTGTCATCCACTATGAACTTTATTTACTCGGGGAAGGAGCTACGAAAGTACATATATTTGTATTAGGCGGAGCGATCATATCTTTCAGTTGTTTACGCCGTCGATGGAAGGAGGGCCAACGCACAAGAAAAAGTCTTTGTTTTCGAAAGAAAGCGCACATGCATGGACTTAGAAGACAATGGAGGCAAAATGTTCATTCTCTTCACCTTGACTCTGTTCGCCTAACAGTCTATGGTTAAGAATTATCGAAAGTTAAGGCCCAAAGTTTGAAGCAACTTGAGTGGAATGATAAAATACATCACAGCAAAGTACTGCTTATAGTAGCTTTTATTTGAGTGATCGCTTGTAATTCTGAGATTGACGGATTAACCAGCTTTCACGCTGATGAATTTGACTAAAATGTCTGTCTTTTTGTCGTCGATAATGAACTTTATTTACTCGGGAAAGGGGTTTCGAAAGTACATGTATTTGTATTAGCTGGAGCGATCATATCTTTCAGTCTTTTACGCCGTCGATGGAAGAAGGGCCAACGCACAAGAAAAAGTCTTCATTTTCGAAATAACGGGGAGGCAAAATGTTCATTCTCTTCGCCTTGACTCTGTTCGCCTAACAGTCCATGGTTAAGAATTATCGAAGTTAAGTTCAGACCTAAGCACCAAAAGAGACATTGCTGTGAAAACACTGTTGCTCCCATTTGAACGCGCACGAAATATTTTAAGCCGGTTAAAGCAAAATTTATCCGAGAAAATTCACAACTAGGCTTAGAGTAAGCAAATCTTGCTTCCAATAAACGAGGAAACACCTTGAGACGGCGTGAAGAAACACCCATGTAATGGAATCTTCACTGAAGAAAAAAATTCCCTTTCAACAAAACTGTGCTTTGTCACGTTTTACTAAGATAAGGCGATCGATATTTGGTATAGCGTTTACCTTTGCAAACGTAGTGACTCCCGAATTAACTGCACTGAGTGAAAGGTCTCAATGTGGCCGATCTGCTAGAATTTGAAAACGGCTAAAACAAAGTGATTGATAGGTTTTTGTGCGATTTAATTTAAGATGGGGTGCGCCATATTCGTATGGTACACGCTTGAGCTACAAGCCGAAAACCCTCCCGAAAGTTACGGTGGTAAAAGGCTGCTAAAATTGAACAGTAAACGAGTCGACCCTTGTTTCATTCGGAACATTATGATATAAATGGAAATCAGTTTCACTTACACCTTACCGAGGCTGACTTAATCAGTTGCTTTCTTGTACTCTAAAAGCTTTTCCTTAGTGTATCTTGAAGGGACATGTCGCAGACTATCGGCTCTTTCAAAGAACATCGTTGTAATATTTAATATTTAACAGTCAGCGGGATTAATGCTTTTATAGCCTTGACGTGCACGTGCGTGAAGGCATTTCGATGGCTGTCATCAAAACTTTTCTTTTTACTTAACAGCTGGGCGTCATGCCAACTGTCGTCAATTTCCGGAACTGACTTGGCTGCCTCTATATGCCTGGGAGGGGAGGGTGGGGGGCTTCTTGGCTGGTTTGTGCCGGGTAGTTAAAGGCTTACTGTCAAACGTACCTCGCTCATATTTGCTTGTACTGTATTTCTTGCTATGGATACCTTTCAACAGTGTATCTTGGGGCTAACTTAAAAGTTTATTTAGCTTGAGTAAAATAGTAAGGAAAAAAGTCCTTTTTGAAGTACGAAATGGAGGATACAAAATTAGCAAGCTCACGTGCCAGTGCGACCACCATTTATTAGCCGCAAGAATTTAATCAGTTTATTTTATGCTCTGTGGAAAACCCAGACTATTGTGTCTCTTTGTCTTGAATTTACAGAGGGTGGTTTATTTAGTGAATATTGTGTCTGGCTTCAAGTGTCATTGAAACCGAGAGCAATGCGTGTCAAAACCACCCACAGTCTGAAACAAACATGGTGATATGAACTCACCCGGGCGAAGGTTAACGTTCGACCTGCACCGCATCTTATCAGTCTCAGCAGCGATTGTTGTCCGGTTCGACGGAGGGAGGGGGAGGGGGTAGGAACCCTATCTAAGCCATAAAGGTATGTCCCCCAGCGGGTGTGGTTTTGAGGTGTTTTGGTTTGATATAGAATACAGATTTTAGTCATTGTGGTCTGGCATTGGTTAAAGGTCAAATAAACCAAAATTTCGACTTCTTTTGTTTCAATCCGATTTACTTGTTATGTGTTGATTAGGTATCAAATAAACATATTCTGAAGTTTCAAGTCAATTGGACTTAGGATCGCAGAGATAATGGAACGTGAAAAGTGCTACTTTTTGGCCTTCGTTGTCGTAGAGTGGTCGGGAAAGTTGTCGGAAAATTGTCGGATATAACACTAGTGACGTCACTGTTGGGAGCTCGACAATTTCGAAGCGTGAGGACTTGAGCGGAAAATCATGGTGTTTTGTGCTGCTATAAAAGTAAAGTAAGTAGTTTTAAGTTCCCAGAAGATCCAAAACTGCCTCAAGAATGGCTCAAAGAATGAAAGGAGGATCGTTTCAACCCACAAAACACTGATTCACGCTTCTGTGCAGACCAGTTTACACCACAGGTAACCAAAGCGATTCGATCGAAAATAATCGGCGGTTTCCATGGAAAATACCTAAAAATCCAATAAAGTTTGAAAAACCTTACCTGTTATGTGTTTGCTGTGTTTTTGCGGTTTTCCGAGCTTCTGGAGGTTGTTTTGAGCGATAAGTTACAGCGGTATAAACCATCCATGTCCGCCGAAGAACGGAGCAACTTCACACGGGAATTCCAATTGCGTGTTCAGCATTTGCACAACGTAGAAATTTAGAGGTAAGAATTTTGCATTTTGCCAGAAACTCATAAGGACTTGAAACGTGCAACTCGCATATCTAGGTTTTGAACGATGCTCGTAATTATTCATTTTCGCAAGTACCATATTTGGAACATGAAGAGAGAGAGAACTGACCAATCAATCTTCGTGAAGGACGTGACGTAATTTTACACCAAGTTCGCCCACTTGTTCATAGATTAATGGCCGACAAACTGGGGAAAATGAAGCCGAAAAACTTCCAAACGTAGGAACGACAAAGCGAAAAGAAATATAATACCGGTTTCGAGGACCGAGCAGGAAATTTTTGAGGTAAAAAAAATTAGTAATTAAAACAACATGGAGCAAAGTGCTGGGGTAAGAACTAAATCAGACTGTGAAACCAAACCAAAATAGTCTATCGTTGTTTTTATGATTTCAGTCCGGCTCCTTTCACCGTCGCACTATCAACAATGTTCACATAAGGTAGATTTTATACGGACAACTTTTGTCACCGAAACATCAAGACATGATACAAAAATAAAACACAATAAAATTGAAGAGAACCGTTTAATAATATTGAAGTGTCATACGTTTTCAGTGATTCGCTACCAAACTCAAGCTAAATAAGCTGAATAAGAAAGGACGACTTTTTCTTCGGCTATATACTACAAAAATAACATCGTTTTACCTGCAGTCGATGTAGCTCTGAGTTCAAGCGGCTCCAAATGTTCAAATAAAGAGAACGTAATGCAAAATAAGTTGAATGATCGCTTTCCCAGTTGTTTGATTCATTGTTTTAAAACATGTTTTTTTGCCACATCCCGTCCGCGGCCTCTGAACCTGGAACCACTACGTTTTGTGTTCGTTTCAACTCTCCATCTACAATGTTAAAATCATACAGCTTCAATCCGCTTTGGGCGATGAATACAACAATTTTTTCAGGAAACATCAAACCTGTACCACATTTTAGAGCCAATAATTGTACGACTTTTGCGAAAAAACTTATTCTCGGACGTTCACTTCGGAGCAGTTTCATTGATCCATTCAGGTTTGCAAAGAAACGCTGCAGCACTTCGCAAGGTTTTGGCGCCTGAAACTCGTGCGTGGACTGGAGCGAGAGGTTTCCAAATATGGTACTTAGAAAAAATGAATATTTACGAGCATCGAACGCGAGTTACACGTTTCAACTCCTTATGAGTTTCTGATTTTGCTTAATAGAACTATGACTAGCATGTATCTTCCGATGGTTGTTCGCTCTTTCAGTCAAATTATTTGAGAATTATAAGTCATAGCAGTTACTAAGCATTAACGATAACCTCGGGTTTTTGGCGCACAACTTTAGGCTAAAATATATACAAACGTAAATTTCGAGCGTTGAATAATATTTTTCACACACTAAAATATTTCATTTTTATCGCTTCATAAAGCGGCTGCAGGCCCTTCCTAAGCCTCTCACAAGCCAACACTCAAGACAACCAACAACATAAACCCAGATTTAATAAACTGGCCTAGTTGCTACATGTAAGTGAATAATAATAATAATATACAAAGCTTATATGGCGCCAGAAACTCGTAAGGACTTCAAACGTGTAACTCGCATATTAGGTTTTGACTCATGCTTGTAATTATTCATTTTCGCAAGTACCATATTTGGAACATGAGGAGAAAGAGAACTGACCAATCAATTTCGTGAACGACGTGACGTAATTTCACACCAAGTTCGCCCGCTTGCTCTAAGAATGGCTGACAAACGGGGAAAACAAGCCGACAAAGCTTTCAAACGTTGGAACGACAAAGCGAAAAGAAATTCTGGTTTCAAAGACCGAGCAGGAAATTTTTCAGGTAACAAAATTGGTAATTGAAACAACATCGAGCAAACTGCTGGGGTTAGAAGTAGATCAGACTGCGAAACCAAACCAAACTAGTCTAGCGTTGTGTTTACGATTTCTCTCACCGTGGCACCATCAAGAAATGTTCACAAAAGGTAGGTTTTACACGGAAAAATTTTGACACCAAAATAACAAGACATGATACACAAATATTTAACACAGCAAAATTGAGGAGAACCGTTCACTAATATTTAAGTGTCACATGTCACACATTCTCGGTTGATCGCTACCAAAATCAAGCTGAATAATTAACTGAATAAGAAAGGACGACATTTTTGCGGCTTTATAAGCTTACTACACCAAATAACATCGTTTTACCTGCAGTTGATGTAGTACTGGGTTCAAGCAGCTTTCAAATAAAGAGATTGTAATGCAAAATAAGTTGAATGTTTGGTTCATTGTTGTTTTGACACATTCCGTCCGCGGCCTCTGAACCTGTAACCGCTACGTTTTGTGTTCGTTTCCACTCCGCATCTTCAATGCTGAAATCATACTGTAGCTTTAATCCACCGTGGACGATGAATGCAACAGTTTTTCAGGAAACGTCAAACCAGTACCACATTTTAGAGCCAATACTTGGAAGACTTATTCAAAAAATTATTCTCGAATGTTCACTTCGGAGCAGTTTCGCTGATCCATTCAGCTTTGTAAAGAAACTCTGCAACACGGTTTTGGCGCCTTTTTCTTTCAGTCATGTGATCCATTATTTTCCTTTTTTTCCTTTCTCGTTTTTCTTTTTCTCGTTCTTTCTTGATTTTTATGGTAACTAGTGATTGAGTTTTGAATCAACTGCGCATTGGTATCGCTTACCAGTTCCATTTTTACTTGGGAAGCTCTCTCTAAATTTTCAAAACCAGACAAGATGGAATGGCTATTGGAATTTGTCGTCCCAGCTTCATACGTATCCAGTAAGTGTATTGCCTATAAGCAACATTACTGTCTACATGTTCTGAGAAAGAAAGAGGAAACAACAGACTCAAAACATAAGAAAGATATACAGATGAGTAAAAGGTAACTCATCAGTAAAGGGATTAAATAAATATGTCAACTACAAAAATAAATTTATATTAAATAAGTAAACAGGTTAGCTAACCAGTAACAACAGTAGCAAAACTACATTAACTCGATTTCACAGTCTTAGAAATAATGAAATCACATTTGATTTGTTTAAGCCAAAATTTTAGAGTTTGTTTTTGCTTTTAACTAACAATTATATGACTTATATGTTGTACTGGTAGTACAACTGATTGTAAACCCAGTACTTGTGAAATCATCAAAGGAGTCATAAAGTACACAAGGTTGCTAAGAACTTAACAATGTATACTGTTTATGTAATCATGTTCATTCATGTAATAAGCGTTTTTGTAATTGTCATTTCGTTATTGTTCCTTGATCTTTTACTACTTTTACGTCACCTTTTGTCAAATATCTTAGAATTTAGCACACAACCTCATAAGCATTGCAACATTTTGATTCTCATCATGTGCCCACTGTCAGACCAAACATGTAATTTTTCCTACCCATCTTGAGAACCAAATGTGTAATTTTTCATACCCATTTTCAGAACTGACAAAACATAACTGTCACCCCGGAATAATTACCATTTTCAGACCAGACTCTTAAGTCAACAACCATTTTCAGACCAAAATGGCTTTAAAACCATACCCATTTGGGTTGCACCAATCTATACATGGAGTTTGTTCTCTGCCCCCCCCCCCCCCCCTTCCCCCCCAAAAAAGAGCCCAAAGCAAAGTTACATTAATATGTACGTACTCCGGCCTTCATTTTCAAAATACTGATTATAATCTGTCTCAATGACAGCGGGATTTTTGCTTACAGAGGTAAAATTCTCTTCATCTGTCTGTAGGACATAGCAGCTGGTATCTTAAAAGTTATCACAGGATTTGGGGATTGCACTACAGCAAAACACTTTCTCGCCCAGCTGGCATTGGTACACAGTTGCCAAAATTTAATTGACCTAAATTTTGAGCCCAAGATTGTATACGTGCAAAACAACAAACAAACAGTCACTAGTAACACTTTGCGATGTAGACAGATACATTCAACAAGATTCAAATACATTCAACAAGAACTGTAACCTCTGTTTTCGGCTATGTTTAAAATTTGAGCTGGATTTCCTGCCGCTGTTGCCGCGAGGATGAAAACCGTACTCACACAGGAGCTAAGAAGCTTTGCTTTACTCTAGTCGGTCTAGTTAGTAAGGCATAAGAACAAACATCGATCATGATAAGTGTACAAAAGGGCTGCAAAGAACAACAAAAATGCCTCAAATGCAGTGGTAACGCATTTATTAACAATCGTACGGCGAACTTTCATAGTGTGATGAATAAATAAGCTTAAACGCCCACCAGTAAACTTTACCAATTCGTTCGTTTACTTTCGAAGCCATTGCTGTCGGTCGAATATCATCTGAGATTTCGCAGTCCGATTCTGTAGCAGTTAGCTCAAACTGGTATGGCTCTACGTTAAATGCTACGGGTTTGAGTTCCTCGGCCATTTTCAACGCAAAGAAAACTAGTGAAAACAGAGAATTTTCCAAAAAATTACAACAATACTCTTCAGTACTCGGCTTTGCATCTTGAGCTGCCTTTCGCTGCTCATCAACAGTGACGTCACAGAATCAGAGGTCGTTTCCATTCCTTCCAATTAAGCGCGCGGTCATTTCAGAAGCGATTTCGTGAAACCTTCGGATATCTTCGTACTTTTGGCTTTGTTACTCCTTTTAAGGTCTCAGGAAGGAAAATTTCCGACCAGTTTGGCTTTATAATGATTTCTTTTTGTGTTAAGACGCGTTTAAACAGCTAAAGCGGAATTATAAAAATTTTGGTTTATTTGACCTTTCTAAAATAAAGTGTAGATTTTCACCATTTTGGCCCGAAAAAGAGGAAGATTCTGGGTTATGTTTATGGGTTATGCTGCTAGACAATCACATATTGGAGAGTTCCAAGCGGCACTCTGTCGCACTCAAACTTTGAGGAATGTTCCCTCCTGGCGGGATGTGAAGTTGTCCATTTTCTTATTATCTGGTTGTTTGTTTGTGTGTTAATTTACCTGTAGAGGCCAAGGTTTGAGATACAAAAACAACAGTTATAAATTCATATTGCCGAGTTTTCAGAACAAGCGTGCACCCCTCTAGAAAGTACTACTAGATAGCTTCGTGTGAATCTTCGCAAACTTAAGTTTAAAACTCTCTTGTGCAGGAGATCCAAATAAAAGGAAAACACTATTTTAAAGAAACCTCTCATTTGAATCGTGGCACTTTGCATTTAATCCATTGAATAAGTATCAACAGCATATCAAACTACATCACAGCAAAGTACTTCTCAGTAGTACTTTCACAGTTGGGATTTCGTCCACAGACTAGAAAATCAGGACCAACTTATTAAATATAATAAACTATATCACAGTAGCTTTTATTTGAGTGATCAGTTTAGGATTTTATTCACACACTCAAGACCACAGTCATTTGTCTCATGAATGACTCTAAGATTAACGGATTAACCGAGTTTTGTCATGAATTTCTACAGAAGTGTCTTGGGTTTTTATGGCCGTCCACGCTACACGTTCTCCGCTCAGGAGAGCAGTTTCTATATGTATATGTAACTATGGAAAGCTATCACCATTTTCAGTCGTGTACGCCGTTAGTGGAACGAAGGCCAACAATTGGACTTAAAGGACAAAGAGGACAAAGATTTCGTTCTTATCGCCATGGCTCTATTCCCGTAAAAATATTCGATTATGGAATGTCGAACGTTGAGGCTTAGGAAACATCGTTGCGGAAACACTGTTGTTCTCCTTCCCATACAAATACATTTTAGGTGGAAACAAAATTTATCCGAAAAAAATTTATAAACAAGCTTCGGGTAACCAAATCTTGCTTCTAATAAATAAACGGGGAGACATCGTTATTGTTCAGGCGGTCTCAAAATGTTTCCCCGTTTGTTTATTAGGAGCAAGATTAGCTATAGAATATGTATTGAAAATAAAAAAAAGGAAGGAAAACATTTGAACAAGACTTGCGCTGAGTTGCACGATTTTGCGATAGACGGACCGATATACTGTATGGTAAACATTTCAGCTTTCCCGACGTAGCGACTCCCTGAAGTAGAACTGGCTCGAAATTTGCCTATGTGTTTGAATTTTAACCGGCAAAAAATCTTATTAATCCTTTTTACGGTGGACGCCTCAGCTTTCTCACCAAAAGCAGCTACAGCCCGCAACTCGAAGGCACGGTAGTAAAAGGCTTCTGAACTTGAGTGTATTAAACGACCCTTGTTTCTTTGGGGGCAATGAGGTATAAATGTAAATCAATTTCTACTTACACCTTACGGAGGCTGAGTTGATTCGCTTGGGATCTCTTAGTAAATGCCTTTCCGCAGTATATCTTGAAGAGATAATTCGAAGACTCTGACTATCGGTTCGTTCAGAGAACAAACAGTCATACTTTATTGACACATAAACCTGACATGCACGCGCAAGAATGAATTTAATAGCTTTAATTAAAACACCTTTGTCTTTTACAGATGGGGCGTCATAAAATCTGTCGACACTTTTCATTGCAACTGTCTTGGGTAACGAACTGATCAGCCTCGTTATGTTCCTGGGAGGGGAAGGTGGAGGCCTCTTGGCCTTGCTATGTGCCAGGGAGGGGAAGGGTAGCCACAAGAATTTAATCAGTTGTTTTTCTTGTCTGTGAAACACCCAAACTGTTCCGTCTGTTTGTCGTTATGGTTGTTTACAGAGCACTGATAATTTGAACATTGTTAGTCTGGCTTCAAGTTTCATTGAAGTGGAAGCAATGCCTGTCAAAACCAACCACAGACTGAAACAAACATGGTCATAGGAACTCAGTTGGTCGAAGGTTAGCGCCCATATCTTATCAGGCCTAGCAGGGATTGTTGTCCGGTTTGACGCGGGGGGGTGGGGTGGGGATAAAGGGAACTCATATAAGCCATAAAGGAATGTACCGTCCCAGAGGGTGTGGTTTTGATCTACTTTGGTTTAATATAGGATGTATTGATTTTGACCATTTTGGTGTGCAATTGGTTAAATGTTGCTTACTAGTCTGAAATAACGTGTAAACTTTTAACATTTTAGCCCGAAACGAGGAATATGATAGGTTACGTCTGAAATATCACATACTGGGGTTTCAAACGGCACACTACCACACCCATATGTTAAGGATTACCCCTCCTGAAAGGTCTGAAGTTCTGCAGTTGGTGATTATCTGCCTGCTGTTTGTTTGTTAACTTTCCAGAAGAGCCTAAAGGCTGAAGTACAAAAACAAAAATTTAAGATTGAAATTGCAGAATTTTCAAAACAAGTGTGCAGGCTAAGAAAATGTACTGCCCGCTCGATGACTTTGGTATGGATCTTCACGTAAACCTCTCAACCTCCTATTGCAACTGCACGCAAGAACCAAACCTAATATAGTCAACATCTTACGATTTCATCCACAGACTCATAGATCAAAAGTCAGAACAACTTGTACAACCTATTAAACTAAATCACAGCAAAGCACCGCCTCAATAGCTTTCATTTGCATTTTGTCACACTGAAAGATTTCGCGGTCGACAGATGCAGTAGTCAGAAACAACTTGTACGGCGCGGTAAACTAAAGCACAGAAAAATACCGCTCAGTAGCTTTCATTTAGATCTTCACATAGAGACAACTTGAGTGGCATGATACACTACATCACAGGGACGTTCTGCTAATCAGCTTTTGAGTGACCAATTAAGTTTCTATAACGGACTTGGATCATAGTTATTTTACTCATAAGGAACTCTAAGATTGACGGATTAAATTTCACTATGTATTTGTCTAAAATGTCTGTCTTTCTACCATTCACACTAAACGTTCTTTTCTCGGAAGAGGAGTTTTGAAAGGACAAAAATCTTCATTTTCGCGGTAGAGTCGCATTTTTTCGAAAGAAAGCGTACACGCATGGACTTTGATTTAAGAAGACAAGGAGGACAAAATATTCATTGTCTTCGCCTTGACTCTGTTCGCCTTAAGCGATATAGAAAGTGAAGGCCTAACCACAATAAGAAACATTGTTCCCAAAACACGGTTGCTCCCCATTTGAACGCGCACCAAACATCTTGAGCTAAAGTAAATTTTATCCGAGAAAATTCACAAACAGGCTTCGGGTAAGCAAATCTTGCTTCCAGTAAATGAAGAAACATTGTGAGACGGCTTGAACAAACTCCTATGTCTTAAAATTTGCACTGCTGAAGAATAAAAATCACCTTCAAGAAAGTGTCCTTTGTCACGATTTCACTAAGATAAGGCGATCTATATATGGTGTAGAGTTTACCTTTGCAAACGTAGTGACTCTGTAAAAATTTGAAAACGCCCCACCCCCCCCCCCCAAAAAAAAACTGATTGATAAATTTGCGCGACTTCATTTAATATGGGGTGCGCCATGTGCCGTATTCGTTGGCACAGACTTTAGCTATCTCACATAATGAAAGCGGCTACAACCCGAAAATAGCGAACTCTCCCGAAAGTTACGGTGGATAAAGGCGGATAAAAATTGAAAGTATTCAACGACCCTTGTTTCTTTCAGAACATTATTATATAAATGGAAATCGGTCTTACGTACACCTTACGGAGACTGACTTGATCAGCTGCTCTCTTGTACCTACTCAATGCCTTTGCGCAGTGTATCTTGAAGAAACAAGTTGCAGACTATTGACTCGTTCAGAAAACGTCTCTTTAATATTCAATATCATACAGCTTGATTGGTGCATTTACAACCCTGACCTGCACGTGCAAAAGGGTATTTCGATAGCCGTCATCAAAACACCTTTCTTTTTAACAGATGGGCGTTTAAAATGCAAACTGTCGTCAATTTCCGTAACTAATCTGCCTCGTTATATGCCCGGGAGGGGAGGTTGGGGTTTCTTGGCGTTGGCTTGTGCCTATGGTTAAGGTTTACTGTCAAACTTACCTCGCCCACATTTGCTTCTACTTTATTTCTTGCTACAAATACCTTTTAACAGTGTATCTTGTAGCTAACTTTCGTCTGACTGGCACATTTTTGACATCCTTACTCCACGTATTCTTTTCACTTACAAATCTTCATTAATAGTTGATTGCTGAATTTGGTGACTGACAAAAGAAAAAATACACCGCAAAATGAAAGAGCAGTGAAAGTTTTATTTTGCTTCAGTAGAATAGAATGAAAAAAGTCCTTTGTGAAGTACGAAGTGAAGGAATACAAGATTAGCAAGGTCACGTGACTCACGTGCCAGTGCGACCACCATTTATTAGCCAAAAGAATTTAATAGTTGATTTTATGCTCTGTGGAAAACCCAGACTGTTCCTCTGTTTGTAGTGTGGGTTATTTACAGAGCGCGGTTTATTGCCCCCGCAGGGTTTTGGAAAACCCGAGAAGGCAGGATTGAAGTCCCCGCGTAATCATGGGAAATTGTTGTTGTTCACCAGATGAAATCTCGACTTGAACAAAAGCGAGTCTCCCAGGTGGTCTTGGGAAACCGCAATTTTTACACAAGCTAAATAAAGCGAACTGCGGACGTCAAATAGATTAGCTACAGTACGGTAAATGTTGTTTTTAAATGCTGATTTGCCTATCAAAAATTGTTTAACTGATCGTTTGATACAGATTTCTATGATTTTTGCAATTTTGTTCGCAAAGCGGCTCCAATTTTGATCAACCGGTCGTCATTAAGTCACGTGAAGTGTCTGCAAAAGTTACACGCGTGTGTCCATGCACACAAGAAAATCGAGAGTTTTCGCTACTAAAAGCAAATGTATTGTTTATTTGAATAAAATGTTTGGCTGGAAAAACCTTTTTCCCCATTGTTGTGTCTATTTTACATAGGTGATGGTGGGGTTTAAGAAGCAACGCAACGTTTTGTAAACACGGACTAATTTGCATAAGCGAGTTGAAATTTGATACACGACAAAATGGGTACACTAAATACAAATCGTGAAACACAAATGAACAAGTCCAGTGTAGTTGACATTTCTTGTTGCGTTTTTATAAACATTTGAAAAAAACCGTTTCAGTTGTGCGAGTCTTGACAACAATATATTTTGTTATTGTTTGTGCTTATTTTACGTTGCCATTATCAATAAAATTATAGAAAAGCGGGGGCAGCTGTAGTAACAACTATTAGTAGTTTGAGCATTGAATTGTCTGGCTTCAAGTTTCATTGAAACGGGAGCAATACGTGCCAAAATCAACCACAGACAGAGACAAACGTGGTAATAGGAACTCGCCCGCTCGAAGGTTGACGTTAAAGCTGCACCGCCCGTATGTTGTCAGTCTCAGCAGGAATTGTTGCCTGGTTTGACGCGGGAGGCGGGGGGGGGGGGGGGGGGGGCGGGGGTATAGAAAATCCCTATATTAGCTATAAAGCTATGTACTGCCCCAGAGGGTGTGGGTTTGAGCTGTTTTGGGTTGATATAGAATACAGATTTTAAACATGTTGGTGTAAAATTGGTTAAATGTTGCTTGCTGGTCACATTTTACCTTTGTAATGTAGGCTTAGCAAAGAAGAGCCACCCAGTGGATTTGCTAATCCACCGTTATTATTATTATTATTATTATTATTATCATTATTATCATTATTATTATTATTATTATTATTATTATTATTATTATTATTATTATTATTATTATTATTAAATAACGAGTAGAGTTTTATCATTTTAGCTCGAAAAGGAGGAAGATTATGGGTTACGTCTGAAATATCACATATTGGGGTTTCAAGGGGCACACTACCATACTCAATTGTTTAGGGTTTCCCCTTCTGGAGGGTGTGCAGTTCTACAGTTGGTTATTATCTGGTTGTTGTTATGTTTGTTAATTTCCCTGTAGAGCCCAAGCTGTGATGTTGGCAAAAACAAATTAAAGTTAAAACTTCCAGTTGCAAAATTTTCAAAACAAGCGTGCAACCTACAAAAATGTACTGCTCGATAATTTATGTATGAACCTTCACAATTAAGTATTTTACGACGTAAAAGTCGACCTCCTTTTGCAACAGCGCACAAGAAATGAAATACTATATCAATAACGTTTATTTGAATCGTCACATTTTAGGATTTCATCCACATACTCAAAAAGTTAAATAACTTGTACAGCCGTGTGTCAAGTGTATTTGTATTAAGTCGTGCCACAAAAAAGTGCTGCTCAGTAGCTGTCATATCAGTAGTGACACTTAGAGATTTCATCAACAGACTCAAAAGTCAGAAAGACATTGTCGGGCATATTAAACTATATCACAGCAAAGCGCTCAAAGCTTTCAGTGGGAAAGACTTCGTCTACAAATGCAGTAAACAGAAACAACTTTTACGGCGCAGTAAAGTACATCACAGGAAAATATCGCTCAATAGCTTTGATTTAAATCTTCACACGTTAGCATTTCATCTACAGATTCAAAAGTTAGAACCACCTTGTACAGCATAATAAACAGCACCACGGGAAAGTACTGCTCAGTAGCTTTTACTTGAGTTGTCGCTTTAGGATTTCATCTACGGTTTCAAAAAAGTTAGAATCACCTTGTACAGCATGGTAAACAACACCACTGCAAATTACTGCTCAGTAGCTTTTGAGTGATCGCTCTAGGGATCTGACCACTGTTATTTGACTCATGAGTATTATAAATTCTGAGATTGACGGATTAAACAAGTTTGACCATGTATGTGACTAAAATGTCTTTTTGTTTGATCCACTGTGAACTTTATTTACTCGGGAAAGGAGATACGAAAGAACATATATTTGTAATAGGCGGAGCGATCATATCTTGCAGTCGTTTACGCCGTCGATGGAAGGAGGGCCAACGCACAAGAACAAAGCTTCATTTTCGAAAGAAAGCGTACACGCGTGAACTTAGAAGACAAGTTAGAACTTAGAAGATAAAATACCTCACAACAAAGTACTGCTTAGTAGCTTTTATTTGAGTGATCGCTTGTAATTCTGAGATTGACGGATTAACCAACTTTCATCTGGAAGAATTTGACTAAAATGTCTGTCTTTTTGTCGCCCATAATAAAATTTCTTTCCTCGAGGAGTTACGAAAGTACATGTATTTGTATTAGGCGGAGCGATCGGATCTTTCAGTCATTTACGCCGTCGATGGAAGGAGGGCCAACGCAAAAGAAAAAGTCTTCATTTTCGAAAGAAAGCGTACACGCATGAACTTAAAAGACAACGGGGGCAAAATGTTCGTTCTCTTCGCCCTGATTCTGTTCGCCTAACAGTCTATGGTTAAGAATTGTCGAAAGTTCAAGCTTAAGCACAGAAAGAAACATTGTTGCGAAAGCACTGTTGCTCCCCATTTGCACGCGCAGGAAACATTGTAAGGTGAAGCAAAATGTGTCCGAGAAAATTCACAACGAGGCTTAGAATAAGCAAATCTTGCTCCCAATAAACGAGGAAGCACTTTGAGACGGCGTGAAGAAACACCTACGTACTGGAGTCTTCACTGAAGAGAAAATCGCTTTCAACAAAACTGTGCTTTGTCGCGTTTTACTAAGATAAGGCGATCGATTTTTGGTATAGAGTTTACCTTTGCAAACGTAGTGACTTCCGAATTAACTGTACCGAGTAAAAGGTATGAATGTGGCCGATCTGCTAGAATTTGAACACGGCTAAAACAAAGTGATGGATAGTTTTTGTGCGATTTAATTTAAGGTGAGGTGCGCCATATTCGTATGGTATACGCTTGAGCTACAAGCCAAAAGCCCTCCCGAAAGTTACGGTGGTAAAAGGCCGCTGAAATTGAACGTAAACAAGTCGACCCTTGTTTCTTTCAGAACATTGTGATATAAATGGAAATCATTTTCACTTACACCTTACCGACGCTGACTTAATCAGTTGCTCTCTTCTACTCTAAAGGCTTTTCCTCAGTGTGTCTTGAAGGGACATGTCGCAGACTATCGGCTCGTTCAAAGAACATTGTTGTAATATTTAATATTAAATAGTTAGGGTGTCCAATGCTTTTATAGCCATGACGTGCACGTGCGTGCGTGAAGGCATTTCGATGGCTGTCATCAAAACTTCTTTCTTTTACTAAACAGCTGGGCGTTATGCCAACTGTCGTCAATTTTCGTAACTGTCTTGAGTAACGAACTTGACTGCCTCTTTATATGCCTGGGAGGGGAGGGTGGGGGTTTTCTTGGCTGGCCGGTTTGTGCCGGTAGTTAAAGGCTTACGGTCAAACTTACCTCTCATATTTACTTGTACTGTATTTTTTGCCACGGATATCTTTCAACAGTGTATCTTGGGGCTAACTTAAAAGTTTTATTTAGCTTCAGTAAAATAGTAAAAAAAGTCCTTTTTGAAATACGAAATGAAGGATACAAGACCACCAGTTATTAGCCACAAGAATTTAATCAGTTGATGTTATGCTCTGTGGAAAACCCAGAATATTCTGTCTGTTTGTCGTGAATTTACAGAGGGCGGTTTATTTGAATATTGTTTGTCTGGCTTCAAGTTTCATTGAAATCGAAGCAATGCGTGTCAAAACTAACCACAGACCGAAACAAACGTGGTCATATGAACTCACCCGGTCGAAGGTTAACGTTCGATCTGCACCGCATCTTATCAGTCTCAGCAGCGATTGTTGTCCGCTTCGACGGAGAGGGGGGAGGAACCCTATCTAAGCCATAAAGGTATGTCCCCCAGCGGGTGTGGTTTTGAGGTGTTTTGGTTTGATATAGAGTACAGATTTTGGTCATTGTGGTCTGACATTGGTCAAGTGTTTCTTACTGGTCTGAAATAACGTGTAGATTTTCACCATTTTGGCCCGAAAAAGAGGAAGATTCTGGGTTATGATTCTGGGTTTTGTTGCTGGACAAATCACATATTGGAGAGTTCAAAGGGGCACTCTGCCGCACTCAAACTTTGAGGAGTGTCCCCTCCTGGCGGGACGGGAAGTTGTCCATTGTCTTATTTTCTGGTCGTTTGTTTGTGTGTCAATTTACCTATAGAGGCCAAGGTTTGATGTAAAAAAACAACAGTTATAAATTCATATTGCCGAGTTTTCAGAACAAGCGTGCACCCCTCTAGAAAGTACTACTAGATAGCTTCGTGTGAATCTTCGCAAACTTAAGTTTAAAACTCTCTTTTGTAAGAGATCCAAATAAAAGGAAAGCACTATTAAAGACCTCTCATTTGAATCGTGGCACTTTAGCATTTAATCCATAGAATAAATATCAACGGCATATCAAACTACATCACAGCAAAGTACTTTTCCATAGCTTTCACAGTTGGGATTTCGTCCACAGACTAGCAAGTCAGGAACAACTTGTTAAAATATAATAAACTATATCACAGGAGCTTTTGTTTGAGTGATCACTTTAGGATTTTATTCACACACCCAAGACCACAGTTATTTGTCTCATGAATGACTCTAAGATTAACGGATTAACCTAGTTTTGTCATGAATTTCTACAGAAATGTTTATGGCTGTCCACGCCACACGTTCTCCACTCAGGAGAGCAGTTTCTACATGTATGTGTAACCAGGTGGAGCTATCACCATTTTCAGTCGTGTACGCCGTTAGTGGAACGAAGGCCAACGATTGGACTGAAAGGACAAACGGCAAAGATTTCGTTCTTTTCGCTATGGCTCTATTCCCGTAAAAATATTCGATTAGGGTATGTTTACCCGCACAAGGAAACACGAAATTTATTTGCGTAGACACGAAATTTATCCGAAAAACAATTCACAAACGAGCTTCGGGGAAGCAAATCTTGCTTCTAATAATTAAACGGGGAGACATCGTTGTTGTTCAAGCCGTCTTAAAATGTTTCCCTGTTTGTTCATTAGGAGCAAGACTAGAATTTGTGTTGGAAATAAAAAAAGAGGAAAAATTAAGGAGAACATCTTCAACAAGACCTTGCGCTGAGTTGCACGATTTTAGGATAGGCGGACTGATATACTGTTTGGTACACATTTCGGCTTTCCGGACGTAGCGACTCCCTGAAGTTGAACTGGCTCGAAAGTTGCCTATGTGTTTGAATTTCAACCGGCAAAAACTCTCATTAATACTTATTTCGCGATTTTGTTTAAGGTAGGGTGCGTCAGGTATGTATGGTGGACACTTAAGCTATGTCACCAAAAGCAGCTACCACCCGCAACTCGAAAGCACGGTAGTAAAAGGCTTCTAAAATTGAGTGTTTTAAACGACCCTAGTTTCTTTCAGAGCACTGAGGTATAAATGTAAATCAATTTCTACTTACACCTTACGGAGACTGAGTTGATTCGCTAGGGCTCTCGTACCAAATGCCTTTCCGCAGTATATCTTGAAGGGACAATTCGAAGACTCTGACTATCGGCTCGTTCAGAGAACAAACAGTCATACTTGACTGACACATAAACGTGACATGCACGTGCAAGAAGGAATTTAATAGCTGTAATTAAAACACCTTTGTCTTTTACAGATGGGGCGTCATAAAATCTGTCGACACTTTCCATTGCAACTGTCTTGGGCAACGAACTGATCTGCCTCGTTATGTTCCTGGGAGGGGAAGGTGGAGGGCTCTTGGCCTTGGTATGTGCCAGGGAGGGGAGGGGTGGTGTCTATGCGCTTTACAGCTCCTTCCACTTCCAAGTGGTGCAGCTTTTTTGAGAAAATGATATACAAACGAAATCCTCAAGTGTCACCATTTAAATGAAAGCTACTGAGCAGTACTTTCCTGTGGTGCTGTTTATTATGCTGGACAAGGTGGTTCTAACTTTTGAGTCTGTGGATGAAATCCTAAGTGTGACCATTCAAATGAAAGCTACTGTCTTGGGTAACGAACTGATCTGCCTCGTTATGTTCCTGGGAGGGGAAGGTGGAGGGCTCTTGGCCTTGGTATGTGCCAGGGAGGGGAGGGGTGGTGCCTATGCGCTTTACAGTTCCTTCCACTTCCAAGTGGTGCAGCTTTTTTGAGAAAATGATATACAAACGGCAAACTCAGTCTTACGGAAGTAGAAGGAAGTGGGAAACAACAAAAAAATGTTGAATGACAAATATAGAATTTACATAGAATTGCTTGATATTCCTGTTTGGGAAACAAGGCCCTTTTTGATCAAACATAGTACTAGGACTTTCTAATCTGAAACCGATGATAGCCGGTATTAAGCAGAACTGTCCTGTGTTGCTGTTTATCGTTATGTGCAAGGTGGATTCTAACTTTTGAGTTTGTGTATGAAATCCTAAAGTGTCACCATTCAAATGAAAGCCATTGAGCGGTACTTTCCTGTGGTGTTGTTTATTATGCTGTACTAGGTGGTTCTCTCTTTTGAGTCTGTAAATGAAATCCTAAAGTGTGACCATTCAAATGAAAGCTACTGAGCAGTACTTTCCCGTGGTGCTGTTTATTATGCTGTACAAGGTGGCTCTAACTTTTGAGTCTGTGGATGAAATCCTTAAGTGTGACCATTCAAATGAAAGCTACTGAGCAGTACTTCCCTGTGGTGTTGTTTATTATGCTGTACAAGGTGGCTCTAACTTTTGAGTCTGTGGATGAAGTCCTAAAGTGTGGCCATTCGAATGAAATTCACTGAGCAACACTTTCTTGTAGTACTATTTAATTATGCTATATAAGGTGGTTCTAAGTTTGTGGATAAAATTGTTCAATTTCAGCCACTCAAGTGACAAGCCATCAAGTGCATGAAGACTTTCTCGCGGCACTGTTCGTTTCTGACGATCTATATAAATCTTGTTGTAACATGTGTTGTACTCACACAACGACATTTGCCTGTTGTCTTTCAGCATGGCGGAATTTAAAGAGTTAGGTGCTGATGTTTCATCGTTCACCGAAGAAAAAAGCGCGATAGTAAAGGACAGAGCAACAAAAACAACAACAACAACCACGAAACCGCCGCCTTTGGACTCTCAAGCCAGCGGCCTTACTTCTTCAGAGAAGAGATTACGAGCTTTGAAGAAAAAACTCCAGCAAATTGAAGCTTTGAAAGAGAAAAGGGATTGTGGAGAAGTTTTAGAAAAAACACAGGTTAGATCTGTTTCTAATGGCTGGCAAAACCAGAGTAATGAAATCTGGCTAATAACAAGAAATGCAAAGAACGCAATAGGCCCTTTGCATAACTGTGTCACGTGACCTTGTCAATCATAAAAAATGGTAATGGTACGAAATAGATATCAGAACTAGAGAGAGCATGATGAAATTAGTAAAGTGCGACATTTTACGGTTATTTTAATGTTAAAAAAATTACGAAGGCTTATAGGGAAAAAAGCTGCCGGGTGGCAAGCTTTGCCACCCAGCATACAAATCTTTTATAATTTTCAAACTTTCAAGTTGTCCTAAAATCTTGCACTTAAACGTTAGTGGCCTCAAAATGACGCCCTTTCCATTTCAGCCATCTATTTCGAGCCACGACCATTTATTATGATTGACAAGGTCACGTCACGCGGTTATGCAAAGAGCCTACTAATCAATCGGACTTGAAAGCGAAATTGCGTGTAGTCCCTGCCTAGTACGTCCATACATACATACGCACTTAATTTATACACGGAAAAATTAATTAAATATAACTGCTGGGAAATGCATGTTAAGTCGAGCCACGATTTGTTTTGGCTACGCTTCCTTTCTCTCTGTATAAAAGTACCAATACTCAGTACCTCTATTACATAATCCTTTTTCCAGTATTTGCTCAATGTAAATGATTTTACTTTTGCGGCAGAATTGAGCAATAACTGATACTTCACAAGTACCAACAGCGATAGGGATGGTTGCATCGAACAGTTTCTACTCGCACAGGCTTTTAAATCGCTGCTTTATACCCTATAAGGTATCGTGATTATACCAAGTGACACTGAAAACTGGGGGTACCCGAACACGCGCTTTTTGCCCCTAAAATGGACGACTAGCTTCGCCGTCACAAGGTTTTTTTCGCCTTAAGGTAGTTTTTCCTGGGGCGCATTTGACAAATTATTTATTGTGAATGCATGCCCTATTATGACTATCGACGATTCTTTATTTATTTATTTATTTGTTGATTTGTTTTGTTTTGTCTCTTTGCAGCTCGACAAGATATCAAAAGAACAAGAAATCACAGAAGAAATCGAAGAAATTGAATCATTGTTATCAGGAAGCAATATATTATAATGACGTATTCTTTTCTACAAAGCTAACCCGCGCGATCGCTTACCTAAATTATAGATTATAATTTATTGCAAAAACTAATGGGTTTATTTACCATAAATATGCTATGGTGCACTTTGTGTGACTGGGAAACTTTAAACATAAACCTCAAACGGAATCTGCGCTGGAGATTTAGTGTGCAACAGAAACGAGCTAAGTATATGACCTGCACTGGACTTGGTTAGAACACATTTTGTGGCTTGGAATTATGGACTACTATTCGAAGAGTGTCGTTGATTCTGGAAATCAGTTTTCAGTTGGGTAAAGCAAAATCGTATTTCCATTTTTATTTCTTAAGTTATAAACAACTTGAATGTCCAACTCGCGTGAGATCTCGCTTCTTGTGCGGCGATCCACAAAACACGAGGGACAGCATTTAACGAGGCCGTCGATTTTCGTGCTTAAAGTGAGAGAGATGTGGCGATACAAACCCAAGGTTTTCCACCTCTTGTTTGTAACCATTCGTATTTTTTAATGAATAAACAATAATTTTTTACAAACATCTGTTGTTTAACTTGTCGCGCTACCTTTCTTTTGGACAGGTTCCAAAACGTCGTTGTCGCATAATCGAATGTGATTTCACTGGTCCAGATAATCGGGAAGATTCACGCTAGGTCCCAAGCCTCCACTTGACGAGGTGGCCTCGTTTCTACGTCAAAGTTTTACTCTGAAGGGAAGACCGTTTCAGGTTCGAAACATTCTTCTTCTTTTTGTTACATAGAGAATAATACTTGGGTGCGCGGAGATATATATATATATATATATTTTTTTTTTTTTTTAGAAATGTGGCATTCTTTCTCTGGCTATCTTCCTTCACGACCGGCAAGTTTTTGAAGTCTTAACTCAACATTGATTTGAGTGGCAATTACATTGTAATCCATCAATCTGTCGCCCTTTGTTCCCGCTCCTGTTTCAAATTGCAGACTTTTGTAGGTTTGTTTAAAAATAAACAGGGATTAGTCTGTCTGGTACAGTAAGTGAAAGTCACTGTCCTTATTCTGTCGAGTGCCTTGTCATTAAGTTACATTTTAGTATTAAATTGCACCGAAGTACTGTTCACGCGAAATTTAACAAGCGGGCTTTTTTTTTCTAACCCAACCATCAGACCAAAGACAAGTCAGCCTAACTTTAAATATCGCTTTCAGTCCCGACAAAAATATATTTTGCAATTCAGTCACAAAGTTTTAAAATGTTGCAACTTGGAACCGCAACGCCATTGTAAGATCAAATTTAGTTAAGATAGAGCTATAACTCGCGCAGCTGCTCACGCAATTTTGTGAAAAGTGAATTGTTCTCTGTTTCCTTGGGGGCGGAGAAGAAGGATGGTTGAGGGAGGTCCATTGGATGGGAGACGCGTATTGAACACGCGCTAGTGGAATAACTTTTATGTATATATAAAATTGCTGACAATCTGTGCGCGGTGGACCAATCAGAAGGCTAGAAATTAAATAACTAAGATAGAGAAATTTATATTCAGCCTTTCACTCCCAGTACTGGCCAAAGTAAAAATTCAAGAAAAACTCCCAACTTCATTTTGCCAAATCCTGCAAAACAAATAGTACCATGCGAAAGTACTGCCAAAGACAATTCATTTGAATGGTCACACCATAGTAGTTCGTCCACAGACTCGAAAGTTAGAACTGCATTGACGTGTCTTCACAATTGACTCTGGGAGTGAAAGAGTTAAACATGTATATACTTGTATATGTATGTATGCCGACGCAAAGGGTACGGTATTGAGGTCTCGTATAAGAGAACTGTAAACGGTACACCCCACCCCATAATTCCATGGGTTATCCCCTTGCTCTACTTCTCCTCAATACGTCTTGCATGCGTGACGAGCTGAAAGGAGTGGGTATTATTAAACGGGCAATATCGTCGGCAACACTTGTAAAAGAATGCACTTGCTGCAGAATTTCTGTTCCGTTATCTTACCCGTTTAAAAGTTTGTTTGCCTGACCGGAAGTGCTCCTGGTTATAAGAAACCGAAAAAGTTTGATGACATAATATTCACAAAAATGTAAAAAAAAAACATATTAAAACAACAACAACAACAACAACAATAATAATACTAATAATAATTGTACTGATATAATAATAAACGGAACGCTTTCGAGTTATATCATGATCAGGGCTAAAACGTCGGCCGTCCTTGATCATACAGCATTTTATGGATATTAAGTTATTTATTCCTATCAAGTTATTGAGTTATTTTATTACAACTGTGCAACATAGAAATTAATTTGTTTGTTTGTTGTTGTTCCTTTGTAGTGAATGTCTCGTTTTCATCTTTCTTGCCGGATAGGGTCAAGTTGACAGGTTATTTTAAACCAATTGCAATTATTTTTACAATCGACACAAACGTTCACAACTTGTCAGATTAGTTTCGCTTTCCTAGACGTAAACCGACTCTTTAGGTGAAAGAAAGCCATCTAACAAAGCACCCACAACAGTGAAACAGTATAAATAAAAAGTGATTTGCACACCGCGGTTTACACACGTTTTTTCATGCAAACTATATAAAAAAGGTCTCATAAATAACAGGTTGGTAGAAATTTACACACCGCAGCTTACACACCTTGTTTCATGTAAAATTAAAAAAGTCTCTTTCATAACCTGGGGGCTAAATTAGCCGGGTATTTATCGTAGCACAGGGGTTTCTTAGTACAGAAATGGCTAGTGTTGCTACTCCCCTTCATGGGAAGCTATTCTAGATCTTTTCCAAGATTTCCTTTTGGCAATTTGACAAAAGGGATCATTCAGCGGCGCCACTACCTGTTCAGGAGGAGAGAAACACTCTTGTTTCGATTCAAGTACTCTGCCCAAGAATACATCCCGAAAACAACGCGGTCAGTTTGTGAACGCCGGGTCAAAAAAAATAAAAGTTCAGACAGACGCACCTTTTTAACTTATTGTGTCTGTTTGTGTTCTTCTTTGACCCCGTGCACGCACTGTACTTGCGTCGACCTGCAATGTCTGGCGTTCAGTTTGATCGAGCTCAAATTCAAACGCAAGTAGACGCATTTGCCACTGACCGCCTGAAGCCCCATTGCAACTCAAGTCTAAAAGTAATTGTTCGCATGCGAGATGATTACGTAAGTGTCTTGTTATGCAGACTCGCATGTGCTTGCGAGTTGACTTGCAACCACTTGCAAGCCTGTTTAGATGACCCACCAAACGCAGGTCTCTACACAAGTTTGCATTCCCAAACTTGTGTCTCCTAGCTTTCTTTCTTGTCTCACACACGCCTCACATCTAAAGCTTTTAAGTCAACTTACCAGAAAAACTGCGAAGATGAAAACAATCGTAGATCATAACCAGAGTAACCTGTAGTGATTTAAGAGGTATTTGTTTTGCTGCCTTGAGGGTTCTGTCAAAGGTCAGCGGCTATTGAGTGGATAAACTAAATCACGTGAAAACCCTAGAACAGAATTAAGAAGGAAAGTTGCCGAGAAGAGTTCTTTGGACTGTTTGGAGTTGTACTGATAACGAGGGTCATGCAGGATTTAAGTGTCTCCTTGAGACACACTTGAAGTCATGAAGTTGGGTAGTTTTAGTTATTGAGTTTATGACTGAAATTACTAAATGAAAGCTGTTGATAAACTTATCTCAACTATGTCAGTTTCTTTAGAACCTTTTTCGCACGCATTTGGCCGGAATTTTTACAGAAATCTAAGATGTTCAGTTGGAGGGTAACGCCCTCAGTAAAATATTGGATAAAAGAGAACATGAAAGTGTCCCAGATGAAGTGTAAACCGTAAAACTGAGAAGCTTGAAATTGCTTTTGACGAATCAGCCTTTTCTGCGAAGTTCATTTTCGTGGCGAATTTAGCATTTTTTTAACTGAAGCCTTTCGTGAAAATATGTGACCTTTTAAAACTGGTTTTATTTCCTGTCATTAATTAAGAGTTTGTTTCAAGTCAGCCTTGTGACAGTTCTTCGCTGCAAAAGCAGGTTCGCAAGGAGATAATCTTCCAAGGGCAAATGTGATATTTTGAGCCACAACCTCCAGTTTGAGAGCAGCGGTTTAAAAATCTCCATCCGATTAAACTACAAATAAATCCGGAAAGGAGTTTATTTGTTTGTTAACGCAGTCCAAAATAACTCTGTATGTTCTCCAAAGGTCGTATGTTAGGGGATGGCCTTTGTCTTACACTGCGTTCGTGGCCCGATTCTTTACTCTCCACCTTTAGGTGACTTAGTTGAGAGAAACCTGGCGAAATGTCAGTCAAGATACTAGCGGCCCGACCGCTTTCTCAGGCCGGCAAAAAAAGCAGCTGTGGATTTCCACTGGAAAAAATTTTTACGTGCTTACCTTCGTACCAGAAAAAACAAACAATTTACAGAGACTTGCTCTCTTTAAGTGGATTTCCGCTGTGGACAATCTTTACGTTTGTAAGGTCGTAAATGTAACTCCATTACGTGCGTAAATAAAACAAGAGTCGATGTACCAATGACTTGCTTAAAAGGTTGGCCGAGCTCGGCTACCTTTAACGTTTACGCAGGCCATTCGTAGATCGTCTCTTGAAAGTTTCAGCTTGTTACATTTACGTAAGCCCTTCATACATCGTCTCTAATTTTATTTACGCACGTAAAGCCAGTTAAATTTACGCCCGTACGCACGTAAAATTTACGCAACAGTGGAAATCAACCTTAAGTTACTTGCGGTTATCTTGCAACTTTTTCTTTAAAAAAAAATGAAAGCATAGAGGTTAAGACCTCTTAACACAAAAAAAAAATGTCCAATGCTTTTTTTCGTCTACCGATGAATTGCTGCGGAAATATTGTTTCTTCTAATTAGCTAAACTAGGAAATTCGTTTTTCCTGGCAATCATTTGTTTCCACAACAACCTTTCTGCAACAATGTTTCCTACTTTAGCCAGGCCCTTGTTATGAAATAAACAAAGGGCTTAGGGTCCTTAAGTTTCAGAGCATCATACACCGAAATCTTCTTTTCTTGTTTTTAATTTTCGTTTGCGCGGCAAAAACCAAGGGGCTTATAGTAATCAGCTTGTTCAGTGGTGGTGGTTTACTCATTTTTAGCTTGGTGGCCTTTTAAGGTTAAGGTCAACAATTTCAGCCAAGGCCCTGCCCTCGTGGACAGGGCTCAAAAACGGCTGAACATGCGCAGTAAAACTCAGGCCCTCTTCCCGCCATTCGATTTTCAAAATGGCGGACGACGAATCAAAAACTAACACGTCATTGTAACGGCTCCTTGCAGCCTCCTGCGCGCTCAAAGCCCTCAAAAACAACTTGGGTAATCTGTACTATCACTCGTGCTGAAATTGTGACTCTGATCGAAGAGATCGAAATGGTATTTTCAGTTTTATCAGGCGTTGAAGACACCTCTTCCCCAAGGATACTTTGAGCTTTTCGTAATCACCCCAAGGTACAGTTTTGCGTTAAGTAAGGTTGTGTTAAGTTCTCTAAGGTTTTGAAATGCAAATTTCGGCTATCGTTACTTTTAGGGGACTCGCGCTACATAGGAAAAAAACCAGTGAAAAACTGTTTGAATGCACGCGCAAAAATGACGAGTGACAAATTCGATGACAAGCGTTTATTAGCGAGAAAAACAAATGAAAACAAAATGAAAAACGGTTAAACACTCATCTACAGTATTTAGGGTTAAGCACTGATCGATAGTGATTAGGCCTAAGAACTCATCTATACTTCTGTTTAGGGTTAAGCCCTGATTCTACGACGGTTAGCTTTGTTATTGTTGAGTTTAGTTATTTCTAAACTTTGTACAATTAATTGAATTCGTCATTTTTGCGAGTGAATTAAATTCGTCATTTTTGCGCGTGCATTCAGACAATTTTTTCTCTATATAGCGCGAGTCCCCTAAAAGTAACGAAAGCCCAAATTTCCGTAGCCTGTTTATTCCCATTTAATATATCAAAAATGACTTTTGATTCGTTCTGATGAAAATTTTTAAATGCTTCTTGTTTATGGACTTCATTAACACTACCCAAAGAAGAAAAATATGGCAGAATAATTCACAAGTAGAGCACAATCTTGTCCGCTCGCGTTGTGTTTTTAGCTTAATTTTGTACTATTCATCCGTCTTGTTTTAATTGTCGCTTGTGAATCGCGTGCCGATAGTTTTAAAAAAGGTACATCTTATGCTTAGGACTTCTATGAAGGTTTTTATTAGCAGTGTACAAGTGCATCTTTAAAGGTTAAATAAATTGCTTATTGTTTGTTTTATACCTTGTTGTAAAATTTTATGATCTAACCTGTCCTTTGCGTACGACCTCAGTTTAACAGTCGACCCTCCATAGCGCTGTGCTCGTTCAAGGATTCAACACAGATTGCAAAAAATAATGCAGAGCTCTGCTGTCAAGTATTCTTGACAGCATATTCTTCAATGGCTTCGGTATTGGTGCCTCGAAAAGAAACAAGTTTCAATATGGCCGCCTTTGAACAACGAGGATTTACGGCCACTTACATGTGTTCGAGATGTGCATCCTCATGGACCTTTGATATTATTAGTTCCTTCATAATCAGGGAGGCTAGTTTCGGTAACAATCAGACCATGTTGTCCTAAACGTTTTAAGACATTGTTCTGCTAACTTATAGATAGCTTTCCTTGACAACAAGACTTCAACGGATCTTGGATTTTCTTGTTTGCTAAGATAGTGTACGAGTGTCTCGTAATAGAAAGTTTGATAATTATAAAGAAATATTAAGAGACTATTTTTTCGCGTCCATGATTTTTTAAATCGCTGTTTGAAGATGAACATTTGTTTGTTTATATCTTGGACGAGAAGTCGTGCCAGTGTACAACAACTCGATTAAGTTATTGCCAATGTTTACTTCGTTGTTTCTTAATGCTTTCTAAAAGAAAAGTACTTAGACATACGTTAGATCAAGTTAATAAACGTCCAAATACCCTAAGTTTTACTAGTCATCGTTGCTAAAAATCAGTAATGACAAAATTTAAACAACAAGAATCCCAATATTCATTTTCCAAAATACATGTACTGAAAAACAAACAGCACTACAGGATCAGCCGATCAAACCAGCTGCTATTTCAATGGTCACATCTACCTCGAGGTTGTAACTCTGGGAGTGAAACGGCTGAAGAAAAGCGAAGTGAACTTAAAATTGTGCACTGTTTAATGTATACACTTGGACAGTACCTCGCACAGGAAACAAACGACCTCCACACATCAAAGTTCATTGGCTTTTTAGGTGAAAAGAGCTTGAAATCGTTTTCCATTGAATATTTTCAAGTGATTAGTTTCCTAATGAATATTTTGCAGAGAATGCTATGTTGGAACTATCCTATCTTAAATCACTGCATCTGAAATCAACCAAACGAAAACGTCTGTTTTTGTCACTGAAATGATGGTGAAATGTTTTGCTATTTTGCAGTTATGGGAACAGTGATGGAGCATGAACAAAAAAACTCTGTCAAACTGAGCTACTGAATACACGAGCAATACAAACGAAAAAAAAAATGTATTTCAACAACGAAAAAAAAAGGTGGAAAGATCATGGAAAGTACCATGATATTATCAGATCTGGAACAGGACAAAATAGTACCTTTCAAACACAAGGTACACCCCTCTTAGCAACAAAATTGTCAGTGCAGCATAACTTCATTTAAAACACACTGAAAAATATAAAATTATAATAGCAAAGCAAAGTGCATCTCCTTGCCAATACAAGTGTACTCATTGCTTCTGCAGCCACCTTCTTTAGCTTGTGAACCCTTCATTTACATTCCAAAAGCAGACAGGTGCAATACCTTTTGTTTTTTTCAGAACGAGGCTGACAGTTGTCAGATGAATCAAAATTCAGAAATTTTTGGTTAATCTTAGTCAAGAGTAATTAATGAAAGAACTTGACTGTACTGCAAAAGGAAATTGTTGAGCAGTATATTTACCAAAATAATATCTAAATGATACCACACAGAATTTAACTTTGAATTAAAAAAAACAATGGTATAGAAGCACAAAACACTGAGGAAGTCGCTCCAGAATTGAGTTCACTAATTAGGAGCAAACGCTGCATCAATCAATGTTCAATGCTCCAGACAAGTACATGTAGTATCTGAAAAGTGCAGATAGGGCAAAGACTAAAACAAAGGTTCACAATCATCATTGATGCCCCTCTCACACAACTGCTTCTAACTTCTTTCTAAAAAGAAGGTTGGCTACAAAATTAATGTAAGATGAGTTGCAAGATGGAAAAAAGGCACAAAGATGCTGGGTTTTATTTCTCAAATCTTTATATACATTCTTTTTCACTTCACCTTTCATCAGGAGCAATAAACATGTAGTCTGCCTCAAGACAGACCTCTCATAGAGATCAGACTTCAAAACATCAGTACACTCCACTGGACTGTTTCAGTAACAAGAATGTTGTACAGCCAAAGAGTGTAGGGCAAACTGACATTTGATAAATCAATAATTAGAATAATTAATATTTGAATTGAACACTAATGACTTTTATTGCTGCCATTCTCTGCTTTCTGCCAAGAACTTAACAGGCTGGATAAGAACATCACTGCAGTCAAAAGCTGTGACAACCTGGAGATAAAAATGTAAAACATAAATTTTACTTCATGTATAATTGATTAAAAACTTATTGGCAAAAAATGTATCATAATGCTGGCACTCAACAAATTTAACATAACATTTTAAAAACATTCTGCAAATAGATTAAATCTCTTTCACCCACATGACCTTGTTTGGTCTCGCAGGTCTTAAAAGTACAATGTACAAGTAAAACCCTGTCTTACCAACCACTTTGTTACATGCAATCATCTTATGACACTTCTTTTAGCCCAGAAATTAACTGATCCAGTTATTTTTCTGACTGAAATACTTCTTGAATGCAACAACCATTTTTTTCATTAATTATTTAATGTGGTCCATTGATCAGTGATCGTATTAGTGGAGTTCCCCTGTAAACATCAATCAACACTCTGTTTTGGCTATTTGCAAAAGTTTTTTTTGCCCAAAAATTAACTGATGCAGTTGTTTCCTATTACTAGAATACCCCCTAAATGCAAAAACCACTTGCACCATACATATTTTATCCACCACTAGCAATCCTACTAGGGTTTTACTTTAAAAATTGTGGTGTGGGATACTGGTTCAAGTATACAAATAAATTGCAAAACAAGTAAAATGCTGACCAAGATGTGGTATGGATCTTCATGGGAACAAAGTATATGGGTAAAGCTAACAATACACAAATCAATGAGCACAAGCAAAGCTTAACAAAAAGCAGAAATTGTCATCGTGTATTGACCAACAAGTGTGTTGATTAAATATGTTAACCAATAAATAAAGCAAATAAACATGTTCAGTGTTGCTGATCTAAAAAAGACTGAGTAATTGCAATTAACAAAATTCAAAAATAATTATTTGATTTGCTTTCTTCAGAATTCTACACATAACATAAAGCAGCATTTGTCAGTTTAAAAAAATGCATCATACTAGTCATAGTGTGGACTTAAAGTATCAAAAATACCAACCACAACTGGCTTTTAAGTGATCTCGAAAAAGGGCACTTTTGAAGTTTCTTATAGCATTATTTGAACATCAGGTAACACTCTCTTCCGGCTATTAAAGCACTTATCAGTTTTTAAAAGAGCAGCAATCCACGTCAAAAAACTTGTGTATTAAATGTGCAAAAACGTGACCAGCAAAGGGCTACATAACAACCACAATAATTATAATAATAATTATTGAGTGCATTCAGTACGTTTTACGATGATCAGATATGAAATAGTGCATCAAGAAATTACTGACCTGCAACCATGAGATCACTCCCCTTCTACATGCCTTGTCCACGAAAAAATATTGACGGAAGATAAAATTTTAATCAAACAACGAGATCAATCCTAAATGCCCTCAGAAGATGCAGCCTGATCCAAGATTGGCCATGGACTGCCGATAAGTATATTCAGTTTCTCCAGTTTACGGCGGCCAAAATGGCTTCTTTGAAAGCCACTGAATTCAATGATCAATTCAAACAGCATTTCTGATTTAAAAAACTATCTAACGTAACTTCGATCGTCCGTTGAAAGTGAAATAATATTGCGGTTCCCGTGCTAACACAACTGCAGCCCGTCCGCCATATTGAACTTTTCAAGGGTGAAAGGCAACACGCATGCTCAGTAGCAATTCTGTGACGCTATTTAGGCAATATCTTTTAACCAATCAGCCGTTTTTGAGCCCTGTCGCCCTCGTGTGGTTTTCCAAAATGAGAATCGATAAAAAAATGAAAGACAATGCCTTATACCCGGCATAAGGCATTGTCTTTCTCTGCTGGATTTAGCGAATGAAACGTTTCAGGTTGCTGGTATATCAGCGGTTATAGTGCGACGCTAAATTTGGCGTGCTCCCATTGGTCGAAATCGATCACGTGACGCGATAGTGACTCTCCTCGACGGGCGACTATCAGCGCATAGTGCTCGTTTTTGGCAATTTTCGCTCAAAATTTAGCGTTGTACAATAAAAACAATAGAGTCCTTCTGTCTCAGGCCCTTTGTGTGATAGGTCCCCTCGGAAATTCGATGTTCAAACTTCATATAAGACCTCGAACTACGTTCTCGAGCTAATATTTGTTGTGAACATCGAATTTCCTCGGGCAACCTATCACAAGATAGGTCCTTCGACAGAATAACTCTATTGTTTAAATAGTGCCTGGGGCAGAAACAGTGTTTGAAAAATGAACAGTTGGCTGAGAAGTGAAGCTTCAAAAGGCCCCGCATGCACGTCGAGACAATGTTTCAGGCAGGGACGTTATCCTCTGATATACCAGTGATTCCAGATTTTATCGCCTCCGCTAAACGATGAGCAACTACCTCCTCGAAGGAGGAGTTTGGAGAAATCATATTTATTCGAGTTCTCTCGAAGTTACGTTCGTTTATGTCGCATGGCAGTCAAACCTTATCACAAAGACGTCTTTACACCAGGACTCTCCTGTCTTCAGCACTCCCCCACCCCTCCAACGGGAGACTTGAGACACTCTTCACAACTAAGTTTTCTGTTCTCTCTCGTAAATATATATTCTTTTACAGTGGACTTAGGTTTTTTTACAGTTTTTGACTCGCAAGCAAAGAGATTTTGTTTTCAGCCTAATATACAATAATACTATTTGTAACATATAAATCTGTTTCAAATTGACTTTCTATACCAGAACTTAATAAGATTTTTGTATAACACTTCCTAAGCTAACTTGGAGACATATTTTCGACAAAAAAAGGAATTTGCTTGAAGATCTCTTTGCAAGAAATGCGTTATATAATATACTCAAGGTTCTAAAGTATGTAATGATCTGATAATGACTAAGTTGAAACTTGGTAAAAGTACAATACTTTTCAGACTGGAAGAGTAATTTATCCTTAAAGTGCCACTGGGACCAGAATTTTGGTATTCCATATTTTTGCATTTTCCAAAATAGTCTGTGGTTGTTAGTCATCATGCCAAATTTCAACTCATTACGACGACTGGAAGTCGCTTTTTTCGGACGGTTTTGGTCGAGATTTTACGGCCGCCATTACTGGCCCTTGTTCCGGAAGCTGGCTTGCGAATTAGCGGAAGTGACGTTAGAGGCTCACCTCAAACCTAGTACCTTCATACGGTTACTTGCCGCGGGAAATTTAACTGTTGTCGAGGGAAGATTTCCTGCCAACTGTTTGCTGTACGGCCTTGAAATTTTCGTTGCTGCAGCAGTTATGATGGGTATTACTTGTGTTGTACAATGCTACAACAAAAACAACCACCGAGCTGGTATTTCGCCTCATCAAAGCCTTGCGAGCGGACCCGCAGTGGAAAAATGGATAATGCTCGTACTCACTTACAATGCAAATTTCAACCCGAGAGGTATTTTTGTCGGCTGTTCTGATCACTTCACGGACGAGTGTTTCCAGAGGGCTGGTCATGTCGAAGGATCCCGGAGATCGATTATTCCATTGTCCATTCCAACTATATGGAAAAAAAGATCCGGAAAAAACGGGACGAAAGGTACCTAATCTTATTAAACGCAGTTGAAGTGATAGTTTGTTTCTTTTTCAACGCATCCACCATTGTGCAAAACTTATTTTCTTTTAACGTATTTTAAAGTTTATTTTTCTTGTGGAAAACCCTTTCGGTTCTGCCGTCTGCTAGCCCGAAGATCTTCGGCGTAGTCCGCGTAAAAATCCATCCTGGGCGAATGCAGGACTGCCGCGATTAAGCCAGTATTGCTTAGCTTTTTTTCTTTTTTTTAAATTCCGTGTGTGTTAATTTCAAAGCAGTAATCGCTTAGAAGCATGGTCATTTATTTTATAGCACACCATTCTGAATGTCGAGAAACTTTTCTCCTTATTCCCTGTCGGTAAAGAGTCGATTGTGTTCGAAATATATAAAAGGCTTCAACAGGTCGGCTCGTCTTGCGTGGAAATTTAAGTTGGGAAAATATATCACACGCCACTATTTGTCTAAGGGGACTACAATGTTATTTCTTTTAACTGTCATAGCAATCTTAGTAAATGAACTACCAGGAAACATGATTAGATATCAAGTTATTATTTTTACGCAATGAATAAAGCAAGTGAAAGCTTCGTTTCCTCGGCGGTCCGCATGTTGTTGAGTAGCAGAAAATTTTCCTTGTGGCTTTGATTTGCACTACAAATATTTAGATTCCGGTCACACAAGGTCTCCAGTTCTTAAAAAAAGGTCTTGGTTTATTTCACTTTTTTCGGCTCAAGTTAAGAATTCTACAAAAACTGTTCAAAATGTTTAGAAACGCCAAGCACTTGTACTTCTATGCATTAAGCAACCACTGTACTATGATGGACACGCTGCCGGATGCCAGATGACTACAGCATTACGGCTCTTCAAGAAAGTTTCCCACACTATGCTAAGAATGGCCAAAAATCTCAATGCTTTACAATATAAATATAAACAACGGCAGACAAAATATAGCTTCTTCTATTTCTCCAACGAAGCGAACAATAAAATCAATCGACCGATGCTTGAGAATTCGCGGGCATCAAATTCTAGAGTATTTATGGGTGTTTTGTCTAAATTTCCAAAGCTTAAAACATCAGTTTTTCGAATAGCTGGACAGCGATTTATCCGTTGGATAAGAGTTATCCGCTCTTTGAGCAACTTCTGCCTGAACTGTTATCACTGTATAAGCATTATTTCGCGCATATTTTGAACTCCCGCCAATAGAGCAAGTGTATAAGCTGAAATCTCCTGACGTCAGTTCTTTCATCGTACGGTAAAAAAAATTCTTCATTTGCTGAATGAAATGAATCCTCTGATGCTTCGGAAGCTAAAGACTGTTCCGAATCGTAGAAATACTCTTCGGAGGTTTCGCAGTCGACGGTAGGCATCTTGAGTCAAAGCACAAGGAAACGCGACTGAGGTGAGCCTCTGACGTCACAAGCTATTAAATTGCGCAATCACCCAGGAACACGTTTTCAGTAATGGCGGACACATTTTACGCAACTTTGGAGCTAAAAAATATTAGGATGGACGGTTTCTTGTTCAGTTTTCTGGGTAAATATAGACACAACGCGATATTCTGCGACAGAATTTGGTCGAAATAAGCCTACGAATTTTCGTCTCAGCGGCACTTTAATATAGTCTTTGAAAGTTTTTTTTGTGTGTGCGTGGAAATCTTTCTTCAACTGCTTTTCAACCATTTCCATGGAAGTTCCAGAGCTTTCTTGGTAACCATATACGAGATATTACAGCCAACTAAGCCGAAATAAGCCTACGAATTGCCGAATGGCCGAAATAAGCCACGAATTTTCGTCTCAGTGGCACTTTAATATAATCTTTAAAAGTTTTTTTTGTGTGTGTGGAAATCTTTCTTCAACTGCTTTTCAACCATTTCCATGGAAGTTCCAGAGCTTTCTTGGTAACCATATACGAGATATTACAGCCACATTGTAAATTGACGTTGTTGCTAGAAAACCACTGAGTCTTGATTTCAGGCGGGTGTTGTTAGTTCTCAAGCTTTTTACGGCCGGTCCACGGGTCTGTAAAATAAAACAACAATTTCACTTATTTAAAAACAACAACAACATCAGCACTAACAAATGACCTACAAGGCTCGCCTCGAGTTTTCCAGTAGCTTATGGGTTCGTTTCCCACGCTTGTGACATAATAGATATTTTATCTTACTTAACAACATAAAACTATTGCTCACTTTCGCGTGGAATTAAGAACCACGAAAAATCTAGCTCCACGAGGTTCAGTGTTTCGCGCCTTCCCGTTGTCTAAAGTGTTAGCCCTCTCATCATTCTGTTCCTCCATTTCTCTCACTTCGCTCACGGGGAATTTGTTCATAGGGTGAAGAGATGGTTAACATATCAGACTAGTTTTCACAGCGTATTTCTATTATGATTGCCGTATTTTGATTCTTAATAGAACTGGCCCAGCCTGCCTCGAGTCTCCCAGTATATCAGTGGTTAGAGCATCCGACCGGTGTATGTATGGAAGGCCACGATCATGGGTTCTGCTGTTGTCAGAAACTGAGATACTATCTTTGTAGTCATAATTTATGTAAACTTATACAAATAGACCACAAACAATATATAACCCAATGGCTTTCTGGATAAAGTCTGGCAGTGTCAACCGTTCTCATTCTCTATAATCCTTTCGGTATGATCGCTAATGGCTTCCGTTTTTCAGGCTTCCAACAAGTTTTTTTCAGTTGTATACAATATCAACGAACCTCTCTCTTCACATCGTCGCCCAGTAAATCCATATGCACATGCGCAGACGCCAGGCCGGATACACTGTCCTCCATTTAAACATCGCTGATTACAAATGGCTGTCAAGGAAGAAAATCGCTTCTTTAAAAAAAGTCCGTCAGTGCTCTGCTGAAACATTCGTTAATACTATTTAGTAATTAGATTACAAGGCCAAGTCAACAATGCGAGAACTGTTATACTCAAAGCCGGTCAGGCGTTCCTGTCGTTAATGGACTAATGAATTCATTATTGGAAAATTGATTCCGTTCGTTGATTAAATAATCCATTCGTGAAATGAATAATCCAATATTCAAATTGCGCCTCGATTCAATAATCGAATTTTGTTTTGATTAACGAACAAACGCCTTGCCACATATTTCTCCTGAAGTACCAAATTTCAAATTTATTTTTAGCGTAAAGTGCAAGATGAGATTGTAAAATAACGCAAAGGTTGCGTGTCACAGCAGACAACAAAGATCAATCGATCGATCAAACTGGTATGCTTTTGCGAATATTCACAAGTATTCTTTAACCGAAACGGCAAATATCAAAAGGAAGAATTAATCATATGTACCAAAGCCGGTAGAAAAAGAAACAACATTCGCTAATGGCGTGTTTATGGAAAAATTAGAATACTAAAATAACTTACCCGTTCTTTATTCAAGTCCGCCATGTTTGCCGCTCGCACTCCCTTCCATATATGGTATAGCTTTTGTTCAGTAATCCAATCAACATTCGATTATTGAATCGAGGCTCAATTTGACTATTGGATTATTCCAGGGGGGGCTGGCAGCGAGGTCTGGAACCGAGTTTACATGATCGCCCCAGTAAAGAAATTTGGCCGAGTAGGACAGTGTACTAATTCTATTCCAAAGAAACATGGCGGTGGCGAGGAAAGAGAATTAGCCGTTATTTGGTGTACGCGCGTTTGTGTTGGTTCAGCATTATTTCCGTTATTCCAAGTTCAAACATTCAAGGGAAGGTTTCGATCGTTTTTTTTTTACCCTTATTTCTATCTGATTTGCTTGCCCTTTCTGCTTTTTCTGGTACTGATTTTACGAGTTTTGAAGCATTTTCTGACACATTTCACAGCGGCCAGATTCGCTCTCCTGTTTCACTAAGAATTGTCGCTCGAGACTTTGTCCTTGTTTCATTTACATACACTGTAGATTTTTCTTTCTTTATAGGAACTACCCAGGAGGAGTCAACAATTAATTGTGGAGGTTTTGTTGATCCAAATTATTTTCTGTTTTGCCCAAGTTATGTTACTACCTTACAGTCCACAAGATATTTTTTGATGTACAGCTCTCTAGAATCCTTAAATGGTGAAAAGCTGAGAGGTGATGTTTACAACACTTTGCTCTTTGACTTCGCCACGTGAGTCACAGATATTGCCTACAGTGTGTAGGTATACCTGATAATAAAGCTCATTATTTTGGAGAAAAAGGTGAAATAATTTTTCATTTAGATTTTGTCTATCACACCTCTGGGGTGAGAACTGAAACTTAAAGGGGCCAGGTTGCTCAACTGACAGCAATACCTCAGCCAGTCATTTTACATATTTACTTGGTGACCTTGGCTTCATATATGTCACCATGAATGGGTTTGTGGAAAATTGGCGTTTGAATTCTGAAGGGACTTGAATTTTTCTTGACAGTGCAATTGATGTTGAACAGCTTTTACAAACAAAACAATCATTTGGGGGTGGAGTTTGCAAAGGTTCCGACAGTCTGTAAAGTAAAGATACTCTGGCAAACACACCATCACTTTGGATCTGGCAGGCATTGGTTATCCAAGATGCATGTTGATAAATATGTTTTGGGCAAAGGTTTTGGTTGTACAGGGACTTTGACTGATGACATATATATGGACAGCTATGTTAATCCTTAATTTTCTGAAAACACTTCAAAAGGACTGTTGCACACTTAGAGCAACCATTGATGATCAGCCATTCTGGGGTTATTTCACATCTCCTTTATAAACAGTTACTGAATGCATGCCAGCCTCGTTTTGACACGCAGCAATACAACACTGTTTTGACCTGTTTTCCCCTACCTTATCGGTAACAGTTCTGAAATAATGATCCTCACACTTAAACGCATTCAACTTGAGCAGTTGAAAAAGCAAACTTGAAAAAATTCAGTCTCGACCAGGATCAAATTTGCCTTTTCAACTGCTCAAGTTGAGAACATTTAAAAACTGCAAGCCCTTTATGGCCACATTTGTTACATCAGGCAGTTCACACCTGATTTATTTCATATGTATCCATCTTCAAAAAAACTGTCTGAAAGGGTGTGAGCAGAAGTCATCAATTGCTCTTTTAACAGAAGGGACAGTTTAGAACTTTTGCATTGTCTAATACTCCATTATTGCATAGTTCACCTGGTGTTACTCAACTCAAACTACAAATTTTTCACTGACACTTAAGAAAAATGGGCCTGGATGTCTTTCCTTTGAATTAAGCTTCTTGTACAGGCTACAGGCAAAAGACAAAAAATCATATAATTGTAAATCCTTCAATCTTTTCAGATTACCCTAGCAAATGTTTATAAACCTTCTCATTGGACAGTTGCATGCGTAATGTGGGAAAATGCTTGGAAATGTGATAGTTCATTGCATTTTCCATTGAATTCAACTTAGCATGTCAGTACAATATATGGAACTAGGGAGTTTTCCTAAACCTAGGTGTATTTACTTTGCCAATTCTTTAAGTTCTCTTATCAAAACAAGCAAACCTCAGACAGCTCTGTTTGTAAGGTTAAGCATTCTTCTTTTGTTGGTTGTCCTTTATAAGCTATCCTTTCCAGTTGCAAAATTCTATCATCTCAAATGTTCTTATTTTTCTTGTAACTGCAACCAACCAATATATTTGCAGAAACAACTGCCGCCAAGAAACACTCAAGCCAAAAAAAGAAGAATTCCATAAAACAAACGTGGTGTTTTACACGTAATTACGCTTACAGCTATAAATAAGACGCAAAAAACTTGAGACAAGTGCATGTGAAAGTTCAAGCCCATTTTTAATACATTCTAAGCCTTCGCATTCGATTTTGTGTCTTCATTGTGAAACAGACTTAAAAAAGACTCTCAATCGAAATCTCCTCTTTTCGCTTTGTTGGCTGGAAGATTCCACAGTTTCCACAGTAAAAAGATTCTTATAAATCTTCCTGAGATGGCGAAATCCACAATCATCTGCTAGAATATAAGCTTAGTTATAATTTGAGCGTAGTTTGTTCAACACTCAACTGGGAAAATCTCAGGCGGAAACTTGTCACTTGCATATTCAATATTGACTGCTCTACTAACCTGGTCCTTCATTCCATCGATTTTGATGGTCTCAGAAACAGAAATGGATCGAAATGGAAGGTCGAAAGCTGCAACTTTAATGCCATTTCCCAGGTCAAGTGGCTGTTGACACCGCGAACGTTTATGTTTTCGATAACACAACCATCACGCTCATGTTCTTGACATAATACACAGCGGGAGTGTACACAGATCCAGAGTTTAGAGAAATGTGGTGCCCAAACGCTGTACTGTCGCCAAAAATACTAACAGCAAATAAACAATAACAAAAAACGAATTCCTTTTCCACAATCGAGTCACCACGAACAAAAAAACCAGATATTCTCGAGTAGTTCGCGCGAGACTTCGTTGCACTTCGCGCATGCTCGTTAGAGTTTTCGAATGATTGACAGATTTCTTTACTGGGGCAATCATGTAGAGGCCAAAAGCGGCAAGATCAAAGGTAGCTGCCAGCCCCCCCTGGATTATTCATTTCACGAATGGGTTATTCAATCAACGAACGGAATCAATATGCCATTAACGAATTCATTAGTCCGTTTACGACGAGAACGCCTGACCGGTTTTGGCTATAAGCTGGTCTGTGGATTGTGTTAAAGTCAAGTGTGATCATTCAAATAAAAGCTGTTGGTGCTGTTTGTTATGCTGCACGAGGTTGTTCTAAGTCTGTGGTAAAAATCCTAAAGTGTGCCCATTCAAATAAAAGGTATTGAGCAGCTCTTTCCTGAGGTACTCTGTGTTATGCTGTACAAGGTAGTTATAATTTTTGAGTCTGTGGTAAAAATCTTAAAGTGTGACCATTCAAATGAAAGCTACTGAGCAGTACTTTCCTGTGGTGCTGTTTATTATGCTGTACAAGGTGGTTCAAAATTTTGAGTCTGTGGATGAAATCCTAAAGTGTGACCATTCAAATGAAAGCTACTGAGCAGTACTTTCCTGTGGTGCTGTTTATTATGCTGTACAAGGTGGTTCTAACGTTTGAGTCTGTGGATGAAATCCTGCAGTGTGCCTTTTCAAATGAAAGCTACTGAGCAATACTTTCCTGAGGTATACTGTGTTATGTTGTACATACAAGGTGGTTCTAATTTTTTAGTACGTAGATGAAAACGTTAATGTGATCATTTAAATAACAGCTGTTGAGCAGTACTTTCCTGTTTACTTAAGATTGTTCTAACGTTTGAGCCAATAGATGAAATCTTAAATTCTGATTCTTCAAATAATTTGAAAGCTATTTAGCGGCTCCTGTCACATCGACCACCGTCACTGGTCTGCCCTAGTTGCTGATCGCGAGGCCTGGCAACACACCATCCAGCTTCGAGGACAAATGAAGAAGGAGGAAGAACCGGGAGCTTTCAGCACCAAACACAAACCAGACCTTCACCTGCAGCTACTGCGACCCGGCCTGCCTGTCCGGCATTGGCCTCGGTATCCACGAGCGTGCCCGCAGTCGGCTTGGCCCTCCCCTTTCATAGATTTTCTTTTTCGAAGGCAAGCCATGACTGTAATGTTGTTTACGAGATGTTTCTATTGTACAAGATGTGTTATGCGTACAAGATGGTTCGAACTGTCGCTTCCGTGGACGAACTTCTAAAGAGTGACCATCCCAATTTAACCAGTGTTGAGAGGTACTGCTGTTCATTCTGTAACGTCTTCAAAAGTTTTTCCTTTGGCACTCATAAATGGAAGAAAGAACAAAAGCAACAGAGAGATATGCTTAGGTGATAGTTCTCAGTCGTATTTACCTTTTTCACACATAATGCCACCATAGCCTGACAGGCAAGTACACTGGTTTGGCCGAGCGCATCTATAGCAAAAAGAACATAGCTTGTTTGAGTATACTACAATTAAAATGTTTTAGCGTACGCTCAGTGAATTTCAGAGTTTTCCATGTTGTAAATTCCCCCCAAAAGGTTGTAAATTCCAGACATTCCGTCCAGGTAAGGGTGAAAGACATTACACTTTCAAGGAACATTATACTTTTCGCTTTAATCTAGAGATGACGCACTCAAGCAGTTGATTTTTCTGTCATGAAGAAAAGCCTTCAATAATGATTTACCTTACTCGGATAAACGCACCACTGAAGGATTGCCACAGGTCAGGAAATGACCAGGGAAAAAAGTCTGTAAGGTCAGTGAAAAGTCAGGGAATGGTATTCTGAGTCAGGAAAAAATGACATTTTGAAGAGATAGGTAAAGGTTAAGCGGCTGGTTGAGCTTATCCCGATCTATGTAGCATGAAGCAACTGAGAGTATTGCTACTCCCCCCCCCCTCCCCTGGATGGGATGCTAGTCCATCGCAGGGTTACCCTCAGCAGTATGTCGCCAGTACCCTTTTTATACACCTGGGTGGAGAGAGACAATTTGGCGTGAAGGTTCTTGTCTAAGGAAACAACACCATGGCAGGGACTGGGCGTCGAACCACCGACCTTCAGATCTTACAAGTCCAACGCACCAATCACTACACCACCGTGCCCCTACATTTTGAAGAGAAGTCAGGGAAAAATTAAAATTTAACAGCATAGTTTTTTTCATACCAAGGACGGAAAGAAAAGTTTAAGGAAATTTCAACTTTCAACTTAGCAATCTTGTGCAATGTCATGACTAAACTCAAACACTGTGGTGTTTAATGTATATTTTATGTTAATTTACCTTCCTCCATTCAAACAAGGAAGATGGCAAACAGGCTTTTGACAGTGGTCTCCTTTCCACTGAATTGGGCACATGCACACATTGGGTCTGATGCAGTGACCGCCATTAATGCAGGGTGGCCTGCACAGGGGAAATTGACATCGTTCACCCAGGTACTGCGGGGGACACTTGCAGACATTACGTGCGACACACAATCCACCATTTTGGCATCTTGGAGAACAGGGGGCTACAATGTGAAAGAAAAGACAAAAAGATTGGAAAATTTTATAAACTGGTTTACATTTGAATTTGATGCAGGAAGACATTTGTAATACTCAAAGGATGCACTGTCAGCCGTTCTTAGTTCTTGTGGAAGGTAGTTCCATGCGCCAAATGACCACTTTATTTTAGTCTAGTATGCCGAAGTTCTTTGTAGTAATTTTAGGTATTTGATGCTAGAAAAAGATGCTTTGTGAATACAAATAAACAGATGACGAGTGCTGGACAGCTTTTGCCCGCGTCAACCCGTCCGGCCCTACAAACATCAACAGGGCAATGCATTTTCTATAGAATTGCGTCAGCAGGGCCGTACGGTGGTATGGTAAATAAAGACATTTAAAGCTTAAAACAGAGGAAAACCGTTAACGTACTTAGACAAGACTCTAGGAACAAGATGAAAACCTGCTACTAAACCTAAATTTAATGCCAAGGAAATCGAAACGGAAAATGGTGGAAGGCGATCGCTCCCACCACTGACTTCCACTCAGAGTGGCCCGGGGACTAAAAGTTTACCGAACGTTTATCGTCACATTTAATAAACCAAGGACCTGAACTTAAACTCACCAATCTCGCATCTTTGTCCAGAATATCCCGGTAAACACCTACAAGCATAAGGTCCAATGCATCGCCCTCCGTTCAAACAATTCACAAGACAGCGTCTTTCCTGACACCGAGATCCCAGAAATCCGTGCGGGCAGCGGCATTTTCCTGGCCCGATGCATTTTCCGTCGAACCTGCTAGACAAGCTTTAGTCATTATACTTTGTTTAGATGTAGAGTTTAGCAGTTACAATGGCATTGATCGTGATAATAAAACTGGAAAACGTTATACTCATGAGATAAGAAAGGTGTCGAGGACAGCAAGGATGACTTAGTCAGCTAAATGAAGCTCCTGGTGGGTTTTTCTACGAGGATTCCTACCTGCCACTGGCCTTCCACTCTGCAATGTGGTGCCCTAACCAGGCGGCGTCTGTTGTTTACTAATGGCCCCGGCAGACTAGACCAGTTGTTTTCGATAACTATTTCGTTGTCGATAACAATAAAGCTAGTGTGCGAAGCAAGTTATCGATAACAAAGTTAAAAAAAAAATTGTTATCGACATCAAGAGTTTTCCTTTCCAAGAGGAAAATTAGTTTAGTCGACTGATAACAAACAAAGACAGTTTTGTCTTCGGCAACTACTTTTATCTAGTCTTTGAAACGGTTGTCGACAACTACACCAGTACTAATTTTCGTTTTCAGCGGGTTTTTTCCGTAGAAGCAAACTGAAAATGCGTAGGAACACTAGTTACCAAGCTCTCGCGTAAGACTACAAAGTTATCAATAATTTTGGCCTCCAGTGTGTGGAAAAACTCTATCAAACTGTTATCGTTGTCGAATCATTTTAGCTGTCGAGTACACATATATACTGGTCGACAACTACCTCTTTAGTCTCTCGTGGCCCTAAGTAACATTACCTGCAAGGTGGCTGGCAAACAGGTGAAAGGCATGACGGTCCGTCATACCCCTCTCGACACTTGCAAACGTTGGGTGCCGCGCACGTGCCTCCATTGTAACAACCGGCGCGACAAAATGGTGTCTTACAGCCAACGCCTTGAAATCCTTCAGGGCACCTGCAATTGCAATTGTTTTAGCGCAGGTTTCAATTGAGTGTCGAGAGTAACTTGCATTTTCCTTGGTTTTGCTTTACCGTTCAGCAGTAATGTTATATTTAAACATTTGACCCCGAAGAGATCCAGTCGGAAATAATCTTATAACTTGAAAAGCATTATTTTAACAATCTTTATTTGGTAATTCACACATGCTAATTACTACATTAAAATATCTGAAATCAAACACATATTTTAAAAAGGAAAAGTAAGGAAACAAACAGAAACAATTACTGAAACATAAAATTTCAAAACTGAAGAACACAGACAATTTAGTTGTACATTATGTTTAGTCAAGGCAAGGGGAGAAGAGATAAGGGAGGAGGGAGAGACATCTTCCTTACACGTTAAGTTTCTCAAAAATACATTTTTGTTTGATTCTTTTGATGAAGTCCTGGGGAAGAAGTGCTTCTTCGTTCAAATTTCTCTTATGAATGTAATAACGCATAAATAGAACTGTGCAGTTGAGTTTTTTTGCAAGATGGTCCTGGGCTGTTGTGAATAATTTTGATAGATTTCTGTGAAATTTTGCCGCTTCAATTGTCTCATACAGAGCCGCTTGTTGCAAGCTCAAAAAATATACTTCCTCCTGTCTATACCTATACATTTCAACTGCGTTTAACTCCAACTGCTTTTGTCTGGATACATCCCTATCCTGAAGCAGATTTCACATTAACGTATGTACTAGAGTGCTTTCCAAATGAGTTGTAAAACTAACGAAATCACCCCAGCCAATCACAGCAAAACACAAATGATCCAATGAACCAATCAGACCTCGAAGCAAATCCGTCTAAACAAGCGCCAAGAGCGGGAAAAAGCGTGCGGCAAAGATGCGGTTGGGTTTTGGTTTTATTTCTCATTTGTTGAGAAAGTGGCGTAGGATTTTTAAACCAATCACAGAGCGGAGTAAAGCAAAACCAAAACCAGCGCAAACTACTTTCACGCTTAATTGAGATCCACATTAGTTTAATACAATGTAGGAGTGCTACAATTGACGATTAGCTTTGTAAATAAATGTGACCTGACTCGCAGACAAAGCAATCTTACCTGCAAGTTTGGTATCCTGTGCACTTCATTCCGTAGGGACAAGGAAGAGGGCACAGGGAGGTGCATTTGATACCATTTCCCGTGTACCCTTCTGGACAGGGACCACAACGAAATTCAAGTTGAGAGCCTTTCTCTGTAAAGCATTGAACCATGGGATGACATGGATTTGGCGAACAGACATCCATCTCTGTGTGATAAATGGGTAACAGCAAAATCAATCAATCAATCAATCAATCAATCAATCAATCAATCAATCAATCAATCAATCAATCAATCAATCAATCAATCGTTCGTTCGTTCGTTCGTTCATTTATTCATTCATTCAAGAGGAAACGTGTACCCACCAAGTGTTAAAAACTGCAAGTGAAAACATATTTGACTGAAAAGAAACTTATTTTACCTTATGATCAACAACGTTTTTTTCCAGAATAAAGCAGTTAGAGAAAGAATTAATTTGGAGGGAGACAACCATTTCCTCCAAACATGGAAATAAAGGAAATCGAACGTTTGCTCACGGGGAAGGCATAAAATCACACGTGTCTTTCTTCTTCTTCAAATATCTGCGTATAGCAGGAACAGGATTTTGTGATGGGAATGCCCTTTGTATTCACTGGTCTTAATGCAATAGAAGCTACAGATATTTCTTTCTTTGAGACCTAATAATAACCAACCTAACTTACCTGTACACTGAACTCCATTTCCAGTAAACCCACTAGGGCAATTCCCGCACTCGTATTTATCTCCATTCAGGACACACGGCACACCTCCAAAACAGTTTAAATTCTCACAGTGATCCGTTAGTATCTCCCGGCAGTTTGTGCCATTGCCTGTGAAGCCATCTGGACAGGGACCGCAAGTAAAACCTCCTAAGTAATTGGTGCATTGCACACCATCAAAACACGGTGACTGTAAGCATTCGTCGATGTCCGCGTCGCAATGTTTTCCGCTAAATCCTTGATAGCATCTGCAGGAATATTGATCACCTTTGGCAACACACGTCCCATTTTTGCAACTGTAGGAAGAGCAAGGGTTTATCGGCACTTCACAATTTTCACCGGTGTATCCCTTGTCGCATATACATTTAAAAGAATCGTTCATTGCCATGCACGTTCCATTTTGACAGGGGTTTGATTGGCAGGGATCAAACTTGTTCTCACAGTAACGACCTGAATAGAACTCTGGACATCTACAAGAAAACGAATCAGGAGTGACAATACACTTTCCATTCTTACACGGTTGAGAAGAGCAAGGGTTTATTCCTATTTCACATTTTCTACCAGTATACCCTTCCTCACAGATGCATTTAAAAGAATAATTCATCGGCGCACACGTTCCATTTTGACAAGGGCTTGAATGACATGGATCAATCTTATTCTCACAGTAACGACCTGTATACGTCTCCGGGCATCTACAAGTAAAGGATTTAGCAGTGGGGATGCATATTCCTCTTTTACAAGGCCGTGATTGACAGCTGACAGTTTTGTCGCAAAGACGTCCATGAAAACCTGGCGTGCAACGGCATTGAAACGACATTCCCAGTTTAATGCACTTTCCGTATTTGCATGGGTGTGATTGGCACATGTTGATTTCCTTGTTGCACAGTTTACCCGTGTAACCTAATTCACACCGACAGGTAAACCAGGAAGTGTACCAGTGTAAACACGAACCATGTTTACACGGGTTTGGCTTGCATGGGTTGATCTCTTGATGACAGAATTCTCCAGAATAGCCTCTCTTACAGTAACATTTAAACGAATTATTCCTACTAACACAAACACCGTGCTTACAAGGATTTGGTCGACAGCTGTCAATCAGTGTTTCACAAAACGTGCCAGTGTAACCTGCATCACATGCACATTCGATCGATGTAGATCCCTGATACAGGCAACGTCCATGTTTGCAAGGATTCGGTTCACACATGTCTTGAACTGTTTGATCACACAAGCTTCCGTTATATCCCGAATTGCACAAGCATTCAAAGGAATCATTTTTTGCAATACAAGACCCATTCTTGCATGGGCTTGAAATACAGGGATTTATCTCAGTCTCACATGTACCTCCTTGGAAACCCTTGAAACATTTGCATTGAAAGTTGCTGTCATCGATTGCTACACACAATCCATGTTTACAGGGATTTTGTTTACATGGATTGATTTTCAATTCACAAAATTTTCCATTATATCCTGGACTGCACGAACATTCAAACGAATCATTTTTGGGAAAGCACGAGCCATTCTTGCAAGGACTTGAAATACAGTGGTTAATCTCAATGTCACATGTACTCCCTTGAAAACCCTTGAAGCAGTCGCATCGAAAGCTGTTTGAGTCGTTTGCTTCACATAACCCATGCTTACAGGGATTTCCGCTGCATGGGTCAATTTTCGATTCACAAAACATTCCGGTATATCCTTTGTCACATAGGCAGTGAAAGAGAGAATCAGGGTCTACACACAATCCATGTTCACAAGGGTTGTTTGCACACGGATCGAGTTTTGATTCGCAAAACTTTCCAGTAAATCCCTCATTACACAAGCAGTGAAACTTGGCCGCACTTCGCACTGCTGTTTGAACGTTTAGACATCGGCCACCGCCACACGGGTTCCCCCGACATGGGTCGTCGAAAAGACGTTTATCACAGAGGACCCCTTCAAATCCGTCACGGCACTCGCATTTGAAGGAACCTTTCATGTCAACGCAGTCACCGTTAACACAAGGATTTGATTTGCAGAAGTTTATCGTTTCAGTACATGTCACACCGGTAGACCCTTCTGGACACCTGCAAACATATGTGTCCTCAGTATTAAGGCACTGACCACGAACACACGGATTAGTCTGGCAAAGATCTATGGTCTCATTACAAGTCTTTCCAGTATAACCTCTGTGACATGAGCAGTAATATCCATCTGGTTTGCTTGTGCAATGACCGTTTACACAAGGTTTCGAAGTGCAGGGGTCTCTAACATGGCATCGTTTTCCTGTAAAGCCTCCCAGGCAAAGGCATCGAAATCCTTTACTTTTGTTGACACACCACCCATTGTTACAAATATCAACTTGGCAACGGTCGACGGGAGTTTCACACAGAGTACCCTGGTAACCAGGGAAACACTCACAAGAAAGCTTTCCATTTGGTTCTATGAAACAAACTCCATGCTTACAAATGTTTACTCTACAAGGAGTTTTCACTTGATTGCAGGTTGTTCCACTGAATCCTTTGGGGCAAATGCACCGAAATCCGTTTCCTGTATTCTTACATTCACCGCGAATACACGGGCTGGCCTCACAGAAATCTTTTGTTGTTTCACTACACGTATTTCCTTTGTATCCAGTTTCACATACACAGTGTATTCTTTCCTCAGAAGAAGTGCAGTTTCCGTGCAGACAAGGACTTGAATAACAAGGATCCCTTGTTTCATTGCACGTTTGTCCGTTGGAGCAGTTGCCAAGGAATCCATCGCTTAACACAGAGCAATTCCCATGATTACAAGTATTTAACGCACCATAACTAAGAACTTCTCTGCAATGCAACCTATCGTGATCAACGCAACCACAACTTCTGTTGACAACATCTAGCATACAAAGATACGTAGTTTCTTCAATACTGCAATTGTCAACTTGACATAAATCGATTTGCCTACTTATAGTATTATTTTCAAGGTATGCCATTTCTTTGTTATCAATTCCAGGTTCGCGTTTGCCCCTAGCAGTATCTTCAGGGTCGTTAGCTGATGTGTTGACGTAAAAGCATGTGTATTTGTAGGATTCCTTACGATACAAATAAATCGTAATGTAGTTCCAGGTTTCTTTTGTCCCTAACGACTCTGTTGCGTTGATTGTCGTCACATAAGTACTTCCGGCAAAGCCGAACTCGCAGACGCAGGTGAAATTGTAGTAGCCATAGAAACCAGTTTTATTCAGAGAAAGACTCGAAGCACACTGACTTCCATTAACACAAGATGAATTACGGCAAGGGACTGTCATTGAATTAGATAAGTTGTCATTGAATCTAGTGTGTTTCACACACCTTGCATTATCATTGTCCCGTAGTTTGGACTCATTTCCACAGAGTAACGAGGGACACAGCTCAGATAACTTTACCGTAAAGCCCATTGGGCAGGTGCAAACAGCATTTACTGGCTGAGAGATACATTGACCTTGTGAACATAAAACCTCTTGAACTTTCGTCTCACAATATTGTCCCGTGAAACCTTCCTCGCAAAAGCATCGAAAGTGTGTTCCATTAGTAACACAACTTCCATTGTTACACGGGTCTGAAGAACAAGGGTTGATAATTTCCGAGCAGTTCCTGCCTGTGAATCCCAGAGGACATTCGCAGCGAAAAGCACTTCCTTGTTGAATGCACGTCCCTCTTCCACAAGGGTTCGAGCTGCACCAGTTTTCCGGAACGTCGCACCTTGGACCTGTAAAGAGAGTGTTACACATTTTGCTAGCTCACCTTTGAACATGATTAGTGGTGAAGTAAAGGGTGGCACGATTGATTAGACAAAAGCTGGAAAAAGATGACTGAGTTCACTGATGCTATAAAAATTCGAATCATAGTTTTTTCAAGACATAATAGGCATTAGCAACTACAAATGGACACTAGAGATGGATTGGGCGTGTGTTATGAACGCGTATCAAAAAATTAACTAAAGAACAGCATTGGCAGGAAGACCAGAAGGAAGAACGGAAGTCGATCGACCCAAAACAGCAAAGAAAAAAAAAGAAAAGAAAAAAAGGCTTAATTTCGGAAAAATCCCATGCAAAATGTTTGGGGAAGGATGAACGGCAAACGATCATCGTTTAATAAATAAAGTGTAGAATTTTGAGCAGTGAATATAAGAATAACACTGATCATGAGCTATAGGAAACGAACGTTGTTTCAAGCAAACAGCGATGAAACATGTCGACGATTCAATAAAACTATCACCTTACCGTCAGTTTCGCTGTCCCGTGTCTTTGATTTCTGCATCATCTTCTACATCGAACTCACCGAAGAATCGGGGATAAACAGGGGTATTTGCAGAAGATGATGCAGCAATCAAAGACACGGGACAGCAGAACCGACGTTAAGACGGTCAGTTCGACATATTTTTATAGCTGTTTCCTTGAAACAACGTTCGGTGAGAACTCAAAATCCATGTTTCCTATAGCTCGTGCACTGATACATTTGACCACAATACGTACCTCTGAATCCTTCGTCACAATAGCAGAAGTACCTCCCCCTGGTTTTATCCAGACATACACCATGCACACAAATGGAATCAGTGCACGACCCTGACTGACAAGCCATGTCAGTCCAGTTCTGTTGACTGTGTCTCGGCGAGCACCACTTGCAGTGGTCCTGAAAGTTTGATTCTCCTTGCCTGCGACAACGACCGTCAATGCGACAAGTCCCATTCTACAAAGATAAGCAAATGCAGACGAACGTCTCATAAGCGTCCTACCAAAATGCAAGCGAAAATAGTTCAGTTACGACCTATGTATGCTGGGTGTACGCTGTACATACATAACTGTAGATCTTTTGAAAGGAAGAGAATGACCAGACCACTTCTTTTGACAACAAGTGTAGTATTGAAATAATGGAACAAATATAATTATACGAAAATTGATGTCTGTACTTACCAACCTTAATTTCACAACGCACGTCTCGAGCGGTACACGTCAGACAATGCCCATCGAGGATTATAAAAGGAAGGGGCTGGCTCCACAATCTCCCATCATTACTCACGCGCACTTCATAGCCACTTACTGCCACGTCTGTGTCATGTGATATTGGCATATCACACATGACACCTCGGTAACTTTCGTACGTCGCCTTCGAAAGGAAGGTCTGACTTTCAACTGAGGTTTGCTTGGTTTTCAGAAACAAAACGAACAAAAAGAAATGTCATGAGAAGCACTATAATATGAACACAGTCTAGAAAGCGGTTTTTACTGGGCAATTCGCGTTTGCTTGCAGTTTGACCGGGGCCTTAGAATACCAACTGCCTTCCTCAAACGTTAACACAGTAAAACCTCAATACGGCAATCAACGGACACAGCTTAGTGTCCAAACTAAGAAGGTACCCATATGACATTGGCAGAGTTTGTAGGAATTCTGGAGGCTTAGGGATCAAGGGAACTATCGGTAATAGAGCCATGTTAGCATTATTATTAGTAATTGCAGGGCAATCTTAAGGCTGTGTCAGTTACACTTATGAAAGAGTACCCCTAGAAGTTGACAAGATTATAATTGACGAATAACCAATAAAAAGGTGAGTCCATTTCTTGAACCCACCCTACAACCGCCGGATGGCTTTGTGGCAGGAAACATAACCAGTCGACTCGTCGTCTGACTAAGGAACACCTGCAGTAAGCAGTTGAAATACCGTGATCATCATCTTACTTACTGCCCATTTAAAATCACACGTGGTCTTACCTCTGTGCACACAAAATACCCCCCTGCGACCTGCACAGCGGATGACCAGACACGCCCACCCAGAGAACATCATTCCTTAACAAACTTTCACGACTTCCGAGCGCCTCTCTTTTTTCCGAGAATAATAACACAGTGGAACAATCGTCCTCCATCAATCTTCACCGCGAACACTGCTCCTTAGACTCATTTAAATATCACATCAGCTGTTTAAATCGAAAACCTGTAGCCTAGTTAAATTAACACTATTTTCGTTTATTGTTATTAGATTTGCTGACCCCAAGCCAATAATTCTCAAGTTGAGGGGTAGGCTTTTTGTGGTAAATGTGAATGTAAATAAATAAGTGCCCATTATGCCCCTGCTAGTTGTAATTGGCCACCTTCTCAATGGTGCTCAAGCTGTGGTTCAGGGTCTTCATCAGAGGGGAGCGGGGATGACGCAGTGGTGAGAGCACTCGCCTCCGGCCCACCAATGTGGTCCGGGTTCGATTCCCGGACCCGGCGTCATATGTGGGTTGAATTTGTTATTGGCTCTCGTCCTTGCTCCGAGGGTCTTTTCTCCGGGTCCTCCGATTTTTCCTCCCTCCTCAAATTTATTTATTAGTCACTGCCTCTCCTGTAAGCCTCCATTCTTACGGTCGACAAAAAGTGATAATGCAATATCCTACAAAGAATAACTAAGAAGGGTATCACAAAGTAAGCAATTTAATCACCTTCATTTTTGCCACAGAACACAACAGGTCTCTCGAATTGTGAAAACCTTCGCCCACAACTCTAATTTGTTTACAATGAAAGGTTGTTATATCACACTGTCCGTCATTATTGACACGGATGAGCTTTGGAGGTCTTCTGGAATCCACGGAGCAGTCATCACTGGTGTAACCTAATAGAAAGAAAGTCAATAACTTATTTTAAACTGACGTTTATAAAATGGCTGAGATTCTTGCGAGTGTCTTCCATGTTGAAAGAGGTAAGCACGGAAAAGAGAAAACTAATTCACCTTTGGAATTTATTCAGTATCATTTGCGAACATATATATTTCGGCTTCAAGAATGTGCATGAAAGAGAAAACAAGGTAACTTGTTTTCAGCTAGACATTTGTGCGTGATTTTCTGAAAACAATACCAACTTATGCAAAAGTTTTTTAGTCGCATCCAGCGAGTTCCATTGCTTTAGTGTATGGAACTTTAACTTTGATAAGAAAAATTCTTTATATCGTCGCTTCTTCTACCAGAGTTTGAGTAGCCAATCAGACCGAGTGAAATACACTATCCCGGCACTGATTTGGTTTATACTAAAGACACATATTAAAGTGAAAGTGGCCACATTCAAATGGTAAAATTTATATACATCTGTACACAGTGTACGATGGAGTGAATTTTTGTTGAAAATCTTTGCACGGGTCATAAATTTTTGCGGGAGCTATTTTTGCGGATGTGGTCACACTTAAGGATTGCATTTCCCATAAATGTTACAACCACCTCTCAGGGCGAAAAAAAAACACCCCCCCCCCCCCCCCACCTCCACCAAAAAAAAAACAAATTCAAAAAAACAAAAACAAAAACCCAGCACCCAAGGAAAGTACTAATCAAAAGTTTTTATTGTTTAGGATTTTAATTTCAACCACGTTGTTATGTTTACCTTTGACTCTAGTAATGTAAGGGTAACTAACTGATACCTCGTCGACACTTGCAGATTCCTTCAATGCATCTTCCTCGGTCGCTACACAGTCGAGGACAGAAAATGTTTACAATGCTCTTCCGCTGTATCAATGTACGAGAGGACACCTCCCATGCTGAAGCGTTTTTAGAAATCAAATCTTCACACAGGTCTTGGAACATCACAGCAGCTCCCCATGCTATAGATGATATACCTGTGTACTAAAACATAGGTCTGCAATGTGTACGCAGAGTATTGTGTTAATGAAGTTCGCCATTGACTTAAAAATGAAAGTCTCTAGTAACTTCTTTTAAGTGGTCGCATGTACGAAAACCACCTCCAGTGACGTGGCTTACTTCTCTACGTACAAATTTATCGTTTTATTCGACTCCGTTGTTCTATGCACTGTCTAAAAATTTTTCTCTCTACTATTACAACACAATAGTAGAAAACCAATCCCTGAAAATTTAGGAGACTTATTATACGTCTTAACTAGACCTCCTAGCTAAGTATTAAATTTACCCTCATGTCCCGTATGCAAATCCTCAGCAGTTGATCAACATTCTGCTGACCAATAATAGGAGTGCAAGTTCGTGCGACCGGCGAATCTGTCAAAAGTCTTTTACAGTAGCTGTTCACGGCCAAAACAGCAAGAAAGGAGTCAGAACTGTCACCACCAGCCGAACGGTCTAACAGGTCTGACAGGTTTTCCTCAAACGGGTAAAACTCGTTCGACACATTGCGTCGGTGCTCTTTCTCACGACTGATCTGCAACGTCTGGACTCTTCTAGTTATATCTCTTTCATGAGTTGCCGCTGGCCACACAATATGCTGACGTCTTCGGCACTTTGATTCACAATTCTTACACTTCTTTCTCTTCTCAATGTTGTCCTTCAAACTACACAAACAGAAGAATTTTTCCGTTTGGTGGCGGCGCTCCGTCAGAGGCTTATACCGGAACAAACTCTCACTGTCTAATAACCTGTTGAAAAGTAGGTTTGTAAAACAACAGCACGTTAAAATAAAGTTTGCGTTGGCACATGGCCACCCAGCACATTTTTTACACTTGCAGGTGTTGCAAAATACGCTATCTATATTCAAAAGCGTAGAAATCTTTATTATGAATTAGAAAGTCAGTCAGTCAGTTAGTCAGTCAGAAAGCCAGTTTTATCATACGTGGATAATTAGTTAATTAATTAATTCATTCATTCATTCATCCATTCATTCATTCATTCATTCATTCAGTCAGTCAGTCACTCAGCCAGTCAGTCAGTCAACCAGACAGTCAGACAGTCAGTCAGTCAGTCAGTCTGTCAGTCAGTCAGTCATTCAATCAGTCAGTCAGTCAGTCATTCGATCAGTCAGTCAGTCATTCAATCAGTCAGTCAGTCAGTCAGTCAGTTAGTCAATCAGTCGGTCAGTTAGCCATTCTCCAGCTGAGAACATATCACTGACTTCTTTAAGCACAACTTTAAACTGAAAAGAGTCGCAGAGGACGCGTGAGAACGGTGACTGAAAATCTTCGATCTTCAAATCCAACTTTCATTACCTCCACTTCCTTGCTCTAGTTCCATTCATCTCATCCGGCAAGCCTTCACTGGCACCAGAACCACTTACTCCTCCCACACCACACAAACCAGTCACGTGCTTAAAGTCTCTTCCAGATGATTGAATCTGTACATTCAGTCCCCATTCAAACACATCTGTACGAATATACACGCCTGATGGAAAATACACCTAGACAGTTTAGAAGGAAATAAAAGAAACCATATATTTCTTTACCTCAGGTGTCTAAACTACGAGCAGTCTCTGCGACTTAGGGATAGCTGAGCGACAAGCCCTAGCGCATGGTAGTCGCTTGGGTTAAAAACACCCGATCCGGGTCTCAAAACGTCCACTCAATTTTAGACACAATTAAATGGTTTGTCTTCTCATAACCCTATTTTTTGGTCTAGTATTTAAGGGTGATACAATCAGGATAGTTGAATAGACTGTCTGCATTTGCATTTCACACCTGGAAGGTGTGAAATAAGAAAGGTGCTTTCGCTTTTGTAGCGGAACCTCTTGTTTTGGCTATTGTACATCCCCTGTCTTTGCCCAGGCTCCCTCACCGTGTATCGCTTTCCACTTGTAGCTTCTGTAATTCGAATTCTCTTCGTCAAGGGAAGTCCGGACCTGACAGAGATCTGGACACTAGTCTCCATGAATCTCCCACCACACATGTCAATTACAATGACGTCATCACCATCTCTGGCGGCTACGCCGCATACACAAAAGCTCGGATTTACTGACTTGCTACACGTCCAAAAGCGGGTGTGAACCTGCATGGAACAAGTGAGAAACGACAACCATTTTATAAAGGAATACCGCATTTATGGAAGCGGTAAACTACCACCTTTTGCAATTTGTATTAAAAACTTTTAAAAATCTATAGGTGACAAGAACAGAGAAATTAATATTTAGCAGAAGTACATAAGATTTTATTTTACTTACCATCAAACGAACAAGAAGTACTGTACAATTTTGATCGAAATTTGAGCATGATTCAGTTTTCAAACTGGACAAACTTCCAAATCAAACTTTGTAGATAATTGCCAAACAATACAACCAATACCATTATCCAGTCAGTCAGTTGGATAGTCACTCAGTCAGTCAGCCGTGAATCAATCAATCAATCAATCAATCAATCAATCAATCAATCAATCAATCAATCAATCAATCGGTCGGTCGGTCGGTCGGTTAGTCAGTCCTTACTGCGTTCAATTAAACTCTTAAGTTAAAAATCTACAAAATATTGCATTTTATGCTGCCTTCAATCCTAATTACAAAGACAGCCATCAGACCAGAAAACAAAACAAAACAGAAAAACGCACAACACAGCAACTAATGTTTTGAACGTTTCCTAGGGTATCCACCAAGATCTGATTGAGGCAGCGTAAACCACAACTGTTGGTAGGGCTTTGAATTTCACAGTTAGGTGTGATTGGAATTCCTTTTTAATTGTTATAAACAAAATACAGGGAATACACAATAAATAAAGGCAAAAGAGAAAAAAAAAACGTTCTCTAGTGGCACAAACAACAATGCAAAACAAAATAGAGATAGAAAGCTAACAATGACGTTACCTATTCAGTGTAATAGCTTTATTTAAATTATTACCCACAGGTTCATTTGGCATTTTCGACCACAGTTTGTCTGTAAGGTATGATATACATCATTGGAAAATCATTTGAAAAATTAACAAACCTCAAACGGTCTCATTGTACTTTTATAGGACACAAATGTTGTTACTCCTGATGGAATCCTGTAATATCTGCGAAAAAAAAAGATATTAAACAGCAATGTCAACGTTTTCGAAGGGTGAAATTGTTGCTTTTATTTACAAACAATTTTATTTATTAAAATATTAATGTCTGCTGTCGAATCTCCAGGTTTCTATACAGATCAGTTGGTTAACTGCACAGAGGTTGTCAGCGAATACGAATAACCCTGCCTTTGAAATATAACGAAATTGGATGCCATGTTAAGTGCCGTAACGTTCAAAAGGTTTCTCCAGAGATTGTAAAAATTTGGCAAAAATGTGGTAAAAAAATTCAACAAACTCGCGTTTATTGGATACGAGGTTACTGTAACCACAGGCAGCCCAAGCTAAGGTTGAGAGCTGCGCATAAATTAGACTGTTTTTTCCACGCTATGCATAATAATGACATCAGCACACTATGCATAATAATGACATCGGCAACATCTTAGAGTTTGTATGGAAATGATACAAAACGTCTCAAATTGCCACAAATCAGAAAGAAGTCGAAACAAAAAAGATTTGCCTTATTTCATTGTTGTATTGGTCATTATTTGAGGGCTTCCTGGGCTGGTTTGAAGCTTTTTGGGTGAGAAATTGAGGTTTATATTTTTCATGTTTACTGAACGTTTAGAATTAATGAAAGGCAGGAAACAATTTCACACTGCACCTCACTTGAGGTTCGATAAATTCCATCACAATAAACGAATCGCCCTACAACTTCAAAGGTGTATTCTTGGGTCTTGCGCATACCTCTGTTCTTTCTCGCCTTTCCTGGTATGCGTTTTCATTTGAAGTGCACACATGAATCATTGCGAGCCGCGTTTCGACGACAAATTGTCCCTCAGCCGGGGACAGGCTGAGTGAGATTGTCGACAAGCAAACACGACACTGCAGAGTCCAGAGAGGTCGGTTTACAGAAATAGAGAAATATTAGAACGGCCGTGAAATTCACTCGCCTCACTTGACTTGGAAAGCCATAATTTTGTTTTAGGGACGAACGAAGAACTATCTTTTGCTGCGCTCTAATCAATCCATTCGATGATTTTATGCCGAGTATTTGTCGCAAGTGATCCTGCTCACTGCCCGCAAATCAACCTCATTATTTAATTCCAATATATAGGGTTGTCTGCCCTAAAAAAAATATTGCTGTGACCGTGGAAAATACCCACCACAATTTCCATTCCTTTGAAAACCGGTGCAATTTTTTCCTAGGTAGAAACTGCTCTTCGTCTCTGCTTCTAAATTTCGACAACATTTTTTGCGGTAAACAGGTAAATGTGACGGAACAAATCACTATGCTAATATATTGTAGCACGAAGACATTAAAGCGTGCTCGTGGCGTCAAGTGAGGCGACTAAATTTCACGGGCGTGCCGATAGTTTTCTATTTCCCTCAAACCGACCTCTGTGGACTCCGCAGTGTCGCCTTCTGCTTGTGGACAATCTCACTCAGCCTCTCCCCGGCTGAGGGACATTTTGTCGTCGAAACGCGGTTCGCAATGATTTATGTGTGCACTTCAAATGAAAACGCATACCAGGAAAGGTTTTTAAGAGGGATTTTCGACGGCTTAAAATAGGATCTGGAACCCATGAGAAAGAACAGAGGTATGCGCAAGACCCAAGAATACACCTTTGAAGTTGTAGGGCGATTCGTTTATTGTGATGGAATTTATTGAACCTCAAGTGAGGTGCAATGTGAAACTGTTTCCTGCCTTTAATTAATTCTAAACGTTCAGTAAACATGAAAAATATAAACCTCAATTTCTCGCCCAAAAAGCTTCAAACCAGCCCAGGAAGCCCTCCAATAATGACCAATACAACAATGAAATAAGACAAATCTTTTTTATTTCGACTTCTTTCTGATTTGTGGCAATTTGAGACGTTTTGTATCATTTCCATACAAACTCTTAAATGTTGCCGATGTCATTATTATGCATAGCGTGGAAAAAACAGTCTAATTTATGCGCAGCTCTCAACCCTAGCTTGGGCTGCCTGTGCTGTAACAAACTCCGCGCTACGTGCCTTGTTGGTTATCAGCTCAAATCCACCGCACGCTGGCGCTCGTGGAATAATTGTTTAAAAAAAAAGCCATTAAATCTTTGTGAAATTCAGCTGATCTTGAGCGACAAATCAATGACTTATTGATTGAAATCACAAAACTGCATCTCTGAAGTAAAAAGTAAATAAATGTTTCCACATCAGTTATGCTATCCGGTAATTAGCCTGACCTGCCAGACAGTGTCCTGATATAAGACTCTGTAAAGAGATAACATCTAGGAGTCGGAATATCTTTAGAGAGCACCTACGAAAAAAAGTGAAATGATCTGATAAACTCGTTTGCAAGTGGTAAATATATAGAGGATATTACACGGTGGCGAGAAGATATGAATTTTATGTTCGAGTGGCAAACACAATATCTCACGAGTGAGCGCAGCGAACGAGTGAGATATTGTGTTTGCCACGAGAACATAAAATTCATATCTTCGAGCCAACGTGTAATGTTCTTTTTATTATATGGAGACAAAATATCTGAAATTGCCCATTTTTATTCTCTTCTCGTCGCAAGTGTCGAGAAATTCTTTGAAAACCTTCAAATCGTACAAGGTCTTCTTTTTTGTGTTTTCGTTGTCGAAGCTTTCGGAAAACTCTTTCACTTGTTCATCGTTTAGTAAAACAAACCTGCTTGCCACCGCCGTAATTCTAAACAACACTGAGGCAACGACGCATTCAGTTCATTCAACAAAGAAGAAAAGGCGGGAATCGTGACGTCATTGAACGATATGACACTCAAAAGCGTGACATACGGAAAATACGCCACTCGGGTCCCGGATGGAGTGGCGTATGGAATCTACGAGTGGTTTAGTTCCCAGTAAAACACTCTCCTCCATATAATAATATATATTCTGAGCCTGTCAATGGTTTAGTATCTTTTATACTTTCCGCTTTTTAATTTGATAACTCGCACTTATTGGTATAGACTGCTGTTTTCTTTATAAATGACATTAAAAGTGATTTAATGTCTTCTTTATATTTGTACACAAGACACATTTTTTACATTTGTTTACTTTTGCTGTAAAAATAGAAATCGTAACAGAAAGAACCTGGTAACAGGAATGTAAAAGGGCTTTGCCGCGCCATTTTCCATGTAATCACGATTAATAATTAATAATTAAGAAATACTTTTCTAATTTTAAGTCTTTTGCTTTCGGTGCAACTGGGAAATTCAAGAAAAGTGACCACAGAACGAATTAATCAAATCGCCTAGGAGAGGTCTACTTACAAAAGCGTCAGGCGGGTCGTATGAATTCCAAAGTGGCGATTGACTCCGTGCAGGCTCAGTAATAATCCGCCTTCTGCGGTCTCCGTCATTAATAAAGTCTGACACAGCAACCAACCGAACAACCTTGAGCCCACAGTCACGGCGAGAACAAGAATGCGGTTTTAAGGTCACTTCACAGGTGGAGAACGCTAAGTCTGGAGTTGATAACATCCGAGGACTCTCTACTGAGTGCAGAAAAAAGGACAAAAAGTACCTAATACAGTTACTGTCTTAACAAATGTAGCATTTAACATTAACATTTAACTTTAAGATTTATTCAAAGTACGATAATATTCCAATCTGAGACTCGCTTAATTTTGTTGCTAAATGGAAATAAACTGGCAAAACACGACCCATTGTTTTAAAATATAAAATGGCAATGCATATGCATGTGGACCATTGTTTCGAAGCACTTTCATGAATTTTAACTATATCTTTAGGGCATGCTGAATTCGACTCCGGAAGTGAACATATGATTGAACACTAGAAGGTACGACGAGAAACCCCGTAAGGGTCGCATGGGAATCGCAACTCCCTTAAGCTTGCTTGCCTTAAAAACATAGGTCCCCAGGGGGTGCGTAGTTTCAGTCGTACTTTTGATCGGTTGATGTTATTCTAGCTTTTGGGACCGTGGATAAAATCCCATTAAGAGTGGGCCAACAAATTAAATGAAAGCTACTGAGCAGTACTTTGCTGTGGTGCTGTTTATTAGGCTGTACAAAGGTGCTTCAAAATTTAGTCTGTGGATAATTCTGTTTTGGCACTAAAAGTAACCGTTTATTATGCTACACAAGGTGATTCGGTGGACAGAATACCCAGGTGTGATGTTTTTCGGTATATTGCATCACTAACAACTGTTTTTTTTTAGAATTTTCGGACGTAAAAAATTGGGCGTTATTGGAAACGAAAGGGTTGATTAAGGAACCGTGCAAATTCACGGTGACATAAGTTCTCAGTTAAACAAGCTTTTACCAAGTTGATGGATAGACATACCTACAGCAGGTACTAAATGCATTGGAATCTGTATGGTGCAGTTGGGGTGGTCCGTTGGACACACAAGGGGCACAGTGAGGCTTATGGTAATCTCCTTCATTTTGTGATCCTCAGAGATCACAAGGGATGACGGTTCTACCTGCAGTAACGTAATACACTTCTCGGTTAGGTTAGGACAACGACAATGTTAATTGGATTGGTAATGAGAGGAGAACAAACCATACAACACAACAAAACTGTTGTCAAAAATACCCAAAACAAAACAGCAAGCAACTCCCAAATAACAACCACTCCTAATTTAAGCCCACAATACTTCTTAGTAAACAGACAGAAAATCTTGTGCAAATGTTGTATCTTACATTTAAATATTCTTAATTTATTTTCTTTTCTTCTTTCTGAGCGGAGTGTTAGCTAGTTTTATTATATATAATATGTATAGTTATAGTAATTTTTGTTATTGTACTCTCCACCCGCCTTGAATAGCCCAAGCTAATTTGCGGGTGGATCAACAAATTTGTATTGTATTGTAGATGGTGTATGAAATAAAAGAAAAAAAATTATAGCAAATCTACGCTATACAAATAAGAAGCGCAGGGCTTTCTTTCGACGCTGGTCATTTAGGTTGTTCCACTTTTTGCGTGTGTACATGGAATTCAAAAGTGTGACCATTTAAGCCACTGTACAGTGCTTTGCTGACGTGCTCAGAATTTATACCTCAGCTTTCTCAGGAAACCTTACTTTGACTCCAACGTAAAAATCTCTGCTTGGAAAACCTGGGCTTTGTACATCAGGACTCTCTGAGTAAAACGTGGTCACCTCACAAGCAATCTAGGAAAGAGGCAAAACAATTATAAGGTGTGGCATGCTGTGAGGCTAACATACATGGAGGCATTTGCGTAACAAGTTTCCTTTTAAGGCTTAACTATTTATTAAAAATTTATGTTTAGTTTGTCAAAATGTTGGGATGATAGAGGTTGTGCTGTTCGGAAAATTTGGAAGGCAAGATTTGAAGACGATAGTTGCTTTTGAACATAATTAAAAATTATAACGCATACGTCAATAAACAACGTAACTTTGAAATTCGTCTTTTTTTTCCAATTTTCATTATGGTTGTCGTTTGCTAATAACGTTAACATTTTTAGCTGTTGCTCTAAGCCACATGGGTTCATCCATCCAAAGAGTGCTCAGTAATCCCACTATAACTTTGCTGGGAATTGTAAACAAAATACAATCAACTGAGGAATCCTCTACTCTAAATTGTAGGTTTCATCTTAATTCTTTCACTCCTAGTAGTGGCCAAAGTAAAAATTCAAGAAAAATTCCAAATTTCATTTTTTTTCAAATCCTGCAAAACAAATAGTGCCATGCAAAAGAACTGCCAAAGAGATTTCATTTGAATGGTCACACCAAAGGTCTTTTTCCACAGACTCAAAAGTTAGAACTCCATTACATGTCACCATAATTGACTCTGGGAGTGAAAGGGTTAAGGTGATGCTACACGGGACGATTCGCAACGACGATTTTTAGCGCAACTCAGCGTCGATTTTTACAGTATGTTACAAGGAACGATTTTAAGCGCAGATGGGGCAGCAAATAGGGTTTTGGGATAACGTTGCGCAAAAAATTGACGACAGGCATGTTACACGAAGCAACCTAGCAAAATTCGTGATATGGCGCTGCAAGTTTTGAAATTGGTTCAAAAACTTGCAACGCAAAAATTGCGCAGAAAATCGTCCGCGAACTCTTGTTACACGCCATCAACTTTTAGCGCAACATGCACTAAAAATCGTCGTTGCGAATCGTCCCGTGTAACATCACCTTTAAAGCGTAAGCAAGAGGTAACGGTAATTGCAGGTGGTTCCGCTCTGTACTCACCGTGTCACCAAGGTGAAATTCCGCTGACTCAAAATTAATCATAACAGCCGTCTCCTCAGTCGTGTTGGTCCGCAGAACTAGTTTCCCAGGTTTCCCGCCCAAGAAGCGCATGATTTTGTACCAGGTGACTTTGTAAACGACTTGGAAGGGTCTTGGGTCTTTGATATCATAGGTGCAGAGGAGATGGACGGAACTACTTGCTAGGATGTTATCCGGGGGGACTACAGGCGTAATCTGTGGAGGACCAGCTAGAGTGGGGTAAGGGCCACGCACTGTAGGTAGACAATTAGGATAAATAAGTTTAAATTTTTTTAAAGTTAATCTTTCAAAAATAACTTGTAACACTGTAGAGCAGGGAAACCAACACGTTCTGTTGATGTACAGTATTGACGTATATTTAGAAACTTTTTTCGGTCGAACAATGTCTCCTTCTTCATCTGTTTGAAGAAGGCGTCTTACATTTCTATTATTTGTTAAACAACGGTCACCGGTTATAATTTTTGTGACAATTGAATTGCTCCCGAAAGAAATAATGATAACATGAGTCCAGGAGGCGATATGGCGGAGTCCAGCTTTCGTTAACCCTTCCACTCCCAGAGTCAGTTATGAAGACATTAACGTGATTCTAACTTTTGAGTATGTGGATGAAATCCTATGGTGCGACCATTCAAACGAAACCTCGTCAGCAGTACTTTCACATGGTACTATTTATATGTAAGTTTTTTACAAAATGAAATTTGAGATTTGTCTTGAATTTTCTGCACTCTTGGGAGTGAGAGGGTCAAAACGATCGCGCTGTAAACCGAACAATCGCGTTGGTAAACAGCGGAGTGGTTGGCTTCCCATGACCATGAATTTGCAATTCTTACTTTGAAGTGTATCTTCTAATGCAAGTATCTATAGCATATGGCATTAACGTTTGAAGACTGTCTAGGAAACAACTGACGCTTAATGAAAGGGTCGAAGTTTTCAATAAGCTTTAAATTTTCAAGTATTTCAGAACTAAGACAGTTTCCACACAGTGTACCTTACCTTTACATCTTGGCACATATCCTATCTTGCCAGGTCCACAGGGAATCCTACGAGCTGAGAAAAGGAGATTTGAAATTAGCGCATGGCACGCCTTAAAAGAAAAACAAAAATGAAGTTGCCCTTTAAGGACATGAGACGCAACGGGTGTGATTTTACTTAAATGAACCGTGCACGTTCTAGTACCCCATCCCTCAAGTGAAGACCTCCTCAAAGCAAAGATAGTAAGGCTTTGTAACCCTTGTGGATTGGGGTGCGGAATCTTCCTTTTATATGTTATAAAAGTACTGATATTTGTTGCCTCAAAGGTATGATTTTTGTGCCACTTTGGTTGGAAATAGATAGCGATTTTCACTGTTTTGGTGTGAAATAGGGTATGTTTTCTTTACTCGCCTGCACTGACAAAAAGAAAAGAAAATTTCCAAATTTTAGGATAGAAATGCCCACGTTTTGCCTCTCGGTCTAATCCAAAATAGCGTACAGGTTTTAGCCATTCTGGCTTGAAAAAGACGAATGATTTTATAGGATGAGTCTAAAATAGGGTTTTAAAGTGATTTACTTTGGTCCGAAATTAAATGGGATTAGGTTTTTTAGTTCTATGCCGGACAGCTCAAAGAAGTACTCCCAGGGCTTGGAAACATTGTTGCTTAGCACCTAATATGGAAAGTAAGAACACATAATAAAGTTTGAATAACCTTCCCGAGCACAGTAGGCGATGGAGCACTTCTGTGTTCTCTTCAACCGATAAACCACAAAGTCACCACAGTGAGTCACTTGAACAGGTAATTGCCACATGCAGCAATTCCTCGCCAGTCTCTTCCATGCCACGCATGCGCTGCCGTTTCTCTCTTCCCCGAACCCAGGATGTCCCTCGGGTGGTATCCAGATCTGCCCATGAGTTCCACATGAGCCAATCTCGGGGCAACTCGTGGGAATTTCAGCGGAAGAACCATTGATCTCCAACTTGTACCAGGCCTCCTTTAAATTGTTATCGCATAGTGGAGAGGCAAGTTTCACTTTGTTGGACAGCCCACGCGCAGGAGTGACTAACACTTGATAGCCTGATGGTCTGCACTGTGGTTTGTCTGACGGTAAAATAAAAAATCCAAGGTTACTTTTCCTTGTAACTGCTATCGCCACAGAAGAAGGTATAACTCGATTTAAAAATGTGGCAATCTTTGTAACAGAAATGCAAGTCTCACATTCTTTACATCCGCAATTAGAATAACACCCTTCGAATATGAAAGCCAGCTATGAAGCATTATGCACCATCGTCGTTGTATTCAATCTAAAAAGTCAAAAGTGAGTTTAGGCGTATGAGTCATTTTCAAGAGATTTGAATTAATCAACTGAGATGATAAAGTTAATAGAATACCGTAGAGAAATTCAAAAGCTGTCGTTTCAGTCGAACGTTAGCCCTTCGTCACAGGCTAATGGTCTATTTAGTTTATCAAATCAGTTAATGAATCCGCATTTTTCTCTTTCACTTCCGCATTGAGGCCGCGGAGAAAATGGCCAGACGCATGCCACTTCGAGTGGACCCCCTATGAGGGGAATAGTCACGGTGAAACTGCGAAAATAATTATTTTAGAATAACCTCGATTTGTTAAGCTCCAGGGGGTACTCATTAAAGGTTCGTACGGTGAGGCTCCGCCCAAGGCTCAAACCAATCTTTATCGAAATGGTACCCGTTCCATACACCAAGAAAAAAAAGCACCTCTTTTATATCTCAAAAATAAGCCCCAAACAGTAAATCATTGCGGGATTTTAGTTACTCGAGGGCTCCAAGCAGTCGTATGTTTTTGCATTGTGATTTCTGTCAAAACGTCGCAGACAGTTTATGTACTTAGACTTAACTGCTCTCTCTTCCAGTTTAACGTGTATTTCAGAAACCCTTAAACCCAGTAAAACAGTACATTTCTCTACCTTTTCGTATACTGCATGCGCAAAAAGGCACCCCTTTTGCGCGAGCTACCTGTATAACGGCTATAGGGAGTACCCCCTCTACGGATTAAGCTTTCAAAAGTGGAATTGCGTTGTTGAAATTCTGTTGGGTGCAACTCATATATGACAATTATCGTTCAATAATTGACTTTTAATTCTGGCTCAGTGAACGATCTACATCCGACTAGATCTACATCCGCTAAATTTCACAATGCTTTTGTAACATATATATCGATAGACTGGCAATATATCCGGGGAGATGCTACTTCTACCTGCTTCTTGCCCAAGAAAGTGGAGTTAAGTGGTGGTCCCTTGCAGCGTGTGTGCGACTTTGCCTTTCGTTCAAAAACTATGTACATTCTCGTCCCCAGAGCCCACGATCCTTTTCCTTGGCGCAGACCAAGATACTAATGAAACTATGTACTGCCCCGATAACACACATTTACAACTTCCTTGCGGTCGCATTTACCCTTCTAACAGAGTTCCCTTTGATCTTCTGCTAAAATAGAATAGAATAGAATAGAATAGAATAGAATAGAATAGAATAGAATAGAATAGACTAGAATAGAAACTTTATTAACGTGTCTAAAGGTCTGGCAGGAAATCCCCCCGCTACTAGGGCTAGTTAATAAGATCTCTTTATACACAGCTTCGTTATGATTTCTTTACGACTACATAACGATTTCTTTAGCATCTTATTACGATTTGTTTACAATCTCATCACATGTACTTTTACAGTGTCTTGACGATCCCTTTACATTCTCTTTACCATCTCTTTACGTCCCCTTAAGTCTCTTTACAACGTCGCAAACAATTGCGAACTGTTCGCGTATATGGAAACACTTTACGCTGATTCTGCTCGACACAATACAAAATGGAAATTTGATCTATCTTAACGTCACGTTTGCTACGATTTGTGACGCTACTGCAAGGAAACATATGCAATATGAAATATAACTCAGGTCGCAAACAGGTTGCGAGATACTGCGGGGTTATAGGGATCAATATAGAAACTAGCCTTTAGGTAGAAGAGAGGGCTTAGTGGCATTTCAGGTTAACTTTTCTTTACGTCCCATTTATGATCCCCATATATCTCTTTGCGATCTCACTTACTTCTTATTTATGACCTCTTGACGTTCTGTTTGTGTTCTTTAGTACGCACTTTACGATCTATTTACAGAAGAATCTACTAGACAATTTACTTTGGGAGTTGTGATCAGTAAATAAGGGGAAGTAAAGTACAGGTGAAGTGGCCGAATGATACTTATTTGGTTCTTCGCCAAGGTTGCAGACGTCTTAATTGTTTCAATGGATCAAGAAAACACGAAAGGTGTATTGAAGCCAATCACATGAGTTGTAAAATATACGGACTTTTGTACCAACTTGAAAAGTACCCGATACAAATTAAGGAAAAAAGAATGTAGCCGAAACACGAAACACGAAAGGGATATTGAACCCAATCACATGAGTTGTAAATCATACGGACATTTGTACCAACTTAAACTGCTCAAGGTATCAATGACAAAACCGATAACGTTCGAGAAAGGAAATGCAGTTTCTAAAAACCACAAGATAAAGAAGTCAGTTGAGATCAGCTTACAACCGCAGTCTTTTAATAGCAAGATAAATTCTCTTATCTTTTCTTAACGTAGACTATACAACCCTTTGTGAGAGATAAGACATCTTGTGAACAGAGGGAATGCATCTTTTCCTACATTTAACAATCACGCGTATCACTTTCTCCTAGAATATTCAACCGGTGCTGAGAACGGTGGGATACTGATTTGATGTAATATTGAATTCCTTCCAACTGGGTCAACGGGTACGGGTTTCGTCTTTGGGAAAGTTCCACTTTTGGTTTATTTCGTGTGCTTTCCATGAAGGGTCCATCGAATGCCTGGGGGAAGGGGTCTACCGAATGCCCGGGGGAAGGGTCCAACAAATGCCCGGGGGAAGACTTCCGTGTAAAGAGGCGAGATGCTCGTCGGAAAATTTCAAACGTAGAGTCCCTTAAAGAGAACAAATCTGGGTGTGGGTCAAGTTTTGTTTAATCCCTAATAGATACCATTCTAAAACATGCAGGCAAATAACATGCCCGGTAAAGAGACTTTTCAGTGATGACTGTGAAGAAAAATTAAAGATTTCATGCCTGATCGGTCTAGGCCACCAACACAGCATGCCAACGATTTTGATTTCTAGGTGTTTTACCCCAAAATATCGGCGTTTCGTCCTCAAAGAGGCGAGGAGCACCACCGCACCGCACCGCTCCTTCCCCCACCCCCACCGCACTGCACAGCCCCCTCCCCCTCCCCCTCCGACCGAATGCTGAAAAGACAGCGCAATGAAAACCACAGGCAGCCAGAGTGAAGGAAGCGGGAATTAAATAACATGAGTTATAATTGATAGCAAATGCGATTTGTCTCTCACCTCCAACTGTGAATAACTTTTGCATCCATTCAAGGGCCTTGGAATCAATAGAGGAAAACAGAGCGGCGTGTTTACCAGAAATGCATGTTTCTCCGCGTGCGTAAACCCCAAGTACGAGCCAAGAGCGATTCCGTTGGATAACAAGAGGACTTCCTTGATCGATGGAACACATTCCATGAGTTCCGGACTCAACACACCATGATCTGTCCAACAAATCGTGATGATTTCCACCTTCATGAACGTTCTGAAGACAAACTCGAGCGAGCCACACATCGTCTTCGTGTAGCGTTCTAAACGGGGGTCGCGCAGATGAACGGACGTGACCCCATCCCGTAACCTTAGCTGAACGATTTGCAGCACGGCGTATCGAGTTTACAAACTCTGCGCCTGGGAGTTCTATTCGCGATACACGTTGATCATTAGGTAGCAGAACGTCTCGTGCTAGATACAACAGACCAAAGTTACCAATCGACGTGTTTGCATTGTATTTGGGATACACAAACGTTTCCAGCACGGGAACTGAATCAACCCCTGGAGTTTCGAAATCGATTTTTTGGTTTCCCACTCTGATAAACAAGGGTGTTCGATCGCTCTCGAGAGGACCTTCTACTGGGTATAAACCAGCCGAAGAGAGATGTGTCTTAAGAGCCTGAACGCAAAATGCAGATGTAAGAATCCATCGCCCGTGTACAAAAACACCACTACAGTTTACGGAGCTTATAAACACATGCCACTGGTAGTGTTCACGAGCTGCATGACTCCGCTTGTTGAGAATCCTTGAAAGAAGTTTCGACGAAGGTTTGTCTTTAAGAAGCGCTGCAAAAGCGCTTGAGAGGAAACACAGGATGAGCAAGCCCCCAAAGGTAGCCATCGTGCATGTCAGGTGTTTTACCTTGATTGTTCCTTGGCATTTGTTGATGGTTTTGTTGTAACCAAAAATCGCAGCTCATCTCTTGTCATCAGGTTAATCGCCTCTCATAAGTCATAACAGACAAAACATCTCATTTCACACTGACACGTGGTTTGTTGATAGATATGTCAAGCGACACTGTAAAATCCCGCCTAGGTCTTTGCCCTGGGCTTATTTACCATTATGTTTTCTTTACTGAATATTTCGGGTGGCGTAAAATGCAAACAAATATTTTCTTGCATAATATAAAAGTTACATCCCGGGACAAGTAAAAACAGAAAGTATATAACTGACACGATCCACTCTTGATTAGGGTGAACAAAAAAATGGAATCATTTTTCAAATAAGAACCGGAACAACAGCGCTTTAAAAATACACCCGGGGCAAAAGTCACTCTATTTTACAGCCGAAATACTCAGCGCGTTCCGTTTACGGGGAATGACTTTCATTAATCGGGAACGGATTGCACTACTGGAATTAAAATTCCACTTTCAAATTGAATGTTGTAATGTTCCAACAGTAGCGTTGTTCCAAATAAGGAATGCTGATTGGTTTATCATTGACATCTGGCGAATGTTCACGTGCAAGGAGCAGACTGTTGGCGGCTTGACATATCGGACCTGATCTGTGTTCGCTCAACAAAATATTAATCGCAAGTACTTTTATCCGTGAAGAAATAGTCTGCTATTATAAAATTGTGAAGAATAATTTCATAAAAACAAGTGTGCTGTAAATGCACAAGAAAAGTTCCTGAAAATTGAGAAAAATTCCCTGTAATGTCAAACCGACTGAAACCAACAGCCGCCAACGGTTTCGTATTTCGCGTGTGATCTTTTAGCAACCAAATCAACATTCGTTACTTCGAATGAGTCTACCGTTGGAAGATTTCAATCTTCAATTTAAAAATGGAATTTTGATTCCAATAATGCAATCCGTTCCGGATTAATGAAAATCATTCCTAAATAATGAGCGGAACGCGCTGACTATTTTAACTATGAGGTTTTTCCGTTTCCATATTTTTCGGCTTTAGCATAAAAAAGATCAAACATTCATTCGCTCTTTGAGACTTAGAAAAGAATGTGTAAGAAATATTTTGTTCTGAGTGAGGGCCATGAGGATCGAGTTGCAACATAACCTCATTTTACGACTTTTCAGGATGGATACCCGCGGCGGAACCGCAATTTGCCCTCAAACGGACGGCAACTTGATTCTTCCGGCAGTGAAACTGAAAGAGGTTTAGAGGCCGACCATTTAACTCTTGAGGGGGGGGGGGGATGATTTCTGGTCAGCAAGCTTTTTTTTTTCTAGCAACCTGGTGGGCAGGATATTTTTTCCCTTCTAAATGCTCTGCAGAATACTTTTTCTTCCTCGTCATTTCTCTGCAGGATTTTTTTCCTCAAAAAAGTGTCATGTGTTTACATTTACAGAATGTATTTACATTTACATTGTGGTTATTACCCCGCCGTCAGGACGGAGTCTAGTAATACCCATTTTTTTTTCGTGGTTTTTTTGTTTGTTTTGGTGGTCACTTGCCCCAGACCTCCGGTTTTCGCTCGGCCAAACAAATACTCGTCGTGTCTTTCGCTACACAGGCAAGGGCTTTTATCTTGAGTGACCGTAACATATTTTACACCCCCCGGGGGGGGGGGGACAACAACGGCGGGGTCTAATGCTCCTGGGGCTTTTCTTGTTGTTGTAATAGTTCAATATGGAGCTAACTGTTATACTGAATATGTTATAATAGAGATATATCTTATTTACAAATATTTAAACATAGAAAAATATAAATACACGTTATTTACGGTTGACAACAAGAATCATAGAATAGTTTCATAACGGAGGGTGTAAACTGCAGGTTGCAGGTTGCAGGTTGCAGGTTGCGATTATATATTTTTTTCAAACAGAAGATGTATGATCTTTATATGGTACGTTTCTACTTAAATTTCTTCAAGAAAATCAGAATTGTTTCATTTCTAAAGAAACCTTGGTAATGAGAAACTTGAACTGGACTAGACTCTTGGTATGTAAGTTTGCGGAACCGTTTCAATGTGTTCTCGCAGATACGCCACACTCCCAATTTGGAATGGAAATATTAGGTGAAAGGTGCGGTTTAATCGTTAACTATTGGCGATGATCCATCGAGGCCATAATGGAGATCAACCGCCACCCACTTTAAATTTCCCGAAGATGCTGAGATTTTTGAGTCCGTGGAGTTGACAATTTTAGGAAAAATCACGATAGTTGTAAGTTTCCAAAACATGTTTTGACAAACTGCTGTCATCTTCAGTTCAGCAATTACCATTACATTTTCAATTGGTGTAATACATACAAGTATTAAGACAGGCGGTTTTAATAACAACAATAGAATGACTCGATCACAGGATTGTAAAGATTACAGGATCGGGCATTAATTTAACTGCTAATGTATAATGGGAACTTATTGAAATTACCAGTAAGCTTGCATCATAAATGCAAACAAAATCCAGTTATATTAACCAGCCAAAAACCAGTCACCTTGCAGAACTGAAATTAACATTTCAACTTAATTTCAATTCGATATGTTGTGCAAAGTGCAAGTAATCAAATTAAACATGCTGCACATTATTGTGTATTGGCACATTCTTGCTTAGTAAACTATAGGGACATGAAAACTACAACATTGAACTTTGAAATGTTTCTTTTCAGAATGTTCTTCAAACACTTTTGTAAAGTAGAGCTTGAGGCCAAATTTGGGGCCAAATTCTTTTCTCGTTTGGCAATTTTGCAGCCCGTCAAGCTAGTTTTCGATTGCCATTGATACTTCGACACTGGTTCCGAAAACATCTGAGTGGTTTTTTTTTGTCTGAGGCATTTCATTCGCTTTTATACAAGCGCAACGTGTACACTTTTAACCACAACCGTGTGAAAGTATTAGCACTTTCACTTTTTATCCGCCACAAATTTATGCTTATTAAAGCAAGACACAGAAACGCTCGTGAAAAAATAAAATTCTTGAAACTCGTTGCTTTTGACGATGTTATCGGCTTTTCACGTGTAAATCATGGGTTTTATTTGGTTCGGATTGGTGATGATATACAACAAAAATGCTGCTCTCGAACCTACAAACATGCAAAATTAAACCTGCTGAACAAAACCTGGTAAAACTGTATGACCCCATCGGCATGACACCTCTGTCTTTGCCAAGTCTCTTTTGTTCAAAGTTTGATATTCCTTCGTCCTAACTAAGCTACTTGGGAGACTTTTTTTATGGCATGCCTTTTCATATAAAAAGGACAATTTTTACAAATAATTGAAGCCATTCTTACTCCTTTAATTTTGTTATCCTTTAATTAACTGCTTTTTACTTTGTAATTAACCTGCAACCCGCAACTTGCAACCCGCTACCTACAACCCGCAACCTGCAACCTGCACCTGCACCCTGCAACCTGCAACCTGCACCTGCAACCTGCAACCTGCAACCTGCAACCTGCAACCTGCAACCTGCACCTGCAACCTGCACCTGCAGCCTGCAACCTGCAACCTGCAACCTGCAACCTGCAGTTTACACCCTCCGGTTTCATAACAAGAATTAAGGATTTAACCAAGGTTTGAAATGGCAGAGGGTGGGGAATTTAAAAATTTTAGTGACCCAAAATATTTGAAAATGTCAATCATTATAGCCCTTGGGTATGCCTGCACTCCCCCATTGGGGCTAGACATTGATAGGTGCATTACTAAAACATCGCAAAAATCAAAAATGGCAAAAATGTTATATGTTATAAATGTTATGTTACATGAAAATGCTTCAGTTAAAAAGATTAAAAATGAACAAATTATTTTTCTTTGTCTAATAAAACTTGATTCTTTAAATAGAAAAATTTACCTCCATTACTGCTTGTGATATTATAAAGCTAACGAGTTTGGATACAGTACGAGCCAGCGAGCCAGAAATCCCTAATCCCAATAAAAAGGCTAACCGCAAGCTACCTATAAAGGAACTGTAGGCTAACTGCAGTGCTAACTAGGCTAGCCAATGTGTAATTTAGGCTAACCATAATGGCCTACATGACTCCTATGACTCGCGAGCCTTGTGAACCGTGCAAGCCAGAAATCCCATTATATCCCATTATATAGGGCTAACCGCAAGCTACCTATTAAAGCTAATAGCCGTAGGCTAACCGGAATGTTGTTTTGGCTAAACCAGAGTGTGATTTAGGCTAACTGGAGTGGCTCGCTGGCTCACAGATTGTCGGACCCTATAAAGCTAAGAATGCATTGCACATTCTGAAGCATAACCAACTCCAGAGTTTAAAGGGAGCAAGGGAAGAATGGTTGCAGTTTTGCTGGGATTTCGTTAAGTCCCCCTGGAATGATGAAATAGCTTTGCTTGCAGCAGTGCAAGAATTTTTTTTTCTATTTCATTTGTGCTGCATGCAATTTTTTTCTTCCGACAAGGGCTTGCAGGAAATTTTTTTTTCGAAATCATCAACACCCCCCCTCAAGAGTTAAATGGTCGGCCCCTTATATATTCACATTTTAAATATACACAATTGCGCGTTTTGTTTGTTTTTGTTTTCCTTTTTTGAACTTCCCCCCAGTACTGAACCGCACTACGGCATTTACGGTATTTATTATTACGGTACCTAGGATATTTAAGCACATTACAATATTATCAGCATTCATTTTACGGTATTTTGAGCTGAGCGTACTACGATATTTATTTTACTAGGGCGGGCCCACCAAAGGGTCATGTGGCATGACAATAGCATAGCGACTGAAATCACTTTTTTTTGCACAAAAGACGTAAAAGGACTACAGACTAGACACATAGCTAACAACTATTTGTTATTGACAACTAAAATATTAATGTTATCGACGCCTTATTCTGTCCGATTCAAGTATTCTAAACAGTGGAGTGTTTAAGAGGCTGTCTCCGTAACAGCGGTCTGGTCGATCTGGGTTGAAAGATAGATTTCGCTCATTTCGTGTGTGTTGAAAGACTTTCATGTACCTATACTAAAGCCACAATCTGCTTGATCGGATCTTTTAAATTTGTGGAGTTTTAAGGGATTTTCGGTTCACCGAAGGGAACGCTTGTGACGGCCCACATCGAGGTTGAAATTTTACCCAACTTTGAAGATCAATTTAACAAGAACTAACAAACCCTGTACAAAACAAACACCGCAGCCAGTTATAATAAGTCTTTTTTATTCACTAAAGCGACTTTTGTGACCGTTGAGTTTGAATCCAGCTAGCGGTGAGACTTTAACGACACCTTCGTTGCACAGCTTAATCAAACACGCGAAGCCCGATCAATTTCAAAACGTATTTTTGAAAAAGTGAGATGGCCTATTTTAACCAAACCAACACAGCTGAAAAGTAGGCACCATAGCCAAGGTCATCACCGAGAAAAACCTTGCGGCCAGTCCATGATGACAAATATACAACTCTGCTAACTTGCCTAATTTCGACGATCTCCAGGTTTTGCCTCGATTTTGAGAGACTTGTGCGTAGACGTTGAAGAAGGGCTTCAAATTTCCGATATTACTCAAAACACACTTCTCAAGAGAAGATTATAATAAAGAAACGTAGCTTCTTCTGAAAACTATACCCATTTCCAGACTAGATCGCACAAACCTTACCCTATTTCAGACCAAAATGGTCTAAATCTACACCCTGTTTCAGACTAGACGGGCTCGAAAACCATACCCTTTGGCGCCGCACATACCTATCTAGCTTATATAAGGGAGCACCCTCCCCTCCCCCCCCCCCGGGATTTGGAGATGGCTCAGGGCAGTTGAAAACTATTAGGAGTAGTCGTTCCTATAGGATCAGGTAGTTTTGTGATTATTTCAATAAACACTGTTCTCATTTTGTATTTTCCTTAAGATATATATATATATATACGTTAAGATCCAATTGATAGACCGGGTGAATGGAGAGCAACAGTTGCGCGAGAAAGAGGGTCAATGGGCCTATAAACTAAACACACTAGATCCGAATGGATTGAATGACAATGATTTTTTCTTTGTACAAAATAGGCGCTCAAGGCGTACGTAGATTTATGTAAAGTTAGTGGGCGCGCGCGTGCAGGGTATTTAACGATTTGTTGTAGCGCGCGCGCGTGGATGCTCCATTTGAAACTTGTTTTTATAGTATGGCGCGTGCAGGGCAACGGTTATTCACCCTGAAGAAGACGCCTAAAAGGCGTCGAAATATAGGTGTGTGAAAAACGTTTAATGATTGTCTTCATTTGTGATAACATATATTTTTTTATGAAGATTTACGGTGGCGACGGATGCTTGTGAAAAGTTGTTAATTATTCGCATCGATGGAGAAGACGGAATCATACTATTTTTTCAAGTTTTTAAATTTGTGTAAGAGACGTTTGAGTTATGAACATCACAATCGTTTTTTGAACGTTTGTAAAGAGGAGAACATGGTAGCGAAAGGACTTCGACTTAACAAAAAGGCCAATATTGAGGTTACTTCTGGATGCTTTGAAGAGGACTGGAGATCTATTTTAGTGGATGCGTCGAAGGAATTGCAGGACGTTTTGGTGCGAGAAACCTTGAACGTGGAGCGAAGGATAACGGCAGAGATTTCAGAGATAAAACGTTTCATTACGGATCGCTATGGTGAGGAGACATTGAATGAGATGGTAAGGAGGATCTCTGTAATTTGTGGTAAATTGAATGATGCGCTTTTAGAGAGAAAAAGGAATAAGTTAATGGTCTTACGAGAAGAGAATGAGCGGGCTGAAACGAGAGAGAGTTCCGGCGTGGGGGATGGGGACGTGAGGGAGGATAATAGAAGGGGGAGAAACCAAGCAGAGAGTGGATTTTCACTGGAACAAATCGAAGATTTCATATCTGACATTAGAGAACAAGTGAGTAGGAGAGATTATGAACGACATGAGAATAGTGAAGTCGAAGTGGAAGATTTGAGCTCGGAGGAGAATCTAGGTGGTGTAAATCCTTTACCAGCAGACTGTCCAATTTTATTGGTGGATTTAAGGGAAGTACACAGCGATTTAGATAGTGTAATACAAGAAGCAAGAGATGGTGGTGATATGCGACATGAAATCGTGAACAATGTCATTAGGACGTTCGGGGAGGAGTCGGCAGCTAGTTTTACTGAAATCAGAGAAGATAATATTAGGCCACCAGCGAGGGGGAATGGTTTAGACACGGGTGCTGGGCTTGATACTGGGGATCGAATTGTTGTCAATTTGTCTAAGAGACATCTCACAGAGGCGGAAATATCACTTTTATCAAAGGGACTGAAATTTTGCCCAACTCCGGAAAGGATTGATGTTTACAATGTCAGGAAGGATATAAGAGATTACATAAGGCGAATAAGGCTGAGAGAGTATTTCTATTGCGAAGATGACGTCGATGGAGATTTTTCCGAGATGCCGGCGCTTAGAACGAAATCGACATGGTGCCCGGAAAGAAACAGGGAAATGGCTATTGAGGCATATGTTGAAGCCCTTGAAAGAACAATTCTATCACATGATTTAAATGTAAAATGTCAGCGTAATTTGACACAAGACGAACAGAGGGCCTTAGAGAATTTACGGAATTATGATGATATTATTATCAAACAAGCTGATAAGGGTTCTGCAGTGGTGGTCATGGATAGGGAGGCCTATATAAATGAGGCTGTGGGTCAATTGAATGATTCAGAAGTGTACGTGTTATTGGACGGAGATCCTACTCGGGACATGGTGAAAAAGATCAATGAAAAGATTCGTGAGAGTTGGGAGAAAGGGAACATTGATGATAAAACAAAGGATTATTTGATGGTGTCAGAGGATGTGAAGCCTGGTAGGTTTTACCTATTGCCAAAAATACATAAACGGGGATGTCCAGGCAGACCAGTTATCTCAGGATGTGGCACCCCTACAGAAAAGATATCTGCGTTTGTAGATCAAAAAGTGCGACCATTAGTACCGGAAATTCAATCATACATCAAAGATACCAATGACTTTTTACACAAGTTGGGACGAATTGGAGAGCTGCCGGAGGGGGCGATATTGTGCACGATAGATGTTGTTGGGTTATACCCTCACATTCCACACAATGAGGGTTTGGAGGCTTTGAAGGAAGCACTAAGTACATTGGACGGTCAGGTTGACTCAGAACAGCGAGGATCTCTTACTGAGGATGTATTGTCGTTTGCAGAGTTGGTTCTAAAGAGTAATAACTTTAATTCAGTGGTAAACATTATCTTCAGAAGAGGGGGACAGCGATAGGGACGCGGATGGCTCCTTCGTATGCGAACATATTTATGGACAGATTAGAGAGACGTTTGATTCAAAATGCGGAGGTCAAACCGCATATTTGGTGGCGGTATATTGATGACATTTTTATTGTTTGGACGGAGGGAGAGGAGAAGCTGAAAGAATTCATTGATTACCTTAACAACGCGCATGATACGATCAAATTCACCTGCAAATGGTCGGATCACGAGATTGAATTCCTAGACGTCAAGGTGTGAAATGAGTCGGGCGTTTTGGAGACTGACGTGTTTATTAAGCCCACAGACAGTCATCAATATTTACATCACAGTTCTTGTCATCCGGGTGCATGTAAAAAAAGTATTCCATTTGCCCAGGTGATGCGATTACGTAGAATTTGTTCAAAGTCTTGTTTTTTTGAAGAGAGAGTGAGAGACTTGGTGGAGTTTTTGGTGGGGAGGGGCTATAGGAAGGCGTACGTTGAGGGTCAAGTTGATAAAGTTAGAAGGATGACAAGGGATGAAGTTCTGAGTAAAAGCAACCAACCACGCTCTGCAAAAACACCTTTTGTGGTAACATACCATCCTCGTTTGCCAGATATCAGCAAAATTCTCAGGGAGCTTCATCCTATTCTGGAGTCGTCGGATAGGTGTAAAAACGCCATCAAGAATGTTCCATTTGTGGCTTTTAGAAAACCAAAGAGTTTGGGGGACTATTTGGTACGTGCAAAGGTGGAAAGTCGTAAACCAAGGGATTTGGTATTAGGGACAGTGAAATGCTCGTCGAGGAGATGTGGAGTTTGCAAATACATGGATGGGAACAGTCGGTTCAAGAGTTCACATGACGATAAACGTTATTCGATCAATTACAACCTTAACTGTAATTCTAGTTATGTAGTGTACTTAATTACATGTAAGAAATGTTCGTTGCAATATGTGGGCTCCACAACTACGAAATTTAGACTGAGGTTTAATAACCATAAGTCTAGGATTAGGCGACACGGAATGTTGACGCAGGCAGAGAAAAGGGCCGATGATCTATTGTACAGACATTTTTGTGGTGAAGGACATAATGGACTGAGTGACGTTAAGATCCAATTGATAGACCGGGTGAATGGACAGCAACAGTTGCACGAGAAAGAGGGTCAATGGGCCTATAAACTAAACACACTAGATCCGAATGGATTGAATGACAATGATTTTTTCTTTGTACAAAATAGGCGCTCAAGGCGTACGTAGATTTATGTAAAGTTAGTGGGCGCGCGCGTGCAGGGTAGTTAACGATTTGTTGTAGCGCGCGCGCGTGGATGCTCCATTTGAAACTTGTTTTTATAGTATGGCGCGTGCAGGGCAACGGTTATTCACCCTGAAGAAGACGCCTAAAAGGCGTCGAAATATAGGTGTGTGAAAAACGTTTAATGATTGTCTTCATTTGTGATAACATATATATATATATATATATATATATATATATATATATATAAAACAGTTAATGGTTGCCTCAGGCCAACATAGAATGCCACTGCGTCAGGAGGATCAAAGATTCACAGTCCAAGCCGGCCTATATATATATATGCGTAGCTCACTAGTTTACTAGTTTGAGCACTCTGACATGGTACGATGATACCTCATGTGTGGGATCGTCTGAGGTGGCTATATACTCGAGCATCAGCACTGCACTGATGAGGCCCAGAAGGCCGAAACAGTACTGTCTGCAGTTAGATATTGCTGTTTGGCATACAAAGCTATGCTTTCATGTCCAAATTGAGCACTCTATCTGGAGTGTGCCATTGTCGCTAGCGCGCATGCGTAACTCACAAGTACTCTGACATGGTACGATGATACCACATGTGTGGGATCGTCTGAGGTGGGTATATACTCCAACATCAGCACTGCACTGATGAGGCCCAGAAGGCCGAAACAGTGTTGCTGCAGTTAGTTATATTTAACAATTATTCTACGAGGGTGCGCTGGATATCGAATGATATATAACCAACGAGGCGCGTAGCCTCGTTAACGAGTTTATAATCTGTTCGCACAACGGAGCCATCATGTGCGTGTTTGATCGAACTGAAGACTTACACAAATTTGAACAGTTAAACTTGAAGAGGTATTTTCTATGCAGCTCAGAAGCAAGATTACTGTAGCGAGGAACATTAGAATTCACCATCATAGTTTGTTAAACGCAAAGCGCAAAATGCAGTTGTTCTCGGTTTAGAGGTTGCGGACGGAATGGTAAAAACAACATTCAAACAACTGGAAAAGCGATTCAACTCCGTTTACATGGCATCCAATTTCTATCTGAGCATTTGGACCTGTTGGAACACAGAGCTACAACAAGTGCAGGTAAACCAGTGTCAAGTTTGCGTGTTAAAGCCAAAAAACCCCAAAAAGCCCTTCCTTCCTTCTTGGTAGTTTGCAGCTGTATCTTTTTAGTACTTGTTTAGACTGCTTCATGATTTTCGCACCGACTCGCCATCAATGTGTGATAGTTTTTATTAAATGCTCCTGCCCCATTTCACTGTGTTTTATTTTATGTCTTGTCTTGATATTTTGAAGTGGAAATCCTTTCTGATAAAACCTGCCGTTTGTTCAATTTCAATGATCGACGTGACGATCGATGAAAGAAATTAATTGTAAACACAACGCTTAATGCTTAAATTTCTATTTCTGCACAGTTTCTTCAAACAATTTTGACTTGTGTTAGACGACGCTGTTGGTGGTGCTTGTTGGTGACGCTGTTGGAATTTCTGCTTAATTGAAATTTGCTGGCAAGTGATTTTTCTCGTCCATTTTTCTCGCCGGGTTGCTCGCGAGGAAAAGACTTTCAGCTCACTTCGCTGTTGAGTGTTCATTGACCATATTTGGACGCAGCAGGTATATGAGCTGATAGCCCAGCTCCATTGAGCCAATCAAAATGCTAGAAATCCAATATACCTAGTCCAGTTTTTAATAAATGTATATATATATATATATATATATATATATATATATATATATATATATAACCAAAAAATGGAGTGAAATTCTCATCTACTACAAAGTGCTCAATAGCTGAACTAGAGCGGTGAATAACAGTAAGAATTCAAGAGTTAGTTTTTATGGACATTTACTCGCAACTCTGAGTTTCATGCCTCATGCGAGGCAATCATCAGGCGACTGCCAGAAAAAACGGTTACATTCAGAGATATTTGAAAATTCAGAACAATACAATACATTGTGTGTCACATGTCACGTCACGCAGGAACTTTAACACTAGTTAGAATAGAACGTTTTTCAGCAAGAATTTCCTAGCATGTCTACAACACGATATAAGCTCATTTCTGCTGTTGAAATGTCAACTCTCAACAGCAGAAATGAGCTTATATCGTGTTGTAGACATGCTAGGAAATTCTTGCTGAAAAACGTTCTATTCTAACTAGTGTTAAAGTTCCCGCGTGACGTGACATGTGACACACAATGTATTGTATTGTTCTGAATTTTCAAATATCTCTGAATGTAACCTTTTTTTCTGGCAGTCGCCTGATGATTGCCTCGCATGAGGCATGAAACTCAGAGTAGCGAGTAAATGTCCATAAAAACTAACTCTTGAATTCTTACTGTTATATATATATATATATATATATATATATATATATAACAGTTAATGGTTGCCTCAGGCCAACCTAGAATGCCGCTGCGTCAGGAGGATCAAAGATTCACAGTCCAAGCCTCACTGCATGGAATTAAAGCTCGTTGAAGGAAAGCGAGGACAGACAACTTCTGACGACCAGAAAGTTAAAAAATTAATAAAAAATAAAAACGTTTCGGTCTTAGACCTTCATCAGTTACATGAAAAATTGAACTTATCAAATCTACCTTAAGTAAGATTACAGTACAAAACAAGACACAAAATACAGTTCAACGCTATGAGTTACGTAACCGGCGTGATTATAACAATACTAAAACGAGGAAAAGTGACGCTAATCAAAAACATTCAAAAATAAAAACAATATAGTACAACGATTTTATAACGAAAAAAGGAAAACTAAACAATACTAACAATTAAACGTAATTACAAGGTGTAGATATAGGTACAACACTAAATAAATGAACGATACAAGGCAAAAGTTTAACAAAAGACCGGAAATATGGTACTATAAAAATAATTAACAAAAGATGACAAATAAGACTAAAAACTAAAAACTACTAATTCAAAAAAGATGACATTTGCAATGCGGCAAAAGAAAGAGCAGTCAAAAGGAAAGCAACCTACGTTTACGCCAACATAGATCATAACAAAATCCCAAATCGAGGCCTTTGGAGCCCCAAAGGGCCGATAAACAACAAAATCCCTGGGGGGGGGGGGGGCCCTTAAACAATAATGACCGTAATAAGTTCCCCGGACAGGGCCTTTGAGTATACCCAACACCTGAGAGGCTGACAAAATCCAATGAAATTCTTTTGTTTTATTTAAACCATGGGGTACCAAAGAGAACAGCTGAGCACTCCAATAAGCCTCCTTTGTAATTAAAAGCCTGTCGATCTCATCCGAGTTGTTTGGGGCCTGCACCTGATCAATACATTGAAACGAAAAATCATCTAAAATGTGTGAAGTTTTGTTGAAATGCACTGCTACTTCACAAGTTGTTTTGTTTGTGAGCATAGCAGACTTGTGATTACGAAACCGAATTCGAAAATCAGTAGTTGTAGATCCTATGTATTGCAAACGACATTTCTTGCAAGAAATTAAATAAATCACATTTTTAGAATCACAAGAAAGTCTTGAATGAATGGTGTATTTTTTGCCCGTCTGCAAGCTAAGAAATGATTTGGATTCAACAAAGAAATTTCGACAAAGATCGCATCTATTCCTTTCGCATTTGAAACAGCCATTGCTTTGTTGAAGTTGTCTGTCCTCGCTTTCCTTCAACGAGTATATATATATATATATATATATATATATATATATATATATATATATATATATATATATTTATACATAATTTTTTTCCTGTGAATGGAAAAACATGATCTAGTTAAAGTAAAACATGCAAATTCACATTTAAACACCTTTCTAGTTTAGTCTTTGTTCTTTTCGGTGTCATATAGTGCCTGACACATTCTAACGGTATTTGTATCAGACAGTACCAGAAACCTTCTTTTGTAACGGTATTGGTATCATACAGTACCAGACACGTTAATTGTAACCGTTTTGTATTATCCTTTGTTGTTATTAGCTTAGCATGTCGGTGAACATTACCTAGAAATATAGCGCTATTGTGATTACCATAAAATCCCGGTTATAAGCCTGGGCTTATACAAAATTCGTAATGGGTTTTGGGTGGGCTTATACACGCGGGGGGGGAGGGGGGGGGGCTTATAAACGGTATTAAAAAACGTTTCGGAATGAGCTAGTAAGAATTAAGCTGAGATTATCCAAAAACGTGACGCAGTATACGCGAGGCACAGAGGTCTCTGTATGGAGCGTCCTCATGATGGAAAATACCGGCGGTACCCAAATGTAAAGCCCTTTGGCGTTGGATAAATTTAAAGCCTTTTTTAGATTCCCTGCTAGCATGTCGGCTGTTAATAACTGTTTTACACTGGAAATTTAAAACGGTTACTTCAATAGGAATTGACGAGAAGGTAAAAAATGTATATTATTCCGCTATCTATTTGTTCTGTAAAGTAATTATATTTATAGACAACAAGAAAAAGTTGAGGGGGCTTATTAAGCGGGGGAGGGGGGAGGGGGGTTAGGGGCTTGTAACCAGAATATTTTCTTTCTGTGCTTGTGGCTGGGCTTCTAAACAGGAAGGCTTATAAACAGGGGGGGGGGGGAACTTATAATCGGAATTATTAAACTGAAGATGGCATAAGTAATGCCGAAAATGATGTCTCAAAAGTTTCTCTTGTTTTTAAATTAGTTAATTAAGTTTGACGCTTAACAAATCTAAATTCGAAGACTTTCTTCACAAAATTAGACCATCTCCAAATCTCAGTCTCCAAATCCTGCTCCACCCACCTAGCCACCCCTAACCCCCTCAGCCGCGTCCCCTTATGAGCCTACGCTTTGAGTTGGTCAGTGGTTGCCATAAAGAGGTAAACATGGCCGTTCGTCGTTGGGTTTTCATAGCTCAATCTTCTCCGTGGAAAAAATCCCATGTACGACTAATATGGAACAGAAAATACAAGGTAAGCACCTTAATCTACTTCATATGCTACAATAAGCCAAGTATGGGCGGCAGAATTTTTTTCTTCTTGCGGAATCATCGAGCAAAATTCGAAGCTAACCAGCTTACCTCTGGAAAATGGACGCAGGTAAGTCAAGCTTTAGTCGTTCAAAAACAATTTATTCCCTTCCACTTGGACTTTAGGACAATCAAATCGGTGTTTCCTTTATTTTTGATAGTTTTAGATCCGACTACGAGGGAATTTGATGCCACGCTTCATGTTGACAAGTCTCTCAAAATCGAGGCAAAACTTGGAGATCGTCGAAATTAGGCAAGTTCACAGAGTTACATATTTTTCATCAAGGACTGGCCGCAAGGTTTTTCTTGGTGATGATATTGGCTATGGTGCCTACTTTTCAGTTGTGTTGGTTTGGTTAAAAAAGGCCGCCTCACTTTTTCAAAAATACGCTTTGAAATTGATCGGCCTTCGCGTGTTTGATTAAGCTGTGCAACGAAGGTGTCGTTAAAGTCTCACCGCTAGCTGGATTCAAACTCAACGGTCACAAAAGTCGCTTTAGTAGAATAAAAAGACTTATTATAACTGGCTGCGGTGTTTGTTTTGTACAGGGTATGTTAGTTCTTGTTAAATTGATCTTCAAAGTTGGGTAAAATTTCAGCCTCGATGTGGGCCGTCACAAGCTTTCCCTAGGGTGAACCGAAAATCCCTTAAAACTCCAAAGATTTAAAAGATCCGATCAAGCTGATTGTGGTTTTAGTAGAGGTACATGAAAGTCTTTGAACAAACACGAAATTAGCGAAATCTATTCTTCAACCCAGATGGACCAGACCGCTCTTAAGGAGACAGCCTCTTAATAGTGGTCGATAACTAAGTCAGGCCAGTGAGAACTTGGGAACTAACGTTCACTACGCATGCTCATAACCCAGTCCGTTTCCAAAATGGAGTGCACATTCTCGTCCCCAGAGCCCACGATTCTTTTCTCAATCCCTGGTTCAGACCAAAGGGATTGTGGGCTCTTTGTACGAGAATGAAAGGATCGTGGGCTCAAGGGACGAGAATGATGCGTGCGGAGTTACGATAGTTGTCGACAACTAAACCAATCATTCCCACACACGGGGAAAACGGTCAAAAACGTAGTTGTCGACAACTATTAGTTATCGACAACTAGGCAGTTCCCCTTTTAGAAGAGGGAAACTGCCTAGTTGTCGACATATATAGCGTTTAGTTGTCGACAACTCATCTCACATAACTTTTTTAGTTGTCGATAACAAATAGTTGTCAGCAACTAAATGTCTAGTATGTGGAGGCCCATAGCGAAATGAAAATTCAGCTGTAGGCTGGGTGCATTCTCTTTCCTCAGCTAACTTTTTAGCGTGAAAAGATGAAAGCGCAAGCGGCGAGAGGCACAGCCTCGAACCACGAGTAGCGCAGGCGCAGGAAGAGGACTTCCTCTTCATTTTATCATTAATTTGCATAATTAACACATTTCCGCTCCCGTGTAGAATCTGTGGAAAATAAGACGACTGCTCGCAGACTCTGTGACATATCGGCAGATGTCCCCTTGCTGCTAACGGGTCTCCTCATATGATCCGGATTTTTTTTGTTGTCCTTAGCCTGCACGCAGACAACCCGTATTTCTTTCATGACGGGTGAAGATGTCGAGATTGTTGTTTCAGGACCCACCTTTATAGCCGGTCAATACGCTTATTTTGGAAAGCATTTTAAAGCACCCCGACTGTTTGGGCTCTTTCTTTGTCACAAGCTTACCTTTTAGTTCTTTAAAGTGCCACTGGGACCAGAATTTTGGTATTCCATATTTTCGCATTTTCCAAAATAGTCTGTGGTTGTTAGTCATCATGCCAAGTTTCAACTCATTACGACGGCTGGAAGTAGCTTTTTTCGGACGGTTTTGGTCGAGATTTTACGGCCGCCATTACTGGCCCTTGTTCAGGAAGCCGGCTTGCGAATTAGCGGAAGTGACGTTAGAGGCTCACCTCAAACCTAGTACCTTCATACGGTTACTTGCCGCGGGAAATTTAACTGTTGTCGAGGGAAGATTTCCTGCCAACTGCTTGCTGTACGGCCTTGAAATTTTCGTTGCTGCAGCAGTTATGATGGGTATTACTTGTGTTGTACAATGCTACAACAAAAACAACCACCGAGCTGGTATTTCGCTTCATCAAAGCCTTGCGAGCAGACCCGCAGTGGAAAAATGGATAATGTTCGTACTCACTTACAATGCAAATTTCAACCCGAGAGGTATTTTTGTCGGCTGTTCTGATCACTTCACGGACGAGTGTTTCCAGAGAGCTGGTCATGTCGAAGGATCCCGGAGATCGATTATTCCATTGTCCATTCCAACTATATGGAAAAAAGATCCGGAAAAAACGGGACGAAAGGTACCTAATCTTATTAAACGCAGTTGAAGTGATAGTTTGTTTCTTTTTCAACGCATCCACCATTTTCTTTTAACGTATTTTAAAGTTTATTTTTCTTGTGGAAAACCCTTTCAGTTCTGCCGTCTGCTAGCGCGAAGATCTTCGGCGTAGTCCTCGTAAAAATAAATCCTGGGCGAATGGAGGACCGCCGCGATTAAGCCAGTATTGCTTAGCTTCTTTTCTTTTTTTTTTTTTAATTCCGTGTGTGTTAATTTCAAAGCAGTAATCGCTTAGAAGCATGGTCATTTATTTTATAGCATACCATCCTGAATGTCGAGAAACTTTTCTCCTTATTCCCTGTCGGTAAAGAGTCGATTGACATTATTATAATGTTCGAAATATATAAAGGCTTCAACAGGTCGGCTCGTCTTGCGTGGAAATTTAAGTTGGGAAAAAATATCACACGCCACTATTTGTCAAAGGGGATTACAATGTTATTTCTTTTAACTGTCATAGCAATCTTAGTAAATGAACTACCAGGAAACATGATTAGATATCAAGTTATTATTTTTACGCAATGAATAAAGCAAGTGAAAGCTTCGTTTCCTCGGCGGTCTGCATGTTGTTGTTGAGCAGCAGAAAATTTTCCTTGTGGCTTTGATTTGCACTACAAATATTTAGATTCCGGTCACACAAGGCCTCCAGTTCTTAAAAAAAGGTCTTGGTTTATTTCACTTTTTTCGGCTCAAGTTAAGAACTCTACAAAAACTGTTCAAAATGTTTAGAAACGCGGAGCACTTGTGTTTCTATGCATAAAGCGACCACTGTACTATGATGGACACGCTGCCAGATGCCAGATGACTACAGCATTACGGCTCTTCAAGAAAGTTTCCCACACTATGCTAAGAATGGCCAAAAGTCTCAATGCTTTACAATATAAATATAAACAACGGCAGACAAAATATAGCTTCTTTTATTTCCCGAACGAAGCGAACAATAAAATCAATCGACCGATGCTTGAGAATTCGCGGGCATCAAAATTCTAGAGTTTTTATGGGTGTTTTGTCTAAATTTCCAAAGCTTAAAACATCAGTTTTTCGAATAGCTGGACAGCGATTTATCCGTGGGATAAGAGTTATCTGCTCTTTGAGCAACTTCTGCCTGAACTGTAATCACTGTATAAGCATTATTTCGCGCATATTTTGAATTCCCGCCAATAAGGCAAGAGTATAAGCTGAAATCTCCTGACGTCAGTTCTTTCATCGTATGGTAAGAAAAATTCTTCATTTGCCGAATGAAATGAATCCTCTGATGCTTCGGAAGCTAAAGACTGTTCCGAATCGTAGAAATACTCTTCGGAGGTTTCGCAGTCGACGGTAGGCATCTTGAGTCAAAACACAAGGAAACGCGCCTGAGGTGAGCCTCTGACGTCACAAGCTATTAAATTGCGCAATCACCCAGGAACACGTTTTCAGTAATGGTGGACACATTTTACGCAACTTTGGAGCTAAAAAATATTAGGATGGACGGTTTCTTGTTCAGTTTTCTGGGTAAATATAGACACAACGCGATATTCTGCGACAGAATTTGGCCGAAATAAGCCTACGAATTTTCGTCTCAGTGGCACTTTAATGTTCTCCTTTCTCATCCTAGTCATTTATTGATGTGAAGGCAGGGCGTGGTAGCCTACCACAGTATCGGTTTTTTTTAAAACGAGTTCCGGAAAAGCAAAGGTTTCTTAACATTTTGTTCATCGAAAAAAATTGGATAGCTTGACCGATGATTCTGTCCTCTAAGTGGACGATTTTGCTGGAAAGGCTGCTCAAAAAAGCTACTCTGCTAGATTTTGTGCGAAAAACATTTCCTGGATAAACCGTAAATTCTAAAAACTGATTACACGTTTGTTCCATTTGTTGCATGTGCCATGCGTGCTATTTTCTGTTTGCTTGTCTGCTAATCAAATCTGGAAAGTTTCTACCGTAAAAAGGCCTATTGTGCTCCTTAAGCCCAAGAATCCCCACCTCTCCTCGAAATTCTGCTCAAGAATGCGAACAAGCCTGGACGAAATAGATGCCGGCTGTCTCAGGCTGAGGGCGTAATTCACTGAGCTCAGAACATGACGAAGCTAATCTAAGTTAAGTGACAACTCTGAACCAGTTTTGTAAGGTTGTTACGATTTTGTAAATTTATTTTCATTTACCTTATTAACATAGCGATATTTCAATAATAATTTTATAGTATAATAATCCTACTTTATAACGCTTTTTTAGTAGTTTCATATTTATAAAGCACTATTTCTATGCAAATTATTCTTTAATAACTAATAGATTATACCCTCGGTTAACTTTAAATCATCAAATAATTGGTGGGGGAACGCAAAGTTTCAGTCTAGCTTTTGGTCGGGGTATAACATTAAATTACAATGACGATGACTACGCTATTGTTTTTCAATACGGGAAGATGTTTGTTTGTTATTCAAGGTAGAGTTTAGGGAGTCGAGATAAATAGAGGCCAAAGTCTTTCAAAGTAGTGCCCTTCCTCGGGGTTTCGATGGTCATCTACAAGTGAAATGGCTTTTCGATAAAATTCAATTGGATGCCTCTTTATCATGTCTCGAGTTGCTGCAAAACATCCTCTCGGGCATAAAGGGAAGTCGCTCGGGTGTGGAAAGCCAAAGAGTTCCTCAAAAAATTCACGCAAAGTCAAATTAGAACGACGAATTTCACCACTGTTTAACATGTCGAGCCACTTCCCATAGTGGGGAATTCGTCCCCAGTCACTGAGTCGTTTCATAACTTTACAGGTAACATTCTTCTTTACATTGTAAACGTATTCCATGGGATTTCTGAAGCATAAATTGTCAGCCAGTTCTACACCGTCTCCTTGAAGAAAAACAGTGATTTCAGGCAGCTTGTCGTAGTTGTTTATGATGTGATACAGGTAAGAGTGACTTTCCCGCCCAACATTAGGTAACTTCTCCCAGGCATTCAATGGCAATAATGCGGGAGGTTGTAGATCTGTCCCCTTATGATAAACACGAGTGTGATTGGCTATTGGAGACAGCCAATCAAGATTTTCGTTATAATGAGCAATCACGAATTCATAGTCCCTCAATCGTTCATTGAAAAACCGTCCAGTGTTTCTCCTGGAATTAACAAGATTTGGGTTAGGGTAGGTGTCCTCTGGGATACCTCGTAACAGCTTGTCGATGACTTCAACACCCTGCATGAACGAGTGGTCTTGATTTGCAACCTCATACCGCCAGCCTCCAAACCGACCACGCGAGTAGATACCTTTGGATTCCAACCAAGGTTGGACCTTTTCTAGAATCGTTTCTCTGTTGATAGAAGGAACTGGATAGCCATGATCTAGACGACGGTAGTATTTTGAAAGGACCATTTCTGATGTGATGAATCCGTAAGTAATTAAAGCTTGAATGGTAGTGTCAATTAAGAGGTCCTTTGTCCAACGCTCCGGATTGGAGTTACTCTTAGGTTCCGCTGCCTCACACATCAGGGACCACTGATTACCAGGCATTGGAACATGATCGTCTGAGTAACTGGAGAAAACCGTTATTCGATAAAAAGGAGAATCAGAATCAGGAAAGTACATCCAGGACTTGTTTGAGAGCATTTCAGGAGGTTGACCTTTCAGTCCAATACCTATGACGTGAGTGTGTGAATAGACCAGCTGGGAAGTCAGTTTTTTCATTTCTTCTAAAGACCTATCCCTTCCCCTTATCATGTTGACAAATACGTCGAGTGGAACTGTTGAGATTAGATTGTCAAACTTGAACTCCTGCAGTGCTTTGAAACTCCTCTCTACTAGTATAGAGTTTGTGTCCACGTTTATGCTTTTGACTTTATGATGAAACTTAAACCACTTGCCAGGAAAAAGATCAGCAACTGCTTGCCATATTCCACCAGTACCTTTGTACCGTGGGAATCGAAAAACATTGTTTGGTCCCCAGGCGGAATCTTTAGCAGAAGCGCCTTTGTCATACTCTGCAATTTTACGCTTGATCTTAATAATGTCTGGTACAGCAACTCGCTCGCCTACCCAGACAGAGTTCATTTCAGTAGGATCTACTGTCCACACCTTTCTATTATACTTCCTCATGAAAACCTCGCAAAGACCGGCACCAAAGTTACGAAGAAGCCACTGGTCAAAGTTGGCAGGCTTCTCTTTTATCGGATTAGCGGCAATTTCTTCTAGACCTGATAAGCTCTTCTGTTGGTCCACTTTGTCCATCACTTCGATGTTATTCTGCACCGGGTATGGAATAAATCTTCGTTTGCCATCAGATCCCTCCATGAAGGCATACGCGGCCCTCTTTCTCGCATTCCAGTCTTTTATCGCCCTGTCCAGCACCCGATCAAAATATTCGTAATGTGAGAAGACCACATGACCTCCCATGTCCCAAAGGAATCCTTGGTCATCTCTTTCGGACGCAGCGAGTCCTCCGGGTTTTCCACTTTGTTCAAAGATAGTAACTGATATGTTCGTAAACTCTTTGCCAAGTTCATAGAGTCGATAAGCGGCGCCCAGAGCTGTTGGACCAGCGCCGATGATGATGACGTTATGTTTGTTGTCATTGTAAGTTCCTGAATCAGCAACTCCTGTAAGAGAAGTTTAGTAGTGCATCAAACCTTCACCTCCAAAGGGTCTCCACAACTACCGTATTCCCCTTTCTAAATTTCTGAAGTCCCTGGAAGGGAGACTTTTAGAATAACTTGAAAAAGCTGATCAAAGTAAACGCAAAATTAATGTTTTATTTTTGTTTGATTTTGTCCTGCTTGTTTACTGAAACTGTAAATAAGTGTCTTTTCTTACGGATGACCAGGAGGGAAATGGATTAAACTTAAAAAAAAATCGGAAAATAAATAAATAAAAACATTGAGTTTCTCCCACCTGTGTCGGAAAAATTGCCAAAAACTTTTTATTTATTTATTTATTTATTATTTATTTATTATTGTTTCTTCTCCCTTGATAGGGTTCTTTCTCTTGGTGTTTTAGGACCAATTTGAGTTCATGTGAAAAATGGTGCTTAATGTAACTTTTGGTATAGATTTGACCTCAAAACCTGAAAATCTCCATTGCGGAGCCGCTATAGGTTTTGCAAGGGCTTATTAGAAGTGAAGCTTTTCTCCTGATTTATATCCGTTGTTTAAGGACGGTGCCTCCAAATAGAGACGTATTTTTGCAAAGGTTATGACTATGGGGAAAAAGTAAATCTTAACAAGGGTCATTAAAATCCAAAAAGAAAAATGTGGGTAACCACGCATTACATTCTTGGTATTTTAACGCTTTTTTAGAGTTATTGTTGCTTAATTATCTCGGAAAAATGCGTGGTTACCCCCAATTTTCTTTTTGGATTCTGGTAGCCCTTGCTAAGATCTGCTTTTTCTATATAGTCATAAACCGGGCAAAAATATTGTTGTATTGGGGGAAAAATTCCTTAAGAAAACCGAATATCCCGATATGCGCAGAACGTATGCGCAGTAACAAAAGAAGGCGCCGTCCTTAATGGTGGGGTTGGTTGGGTAAAGCGCTTATTGTAGCGAAGCTTCTCCGCTGATTTATAGCGGAAATCCTTTGCGGTCCGAAGGCCCGCGGAACGGAATACCGTAGTCATAGAAAAAATATATATCTAAGCGAGTGAATTTTCATGGTCACGACGTAACGTGTACAATAATTCATGTAAAATGTTCGAAGTGTCTGAATACTCGCGTGTTTACATGTTGGTGACAAATGGCGGACTACCCTCGAACTAACGCTTTAGTCTAAACCGTCTTTTTTGAGACGTAAGTAAAAAGGATGTACTCTCATGGATATTTTACCACAATTACGATGTTTTCTTGGAAATGACTGCTGCCCACACGTTATTACAGAGTGTGTGCCTCCCGCTCCCCGAGTTTCCGGTTTCGGTGACTGTGATTGACGCGTAATTGACAGTCGCTATGAACATGTGCAGGTCCAGAGTGAAAAACATGTGATTAATAGCAATTGTAAAAAGCTCTCTCGAGTTTAGTGCTGTGTTTTATTGTGTTTTGTGAGAGGTTATCGAACCCGCGTTGTGTTTAAAGGCGCCCAGCGACATTTGGTCCCACGGGCCGGATACAAAGTGTAATTGAACGACAAACAAGAGAAAATCGAGCTGTCAAGCGGTGAGAGTACGAGTGCTGATCGAGAAAATATCCAGCTAGTTAACAACAACAGCAACAACGAACTGCGTGAATGATCAGTCTGCGAAATGAGTGTTAAAGGACAAGGAGACAAAACACCAAAATTATTTTACTCGGATGACTCCACTGTGTCTAGTAAGAGTTCAATTCTGAACAAGAAACTACAAGCGGAGAAGCTTGCGCTCGAGCTAAAAAATAGCCGAGCAACAATGCGAAGATGAAATACGGCTGATACGTGTCGAAGCTCTGCAGCGTAAGAAGCTGTTGGAAATTAAAAAGAGAGCCGAAGAATCGAAGTTAGAATACGAGTACGAGGATGCCATGGCCCAAGAAGATTGCTTATCAAATAATTCGCCGAGAGATGAGAAAGAGTTGAGTGAGTTACCGATCGATGGTGTAAAGGATCGCGTTGCACGCCTAGACCCGAGTTTTGCTTCCGAAACGAAGAAGTCTGTTGCTGATGATCAACTTGTGGGCAACGTAGCCGCTGTAGACTATGGGGCAAAGGTTGAAACAACTGTGCCTACTAAAACAGTGATTTGCGAACTGCATCGTTCAGGATTACCGGTTGTGGGAAATAATTGTGCCACAGGAACCAAAACCGTGTCAAGTTCCAAGTTAGATCAGTTGTTTGAGAAAATTCTTCCCGCCTTCGTCAAAATTGTTAAGCCAAGTGTGCCGAAATTCAATGGCAATCCATTGGAGTATTCAAAATTCAAAGCAGCGTTTAAAGTGGAAGTGGATAAAAAGGAGGTCTACGATGACACAGGGAAACTGAAATTCCTATGAGATACTGTAGAGGGTAGTACGAAGTCTTGTCTGTCCAAATTCATGCCAGGTTCCGATAAATATGAGGAGACATGGGCTGCACTTGACGAACGTTTTGGTCGTGTGGACAAAGTTGTGTCAGCGACTAAAAGGCGCGTGGAGAAATTTTCCGTCATAGCAAAAGAAAATAGTGAACAGATCAGACAGTATCAAGAAGCAGTTTTGGAACTGTCAGGCGTATATAAGGAACATAACTTTGCTCATGAGCTTAACTCGCGAATCCCAAAAAAAGTTGTTGCCAAACTTCCGATGCGCCTATGCGGGAGATGGGCCGAGTTCATTAAAGGAAAGCCCAAGTTGTCAACTTGGAAGTCGTTTGGAAACTGGTTAGAAAAAGAAGCAAAAATCAGTGAGTCTAAGCAGCGGTGGATGCCCGATAAGAAAGAATGGAGGCGATCAGACTCTTCTAAAGGTAACGGACGTAAAATCACTGGTCACCCTGGGCCTTGGCTGTTTGCAGGAGCGACAGGAGAAAATCCTTCACGCACTGGAGATGTGGCAAAGAAGTGTCCAATTCACAAGTCTCACCACACGTTACAAGAGTGCCAAAAGTTTGAGGGAATGTCGACCAGCGAGAAAGAGAACGTCGTGGGTGAACACAATCTCTGCTTATCTTGTCTGTTAGCAGGTCATCTCCTGAGCAAGTGTCGTAGTAGAAACAGATGTACAATTGAAAACTGTGGGATGCACCATCATACTCTCCTCCATGAAGTTGACTTGAAGTTTATTAAACGAACCAACGAGAGCGAGTTGCAGAGACCGAGGGGGGTCAGGCGCCTCCCCCTCATCAGGAGGGCGCAAATGCAGCTCAAAATCAGGCTGTACGTGAGCAGTATCAGCACTCAGCGCGCTCAAGTCGTGAAAGTGGTGGTCGCGCGTTAGTTGAAGTGCTACCTGTAATCATCTTCGGAGAAACAGGGACACAGCAAGTAGTGGCGTTGCGTGACTCAGGCTGCAACATAACGCTTATCGATGAAAGTTTAGCATTGACACTAGGGCTTAAAGGCAGAGAGATAGACCTCGAAATTCAAGGAGTTAATGCACAGAAGGAGTTTACTTCCCAGTACATCAAGAGATGCTATGTCGCACGAGTTGGAAAAGAGGTACAGTACCTATTACGAGATGTGAAGACGATTCCTAACCTAAATGGCCCTGATCAGAATTTAAAGTGGTCATCAATGAAGCATGAGTATTGCCACCTGAAAGACTTAGACTTGCAGGACACAAACACAGGTCCAGTACAACTGATTATTGGAACTAACAACTCAGACTTGATACTACCAAAGCGGATTGTGAAACCCTCAGGTCAATCGGTCCACCATACAATGCATTTAAAGTGTACGAGAGAAGTGCATGTGAAGATGAGGAGTTGACGAGACTAGTAATGGCTCAGTCAGAGATAGACACCTTGGGAGTACTGAAGCTAGCGAATCCGACCCGTTCAACTGAGGACAAGCGAGCGTTGTCACTGTTAAGATTGAGGGAGAAGATGCGTATGTCTCAGGGCTGCTCTGGAGGGACGAGAAGCAATCACTACCCAACAAATACGACATGGCCAAGAGGAGGCTTAAGTCATTGGCGAAGAGGTTTGAAAATAATCCTGACATGAGAGACAGCTACGCCAAGTCGATCCAGGATGACGTTGAGAAAGGCTACGTAAAGAGACTTAGTAAAGAGGAAGCGTAGAACGGTAGTAAAGTGACTTGGTACCTCCCTCACAGATTTTTAATCAATCCCAAGAAACCAGATTGTCTCAGAAGAGTGTACGATGCATCTTCGAAATTCATGGGTCAAAGTCTGAACGATAAGATCCACACGGGACCAGACCTTCTATCCTCTCTGTTTGGAGTTTTCCTTAGATTCTGCGAAGGCAGAATTGCAACGGTGGCAGACATGAAGGAAATGTACCGCATGTTACGCCTACCCGAGAGTGATAAGCCAGCTATGAGATTCTTATGGAGTGAATCACCAGATAAGGAACCAAGTGTGTATCAGTTCGAGAGAACAGTGTTCGGAGGAGTGTCTGTGTAGTCAAGAGCAAATTACACAATGAGACGTAATGCGGATGAGAATGGGTAAGATCTACCCTTAGGCGTCAAAGCAGTGTACAAGCACTTTCACATGGATGAAGGCCTACCGTCTACCGATTCTCGAGAAGAAGCCATCGAAATGCGGAAACAGATCACGGAGTTACTGCGTCGTGGAGGTTTCCACCTACACAAATGGCTGACAAATGATCCAGAAGTCTTAGCGACCATCCCTGAGCAAGACAGATCCCCGCGATTCCTCGAGCTGAGTGAGAATAAGTTACCAACTGTTAGAGCCTTGGGCATCACATGGGATGCTCATGAAGATACGCTCAAGTTTACTGGGCTCAAAGGTGATCCAGACACAACAAAGAGAAAAGTCTTAAGCCAAGCGTTCTCAGTTTGGGATCTGCGAGGACTCCTCCTCCCATTCTCAATCAGAAGTAAGATCATCCAACAGAATCTTTACCGTATGAAGTACGGGTGGGACGACGAACTGAAAGAAGCTGATCTCCGAGAGTGGTGTGAATGGTGCAAGGAAGCTGAAGAACTCGATGAAGTGAAGATTCCGAGAGCGCTCCTGAATTGCGACAAAGTTATCAGAGAAACCACGCTGCACGTGTTCTGTGATGCTAGTCAAAACGCCTATGGCGCATGTGCCTACCTGAGGCGAGAGTTTGAAGACGAAAAGGTGGAGTGCAGGCTTGTTGCAGAGAAAGGGAGAGTCGCGCCTTTGAAAGCACAGTCTATTTGGGGGCTTGAACTCATGGGAGCTCTCATAGCAGCACGTTTAGCTGAAACATTGGTAGCAGAGATGATGACGAAAATAGAGAAGGTAGTCTTCTGGTGTGACTACAAGGCATTTGTTGGCAATCGAGTTTCTGAGATTCACACAATCAAGAGCGATCTGGAGGCCACACTAGGGGTGGGCATGGTGAGCTGGAGATACGTACCGTCGGAGTACGATCCGGCTGATGACATCACTCGAGGACTACGCCCTGCAGAGCTGAACATGGGCCACCGCTAGAACGACGGACCCGAGTTTCTGTATGAATGTGCAGAACTGTGGCCAGAAAACAAAGTTAACGTGCCACTAGAGAGAGATGATGGGAGTGAGAAGAAGAAGGAGAGATGGGCCGGAGCTTCCCAAGAAATTGATGTCATTCTCGGATGGAAGAAGTATTCGTCTCTAGGCAAACTTAGAAGAGTTACAGCGTATGTGATGCGATTCACACACAATACAAGAGCGAGGGAGCAGGAGCGTCTGACGGTTCCGCTTACGCCGACGGAGCTCAGAGCTGCTCAGAGTTATCCAGTGAAGAGAGCACAGTTTGAGTCATTCGGCGAGGAGATAGAGTGTCTTAGGAGAGGTCAGGAGATCCATAAGCAGAGCAGAATCAAGTCTCTTGACCCGAGGATGGAAGATGGATTTCTAGTCGTTGGTGGAAGGCTGGGAAAAGGGCAATCTCTACCATACACGTACAAGATGGGGCATCCGAATATAATCGACTCGCTTCATGAGCTCGCACAGCTCGTAACTGAGGAGGCAAGAGTATTGGATCATCAATAGTCGTCAGGCCGTGCGAAATATGAAGTTCAAGTGTAGCTACTGTCACCGCCAGACAGTAAAGCCTCAAGAGGAACACATGGGAAATCTACCAGAGTGCAGACTTGAACCAGGAATAGTGTTCAGGAACACTGGTGTTGATTTTTCGGACCTATACTCGTTAAAGAAAGACGCAGCGAAGGTAAAGTGTATGGTTGTTTGTTTGTTTGCATGAGTACTAGAGCATACCATCTCGAGTTGGTTGACGATCTTTCAACAGATCATTTCATTATGGCACTGAGGTGATTCATTGCGCGGCGTGGTCGGCCGCAGAACATATACAGTGACAACGGGACGAACTTTGTAGGGCGAATAACGAGTTCCAGCAGTGCAGTAGACAGCTGAATGAAGAGAGGATACAAGACTTTTGCACGCCCAAGGAGATCAAATGGAACTTCAATCCGCCGATTGCTCCCCACTTTCGAGGCGCCTGGGAGAGACTAGTCCAGTGTACGAAGAGAACGCTGAAAGCAATATTGGCAAACAGGGTCGCTTCCAAAGAAGTGCTGGGAACTGCTTTAGTTGAGGCGGAGGGGATATTAAACAGTCGCCCTATTACCCACGTGTCGAGCGATGCGGGTGACATTGAGGCGCTCACGCCAAATCATTTCTTATTACTGCAGGCAAATCCTAGTTATGAAGACGCTGACGTTAGTGACCGAGAGGTCAACTCAAAGAACTTGTGATTGGCGACAGTCCCAAGCGTTGGCTAACTTCTTTTGGAGGCGTTTTACCAAGGAGTACCTCCCTAGCTTGAGAACCTCCCTAGACAGAGAGAAAGAAATGGAAAGAGAAGAAGCTTAACTTGAATAAGGGAAATGTGGTGCTAGTTACTGAACCGAACCAGTCGCGAGGCGTGTGGCCACTGGGAAGGATCGTGTTCACTCATCCCGGGCAAGATGGAAAAGTTAGAGCTGTCACGGTTCGTACTTATTTCGGGGAGTACATGAGACCAATCACGAAACTTTGTTTGTTAGAGGAAGCGGAAGGCCAGAACGTTTAATCGTCTCAACGTTGTGCTTCGACTAGGGGCAGGGATGTGCCTCCCTCCCCCCGAGTTTCCGGTTCCAATGACTGTGATTGACGCGTGATTGACAGTCGCTAAGAACATGTGCGAGTCTAGAATGAAAAACATGTGACTGAGAGCAAGTGTAAAAAAGCTCTCTCGAGTTTAGTGCTGTGTTTTATTTTGTTTTGTGAGAGTCTATCGAACCAGCGCGTTGTGTTTAAAGTCGCCCAGCGACAGAATGGATACTAACTAACCTTAACGAGCTCGATTTTCATGACGGTAGCTTGATATACTGGGAATGAAAACGTTCCTCACAATAGCTGTACATGAAAAGAAAAAAGACCTAAAGGACTGCTTTAAACTCGATGGCGCTTATAGCTTGAAGTTAACAAACCCTTTCTGAGGACATACTTGTTATTTCAGAGGAGATCCCAGTCTTCTTGTGTTTTCAGTTTGTTTTTTAATTAGCTGTCTTTATTTTTCAACTGTGGTAGTTTAGCCGAAAATTAGTGTTACCAAGAATTCTACTCAGGGACCTGCCAAGTGTCACGCGTAAGGCGTGATTGTCACGCCTGCGGATCGAAAACTGCGATCTCACACCTACACTCACGCCTGCGTTCCCATTCTCACGCCTGGTGGAAAAGTTTGAGCCATTACAGCTTTAACCGACTCATTTTGAAAAAAAATAAAGTATTTAAATAATTTCGAAGCAATGCGAGAAAATAATGATCGTACTTTGGCGAAATCTCGGATTTTAGTAGGGAAAGTCACTGGAGATATGGTCATACTCGTCGAGACGAGCTCCGTACAATCTCAAATGGTCAAAGCATCGATTTACTGGCAATAAATCGGAACTTCTTCGGAACGTCTTTGGAAATCTTCGGACGTCTTCGGAAATCGTCGGACATCTTCGGATATTATCGGTCCCCTACGAAAAATCTTGACACTCTCGGGATAAAAATGTCACGCCTATGAATCACAAAAAGTTGGCAGGTGAGTATTCATACCTTGGTGGCATTCTTTACAAAGTTGAAGAAGAGCATTTCTGATCCTAGATATTTTCTATTCAACCGCTGTTTCAACCGCAAAGAACGGAGTTTCTTTACGCGAGGTCTCTAGAAGTTCTGTAGCCTGCGTCGCAGACGTAATATAACGCTGGTATGTAATTTAGAAGGTTAAATTTCGTCTACGACGCAGGCTAAAAACTCTGCATCTTGCATACAAGAGGTCACGGTATAGGCTCCCTTTACAACTTTAAAAACACAAGTTTTTGTTTTTGTTTTTGTTTATCTATCAATAAGCTTAAGTTAAATTCTAAAAGAGAAAAGGACTAAATATGCCTGGTGACCACAGTCACCGAAAGTCCATTTGAATGGAAACCCCGTCATTCCTCCGCACCCGTCCCAGTTGTCATCGAAAGCGACAATTAACTTAAAACAAGCGAAAATGATGCACTCAAGAGGCCTGTACGGTACTGCATGACACTATATGACCATCCCTGTCCATGCGTACGATGTCAACGCATACTGTTACTATATAGATTTAGCCAAGCCTAAAAGCGGAGCTCCACGTCTCTCTTTCATGCTAATTGGCCCGTAAAATACAGTAAATTTTAGTTGTGCAGTTATTCTCCAAGAGGTGAAAAACAGCAAGGGAAAACATGCGGACCGCTGAGGAAACTATGAGTTGGCTTATTTTTCATCAAAGAGAAGACTTCAGTACGACTTTCACCGACAGCTCTTCTTGTAACATTCTTTCGAAAGCTAGCTTATAGAGTTCAAGAAGAGTACCTGTAAAACTACAATTGGTAAAAAAACCCACTTAAAGACTTTTCCATGCAAATACACATTTCTCACTGATTCCAATGCATCCCTCTGGCTGTTTAGTTCTGTTAACTATGCATGAAACATTTCTAGAAATCTCTCTTGCTAAAATAAATAATATTTTCCTGGCATCAAACCGTTTACTGACAAGAATTCTCCAAAAAATGTTTTCGGAAACTTTCAAGCACACGTATAATTATCAAGAGAAAATGGCACAAGTTTTTCAACCGCGAAGTATTAATCGGGCGCTTTCAAGAATACACCCTGAACTATTAAATTTTAGGAAGCTATTAGAGTCTCATTTTAGACAAAATACATGTAGACTTAAACCGAGAAATGCTTTCTTATTGTTACTGAAATAAAGATTTCATTTCGATCTGTAACTAAAGATACACTGAAATGGCTTAGCGGCTTAACAAAAAAAACAAAACGAACACGAAAACATGCCACACTGAACTCACTCACTGAAACGGCGAGTCCAAGTTTAGTCGCTAAATTGGGACAGAAATGTCATTCACTTCAAATGGGGAAACTAAAAAATATAACAATATAAGGAAGATAAAATATTTCACAACTGAACCAAAAACATAAGGAACTTTACACTAAGACAATAAACTTAAAAATGACGACAGAGCGACTCTTCAGGTGTTGAATACTAAATAAATAAGATAAATACGAATTAGTCAAAACAACCCAATATGCGTCGCCGAAGAAAAACAACCTAAATTGATAAAAACAACACAGGCTCAGTCTAGAATAGTCACGATTTCCACTTTTCGTATAAAATACAGTAGAATTCCTCTAAGAAAAATATTGAAAATTACGCACTAAAGTTCAAAAGGAAATTGAGCTTAATTAAGCTTAAGTTAACTGAAGTCTAAATATCAGATTGCTCACTAATGAAAATTCCTTTAATGCATAAACACAGAAAAAGGACAAGAAACCTTCAAAAACATGAAATGTCATTCACATACGAAGCATTCGTTTGCCTAGGAAAGCAAACTGCATTCAATTTGCCCCTCGAGTGAAGTTACTCGCAAGCCGGCAAACGGGAACTACGAGCTATTTTTTAAAAAAGTTTTTAAAACATTTCAAGAACATTACCGTAATTTACTAAACATGTAAAGTCGCTCAATTAAACAATTTTTACAAGGTAAATCCACACTCAAATCTGTAATTTACTTTACCACTGAACTGAAAGAAGGCCTTGAAAATCTAAACGAAAGTCGCCGGGTTCTTTCCAGATCTCCTTAGCTTTGAAAAAAAAGCAAGTATGTCCTCGAACAAGGATTTCTTGCCTTCAAACTCTCCAGTATCTTCTTTATGCGCCATCTAGATTATAGCAATCCTTTTCCTTTTCATGATGAACGTCTACAAGTCTTCATTCCAAGAATGTATTACAATTATCGTATTGAAAGTCGAGCGTACGAGGAACCAGCCGCCATATTGTTTACTTCAGCGACAAGAAAAATGGCATTCCACCTCTCCCGCTCAGGCTGTCTTGGGACTCCCGTCACCCTCCCCCAGAGTCCAGAGTCTGTACGGACGGACGGGCGTACGCTGACGTCAGAACCAAAACTTTCGGATCAACGGGTTACCAAATTTTCTTACCCATGGTGCTCCGCGAGCTCCGCTATAACTAGGTTTGTGTACATAAAATAACTCTCCATCTTCAGCTCTGTCATGATTGCACAGTGGGCAGACACGCGAACGTGGCGATTTTTGGTTTCGTTTCTTTTTCAGGTGGCGCGCGTTGAAACCTCACACCTTCACATTTTGTCTCTCCAATGTTTTCTTTATTCCTTTTGTTGTTGTTGTTTCGGCTTGGTGTAATTTCTACCTACTTGCTGTTCCCATGACAAATTTCAAACAGTACTCCGTTCTCATATTAACGGAACGTCGGCTTTTTACATTTATTTTTGTAAGATCTGGCTTAACTTTGGGTTATACGTGTTTATTTTTAGTCTTGGTACAAGCTATTGTTTAATGAAATCTTTCTTAGTTACGTTTTCTGTTGTTTTTCAACGAAGTGATATATAATATTGATACATTTAGTTATTTTTTATATATAATCTCAACCCACCGCAATCAGCTAAGCTAATTTGCGGATAGAACCACAGTTCTATTTGTAAACAACTCTTGAAAAAAATTGGTGAAAACAATGAGCTCTGCACTTTGCTCGCGATCACGAGCGCTACGGAAACAGCCAATTCCAGCAAGAATTTTTGCTGTTTTGCAGATGACCTGGCGAATTTAAGTTGAGGTTATATTTGCAACGATACCAGGTACATCGTGTTACGAGTGCTTGAGAAAGAAAAATTATCACGCACCAGTTATATAAAGTTAACCCGAGTACTACCAATGGATATTTTACACATGGACCGCAAAATTGTGAACCGGCTTATTATTAACAACCAAGATTTCTGTGGTCGACGCCATCTATTGTCTTTATTAAAGAAAATTTACTTTTGGCTCTTCAATTTCTTCTGTGGGCGATTGTGCTAAGATTTTAGTTCGAAACACGGGCTAAGTTCGGCTGAGCTATAAACAAAACATTTCTGACCGCGAGCGAATACCAGGAGATATTGATTCATTGCCGTTGAAATTGTTTGTGCAGTTGTATTTATTTGCATTTATTATTCAACAAGTTGTCACTATGCCCATATATGGTAAGGAAGCCCTCAATATCTGTCATCCGTACATGACGGATATCCTGCGATATACGTAAATGACCATATTTGGAAGTGCACTGCAAATTTTCTTTCATTGCTTGTTTGGCGGCCATTTTAAAAAGCGAGACAGTTTTAGCAGTTTTCTCCGGAAATTTTAACTCCCTGGAAGAAACTTTCCACGATTAAATGCTCTCAAAAAGTCAACAATTATTTGCTTCAGCTCACAAAGATATCCAGAGGTTGACTTGGACTTTTCATAGTGAGAACTCACCCAAGGAAATGCTATTGCGAACGAAGCAGCAGACTTGCTCACGGAAAGTTGTAAAGTTGAAAAGATTTTAATTCACAGGAAGAGGACTTATTCTCGGTAAGGTAGCAATATTTTTTTTACTTTGTTACATCATTTCCAAACATGAGTTTGTAAATAAGTCCTTTTAAGTGAACGGTAGTAAACTTCGATTTCTTGAAGTTCTGTTTTGATTTTTATTATGTGTTGCTGGCTTTTAGCGTTTTCATCATAGAACCATAGTTTTTCTCGTTCTGAAAATGGTATTTGATAAGAATTTGTTGAATAATAAAACAATTATCCTGCTCAATCTTGCGGAATATCCCCTGATTTAGCCAACTCGGCCTACGGCCTCGTCGGCTAAGTATCAGGTGATATTCCGCGCGATTTCGCAGGATAATTGTTAATTATTTGCCAATTTATTTCGTGGACGTCCGTGCGAAACGTTAGCTTCCTTAATAAGCGAGAATGTAACATTATTATACTGTGACTCTCTTGTTTTTCCTCTGTTGCTCCGAGAAAGGTTTTTAAATAGAACCAAAAAATTGGCACGGTTCATTCTCCAATCGAAAGCACCCATATGTAAATTTTGCTTTTCTACTGCTTAGAAATTTGTTATTCATATTTTTCAAGCACATGGTTTTGAGAGCTAAACAAAAAGTGTAAAAGAGAATTAACCGTCTCAAGTTCGTATTTGGAAATCGCGAGAGTTGTTTAATTTATCTTGAGACAAACGCAACGTCTACCAGCCCTTCATGTGTTTAGATTTTACGTTAGTGCGCGCACTCGGGCATGAAGTGGCGGGGGGGGGGGGGGAGGGAGAGACGGCGGGGCTTAAACCTCCCGCCTCCCGTACCCTTTAATCCCGGTTCCCGCTCTGTATTTGTTGTCTCCCGCCTCTTTGCACTTTTTCGATTGGAAAATATTGCGCAACGTTGCGTAATTTTTCCCTTTTTCTCCCGCTTCTCGTTACCTTGGGAATCCCGCTTCTCTTGCCTCCCGTACACCTCCCGTCCCCCTTTCTCCCGGTCTCCCATCCCCCTGTCACCCCCTCCACTGAGGTGGCATGACTGTTCAAGCCGAGTTGAAAATTTTACCAGATAATAGTTGATTTTTTGTCCTACAACCAAGTCATTTAGAGTCTTCCTGATGGTTTTCTTTTTAATTTTCCGAGTTGTCGTTTTTTGAGTAAAGCCGTGAATTCGTGTTTAATTATTATGCATTATTTTTGCACGCAACCGAACAGTCCGTAACGGTGTTTGGTTTTCGTATATAAAGCACGTAATTTCAGTTAACTTAACCACAGTCCATGCTTTCCTAAGTATCACTCAGGGAAAATAGTAGCCTTTACGTGGCTGCGGAGATTGCAGTGTACACCCAGTCAGACTGAAGCCTTCGTAATACACGGTCGATGGTCGATGCGAGTAATTTTCAATGTAAATCTCCATAGTAAAGGATTATTTTCAGTGGATTAGGACGATAGCGTCCCGATGACGATTATCTTTCACTTGCCAGAATTGACACGATAACAAATATAACGATGTGTTTTCACTAGATCGAATCGATATTTTACCGCAATTTATACGCAGGGAAGCTCTGGCATTAAATATCCTGAAACCACACGTGCGGCTGGAATACACAAAGTTAAACCAGGACATATTCAACATGGTGAACAGGAAAAAAATGAAAAACAAAAATATTGAGCGATTTGTAATGGCTCCAACGAGCCTACCAACTGAAATTTAAATAATGGAGATGTTTTACCCCCTAGAACGCACTTACCGTCATAGAAGACTTGAGTTCCGTCCTTGTGAAAGTAGACAAACACAAGAAACTGTATAATCGCAAAAAGTCCACACACAACGAAACACAGCACCTGAGTCCTTGAGGTCATAGTTGCTGTAAGAAGTTCGGACTCTGGGGTGAGTTGCATAACACCTAAAGATTTAAAAGACAATGGCGTGGCTGCCGTAAGTGCCGTGTCAGGAGAACTAACAATTAAGCCTCATTTTCTATGATAAATGATATTTGCTCGTGTAGATGAGAAATTTGCCACATTTTCATATGGCAAATGAAAACTGGCAGTTTGCTACCCTGGGTACCAGAGGTTCTCTCGTGGCACGCTTGGCGAGAAGACTTGTCGGCCGAGAGAAGACTAGTAAGAGGCATGTAATATGACCGCTAGGAAGCGTCTGCCACCCAGGGTAGCAGTCTGCATTTGTCAAAGAAAATTTGTCACATATGATATTTACAAGTGTAGATGGGTCGGCAGATCGTTTGCGCACTCGTTTCTTGGAGCTTTTATCTTGCCTATCCAAGTGATTGAGCCGTTTCTGGCAATTTCTCTGCTGTTAGCAGCATTTTGACACCACGAGCCTCAAAGTTTCTATGGTCCAAGCGAACTCACGCACGCATTTTCAGCTGCATGTGGCAACAGAGTTTTCCGATTAAGCGGAAATTTTAATAAAACGAAACATATTATTCCGCTATTAAAAAATAATCCAAGATATCCTTTTTAAGTAACTTATTTTCTCCTTTACTCGATTTATTGAAGGCGGATTTACTGTTTACAATTTTTCCTTGTTAGCATAGCCATCATTCTTCGATCAAGTTATAAAAATGCGACTATAAATATCGAGTAAAAAGTCGAAATTTCACAAAGATTATCGTCTTAACCATTCATCAAGTCTACAGTTTTTGACGACGGCTGGTATTTTCTTCAATATTTCTCACAAATAGCTAAAAATTGCATAGATTAATCAGGTTTAGCAGTTCTTACAACGTTTAAATTAAATTTATATCTGCTGCCATGCCTTTGTTGTGCCTTTGTGGGTAAAATCGTATGTTAATCAGCCAAAATGTAAACAGTGAGGTAACGATTAATTCGCCTCTCTGTTAAGAATGTTTTTCTTTTATGAGGAACTCGATCAGAACACCGGTTTTCAATCGGGCAGACCAGAACTCGCCCAGCGTATCCGTTTCCGTAAACAACTGTTGCAACGCCCCATAGGAAGATACGCGAACAGTATATCTTGCCTTCTGAATCTGCCTAGGTGATAATTCTTGTCTTCTGCTTTTTTGGTCTGAACACTGTTGTTTTTTAAGGCACTTAAACGTTCATAGACTGTGTTTTGAAGATACTGAAGGAGACTAGGAGATAGTGCTGCATTCTAGTCAGGACTGATTAGTCAGTACTCGTTTAAGTCTAGTAAAGTCAATACCGAGAAGCTGCCGGTCTTGAGACTGGCGTTGTTGACATAATGGCCCATTATGGTTGGACAACAAAAGCCGTGTACAAAAGGATCGAGTCTGTAAACTAGTGTGAAGTTGCTCAAAAGCTATTTTTTTCTGAAAACGAGTTTACGACGTCTGTAGCTGTCAACATTATATTTAGAAAAGAATAACACTCCATTTCATTTGTTCCATGTGTATAATTTAATCGTCACTGGTATCAGAAGACAATAAATATTTTGCCTACCATTTGGCAAGTGCTTTCGTATACGCCAAAGCAGCAATATTGGCATTTTCTAGAAATTGTGGCTCCTGATCCAACTACGTTTCAAATTTTCTTGTCGCTGTTTTATTCTCCATCTTCTTTGTCTTCTGTTTCATTCCCATTTTTTCTGAAAAAGAAGTATGGAATTTCTACAAATTAATGACCCTATAACTAGTTTCTCTGGCACTGAGACATTAGCTTCCTATTCACGCAAACGTACTTTAAACTTGGCATATATGTCAAGCAATCAACCGCCAGGTTATAGAGGCCACGTGAAATATCATTATAATTTCAAAAAGGTTCTGCGTAACGTACAACTTGGCCAATTTAGAATCACAACATTTCAATGAAAAAGAAAGAAAACTCAAACGTATGTTTCACTCTGAGAACGTTTCTTGAACCGGTTATAGACACTTGGGGAAAACTGAAAATTTTAGGATCTTGGTAGAACATTGTAGATTGCTACGATTTTTGCGACAGGGATGTGATCAATAACTGTATAAGGGGCTGGCTCGGTCTACTGAGATGACTGCTCAGCCCAGTATTGCATGAGGCGAGCCAGCCAGCCTGTGGCTAAATCTAGAAGCTGTCGTTTGAAAAGATGGCTGCATCAAAGAGCATGAATCGAGTGTTACTACTTTCGCTAATCCCGCATTATTTTGGTGTATTATTTTCATTTTTACACAGCTTTATGGTCTGATAAACCTTTATGTGTTATATAGAAAGAGAAATATCGATCTTCCTGTTGAGCCATTTTTCTCTGAAACGAAATTTAGTGACCAGGTGACGAGAAAGTGTTGGCCCGTAATCGCCATTACATGGTAAATTTTCAGCCCGGTTAGCCGGGATCCTAGCATCGCGTTGCCAGATCCCAGCTAGCCGGGCTGAGACTTTTTCAAGTAATCGCGAAGTTGATTTTTAGTGTGTTTCACAGACGTGCCGAGATCCCGGCAAACCGAGCCAGCCTGATCGGCCCCCTGACGCCACTTTGCTAATACTAGAGTCCAAATGGACGCATGGATTGGCCCGCTCAGCACCAGGCTACTCAGGGCGCATGTTGTTCACTCGCCTGGCAATGGCGTCTCGAGACTTCGATGATTTAGTTATTGAGAGTTGTGAAAGTGTGGAGAAACTTTCAAGAAATAAAAAATTGAAGATCTTAAAAGATGCCTCAGAGAAAGGGACTTAAATCTCTCTGGCAAAAGAAACCTCGCGGAGAAGGTTTTTGGTGCTGTTAAACTTGGTTTGCCTCAACGAACCGAAGACGAGGAAAACAAGAAGCAGATCAAAGAAGAAAAGCTGTTGTTAGAAGACGGTCTGATACAGCTACCGTCCCCAAATGACCTTAAAATTGGATGGGAGCAAGAAGTTTCCGGACACAACTGAGGAGAATGTGGAGGAGTATTTAGCTGATGAAGCTCCAAAAGAACTCTTGAAAGGAGCATCCTTGGAATATTCGCGCCATGTCATTGAATGGGAATATCACGACATCAGCCATGACGTTCGAAGCTGTTTTGTACGTGGTAAAGGCATTCCACATGAGCGCACAAATAATGCACCATACGAGCCATGGGTGCTCCTTATCAAGGACGGTTCCGTGATGACAGGAGAATGTTCTTTTGTAGCTGGGTGAGCACAAAACCTTCCTTTAAGTTTAATTTATGAAGTTCAAAAACATGTTTCCCACCTCTTGTTTTGCAAAATGCGAGGAACGTTATCAGTCATTATTATTATTATTATTATTATTATTATTGTTATTACTACTATTATTATTATTATTATTATTATTATTATTTTGTTGTTGTTGTATTGTATAACGCCAACACATTCCATTTCACAAAAATGTCATAAATACCTGTCAGTTTCAAGAAAGGTTGTCTGACGTGGTATTATATATCACCCAAACATCTACTATCACTTCACAGAAAAGTCCATCATTTTTTGATGGTATTTATCAGTTTCTTGAACTGAACCCCCCTCCCCCCTCCATACTTCCCTGGTATCATTATCCATAAAAGATAATTATAATAAAACTTTTAAGTTTTAAGTCTTAAAGTACTGCTGGTTGTGTTTGCTTCATATTACAAAAATACTTTAAACCAATAGAACCTGTCAACAGAACCTGTCATTTTGTGAATACGGATGCTAACCCTCTAGGCTGCATTAATTGATTTTTGCAGTTGAATAGATGACATCATTTTGTCATTGATGCAAAATGTTAGAATTACCGCATTAGGCATATTTCAGGTCACACTCCCAACACCAAAGCAGAGGGTTCTGGTAAAAGTTATTTTTTTCTTTCACAGGCTAGCTGGAGTGTGTAAACATGTAAGAGCACTTTTGTATCATATTGCATCAGAAGTCAGAAAGGGGAACAACAAAACCCGCACTTCAAAGCCTCAAGCCGTGGGGGAGACCTTCTAGTATCGCTATAGCAAACGTTACTCTGCATGTAAGTTGTCTACCATCCCACTGAAAAAGTCAAAATTACGTAAAAGGACCAACTTATTGTCTTCAGACAAGTGCACTGTGGCTAGGTCAGGATTCGATCCTCGTGCACTGGGGAATAGGTACCCATGCAATCATACTTGATCGGAATGACTTAAAAATGCACGCAGCTGTTTCAAATGGTAGATGTGGTGTCCTGCTTAACTCAGACTATCCCTGGAGAGAATCTTTAGATCCTGATTTAACTGATATAGCCAATGAAGAAACGGTTCAAGCATTTGAAGATGTAGCTACCGCAAGAAAGTTTATATTTTCGTTTTTTTGTTTGCAATTCATTATTCCGAATGTCCCTCTTTATGCTTGTTTTTTCTTAAAGAAATCGCTTAATTTAAGTAATGTTTTAACCTTAAGGTCTCTCTCTTCTAGAGGTAGCTAGAAGCTTCTAGAAACACGTATAAGTAGAAGCCGTTCTAGATCTTTCCATCCATATTTGTAAGTGCTAATTTCCAGAGAGTTCTTTCTGTACACGACAGTATACACGACATCGCAAAACAAACAAAAAGCAAATCAGTTAACTAAGTTTTTTTCAGTTGTCGTAAGCAAGTCAAACCAAGGTCTACGTTTTCAGCAAGCAAGCCAAGTTTTCAAGTACCATTTTTAAGAAGTTGTTGCATTGCTGTATCTTGTTCCAGTGATTTAAAGGCAGCACCAAGGTAATTGTAATTGTTTATTTAATTTAGCGTGTCTATCGCGTGTTTTAGCACTTGCAACATTTTCGCTTAGACTTTGTCGTGTCGTTTTGTTTTATTGTAACTTTGCTTAATAGATAATATTTTAGATCAGTGTTAACAGTGTTAGCTGTGTATTTAGCGCGCGATCTTTTTGTAGGAATTCTGTAATTTTCGAGCTAACAAATTATTTTTTCAGCCGCCTAATCTTACCATAATTCGTGTGTACTTTTTCCAGTTCTCACGGTGTTAAAGGCATTACAAGAATAAAGTCTTATTTAAGCATCAGTTGGAGGATTCCATGTACTTTTTAATCGCTGGAGCAATAGAAGAGCCTGTACCAGTTTCAGAGCTTGCAGCTATGATAAACTCGCAGTATTCAAACAAATCAACCGCGGATAAAATAAGAGATTTCTTTCATCAGTTCTCCTTATCAAATGAGCGGTAAGAGAGGATTGCCTCGCTTACCAAAGGGTAGTCTTGCAACCGAGAATGGAACAAGAACAGGAAAGGTGTAATAACAGCTACCAAGCTCCCACCACTTATCAGAAAATATGATGATAAACTTGAAGTAAAAAACCATGAATCTGCTAAGAGCCTTGTGGCTGACATTCTAAACTACAAGACTCCAGTATCCACCAAGGCAATGAGATGGGGAATTGTAAATGAACCCATTGTGAGGGAGCAGTACAGAAGAATCATGCGTTCACACCATTCTAATTTAAGGCTTGAGGAAACTGGCCTTATAGTTTCCACCGAAATCGCGTACATTGGTGCAAGTCCGCATACACTGGTTAGATATGACTGCTGTGGAGAGGGCCTTGCCGAGTTTAAAACCACATAGACACAGAGACACAGAGAAAAACAGCAAAGAGTTTGCTGAGATAAGCGGAACTTGTTTGGAGGTAAATGAAGGACAAATAAAACTAATCAGAAACCATATCTACTACTATGAAACACAAATGCTACTTGGTGTAAGCAAGAAGTCATATTTTGACTTCTTTCTCATGACCTGTATTGGACACTATCGCGAATGGATTAGGTTGGATGAGGAGGTTGTGGCAATCATGTCTTCCAAAGTTAAAAGTCTTTTTATTGAATACATTTTACCAGTACTTTTTACTTGAAATCTCAAGACAGAATTTAAGTAAAACAGATCCTTAAGGAAGTCAGCTTGACAAAATTTGTGCTACATAACAATTAAGTGTACAGTGAAAAACCAAAACCTGCTTGTTAATTTTAGTCAGTCATGTAGTCAAAATCTTTCCTCAAGTCGTTTTGTTTTTTTTTTCCAGCCGGAACATTTTGTCACAGATGATGTAAACTGTTATTTCTAGAACATATTTGTAGCTTCCATATGAAGAAAATATTTATCGAATAATTTGAAAGGCCGAAGAGGAACCATAATTCCAGAGAGGAGTTGTTTGGTAATCGAAAGGGTTGCTCACCAAGCTACACCCTTTTTTACTTTTACTCTTTAATAAAGCCAACACGCTACATGAAAGAGCTTAAAAACTCAAGGCTCGCTTTGTTGATCTGGCCCCAGTTGTACTAGTAATGCCGGATAACTTTATCCAGCGCATAACGTCATCCAGCCTAACTTTTTTAAACTTCTTTGGAGAAGCAGGCCAAGCTACAACCGCAAATGGCAATCCGGCTATAGAATTCGGGGACTACATAATTCTCGATAACTGTCCTACTCGTGGGTTCGAAAGTGGAGAAATTTTGCGGAAATGGCTTATGGAGATGGCAGCATCTATTATTTAAACTCCATCACTTTCGCCTGAGTTTAACGCAGCAGAGTTTGTCTTGAACAACCGGAGCCTGCTGTCTCTATTGATCTGTTGTGTCTGTCTTTCTTTTTTCTCTCGTTTTTGTTCTGTTTGTGCTATTTTATTTGATTTGTTTCCATCCTGCCTTTAGAACGCTGTTGACTTCGAATCCTACTGCGGGATGGTTTTAGGTCCCAGACGCACGAAAAGGAGGGCTATCTTTTGACCCTTTGAGGTGGGTCGCCTTCCTTCCATGTAAACAGAGCCTTTAAGTGAGTGAATTTCTGTCTCTACTTGATTGACTAGTACCTTCTCCTAGTATGGTTATTATATATTGACAGAATAGGTGTTTTTTCAAGAATTACCACTTGCATGTCTCCAGGAAACTAACCTCATCTTAATTTTTTTTTAATTCTTTGTTATTAGTACGTTTAAGATATCCTGCCGAATGAGACTTAAGGCTCAGCATACAGTATCATTTCAAATACGTTTGAAAACCTTGTGGTGGAATGTGGAGGGCCACATGATTTCAGTGTTTGCGATCTCAACAAATGTTAAAGGAATTGAGGTTGATAAGAACTGAAGTCATTCATGATAGGTGTCGTGAGTTTATATGTTAATTTGGCCCGTTATCCCAAAAGGAATACAATAGAGAAACCTTTTTAAGGAGGTTAAATCATGAGCTATAGGAAACATGGAGTTCGAATCTAAAGTTGTTTCAAGGAAACAGCGCTGAAAGATGTCGAGACTCCAATAAAATTATCACCTTACCGTTAGTTCTGTTGTTCTGTGTCTTTGATTATTACATCATCTTCTGCAAATATCCCTATTTCTCCCCGATTCTCTCAGCGGCTGAGTTCGATGGTAGATGCTTAAACCGCCCGCCATTTTGAAATTCACTCAGTCCCAGTTCTACTCAGCTTACCAAAAACCCCTAAAGCGAGTGGGTAGGCTATCTTTGCCAGGCTATCGTCACGAGCTCGTAAGAACATTGCACGACGGACTTCCATATATGGAAGGTCGTCGTGCAACGGATTAAAATTTGCAATTCAAATCAGGTTCTATCTTGGTTCTTCTTCTAGAATCAAATTGCGAAACTTAAATTCGTTTTTAGTTGAAAACCAGATCGCATCAGTGGCCAGTTCTTTCGTATTTGATTATTGACTTTAGTTTGCGCTTACAGTTTGAAGGAGATATTTACTTTCGGGTTTATTTCCCGTTTTCGAAACGAATCGAGCCTGTGTACTCGCTGATCAAAACCTCAACGTCCATTTTATATTGCGAGAATTATTTTGCGTTGTCGAGAAGGAAAACTGTTCCGATCAGCCGGGAAATCATGGAATTAGTGTGGACGAAGCCTACAAACACTTTATTTTCATGTTAAGGTCGAGGAACATTGCCAGAGACATAAACAAAAACAATTTTGGAAGTCTTTTGAGAGCCGCTTTCCCGGGAACGATTGTAGCGAAGAAACGACGGGTTAACTACGAGGGAGGAAAAACAGTTGCCCCAGCTAAAATAATTCACCTACCTAATATCAGCAGTTGCAAAAATAGATGGTTTCAGTGAAGCTGTCTGTTCGGATAGCCTGCATTACAAGACCTTACAAGCGTTTATTTAGCCAAGCGCGGAGAGCGAGACGAAACAAAAAATTCGCTTTCGGCGCTCGGCTATAAAATAATGCTTCTTCTGTTTTCGTCCCCGGAATGTAACCTTCAACTTGTGTTCTATGGTAAACTTAATGCTTTTTTTTTCGGCCAAACAAATACATGTATGTTGTATGTTGTTTTTGTGATTGCTAGCTTCTTCGGGGAGACAACAGCTGCTCCGAATTTCGGCAAATGCAATATAATACTGTTCCCTAAAAGTTTCCCAGAAAAGACCCGACAAGAAAATTTTATTTCCGTTTCCGACTCTTGCCTTGTGGGGAGAGTCGACTTTTTCTCACATATGTTTGCTAGCAGGGGACTGGAAAGTTGTTTTTGCTCTTACCAGCTAAAGACGAATTTGAAAAACAATAGCAATTGTCTTTTCGGCCCTACGATTGGCTAATGGCACAAATCTCCTAGCAACGGCCCAAGTGCTTCCTACCCAGTGGCTTCACAGGAGAGGTGTATTTCCAGTTAGCTGGGTAGAACTGGGACTGAGGGAATTTCAAAATGGCGGGTGGTTTAAGCATCTACCATCGAACTCAGCAGAGAATCGGGGAGAAACAGGGATATTTGCAGAAGATGATGTAGAAATCAAAGACACAGAACAACAGAACTAACGGTAACGTGATAATTTTATTGAAGCTTCGACATCTTTCAGCGCTGTTTCCTTAAACAACTTTCGATTCGAACTCCATGTTTCCTATAGCTCATGGTTAAATTTCAACTTGCAAGTGCCTGAGTCTGAGGACTAGTGATGTCCGAAAATTAAAAACATTTTTTAGGAGAAAAATTGGAGCGGAATTGAAGCGTACCTAAAAGAATTGAGTTCAAAGGTTTTATGTACGTATTTCATCGTGCATTATAACTGCCGTCCTAGCAAGTTCAGCGTTTCCTAGTATAGAATTTCATTTTCGTGTAAAATTCTTAAGAACTTTCACAACAAGTAATTACCATTGATTTTGTTTGTGCAGTTGTATTGCTTAAAGAAGAAAAAAATTTCGATATCGATATCGAAATAGCCCACCGGATAAAAACCATCAACGCAGATGTAAAAGGCTCCCTATTTTAAGATCATAGCAAAGCTTGTAAATCTGAGCGCCAAAGCTTATATTAAGTGCACGATTTTGTAGAGGGTAGCGTTGATTTGTTGTTACGAAAACAAGAATTTGGGAAGGTTTGCACACTCGATATCCGTAAGAATTTTAATTTGAAGTTGCAGGAAAAATACCTAACCGCACAAGCTATATCAAAATCCTCGAGTCAATCTTAACTCTACGCATGTGAAATATGACTGCCGCTTAAATGGTATGCTTTGTTATTTTATTTCTGTTCAAGTTGAGTTTCAAAATTTACCAGAAAAAAGGTTAGTTTTGTCCTTCAACCCAGTCATTCAGAGTCTTCCAATCGTTTTTTTTTTATTTTCTGAGTCGTCTTTCTTTGAGAAAAGCCTTGAATTCGTGTTTAATTATGCATTATTTTTGCGTACAACGGAACGGTCCGTAACAGTGTTTGGTAATAAGAATCAGAAGTTTTCCTATATAAATCATGTATACCAGTTTACCTAACTACAGTCCATGCCACGCAAGTATCACTCAGTGGAAAAGGTTGCCTTCACGTGGCTTGGGAGATTGCAGTTTACACGCAGTCAGAAATGTGGCTTTCATAATGCACGATCGATGGTCGATGTGGTAATTTTCAGTGCTGACGATACCATAGTAAAAAATTATTCAGTGGATAAGGACGATACTGTCCTGATGCCGATTATTTTTCAATTGCCAGAATTGACACTACAACAAATATAAGGACGTGTTTTTACTCGATTGGGACGATATTTTACCACAATTTACATGCAGGGAAGCTCTGCCATTAAAGATCCTAAAATCACACACACGGCCAGAATAACGAAGTCAAAAGAGTATATTCGACATGGTGAACAGGAAAAAGAAAAGAAAAACAAAGGTATTGAGTGATTTGTAATGACCCCTGTAATGGCTCCATGCGACGAGTCTACCAAACAAATTTAAGTGTTGGGAACGCACTCACCGTAACGCTTCTCAAGTTAGTTGAAAATCTGAGCCCCGTGGACACAGGCGAGAGGTAAATATGAATGAATTTCTCAATTGCATTATAACTAATAATAGTTGACACTACAGCTGCCCCCGCTGCTAAGAGGTTTTGTGATCGTATTTATTGATTCTGAAGGTTTCCTTTTTCTTGATTTACTTAGAAACACTTTTGTGTGGTATTTATTTTTCTGTAAATGGTTTGAACCCAGGAGTCATATCATAATTCGGTAAATTGTGATCGTCCGGGTGAGTGTAGTCCTGAGAAGGACTGTTTGAGGTGACATTGACTGATGTTTCGACAACCTGAGCGGAAGACATCATCAGAGTCAAGTGAACTGTGAATCGTCAGTAGATGTTATAAGTCTCTGGTCGTTGTCCTGATTGGTCGACGATCTCGTGATGTTATTGGTCGTCTGTCAGTTAAGCCGTGATGTTATTGGCTGTGAAGACTGTAAACGTGATTGGTGTGTTTCGATCCGTCTTTTGTTAGTCAAATGTCCGTTGGTCTATTGTTAGTCAAATAAGTCGGTTTGTCTATTGTTTGTCTGTCTTGTTATTGTCGGCAATCAGTCGTTTGTAAGATGGAGGTAGCTGTTGGCAACGGTTCAGTGGTGTTTGTTCTAAGTTAGTAAACCAGCTTTCCAGAGTGATCCGTTGATAGTAGTCCGTACTGTAGGTAACGCATTCAGCAGAGTCCCAGTCGATTCTGTGGTTTGTTTTTAAATGGTGCTCAGCAATGTGATTGTTGATATCACCATTTCTAGTCACTTGTTTGTGTTCAGTCAGTCGGACCCCAGGTAAAATCTCAGGCGGGATGTAGGCGGGATCCCGCCATTCCCACCTGGGATCCCGGGTGGGAATGGCTGAGATCCCGCCTAAAATGCGGGATTTACATATCCCACCTGGGATCTTAGGCGGGATGTACACATTGCACCCGGGTTCCTAGGCAAGATCCAACTATCCCACCTGGGATTACGTAGTTCCCACCCGGGATCTTAGGTTGAATCTACACATCCCACCTGGGATCCTACAATGAGCGACAAAAGTAGTTGAGACATTTTCTAAAATGTAATGGCGGTGTACTCAGTTTCACTTTTTGCTGTTCAGCAAAGATTTTCAAACACAAATCCCCCCTCCCCCTATCCAATGTTGTACCGGGATAAACGCTGGTTCCCACCTAGCAAATTCAACATTGTTTGGGGGGATGGGGGGTATATTCTAGTGGGTAAGGGGGATTTTAAAGCTAGGTATGCCAAAAAAAGGGGAATGTCTCAACACTTTTGACGCTCATTGTCCGAATGTGAAAACTTGGTATATTGGGAAAACAAAACGTTGCGTTACTCTGATTTGAACGTAAAATACGCAAATTAGCTAAATAATGACATTTATACCGATTTGCGTGACTTCTCGCTAATTAGTGCGAAAATAAAGTGATTTTTTCATTTGCACAGTGACGTCACAAAAGTGTGAAATTCATCTCGTATGGAGGGAAGATGGCTTTTACCGGTAAAATAAGTCCAGAAAGTCGTGCGTATGTCCTGTTTGCAATGAAATGCAAACGCCTGAGAAAAAAGGACATTATCGAGCACGTTAATATATCGCGGGCTTCACTTTATCGAATTTTAAAGCAAAAAAAGGATGCGAAACGGAAGAAAGCGCGTGCAAGTGAAGACACCGTCTTTGGTCGGCCACGCAAACTAGGACCCCGAGAGGAGCGCATGTTGCTGCGAAAAATTCATCCACTGAGAAAAGCAGAAGGACAGTTTACTGTAAAGCGACTTATGCGAGAAGCAGGTATTAAGTCCACTAACGTATCCTGCAGGACTGTTCAACGTTTCTCACGTTCCAAAGGTTACAAATACCCACACGCGAGACAAAAAGGACTCTTAACAGAACAGGATATTGTCAAGCGATTAAAGTTCGCACGGGAGATGAAACGCGAACATACTGAAGATTTTTGGACAAAAGAGATTGCATTCTATTTAGATGGGGTAAGTTTTGTCCACAAATATAATCCCGCAGATCAAGCGCGTGCCCCTAAAGGACGAATTTGGCGTAAAGACGACGAGGGCTTAGCATTCGGCTGCACCGCGAAAGGCTCGCATTGTGGGACAGGGGGAAGAGTAGCCAAAGTTATGGTTGCTATAGCCTATAGGGAAGGAGTCATACTCTGTGAACACTACGATAATCTTAACGGGGCCTATTTTAAGGATTTAATTGAGCGAGAATTTGAACGGATGTTTAGGGACGCCAATAAGGGTACGTCGAAGCTTTTTATGCAAGATGGCGATCCCAGTCAGAATTCAGCGCTAGCACGTTCCGCATGGCAAGAGATAGGGGCCCAGCTGATGTCCTTGCCACCTAGGAGCGGAGACATTCATTGTATAGAATCTATCTTTCACATAGTGAAAAATAATTTGCGGGACGATGCACTGAAGAAGAATATAACTTATGAAACCTTTCCAGATTTCTGTAAACGCGTGGAGGACACGATCAGGTCCCTGGATAAGAAGATAATTGACAAGACGATAGAAACAATGCAGAAGAGAATAGAGTTAGTTATACAAAGAAAAGGACAGCGAACCAAATATTAAATGCGTTATTATCTGTGGATCATATATTTCAGTCTTTGAAAAGTGCCGTCTCTCGCGTGACATTGTAGCTCAGCTACGTCACTGTGAACTTGGGCGCGTGACCTTGCGTAATCGTTACATTTCCTTGCTTGAATGTGTATTTTATACTTAAAGTAATGGTGAAATTGCCAAATAAATCAAACAGATATGTAGTACTGTCTCTGTTTTAATATATGCCGTGAACAAAATGAATATATCAGCTATATTTCTCCAGTTTCAACGAGTAACCACGAGTAACCACGAGTAACCACTCATTAATAAACAACATTATCTGAACACTTATTGTCGTTCTATTTGGTTACTCGTGGTTACTCGTGGTTACTCGTTATCTCGGCGACGCTGTCATCACTGTCTCCTCCAAGAACCAAAATTGCAAAACACTTCGGACATGGCGGAATTTCTTTCTGTTGCTGCTGTGGAATCTGCGCATGAAAACGAAATATTTTCCAGCGCACAGCCATCATCTCAGTCTCTTTGTCATCAATGGCTCCACTCTTGACGAAAATTATTTCATTCTTTCCTGTGGCGAAAATTGGCGTATCTTTGTCGAAAACTATGTCCTTTGCATAGTGTGACTTTGGAGCCGGAAAATGTACTAACTGCCCTTCCAGTAATAACAATAGGTCATGCCACGGAATAATGCAAGGCGACCACCTGAAATCATTAAGAAAAATGCATTCTACCTTTTCTGCGCCCACCCACGCGAAACTTGTACATGCGGGATTTGAAAAGGTATTAAAAATAACATTTAGAGGATTCAACAGAAAGGTTTTACCACAGTTAGCAACACCAATATTCATGATATTACGGTATTTTCCCCGTCCCTTCTCTAGTAAATCTTGAATACTCCTGCCATAATACTGAGCATCGATGCCGTTACATCCAGTACCTCTTTAGCACATGTCAACCACTGCCCATAACAACCCTCCACGCACTGTCCTTCCTTCGCCTCATTTATCAGTTCGATTCTTGTTTTCGTCTGTCTGTCCAGTTGTTGTTTTGAATTCTCCATTTCCCAGGTAGTTTCCAAAACTTCAGCGACAACCTTAAATTTGTTCTAAGCCTCCACAGGTCCCAAAAAAACGATTCAGTGGCGACTTCTTCGCAGAATACAATCTTGAAAGTGAGCAAGCAAAACGGAGCCAGGAGCAGCCGCCATTTTGGAATCATGAATATGTTGGGAGAGACTGGTAATGAATGAGCCGCTTTGGTCAGCAGCCTTGTCATTGCAGGCTCAGAGAAAACGGTTGAATTTTTCGGCGCCATAAATTTCAAGTTTGTTTCAAATGTTCAACGCATGTTTCCTTGGATTTCTATTCCTTCAAGCTTAAAGGATATTTAACAATTATTCTACGAGGGCGCGCTGGATATCGAATGATAGATAAGCAACGAGGCGCGTAGCGCCGAGTTGGTTATAATCATTTGATATCCAGCAAGCCCGAGTAGAATAATTGTTTTATTAAAAACTTAACTACTATTTAAAAAAATCAAGAAAGAATGGGAAAAATGAGAAAAGAAATTTAAACGGAACAAGAACCGCTCACATGACTGAACGAAAAAGGCGCCAAAACCTTGCGAAGTGTTGCAGCGTCTCATTGCAAAGCTGAATGAATCAATGCAAACTGCTCGAAAGTGAACAAAGTAGCACAAATTTTGGAAAGAAATCTTCTAATTATTGGCTCTGAAATATGGTACATGTTTGATTTTTCCTGAAACATTGTTGTTATCATCGTTCAAAGCGGATTGAAGCTGTACAATTTCACCACATTAGCTGCTGGAGTTGAAACTGAACAAGTTTGTAATCTGTTCGCACAACGGAGCCATCATGTGCGTGTTTCATCGAACTGAAGACAGAACAAATTTGAACTTAAAGAGGTAATTTCCACGCCGCTCAGAAGCAAGATTACTGTAGTGAGGAACATAAGAAGTCACCATCATAGTTTGTTAAATGCAAAGTGCGAAATGCAGTTGTTCTCGGTTTAGAGGTTGCGGACGGAATGGTAAGCTTAAAAACAACATTCAAACAACTGGAAAAGCGATTCAACTCCGTTTACGTGGCATCCGATTTCTATCTGAGCAGTTGGACCTGTTGGAACACAGAGCTACAACGAGTGCAGGTAAACCAGTGTCAATTTTGCGTGTTAAAGGCGAAAAAAATCTCGCCCTTCCTTCCTTCTTGGTAGTTTGCCGCTGTATTTTTTTAGTACTTGTTTAGACTGCTTCATGATTTTCGCACCGACTCGCCATGAATGTGTGATAGTTTTTATTAAATGCTCCTGCCTCATTTCACTGTGTTTTATTTTATGTCTTGTCTTGATATTTTGAAGTGGAAAGCTTTCCTGATAAAACCTACCGTGTTCAATTTCAGTGATCGACGTGACGATCGATGAAAGAAATTTTAAAATTGTAAACACGACGCTTAATGCTTAAATTTCTATTTCTGCACAGTTTCTTCAAACAATTTTGACTTGTGTTAGACGACGCTGTTGGTGATGCTTGTTGGTGACGATGCTGCAATTTCTGCTTAATTTAAATACGCTGCCAAGTGATTTTTCTCGTCCATTTTTCTCGTCGGGTTGCTCGCGAGGAAAAAACTTTCAGCTCACTTTGTTGTTGAGTGTTCATTGACCATATTTGTCGCAGCAGGTATATGAGCTGATAGCCTAGCTCCGTTCAGCCAATCAAAATGCTAGAAATCCAATATACCTAGTCCAGTTTTTAATAAATATATATATATGCCTCAAGGGAACAAAATTTGGATATCTACTCTTGAGAAGGAGGTAAGATAAAAGGAAAATGATTTGTAATGAAAGATTTGGCTTCAAAATTAACGATTCGAAGAAGATCATGTTCTCTCCTGTCTTCTTGAATTTGAAGCTAAGCTTACATGTAACTAGTTATATTTGAGCCAGGCTGAATTTGCGAGTTTATTTAACTGAAGAAGCAGTTATGGCATAATTGTGCAAATTATAGAAAAGTTAAAATGAAACATGAAATAAAATGTTCTCCAGTGCCTTTCCACTGAGGAGTGTTTCCATCGCTGTAGTTTGTAAAAGGACACAAGATAACTGATGTCTTAAGTTTAAAATGTCTTGATTTGAAAGCAATAATAGAGATCATTTTCTAGAGAATTGAAAGAACAGAGCTATTAACTGAATACAACCATAACTCAGAACTGATTTTAATCGCACAATTTGTTCTATTTGCTCTACTAGGTATATACAGCTGCTGTTAGAACAGATGTGACACTCGTAACCAGAGCACTGCAGTGTCAAGTCAAGAGTAGCCTGCTCATGTATTAAAGCTAAGTCACTTTTGTACCACTTTTGTTAGCATTTTGGCGGCTTTTTAATTACCAAGAAATCAAAGATTGTTCGTGTTCGTAAGCCAGCCTCCTCTGCGCTACTCAAAATATTCAGCGAGCGCTCGCAGAATATGATTTACAAGCGAATCTATTGTTGGATTATAAAGGTTTAATTGGGTATTTTTGACTTTCCCATCGCCAAAAAACACAGAAAGCAAACGCATCGAAGGCAGGAATGTTTCCAAAACTCAATCACGCCGCGCTGTGATCATCCCCCCGAACCGTACTTAGTTTTTTCAAAAATTAGCGCTAGATAAAGTGATAACGTTTCACATTCCTTTCAGATAGAAGAAACTCTTTTGTTAATAGCTTTTATTTTCTTCGTTATCATCGCACAGGATGGGTGTTCATTTCAATTTTAAATATACACGAATTGCCATGAAAACAAAACGTTCTGAAGATAGTTGACTAAATCACTAGCGGATCTGATTTTCAATTTTCTGTTCGCAAACCGGTAATTCTTCCTCCTCCTTTTCTTTACGGTGAAAATCGAAGTGTTGTTCTTAGGCATCGAAGGCTCTCAAGCTTTCGCTTTAGCGTCCCTACGACAATGCAGATCGAGTCCGGTTGTCGCATTAATTTAATTAAAGACCAAAACATTTCAGCGCGTGAAGAACCGAAATATCGGCGAATAAGTTTGACCAGCCTTCAATCTATTGGACATCTTTTGCTTGACATCCTTGAATGATGATTTCTTTGATAAGCGTGACTTTTTCGGTACTTCCACCCGAAGGAGAGCGATGAACCGCAAAAAAAAGAGTCCTGGCGTTGTCTTCTTCGCGACAAGCGCGAAGATTGATGACGTCGTTACCAAATTAAATCTCCACCAATCAGCATTTTGCATCGACTTTTTCGTTGCAGAAATTCAAATTCCTGAGACGTCGTTGCAAGCTCTTGTTTTCTCCCCATCCCCACCCTCCACCCTCCGAGCGCCCGCCGACAGCTTGCTCGCAGGCTAACACTGAGATGTCAGTTCGTTTTAATAAACGTGACGTAACCCCGAGACGTGGAAATAAGAAGAAGAACTGAGTCACACTATGGTCAAAATATTTCGTCACGTTCTTCTTCGCGAAGGCTAGAACAGGTGGTTGACCAGGGAATGAGGGATAGGAAAGGGGTTCATACTATCAGGGATTCATATTATCACAGGGAGAAGGGTGCGCAGAAGAGGGGGAATGGCAGCAAACACGTCAAAGGTACGATAAATCACCAATTTGGGCTCGTATCTTGAGTGAACGTAATATATTTTGCATCTTGAGGGCAGGGAGAACAAAGGCGGGGTCTAATGCCCCTGGCGCTTTTCTTGTTAATCGCTTGTCTCCAGGAAACTAACCTCATCTTAAAAATTTTTTTCATTTATCGACCCAGATTGATTTTCACTTCTTTCTTATTATTACGTTTAAGATATACTGCCGAATGAAGCTTAAGGCTTAGCATACAGTATCATTTCAAATAGTTTGAAAACCTTGTGGTAAAATGTGGTGGGCCACAAGATTTCAGTGAAATGAAGATGTGACCATCGCAGTTGTAAGTGTTTGCGATCTCAACAAAATGAAACGAGTTTAATAAAAATTGCAGACGTTCATGATAGGTGTTGTGAGTTTATGTTAATCTGTCCAGTTAACAGAAAACGAATACAATAGAGAAACCCTTTTAACGTGGTTTAATTTCAACTTGCAAGTGCCTGAGTCTGAGGACTAGTCTTGTTCAAGAATGAAACATTTTTAAAGGAATACATTGGAGCGGAATTCCAGCGTACGTCTTAAGAAAATTCCCTCGATAAAAGAATTGAGTTGGTATATATTTCATCATGCAGATTATAGCTGCCGTCTTAGCAAGTTCAACAATTCTTAATTGCCGCGAAGCCACCAGGCTTCGCAGGGAAAAAATAATTTGCTGCATGTGCTGGAGGACGTTGGCGTAGAAATCTTCTAACATTGATTTTTTCACGAAACTTTTGCTACAGCTAGGTAATGAGCTACTACTTTCATAAATTTGAAAAAGAAAAAAATTGGGGTCACCGACTTCGTTTCGGAGATAAGATATTTGAAAAGACCACCCTAATTTTGCAAAATCGGTCTTCTTTATTCGATATGGCCCCAATGTCCGTAAGTTAAAAAATATTGCAAATGAATCCCTAGAAAGCAACTTCCTTTATAAAATTTTTGTAAGTGGGTCTATCAAGCAAAGTTATTCAACCCTCTTTAAACGACAGCATTTGCAAACCCTGACAGCCGCACGTTGGTGGGATTTGATGTAGCGTGTGTAGAAAAAATGGGAAAATTTCTAACTTCCTCAATTGATTTTTTTGTGTTTTTTTTTTGCCAATCTGTCGAGAATTGGAAAAGAAAGTTATCTATCGAAAAAAAAGTAGGGCTCACTGATCATTTAAGCGAGTAAAATGCAGGCAAAGTTAACGCTGCTGTGAATTACTTTCAAGCATTTAATTTCGCAATTAATTTCGTCGTCCGTGCGAAACGCACGGGCGCTTTTGTAGACTATATTCCAATCGAAAGCACCCATATGTTAATTTTGTATTTCTACTAGTATAAGTAATTTGTTGTTCATATTTTTCAAGCACATGATTTTTAGAGCTAAGCAAGAAGTGTGAAACAATAAACCGTCTCTAGTTCGTATTTGGAAATTGCGAGACTTGTTTAATTTATCTTGAGACAAACGCAACGTCTACCATCCCAATTTGTGTTTAGATTTTTACTTTAGTGCGCGCGCTCGTGCATGACGTGGCGTGACATTGCGACATGAATTACGTGCGTAGTGAGGATGCGCAAAAGCAATTGTGAAATATGACTTCACATTAATTGGCATGCTTTGATATTTTATTTCTGTTCAAGCTGAGTTGAAAGTTTTACCAGATAAAAGCTGTTTTTTGTCCTACAACAAAGTCATTCAGAGTCTTCCGGTGGTTTTTTTAAAATTTTATTTTCCGAGTCGTCGTTTTTTGAGCAAAGCCGTGAATTCGTGTTCAATTATGTATTATTTTTGCGCACAACGGAACGGTCTGTAACATTATTTGGTTTTCGTGTATAAATCATGTAATTTCAATTAACCTAACTACAGTCCATGCCTACTCGAGTATCACTCAGGGAAAATATTAGCCTTCACGTGGCTGCGGAGATTGCAGTGTACACCCAGTCAGACTGAAGCCTTCATAATGCACGGTCGATGGTCGATGTGAGTAATTTTCAATGCTCACGATACTATAGTAAAGGATCATTTTCAGTGGATTAGGACGATACTGTCCCGATGCCGATTATCTTTCAATTGTCAGAATTGACACGACAACAAATATAACGATGTGTTTTCACTAGATTGAATCGATATTTTACCGCATGCAGGGAAGCTCAGCCATTAAATATCCTGAAACCACACATATTTAACGTGGTGAACAGGAAAAAAAATGGAAAACAAAAATATTGAGCGATTTGTAATGGCTCCAAGAGTCTACCAAACAAATTTAAATATTGGGGATGATTTACCCGGTAGAACGCACTTACCGTAACGAAAGTCTTGAGTTCCATCCTTGTGAAAGTAGACAAACACAAGAAACTGTAAAATCGCAAAAAGTGTACACACAACAAAAGACAGCACCTGAGTCCTTGAGGTCATAGTTGTTGTAAGAAATGCCGACTCTGGGGTAAGTTGCATAAAACCTAACACCGAGCGTAACTGCTAACGTCAGACGTTAAAATAGATACTTTGACCGGAGTGAACGTCTGACGTTAGAAGTTACACCAGACGTTAAGTTTTATGCAACTCGCCCCTGAAGCGCTTAGACGCATAAATACATGATCCATGGTGTCATGGCTACAATATTTTAATAGAGATTTAAAAGACAATGGCGTGGCCGCTGTGTCAGGAGAACTAACAATTAAGCCTCATTTTCTATGATAAATGATATTTGCTCGTCACATTTTCATATGACAAACGAAAGCTGGCTTGCCAGTTTGCATTCGTCAAATGTGAAATTTGCACGTGTAGATGGGTCATCAAAGAAAATTTGTCAAAGATTTGTGAAAAATTAGTTCCCAGATCCTTCATGCATGCGTTTTTTGGAGCTTTTATCTTGCCTAACCAAGTCATTTAACCGTTTCTGGCAATTTCTCTGCTTTAAGGAGCATTTTTACACTAGGAGCCTCAATTTTTCATGGTCCATGCGAACTCAAGCACGCATTTTCAGCTGCATGTCGCAATAAAACTACTGCTACCGAGCCCAACGTTATAATTTAACTTGCCTCTACTTGAAAAGCGAGCCTGTTACATTTGGATACCCTTTTTTCCGGCTTTCCCTTCTACCGCATTTGCTGTTCCGCTGTCCCAAAGTCATTGCCGGCACACAAATAAGGAAATTTATTTTTTTCTCAGCGCGTGAGCGGGCAAGATGAACCAAATCCTGCAATCTGATTGGTTCCGGGAGCGGGCGGAATTTTCCGATCTTGACCGCGGTCAACGGAACGGGCCGCGGGGAATTAGCTACATGTATCGAAATTTGGGAAAATAAAGGGGTTTCTTTTAGTTATATTGCTTCCTGTGATTTCTGAGTTTTAACAGAGTAAAAAAGCGTATTTTGCTGCTCTGGTGTCACAAACGGCTTCGTTTCATGGTTCATTTTACGCGCGCTTGCAAAACGTTGCTTTCCGAAAACAACAAGACACGTTTAACTTTTGAAAAACAACAAGAAAAAAATAAAAATATTATTTGCCGGCCTTGGTCGGTCCGTATTGAGAAAAACTTTGCCCTCGGTCTTGAGCACGGCCCTCGGCCTGCGGCCTCGGGCCGTACTCAAGACCTCTGGCACAGTTTTTCTCAATACGGACCTCCCGGCCGGCAAATAATATATATTTATTTTTTTCGAAGCATTTTTCCGGTCCGGAATCCGGAATCCTTGAATTTGATTGGCTGTTGACGCGCGTTCCGCCGGTCCAGTTTTTTCCTATCCGGACCGGTTTTGTTATGGTAACCGCGCGAATTAACCGCGCGAAAACCATTGAATGAAAGTTGAAAAACAACATACCTCGGTTGAACTCGAGAATTTTTTTATTTACGGCTCAAAGATGCGACTCTTTTGGCAAGTCACAATTTTTGTGTGTGTTGTAAATGGAAAGTTCAACAAGGAGGGGAATAAAAGACTTTGAAATACCTTCAAAAGGCAAGTACTCGTTTTAATTTTGTGTAGCTTAGCATGGCGGTTGGTGAGTTTATTGTTGAATTCACTTAACACAGCAGTTTTAGTTTTTAAATTGCGATCGCCACAATGCCTTTTGACTCCGATATTAACTTTAATGACTTCGTTTTTCAGTTTTTTCTCTTAAATTAACGAGGTTCGGTATATTTTCATTCAAGAAATTGTGCAGGCTTAAACTGGAATTTTGCTTTTTCATCTGTCGTAAATAAAGATAAGCTTAAAAGCCAGCGCACCGTTCGGTTTGGTTAAAACTGAGATCAAACCGAACGATTTCGCTAAATAATTAAATTGTTTATATCCAAAGAACCAGCACATACGTTTACAGGTACGAAGCAAAACATAAAAAGAAAGTAATTAGGTTAAACAGAAATGCTTTTCGAAGTATTATTCTCTTTCATTTTTTACGCAAGGGCAATTAAACCTGTCCTAACGATTGAGTTCTTTGTTTTTGTATTTAGTAAGCTTAAGCTTAATTATAAGTATTTAATTGGGTTGTTTATCCCTATGCCGGGCAGGATTTTCCATTTGCGTGTCTGTGCGTGTTGATACGATAGTTTCTAGTCGAGAATATTACACTTTTAAAGTTTTAAAAAAGTTTGAAGTGTTTATGAGTACATTCGCTCCACGGTTTCCTGCCATTTGACTCAGTGAAACTTACGCGCGTTCTGACAACCTTTCAAGATTGATCTGCAAACTCGCAAATGTTGGGAAAAAAATTAATATGTTATTTACCTGCCTAGGTCGGGCCGTATAGGGAAAAACTGTGCCCTTGGTCTTGAGTACGGCCCTCGGCCTGCGGCCTCGGGCCGTACTCAAGACCGCGGGCACAGTTTTTCCCTATACGGACCTCCCGGCCGGTAAATAACATATATTGTCAAAGAAAAATTGTTCACCCACGTACACGGTCAAATCATTTGTCATAGAAAATTTGCTCGTGTGGATGAGGCTTTAAGGAGTTTATAATCTCTTCACGACCACTAGCCGGGCAATTAAACGCTGAGACTTTAGTTTCAGACTAAGTTTGTTCGAGGCGGTAGTTTTAACACGTCAAAACATTTGAAATAAGGAAGAACTAACCATAACGAAAGTCTTGAGTTCAATACTTGTCAAAATGGAAAAGAATAAGCTGAAAATGTGAAACAACCAAAATCTAAACTAAAAAGGAGGGCGTTCATGAAAAGCAGGTTATAGGTAGTATTGTAATGTTTAGATTAGTATTTTTAATGGTAAGATTACCTGATGAAATTTAACTGTGTGTAAATAAATGTAATAAATAAATAAATTAATTAATTAATATCATGGGTGACAAATTACTCCTTAATTTTGGCACGAAATTTCAGCGTTAATTTATAATTTCACATGTGAAATTACAAAATTGCCATGGCAACGGGTCTATAGCTCAGCGCCAAGATGGCGTTGAGGTTGGATGAAGATGTTTTGTGCAGAACTACAGCCATTCTGGAAATATTCATTGAGGACACAATTGGTAATCTGTAAATTTTGACTTTTAATTGACTGAACTTCTCAGAAATCACCTGCGAGTTAAAAAGAAGAGATTATTTTTGATAGTGTGAAAGCGAAAATTTTTGAACGGCGAGCCAGTAGCAGCGATCAAGTGATTGACCGCGAACTCAGAGAAATAATTCAGTGGATTTGGGCACTTCTTCGAATGGAATAAAGGTCAGTTTTTAAATACAAATTTGCTTCCGAAGTTTACTTTCGTTAAAACAAGTTTGCTGTGCGTATTTTGAATGTATTTGTGAAGCCTTCTAAGCCTTGCTCGATGCAGCAACGTAGTGCACGATTCAGTGAATTTGCCGGATAAAACGCGGATAACCTTTGCCAAGCGATTTACTTTGGTACTTTTCAAGTAAAAATTCAGAGTCTGGTGTATTTTGCTGTCGGTTACAAAAAACACGAAATCGTCAAAGCGTGGTAAAAACTTGTCACAAGATTTTTTCATTATTTCACTCAGAAAAATGTGAAGTTTAGCCGTTAAACCGTTTCAGTGCTCAAGGAGTTCTCGATGCGATAAACAAGTCAAAACCCCACGATTGTGAGTGTAATTTGTCACCCATGATATTTATAGGTAATCAAATGGTATACTCGTGAAATTAGGAAATAATTTCACTTGCGTTTTGTCAAATTTTTAATAATTTCCCTCGCCTAAAGGCTCGGGAAATTATTAGAATTTTGACAAAACGCGCGTGAAATTATTTCCTAATTTCACTCGTCACCATTTGATTACACATACAAATAAACACAGCAAAGAATTCAAGGACATGGTGAGTTGGAACATAGTGGGAAATCTTACCCGTATTTTTGTCCTTAACCCCCGTGGGCGCAGGCGAGAGGCAAATCTCAATAAACTTTTCACATATAACTTTTCTAATTTGCATTATGATAAATTGAAAGTGAATGTAAGGAAGTTTGGACTGGGAACTGCAAACTAACCCTAAATTTTGTCGAATCCATGGTCGATTGTATTGATTGTAATTAATGGTTAAAACATTTTTTTCACGACATCTTGTTGATGGATTATCTTGCATTTTAATGTGTATTTTGCAACTTTCTTTTACACCAGTTTGTTGCTGTATTTGTTTTTCTTTTATATCTATGCAAAAAAACTTTCCTCGGTCACTTGGCTACACTGGCTCATTTAATTAAAGACCCGATAACTTAGTGAAACTTTTGGCCCATACTCTTTTGCAGCTTCGTTTTTTGGAAAGAAATATCTTCTTGTCTAAGATTACTGTCAGAGCAACTAAGTCTCGTTCCTTACTCAAATCATACCGGTTGATACTAGTTCTCCAACGCCTACATAAATCCATAAGGTAGATGATTAATTTACAATAGGGAAACGACATTTTCGACAGAATGTGACGATCAATGTTGTCAAGGAAATTTGTCAAGTTCCACGCTAATATCATGTTGCAAGAAAATAGTCAGCGCTGTGTTGTTCAATTGGTAGCATTCACCTAACCGAAAAAAACAAATGCATGAAAGTGATAAGAAATAGTACACCTAATTTTTCCGAATCCAGGAAAAAAGAGATAAAGAGATAGAGAGAGACCTGGTGCCAATGTGGTGAATTCCCTCCCCGCGATACGGGAACATTTTGCAATCAAGATCATAAAATTTCGAAAAATAAATTCGCACTACGACAATTTTTTTTAAAAAAACTTGTTTTACTCTTATTTGTGGGCATTTTTAGGAACACTGAGCTTGCTTTATTGAGCATATAAAATGCGCACTACGCCATTGTCAGATGAAAAGTAATAGAAAAATATGAACAGAATAGGAGGAGCTTCAACATGCCGACGAACAGCATAATGGCCAATCAGAAGGGCATGGTTATCAAAAGTCAGCTGTACAAGTATCGTAGTGCAGCAAATTAAGAGACAGTACTGATGTGTACTGTCTGGCTCAAGACAGGAGTACGGCTCCCTTTCAAACTGTCTTAAAGTCTCGTCTGTCTTGACCGAACGGTTTCCTTGTGACAAAAAAAGATAGCTCATGTCTTTGCAAAGATTCTTTCGCAAATTGTGGTATGACAGCTTCCTTGAAGTTTTAATTTTTCGTCAAGTTACTTGTCAAGAGATGTGGGTCACACGTGCCTTTGCCAACTTTGTCCCTTAACCAAATTAAAATCTGACAAAATGCATGTACAACATTGTCCTTAGTGCAGTCCGGTACTATTTTGATGTGCAAAGAGGCTGGCGGCTAAAATAAATACTGATTAAAAACTCAAATAAAGGTCCAATTTGAAACTTCCGGGAAGCATTTATTGAAATTAAGCAAGTCAATTCCTTAAAGGAAAGTCAATCTTAGGAACTTGTACTAGCCGTGGTCACACTATCGACATTTTAGGGAAACTTCACTTGTTGACAGCTTGCTTAGGGAGACTTTTTTAAGTGTGACCAATTTTTCCCTGGGGGAAATTTTATCGTCTGGAGCTTGGATATGTATCAATAAAGTTCCCCTTGACAGCTACCTCAAAGCGATAGCTAGAAAAAATTCAAATCCCGAGGTAGCTAACCAGGAGACGCTCGTCGGCGAATGTCTTGATGAAAGAACCGGACATATATCACGTCGTGAGAGTAATTTTTTAAAAAAGCGGCGCGTGTCGTCTTAGGCAATTTCGCCGCCTGTAAGCGCGAAGATGATGTCACAGTTCAGAGCAAGATTGCGAAGTATCTTTTTAATTCGAGGTTTGAAATGTTTCTTCAGTTTAAGGCGCCGTTTAGAGTCGGTTTTTAAACTAAGCAATTGTTTCTGTTACCGAAACAGCTTGTATCCTCAAAATGAACCGGACCCTCAGGGGTCGATTTCAGTACTGTGACCATTCCAGATTTTCTTACTTAGGTAAAATGAAACCAGTCATGAATTTACCTCGCAAAAGTTTTGATGAATTTGCTGCCTCCCTCCCCCCCCCCCCGGGGGGAGATACTTCCTTATATAAACTGGATAGGTATGTGCGGCCTCAAAGGCTATGGTTTTCGAGCTATTTTAGTCTAAAATAGGGTATAGATTTTGACCATTTTGGTCTAAAATACGGTAAGGTTTGTGCAATATGGTCTGGAATTGGGTATGGTTTTTAGAAGAAGCTACGTTTCTGTTATTATCTTCTATTGAGAAGTGTGTTTTCAGTACTAAAAATCGGAAATCTGAAGCACTCCTCAAATGTCCACAGAAGCCGTAGCAGTTCCCGGGCAGGTCTGAAGTAGGGTATCGAATTTTGGGTCAGGTGTGATATAGGGTAGGGAAAATCACATTTTTTGGTCTGAAATAGGGTAAGATTTTAAGGAGTGGGCCGTACACCCCTACCCAAAATTTTGGGGAGTACCTCCTAGATTAACCCTACGGTAGGTAAACCCAGGTAAAAGTCTGTAGTGTGACCACGGCTACTGTTCAATTTGTAGGGTCGGACTTTAAAACCTTATAATTTGATTTGGCAATTCTTTTTCTATAAACAATTCAGCAACAACTCATTTTAGCGATCAGAGCTGCAACTTGTAACAAAACGAATATGAAACGTTAATGTTCCACGGTTCGATAATTGCAACAATCGCTCTTTTTTTATATTCTTTGTTTGTAGGGTGGTAAATGTACATGTTTGAAATCAAACGTTGTAGATCTAGAGTTTCTAATGATTGCAGCGTTCATGATAGTTTGTACTCAATTGTAAGTTGGTTAAGGTTTCAAGTTTTCAGGATTGAGGTATAAATCAGATCATAGCACAAATAGAAAGAAAAATATTCTTGAATAACAACAATAAATAAACGGAACGTTCTTCAGAGCTTTCGGGATTTATCCACTACCCTTTTTCAATGATAGAATTAGTCCCGAAAGCTCTGACTGAAGAAATTCGCCTTTTTTGTTTGTTTTGCTGGTTAAGGTTTCCAGCTTTAAGGAGAGGGAAAGTCGCAATGACAAGTGGCGCAGTGACTAAAATCACGTTTTTACACATAAGACACGAAGTGACTGAAGGACATATAAATTCAGCCGTAGGCTGTGAGAAATCCTTTTCCTTTCCTACATTTTTAGCGCGAGAAGATGGAAGTGTGATCCGCGAGAGGCACAGCCTAGAGCCGAGTAGCGTAGGCGTTGGAAAAGGACTTACCGGTAACTTTAATTTACACATTTTTCTCTCGGAAAGTGTAAGCAGACGTCATCTTGCCATTCGTGACTGGACTCCTTTAATGAACGGGAATTTTTTGTTGATGCATGCGGCTGCGACTTGTCGTACCCTGCAGACAGACAATGCGAATTTCTTTCATGCGGTGGATTCGCCGTCAGCGTTGGTATTAGCCTGTAATTGAGGAGTATTTTGGGGGTGAGCGAACGCTATAGCCGCCATCTTGGATTCTAAAAGAAGAGGAAGATTGGGGATAGTAGAAAGAACAACTAAGATTTGCAAATCCAACATGGCGGCTACGATCAACCGAGATTTTGGCACTCGTGCTTCCCTGGAAAACGCCTGCATTGCAGGCTACGTTGTTACAGGACCCAACTTTATGGCCGGCTTTTAAATTATGAATATAATTATTTTACAAAGCATTTTAAAGCACCCCGACTGTTTGGGCTCTTTCGTTGTCACAAGCTTACCTTTGAGTTCTTAAGTTTTCTCCTTTCTCATTCTAGCCATTTACTGGTGTGAAGGCAGGGCGTACTAGCCTGCCACAGTATCAGTTTTGGGCAAATAACTTCCCGAAAAACAAAGGTTTCTTAACATTTTGTTGTGCGAAAAAAATGAATAAATTGACTGATTATTTTGTCCGCTAAGTGAATGACTTTGCTCGAAAGGCTGTTCAATCTAGATTCGGTGCGAAAAAATCTCCTGGATAAACGCAAAATTGTAAACAACTGATTACACGTTTGTTCCATTTGCTCCATGTGCGTGATTTTCTATTTTCTTCTCTGCTTATAAAATCCGGAAAGTTCCCCTCTTCTGTCGTTTTGTGCTGCAAAAAGCCTATTTTGTGCCCTACTGCTAGAATTCCCATCTTTCCTCGAAATTCTGACCAAGGAACCGAACAAGCCTGGAAGAAACAGATTGCATCTCAGGCTGAGAGCGTAATTCACTGAGCTCAGAATAAGACGAAGGCATTGATAGCTAATCGAAGTTAAGTAGGTAGGGTAGGTAGGTAAAACTTTGTTTATACAGCTTGCTCCGTCAACTCTGAACCAGGTTTGTAAAGTTAATACGATTTTGTAAACATGTATTTCATTTACTTTATTAATATAGCGATATTTCAATAATGATTTTATAATGTAATAATCCTACTTTATAGGGCTTTTAAATAATACTTTATTTATAAAGCACTATTCCTATTGTAACGAAACAGCTATTATAGAACTATTGTGCGCGAGATGCAAGGAACCGTTATTTTAGTGTGTGTTGTGTTGTGCACGAGCTCAAAGATTACAAATAGATTACAAATAGTTAACGTAGATATGTAGGACGGTTATATCGCGAATAGCCAACGTAGTATACACGCAAGACTAGGTATAAGAGGGGCTTACACGTTGTAACAGGGTTTTTTGGTGCGCTGATCTTGCGCTATAGACGAGCCGCTGAGTGTAGTAATAAACGGTTATTTGAGAGCTGGATTTGTTGTGGTCGTCGACCGACGCAGCGCTCGTTACACTATGATAATCCATAAAAACTTAACAGATTAAATCCTCGGTACCTTAGATCTAAATGTCGGTGGTTCGAGGCCCAGTCCCCGCCATCGTGTTGTTTCCTTAGACAAGAAACTTTACTCCACATTGTCTCTCTCCGCCCAGGAGTATAAACGGGTACCGGCAACATACCACTGGGGGTAACCCTACAATGGACTGATATCCCATCCAGAGGGAGCAGCAATACTCTCATTTGCTTGGCTCGTGTGCGACTTAACCCTAACTTTTAATGCGATTAAATAATTGGTTTTTAGACTACGGGGGAAACCCAAGGAAAGACGCGAAGTTGCAGTCTACCTGTTGTTTGTGGTATAATATTAAATTATAGTTACATAACTATGCTGATGATGACTAGGAGTACGCTATAGTTGTTCAATACGGGGAAGATGTTTCTTTGTTATTCAAGGTAGAGTTTAGGGAATCGAGATAATTAGAGGCCAAAGTCTTTCAAAGTAGTGCCCTTCCTCGGGGTTTCGATGGTTATCCACGAATGAAATAGCTTTTCGATAAAATTCAATTGGATGCCTTTTAATCATGTCCCGAGTTGCTGCAAAACATCCCCTCGGGCATGAAGGGAAGTCGCTCGGGTGTGGAAAGCCAAACAGCTCCTCAAAAAATTCACCCAAAGTCAAATTAGCACGACGAATTTCACCACTGTTTAACATGTCGAGCCACCTCCCATAGTGGGGAATTCGACCCCAGTCACTGAGTCGTTGCATAACTTTACACGTAACATTCTTCTTTATATTATAAACGTACTCCATGGGATTTCTAAAGCATAAATAGCCATCCAGTTCTATACCGTCTCCTTGAAGAAAAACAGTGATTTCAGGCAACTTGTGATAGTTGTTTATGATGTGATACAGGTAAGAGTGACTCTCTCGCCCAACATTAGGCAACTTCTCCCAGGCGTTCAATGGCAATAATGCGGGAGGTTGTTGATCCGTCCCCTTATGATAAACACGAGTGTGATTGGCTATTGGAGACAGCCAATCAAGATTTTCGTTATAATGAGCAATCACGAATTCATAGTCCTTCAATCGTTCATTGAAAAACCGGCCAGTGTTTCTCCTGGAATTAACAAGATTTGGGTTAGGGTAGGTGTCCTCTGTGATACCTCGTAACAGCTTGTCGATGACTTCAACACCCTGCATGAACGAGTGGTCTTGATTTGCAACCTCATACCGCCAGCCTCCAAACCGACCACGCGAGTAGATACCTTTGGATTCCAACCAAGGTTGGACCTTTTCTAGAATCGTTTCTCTGTTGATAGAAGGAACTGGATAGCCATGGTCTAGACGACGGTAGTATTTTGAAAGGACCATTTCTGATGTGATGAATCCGTAAGTAATTAAAGCTTGAATGGTGGTGTCAATTAAAAGGTCCTTTGTCCAACGCTCCGGATTGGAGTTACTTTTAGGTTCCGCTGCCTCACACATCAGGGACCACTGATTACCAGGCATTGGAACATGATCGTCTGAGTAACTGGAGAAAACCGTTATTCGATAGAAAGGAGAATCAGAATCAGGAAAGTACATCCAGGACTTGTTTGAGAGCATTTCAGGAGGTTGACCTTTCAGTCCAATACCTATGACGTGAGTGTGTGAATAGACCAGCTGGGAAGTCAGTTTTTTCATTTCTTCTAAAGACCTATCCCTTCCCCTTATCATGTTGACAAATACGTCGAGTGGAACTGTTGAGATTAGATTGTCAAACTTGAACTCCTGCAGTGCTTTGAAACTCCTCTCTACTAGTATAGAGTTTGTGTCCACATTTATGCTTTTGACTTTATGATGAAACTTAAACCACTTGCGAGGAACAAGATCAGCAACTGCTTGCCATATTCCACCAGTTCCTTTGTACCGTGGGAATCGAAAAACATTGTTTGGTCCCCAGGCGGAATCTTTAGCAGAAGCGCCTTTGTCATACTCTGCAATTTTACGCTTGATCTTAATAATGTCTGGTACAGCAACTCGCTCGCCTACCCAGACAGAGTTCATTTCAGTAGGATCTACTGTCCAGACTTTTCTATTATACTTCCTCATGAAAACCTCGCAAAGACCGGCACCAAAGTTACGAAGAAGCCACTGGTCAAAGTTGGCAGGCTTCTCTTTTATCGGATTAGCGGCAATTTCTTCTAGACCTGATAAGCTCTTCTGTTGGTCCACTTTGTCCATCACTTCGATGTTATTCTGCACCGGGTATGGAATAAATCTTCGTTTGCCATCAGATCCCTTCATGAAGGCATACGCGGCCCTCTTTCTCACATTCCAGTCTTTTATCGCCCTGTCCAGCACCCGATCAAAATATTCGTAATGTGAGAAGACCACATGACCTCCCATGTCCCAAAGGAATCCTTGGTCATCTCTTTCGGACGCAGCGAGTCCTCCGGGTTTTCCACTTTGTTCAAAGATAGTAACTGATATGTTCGTAAACTCTTTGCTGAGTTCATAGAGTCGATAAGCGGCGCCCAGAGCTGTTGGACCAGCGCCGATGATGATGACGTTATGTTTGTTGTCATTGTAAGTTCCTGAATCAGCAACATCTGTAAGAGAAGTTTAGTAGTGGATCAAACCTTCACCTCCAAAGGGTCTTCACAACTACCGTATTCCCCCTTCTAAATTTCTGAAGTCCCTGGAAGGGAGACTTTTAGAATAAATTGAAAAAGCTGATCAAAGTAAACGCAAAATTAATGTTTTATTTTTGTTTGATTTTGTCCTGCTTGTTTACTGAAACTGTAAATAAGTGTCTTTTCTTACGGATGACCTGAAGGGAAATGGATTAAACTTAAAAAAAATAGGAAATTAAATAAATAAAAACCTTGAGTTTCTCCCACCTGTCTCGGAAAAATTGCCAAAACTTTTTATTTATTTATTTATTTATTATTTAGTTATTATTGTTTCTTCTCCCTTGATAGGGTTCTTTCTCTTGGTGTTTTAGGACCAATTTGAGTACATGTGAAAAATGGTACTTAATGTAACTTTTGGTATAGATTTGACCTCAAAACGTGAAAATCTCCATTGCGGAGCCGCTATAGGTTTTGCAAGGGCTTATTAGAAGTGAAGCTTTTCTCCTGATTTATATCCGTTGTTTAAGGACGGTGCCTCCAAATAGAGACGGATTTTCGCAAAGGTTATGACTATGGGGAAAAAGTAAATCTTAACAAGGGTCATTAAAATCCAAAAAGAAAAATGTGGGTAATCACGCATTACATTCTTGGTATTTTAACGCTTTTTTAGAGTTATTGTTGCTTAATTATCTCGGAAAAATGCGTGGTTACCCCCAATTTTCTTTTTGGATTCTGGTAGCCCTTGCTAAGATCTGCTTTTTCTATATAGGCAGAAACCGGGCAAAAATATTGTTGTATTGGGGGAAAAATTCCTTAAGAAAACCGAATATCCCGATATGCGCAGAACGTATGCGCAGTAACAAAAGAAGGCGCCGTCCTTAATGGTGGGGTTGGTTGGGTAAAGCGCTTATTGTAGCGAAGCTTCTCCGCTGATTTATAGCGGAAATCCTTTGCGGTCCGAAGGCCCGCGGAACGGAATACCGTAGTCATAGAAAAAATATATATCCAAGCGAGTGAATTTTCATGGTCACGACGTCACGTGATCGTACGACGTAACGTGTACAATAATTCATGTAAAATGTTCGAAGTGTCTGAATACTCGCGTGTTTACATGTTGGTGACAAATGGCGGACTACCCTCGAACTAACGCCTTAGTCTAAACCGTTTTCTTGGAGACGTAAGTAAAAAGGATGTACTCTCATGGATATTTTACCGCAATTACGATGTTTTCTTGGAAATGACTGCTGCCCACACGTTATTACAGAGTGTGTGCCTCCCGCTCCCCGAGTTTCCGGTTTCGGTGACTGTGATTGACGCGTAATTGACAGTCGCTATGAACATGTGCAAGTGTAGAGTGAAAAACATGTGACTGAGAGCAAGTGTAAAAAAGCTCTCTCGAGTTTAGTGCTGTGTTTTATTGTGTTTTGTGAGAGGTTATCGAACCAGCGCGTTGTGTTTAAAGGCGCCCAGCGACATTTGGTCTTATGGGCCGGATACAAAGTGTAATTCAACGACAAACAAGAGAAAATCGAGCTGTCAAGCGGTGAGAGTACGAGTGCTGATCGAGAAAATATCCAGCTAGTTAACAACAACAGCAACAACGAACTGCGTGAATGATCAGTCTGCGAAATGAGTGTTAAAGGACAAGGAGACAAAACACCAAAATTATTTTCCTCGGATGACTCCACTGTGTCTAGTAAGAGTTCAATTGTGAAGAAGAAACTACAAGCGGAGAAGCTTGCGCTCGAGCTAAAAATAGCCGAGCAACAATGCGAAGATGAAATACGGCTGATACGTGTCGAAGCTCTGCAGCGTAAGAAGCTGTTGGAAATTAATAAGAGAGCCGAAGAATCGAAGTTAGAATACGAGTACGAGGATACCATGGCCCAAGAAGATTGCTTATCAAATAATTCGCTGAGAGATGAGAAAGAGTTGAGTGAGTTACCGATCGATGGTGTAAAGGATCGCGTTGCACGCCTAGACCCGAGTTTTGCTTCCGATACGAAGAAGTCTGTTGCTGATGATCAACTTGTGGGCAACGTAGCCGATGTAGACTATGGGGCAAAGGTTGAAAAAACTGTGCCTACTTAAACATTGATTTGCGAACCGCATCGTTCAGGATTACCGGTTGTAGGAAATAATTGTGCCACAGGAACCCCAACCGCGTCAAGTTCCAAGTTAGATCAGTTGTTTGAGAAAATTCTTCCCGCCTTCGTCAAAATTGTTATGCCAAGTGTGCCGAAATTCAATGGCAATCCATTGGAGTATTCAAAATTCAAAGCAGCGTTTAAAGTGGAAGTGGATAAAATGGAGGTCTACGATGACACAGGGAAACTGAAATTCCTATGAGATGCTGTAGAGGGTAGTGCGAAGTCTTGTCTGTCCAAATTCATGCCAGGTTCCGATAAATATGAGGAGACATGGGCTGCACTTGACGAACGTTTTGGTCGTGTGGACAAAGTTGTGTCAGCGACTAAAAGGCGCATGGAGAAATTTTCCGTCATAGCAAAAGAAAATAGTGAACAGATCAGACAGTATCAAGAAGCAGTTTTGGAACTGTCAGGCGTATATAAGGAACATAACTTTGTTCATCAGCTTAGCTCGCAAATCCCAGAAAAAGTTGTTGCCAAACTTCCGATGCGCCTATGCGGGAGATGGGCCGAGTTCATTAAAGGAAAGCCCAAGTTGTCAACTTGGAAGTCGTTTGGAAACTGGTTAGAAAAAGAGGCAAAAATCAGTGAGTCTAAGCAGCGGTGGATGCCCGATAAGAAAGAATGGAAGAGATCAGACTCTTCTAAAGGTGACGGACGTAAAATCACTGGTCACCCTGGGCCTGGGCTGTTTGTAGGAGCGACAGGAGAACATCCTTCACGCACTGGAGATGTGGCAAAGAAGTGTCCAATTCACAAGTCTGAACACACGTTACAAGAGTGCCAAAAGTTTGAGGGAATGTCTACCAGCGAGAAAGAGAACGTAGTGGGTGAACACAATCTCTGCTTATCTTGTCTGTTACCAGGTCATCGCCTGAGCCAGTGTCGTAGTAGAAACAGATGTACAATTGAAAACTGTGGGATGCACCATCATACTCTCCTCCATGAAGTTGACTTGAAGTTTATTAAACGAACCAACGAGAGAGAGTTGCAGAGACCGAGGGGGGTCAGGCGCCTCCCCCTCATCAGGAGGGCGCAAATGCAGCTCAAAATCAGGCTGTACGTGAGCAGTATCACCACTCAGCGCACTCAAGTCGTGAAAGTGGTGGTCGTGCGTTAGCTGAAGTGCTACCTGTAATCATCTTTGGAGAAACAGGGACACAGCAAGTAGTGGCGTTGCGTGACTCAGGCTGCAACATAACGCTTATCGATGAAAGTTTAGCACTGACACTAGGGCTTAAAGGCAGAGAGATAGACCTTCTTAATGCACAGAAGGAGTTTACTTCCCAGTACATCAAGAGATGCTATGTCGCACGAGTTGGAAAAGAGGATGTCAAGTACCTATTACGAGATGTGAAGACGATTCCTAACCTAAATGGCCCTGATCAGAAGTTGAAGTGGTCATCAATGAAGAATGAGTATTGCCACCTGAAAGACTTAGACTTGCAGGACACAAACACAGGTCCAGTACAACTGATTATTGGAATTAACAACTCAGACTTGATACTACCAAAGCGGATTGTGAAACCCTCAGGTCAATCGGTCAACCATACAATGCATTTAAAGTGTACGAGAGAAGTGCATGTGAAGATGAGGAGTTGACGAGACTAGTAATGGCTCAGTCAGAGATAGCCACCTTGGGAGTACTGAAGCTAGCGAATCCGACACGTTCAACTGAGGACAAGCGAGCGTTGTCACTGTTAAGATTGAGGGAGAAGATGCGTATGTCTCAGGGCTGCTCTGGAGGGACGAGAAGCCAGCACTACCCAACAAATACGACCTGGCCAAGAGAAGGCTTAAGTCATTGGCGAAGAGGTTTGAAAATAATCCTGACATGAGAGACAGCTACACCAAGTCGATCCAGGATGACGTTGAGAAAGGCTACGTAAAGAGACTTAGTAAAGAGGAAGCGTAGAACGGTAGTAAAGTGACCTGGTACCTCCCTCACAGATTTTTTATCAATCCCAAGAAACCCGATTGTCTCAGAGGAGTGTACGATGCATCTGCGAAATTCATGGGTCAAAGTCTGAACGATAAGATCTACACGGGACCAGACCTTCTATCCTCTCTGTTTGGAGTTTTCCTTAGATTCTGCGAAGGCAGAATTGCAACGGTGGCAGACAGGAAGGAAATATACCGCATGTTACGCCTACCCGAGAGTGATAAGCCAGCTATGAGATTCTTATGGAGTGAATCACCAGATAAGGAACCAAGTGTGTATCAGTTCGAGAGAACAGTGTTGGGAGGAGTGTCTGCGTAGTCAAGAGCAAATTACACAATGAGACGTAATGCGGATGAGAATGGGTAAGATCTACCCTTAGGCGTCAAAGCAGTGTACAAGCACTTTCACATGGATGAAGGCCTACCGTCTACCGATTCTCGAGAAGAAGCCATCGAAATGCGGAAACAGATGACGGAGTTACTGCGTCGTGGAGGTTTCCACCTACACAAATGGCTGACAAATGATCCAGAAGTCTTAGCGACCATCCCTGAGCAAGACAGATCCCCGCGATTCCTCGAGCTGAGTGAGAATAAGTTACCAACTGTTAGAGCCTTGGGCATCACATGGGATGCTCATGAAGATACGCTCAAGTTTACTGGGCTCAAAGGTGATCCAGACACAACAAAGAGAAAAGTCTTAAGCCAAGCGTTCTCAGTTTGGAATCTGCGAGGACTCCTCCTCCCATTCTCAATCAGAAGTAAGATCATCCTACAGAATCTTTACCGTATGAAGTACGGGTGGGACGACGAACTGAAAGAAGCTGATCTCCGAGAGTTGTGCAAATGGTGCAAGGAAGCTGAAGAACTCGATGAAGTGAAGATTCCGAGAGCGCTCCTGAATCGCGACAAAGTTATCAGAGAAACCACGCAGCACGTGTTCTTTGATGCTAGTCAAAACGCCTATGGCGCATGTGCCTACCTGAGGCGAGAGTTTGAAGACGAAAAGGTGGAGTGCAGGCTTGTTGCAGGGAAAGGGAGAGTCACGCCTTTGAAAGCACAGTCTATTTGCAGGCTTGAACTCATGGGAGCTCTCATAGCAGCACGTTTAGCTGAAACATTGGTAGCAGAGATGATGACGAAAATAGAGAAGGTAGTCTCCTGGTGTGACTACAAGGCATTTGTTGGCAATCGAGTTTCTGAGATTCACACAATCAAGAGCGACCTGGAGGCCACACTAGGGGCGGGCATGGTGAGCTGGAGATACGTACCGTCGGAGTACGATCCGGCTGATGACATCACTCGAGGACTACGCCCTGCAGAGCTTAACATGGGCCACCGCTAGAACGACGGACCCGAGTCTCCGTATGAATGTGCAGAACTGTGGCCAGAAAACAAAGTTAACGTGCCACTAGAGAGAGATGATGAGAGTGAGAAGCAGATGGAGAGATGGGCCGGAGCGTCCCAAGAAATTGATGTCATTCTCGGATGGAAGAAGTATTCGTCTCTAGGCAAACTTAGAAGAGTTACAGCGTATGTGATGCGATTCACACACAATACAAGAGTGAGGGAGCAGGAGCGTCTGACGGTTCCGCTTACGCCGACGGAGCTCAGAGCTGCTCAGAATTATCCAGTGAAGAGAGCACAGGCTGAGTCGTTCGGCGAGGAGATAGAGTGTCTTAAGAGAGGTCAGGAGATCCATAAGCAGAGCAGAATCAAGTCTCTTGACCCGAGGATGGAAGATGGATTTCTAGTCGTTGGTGGAAGGCTGGGAAAAGGGCAATCTCTACCATACACGTACAAGATGCGGCATCCGAATATAATCGACTCGCGTCATGAGCTCGCACAGTTCGTAACTGAGGAGGCAAGAGTATTGGATCATCAATAGTCGTCAGGCCGTGCGAAATATGAAGTTCAAGTGTAGCTACTGTCATCGCCAGACAGTAGAGGCTCAAGAGGAACACATGGGAAATCTACCAGAGTGCAGACTTGAACCAGGAATAGTGTTCAGGAGCACTGGTGTTGATTTTTCGGACCTATACTCGTTAAAGAAAAACGCAGCGAAGGTAAAGTGTATGGTTGTTTGTTTGTTTGCATGAGTACTAGAGCAAACATCTCGATTTGGTTGACGATCTTTCAACAGATCATTTCATTATGGCACTGAGGAGATTCATTGCGCGGCGTGGTCGGCCGCAGAACATATACAGTGACAACGGGACGAACTTTGTAGGGGCGAATAACGAGTTCCAGCAGTGCAGTAGACAGCTGAATGAAGAGAGGATACAAGACTTTTGCACGCCCAAGGAGATCAAATGGAACTTCAATCCGCCGATTGCTCCCCACTTTGGAGGCGCCTGGGAGAGACTAGTCCAGTGTACGAAGAGAACGCTGAAAGCAATATTGGCAAACAGGGTCGCTTCCAAAGAAGTGCTGAGAACTGCTTTAGTTGAGGCGGAGGGGATATTAAACAGTCGCCCTATTACCCACGTGTCGAGCGATGCAGGTGACATTGAGGCGCTCACGCCAAATCATTTCTTGTTACTGCAGGCAAATCCTAGTTATGAAGACGCTGACGTTAGTCACCGAGAGGTCAACTCAAAGAACTTGTGATTGGCGACAGTCCCAAGCGTTGGCTAACTTCTTTTGGAGGCGTTTTACCTAGGAGTACCTCCCTAGCTTGAGAACCTCACTAGATAGAGAGAAAGAAATGGAAAGAGAAGAAGCTTAACTTGAAAGAGGGAAATGTGGTGCTAGTTACTGAACCGAACCAGTCGCGAGGCGTGTGGCCACTGGGAAGGATCGTGTTCACTCATCCCGGACAAGATGGAAAAGTTACAGCTGTCACGGTTCGGGTCACGGGAGTACAAGAGACCAATCACGAAACTGTGTTTGTTAGAGGAAGCGGAAGGCCAGAACGTTTAATCGTCTCAACGTTGTGCTTCGACTAGGGGCGGGGATGTGCCTCCCTCTTCCCGAGTTTCCGGTTCCGGTGACTGTGATTGACGCGTGATTGACAGTCGCTAAGAACGTGCGAGTCTAGAGTGAAAAACATGTGACTGAGAGCAAGTGTAAAAAAGCTCTCTCGAGTTTAGTGCTGTGTTTTATTGTGTTTTGTGAGAGTTTATCGAACCAGCGCTTTGTGTTTAAAGTCGCCCAGCGACAGAATGGATACTCACTAACCTCAACGAGCTCGATTTTCATGACGGTAGCTTGATATACTGGGAATGAAAACGTTCTTTATAATAGCTGTACATGAAAAGAAAAAAGACCTAAAGAATTGCTTTAAACTCGACGGCGCCTATAGCTTGAAGTTAACAAACCCTTTCTGAGGACATACTTGTTATTTCAGAGGAGATCTCAGTCTTCTTGTGTTTTCAGTTTGTTTTTTAATTAGCTGACTTTATTTTTCAACTTGGTAGTTTAGCCGAAAATTAGTGTTACCAAGAATTCTACTCAGGGACCTCAAGTGTCACGCGTAAGGCGTGATTGTCCGCCTGCGGATCGAAAACTGCGATCTCACGCCTATACTCACGCCTGCGTTCCCATTCTCACGCCTGGTGGAAAAGTTTGAGCCATTACAGCCTTAACCGACTCATTTTGAAAAAAAAAAAGTATTTAAATAATTTCGAAGCAATGCGAGAAAATAATGATCGTACTTTGGCGAAATGTCGGATTTTAGTAGGGAAAGTCACTGGAGATCTGGTCATACTCGTCGAGACGAGCTCCGTACAATCTCAAATGGTCAAAGCATCGATTTACTAGCAATAAATCGGGACTTCTTCGGAACGTCTTTGGAAATCTTCGGGTGTCTTCGGAAATCGTCGGACATCTTCGGATATTATCGGTCCCCTACGAAAAATCTTGATACTCTCGGGATAAAAATGTCACGCCTATGAATCACAAAAAGTTGGCAGGTGAGTATTCACACCTTGGTGGCATTCTTTACAAAGCTGAAGAAGAGCATTTCTGATCCTAGAAATTTTCTATTCAACCGCTGTTTCAACCGCAAAGTACGGAGTTTCTTTACGCGAGGTCTCTAGAAGTTATGTAGCCTGCGTTGCAGACGTAATATAACGCTGGTACGTAATTTACAAGGTTAAATTTCGTCTACGACCCAGGCTAAAAACTCTGCATCTTGCATACAAGAGGTCACGGTATAGGCTCCCTTTACAACTTTAAAAACACAAGTTTTTGTTTTTGTTTATCTATCAATAAGCTTAAGTTAAATTCTAAAAGAGAAAAGGACTAAATATGCCTGGTGACCAGAGTCACCGAAAGTCCATTTGAATGGAAACCCCATCATTCCTCCGCACCCGTCCCAATTGTCATCGAAAGCGACAATTAACTTAAAACAAGCGAAAATGATGCAATCAAGAGGCCTGTACGGTACTGCATGACACTATATGACCATCCATGTGCATGCGTACGATGTCAATGCATACTGTTACTATATAGATTTAGCCAAGCCTAAAAGCGGAGCTCCACGTCTCTCTTTCATGCTAATTGGCCCGTAAAATACAGTAAATTTTAGTTGTGCAGTTATTCTCCAAGAGGTGAAAAACAGCAAGGGAAAACATGCGGACCGCTGAGGAAACTATGAGTTGGCTTATTTTTCATCAAAGAGAAGACTTTAGTACGACTTTCACCGACAGCTCTTCTTGTAACATTCTTTCGAAAGCTAGCTTATAGAGTTCAAGAAGAGTACCTGTAAAACTACAATTGGTAAAAAAACCCACTTAAAGACTTTTCCATGCAAATACACATTTCTCACTGATTCCAATGCATCCCTCTGGCTGTTTAGTTCTGTTAACCATGCATGAAACATTTCTCGAAATCTCTCTTGCTAAAATAAATAATATTTTCCCGGCATCAAACCGTTTACTGACAAGAATTCTAAAAAAAAATGTTTTCGGAAACTTTCAAGCACACGTATAATTTTCAAGAGAAAATGGCACAAGTTTTTCAACCGCGAAGTATTAATCGGGCGCTTTCAAGAATACACCCTGCACTATTAAATTTTAGGAAGCTATTAGAGTCTCATTTTAGACAAAATACATGTAGACTTAAACCGAGAAATGCTTTCTTATTGTTACTGAAATAAAGATTTCATTTCGATCTGTAACTAAAGATACACTGAAATGGCTTAGCGGCTTAACAAAAAAACAAAACGAACACGAAAACATGCCACACTGAACTCACTCACTGAAACGGTGAGTCCAAGTTTAGTCGCTAAATTGGGACAGAAATGTCATTCACTCCAAATGGGGAAACTAAGAAATATAACAATATAAGGAGGATAAAATATTTCACAACTGAACCAAAAACATAAGGAACTTTACACTAAGACTATAAACTTAAAAATGACGACAGAGCGACTCTTCAGGTGTTGAATACTAAATAAATACGATAAATACGAATTAGTCAAAACAACCCAATATGCGTCGCCGAAGAAAAACAACCTACATAGATAAAAACAACACAGACTCAGTCTAGAATAGTCACGATTTCCACTTTTCGTATAAAATACAGTAGAATTCCTCTAAGAAAAATATTGAAAATTACGCACTAAATTAAAGTTCAAAAGGAAATTAAGCTTAATTAAGCTTAAGTTAACTGAAGTCTAAATGTCAGATTGCTCACTAATGAAAATTCCTTTAATGCATAAACACAGAAAAAGGACAAGAAACCTTCAAAAACATGAAATGTCATTCACATACGAAGCATTCGTTTGCCTAGGAAAGCAAACTGCATTCAATTTGCCCCTCGAGTGAAGTTACTCGCAAGCCGGCAAACGGGAACTACGAGCTATTTTTTAAAAAAGTTTTTAAAACATTTCAAGAACATTACCGTAATTTACTAAACATGTAAAGTCGCTCAATTAAACAATTTTTACAAGGTAAATCCACACTCAAATCTGTAATTTACTTTACCACTGAACTGAAAGAAGGCCTTGAAAATCTAAACGAAAGTCGCCGGGTTCTTTCCAGATCTCCTTAGCTTTGAAAAAAAAGCAAGTATGTCCTCGAACAAGGATTTCTTGCCTTCAAACTCTCCAGTATCTTCTTTATGCGCCATCTAGATTATAGCAATCCTTTTCCTTTTCATGATGAACGTCTACAAGTCTTCATTCCAAGAATGTATTACAATTATCGTATTGAAAGTCGAGAGTACGAGGAACCAGCCGCCATATTGTTTACTTCAGCGACAAGAAAAATGGCATTCCACCTCTCCCGGTCAGGCTGTCTTGGGACTCCCGTCACCCTTCCCCAGAGTCCAGAGTCTGTACGGACGGACGGACGCACGCTGACGTCAGAACCAAAACTTTCGGATCAACGGGTTACCAAATTTTCTTACCCATGGTGCTCCGCGAGCTCCGCTATAACTAGGTTTGTGTACATAAAATAACTCTCCATCTTCAGCTCTGTCATGATTGCACAGCGGACAGACACGCGAACGTGGCGATTTTTGGTTTCGTTTCTTTTTCAGGTGGCGCGCGTTGAAACCTCACACCTTCACATTTTGTCTCTCCAATGTTTTCTTTATTCCTTTTTGTTGTTGTTGTTTCGGCTTGGTGTAGTTTCTACCTACTTGCTGTTCCCATGACAAATTTCAAACAGTACTCCGTTCTCATATTAACGGAACGTCGGCTTTTTACATTTATTTTTGAAAGATCTGGCTTAACTTTGGGTTATACGTGTTTATTTTTAGTCTTGGTACAAGCTATTGTTTAATGAAATCTTTCTTAGTTACGTTTTCTGTTGTTTTTCAACGAAGTGATATATAATATTGATACATTAAGTTATTTTTTATATATGATCTCCACCCACCTCAATCAGCTAAGCTAATTTGCGGATAGAACCACAGTTCTATTTGTAAACAACTCTTGAAAAAAATTGGTGAAAACAATGAGCTCTGCACTTTGCTCGCGATCACGAGCGCTACGGAAACAGCCAATTCCAGCAAGAATTTTTGCTGTTTTGCAGATGACCTGGCGAATTTAAGTTGAGGTTATCTTTGCAACGATACCTGGTACATCGTGTTACGAGTGCTTGAGAAAGAAAAATTATCACGCACCAGTTATATAAAGTTAACCCGAGTACTAACAATGGATATTTTACACATGGACCGCAAAATTGTGAACCGGCTTATTATTAACAACCAAGATTTCTGTTGTCGACGCCATCTATTGTCTTTATTAAAGAAAATTTACTTTTGGCTCTTCAATTTCTTCTGTGGGCGATTGTGCTAAGATTTTAGTTCGAAACACGGGCTAAGTTCGGCTGAGCTATAAACAAAACATTTCTGACCGCGAGCGAATACCAGGAGATATTCATTAATTACCATTGAAATTGTTTGTGCAGTTGTATTTATTTGCATTTATTTGCCAATTTATTTCGTGGACGTCCGTGCGAAACGTTAGCTTCCTTAATAAGCGAGAATGTAACATTATTATACTGTGACTCTCTTGTTTTTCCTCAGTTGCTCCGAGGAAGGTTTTTAAATAGAACCAAAAAATTGGCACGGTTCATTCTCCAATCGAAAGCACCAATATGCAAATTTTGCTTTTCTACTGCTTAGAAATTTGTTATTCATATTTTTCAAGCACATGGTTTTGAGAGCTAAACAAAAAGTGTGAAAGAGAATTAACCGTCTCAAGTTCGTATTTGGAAATTGCGAGAGTTGTTTAATTTATCTTGAGACAAACGCAACGTCTACCAGCCCTTCATGTGTTTAGATTTTACGTTGGTGCGCGCACTCGGGCATGAAGTGGCGGTGGGGGGGGGGGGGGGGGGGGAGGGAGAGACGGTGGGGCTTAAACCTCCCGCCTCCCGTACCCTTTAATCCCGGTTCCCGCTCTGTATTTGTTGTCTCCCACCTCTTTGCACTTTTTCGATTGCAAAATATTGCGCAACGTTGCGTAATTTTTCCCTTTTTCTCCCGCTTCTCGTTACCTTGGGAATCCCGCTTCTCTTGCCTCCCGTACACCTCCCGTCCCCCTTTCTCCCGGTCTCCCATCCCCCTGTCACCCCCTCCACTGAGGTGGCATGACTGTTCAAGCCGAGTTGAAAATTTTACCAGATAATAGTTGATTTTTTGTCCTACAATCAAGTCATTTAGAGTCCTCCTGATGGTTTTCTTTTTAATTTTCCGAATTGTCGTTTTTTGAGTAAGGCCGTGAATTCGTGTTTAATTATTATGCATTATTTTTGCACGCAACGGAACGGTCCGTAACAGTCTTTGGTTTTCATATATAAAGCACGTAATTTCAGTTAACTTAACCACAGTTCATGCCTTCCTAAGTATCACTCAGGGAAAATAGTAGCCTTTACGTGGCTGCGGAGATTGCAGTGTACACCCAGTCAGACTGAAGCCTTCGTAATACACGGTCGATGGTCGATGCGAGTAATTTTCAATGTAAATCTCCATAGTAAAGGATTATTTTCAGTGGATTAGGACGATAGCGTCCCGATGACGATTCTCTTTCACTTGCCAGAATTGACACGATAACAAATATAACGATGTGTTTTCACTAGATTGAATCGATATTTTACCGCAATTTATACGCAGGGAAGCTCTGGCATTAAATATCCTGAAACCATACGTGCGGCTGGAATGCACAAAGTTAAACCAGGACATATTCAACATGGTGAACAGGAGAAAAATGAAAAACAAAAGTATTGAGCGATTTGTAATGGCTCCAACGAGCCTACCAACTGAAATTTAAATAATGGAGATGTTTTACCCCCTAGAACGCACTTACCGTCATAGAAGACTTGAGTTCCGTCCTTGTGAAAGTAGACAAACACAAGAAACTGTATAATCGCAAAAAGTCCACACACAACGAAACACAGCACCTTAGTCCTTGAGGTCATAGTTGTTGTAAGAAGTTCCGACTCTGGGGTGAGTTGCATAACACCTAAAGATTTAAAAGACAATGGCGTGGCTGCCGTAAGTGCCGTGTCAGGAGAACTAACAATTAAGCCTCATTTTCTATGATAAATGATATTTGCTCGTGTAGATGAGAAATTTGCCACATTTTCATATGGCAAATGAAAACTGGCAGTTTGCTACCCTGGGTACCAGAGGTTCTCTCGTGGCACGTTTGGCGAGAAGACTTGTCGGCCGAGAGAAGACTCGTAAGAGGCATGTAATATGACCGCTAGGAAGCGTCTGCCACCCAGGGTAGCAGTCTGCATTTGTCAAAGAAAATTTGTCACATATGATATTTACAAGTGTAGATGGGTCGGCAGATCGTTTGCGCACTCGTTTCTTGGAGCTTTTATCTTGCCTATCTAAGTGATTGAGCCGTTTCTGGCAATTTCTCTGCTTTTAGCAGCATTTTGACACCACGAGCCTCAAAGTTTCTATGGTCCAAGTGAACTCACGCACGCATTTTCAGCTGCATGTGGCAATAGAGTTTTCCGATTAAGCGGATTATTATTCCGCTATTAAAAAATAATCCAAGATATCCTTTTTAAGTAACTTATTTTCTCCTTTACTCGATTTATTGAAGGCGGATTTACTGTTTACAATTTTTCCTTGTTAGCATAGCCATCATTCTTCGATCAAGTTATAAAAATGCGACTATAAATATCGAGTAAAAAGTCGAAATTTCACAAAGATTATCGTCTTAACCATTCATCAAGTCTGCAGTTTTTGACGACGGCTGGTATTTTCTTCAATATTTCTCACAAATAGCTAAAAATTGCATAGATTAATCAGGTTTAGCAGTTCTTACAACGTTTAAATTAAATTTATATCTGCTGCCATGCCTTTGTAGTGCCTTTGTGGGTAAAATCGTATGTTAATCAGCCAAAATGTAAACAGTGAGGTAACGATTAAGGTATCAGGGTACCCCAAATGACAACATTGCGTTTTCACCGTTTGAGCGTCAGGCGTTTCACATGGACCCTAGCAAACTATATATTTTCTGAAAGCTTAATAATTGAAGATTACGAAAACGTATTTAGATAAAGAAAAAAGACAACTGTGTCGAAGATAGAGACCACGTTTTTAAAAAGCACATCGTTCACAAAATCGGTTCCGCTCCAGTCGAGAATGATCTGGAGAGAAAGACGAACATCGCGCCGAATTCTTCACACCTTTGTCTCAAAAACCGTGTCTCCGAATTTTTGTATCTGGCCTGGTTTATTTTCTGCACTCAGTTAAACTTTGAAGTTCCAAGAAAGACCTCTACTCTTTCTTTTACGGCCCATAACTTTTGAATGAAAGCAAAAAATAAAATTCGGAGACATGGTTTTGGTGTCAAATTATGTGGCAACATTGTATCCAAATTTGAGCTAAAATGGTTAAAAACTCGCTGAATGCGAACTTAAAATGTGCGCCCAATTTCTTGAAAAATTAGTTTCGAGAAAAAAGCCAAAATATGATTTGGAAACTTTTTCCGGTCTGAGGAGATTAAAACACCTAGGTGTCAGGATAATTACCTGCGGTTGACAGAGGGGAGGCTCAACTTACCGCCTTACAACAATAGCACAAACATGCCGACAAGAATGGTGTCAAATTCTGCGTGTTTTTATGTTGGAAAGCGACTTTCGTTGAGTACGAGTGCCGTTCAAAGGGTCTTCAAACGTAATAAACGGAAATTTTAATGTCATAATATTACGTCGGCTGTAAAATGCTGAAGACATCATCATTTGAGCTGGGTAAGACTACCCAAGCTGCCAGGACCTGAAAGACGAAAGGAAAGGCGAAAGGAAAGCACATAGAAATCTGCGAAGAAGCCGCCACGTGTTCGGCTCAAGATCTAAGAGAGAACATCCTGTCAGAAATGCGAACAATTGGGAAAAAAAGTAAACTTCTTTATTACTGAAGACAAATTCCGTACTTTCCTGGACATGCCGTCTTTTGCGCCAAGTTGATTCTTTGATACATCTGGCTTTGTAGAAATGTTATGGAATTTGAATGGATGGATTGTTTTTCGCTGTTCGCATTACGAAAAGCGAGCTGGCAGTCGAAGCTTATCACACTGACAAGTGAGGAGTCAGGAGGTGCAAGTAATTCCTCAACGCTCGATCTTTTCTCTCTCTCTCTCTCTTTCACAGATATGATCGAAGCCACTTTGTAGACACACTCGAAATAAGCAGGAACTGCTACGCAATCGATCGCGTGTCAAAACATCGGGGCCCTGTTATGTCACATGCTTTTTTCAGCGTTGTTGACAGATGACTGTCAACACACGATTAGAGGAAATAAATGCCACGAATTTTTTTTCGTCCATAACTTTGCGTAGAAACAATCTTTTTTTTCCGAAACTTTTTGTAAAAGAGAGGTTTGAATAATATCTATCTGAAAATGACAGAAGCGTATATTTCGAAAACATGGTCAATTTTGGGGTATCATGATACCTTAATTCGCCTCTCTGTTAAGAATGTTTTTCTTTTATGAGGAACTCGATCAGAACACCGGTTTTCAATTGGGCAGACCAGAACTCGCCCAGCGTATCCGTTTCCGTAAACAACTGTTGCAACGCCTCATAGGAAGATACGCGAACAGTATATCTTGCCTTCTGAATCTGCCTAGCTGATAATTCTTGTCTTCTGCTTTTTTGGTCTGAACACTGTTGTTTTTTAAGGCACTTAAGCGTTCATAGACTGTGTTTTGAAGATACTGAAGGAGACTAGGAGATAGTGCTGCATTCTAGTCAGGACTGATTAGTCAGTACTCGTTTAAGTCTAGTAAAGTCAATACCGAGAAGCTGCCGGTCTTGAGACTGGCGTTGTTGACATAATGGCCCATTATGGTTGGACAACAAAAGCCGTGTACAAAAGGATCGAGTCTGTAAACTAGTGCGAAGTTGCTTAAAAGCTATTTTTTTCTGAAAACGAGTTTACGACGTCTGTAGCTGTCAACATTATATTTAGAAAAGAATAACACTCCATTTCATTTGTTCCATGTGTATAATTTAATCGTCACTGGTATCAGAAGACAATAAATATTTTGCCTACCTTTTGGCAAGTGCTTTCGTATACGCCAAAGCAGCAATATTGGCATTTTCTGGAAATTGTGGCTCCTGATCCAACTACGTTTCAAATTTTCTTGTCGCTGTTTTATTCTCCATCTTCTTTGTCTTCTGTTTCATTCCCACTTTTTCTGAAAAAGAAGTATGGAATTTCTACAAATTAATGACCCTATAACTAGTTTCTCTGGCACTGAGACATTAGCTTCCTATTCACGCAAACGTACTTTAAACTTGGCATATATGTCAAGCAATCAACCGCCAGGTTATAGAGGCCACGTGAAATATCATTGTAACTTCAAAAAGGTTCTGCGTAACGTACAACTTGGCCAATTTAGAATCACAACATTTCAATGAAAAAGAAAGAAAACTCAAACGTATGTTTTACTCTGAGAACGTTTCTTGAACCGGTTATAGACACTTGGGGAAAACTGAAAATTTTAGGATCTTGGTAGAACATTGTAGATTGCTACGATTTTTGCGACAGGGATGTGATCAATAACTGTATAAGGGGCTGGCTCGGTCTACTGAGATGACTGCTCAGCCCAGTATTGCATGAGGCGAGCCAGCCAGCCTGTGGCTAAATCTAGAAGCTGTCGTTTGAGAAGATGGCTGAATCGAGTGTTATTACTTTCGCTAATCCATTATTTTGGTGTATTATTTTCATTTTTACACAGCTTTATGGTCTGATAAACCTTTATGTGTTATATAGAAAGAGAAATATCGATCTTCTGTTCAGCCATTTTTCTCTGAAACAAAATTTAGTGACCAGGTGACGAGAAAGTGTTGGCCCGCAATCGCCATTACATGGTAAATTTTCAGCCCGGTTAGCCGGGATCCTAGCATCGCGATGCCAGATCCCAGCTAGCCGGACTGAGACTTTTTCAAGTAATCGCGAAGTTGATTTTTAGTGTGTTTCACAGACGTGCCGAGATCCCGGCAAACCGAGCCAGCCTGATCGGCCCCCTGACGCCACTTTGCTAATACTAGAGTCCAAATGGACGCTGGGATTGGCCTGCTCAGCACCAGGCTACTCAGGGAGCATGTTGTTCACTCGCCTGGCAATGGCGTCTCGAGACTTCGATGATTTAGTTATTGAGAGTTGTGAAAGTGTGGAGAAACTTTCAAGAAATAAAAAATTGAAGATCTTAAAAGATGCCTCAGAGAAAGGGACTTAAATCTCTCTGGCAAAAGAAACCTCGCGGAGAAGGTTTTTGGTGCTGTTAAACTTGGTTTGCCTCAACGAACCGAAGACGAGGAAAACAAGAAGCAGATCAAAGAAGAAAAGCTGTTGTTAGAAGACGGTCTGATACAGCTACCGTCCCCAAATGACCTTAAAATTGGATGGGAGCAAGAAGTTTCCGGACACAACTGAGGAGAATGTGGAGGAGTATTTAGCTGATGAAGCTCCAAAAGAACTCTTGAAAGGAGCATCCTTGGAATATTCGCGCCATGTCATTGAATGGGAATATCACGACATCAGCCATGACGTTCGAAGCTGTTTTGTACGTGGTAAAGGCATTCCACATGAGCGCACAAATAATGCACCATACGAGCCATGGGTGCTCCTTATCAAGGACGGTTCCGTGATGACAGGAGAATGTTCTTTTGTAGCTGGGTGAGCACAAAACCTTCCTTTAAGTTTAATTTATGAAGTTCAAAAACATGTTTCCCACCTCTTGTTTTGCAAAATGCGAGGAACGTTATCAGTCATTATTATTATTATTATTATTATTATTATTATTATTTTGTTGTTGTTGTATTGTATAACGCCAACACATTCCATTTCACAAAAATGTCATAAATACCTGTCAGTTTCAAGAAAGGTTGTCTGGCGTGGTATTATATATCACCCAAACATCTACTATCACTTCACATAAAAGTCCATCATTTTTTGATGGTATTTATCAGTTTCTTGAACTGAACCCCCCTCCCCCCTCCATACTTCCCTGGTATCATTATCCATAAAAGATAATTATAATAAGACTTTTAAGTTTTAAGTCTTAAAGTACTGCTGGCTGTGTTTGCTTCATATTACAAAAATACTTTAAACCAATAGAACCTGTCAACAGAACCTGTCATTTTGTGAATACGGATGCTAACCCTCTACGCTGCATTAATTGATTTTTGCAGTTGAATAGATGACACCATTTTGTCATTGATGCAAAATGTTAGAATTACCGCATTAGGCATATTTCAGGTCACACTCCCAACACCAAACTAAGCAGAGGGTTCTGGTAAAAGTTATTTTTTTCTTTCACAGGCTAGCTGGAGTGTGTAAACATGTAAGAGCACTTTTGTATCATATTGCATCAGAAGTCAGAAAGGGGAACAACAAAACCCGCACTTCAAAGCCTCAAGCCTTGGGGGAGAACTTCTAGTATCGCTATAGCAAACGTTACTCTGCATGTAAGTTGTCTACCATCCCACTGAAAAAGTCAAAATTACGTAAAAGGACCAACTTATTGTCTTCAGACAAGTGCACTGTGGCTAGGTCAGGATTCGATCCTCGTGCACTGGGGAATAGGTACCCATGCCATCATACTTGATCGGAATGACTTAAAAATGCACGCAGCTGTTTCAAATGGTAGATGTGGTGTCCTGCTTAACTCAGACTATCCCTGGAGAGAATCTTTAGATCCTGATTTAACTGATATAGCCAATGAAGAAACTGTTCAAGCATTTGAAGATGTAGCTACCGCAAGAAAGTTTATATTTTCGTTTTTTTGTTTGCAATTCATTATTCCGAATGTCCCTCTTTATGCTTGTTTTTTCTTAAAGAAATCGCTTAATTTAAGTAATGTTTTAACCTTAAGGTTTGTCTCTTCTAGAGGTAGCTAGAAGCTTCTAGAAACACGCATAAGTAGAAGCCGTTCTAGATCTTTCCATCCATATTTGTAAGTGCTAATTTCCAGAGAGTTCTTTCTGTACACGACAGTATACACGACATCGCAAAACAAACAAAAAGCAAATCAGTTAACTAAGTTTTTTCAGTTGTCGTAAGCAAGTCAAACCAAGGTCTACGTTTTCAGCAAGCAAGCCAAGTTTTCAAGTACCATTTTTAAGAAGTTGTTGCATTGCTGTATCTTGTTCCAGTGATTTAAAGGCAGCACCAAGGTAATTGTAATTGTTTATTTAATTTAGCGTGTCTATCGCGTGTTTTAACACTTGCAACATTTTCGCTTAGACTTTGTCGTGTCGTTTTGTTTTATTGTAACTTTGCTTAATAGATAATATTTTAGATCAGTGTTAACAGTGTTAGCTGTGTATTTAGCGCGCGATCTTTTTGTAAGAATTCTGTAATTTTCGAGCTAACAAATTATTTTTTCAGCCGCCTAATCTTACCATAATTCGTGTGTACTTTTTCCAGTTCTCACGGTGTTAAAGGCATTACAAGAATAAAGTCTTATTTAAGCATCAGTTGGAGGATTCCATGTACTTTTTAATCGCTGGAGCAATAGAAGAGCCTGTACCAGTTTCAGAGCTTGCAGCTATGATAAACTCGCAGTATTCAAACAAATCAACCGCGGATAAAATAAGAGATTTCTTTCATCAGTTCTCCTTATCAAATGAGCGGTAAGAGAGGATTGCCTCACTTACCAAAGGGTAGTCTTGCAACCGAGAATGGAACAAGAACAGGAAAGGTGTAATAACAGCTACCAAGCTCCCACCACTTATCAGAAAATATGATGATAAACTTGAAGTAAAAAACCATGAATCTGCTAAGAGCCTTGTGGCTGACATTCTACACTACAAGACTCCAGTATCCACCAAGGCAATGAGATGGGGAATTGTAAATGAACCCATTGTGAGGGAGCAGTACAGAAGAATCATGCGTTCACACCATTCTAATTTAAGGCTTGAGGAAACTGGCCTTATAGTTTCCACCGAAATCGCGTACATTGGTGCAAGTCCGCATACACTGGTTAGATATGACTGCTGTGGAGAGGGCCTTGCCGAATTTAAAACCACATAGACACAGAGACACAGAGAAAAGCAGCAAAGAGTTTGCTGAGATAAGCGGAACTTGTTTGGAGGTAAATGAAGGACAAATAAAACTAATCAGAAACCATATCTACTACTATGAAACACAAATGCTACTTGGTGTAAGCTAGAAGTCATATTTTGACTTCTTTCTCATGACCTGTATTGGACACTATTGCGAATGGATTAAGTTGGATGAGGAGGTTGTGGCAATCATGTCTTCCAAAGTTAAAAGTCTTCTTTATTGAATACATTTTACCAGTACTTTTTACTTGAAATCTCAAGACAGAATTTAAGTAAAACAGATCCTTAAGGAAGTCAGCTTGACAAAATTTGTGCTACATAACAATTAAGTGTACAGTGAAAAACCAAAACCTGCTTGTTAATTTTAGTCAGTCATGTAGTCAAAATCTTTCCTCAAGTTGTTGTTTTTTTTTCCAGCCGGAACATTTTGTCACAGATGATGTAAACTGTTATTTCTAGAACATATTTGTAGCTTCCATATGAAGAAAATATTTATCGAATAATTTAAAAGGCCGAAGAGGAACCATAATTCCAGAGAGGAGTTGTTTGGTAATCGAAAGGGTTGCTCACCAAGCTACACCCTTTTTTACTTTTACTCTTTAATAAAGCCAACACGCTACATGAAATAGCTTAAAAACTCAAGGCTCGCTTTGTTGATCTGGCCCCAGTTGTACTAGTAATGCCGGATAACTTTATCCAGCGCATAACGTCATCCAGCCTAACTCTTTTAAACTTCTTTGGAGAAGCAGGCCAAGCTACAACCGCAAATGGCAATCCGGCTATAGAATTCGGGGACTACATAATTCTCGATAACTGTCCTACTCGTGGGTTCGAAAGTGGAGAAATTTTGCGGAAATGGCTTATGGAGATGGCAGCATCTATTATTTAAACTCCATCACTTTCGCCTGAGTTTAACGCAGCAGAGTTTGTCTTGAACAACCGGAGCCTGCTGTCTCTATTGATCTGTTGTGTCTGTCTTTCTTTTCTCTCTCGTTTTTGTTCTGTTTGTGCTATTTTATTTGATTTGTTTCCATCCTGCCTTTAGAACGCTGTTGACTTCGAATCCTCCTGCGGGATGGTTTTAGGTCCCAGACGCAAGGAAAGGAGGGCTATCTTTTGACCCTTTGAAGTGGGTCGCCTTCCTTCCATGTAAACAGAGCCTTTAAGTGAGTGAATTTCTGTCTCTACTTGATTGATTAGTACCTTCTCCTAGTATGGTTATTATATACTGACAGAATAGGTGTTTTTTCAAGAATTACCACTTGCATGTCTCCAGGAAACTAACCTCATCTTAATTTGTTTTTAATTCTTTGTTATTAGTACGTTTAAGATATACTGCCGAATGAGACTTAAGGCTCAGCATACAGTATCATTTCAAATACGTTTGAAAACCTTGTGGTGGAATGTGGAGGGCCACATGATTTCAGTGTTTGCGATCTCAACAAATATTAAAGGAATTGAGGTTGATAAGAACTGAAGTCATTCATGATAGGTGTCGTGAGTTTATATGTTAATTTGGCCCGTTATCCCAAAAGGAATTCAATAGAGAAACCTTTTTAAGGAGGTTAAATTTCAACTTGCAAGTGCCTGAGTCTGAGGACTAGTGATGTCCGAAAATTAAAAACATTTTTTAGGAGAAAAATTGGAGCGGAATTGAAGCGTACCTAAAAGAATTGAGTTCAAAGGTTTTATGTACGTATTTCATCGTGCATTATAACTGCCGTCTTAGCAAGTTCAGCGTTTCCTAGTATAGAATTTCATTTTCGTGTAAAATTCTAAAGAACTTTCACAACAAGTAATTACCATTGAAATTGTTTGTGCAGTTGTATTGCTTAAAGAAGAAAAAAATTTCGATATCGATATCGAAATAGCCCACCGGATAAAAACCATCAACGCAGATGTAGAAGGCTTCCTTTTTTGAGATCATAGCAAAGCTTGTAAATCTGAGCGCCAAAGCTTATATTAAGTGCACGATTTTGTAGAGGGTAACGTTGATTTGTTGTTACGAAAACAAGAATTTGGGAAGGTTTGCACACTCGATATCCGTAAGAATTTTAATTTGAAGTTGCAGGAAAAATACCTAACCGCACAAGCTATATCAAAATCATCGAGTCAATCTTAACTCTACGCATGTGAAATATGACTGCCGCTTAAATGGTATGCTTTGTTATTTTATTTCTGTTCAAGCTGAGTTTCAAAATTTACCAGAAAAAAGGTTAGTTTTGTCCTTCAACCCAGTCATTCAGAGTCTTCCAATCGTTTTTTTTTTATTTTCTGAGTCGTCTTTCTTTGAGAAAAGCCTTGAATTCGTGTTTAATTATGCATTATTTTTGCGTACAACGGAACGGTTCCGTAACAGTGTTTGGTAATAAGAATCAGAAGTTTTCCTATATAAATCATGTATACCAGTTTACCTAACTACAGTCCATGCCACGCAAGAAACACTCAGTGGAAAAAGTTGCCTTCACGTGGCTTGGGAGATTGCAGTTTACACGCAGTCAGAAATGTGGCCTTCATAATGCACGATCGATGGTCGATGTGGTAATTTTCAGTGCTGACGATACCATAGTAAAAAATTATTCAGTGGATAAGGACGATACTGTCCTGATGCCGATTATTTTTCAATTGCCAGAATTGACACTACAACAAATATAAGGACGTGTTTTTACTCGATTGGGACGATATTTTACCACAATTCACATGCAGGGAAGCTCTGCCATTAAAGATCCTAAAATCGCACACACGGCTAGAATAACGAAGTCAAAAGAGTATATTCGACATGGTGAACAGGAAAAAGAAAAGAAAAACAAAGGTATTGAGTGATTTGTAATGACCCCTGTAATGGCTCCATGCGACGAGTCTACCAAACAAATTTAAATGTTGGGGACGCACTCACCGTAACGCTTCTCAAGTTAGTTGAAAATCTGAGCCCCGTGGACGCAGGCGAGAGGGAAATATGAATGAATTTCTCAATTGCATTATAACTAATAATAGTTGACACTACAGCTGCCCCCGCTGCTAAGAGGTTTTGTGATCGTATTTATTGATTCTGAAGGGTTCCTTTTTCTTGATTTACTTAGAAACACTTTTGTGTGGTATTTATTTTTCTGTAAATGGTTTGAACCCAGGAGTCATATCATAATTCGGTAAATTGTGATCGTCCGGGTGAGTGTAGTCCTGAGAAGGACTGTTTGAGGTGACATTGACTGACGTTTCGACAACCTGAGCGGAAGTCATCATCAGAGTCAAGTGAACTGTGAATCGTCAGTAGATGTTATAAGTCTCTGGTCGTTGTCCTGATTGGTCGATGATCTCGTGATGTTATTGGTCGTCTGTCAGTTAAGCCGTGATGTTATTGGCTGTGAAGACTGTAAACGTGATTGGTGCGTTTCGATCCGTCTTTTGTTAGTCAAATGTCCGTTGGTCTATTGTTAGTCAAATAAGTCGGTTTGTCTATTGTTTGTCTGTCTTGTTATTGTCGGCAATCAGTCGTTTGTAAGGTGCAGGTAGCTGTTGGCAACGGTTCAGTGGTGTTTGTTCTAAGTTAGTAAACCAGCTTTCCAGAGTGATTCGTTGATAGTAGTCCGTACTGTAGGTAACGCATTCAGCAGAGTCCCAGTCGATTCTGTGGTTTGTTTTTAAATGGTGCTCAGCAATGTGATTGTTGATATCACCATTTCTAGTCGCTCGTTTGTGTTCAGTCAGTCGGACCCCAGGTAAAATCTCAGGCGGGATGTAGGCGGGATCCCGCCATTCCCACCTGGGATCCCGGGTGGGAATGGCTGAGATCCCGCCTAAAATGCGGGATTTACATATCCCACCTGGGATCGTAGGCGGGATGTACACATTGCACCCGGGTTCCTAGGCAAGATCCAACTATCCCACCTGGGATTACGTAGTTCCCACCCGGGATCTTAGGTGGAATCTACACATCCCACCTGGGATCCTAGGAATCAGTACTTAAAAAATGTAATTGTTGACACCAAACAAATACACACCATTTAGACAGACTACTGTCTATACCTTTACTTATAAAAATCCGCATTAATTGTCTTTAAAATAAGGCAATTCATGGGATGTTTGTTAACTTATTGAAAGTAAGATAATAAAATATACAAAATGTAGCATTGCAGTACACTATCCAGGGGGCAGCTCTTTTCAACCAATTAATATAAAGTACTGACAGTTTGTATTATAATGAAGTCAATCATGTTCCACCAAATTTGGAAATGTACTTATCGTAAGCATGTCTTCTCCACAAGTACTTAAATCACTATACATAATCTTTTTATGTTACTGAGTGGTACACAAAACGAACTCTTCGACCTTTTGGTCACAGCCGTATGGTGGACTAAAGCACCTGAGTTGCTTAAGTTGTTTAAAAGATCTGAGGAAGATGAGATCCCTGAAGTTAGAGATCCTTTCTGATAAGCATATAGTTTCAATTTCGTCTTGGAATGTTATGCTTAGTCTGTGCAAGAATTAGCCATAAAACAGGAAAAATCATTTGTCAAAGAATAATCAGTTTTACTTTACCTTGTTAATCTTACATGATCATATTTGTTCAGCATTGGTTGCATACATGTGTATTTGTCTTAACATCAAATATTCACGCAGTCACTCAGCAATTTAACAATTAAAATCCGTAGTTTTCAAACTTTTGCAGGGGTAAATTTGTTCTAAGCCTCCACAGGTCCCAAAAAAACGATTCAGTGGCGACTTCTTCGCAGAATACAATCTTGAAAGTGAGCAAGCAAAACGGAGCCAGGAGCAGCCGCCATTTTGGAATCATGAATATGTTGGGAGAGACTGGTAATGAATGAGCCGCTTTGGTCAGCAGCCTTGTCATTGCGGGCTCAGAGAAAACGGTTGAATTTTTCGGCGCCATAAATTTCAAGGTTGTTTCAAATGTTCAACGCATGTTTCCTTGGATTTCTATTCTTTCAAGCTTAAAGGATATATATATATATATGCCTCAAAGGAACAAAATTTGGATATCTACTCTTGAGAAGGAGGTAAGGTAAAAGGAAAATGATTTGTAATGAAAGATTTGGCTTCAAAATTAACGATTCGAAGAAGATCATGTTCTCTCCTGTCTTCTTGAATTTGAAGCTAAGCTTACATGTAACTAGTTATATTTGAGCCAGGCTGAATTTGCGAGTTTATTTAACTGAAGAAGCAGTTATGGCATAATTGTGCAAATTATAGAAAAGTTAAAATGAAACATGAAATAAAATGTTCTCCAGTGCCTTTCCACTGCGGAGTGTTTCCATCACTGTAGTTTGTAAAAGGACACAAGATAACTGATGTCTTAAGTTTAAAATGTCTTGATTTGAAAGCAATAATAGAGATCGTTTTCTAGAGAATTGAAAGAACAGAGTTATTAACTGAATACAACCATAACTCAGAACTGATTTTATCGCACAATTTGTTCTATTTGCTCTACTAGGTGTATACAGCTGCTGTTAGAACAGATGTGACACTCGTAACCAGAGCACTGCAGTGTCAAGTCAAGAGTAGCCTGCTCATGTATTAAAGCTAAGTCACTTTTAATAACAGCTCAAACTACCAGGACACAATGCTGAAAAACGAAAAATCAAGACAATGTCGCCTGATTCACTTTGTAAATACTGATGAAGCTTTATTTCAAAGAAGTTCTAGGTGTAGCAATTCAGAATTAAATAATTGTAATTTTCCCAGTGTTGACTTAAATTTTCTTCCAGTCACTGACTGTGTTTACAATTTTTGAAAATGTCTTCACTGATGTGAATTTCAGAGGACAACACATACATGTAGGTCATGTACATGCGTCCGAAAAACATAGTATTCAATATGTCATATGAAGACTCTTGTGAACTTTGTGGAGATGTTATTTTAATCACAGCTTCACTGCGTCAGTAGAAGATGGCTAGTTTCCAGAGTGCTGAAACTGTGGTGAATTAATGCTCTAAAATAATATATTCACAAGAAAAGGTTTTTAGTTATTTTTTATTATTTGTGAGCAATTTCTGTAAGAATGTTTTTGAAGGTTATACATATGACTTGTATGTTACAACTCATTTAGTCAATAAGTTTACAGACCAAGCTAGCTGTGTTTTATTTGATATTTATATGGATATTTTGAAATTAAAGTGATGGCTTGAATTCAAAACAGGCTAGCAGTAGGTGTTTCTTTATATACAGGTGTAATATTAATTTATCAATGTAACCTGGATGGAATGGTGGGATCCCAGAATACCTGGTCCATGGGATGGCAGCTACACTGTTAGCATTCGATCAGAGCAGTGATCGAGACTATAGCAGTACAAATGATCCTGGGATCCCACTTACAGTTTCTGGTGAAATTGGCAAGATCCTTTGTGGGCTGGATATGTGGGATTCTGCACCTGGTATATGATAACCGGTGGGATTGAAGGGATTTCAATTCCCACCTGGGATCTAAGGCAGGATATCCCACCAATGATTTCAGGCAGGATCCCACCTGGGATGGGTGCAGGATAGTACCAATGATTTCTGGCGGGATTGGTGGGATCCCACCTGGGATTTAAGAAGGGATCCCACCTGGGATGGATGTGGGATCCCGCTAATGATTTCAGGCGGGATTGGCGGGATCCCACCTGGGATTTAGGGCGGGATCCCACCTGGGATGTTTCATAATCCCGGGCGGGATACCAGGTGGGATCCCGCCTTCTTCAGGCGGGATCCCACCTGGGGCAGACGGGATCCAGCCTCACAATTTTACCTGGGACGTTCAGATTTCTGCCGGTCTCACCAATATAAGTGGCCTGGCAGTCGCAGCATTTCATTTTATAAACTGCTCCCCGTCTGTCGCTCGGTTCGTCTTTGTTTTTAACGTTCGTCAGTAGCTGTCGTAAAGTAGTGATAGGTTTGTGAGCAACGCGGATGTTGTAGGGTTGTAGGATTCGTGCGATAGTTTCAGAAGTCCCTTTGATGTAAGGTATGGTTGCAGTAGTGACAGGTGTCGCGTTAGTGATCGTGGCGTTTGGTTCGGAGTTTCTGTAAGTGTTGTGTCTAATAAAGTCCCAGTTGTAATTGTTCTTGTTGAAAACGACACTATACTGACTATTGCCGACAGACGAGCTAACAAAACAGCTGAACAGCACCGCACTAAAACTCAACTAAAACTGACGCGACTACAACGTACTAAAGACAAAAAACGACAAAAACCAGACGACAACTGGGTCAGGAATATTTCTTCCCGTCGCTTAGACAAGACTGAAACACAGGTACTCTCTTACGGACTCAAACACTCAGTGACGCCTAAACGTATACCAACCGAGGCCATTGTATCCAGTGTTGAGGCGGTTCTGTCCCGTCAGAGGGAGCTTTCAGAATCAGCCAAGGATAACATCAGAAGTAGAATAGCTTCTACTATACAATCAGCCTCTCTACCTGACAGTAACTTGACTAAAGACGAACGACAAGCACTAAAACGACTGAAAACCGACGAAAACATTGTCATACTCCCCGCTGACAAAGGACGAGTGACTGTTGTTATGGACAAGACAGACTATTACGACAAAAATGGACGCACTTGTCAACGACAAACAGACCTACCAAGTACTTAAACGAGACACGACGCCAGCACTTCAACGCAAACTTAACAGCAAACTACTGGACCTCAAGAAAACTGACGCTATTGACATTCAACGCTACAACAGACTGAGGTGCCGTGTACCACAACCACCGAAACTTTACGGACTACCGAAACTGCACAAACCTAACATACCCATGTGACCCATAGTCTCATTCTGTGGGTCCCCGACTTACCAACTGTCCAAATACTTGACTACCGTACTGTAACCTTTGACCGACGACTCACGACAGAAACTACAGTCGACTGAGAGCTTTACTGACGCAATCAAGACAGTACAAGTACCTGACGACTACAAACTAGTATCTTTTGATATGAAATCACTGTTCACCAGTATTCCACTTCAACTGGCTCTAGACTGCACTGAGACCGCCATCAACAACTCTACTATTGAACTACCGCTACCTACAGACGACTTAATGGACTTACTAAACCTTTGTCTTACTTTTACGTATTTTCAGTACAACGGCAAGCACTACAAACAGTTGCACGGAACAGCTATGGGCTCACCAGTTTCCGTTGTTGTTGCAGAAATCGTTATGCAAAACATCGAGGAACGAGCGCTCGCAAATTACAAACGAACACTACCACTCTGGCTACGTTACGTTGACGATACCTTTACAGCCGTACACAAAGACGAAATCGACGATTTTCACGAACACCTCAACGGACAAAACGCCGACATACAGTTTACTAAGGAGATCGAGGAAAATGGTAAAATACCTTTTCTAGACTGCTTAGTTACCCGCGACAATAACAAACTACGGACGACAATTTACAGAAAACCGACACATACCGACAGACTACTCGACCAATCATCTTACAACCCAACTTCTCACAAAGCTACGACTATACGGACACTGACTAGACGCGCACAAGTAGTTTGTGTCTCACCTGACAGCTTAACGGACGAAAACAAGTACTAAAACAACGTTTTCAACAAGAACAATTACAACCGGGACTTTATTAGACACAACACTTACAGAAACTCCGAACCAAACGCCACGATCACTAACGCGACACCTGTCACTACTGCAACCATACCTTACATCAAAGGGACTTCTGAAACTATCGCACGAATCCTACAACCCTACAACATCCGCGTTGCTCACAAACCTATCACTACTTTACGACAGCTACTGACGAACGTTAAAGACAAAGACGAACCGAGCGACAGACGGGGAGCAGTTTATAAAATGAAATGCTGCGACGGCCAGGCCACTTATATTGGTGAGACCGGTAGAAATCTGAACGTCCGACTGATTGAACACAAACGAGCGACTAGAAATGGTGATATCAACAATCACATTGCTGAGGACCATTTAAAAACAAACCACAGAATCGACTGGGACTCTGCTGAATGCGTTACCTACAGTACGGACTACTATCAACGAATCACTCTGGAAAGCTGGTTTACTAACTTAGAACAAACACCACTGAACCGTTGCCAACAGCTACCTGCACCTTACAAACGACTGATTGCCGACAATAACAAGACAGACAAACAATAGACAAACCGACTTATTTGACTAACAATAGACCAACGGACATTTGACTAACAAAAGACGGATCGAAACGTACCAATCACGTTTACAGTCTTCACTGCCAATATCATCACGGCTTAACTGACAGACGACCGGCCAATAACATCACGAGATCGTCGACCAATCAGGACAACGACCAGAGACTTATAACATCTACTGACGATTCACAGTTCACTTGACTCTGATGATGACTTCCGCTCAGGTTGTCGAAACGTCAGTCAATGTCACCTCAAACAGTCCTTCTCAGGACTACACTCACCCGGACGATCACAATTTACCAAATTATGATTTATTTTTCTGTAGTATAATTTAGGTTTTAGATTGTTTCTGCAGAAGCAGGTCAAGTTGAGATTAGTACTCAGTCCAGTGCTAAGAGGTTTCATGAACTTACGGAATCGCACCAATTGGAACACGTCGATCACTAATGCAAACGAGCTCTGTTTTTCCTGTCAACCGTGGAACTTCTTTGTGCTTGGGTTATTGCTTGGGTATTGTTTGGGTGCAATTTAGTCGAACCTATCAATTGAATGAAGGACAATAAAGGAACAATGAGCAGCAGGAGAATAAAGGTGAAGCTAATAGCGCGAGTCGCGTGCCTCAAACGATTTGTTCGTCCTATATTGCTGAAGTAAAAGTTTTCTTCTTCGATAATCTAAGTTCTTTATTAGAACAAACGCTGTAGTGGAAAGTTTGTAGGGAAATTGTACTAAAATGCGGGAAAGCAACTTTCAGTGACATGGAAATAATTTCCTTCTACGCAATGTAAACAAAGAACCACGAACGTGACTTTTGATACAAAATGCGCTTTCTCTGACGCATTTCTTACATTACAAGCGAGATTTTCCACAAAGACGATTAACCACAAGAATTGAATTCGAAATCAATCAAGCAAAATCGCAAAAGCGGCTACTTTTGTTAACGTGCTGAAATTTCCTAGTCGCCCAAACTATCTTGCAATGTCTGAAAAGTTATAAAAAATGAGGTCGCAGCTCGACTTGCAAAGGAAAAATTGACCTAGAAATTTCACAAGAAATCCACTGTTTCAACGAGCTTTTTCTGAAGGCAAGTTCTAGCGTTGTTGTGTTCAGTCCAGAGCATTTCCACTTTTGGAAATGTACGAAACAACAGCGAGACGTCACAACATGGCGGTTTCAAAATATCACCGAGTCGATTCAACTGAAAGTTTTAATTTGCATTTTTCGAGCCTTCCCAGCCTGCTTTGCTCGTCTGTTAGTAACACAACGACAAAGACGGCATTGAAGAAGTGTTGTGGACGATACTATGGAAAATGGCGGCGAAATGTGCGCTCAGGTAAGGTTTTACTTTCAATACACACGTCAATTTTGCTTGTTTTCTCTAGCGTTTGTCCACCTTCATTTTACTATATCTCTCGTGAAAATATTTTTAGGTCTTAAAAAAATTCAGAGACATTCTATAGGTATTCTAGTTGGTTAGAGCGAAGTCTCGCAATGGGGCGCGCTTTGTTTTGAGAATCAATTTGTGCGACCAAATGCTGTTGCCGAGTCCAACTATTAAACTACGAAAGGTCCAAATGTAACTGCAAAAGTCCAAGTTTAACTACGAAATGTCCAAATTTTTCGTCAAAACACGTTGTTCCGAAAGTCACAAGTTTTCAATGGTAACCAAGCCTTCTCTCCAGGTAACCTAGCTTTTTAGCTCGTTTCCAGTTTATCGCGGCAACTCCGCGACACTCCCCAGGAAAAAGTACCAATTTCTGAGGAAAGGAGATTCTGCATCAGTTGCCTTGCTCGGGTAGCTGCTGCTCGGGTGGGACGCATAGTGGTGGAGGAAATTTCCTTTAACTGTTCCCCATCCTGCGTCAAATCATCTTTTTGACCAATACCACATTCTAAGGGGTAAAGGTGATTGAGTGGTCTGTTAAGAACTTTCTTGCTTGGCAGAAGAACTCTAGCTGCCCGAACTTCTCCGTCATTACTTGAAATGAGTTCTGTAATCTTTCCCATTTTCCAGACCCCGCGCGGCAAATTTTCCTTTAAAATCACTACACTGCCCACTCTAGGTTCTTCTGCGGCTTGAATTCGAGGACCCTTTACATGTGTCTGCCCTCTTTCTCGGAGGCTTAGTAAGTAATCATCTCTCCAGGCTTTCCAGACTGAGTTCAAGTGTCGCTGACCTTTACCCCAAAGCTCTAGTAACTTATCAGCTGAGCTCTTCTTTCCATAGTCTGGATCGTGTGAGTTATGGATCTCGATTAGAGGAACTCCAGACTGGGGATTGAGATTCAAGAAATCGGCTGGGGCCAGTGAAAATCCAGAGTCAAAGTCCTCGCCGACGTAAACAAGTGGACGCGAATTGATCACAGCCTGCACTTCTGTCAGAACGGTTTCAAGCTGGTCCTGAGTCAGACAAATCTTGCCAATCGATTTCTTGAGAGCTCCCTTAACGGTGCCAACCAGTCTTTCATAAAATCCCCCCATCCAAGGGGCCAGTTCAACAATAAAGTTCCATTCAATTCCTTGGTTGGCAGTGTAACTTTGCAATTCATGATTTGAAACTGTTTCTTTCCAGGCTTTATCAATGGCAGTTTTTGCAAGCTTAAACTGTGGGGCATTATCCAGTATAAGTTGTGCAGGTTTACCTCTTCTTGCTATAAATCGTCTGAGTGCAAGCAGAAACTGCTCAGCAGTCATGTCCTTAACCAGTTCCAAATGGATGGCTCTGACAGTGACACAGGTGAAGAGACATACCCAAACCTTTTTCTTTGAACTTCCAGCTTGGATGTAAAGGGGACCAAAATAATCTAAACCAGTATAGGTGAAGGGAGCAGATTTTGCAGCTTTCTTTCTGGGCCACGGAGACATTGATGGAAGCTTGAAGGGTCCACCTTGAAATCTTTTACAGACACCACAGCCATGAATTGCTTTCTTTACTTCAGCTCTTCCTTGAGGAATCCAATATTGATTTCTTAGTTGAGCTAGCGTATGAGAAACACCGGAATGAAAGAGTTTTTGGTGGTATTCTTTGATGAGTAATGAAGAGAAATGGCTCCTTTTGGGAAGAAGTATTGGATAAATTGCCTCAAGAGGTAGTTCAGCGTGAATCATCCTTCCATGGCAACGAAGAAGTCCATCATCATGAAGTTCAATCCCAAGTTGATTTTTGTAATCCTTTTTGTTCACAGTTCCACTCGTGGTGTTAAATGCTTCTGGGAAATTGGTCTTCTGGATGAACTTGATCCATAGAATCTTTGCTTCCATAATTTCGATAGCCTTTAGCTCTCCAGTTTGGGTTGTCTGTTTCCTAGCTTTCTTAACAAATCTTAACATCCATGCCGTCATTCGAAGAAGCCGAAGAAGGGAGGAGTATTTCCTTTCATCTATTCCAAAGGGTGTGGTGGGCGGTGTGGGCTTGTCTTGGTTTTCTGTCTGTCCTCCATTGATACTTTCTTCAGCCAAGGTGGAGGTTTCATAGAAGGTTATCGGACCTTTTGTTTCACTCTCAATCTTCTCCAATGTCTCTTTAGTAATTTCTGGGACATCCCAAGTTGGCCATGTTTTTTCATTGTCCTGAAGCCATTCTGGGCCATGCCACCAAAGTTCACATTTGCTCAGATCTTGAGCTGAGACTCCTCTCGTTGCTAAATCTGCTGGATTTTGACTGGTGACAACATAACGAAAACATATGTCCTTTGTTTCAGTGATCTCCTGGACTCGATTCCGAACAAAAGTTGATAGTGGCTTCTTGCTCATGATCCAGTGAAGAACACATTGATTATCTGTCCAAAGGACCTTCTTTTCCACAGGGAGTTGAAGTTGCTCTTGAACAAAGTTTAGCATTCGGACACCAATAAGTACTGCTAAAAGTTCTAATCGAGGTGTGCCCAGTTTCTTTATGGGAGCCACTCTTGATTTGGTGAAGAGCAAATTTACACCAGCATTAGAGCTCAAATAGATAACAGAGGCATAAGCCTTGGTTGAAGCATCACAAAAGCACAGCAACTGACAGTTGGAGTTACCAATGAACCTTGGAATGGTTACCATGGAGATCAACTCAATCTCATTTTGAATTTTTATCCATTTGTGAAGCATCTCTTCATCCAGTTTCTCATCCCATTCTTTCTTTGAGGCCCACAGATCTTGGAGAAAGAGTTTTCCTTTGAGAGTTGCAGGAGTAAAGAATCCCACCGGATCAAAAACTGTAGCGATGTTTTTTAGCACTTCTCTTTTAGTAGAACATTCTGCTGGTTTTGAACCTTTGACTATCAACTGATCTTTAACAGTGTTCCAGAGAATTCCAAGAACTTTAGTTACAGTTTCCTTTACTCTGTCCTGCTCTGAAATTGAATTCAGGAATTCCTTCGAATTTGAATTCCATTCTCGCAGATTCATGGATGATTTTTGAAATACTTCCTTTGATTCTGAATAGAACTCTCTTGCTTCTTCACTTGAATTCACTCCAGTCAAAAGATTGTCCACATACATGTGTTTCATAATCTTCTCTGCAGTGGGAGTTCCAACTTGTTCTAAGTGATGGAGAATGGTGGCTCCAAGCAGAAAGGGACTTGAGATGACTCCGAATGGGACCCTGGTAAAGCGATAAATTTGCAGATTGTCCTTGGTTGGTGGCTTAGTGGGGTCTTTAAGCCATAGAAATCTAGTTACATCTCGATCTGCAGGTTGGAGGCCAACTTGCAAAAACGCCTTTTCAATATCTGCTGTCAGAGCTACTTTGTGAGTCCTGAAACGAAGTAGAAGGCCACAGAGATCTTCTAAGATGACAGGACCACGATACAAACATTCGTTAAGACTTTTGCATCCTTTTTTGGCTTTCGTTGATGCATCGTAGACAATTCGTACTTTGGTAGTCTTTCGATCTGGGGTAATGACGGCATGGTGAGGAATGTAATGTTTTCTACATCCTTCTTCAGTTTCGTCACTCACTTTCTCAATGATTTCTTTTTCAAGTTGATCTTTGATGATGTTGTCATACTTTTCAAGTAACTCTGGATTTCCTTGAATTCGTCTCAGTAGAGAGTTTAGCCTACCAAGAGCCAGTTGGTAGTTGTCTGGTAGCTGGGGGTTTTCTTCTTTCCATGGCCAAGTAACCTCATATCGCCCATTTGACATCCTAACGGTGTCATAGAAGTTTTGAATGGCTTCATCATCATCGCAATCATTGACAGGTTCTTTGATTCCAATAGTTTCTAGTTTCCAAAATTCATCCAAGTTTGGTTTCAAAAGGTCATTTGAGCTCTCCAGTGGAGCCACAAAGGATTGCTGATGGGAATTACCGTATGTTCCGGCCATAAGAAACATTGAAATTTCTGACGTTTTACTTTCTTCAGTTGGCAGTCGACCAGAGAGAATCCAACCCAGATGAGATCCAAGCAAGTACAGTCCAGGTCTCACTTTCTTCCTTTCTGGCAAAACCAAATCACTGTAGTAGTCATTTCCAATCAGCAGTTCCACACTTGATACCTCTAGTTCATTTGGGAGAGTGTCAGCAAGTTCATGTCCCCTAACAAGGGGTTCAAACTGCTCAGAATTGACAGGTGCCCTCTGAATCATTCCAGTAATCTTTGGAACCACATTTGCTTGAATGTTCATTGTCTCTCCATTCTTTAATTTCAAACCAAGTTCAACCAGTGTAGTCTTAAGCTCCTTGGGCTTTGTAGAGCCAAACGTGAAGACAGTTAGGATTTCAGTATTGCTGGGCTTCAGTTGAAGTTTATTTACTAAATCTTCACTTATGTAGGTTCTCTGGCTTCCACAATCTAGCAAAAGTCGGGTAGACAGCTTCTTTGAAGTCTCGAGGTTCACGGTATCTGCCAGTGCAGTCTGCATAAGTACCTGTTCGCCAGAAACCAATAACGAACTTTCAGTTTCGGGTGCCATTAAGGGGTCGGTAAACATAGCCACAGTATCATTTTCTTCATTAGAAGAAAACCTTTTTGGGCAAAGACTTCTGTGGTGATTTCTAACTCTTTGGCAGTGGAAACATGGTTTGCTAACCTTGCATTCTTTCAGTAAATGATTTGGCTTTAAACAGATGAAACAGTTTCCTTTGATTTTTGCCTTTCTTGACTCAACAGTTGGATACGTTTTACACTGGTCACTCCAGTGATCCTTTCTTTGGCAGTAAAAACAGCCCAATGTTTGACCTTCAGTGGAAGATTCTTCATGTCCAGAAAGTAAGGCACCAGTAGTTGTGACTCCAGACCATTTTGCAAACAGTGATTTCTGGTTCTGAGACTTCACTTTAGTATTTTGGTCTTCAGGGCTCTGAAACAATGGAGTTTGACGCTCACCAACCTCTTGAGCACAAACATAACGCTTGAAAGCCTTTCGGATGCTTTCCACTGTCCATTTCTCTTCCATATCTTTGTACTCTTCCATACGGGATACCACTGCCTTTGGCAGTTTTGATTTAATGAGAAAAACAAAATGTGGCTGTTCCACATTCTCACCAAGGGCTTTAAGAGAACGAAGATGCTTCTCAATCGTGTCATAGGTTTCACGGAGTTTAGCAGTCAAAGGTGAACAGACAGGAAGATCCATCAACGCTGAGTAGTGAGCATCCATCCTGAGATCTTGTCTTCCAAATCTCTCTTGAAGTAAATTTATCGCCACTTCATAGTTGGAGTTAGTTAGCTCCAGCCCAGAGATAACTGCACTTGCAGCTCCTTCCAATTCAACTTTCAAATAGTTGAATTTGTCCACAGGTTGAAGATTTGGATTTCTATGAATGGAGGCATCAAATGAATCCCAAAATTCCTGCCACTTCAGAACATCTCCATTGAATTTTTGAAGTTCCAGTTTGGGAAGCTTGATAGTGGGAGTATGACGAGTAATTGGAGTACCAAATTGTTTTTCCAATTCAAGACGTTTTTGTTCCATTTCTGCTTTCATCTTAAGTTCTGTATCTGTAGCCGCTTTTTTGAGCTCCATTTCCTGCTCAGTTTGAACCAACTTTCTCTTAGCCTCCAATTCTACTTCCAATTTCTTTAGTTCATGTTCACGCTGTTTGTCTATTTCACTCTGCTTCAACATTTCCAATTCCAGTTTCATCCTGTCCATTTGAATCTCTTTCTCTTGGTTAAGTTTTGCCAGTTGAAGATCCTTCTCTTGTTGAAGTTTTTCTTGTTGATGAGCTCTTTCCTTCTCTTCAGTTGCCTGCTGTTTTCGTTTGGCAATATTAATCAGAAGTGTTTTAAGATCGCAAATAGCTTCGTCTCCATCAAGCGCGAGAACACTGAAGTCTTCCATTTCATTTTCCAGTCGCTGGCTTTTAGCTTCGTCCTCTTTGGATGCCTCTTGTAGCTGTTCCAGTAAATCTTTATAAGTTTCGAGATTTCTCTCCAACTTGAGGAGTAATTGGTTGGCTTTGTCCTCGGTTTCATCCAGAGAAACGTCTTGTTGAAGCAAGGTTTCAGCCTGTTCGATTCGATCCTTCAGTCGCTTCTTCGTCGGGCCCAAACGCTGACGAATACATCCACTCATTTTCCACGTTTGAAAGGTTTTACAACCTCGCTCTGCTACCACATGTTGCCGAGTCCAACTATTAAACTACGAAAGGTCCAAATGTAACTGCAAAAGTCCAAGTTTAACTACGAAATGTCCAAATTTTTCGTCAAAACACGTTGTTCCGAAAGTCACAAGTTTTCAATGGTAACCAAGCCTTCTCTCCAGGTAACCTAGCTTTTTAGCTCGTTTCCAGTTTATCGCGGCAACTCCGCGACAAATGCTAGACTGCTCTGAACTTATCTATTTGGGCGTCTTTTCCTTCGTTTCAGGATGCATATCAGTGATCGTTGCAGGATATGTGTTGGACTGGTACCGGTATATATTGATAAGAGAAGATGAGGTTTGAGTCGAAGTCCGAGGCTCTATGGAACGTCTATATCGGAAAAAACTCGACCGAAATCCAACCAGTCTGGATTTGCTAATGAATCTTCTAGAGGGGCTTATTGGCTTATTGACACATGTTCGACTAAAGCAACGTTCAGCCCTTTGTCTGACAGGTTTCATAGCTCTAAAGAAGCTACATGCAACTTCAATTTCGATCAATTTCTTGACTAAAGGATTGTATAGATCAAATTCCGTGATGTGAAACGCACCACCTTGCGACAGTAACACGATAAGCTTGGCCCGGCGTTTCAAACAATAATTTGCGATGCATATAATATTTTAAATTCGTTCAAGACAGGCTGAAAAGCCTATCAAGGTCCTTATTGAGCTAAACGTAACGTACGTAATATGCCAAGAACGGAATTAAAAACTGCGTTGAGTCGCTCAGCAGACACAAGTGAGACAATCACACCAAAGCCCCAGGAATTCAGAAACTGGTCAGGTATGACCTTGATATGACCTTCAGTGTTATGCTTTATTTTGTGCTTTTATCTACCATCGGTTGAAGAAAAATCAACGCAACTGTTTAAGACTGAGAAGTGAGCTGCTAAATATGGATCTGTAAAGTTGATCACGAGTTAATAAAAAGATAGAAGCTTACTCTCTTTTACCTGTGTTCATTCATATGGCGGCAAATGTATGCTAATAGTTGTATTATTGCGCGACCACTGGAAGCGAACTGAAATTCAAGTGCTATTCAAGATTCATTCCTGGCTAAAGAATACCGAATCCATGGTTCTCTTTTTGCAAGCAACTTATCCAGGCCAGCAATTAACGTGAATAGATTTGTCTTCGCATAAGTTCCTTTTATTCATCTGAAACAGACGACCCGATCTATTATGAACCACAGCCCGCGGCGCGACCTGAGTAAGCTTACGAGCGCTCATCGCAACTTAATCCGGAGTAAAAGATTTTTAAACCATGTTTCTGCAAACAGTTAATCCCAGGCAGTAATAAACGTAGACATTGACTGTAGATATTGTTGGATTGTTCCTTTCAAATCTGAGAGCTTCATCAACTCTCATGAAATCTAATGAAAACAGGCCTCACATCAGGTGACTCCAAAGTCGCGCTATGATTGAATAACTGTTTATTTTGGTCCGCCGGTCAAAACATTTCCAAAAGTGGAAATGCTCTGGACTGGTGTTTCCCCGCGACCTAATGCACTCTTGTAACGCAATATTTCTCGCTAGTTAAAAACCTTACTGATGTCTGTAGGGTTTACTGGTGCTGAGATTCACTCGTTCGCTAAGCAACGCTTGCTTGCTTGTGGACCAAGGCTTTCAGTCCCCTAATCCGTGTCGACAAATCATCGTTTCCAAATGATTTCTGTATATTAAATGCGAGTCTGACAAATAGTCTTACGCAGCGTCTCTGGATCCAAAATTTCTTAGGTAGAACTCGAACGTTTCCTTCTCGTGGCCTGACATTTACGTTGGCTTTCTACGGGAATAAAATGAGGCAAACGAAAATAATTAAAAACTACAGTTTCTCTTTCGCCTTCAAGACAGCTGTTCTTCGGGATTTTACATATACTGAAAACATGTGCGGTAAGGAAGCGCTCGCAGTATGACTGACGGCAAAACAACCCATTTATTCCGTTCGGGCTTTTAGTGTGAAACGTCATCATAACTCATTTATTGCGTTCGGGTGTTTAGTGATGAAACGTCATCATTAACCACTTATTCCGTGCGCGCCCTGTTCTGGCAAATCGAGATTTGATCTGGTATATATAAACAGTATATTTTAACTGTAAGTACTTTACTTGCCTTTACTTTATATACGCGCGAGCTATAAGGATGCCTCCTCGGGATTTTGCCTCTAGGCAAAATCCCCGCTGGGGTAATAAACTTGAACGTGGACGTGAGGAAGTTTGGGCTGGACACTGCAAACTAGCCCTAAATTGTGTTGAAGCCACGTTCGGTTGTGTTGCAATAAATCGGGTTTGAAAAAAAACATCTTGTTAATGGATTTTTACATTTTTAATGCTGCGTATTTTGCAACTTTCTGTTACCGCAGTTTGTATCCGTATTTGTTTTTCTCTTTCAACATGTAAAAAAATTTTCCTCGGTCACTTGGCTTCATTGGTTCATATATAATTAAAGACAACTTTAGCCAAAGGCCGCTGACTGAGTAAAACTTTTGGCCCATAGTCTTTTGCAACTTCGTTTCTGCAAAGAAATATCTTAATTCTTGTCTAAAATCACTGTCAGAGCAACGAAGTCTCGTTCCTTACTGAAATGATACCAGTTGATTCCAGTTCCTAAACGCCTACATACGTAAATGCATGATGTGGATGATTAATTTACAATATGACCACAACACTTTCGATAGAATGTGACGTTCAATGTTGCCAAGGTAACTTGTCACTTCTGCGCTAATGTCACGTTGCAAGACAATAGTTAGCGTTGTGTTGTTCACTTGTTAGCATTCACTTAACCGAAAAAATTTGTTTCGTGAAAGTGAAAAGAAATAGTACTCCTGCTTTTTTACAAATCCCAAAAAAAAAGAGAAAGAAAGAAAGTGGCTGATACAACTCTGTTAAGTTCTCTCCCCGATTGAAAATATTGCGATACGTGACCATTTTTAATCAAGATGGAATATCGAAAACTGATAAAATCGCGTTGTCGATAATTTTCAAACGCTCGTTAATTTTATTAGTATGCAGGCATTTTTAGAAACACTGAACTTGCTTTAGAGCCCTTTTCACAGTTACTTTTTCTAAGTTGCATTACAATGTTTTTGAACGTGGATGTGAGGCAATTTTGCGTTTTTTCCCTGAAATTGCCTCACATCCACGTTACGCGCACATCGTGTTATTGGAAGCACACTATGCTACTGTCAGATAAAAAATTATAAAAATATGAATAAAATAGCACGATTGTCAACACGCAAAGTAAGTATTTTTGACGAACTACAAAACGGTCAATCAGCAAGGCATTCGGTTGTTATTTGAAGTCAACTGGGTATTGCAGTGTAACAAATAGACAGCACCGATGCGTGCTGTCTGGCTCATGACAGGGGTGCGGCTCCCTTTCAGACTGTCCTAAAGTCTCGTCTGTTTTGACCAAACATATTCCTCGTGATAAAAGAAGATAGCACATGTCCTTGCAAAGATTATCTCGACAATTGTGGAAGGACGGATTCCTCGAAGTTTAATTTTTTGTCAAGTTTCTTGTCAAGAGATGTGGTTCACACTTGATCTCAGTAGTGTGACAGTTCCAGATTTTCCCGTCATGAATTTACCTCGGGAAAGTTTGCATGAATTTGCTTCCCCCCGGGGGATACTTCCTTATATAAACTAGATAGTTATTTGCCGCCAAAAGGTTCTTGTTTTCGAGCTGTTTTAGTCTGAAATAGGGTATAGATTTTGACCTTTTTGGTCTGAAATAGGTAAAGTTCGTGCAATATGGTCTGGAATTGGGTATGGTATTTAGAAGAAGCTACGTTTCTGTTATTATCTTCTATTGAGAAGTGTGTTTTCAGTACTAAAAATCGAAAATCTGAAGCACTCCTCAAATGTCCACAGAAGTCGTAGCAGTTCTCGGGCAGGTCTTAAATAGGGTATCGAATTTTGGGTCAGGTGTGATACAGGGTAGGGAAAATCACATTTTTAACTGGCCGTCGCCATGATGGCGACCGCCGGTTTATAAAATGGACACGGTCTTTCCTGAAGGCAAGTTGGCTTAACATACGAAGAAAGTGCTGTAAAGCTTGTGGTACGGGTACTCAAGAGCGGTACTGTCTTATATAAGACGCATGGGCATATTAGTCTTCTGAATGTTACCTTCCTATGTTTTTTTCTTTTAATTTACAGTATTCAAGATATGAACGGCGAAGGGTTGTTTAAGTTTGGGGTTTTTTGTATTTGTCTTGTATAACGCATGCGCAATTGAGTAAAGGAGCTAATAGCATTGAATGCGAAATTGGCTGTGTTGGCTGATCTAGTTAGTGGTTATGGTGAAAATTTTTTTAGCGCCGGAGTTTTTTTATTGGGATTGACATTTTGAGGGGTATAAAAATGTGGGAGTCAGAAGGATTTGTGAATGTCAGGAGCATATCACGCTTCTGTGAATGTAATTTGCTTTGAAAGTTGCGTTTTGTATAGGAGCGGCGTAATATTGTGCTGCGTGAGAGGCAGTTTCCCTTGGCATTTTATGGGGGGGGGGGGGGGGGGGTTTGCGGAGTGGATTGTAAGGTTTCTGATTGGCTAACTTGTATTTCGCAGCGGACAAAAAGGACAGTTGCGTTTTGCCGGCGTGGGCTAGGAAGAGAAGGAATTGGTACTAGTATGATGATGCAATATTAGTTGATTGCACCATCAGTACATGATAGTTCTTGTGAACGAAGAGAGATGACTGTTTATTTGAGGCGAGAAGTTGATATGAAGGAATCGTCATTAATAAGGAGATTAATTAATAACGCAGGTGTTAAGAGTCTTTTTGCATTGAAAGAACGAAAATACCTGAATATTATCGACGGATTTGTGTGGTTTGCGTGTGGTGTTCGCTAAAGGCTACGAGCAGTCTCACTTTCCGTTCAGAGATAGTGAAGGAAAAGAAAAACAAGCGAGTGAGCGCGAAATCGATTGCGGTTCGACAAGGCGCGTTAGCTTTCAAAGACGTGGGCGACTTTCGTCCCCACTCGCTTGTTTACTTTTGCAAGGGGATTACCGGGTTAGGAAACCGGATTTAAACATCACGTCATGAGATATGCCTTGACGTGCCCCATACTCTGACGATCTGCTCGAGCTCGTGTTTATCAAGCGTTATATTTTGATCCTACTGCTATGTTTACTGTTTGTATTTAAGGTCTAGGCACAACAGTGAATACTTCGTCGTCCCTGTGTGAGCATTCTCAGTTGTGGACGAATTCATATCGACATTCAACGTTTGAGTGAATTTGCGTTTTTCAGCGCAAATAAAGCGATAAGAAAGATAAGCTGAGTCATCAGAGTTTAAACATTACGTCATCCAGTACCGCTTTAGTCAAAATACTGTGTCACACAATCACACTTTTCGTCACGCCGGTTCGTAAAAAAAGAGGATCGCGCTAACATTTGTGAAACCTAGGGGTGGGGAGGGTCAGAATAGCCGGTTAAAATGCCCAATGGGCTTTCTTGTTTGGTCTGAAATAGGGTAAGGTTTTAAAGAGTGGGCCTCACACCCCTACCCAAAATTTCGGGGAGTACCCCCTGGATTTGCCCTGCGGTAGTTAAACCCAGGTAAAAGTCTGTAGTGTGACCACGGCTACTGTTCAATTTGTAGGATCGGACTTTAAACCCTTGTAATTTGATTTGGCGAGTTTTTCCCATAAACGATTCAGCGACAACTCATTTTAGCCATCAGAGCTGCAACTTGTAACAAAACGAATATGAAACGTTAATGTTCCACAGTTCAAAAATTGAAACACTCGGCAAGCTCTTTTTAATATTCTCTGTTTGTAGGGTAGTGAATGTACATGTTTGAAATCAGATGTTGTGGAGTTTCTAATGATTGCAGCGTTCATGATAGTTTGTACTCAGTTGTAAGTTGGTTAAGGTTTCAAGTTCTCAGGATTGAGGTATAAATCAGATCCTAGTAAAAAGAAAGAAAAATATTCTTGAACATCCACAGTAAATGAACGGAAAGTTCTTCAGAGCTTTCGGCATTTATGCAAACCCCTTTTCCACTGATGGAATTAGTCCCGAAAGCTCTGAAGAAATTTCCGTTTGTTTTGTTTGTTTTGTTGGTTAAGGTTTCCAGCTTTAAGGAGGGAGAAAGTCGCAATGTCTTTACACAAAGGACACAAAGTGACTAAGGAACATGTAAAGTCAGCTTTAGGCTGGGAGAAGTCCTTTTCCTCCCCTAACTTTTTAGCGCGAGAAGATGGAAGCGTAAGCGGTGAGAGGCACAGCCGCGAACCGAGTAGCGTAGGTGCACGAGGAGGACTTATTCTTCGTTTTTACAGTTAATTTGCATAATTTTTACATTTTTCGCTCGGAAAGTGTAGGCAGACGTCTCCTTGCCATTCATGACTGGTGTCCTCATATGAACTGGATTTTTTGGTTGACGCATGCGACTACGACTTGTCCTAGCCAGCAGGGAGACAACGCGAATTTCTTTCATGCGGTGGGTACGTCGTCAGCGTTGTTACAGGACCCAACTTTACGGTCGGCTCTTAAAGGGGCATAGTCACGCTATTTTAGTTCACTTTAAAAATCAAAAATATGTCCTCACATTAATGAACGCCCAAAAATAATGGTCTAGTTTTGTTACCAAAGACTATATTACTTCACTGAAAGTATTTTCTGTCGTCTGTTGCTACGGATGGCACGGATGGAATTGGATTGCAATTTGAAAAAATTAGGCTAAACTTTTCAAATTCTTTCAGCGTGTTGACATTAAATCGATATGAAAAGGTCATGGTCTGTTTTCTCTTAATAAATAAAGTTAATATGTTCCTTTTAATGTTCAAACACAATGTTGGGCATGGATAAAGTTAGCTACCGATACTTTTAGCACAGTTTTGACCAGAAATCTGCGAAATCCTCGTGACTATGCCCCTTTAAATTATGAATACAATTATTTTACAAAGCATTTTAAAGCACCCCAACTGTGTTGGCTCTTTCTTTGTCACAAGCTTACCTTTTAGTTCTTACATTTTCTCCTTTCTCATTCTAGCCATTTATTGGTGTGAAACAGGGCGTAGGAGCCTGCCACAGTATCGGCTTTTATAAAATAAGTTGCCGAAAAACAAAGGTTTCTTAACATTTTGTTGGGCGAAAAAAAAAAGGACAAATTAACTGATTATTCTGTCCGCTTAGTGGACTATTTTGCTCGAAAGGCTACTCAATCTCTGAAAGAAAATCTCCTGGATAAACGATAAGTTGTAAACAACTGATTACACGTTTGTTCCATTTGTTCCATGTGCCGTGCGCAGGATTTTCTATTTTCTTCTCTGTGGTCCTTAAGCCCTAGACTCCCTCTCCTCGAAATTCTGCCCAAGGATGCGAACAAGCCTGAAAGAAACAGACGCTGTCTCAAGCTGAGGGCGTAGTTCACTGAGCTCAGAACATGACAAAGCTAATCTGAGTTAAGTGACAACTCTGAACCAGTTTTGGTTTAATTCCATGTCAAGATCAAAGAAGCCTTGCGTATTCAGTGGGGAAAATCCATTTAAACAAACAGCTGTCATGCAAATTTAACTCTTTCACTTTAATATCATTCCTTGCACTGTTAATTAATCTTTTTAAAGTTAGTTACACACTTTCTAAATATTTGTAATTTTATTGCTACGCGCCTATATTATGAATTCAAATCCTATGTAAGTATACTCGACACTAACGATGATCGTGGCAAGATCGAAACATGTCTTGTTTAAAAATCAAAAGTGTTGTCCTTTTTCTTAAAATTCTTATAAGTCTGTCTGCTTCTTTCAAGACTTAATTAATATAGCGATATTTCAATAATAATTTTATAATATAATAATCCTACTCTATAATGCTTTTTAATAATACTCTATTCATAAAGCACTATTTCTATGATAATTCTATAATAACCTAATAGATTAGACCCTCGGTTAACTTTTAATCATTAAATAATTCGTTTTAAGACTACGGGCGAAGGCAAGGAAAGACGCGAAGTTGCAGTCTAGCTCTTGTTCGTGGTATAACATTAAATTACAAGTTACATAACTATGCTGATAATGACGATGACTATGCTATGGTTGTTAAATACTGGGAAAATGTTTCTTTGTAATTCAAGGTGAAGTTTAAGGAATAGAGAGAATTAGAGGCCAAAGTCTTTCAAAGTAGTGCCCTTCCTCGGGGTTTGGATGGTTATCCATGAATGAAATAGCTTTTCGATAAATTTCAACTGGATGCCTCTTAATCATGTCACGAGTTGCTGCAAAACATCCCCTTGGGCAGAAAGGGAAGTCGCTCGGGTGTGGAAAGCCAAACAGTTCCTCAAAAAATTCACCCAAAGTCAAATTAGCACGACGAATTTTACCACTGTTTAGCATTTTGAGCCACTTCCCATAGTGGCCAATTCGGCCCCATTTACTGAGTCGTTTCATAACTTTACAGGTAACATTCTTTTTTACATTATAAACGTAATCCATGGGATTTCTGAAGCATAAATTGCCAGCCACTTCTCGACCGTCTCCTTGAAGAAAAACAGTAATTTCAGGCAGCTTGTGATAGTTGTTTATGATGTGATACAGGTAGGAGTGACTTTCCCGCCCAACATTAGGCATCTTCTCCCAGGCATTCAATGGCAATAATGTTGGTGGTTGTAGATCCATCCCCTTATGATAAACACGAGTGTGATTGGCTATTGGAGACAGCCAGTCAAGATTTTCGTTGTAATGAGCAATCACGAATTCATAGTCCTTCAATCGTTCATTGAAAAACCGGCCAGTGTTTCTCCTGGAATTAACAAGATTTGGGTTAGGGTAGGTGTCCTCTGGGATACCTCGTAACAGCTTGTCGATGACTTCAACACCCTGCATGAACGAGTGGTCTTGATTTGCAACCTCATACCGCCAGCCTCCAAACCGACCGCGAGAGTAGATACCTTTGGATTCCAACCAAGGTTGGACTTTATCAAGAATTGTTTCTCTGTTGATAGAAGGAACTGGATAGCCATGGTCTAGACGACGGTAGTATTTTGAAAGGACCATTTCTGTTGTGATGAATCCGTAAGTAATCAAAGCTTGAATGGTAGTGTCAATCAAATGGTCTTTTGTCCAACGCTCCGGATTGGAGTTACTTTTAGGTTCTGCTGCCTCACACATCAGGGACCACTGATTACCAGGCATTGGAACATGATCGTCTGAGTAACTGGAGAAAACCGTTATTCGATAGAAAGGAGAATCAGAATCAGGAAAGCACATCCAGGACTTGTTTGAGAGCATTTCAGGAGGTTGACCTTTCAGTCCAATACCTATGACGTGAGTGTGTGAATAGACCAGCTGGGAAGTCAGTTTTTTCATTTCTTCTAAAGACCTATCCCTGCCCCTTATCATGTTGACAAATACGTCGAGTGGAACTGTTGAGATTAGATTGTCAAACTTGAACTCCTGCAGTGCTTTGAAACTCCTCTCTACGAGTATAGAGTTTGTGTCCACATTTATGCTTTTGACTTTATGATGAAACTTAAACCACTTGCGAGGAACAAGATCAGCAACTGCTTGCCATATGCCGCCAGTTCCTTTGTACCGTGGGAATCGAAAAACATTGTTTGGTCCCCAGGCGGAATCTTTTGCAGAAGCTCCCTTGTCATACTCTGCAATTTTACGCTTGATCTTAATAATGTCTGGTACAGCAACTCGCTCGCCTACCCAGACAGAGTTCATTTCAGTAGGATCTACTGTCCACACTTTTCTATTATACTTCCTCATGAAAACCTCGCAAAGACCGCAACCAAAGTTACGAAGAAGCCACTGGTCAAAGTTGGCAGGCTTCTCTTTTATCGGATTAGCGGCAATTTCTTCCAGACCTGATAAGCTCTTCTGTTGGTCCACTTTGTCCATCACCTCGATGTTATTCTGCACCGGATATGGAATAAATCTTTGTTTGCCATCAGATCCCTTCATGAAGGCATACGCGGCCCTCTTTCTCACATTCCAGTCTTTTATCGCCTTGTCCAGTACCCGATCAAAATATTCGTAATGTGAGAAGACCACATGGCCTCCCATGTCCCAAAGGAAGCCTTGATCATCTCTGTCGGACGCAGCGAGTCCTCCAGGTTTTCCACTTTGTTCAAAGATAATAACTGATATGTTTGTAAACTCTTTGCTAAGTTCATAAAGTCGATAAGCGGTGCCCAGAGCTGTTGGACCGGCGCCGATGATGATCACGTTATGTTTGTTGGCATTGTAAGTTCCTGAATCAGCAACAACTGTAAGAGAAGTTTAGTAGTGCCTTAAACCTTCACCCTCAAAGAGTCTTGACAACTACCGTATTTCCCCTTCTAAATTTCTGAAGTCCCTGGGGGCTTATTAAAGGGGGACTTTAATGTTTTATTTTTGTTTGATTTTGTCCTGCTTGTCTACTGAAACTGTAAATAAGTATCTTTTGTTACGGATGACCAGGAGGGAAATGTATTTAACGTAAAAAAAAGGGAAAATAAATTAAAAAAATGAGTTCTCCCACCTGTCTCGGACTGAAATCGCCAAAAACTTTTTATTTATTTATTTATTATTTATTATTGTTTCTTCTCCTTTGATAGGGTTCTTTTCTCGTGGTGTTTTAGGACCAAATTGAGTACATGTGAAGAATGGCGCTTAATGTAACTTTTGGTATAGATTTGACCTCAAAACGTGAAAATCTCCATTGCGGAGCCGCTATAGGTCCTGCAAGGGCTTATTAGAAGTGAAGCTTTTCTCCTGATTTATATCCGTTGTTTAAGGACGGTGCCTCCAAATAGAGACGTATTTTTGCAAAGGTTATGACTATGGGGAAAAAGTAAATCTTAACAAGGGTCATTAAAATCCAAAAAGAAAAATGTGGGTAACCACGCATTTTTTTTACAGATAATTGAACTCAAATTTGGAAAGAAATTGTCATACATTTTTGGTATTTTAAAGCTTTTTTAGAGTTATTGTTGCTTAATTATCTCGGAAAAATGCCTGATTACCCCCAATTTTCTTTTTGGATTCTGTTAGCCCTTGCTAAGATCTGCATTTTCTATATAGTCATAAACTGGGCAAAAATATTGTTGTATTGGGGGAAAAAATTCCTTAAGAAAACCGAATATCTCGATATGCGCAGAACGTATGCGCAATAACAAAGGAAGGCGCCGTCCTTAATGGTGGGGTGGGTTGGGTAAAGCGCTTATTGTAGCGAAGCTTCTCCGCTGATTTATAGCGGAAATCCTTTGCGGGCCGCGGAACGGAACACCATAGTCATAGAAAAAATATATATCCCAGCGAGTCAATTTTCATGGTCACGACGTCACGTGATCGTACGACGTGATCATGTAAAATGTTCGAAGTGTCTGAATACTCGCTTGTTTACATGTTGGTGACAAATGGCAGACTACCATCCAACTAACACTTTAGTCTAAACCGTCTTTTTTGAGGCGTAAGTAAAAAGGATGTACTCTCCTGGATATTTTACCACAATTACGATGTTTTCTTGGAAATGACTGCTGCCCACACGTTATTACAGAATGTGTGCCTCGCGCTCCCCGAGTTTCCGGTTCCTGTGACTGTGATTGACGCGTGATTCACAGTCGCTATGAACATGTGCGAGTCTAGAGTGAAAAACATGTGACTGAGAGCAAGTGTAAAAAAGTTCTCTCGAATTAAGTGGTGTGTTTTATTGCGTTTTGTGAGAGTTTCTCGAACCAGCGCGTTGTGTTTAAAGTCGCCCAGCGACAGAATGGATACTTACTAATCTTAACGAGCTCGATTTTCATGACGGTAACTTGATATACTGGGACTGAAAACGTTCCTTATGAAAGCTGTACATGAACAGAAAAAAAACCTAAAGGATTGCTTTAAACTCGACGGCGCTTATAGCTTGAAGTTAACAGACCCTTTCTCGAGGACATACTTGTTGTTTCAGAGGAGATTTCAGTCTTCTTGTGTTTTCAGTTTGTTTTTTTAATTAGCTGTCTTTATTTTTCAACTGTGGTAGTCTAGCCGAAAATTAGTGTTACCAAGAATTCTACTCAGTGTCCTGACAAGTGTCACGCGTAAGGCGTGATTGTCACGCCTGCGGATCGAAAGCTGCGATCTCACGCCTATACTCACCCCTGAGTTCCCATTTCTCACGCCTGGTGGAAAAGTTTGAGCCATTACAGCCTTAACCGACTCATTTTGACCAAAAAAATAAAGTATTTAACTAATTTCGAGTCAATGCGAGAAAATAATGATCGTATTTTGGCGAAATCTCGGATTTTGGTAGGGAAAGTCACTGAAGATATGGTCATACTCGTCGAGACGAGCTCCGTACAATCTCAAATTGTCAAAGCATCGATTTACTGGCCATAAATCGGAACGTATTCGGAACGCCTTTGGAAATCTTCAAACGTCTTCGGAAATCGTCGGACATCTTCGGATATTATCGGCCCCTACGAAAAATCTTCACACTCTCAGGATAAAAATGTCACGCCTATGAATCACAAAAAGTTGGCAGGTGAGTATTCACACCTTCGTGGCATTCTTAACAAAGATGAAGAAGAGCATTTCTGATCTTAGAAATTCAACCGCAAAGTATGGAGTTTCTTTACGCGAGGTCTCTAGAAGTTCTGTAGCCTGCGTCGCAGACGTAATATAACGCTGGTATATAATTTACAAGGTTAAAGGAGAACTGAAGCCCAAAAAATCGTATTTTTTTGCATTTATTTTTAAGTATAGGTTCAGATGTAGGAAATCGAGTTTCGGTAGTTTTTTTTGCCCCTTTCTCGTAATTTGTCTGAAAACAGGGTTTGACGCAGGCTAAAAACTCTGCATCTTGCAGGCAAGAGGTCACGGCATAGGCACCGTTTACAACTTTAAAAACACAAGTTTTTGTTTGTGTTTATCTATCAACAAGCTTAAGTTAAATTCTAAAAGAGAAAAAGACTAAATATGCGTGGTGACAAGAGTCAGCGAAAGTTCATTTGAATGGAAACCCTGTCATTCCTCCGCATCCGTCCCAGTTGTCACAACACAATGGACACAATCTTGAGAAGGGCATCGAAAGAGACAATTAACTTAAAACAAGCAAAAATGATGCACTCAAGAGGCCTATACTGTAGTGAGTGACACTATATGACCATGTCCATGCGTACGATGTCAACACATACTGTTATAACTACGTTTGTGTACATAAAATAACTCTCCATCTTCAGCTCTGTCATGATGGCATGACACGCGAACGTTGCGATTTTTGGTTTCGTTTCTTCTTCAGGTTTTGCGCGTTCAAACCTCACAACTTCACATTTTGTCTCTCCAATGTTTTCTTTATTCCTTTTTGTTGTTGTTGTTTCGGCTTGGTGCAATTTCTACCTACTTGCTGTTCCCATGACAAATTTCAAACAGTACTCCGTTCTCATATTAACGGAACGTCGGCTTTTTACATTTATTTTTGTAAGATCTGGCTTAACTTTGGGTTATACGTGTTTATTTTTAGTCTTGGTACAAGCTATCGTTTAATGCAATCTTTCTTACTTAAGTTTTCTTTTGTTTTTCAACGAAGTAATATATAATATTGATATATTTAGTTATTTTTGATATATAGTCTCCACCCGCCTCAATCAGCTAAGCTAATTTGCGGACAGAACCACAGTCCTATTTGTAAACAACTCTTGAAAAAAATTTGTGACTGACAATGAGCTCTGCACTTTGCTCGCGATCAGGAGCGCTACGGAAACAGCCAATTCCAGCAAGAATGTTTGCTGTTTTGCGGATGAACTGGCGAATTTAAGTTGAGGTTGTATTTGCAACGATACCAGGTACAGTCGAACCTCGATTATCCGGACTCGGTGAGACTAGGGTAAATAGTCCGGATAATCGAGAGTCCGGATAATCGAAAATATGAATATTAATGAGACAACGTGAAATAATTATTTGTTTATCTTTTATCGAGAGAACAGATAGCTTTCGCTTCGAAGACATGTTGTCGTTTTGAGTTATGATCGTCTCGTGTGTTTACATAACCCACGAGCGCTCGATCTTTCGAAAGCGGAGCGTGTAATGCGCTGTTTTAAACGCAATTTTCCTGACTTTTAACATAATTTCTGAATTTTCTTACCTCCTAAAGTTTTTAACATCTAAGGTCATTAACATTCATGAAAAAAACGGGACCAGCGAAAAAGTCCGGATAATCGAAAAGTCCGGATTATTGATGTCCGGATAATCGAGGTTCGACTGTACATCGTGTTACGAGTGCTTGAGAAAGAAAAATTATCACGCATCAGTTATATAAAGTTAACCCGACTACTACCAATGGATATTTTACACATGGACCGCAAATTTGTGAACCGGCTTATTATTAACGACCAAGATTTCTGTGGTGGACGTCATCTATTGTCTTTATTAAAGAATACTTACTTTTGGCTCTTCAGTTTCTTCTGTGGGCGATTGTGCTAAGATTTTAGCTCGAAACACGGGCTAAGTTCGGCTGAGCTATAAACAAAACATTTCTGACCGCGAGCGAATACCAGGAGATATTGATTAATTATCATTGAAATTGTTTGTGCAGCTGTATTGCTTGAAGAAGGAAAAAATTATCGATATCGAAACAGCCCGCCGGGAAAGGGAAAAAAGGGAAAAAAGGGAAAAAACAATTTGCTGCATGTGCTGTAAGTCGCGAAAGTGTTCTATCACTGATTTTTTCGCGGGACGTTTGCTGCAGTTAGGTAACGAGTTAGTAGTTTCAGAATGTGAAAAAAATGGGGATCACCGACTTCGCTTCGTAGATAAGATATTTAAAAGACCACCCTAATTTTGCAAAATCTTTCTTTTTTATTAGATATGACCTCAATGTCTGTAAGTCTTAACTGAAATATTGCAAATGAGTCCCTAGAATGCAACTTTCTTTACAAAATTTTATGGGAGTGTGTCCATTAAACGACAGCATTTATCAACCTTGACAACCGCACGTTGGTGGGATTTGATGAAGCGTGGGCAGAAAAACTGGGAAAATTGATAACTTCCTAGTGATTTTTTTGTTTATTTTTGCCAATCTGTCGAGAATTTGAAAAGAAAGTTATCTATCAAAAAAAGGTAGGGGTGACCTCTCATTTGAGCGAGTGAAATAGAGGGAACGTTAACGCTGTAAATCAATTTCAAGCATTTATTTTCCAATTTATTTCGTGGACGTCCGTGCGAAACGTTAGCTTCCTTAATACGCAAAAATGGAACATTATTATACTGTGACTCTGTTGTTTTTCCTCAGTTGCTCCGAGGAAGGTTTTTAAATAGAACCAAAATATTGGCACGGTTCATTTTCCAGTCGAAAGCACCCATATGTAAATTTTGCTTTTCTACTGCTTAGAAATTTTTTATTCATATATTCTTCAAGCACGTAGTTTTGAGCGCTAAACAAAAAGTGTGAAAGAGAATTAACCGTCTCAAGTTAGTATTTGGAAATTGCGAGAGTTGCTTGATTTATCTTGAGACAAACGCGCGCACTCGTGCACGAAGTGGTAGGGGTGGGAGACGGCGGGGTTTAAACCTCCCGCTTCCGGCCCTGTATTTGTTGCCTCCGCCTCTTTGAACTTTTTCGATTGCAAAATATTGAACAACGTTGTGTAAATTTTCCCTTTTTCTCCCTCTTCCCGTCACCTTGGGAATCCTGCTTCTCGCCCCCTCTTCCCTTGCCTGCCGTACACTTCCCGCCCCCTTTTCTCCCGGTCTCCCATCCTCCTGTTCCCCCCTCCACTGAGGTGGCATGACTGTTCAAGCCGAGTTGAAAATTTTACCTGATAAAAGTTGATTTTTTGTCCTACAACCAAGTCATTTAGAGTCTTCCTGTTGGCTTTTTTTTGATATTCCGAGTTGTCGTTTTTTGAGCAAAGCCGTGAATTCGTGTTTAATTATTATGCATTATTTTTGCACGCAACGGAACGGTCCGTAACAGTGTTTGGTTTTCGTATATAAAGCACGTAATTTCAGTTAACTTACCACAGTCCATGCCTTCATAAGTATCACTCAGGGAAAATAATAGCCTTTACGTGGCTGCGGAGATTGCAGTGTACACCCAGTCAGACTGAAGCCTTCGTAATACACGGTCGATGGTCGATGCGAGTAATTCTCAATGTAAATCTCCATAGTAAAGGATTATTTTCAGTGGATTAGGACGATACCGTCCCGATGACGATTATCTTTCACTTGCCAGAATTGACACGATAACAAATATAACGATGTGTTTTCACTAGATTGAATCGATATTCTACAGCAATTTATACGCAGGGAAGCTCTGCCATTAAATATCCTGAAACCACACGTGCGGCTGGAATACACAAAGTTAAACCAGGATATATTCAACATGGTGAACAGCAAAAAAATAAAAAAGAAAAATATTGAGCGATTTGTAATGGCTCCAAGGAGCCTACCAAACAAATTTAAATAATGGGGATGTTTTACTCCGTAGAACGCACTTACCGTCATAGAAGAGTTGAGTTCCATCCTCGTGAAAGTAGAAAAACACAAGAGACTGTATAATCGCAAAAAGACCACACACAACAAAACACAGCACATTAGTCCTTGAGGTCATGGTTGTTGTAAGAAGTTCTGACTCTGGGGTGAGTTGCATAAAACCTAAAGATTTAAAAGACAATGCCGTGGCTGCCGTAAGTGCTGTGTCAGGAGAACTAACAATTAAGCCTCATTTTCTATGACAATTGATATTTGCTCGTGTAGATGAGAAAATTTGTCACATTTTCATATGGCAAATGAAAAATGGCAGTTTGCTACCATGGGCAACAGAGGTTCTCTCGCGGCACGCTTGGCGAGAAGACTTGTCGGCCGAGAGAAGACTTGTAAGAGGCGTGTAATATGACCGCTAGGAATAGTCTGGCACCCAGGGTAGCAGCCTGCATTTGTCAAAGAAAATTTGTCACATATGATATTATTTGCAAGTGTAAATGGGTCGTCAGATCGTTTGCGCACTCGTTTCTTGAAGCTTTTATCTTGCCTATCCAAGTGATTGAGCCGTTTCTGGCAATTTCTCTGCTTTTAGCAGCATTTTGACACCATGAGCCTCAAAGTTTCCATGGTCCAAGCGAACTCACGCACGTATTTTCAGCTGCATGTCGCAATAGAGTTTTCCGATTAAGCGGACATTTCAGTAAAACGGAACATATTATTCGGCTTGTTAAAAAATAATCCAAGATATCCTTTTTAAGTAACTTATTTTCTCTTTTACTCGATTTATTGAAGGCGTATTTACTGTTTACAAGTTTTCCTCGTTAGCATAGCCATCATTCTCCGATCAAGTTATAAAAATGCTACTATAAATATCGAGTAAAAAGTCGAAAGTTTACAAAGATTATCGACTTAACCATCCAGCAAGTCTGCAGTTTTTGACGGCTGTTATTTTCTTAAATATTTCTCACAAATAACTAAAAATTGCATAGATTAATCAGGCTTAGCAGTTCTTACAACGTCTAAATGAAATTTATATCTGCTGTCATGCCTTTGCTGTGCCTTTGTGGGTAAAATCGTATGCTAATCAGCCAAAATGTAAACAGTGAGGTAACGATTAATTTGCCTTTCTGCTAAGAATGTTTTTCTTTTATGAGGAACTCGATCAGAACACCGGTTTTCAATCGGCAGACCAGAACTCGCCCAGCGTATCCGTTTCCTTAAACAAAAGTTGCAACGCCTTATAGGAAGATATGCGAACAGTATATACCTAGCTGATAATTCTTGTCTTCTGCTTTTTTGGTCCGACTGTTGTTTTTTAAGGCACGTAAGCGTTCATAGACTGTGTTTTGAAGATACGGAAGGAGACTAGGGGATAGTGCTGCATTCCAGTAAGGACTGATTAGTCAGTACTCGTTTAAGTCTAGTTACGTCAATACCGAGAAGCTGCAGGTCTTGAGGACTGGCGTTGTTGACATGATGGCCCATTATGGTTGGACAACAAAAGCCGTGTACATAAGGATCGAGTCTATAACTAGTGCGAAGTTGCTCAAAAGCTATTTTTTCTGAAAACGAGTTTAAGACGTCTGTAGCTGTCAACATTGTATTTAGAAAAGAATAACACTCCATTTCATTTGCTCCAATGAGCTCCGTCTACTCGGACACAGTGTACAGGCTTCTCCTTCATCCAAGGGTCAAGTTCTTTCATCTCTCTCAGCATCTTGAAGTCACAGAAATGCTGTGTTGGAGTTTTCTCATAGAGATGATGAGCTTTTACCACTCCAATACACCTCTCTGCAGTGTTCTTGGTTCCCATGAACATGTACGATGTAGTTTGCAAAACAGAAGAATATTTGTTCACGTAATCTGTTCGTGTAGTCAGCTGTGGAGTTTCAGACAGACAAGTAGCCTTCTGTTGCTTATGAGTATAAGTGGTGTCCAACCGGAAGCCAGCCTGATCATCACGGTTCAAAATCATTTTGTCTGTTCCATCTGTTAGCTGAGTAAAATCAAGTGCCTTGTACATGGAGTTGCAGTAGTGTGCATCAGCATTCAGTTTCAGAGTAAATCCTTCCTTGCTCGACGTGATGCATGTTATTTTGGCTTCTCCTCTGTACCGTGCAGCTGAAATCCTGCGTTTATTCCGGGCTACGCAAAGTTGAACGACAGTTCCATAACCTATTCTGGACTTGTATTTCTCTTCCAGATGTTTTTGAATGCGCCTGTATGTTACCTTGGGGCCTTTTGTTCTTAAATTACCATCAAATGTTAGGACACCAGTCCTTCTCCACTTGTCAGCACCAACTCTTTTTCCCTTGACATATTCTTCTATGCCTCTTCCAATGTTGGGAAATCTTGCTACAGTACGAGAGACTTTCTTTGGAACTTTTCTCATTAAGTGACGTTTGCTGGAAATTTCTTTGCTTATTTCTCTCTTTGCTTTCCTCCTTATGATAGCTCTATGTTTTCGTATCAATGCCTGCCCTTCAGATGACAAAGCATCATTGACCCCTACCCACGCTTCTGGGTCATCACTTTGAGAGTCCGTGTAAATTTCACCATGATTTGAATTTATCTTTTCTCGTTGTGTTTGTAGATATGCTTGGCGGCTTTGTTCCACCTGTCTGTCTTCTTCATTTGACAGATCGCTTCAAGGCAAGAATTCACTGAAGTCTAAGAGCGCTTGTTCGAGGACGTCAATAGAATAGCCTTGCAAAAGCTGCTCAAGTTCAGCAACAAAAGCAAACCAGTTAAGCTGATTTGCTCGCAGAATTGTCAATAAATGATCATGTGATGGAGCAGGATTCACCACAGCTGCATCCTTAGAGAAATTATCTGGATCCACTACATGCCTCTGACTCTTATCTCTTTCATGATTCAAGCTCTGTACACTATTATTTTCTGTGTTGTACATGTGTTATCAGCGGCTCCTCCAACAAAGTTACGATTGCCTGTGCTTCCGGTGCCACTTCCCTCTACACCATCACTTTCCCCACAGTCAGCTTGTTCATCAACACCACCACCCTCTTCACTTATACTGCATCTGCCACATTCGCCGCCACTAGAATTATATTCAAGGTCTACATCAACGTCAAAACTGGCTTCCCCAGATTCACTGTCGCTATCTTCATCAGTGCTACTGTTACTTTCCTGTCCCAAATATATTCCAAAAGATTCTAACGTAGCCCTTTCTTTGATACTTGTAAGATCAAAGATCTGTTGTCTAACTGCAGTTGCATGTTGTAATGCATTCATCACTTCATTTCTAATGCCTGAAAAATTGTAAACACCATACTGCTGACTGGCCCTCTTGTTGCTTAACCCACTTGCTTGACAGGCAGCAAATTTTATAAGCTTTCTGCCTTTTTCTGTAGAAGCTAGTGAGCAAATTTCTCGAAGAGTATCTTTTGACAGGTGTTGTTTGTTGCTGTCACCATCTTTTAATCTTGTCATCAAATCTGAAAAAAGGTAATAATCAACGCTTCGTTCGAGCTGTGTTACATAGAGTTTTTGGGATCCTGGACCTGTCAACTGAAGCATCAAAATGGCAAAAGGCAATTGCATGAAGCGTCGTACTACCTTCTGACTTGAGTACGTGGCTTCAGCAAAATGTCTCTGGAATAAAGGTTTCACTTCTACAATACCACCCTCCAGGATATCTTTTGCACAGGCTACCAACTGAGTGCACTCTTTACAGTTTGGGTTGTGATTGTTTTTGCAGTGAAGCATTCTTACTATGATAAAATCAGGCAATGAGATATCGTTAATTACTGATCTATATACACCATCCTTCAATTTGTACAGCGCCTTATCAGATACATTACCAACTGCCCATTTCTGATACCTTTTCAGCAGGTCAAGGGACTCCTCTTTTCGGTGACCTTGACCCTCTTCTGGGACAAAAAAGAATCGCTGGAAGCATTCACGTCTGCAGCTGTGTTTTCACTTGCTCTGGAATTATCTCCTTTAGGGGAAACGGACTGACAGGGCACTTCCTCCACACCCTTTTCCAAACATTGGTTAGATACAGTCTCTACAGGCATTTGTAGACCCACTTCACAAACTCCTTCAACATTCACTTGTGTAGCTGTGCCTTCACTTGGTTTGAACATATCTCCCTTGGAACTGGTCTGACACACAACTTTCTCCACGTTCTTTTCTGGACATCCCTCAGACCACGATTTCTGCAGGTATCTGTTCTCCTTCAGGAGTTGTTGCTGTTTCCACTGTTATTATTTCATTACCATTTCCCTTACTTGAACTTTCTTTTGACTGTTCTTGTTGCTGTGCTCTGAAAAGATCTGCTATGTTACCAGACTTGTTGGCTGGAGCAGCCTTGTTTGTTGGATGTTTTTTCACTTTTGTTTCAGACTTTGACTTGTATTTTAGTGCTTTTGCTTCTTTCATAAGTAGTAAACTCAATTCAGATTGCTTTTCCCTCTGCTTGCGCTGCATCTCCATGATCTTTTCAGAAATGACAATTGCCTGACTATACTGCTGAGTATTGCTGAACTTTATGCGTTGCTTTTCGGCAAGAATCAACTGAGTTTTAACTTCTTCGAGGTCTTCCCTTAAATCAGAAATGCTTTGAGATCTCAGCTCAGAATTGATTTTTGAACGCTTCGAAATTGGCTCCTCATCACAGTTCACAAGGGCTATAGACCTCGACCTTTTCTTTTTGTACTGAAAGACATCAGTATCTACCTTTTTCGCTGCCAACATTGATAGTTTTTTCTTGCCAGATACAAGAGAGGGCGTCGTTTATTGCTGTATGATAGGTTACGAGCTTATCATCTGGCTTTAAACTGTAAATTCTACTGAGGTCCTTCAAATTATCTTCAGCAGGTGGATCTTGCTGTTGATCAGTAATCTATTGATAAAATAGAGCAGTTTTCACTTGAGTGTCGAAAAGTAATTGGTTTTGCATTACTACGCACTGTGATTGGTTAAGAAAAATCTCGTCAGCCAATCAGACGTAAAACCAAAACCATTACTTGCTCGCACATGTCTTCCTGCGCTTGATGCCGGTAACATGTATTTGCTTCGAGTTTGATTGATTAATCAAGTTTTATTGTCAGTTGTGATTGGTCAGAGTAATTACTTTGGTTTTGGTTTTATGACACTCATTTGAAAACCACTCTATACAACTAAGAAATGATGGAGCAATTTTGCATTTGCCCTCCCCCATTCACCCCTTGCAATTCACAGTAAAGATTTCTGTCAACAGCCTCTGAGGGATGGAAGGCTATCGCATTCAAAGAAAGAAAAAATGTTTGGTCATTTGCGTTGGTATTCTTGGATTCATGATGTTTTTTGGAAATTCGCTGCTTCTTGTAGGGTTGATTTTGGGTGTGATGAAATATTGTTAGTGAGGATGAAATGTTTTTTAATACAATAGTAATTTTAAAACAATACCCCAAAATAAGCAGTTCATCGCTCAAAATGGTGCTCAAGATGAAAGGGCTCCATAAGTACAAAGCCTACTGAATTGAAAATTAATATAATTTATCAAGACAACTCACCACCAGTTTTGGTCCAGTTCTCAAATTACCCCATTCAAAAATCAAGGTTCCCTGTGCTTGTCCTTTTGTTGTTATAGTTGTGAAAGTGGTACTTCTTTTATCATTGGTGGATTTCTGTTCCTATTGAAAAAAAATTATGCAATAAAAATCAATGCAATGTTTGCATTACATATTAGTTTGAAGAACCCAAAGTTAAAAAAAATCAACATAAGCACTTGTTGAAGCTTTTCAAATTAAAAGCTGGAATTAAATTGACAGCTTGTGAAATAGCTACGGTAAATGTATGTCACATGGGAAAATCTAATTGCAAATCATACCTAAAACCCTAAATTACTGGCAGGTCACTAATGTAAAAATAATGCGTTTATTCTACTTTAGTCAACACAAAAATAGATTGGTATAAATTGGTGATAGAAATGGATTACAATACTACAAATATGATTTTGTAACAGGAGGTTTATAAAAAATTAAAAGTAAGTTACCAACTGCTTTGTCATATCTAAATAAATTCGTACAAACGTATAAAGCTTACCTCACAGTTTTCTTTGATACACTTCAGTTTAAGCTTATCTCTATTGACAATTGAGGAAGCAGCAGTTACATCAATCCAATCTTCCCACTCGCGATCAAATTTTTGAATTATATAAAGGGATCCTGCTGAGACCACTCCAAATGGATCTTTAACATTTTGGAATAGCACGTCCAGATCATCACAAGTGATGGATAAAACCTGTCTTCTTTCACCAAACTCAACAAGCACCTAGTATATAAATAAATTTATATAAATGATATAACGAGCTTTGAAGTTGTATTAACAGGTACAAAATACTAGTATAATTGGGCTTCTGTTCATAAACAACAGAATAATGAAACTCTACTTTGCATCATTATAACGACCTCAAAGATGGATGGCACATTTAGCCAAGGATGTAAGCTGATTAAAATCAGAAGATTCTCACCTTCTTCGCATCAGCAGTGGCGGCCATCTTGCTGGATTTACGATTCTAGTCCCAGTCCACCTCGGTGGAAAAGGCACCGGTCCAGTCCCCGACTGATCTTGGAAAGATTGAAAAATGCCCCGATCCAGTCCCCGGCTGATTCTTGGAATGATGCAAAAGTCGTCAAATTCCCCGATACCCGCGGCCCTTTCTCCTGTTAAATCACGGAAAATCCCCGGCAAATGCCTCGCTATGTCCCGGCCGGGGGGGTGCGGGGGTCTACATTGACTGATGCATTAGTACACGGTTCGGTCGATCGAAACCGCAACATATGCATAACATTAATCTTACCGTGTTTTTAAAATTCACCATTATATGTCTGATTAAAATAGTCCTCTTCTCCATCGTTGTGATTGGTACTGTAATAGCTGTAGCTTGCTGGACATGTGAGAACGTTGTTTTCCCGAAATTTGTCATCACTTAGCCGCAAACAAACTGACAAACTAACATTCCGGAACAGTGCAAGAACAAGATTGCGTGACGCATGACATGGGCAAAGGTCAAGCGATCTAATCGCATTTTTAGGTGTTAGCTTTTGGAGGTATAAGCGTATAAGTTCTAGAAATACTAGTTTTGCAAACCATGTTTTGAAACCGCAAAGTTTTCATGCATTGATATCGTGTCGCTAGTTCTTTTTGACATTTCATTGCCTGGCATCTTGTGGCTATACAAGCATCACGATGATAGTCCTCGTCAGAACGTCCTCGTTGGTATACCCTGTGGCCCCAGTTCATTTAACCTGGCGAATGTTGAATGTGTGGCAACAGGCGAGTGTAGCAAAAATGTCTAAAATCACCTCGTGTATTGGAAAATCGGTGACGAGTCGACATTGCACTGGACAGTGAATCTAAGCAATTACTTACTCGAGCAGGCAGGGAGTTTCCTTTAAGACATTGCAAATCCAAGAGAGTGAAGTGGACATTTTAAAAAAACTATAATAATAAATCAACATTTTTATTTCAGACATTTTTGAGACAGAAGGGGTCTTACTTAAAAATAACAGTGTGCCCACGACATCGGTATTTGTTTGGGACTAGGTGGCGGTGCAGTAACTCGCGGTGTTCGATCTCCGCAGAAGTGGCCATGGTGGCTGCCCGCAAGGGAACATCCTCAGCCCCAAAGGCTCATTAACCGGCCGTCGCCATGGCGACCGCCGGTTTACAAAATGAACACGGTTTTTCGTGAAAGCAAGTTGGCTTAACATACGAAGAAGCTTGTGGTACGGGTACTCAAGAGCGGTACTGTCTTATATAAGACGCATGCGCACATTAGTCTTCTGAATGTTACCTTCCTATGTTTTTGTCTTTAATTTACAGTATTTAAGATATGAACGGCGAAGGGTTGTTAAGTTTGGGGTTTTTTGTATTTTCTTATAACGCATGCGCAATTGAGTAAAGGAGCTAATTGCATTGAATGCGAAATTGGCTGTGTTGTCTGATCTAGTTAGTGGTTATGGTGAAAATTTTTTTAGCGCAGGAGTTTTTTTTATTGGGATTGACATTTTGAGGAGTGTAAAAATGTGGGAGTCAGAAGGATTTGTGAATGTCGGGAGCATATCACGCTTCTGTGAATGTGATTTGCTTTGAAAGTTGCGTTTTGTATAGGAGCGGTGTAATATTGTGCTGCGCGAGAGGCGGTTTCCCTTGGCGTTTTATGACGGGGGGGGGGGGGGGGTTTGCGAAGTGGATTGTAAGGTTTCTGATTGGCTAACTTGTATTTCGCAGCGGACAAAAAGGACAGTTGCGTTTTGCCAGCGTGAGCTAGGAAGAGAAGGAATTGGTACTAGTATGATGATGCAATATTAGTTGATTGCACCATCAGTACATGATAGTTCTTGTGAACGGAGAGAGATGAGTGTTTATTTGAGGCGAGAAGTTGATACGAAGGAATCATCATTAATAAGGAGATCAATTAATAAGGAAGGTGTTACGAGTCTTTTTGCATTGAAAGAACGAAAATATCTGAATATTGTCGACGGATTTGTGTAGTTTGCGTGTGGTGTTCGCTTAAGGCTACGAGCAGCCTCTCTTTCCGTTCAGAGATAGTGAAGGAAAAGAAAAACAAGCGAGTGAGCGCGAAATCGATTGCGGCCCGACAGGCGCTTTAGCTTTCAAAGACGTGGACGACTTTCGTCCCCGCTCGCTTGTCTACTTTTGCAAGGGGATTCCCGGGTTAGCAAACCGGATTTAAACATCACGTCATGGGATATGCCTTGACGTGCCCCATACTCTGACAATCTGCTCGAGCTCGTGTTTATCAAGCGTTATATTTTGATTCTACTGCTATGTTCACTGTTTGTATTTAAGGTCTAGGCACAACAGTAAATACTTCGCCGTCCCGGTGTAAGCATTCTCAGTTGTGGACGAATTTATATCGACATTCAACGTTTGAGTGAATTTGCGTTTTTCAGCACAAATAAAAGCCATAAGAAAGATAAGCTGAGTCATCAGAGTTTAAACATTACGTCATCCAGTAACGTTATAGTCAAGATATTGTGTCACACAATCACAGTTTTCGTCACGCCGGTTCGTATAAATAGAGGATCGCGCTAACATTTGTGAAACCTAGGGGTGGGGAGGGTCAGAATGGCCGGTTAAAATGCCCTGTGGGCTTTCTTGCTGTGGATTAAAAGAGGCGGATTCAACCCATGTTTACGCTGTTACTCTGGGGCTCTTTCATGTTCTTGGGGGAGAGGGTGAGGGAGAGGCTAATCAAAGACATACTTATGTGGGTTTGTTGTATTTTCCACAAAGTTGACACAAAAAACCGCTGCTCAAACATACTTTACTAATAGACAGCCGTTACTGCCGTGATCTAAAAAAAGCAGAAACAAAAACAGAAAAACCGTGTCCCACCGTTCCCAAATCTTACATGGTTTATTAGCTCGTGCCCAAAAAACTCAAGCCGCATTTAATATACGTAAGTAAAACATGTTTGTTGGGGTCAGTTCACAACTGTATATTTATTTAGTGTTTTAGATACATGAGTGCACGAGTGCGAACCGCAAAAAATGTTCTCAGTCCCCCAGCCAACCTCTCATTCCTTGTGTGCTCTCGTGAAAACCCCGTCTTACGCGTTGAAGAAGTCTTTTTGACAAAAAATGTTGATTAAAGTAGGGTGCTGGAGGTTTCGTTAAAATAGTTTTGGCCTTGTGAAATTCTAATAGCTACCTCTCCGTAGACCTTGTGAATAGGGTCAGTTGTTATCTTCTTGGGACTTTCTTATTTCCCCTGCGAAGTAAATTCTTTTTCCTTATGGAAGCAATGTTTTTTATGTCCTAAAGATCACTTAAAGGGTACAGCATAAAGAATTACCGTCCTTAAATGTCTTAAGGTTTACTTGTTGTGGTCACGTGTATGATGTCATGAAAGTTAAGGCAAGAAGATGTTTTGAAATGGGCCAAGGATGGTTAACTTTAGCTAAAAAAAACATTCGCTAGCGTTTGTCTTACTACATGGAGGCAATCCGTGTCCTGAATGGTGAAAATGATTCTTTTATTAAGTAGATGTTAAGGGGCAAACTGTGTCACGTGACCCTTTTTATAAAATACCCCTTTAACTGTACATCGTAGTCAACGATTCCGGACAGATTCAAATTAAGGAGACCCATACAAACACGTTGACATGTCAATTTGTGTCCATCATATGCCATCTCAGCGGCCGATTTTTAATTTTCTTTTCTCGTAAGTAAACAAAGATAAAAGGTCACGTGACGCAAATATTTGACACTTTATGTAAACGTTGGTTTAAGGTCATTACGATTTATGCTGCTACCAATTTGGGGACTGTTTTGGTAAATTTCTTGAAAGTTATGACTGTTAGATTTTATGCAAATGAGTGATTTTATCGATTTTCACAGAGAATTTGTGCATTCATTAGTAGTTTCTACTTAGTCATTAGTATGCTCTATATAGAGCATACTAATGAGGCTTCCAAACAAAGGAAAACAATGCCTCATTAGTATGCTCTATATAGAACCACTAATGAATGCAGAAATTCTCTGTACATTTACCCCGCAATTTCCCTGTGCTTCAAAGCCCCCGCCACTTTACATAATTTAAGACAGTTTATGGAATATAGAGCATCGAAATGCTGTACACTGATTGGCTGAGTGGGTGTGACCATGTTCTAAGTAAGGGTTAGGCAATGAACGCAGTGTTCTATGGGATATAGTGTCCGGAGCAAAGATAGAATGCCACGAGGCCTATTCTATCTTGCGAGGGACGCTGTATCCCATAGGACACGAGCGTTCATTGTCTAACCGTCTTAGAACATGGTCACACCCACGAAGAATTTCGTTTTTGTGTGCAGATTGTATTTTTGCATTTTAATTTTTTAGTTCTCACCTTGAAATCACTTTGCTATTTTGTTTACGATATTTTCTCTATTGTACGCATGCCTTTGAGGTGCAATGTTTTAGAGTGCTTCACCGCGCGGTTTATCGCAGTTGGCGTGTAAACAGCCATGAGCCAATACACGGAAATTTGGAACTCGAGGCAGTGATCGCCGCTAAAGGTTTTCTAGATTTACACTGGTGAAAGCAGTCTTCGAGGCGCTACAACCACCGACACCAGCAAGTGAGGAATCCGCACGAAACTCCAAGAGGCCAAATTAAGTGAAGTTCAAGTACAACACTCGTAGTCTGGCAAACACGGAGAAACAAGTCTGTCCTTCTCTTTTAATTAAGGTCTGAAAAGTTCGTATTTCATGTAAAATAATCGTTTTTCTTTCGATTTGCTTTTTGCGATGCTATTATACCGTAAGATTGCATTTTTTTTGTTAAAACCCAAAAAATAATGAGTGTTTCTAGCCGTTGAAGCTGTTGATTTTATCGATTTAGTTGTAAATATTCACAGAGAATTTGTGCATTCATTAGTAGTTTCTACTTAGTCATTAGTATGCTCTATATAGAGCATACTAATGAGGCTTCCAAACAAAGGAAAACAATGCCTCATTAGTATGCTCCATATAGAACCGCTAATGAATGCAGAAATTCTCTGTAATTTTACCCCCCAATTTCCCTGTGCTTCAAAGCCCCCGCCACTTTACATAATTTAAGGTGGCTCCATATAGTTTTTCAGCGCGCGAGGAATGGGAACTAAATTGGCACAAGCGCGCGCGTGAGGAGCGCGACAGTCCAAGTCAGATGACATGTGCCAATCAACCTCCCAGGCGAACTTTTCCAAAGTCTGATTGACGCATCTTTATGGCTTACCTTTTCAAAACCTGTCGAGCACACAGCAGTGAAATTATGAAAAGCCTTTAGTTTAATCGCTTTTGTAGCTGACAGTTGCAGTCCTACGATTGTTCTACGATTGTAGGACTGGATTGATTGCGATCTTTAAGTTCAAGCAACACAGAGAGGACTGAAAACGTTGCACGAATTATTACGCGCCTTCAAGAATTATGCGTGAAGAACTTCTTTCCGTCCTCAACTTGAAATATCAATGCTGTCCAGGTCAGCTGTCGAGAATCTCTGGGATGAGAAGCTTAAGTTTGTTTGGATCAAGCCTAAGTGTAAGTAATTTTTTCGAAAAGTGCTTTAGTTTTTGCCTTTCTAACAAGCCGTCTACTTTTTGTCGGGTAAGTTGTCTCTACGGCCGTTCTCATACGGTTTCAGCAAAATACAGCTAACTTGTGAATTTTATTGAGTGATGAATAGATTACACACTTGTAACGAGGTAACAGTTGTCATTGAATTTTGATAGAAGTTGAAACTCAAAAGGACACTTATATTTCAGTGTCTATTTATCAGTCACCAGTAGCTTTTGATCTAAGTTTTACTTGTGTTGACAATGTGCAACTTCAAAAACTTTGGTGGTCTAAAATGAAACCGAAAATTGAAAAAAGTTCAATTGTACCTAAGCTCAAATACAATTTTTATTTTTACGAAAAATTATGCCTAGAATGACGGCATTCAGTGAACGAATAAAGGATGAGTATCGAGTTGACGGCCGGTTCTAAAACAGTCGGCGTTTCGCAGGCGTTCTGTTGACTTGTTGAACCTTGCAGAAAAATAATGTAGTCTTTTTCAAAACGTATAATTTCTTGTGGACATTTTTGTTCCCTTTCTCCAACGTCTGCCTTTAAATATAATTTGAAAGCTTTTTTATATACTATTTGTTATTCCATGCGGTTATCAAACACGCAAGTAGCCGGTAAGAAACAACGCGGGTCTCGGCAGACAAAATATTGAGCTACATAAAAAGAACGAGCTTCCCTGCTTTTCTCGGATAGCATACCAAAAGGTGTTCTAAGAGCAAACATGACCGCTTTATTTTTTTCTTGAAGAACGGTTGTAATCAGTTAATGGTAAAAATGAAACTGAAAGTGGTTTATGATTCCGCGTTCTGGAAACTTTAAAGGAAATATTTTGCTGCTGGCAATAAAGTGGCGGCTTCGTTCGAGTTTTTATATCGCGAATCGGTATAAATTTGCTTCTTTTTTGTTTGTTTGTTCGTTTCTTTCTCTATTTTTGCGAATTTTTTGGTCACATGGATCCTTTACAGTAAAGGAAAGCAGTTGTCCAGAAAAATGTTGTTCTTTGGAAAGAAAAGCTTTAGAAAAGCTTTTCTACCGCTTACCCGCGTGCTGTCCACGCTCGTCCACGCAAAAGGAATCATGAGCATGCGCAACCCCGTAACTTGAAGAATTTTTATTTTGGTAACGTGAAGAAAAAAGGTGGGTTTTGAGGCATTTTCAAACGCTAGTTGCGCGAGTTCCACTCGGTGAAATTTTTTTAAAATTGGAACATTAGTAGGATTTTTGTGTTTTTCAGTCATACTAAAGTAAGAGTAATTTTTGTACATGCACTTCTGCATTAATCGTCGAAAACAGAAATTTACTATTCTGACAAAACTTATGTACAAAATTTCTCACAGCTTTGCCAGCTGAGACTTCTCAAACGACAACATCTTTACAACCAAAATAGCCAAAATTCACCGTGTAAATATAAAAACCAAGAAATGACGTGAAGAAACTGGGTAAGCTTAAAAAATGAGCCAAACAACTATATCAGTGGTTTTCATGGAAACGGGCCAGGCCCAGAAATTGTGACTTTTTTGTAAAGTATAAAGGCTAGGCTAGTTGATTTTGTAGTTTTTCCCTAGTGAAATGTAAATCAATGTCCTGAAAATCATCAAAAAAGTTATGTATATTTGTCTGTTGAAACTGATGAGAAACTGTATGGAGCCATCTTAAGACAGTTTATGGAATATAGAGCATCGAAATGCTGGACACTGATTGGCTGAGTGGGTGTGACCATGTTCTAAGTAAAATTATTCTGCAAGTCCCTTAAGTAATTTTGCGAAGGTTTATCCGGCATTTCTGCCAGTGAAAACGGCTTTCGTTTGCTTTGCGTAGGCAGTCGGCGGTTTGTTTCATAAATTCAGTCGGCGATTCGTGTCAAACTACCCTTCACATTTTGGTCTCTCGACGGGGTAATTTTTCAGGGCCGCCAGAAAAATTTTAACACAGTCATTTACAAAGGTGTTTCTTCAAACCTGTTGTTATTCAATGTCCAAAATTCACGTACCAATTGGGTTTCTGTAGTGTGGAAGTTGGGTGAAATTTGCTATTTTTTAAATACCTGAAACTAGTTTTCTTTTAACGGCCGAAACATTCTTACTTCAACAGCTTATGCAAAGAAAACTACTGTGTTATAAAGAGATTAAGTGTGTTTATATTGTGTTTGTGTTTCATCAATAGGCGACGCCGCGTTTTAACGTACGAGCGAGATAAAAATGTGTAATTTTCCGCCAATTTCACTATTCGAAGGTGGCCGATATGCCGTATTTTCAACTTTGCCCGATTTCGAAAAAAATAAAAAGCTGTTGAAACTTTTATTGTTATTTTTGAAAATACTTCACTATAGAGATTTCTTGGACAAAATAAAAAGAAATTCGAAATTTCACGACTGATGCCCGATTAATTGCAGACATCGGCTCTTAATACCACAGATCGTATTATTGAAGCCGATTTTAAAGTTTCTGCTAGAGAATTGGCCTCCTTTACGGGTTAGATTATTTCTACTGGGCCTGTAGTCGGTAACATTAGTAGGATAATGACCAGGCATTGTGTCAAGTCTACGTTGTGTGAAGATAGGTGGGATTCTGTGTTCTGTCTCGATGATTACTGCAAAGAGGAATTGTACTTTTGGAAGGATTACATGGTTTGCATCAACAGTCGATATTGCTTTGTAAGTAAAAATCCTAGTTATTTTGTATATTCAGATGCCAGTGCTACTGGGGGTGGTGCATTTATTGATTTCAATAATGATTTTGTGTGTCATAAAATGTGGACGGAGAATGAGAGCTTTCAGAGTTCAACGTGGAGCGAGTTGTCTGTTATTGAGTTTGCATTACAATCTTTTGCCCCAGTGCTTGAAGGATCGCGCGTTAAGTGGTTTAATGATAGGCCAAGCTGCTGCTAAGATTGTTGAAATAGGCAGCATGAAATTGGGCTTGCACAAGATGGCTCGTAGGATTTTCGATATTTGTATTCGGTCGGGGATTCATTTAGAGGTGCAATGGATCCCTCGTACTATGAACCAGCAAGCTGATCATATAAGTCGGTTTATTGATACTGAAAATTGGCAACTTACCGATGAATTTTTTCTTTTTCTTGATGGTTGTTGGGGGCCCCATAGTGTTGATTGTTTTGCCAATTATTATAATCATAAGCTCCCTAAATATTTTTCAAGGTTCTGGAACCCCAGTACTTCGGGCGTTGATTTTTTCTTTCTCTCGAGGAGAGAATTGCCTGGTGGTTCCTCCTCTTGGTATTGTTCCGCGTGTTTTGCATTATATGAAATGCCAGCATGCCACGGGTACACTCGTCGTACCCCTTTGGCCTTCGGCTCATTTCTGGCCTTTAATTATGAACAAATATAATAATTATTTTGTGGCCCACAGTATTCATGTCGGGAAGGAGGTCCTTACTCGCGGAAGAAGCCCTAATTCGCTCTTAGGGTCCGATCATTTCACAGGCTATATTATTGCCTTGAGAGCGGAGTTTACGGAGTAATTTATTGGATATGTTTATTGCGTTGGCACTGGCCAATAATGTTTTGGTTTTCGTGGCACTGGCCCAAACAATGAGTTGTTGATTTACGTGGCACTAGCCCATGGTTTATTTACTTATGTGACGCGGACCCAAACAATGTTTTATCGTTTCATGCGGTACTGGCCCTTGCATCGATCGATTTACGTAGAATTATACAGAGTGGGTGTTCGCTTTGTTCTTTTAGTGTGTATGTTGTATTCTTGTTTTTCCAGGTAATTTTGTCAAGTAAATCATGGAAAGGCTTCCAAAAGTTTTCTTCACTGAGCGTTCGTCAGGTTTTAGACGTGATGTTCAAGTCCAGAGCTGATGCAACTGCTAAAACCTACATACTTGTTATTAAAAAAATTACGGACTGGTGTAAAACTAGGCAAATATGCATGCAGTTACCTTTTCCTTTAGGTGTTGTATCTCTTTATTTGCTTGAAGTCCAGCAGTCTTGTACTTCTTCTTAAATGGCTGCATTCATTCGTCCCTAGTCTTGATCGTAACCCGTTGGATTGCGATTTTTGCAGGAATATTGTCGAGTCTGCCAAGGGCCATAAATCGCAGCCGATTATGAAAAAGAAGCCTATTACCACAGAAATCATTAAGAACATCTTAGATCTTTATAGCAAGGAGGATGCTAATTTAAAGGATCTTTGTATTGCCGCCTTATGTCTTTAGCCTTCGCCGGATTTTTTCGGTATGACGAATTATGTAAAATTGTTCCTAAGCATATTGAGTTTTGCAGTGGTTATATAAGGATCTTCTTGCCTCGTAGTAAGACAGATATTTATAGAGAAGGGAATTATGTCCATATTAGTGAATCCAAATCTAAGTATTAACTGCCCTGCTGGTGTTTTACGAAGGTACTTGGATTTATCTGGCATTGAAGTATGTAGTACTCTTCCTTTGTTTAGACCTCTTGTTTTTCACCGTCGTAGTTCTAGCTATACCCTGAGGGGTGGTAAGATTTCTTACTCTACTTGTAGGGAGATTCTAAGAGATAGCTTAAGCCAGCGGGGCTATAACCCTAATGATTATGGTCTTCATAGTTTAAGATCCGGTGGTGCTACATCTGCGGTGCATTATAGTGGTCACTCGATTCCTGAAAGGCTGCCTCAAATACACGGCAGGTGGAAGTCCAACTCCGCTAAGGATATGTATGCTCAAGAAAACCTTGAGAATAGGTTACAAGTAACTAAGTACCTAGGATTATAATATTTCGAGCTTACATATTTACTTTTATTCCTTTGTTGTAAAAAAAAAACAATCAGATTTATATTTGTTTTTTGTATTCCATTTTGTATTAGTAACTCAATCTATGATGTAATAAACTGTTGGATCCGCTTGCGTATCCTCCCATATTTCTTGTTTGCCTTGTCTGTATTAAGGGAATTTAAGGGTAAAATAATTTCTGTTCGTTTGAGCGAAGCGAATTAGAACGTAAGTTGCCTTCACGTGGCTTGGGAGATTGCACACGCAGTCAGAAATGTGGCCTTCATAATGCACGGTCGATGGTCGATGTGGTAATTTTCAGTGCTGACGATACCATAGTAAAAAATTATTCAGTGGATAAGGACCATACTGTCCTGATGCCGATTATTTTTGAATTGCCAGAATTGACACGATAACAAATATAAGGATGTGTTTTCACTCAGTTGGGACGATATTTTACCACAATTTACATGCAGGGAAGCTCTGCCATTAAAGATCCTAAAATCACACATACGGCTAGAATAACGAAGTTAAAACAGTATAGTTGACACTACAGCTGCCCCCGCTGTTAAGAGGTTTTGTGATCGTATTTATTGATTCTGAAGGTTTACTTTTTCTTGATTTACTTAGAAACACTTTTGTGTGGTATTTATTTTTCTGTAGTATAATTTAGGTTTTAGATTGTTTCTGCAGAAGTAGGCCAAGTTGAGATTAGTACTCAGTCCAGTGCTAAGAGGTTTCATGAACTTACGGAATCGCGCCAATCGGAACACGTTAATCACTAATGCAAATGAGCTCTGTTTTTTTCTGTCAACCGGGGAACTTCTTTGTGCTTGGGTTATTGCTTGGGTATTGTTTGGGTGCAAATTAGTCGAACCTATCAATTGAATGAGGAACAATAAAGGAACAATAAGCAGCAGGAGAATAAAGGTGAAGCTAATAGCGCGAGTCGCGTGCCTCAAACGATTTGTTCGTCCTATATTGCTGAAGTAAAAGTTTTCTTCTTCGATAATCTAAGTTCTTTATTTGAACAAACATTGCAGTGGAAAGTTTGTAGGGAAATTGTACTAAAATGCGGGAAAGCGACTTCCAGCGACATGGAAATAATTTCCTTATACGCAATGTAGACAAAGAACCACGAACGTGACTTTTGACACATTTCTTACATTACAAGAGAGATTTTCCACAGAGACAATTAACCACATGAATTGAATTCGAAATCAATCAAGTAAAATCGCAAAAGCGGCTACTTTTGTTAACGTGCTGAAATTTCTTAGCTAGTCGCCCAAACTATCTTGCAGTATCTGAAAAGTTATAAATAAAAATCCCTGCGGGGGTAATAATCCTGAACGTGGACGTGAGGAAGTTTGGGCTGGACACTACAAACTAGCTCTAAATTGTGTTGAATCCACGTTCGGTTGTGTTGCAATAAATCGGGTTTATAAAACACATCTTGTTAATGGATTTTTGCATTTTTAATGCCGCGTATTTTGCAACTTTCTTTTACCGCAGTTTATACCCGTATTTGTTTTTCTTTTATACACCTATATGTAAAAAATTTTCCTCGGTCACTTGGCTTTATTGGTTCGTATATAATTAAAGACAACTTAAGCCAAAGGCCGATGACTGAGTGAAACTTTTGGCCCATAGTCTTTTGCAACTTCGTTTCTGCAAAGAAATATCTTAATTCTTGTCTAAAATTACTGTGAGAGCAACGAAGTCTCGTTCCTTACTGAAATTATACCAGTTGATTCCAGTTCCTAAACGCCTAAATACATAAATGCATTATGTGGATGATTAGTTTACAACATGGCCCAGATCGCACTTGCGGACGGCTTTTAAATTGACCACAACATTTTCGATAGAATATGACGTTCAGTGTTGCCAAGGTAACTTGTCACTTCTGCGCTAATATCACTTTGCAAGACAATAGTTAGCGTTGTGTTTTTCACTTGTTAGCATTCACTAAACCGAAAAAATTAGTGTCGTGAGAGTGAAAAGAAATAGTACTCCTGCTTTTTACATTAATCCAGAAAAAGAGAAAGAAAGAAACTGGTTTATACAACTCTGTTGAGTTTCCTCCCCGATTGAAAATATTGCGATACGTGACCGTTTTCAATCAAGATGGAATATCGAAAACTGATAAAATCGCGTTAACGATAATTTTTTGAACGCTCTTTAATTTTACCGTATTAGTATGCAGGCATTTTTAGAAACACTGAACTTGTTTTAGAGCCCATTTCACAGTTACGTTTTCTTAGTTGCATTACAATGTTTTTGACGTGGATGTGAGACAATTTCAGGCAATTTTGTGTTTTTTTCCTCCGAAATTGCCTCACATCCACGTTACGTGCATATCCTGCTATTGCAAGCACGCTATACTACTGTTAGATAAAAAATTATACAAAATATGAATAAAATAGCGCGATTGTCAACATGCAAAGTAAGTGCTTTCGACGAACAGCAAAATGGTCAATCAGCAGTACACAGCTCTTACAAGGTCTTCTCTGATCTGCTTAGAAAAACAATAGAGCAAACAACAAAACAATGGACCCTAGCCCTGAAAACAATAGAGCTGCGTGATACCAAGGTCCAATGAAATTAGAGGTTATCAAGAGCTGCGTGGTATCTGCAATCAGCAAGGCATTCGGTTGTTATCTGAAGTCAACTGGGTATTGCAGTGTAACAAATAGACAGCACCGATTCGTGCTGTCTGGCTCAAGACAGGGGTACGGCTCCCTTTCAGACTGTCCTTAAGTCTCGTCTGTTTTGACCAAACAGTTTCCTTGTGATAAAAGAAGATAGCACATGTCTTTAGAATTCTCTTTCGAAAGTTGTGGTATGACGGCTTCCTTGAAGTTTAATATTTCGCCAAGTTTCTTGTCAAGAGATGTGGCTCACACTCGATTTCAGTAGTGTGACGGTTACAGATTTTCCCGTCATGAATTTACCTCGCGAAAGTTTTGATGAATTTTGCTCACCCCGGGGAGATACTTCCTTATATAAACTAGATGGGTATTTGCGGCCAAAAGGTTATGGTTTTCGAGCTGTTTTAGTTTGGAATAGGGTACAGATTTTGACCTTTTTGGTCTGAAATAGGGTAAGGTTTGTGCAATATGGTCTGGAATTGGGTATGGTTTCTAGAAGAAGCTACGTTTTTGTTATTATCTTCTATTGAGAAGTGTGTTTTGATTACTAAAAATCAGAAATCTGAAGCACTTCTCAAATGTCCACAGAAGCCGTAGCAGTTCCCAGGCAGTTCTGAAATAGGGTATCGAATTTTGAGTCAGGTGTGATATAGGGTAGGGAAAATCACATTTTTTTGGTCTGAGATAGGGTAAGGTTTTAAGGAATGGGCGCGCACCCATACTCAAAATTTCGGGGAGTAACCCCTAGATTTATCCTAGGTAAACCCAGGTAAAAGTTTGTAGTGTGACCACGGCTACTGTTCAATTTGTAGGGTCGGACTTTAAAACCTTATAATTTGATTTGGCGATTTTTCCTTTTAAACGATTCAGCAACAACTCATTTAAGCGATCAGAGCTACAACTTGTAGCAAAACGAATATGAAACGTTAATGTTCCACAGTTCGATAATTGCAACACTCGCTCTTTTTAATATTCTCTTTTTGTAGGGTAGTAAATGTACATGTTTGAAATCAAATGTTGTAGAGTTTCTAATAACTGCAGCGTTCATGATAGTTTGCACTCAGTTGTAAGTTGATTAAGGTCTCAAGTTTTCGGGATTGAGGTATAAATCAGATTATAGCACAAATAGAAAGAAAAATATTCTTGAACAACAACAGTAAATAAACGGAAAGTTCTTCAGAGCTTTCGGGATTTGTGCACTACCCTTTTTCAATAATGGAATTAGTCCCGAAAGCTCTGAAGAAATTTCCCTTTTTTTGTTTGTTTTGCCGGTTAAGGTTTCCAGCTTTAAGGAGAGGGAATGTCGTAATGACAAATGGCGCAGTGACTAAAATCACGTTTTTTACACAAAGGACACAACGTGACTAAAGGACATGTAAATTCAGCCGTAGGCTGGGAGAAATCCTTTTCCTCCGCTACCTTTTTAGCGCGAGAAGATGGAAGCGTTTTCGACGAGAGGCACAGTCTCGAGCCGAGTAGCGAAGGCGCAGGAAGAGGACTTACCGTTAACTTGCATAATTTATACATTTTTCTCTCTGAAAGTGTAGGCAAACGTCTCTGTGCCATTCGTGACTAGTCTTCTTTTATGAACCGGAATTTTTTGTTAATGCATGCGCCTGCGACGTGTGCTAGTCTGCAGGCAGACAAGTCCTAGCGACTTGTCCTAGCCTCCAGGCAGACATTAGTCCTAGCGACTTGTCCTGGCCTGCAGGCAGACAATGCGAATTTTTCATGCGGTGGATTCGTCGTCAGCGTTGTTACTAGCCTGCAATGCAGGTGTATTTCTGGGGCGAGCGAACGCTATAGCCGCCATCTTGGATTCTAAAAGAAGAGGAAGATTGGGGAGAGTAGAAAGATCAACTAAGATTTTAAAATCCAACATGGCGGCTACGATCAATTGCGATTTTGGCACCCGTGTGCCCCTGGAAAACGCCTGCATAGCATGCTACGTTGTTACAGGACCCAACCTTGTGGCCGGCTTTTAAATTATGAATACAATTATTTTACAAAGCATTTTAAAGCACCCCGACTGTTTGGGCTCTTTCTTTGTCACAAGGTTACCTTTAAGTTCTTAAATTTTCTCCTTTCCCATTCTAGCCATTTATTGGTGTGAAACAGGACGACTTCTAGACTACCACAGTATCGGTTTTGGTAAAATAACTTCCCAAAAAACAAAGGTTTCTTAACATTTTGTTGGGCGAAAAAAATGGATAAATTGACCGATTATTCTGTCCGCTAAGTGGACGACTTTGCTCGAAAGGCTGCTCAATCTAGATTCTGTGCGAGCAAATCTCCTGGATAAACGATAAATTGTAAACAACTGATTACACGTTTGTTCCATTTGTTCCATGTGCCATGTGCGTGATTTTCTATTTTCTTTTCTGCTTTATATATTAAAATCCGGAAAGTTCCCCTCTTCTGTAGTTTTCTTCCACAAAAGGCCTACTTTGTGCCCATCTTTCCTCGAACTTCTGACCCAGGAACCAACTGAACAGGCGTGGAAGAAGCAGATGCTATCTCAGGCTGAAAACGTAGTTCACTGAGCTCAGAATATGACGAAGCCATTTGAAGCTAATCTATTAAGTTAAGTAGGTAGGTTGGTAGGTAAAACTTTATTTATACAGCTTGCCCCATCAACTCTGAACCAGTTTTGTAAAGTTAACACGATTTTGTAAACATATTTTCATTTACTTTATTAATATAGCGATATTTCAATACTAATTTTATAATATAATAATCCTACTTTATAAGGCTTCTAAATAACACTTTATTTATGAACAACTATTCCTATGACAATCCATAAAAACTGAACAGATTAAATCCTCGGATGGACTTCAGATCTGAAGGTCGGTGGTTTGAGGCCCAGTCCCTGCCACCGTGTTGTTTCCTTAGACAAGAAACTTCACTCCACATTGTCTCTCTCCGCCCAGGTGTATAAACGGGTACCGGCGACATACCACTGGGGGTAACCCTACAATGGACAGACATCCCATCCAGGGGGGGGGGGGGGGAGCAGCAATACCCTCAGTTGCTTGGCTCGTGTGCGACCTTACCCTAACTTTTAATCATTAAATAATTGGTTTTTAGACTACGGGGGAAACCCAAGGAAAGACGCGAAGTTGCAGTCTAGCTGTTGTTCGTGGTATAACATTAAATTACAATTACATAACTATGTTGACGATGACTAGGAGTACGCTACAGTTGTTCAATACGGGGAAGATGTTTCTTTGTTATTCAAGGTAGAGTTTAGGAAATCGAGATAATTAGAGGCCAAAGTCTTTCAACGTAGTGCCCTTCCTCGGGGTTTCGATGGTTATCCACGAATGAAATAGCTTTTCGATAAAATTCAATTGGATGCCTTTTAATCATGTCCCGAGTTGCTGCAAAACATCCCCTCGGGCATGAAGGGAAGTCGCTCGGGTGTGGAAAGCCAAACAGTTCCTAAAAAAAATTCACCCAAAGTCAAATTAGCACGACGAATTTCACCACTGTTTAACGTGTCGAGCCACTTCCCATAGTGGGGAATTCGTCCCCAGTCACTAAGTCGTTGCATAACTTTACACGTAACATTCATCTTTACATTATAAACGTAATCCGTGGGATTTCTGAAGTATAAATAGCCATCCAGTTCTATACCGTCTCCTTGAAGAAAAACAGTGATTTCAGGCAACTTGTAATAGTTGTTTATGATGTGAAACAGGTAAGAGTGACTCTCTCGCCCAGCATTAGGCAACTTCTCCCAGGCGTTCAATGGCAATAATGCGGGAGGTTGTAGATCCGTCCCCTTATGATAAACACGAATGTGATTGGCTATTGGAGACAGCCAATCGAGATTTTCGTTATAATGAGCAATCACGAATTCATAGTCCTTCAATCGTTCATTGAAAAAAACGGCCAGTGTTTCTCCTGGAATTAACAAGATTTGGGTTAGGGTAGGTGTCCTCTGGGATACCTCCTAACAGCTTGTCGATGACTTTAACACCCTGCATGAACGAGTGGTCTTGATTTGCAACTTCATACCGCCGGCCTCCAAACCGACCGTGAGACTAGATGCCTTTGGATTCCAACCAAGGTTGGAACTTTTCAAGAATCGTTTCTCGGTTGATAGAAGAAACTGGATAGCCACGGTCTAGACGACGGTAGTATTTTGAAAGGACCATTTCGGATGTGATGAATCCATAAGTGATTAAAGCCTGAATGGTACTGTCAATTAAATGGTCCTTTGTCCAACGCTCCGGATTGGAGTGACTTTTAGGTTCTGCTGCCTCACACATCAGGGACCACTGATCACCAGGCATCGGAACGTGATCGTCTGAGTAACTGGAGAAAACCGTTATTCGATAGAAAGGAGAATCAGCATCAGGAAAGAACATCCAGGACTTGTTTGAGAGCATTTCAGGAGGTTGACCTTTAAGTCCAATACCTATAACGTGAGTGTGTGAATAGATCAGCTGAGAAGTCAGTTTTTTCATTTCTTCCAAAGACCTATTCCCCTCCCCTTATCGTGTTGACAAATAGGTGGAGTGGAACTGTTGAGATTAGATTGTCAAACTTGATCTCCTGCAGTGCTTTAAACCAGCCACTCCTCTCTACTATTACAGAGCTTGTGTCCACATTTATGCTTTTTACTTTATGATGAAACTTAAGGTGTTTCGATACAGATTTTTTTGGGATCATACCTCACTTTTTGAATAGGCTCTTAGATAGTCTTCTCCTTGTCAGATCAACGTGAAATTTGCCCTACTTGTTGGGTTTGGATTAAACATTAGTGTGGTTTACATTTTTTGAAAATCGATATTTCCATGACAACGATAAACAAAAATCCTCAAAAACAGTTAAATTGAAATTTTGTGTGATCCAGATTTCACTTTGAAAAGCAAATACCAACCTCTTAAACTGTAGTGTATGGCAAACAAAATAGACAAGAACAAAAAAATTCTGTATGTTTGTTTTGAAGTAAATCGCAAAAACACTTTCAACCTTAGTTTTTGCATAGTAATAGTAAATGCACCGAAAAATAATCAATATTTTGATGAAATGGCTAGAAAATAGTGTTAAAATGTGTCTTTCACTTAGTATTTTATGCCTAGAAAGTTTTGTGGAAGCTGGTGTTCGCGATCTCTAGAACGAATTGTTTTTCTAAGATCATTCACGTAATCATTTTGAGGTCAGTTTTGAATTTGAGCGCTTTTGCGAAAATCTTAAGAACGGCTCGATAGATTTTTTTGAAACATTAAACACGCGTGCTTGACGATGTGACCAATTTTAGTATTGAGTCTTATTAACATTGATTCACTGGAACACTTTTAGATTTAACGTTAAAGAGGACGTATGAACCGACGAAAAACCTTGCGTTACATATTAACAGTTGGCAAGGAAATGCTAAGATATTCAAAGTAATGCGCTACGCATTCCTCCGTGATTTTTACTTTCCCTTGTAATCTACAGTGCAACAAAGAACTAAGAATCCAAATAAAAATCACGAAGCAATGAACTACGCATTTCTTTGAATATATTAGCATCTACTTGCCAACTGTGTTTTTGTAACGCAAGCTTTTCCGTCGGTTCATACGTCCTTTTTAACGTTAAATCTAAAAGTGCTGTAGTGAATCAATGGTAATAAGACTCAATACTAAAATTGGTCACATCGTCAAGCACGCATGTTTAATGTTTAAAAAAAATCTATCGAGCTGTTCTTAAGATTTTCGCAAAAGCACTCAAATTCAAAATTATTACAAAATGATTACGGGAATGATCTTAGAAAAACAATTCGTTCTCGAGATCGCGAACACCAGTTTTAACAAAACTTTCTAGGCATAAAATAGTAAGTAAAAGACACATTTTAACCCTATTTCCTAGCCATTTCATCAAAACATTGATTATTTTTCGGTGCATTTACTATTACTATGCAAAAACTAAGGTTGAAAAACGGTTTTGCGATTTACTTCAAAACAAACATACAGATTTTTTTTCTTCTTGTATATTTTGCCATACACCACAGTTTAAGATGTTGGTATTTGCTTTTCAAAGTGAAATCTGGATCGCACAAAATTTTAATTTAACTGTTTTCGAGGATTTTTGTCTATCGTTGTCGTGGAAATATCGATTTTCACAAAATGTAAACCACGCTAAAGTTCAATCCAAAACCAACAAGTAGTGCAAATTTCGCGTTGATCCGACGAGATGAAGACTGTCTAAGAGCCAATTAAAAAAGTGAGGTATGGTCCCAAAAAAAGTGTATCGAAACACCTTAAACCACTTGCGAGGAACAAGATCAGCAACTGCTTGCCATATACCACCAGTTCCTCTGTACCGTGGGAATCGAAAAACATTATTAGATCCCCATGTCGAGTCTTGTCCAGGAGATCCACTGTCGTAGGCTGCAATCTTAGCTTTGATCTTGGCAATGTCTGGAAGAGCAACTCGCTCACCAACCCGGCCAGACAGATTTCATTTCAGTAGGAACTACGGTTCAAACTTTGCTATTATATTTCCTCATGAAAACCTCGCAAAGACCGGCACCAAAGTTACGAAGAAGCCACTGGTCAAAGTTGGCAGGCTTCTCTTTTATCGGATTAGCGGCAATTTCCTCCAGACCTGATAAGCTCTTCTGTTGGTCCACTTTGTCCGTCACCTCGATGTTATTGTGCACCGGGTACGGAATAAATCTTCGTTTGCCATCAGATCCTCTCATGAAGGTATACGCGGCCCTCTTTCTCACATTCCAGTCTTTTATCGCCCTGTCCAGCACCCAAACAAAATATTCGTAATGTGAGAAGACCACATGACCTCTCATGTCCCAAAGGAAGCCTTGATCATCTTTCTCGGTCGTCTCGGTTGTTGAAAGATAGCAACTGATTTGTTCGTAAACTTTTTGGTAAGCTCATAAAGTCGATAAGCGGCGCCCAGAGTTGTTGGACCGGCGCCGATGATGATTACGTTATGTTTGTTCTCATTGTAAGTTCCTGAATCAGCAACACCAGTAAGAGATGTTTGGTAGTGCATCAAACTTTCACCTCCGAAGAGTCTTGACAACTACCATATTCGACCATCTAAATTTGTGAGGTCCCTGGGGGCTTATTAAAGGGGGACTTTTAGAATAACTTGAAAAAGCTCACATACATTCAGTGATCAAAGGAAACCCCAAATTAATGTTTTATTTTTGTTTGATTTTATCCTACTTGTTTACTGAAACTGTAAATAAGTATCTTTTGTGACGGATGTCCAGGACGGAAATGGATTAAACGTAAAGAAAGATTAAATACTGAAATAAATGGAAAAAAATTGAGTTTATCCCACTTGTGTTGGAAAAATCGTCGAAAACTTATTGTTGTTTTATTTGTTTATTGTTTCTTCTTCCTTGAAAAAAAAAAACACTAGAGTTCTTCCCCCTAGTGTTTTAAGAACAATTCGTGTACATGTAAAAAAATGACGTTTAATGTAACTTTTAGTATAGATTTGACGCCAAAACGTGGAAACCTCCATTGCAGAGCCGCTATAGGTTTTGCAAGGGGTGGGGTGGGTTGGGTAAAGGGAGCTCTTTTGCGGGCCGAAGGCCTGCAGAGCGGAGCACTGTACTCATAGAAAAAATATATATCCAAGCGAGTCAATTTTCATGGTCACGACGTCACGTGACCGTACGCCGTACCTTGTACCATACTTCATGTAAAATGTTCTGAATACTCGCCTGTTAACATGTTAATGAACAATGGCGGACTTAACTCGAACTCATGACAAGCTTTGAGGTGCAAAAAACTGTTATGCAAATTAGCTGGCTGCACATTCAATGTGCAGCCAGCTAATTTGCGTAAGTAATTCAAAGCCAAGGTTTGACACCTCTCCGTCTCTTGAGGTTTTAGCTGAACGCACTAGGAAATCAGACAAACGCCCACAAAAAAGTAATTCAAGCTCTCCTAAACTGAAATGAAAGTAACCGCAATTTCCGGATTAATGAACATACAACACTAATGTTGGTAAACTCAAGAATACAATTGTGTAACCGGTAATATTGAATTGAATAAATTCTCCGCCCCGATACCTGTAAGACTGGGAAAAAGGTTTTCAAAAAAAATGATGATTTTAGAGTCGTAATACAACTTAACATTCAAGGTACATTCATTGTAAATGAAAACCTGGCAATCGGTTAATCTTTTGTTTTGTTTTGCTTCTTTTTTATTGCACAAATAACAGAATCTTCCAGGTATATGCATGCTACCTAAGGAAGACAGAATAAGCTATAAAGCGATGTTAGACATTCCACTTCCAGGTATATGCTACCCAAGGAAGACAGAATAAGCTAAAGCGCGATGTTAGACATTCCGCTTCCAGGTATATGCTACCCAAGGAAGACAGAATAAACTAAAGCGCGATGTTAGAAATTCTGCTTCCAGGTATATGCTACCCAAGGAAGACAGAATAAGCTATAAAGCGACGTTAGAAATTCCGCTTCCAGGTATATACTACCCTAGGAAAACAGAATAAACATTAGCTAAAGAGCGATGTTAGAAATTCCGCTTCCAGGTATACGCTACCCAAGGAAGACAAAATAAGCTTTAAAGCGATGTTAGACATTCCGCTTGCAGGTATATGCTACCCAAGGAAGACAGAATAAACTAAAGCGCGATGTTAAAAGTAATGCTTCCAGGTATATCATACCCGAGGAAAACAAAGCGTAACGATAGCGATCAAGTTTCCAGGTACAGCATATTATGTGAGAAAATCAGAATAAAGGTAGAGCGCGATGCTAATATTTCGCCTTAAGGTATACACGTATTTAAAATTGTAATTCTTATTTCCACTTACCAAAGGTCTCTCGTCTCTTTTTGTCTCGATTCCATAGCTTCGTGGAGCGGTCGTCGTTTAGACGCGCGCGATTTTCAAAACCTTACATTTCCCGCCACCATTGTGTTACACGCAAAACACAAATTCAATATAATGTTTTGAAGAAAGCCTGCTATTACCCAAGCAGTCGCTACAAGTAGGTATTTAGGTTGGAAACCTTCTATACTTGGAATAAAGTAAGTAAAATATCAAAAGGAAACGCAATGACTCGCGGCTGGGAAAGGTTTAATACATGATACTAGTGTAGCTCGAATAAATTATAATCGAGTCATGAAAGCGCCACCACGTCCCGTGGGTCCTCTGACATACGTTTCTTCACATAAAAGTCAGTAGCCTAAAAATTTGATCGATGTCGGGTTCTTGCTCGACCTACATGCAAATGACTATAGTGGCGGTCTAGCAAGGAAAATATACCATAAAACTGAAACGACGAACACATGTCGCACTACATCATTACAAACGGCGTGACAAGTCTGGATACTCCTCTGGGCCTGTTCTAGATTTCGTTTCCTGGCGTATGGTGACAAGTCGTGCGACCTAAACCCTTTGTGTTGCTGGAATTCGACAGAGCCAAAAGGAGGTTACTCGAAAAACAGAAAAACTTACCTGAAAATCCACGCACTTGCGCTGACTGCGCTCGTTCTTTCCTGTAACAATTTTAACTTCACGGCGTGATCGCCTTTCTCATAATCTTAATGTAGGCATGCTGTTAAGTAACCGCAAGGACACATGCCGATCGCACGTGTTGAAATAATTCTCTTCATTGCTGACAGAAATGATTGGCGTAAAATAACGCTTTTAATGAATGCATGCTGCGAATTTTTTCCATGGCCAAAGTTCCTCATGTCTTTAGCCTAAATCCTCTTTTTTGAGGCGTAAGTAAAAAGGATGTGCTCTCATGGATTATTTTACCACAGTTACGATGTATTCTTGAAAATGACTGCTGCCCACATGCTATTACAGAATGGATACTCACTTCTCAACACGCTCAATCTTCGTAACGGTAACTCGACATACTGGAAATGAAAACGTTCCTTATAATAGCTCTACATGAAAAGGAAAAAGACCTGAAGGATTGCTGTTAACTCGACTGCGCATATAAAAAAAGTGGAACAGCTTGAAGTTGAGAAATCCTTGTTCGGGGACATACTTGTTGTTTGAGAGGAGGTCTGAGTCTTCTTGTGTGTTTTGTTTGCTTTTTAATTAGCTAACGTTATTTTGCAGCTGGGGTATTTTAGCCGAAAATTAGTGTTAGTGTTACCAAGAGTTCTACTTTGAGTTTAATAGTGCTGCTTTCTCATGCAAGTCATTTTTGTTTTTCGGCACTATTGTATTGTGGATTGGGTTGCGTAATGTTAGCTAATTTATTGAACAACAGAAAAAATCGCTCGGTCACCGATATTAGTCTCAGCGTTAAGCTCTATACACATTACAATTAACGGACACCGTGAATTTTAGCGTATGTAGGGCGTACGATTGTGTTTTCAGTAGCCTGTAGAAAATCCTGATCTATGAAAGACGTACATCTCTATAAAAGATGCTCCTGTTTTGTTTCTTGATTTTTGGAACAAAATAACAATTCTCAGATCTGATCGTGTCAGTGAAAGAAACTCTTAGTAAACTCTTAGTAAACTCTTTAGTAACTCTGACGTTACTAAAGTGACGTCATTGGCTAAAAAGGAAATGACACGTGCTAGTCGCACAAAACGTGACTTGTCAACAACAACAATGACAACAACAAGCTTTATTTGCATGACTATAACAAAGTATTACAGTATTGCAAAAGCTACTTAAAATTTAATTATTAATTTCTTACGATAACTAAAGAGATTACAACCATTTCTTATTTTTAACCATTCAGAGAGGTAGCCATTGTAACTAGTTTGTCTCTCTGTTCAAAGCATGACGAGATGAATGAAATTAATTGAATATTTATAAAAGAATCAGTACAATTCATAAGATGTGACAATAAGGTCTCATGTGATAATAGTCGTAGAAATGGGATTTTAGGTTCTATTTTGGAAAAGAACCTGTCTCTTATCGAAGAATAGCTCTGGCAATCTGGTAAAAAATGAGTTTCATCTTCAAAAAAAAAAAAAAGAAAGAAACTCTTAGCAGTCAGTATCGTCGCTTACAATAGGTGACATTTCATGAGTAAACGACTAAGGAAACAGCATTTAGAGCAACTTGATTTGTCCTCATGGAAGACCCTAAACAGAATACCGCTAAATTGCTCTCATTTTAATGTGTTCTTTATAAATAAAAACGTGAAGACAGTGCGCAAGGACAAAGCATAAACAAAATGCGGACCGCCATGGAAACCGTTTGTTTTGTTCATTTTCTTAAACATAGGACTTTTCACCACGATTTTCAACAATTACAACGGTATTTTTTCTTTCATCTCTTGGTGGCTTTCTTTACAAAGTTGAAGAAGAGCATTTGTGATCCTGGAGTTTTTCTATTCAACCGCTTTTTCAACCGCAAGGTACAGCGTTTCTTTTCGCGAGGTCTCTAGAAACGCTGCATCTTCCATGCAAAAGTCAAGGTATAGGCCTCCCTCTACAACTTTCAAAACACAAGTTTTTGTGTGTGTTTAATAACTAGGAGTTCAGCCTGAAGTCTATCAATAAGCTTAACTTAAATTCTAAAAGAGAAAAAGACTGAAAATGTCTGGTGACAAGACTCAACGAAAGTCCATTTGAATGGAAAGCCCGTCATTCCTCCGCACCCGTCCCAAAATGTCACAACACAATGAACACAATATTGAGAAGGGCATCGAAAGCGGCAATTAACTTAAAAGAAGCGGAAATGGCGCACTCAAGGGACCTATACTACGTCGCACGATATGTCCATGTCCATGCATACGGTGTCAAGGCTTGCTGTGATAACTGAGTTTGTGTACATACATCTTCAGCTCTGTTATGGTGGCGCAGTGGAAAGACGCGCGAGCGTTACGATTTTTTGGTTTCGTTTCATTTTCAGGTGGCGCGCGTTCAAACCCCACAACTTCACATTTTGTCTCTCCAATTTTTTCTTTATTCCTTGTTGTTGTTGTTGTTGTTGTTAGGGTTTGGTGCAATTTTTACCTACTTGCTTCCCATGACAAATTTCAGACGGTACTCCGTTCTCACATTAACGGATAAAAATCTGGCTTAACTTTGCGTTATACGTGTTTTCTATTCTTGGTAAAAGCTTTGCTTTAAATGCAATCTTTCTTAGTTAAATTTTCTTTTGTTTTTCAACCAAGTAGTATATGATCTTGATATATTTAGTTATTTTTGATATATAGTCTCCACCCGTCTCAATCAGCTAAGGTAATTTGCGGACAGAACCACACTCTTGTTATGTTTGTAAACAACTCTTGAAAAAATTGAATAAAAAAATGAGCTCTGCACTTTGCTCACGATCACGAGCGCTAGAAAACAGCCAATTCTAGAACGACTTTTTGCTGTTTTGGGATGACTTGGCAAATTCAAGTTGAAATTAAATTTGCAACGATACCAGGTACATCGGGTTACGAGTGCTTGCTAAGAAAGAAAAATTATCACGCATCAGTTATATAAACCCGACTACCACTCATGCCCAAGGGATATTTTAAACAGCTGGATCGCAGACTTGGGAATCGGCTTCTTATATAAGTCTTCAGCTCTTAGTGTCATGTATAATTAAACAATTTCTTTCCGTTTGCAATGAGTCCGCCGTTACGCAAAGCCTTTTATTTCCAAAATCATTTAAATTTTATTCACAGTCAGATTTGTAGAAACCTCTTCCCGTACTGCTGCATGATAAAAGAATGCCGTAATCTAAGATTATATTTTGCACATTTATTTAATAACTTTAACTTCCCCATTTTAAATAAATCCCTTTCGTTCTGAAGTATTTCTCCCTTTTGTTTCTTTATAAAAAAGCTTCCCTCTCTTTGCTCTGTGTGTCTGTAAAAGGTCGATTGAGTTGAGTTGTGACTAAAGACACCTTGTTTAGCATGGGAATTGAGCGTAGAAAACGATAAGACGTACTAATATTTGCCTAAAGGTTTCAGAATTTTATTCCTGCAGCTACCATGACAATCCAAGTTAATTAAACACCTAGAAAGACGCAAGAGACATGATCAGTTTCATCCTTCGTGACGAATAAAGTAAGCAAAATTCGTCTCCTCAGCGGTCCGCATGCTTTTTTCGCTTTATAGTCTACTTTTTAGGCGAATTTTTCTGTGGCTTTAATTTTGACTGCCATCTTCTGCAATCATGTTTCCCTTGTAGACGGACTTATCCCAAGTTTTAAACCTCAAAAAACATATTTTTTTGGCCAGGTTACTTACCTTTGGAAAAGGCGAAAGCTAGCACCGCTACGACAAAAATATAAGCTTATCTGACAAAATCCATGTTTTTCATACGAGCGCTTGACTTCGAGCGAAAAATTTACTAGGTTGCGAAGACAATTGTTTTGCTAAAAAAGATATGTGAAAGAAGAGTCTTATGGAGCTCCATTTCCGCCAAAATTCGATGTTTATATTTGACATTCGACTTGTTGTATTTTATGCTATATTGTACAAGGCGTCATTCAACTTTGTTGATTTCGGGTTCAACCTTTCCCATTGCACATGGTATTTTACGTTTTTGACATTCAACATGACGAATTTGGCATGCCAAATTGATGATTTCTCCTCTTTCTTATAAGAATGTCAACCATGGGCATTTAACTTTCGAAGTTTCGTTTTCAACACCTTAGATTACGTCTCGATTTTGATACTACGACGTTGCGACATCCAACTTCTTGTATTCGGCTTCGTTTGACATCCTTCCGCAATCCAACAAGGGATAACATCGCGGGCGCAGCTAAATCCCGCCCCCTCCCCAAGGTGGAGGTGGCAACAATCCCTCCAGTAGAGTGGAGTAGCGAGGATTTACCCTACCCCACGACGGTCAAATGTTTGTCACTTTGCAGCGCCTTCCCGCCTTCCCGCTTAATTGGTAGCTACTAGCTAGACGTTTGCTCTCGAGTCGGTCGAAGATGGAAAACCGTAATACGGATACTGCGTCGCAAATGAGCGAAGTCAGAGCTAACTTACTGAGGGCCCTAGAATCCCTTGATGGAAGTTCATCCTCCTCACCGTCGTCAGGTACGTCTTTGAATGATTAATCTTGAATTTATTTGAATATATTTGAATATCTTATGTTGACACTTGAATTGGAATGTGATGCGGCGAGTTGTTGTGAATTAATGTTAACGTAGGAATTTGCAATCACCCTTTGGTTTTAGTGAAAACATCGTTATGCGACAGAGATGATGGATGTAGATTTACTCGCAAACAGACACGACTGATTAAAGTAATTGAAATTTAGCCGATCGTGTGTTAACGAAAGACTAACCACGTGCTGGAAATAACAGTCAGAGCAAGGAACAAGCTGGCACAGAAATTTCATTTGTAGGCTTATGCCTGGGGCTTAGGCTTAGCTACTATGAAAGTTAATAGATACGAGCTTATTTTCGATAGAGACATTTATTAAAATGCAATAGTTCCAAGCTATTTCCGCTTGCAGCTCTTCTCTGTATATTCTTGGTTTGCAACCACGTGACAAGACGACCATGTTGGTTGACAGTATGTTCAATGGAAAATGCTTTCACAGATGGCTATCGTTACATCACTTGCAAACCAGCTATGCTGACTAGCTCTTTGGCATTATTTTCCAATGATGTGGTATGCACTTTTGTATGTAATAATAAATGATAAAAAACCTTTCCCTTTCTTTCTGTAATTGAAATCGGAAGTCCACACCTTATAAAACAAAATTCATAGCCATGATGACCAGTCTCAATTTTGGATCAAGTCCACTGCCAACCTTAAATCAATGACCCAAAAAATGGTTTTGTAAAATGTTATTTGTATTTGCATTTGTTTATCAGCTGGGACAGCACAGTGTCCGACTGAAGTTGGACATACCAGGCCTGCGTTTGCAGCATCAAGTGTTATTACTACCACAGCAGCAGCAGCAGCAGCAGCAGAACAGAGAAGGCTCTTTAGTTTTGGCAGGCCTGGTAGGCAGTTTACCTCCAATAACAAATCAAAAGGAAAAGGAAAAAAGTCTCCCACATGTACACTGAAATTTGTGTGCCTTGCATCAAAGGATGAAGTAAAACCTCCCATTAGTGTAAAAGAGAAAACCACACTCTGTAATTGTGGGTTAGGGGATGGCAGTATCACCTTCGACATGAATTAAGGACCTGATTACTGCCATAGCAAAATCCTCGAGAAGTACCCCAAGTTAGCAATGGCAGGTGGCTATGAACTCCTGTTACATCAAAGGGGTGCAGGTGATGGTGCTGGCTTTCATCCCATAAAGCCTCCTTACACCCCACTGAGGTTAAAGGACTTCAGTGGTCAAGCAAAGATATACATTCGCCCGCTACAGAAAGATCTTGTCATTGAGTGCGAGGACCAAGCGGATGAAGAAGTGAGTGAATTAAAACATTGAAAATAAGTAAATTACTTGGCTGTAATCAAAGAGAAGCTTATTTTCCAGCCTCCCCTGTTAAAAATAACAATTATTTTTCACCAATTTAACAATGCACAGATACTCATAAGGATATGTTTATTAAAATAGGAGTGGTCATATCAGTAATAATTATCATTAATAATGTGTTGTTCCAGAAAATATCCATACTCCCCCCACGGAGGGTTTTTTGGGGTTTGGACCCCCCACCCCTCTGGAAATTCCAGTATAGGGTCATTAACCTTCCTTTATGAATTTTGGCCTTTAAACCCCCCTCCTTCTTTGAATTTCAAGTGACCCTCCATGGTGGGGGTATGGATATTTTCTGGAACTACACAATTAATTTTTTAAATAGATGTGACAACAACTAAAAATGAACAGTAAATAAGTGGTGTTTTTCTTGCATAATTAATTAAAATATTGTGGTGTTGACAACATGTAAATGTGAATGTGTGAACATTAGAGAGAGACAGTGATGCTTTAATGGAGCTTTTATGTGCATTTAATAACACATTATTTATATATATTTCTTGTAATTATGCAGACTCAAAATCCTGGTCCAGTGATTGAATGCTTCACATGCGGTGCCTTTGTAGCCATGTCTGCCTTACGGCAGCACCAGGAACTCCATGTTGAAATTCAACCTACTGCAAAGGTAAATATTGGCATTTTAGTGTCCGCCATTGTAGGAGGTAATCTCATGGCATATCATATTCAGTGAATTTATTAACCGCTGGTTACTGTGGCATAAAATGTAGGGAATTTACATAGCAACACAGTATCTCAGCCATGGCTCAAACCCAGACCTTTCATGGTATTTCTAAATATCAGGCAAGAGTAACAAATTCAATTTTTATTCCAACAGAAACAAAAAACATTGGACAGGCACATTATTGAAAGGTACAGTAAACATTAAATAGTAATGTAGGTGTGACAAACGATGAAAATAATATTGTTAAGTAGCCATCTATAATAAAAGACTGCTAAATAATAGTTATTTAGTAATAATAAGACATTACTTATACTAATGTCTTATTATTTATAATGCCATCGACTAGTTTTTATTATCTACATTTATTCCCTAACTAAGATGACATATCTGAGTTAAATCTCCAGTGAACTTCAGTATTAGTCTTCAATAAGAACAATTATTGAGATTACAGCTTCCCCGGTAGAAATTCTGTCCAGGATCCTAATAAGATCCTATTAGGATCCTAACAGGATTTTGTAGGATCTTATATAGGATCCTAATAAGATCCTACAGGATTATAAGCAAGATCCTTTAGGATCCTATACAGGATCCTGAGTACGATCCTAAAAAACATGGTGCCATTTAGGATCCTGGGTAGGATCCTGTGTGAACTTGCAGGATCCTAGAAAATCCTGTAGGATCCTGTATAGGATTTCTACCAGGGTTCAGCTATTACCCCAGACTTATGGCCATGCCGTTCAAAATGGTTTCTTGTTTTAGTTTACCAAGTACGAGTGGTACCACACAGCCCTCTGAATTGCCTGGTACAGCTGGCAGCTCAAGTGTCCATGCTCTGCAAGAAATTTGCCCAGGTGCAAGTTTGTCTGACATTGAGAGTGCCCTTGCTGTATGCAATGGTGATGCTGATGAGGCTGTACAGCAGCTTCTGGGTAATGTTTTTATTGTTTATTTTTTTACCCTATCAGACCAACACAATTCAACACAAAAACAAGAATTAAATGTTCACAAATAAACAGCTAATCTGAGAGCTACTTCATATGCAGTACTATAACTCATCATGTCCCCCCCTAAACATGTATAACTTTATTTACTGGGTGTAGCCCTGGAATATTGTTATTCTCAGAGGTTGGAAGTTATGAGTATAACAGGCAGTAGCTAGATAAGGCAGATGTGCAAGTTTATTTTAAGAGTGAAACCATGATCAATAATGAAAAAAGTGGTTATTATATTTCTGCAACACTTGGTTTCTTGCAGTTGTTGGGGTAAATATGGATTTGTCATTTTCCATTATGTAACTTCAATACGACTCTGCTGCTACATCTACCTGTGGGATAAAGAAACCGGGGATCTGATTCCCAGCCAAAGTATATCAAATGCAATTTAGTTAACTTTTTTTATTGTTTTCTCTTTCATTCCCTCCTTAACCAACAAGTCACGAGTGTTACTGACACATGTTCCTTGGGCATTGATGACCTTGGTGGCAAAGAATACATGGTTAGATCAGCTGATGGTGAAAACTTGACACCAGCCGTTGCTCTGCATTGTTTCCGGCAAGAAGTTATAGAACATGAACAGCCCGCTCAACGTATCAATGTCAGTCGAATGGATGGCACCAATGAGCTGCGGGTAGACATCATGGGGATATACAAGAATCCCAGAACCAAACTAGCCGTAAACCCTAGGGTGCGTTTTGAGGGTGAGGATGGTGTGGGGTGTGGACCAGTTCGGGAGTTTTTTGTAAATGCCATTAAGATTATAGAAGAAGGTATCCATTCTTCATCTGGCAAACCACTTGTCTTCTTGGAGGGTGAGGCTGACCATCGCCTTCCGATCCATGACCGGAAGTAGTAGTAGTAGTATAGGTTAAAAGATGTAGTGTTCCTCTGTGGCTCCGCTTATGGGAGGTGTCAATTAGCGGAGGTTCTACTGTGCTGGGAGTTTCAGATCTGGTGATATCCCAATTTTTATTATACATATATTAATAACAGTACTTAAATGTAGAGAGAGTACTTTCAACTGCTTAGCCAACTTCCAATAAATTCCTGCTTTGATGCTATTATTTTACTGATAGTCAAAATAGATATTATTTTTAGTCTACTATTATTAATTACTGAATTAATATTATGTGGGAGAAAGGCCAAACTTTTGATAAAGTACTTAATTCTCCTTCTAAATTGCCATATATTTGTTTGTGAAACAAAAGGAGAATTTCGCTTTGTACATCAAGAGTCACTTTAATAGGGCTTAATTCCACACACCCCTTCAATTAATTTCCAGTAAAGGAATATGCCAAGAGTTATGCTTGGCCACCTTTAAAAAGATGTTTGGCTTTTGACTGAACTTTGCAATCTATCTTTCCAGGTGGATGCCTTGCCCAAGGATCAACACCCTACCCCAGAGGCACGATGTTCCATAGAACCATACCTTTATGAGGCGGGCCTCGATCCAGACAACCTGTATGGTAACAGAAAATTACTTCTGGAGGGGTTGATGGTCTACCACGTGATAGATAAAAGACACTTCGAATTAGATGATTTAGCACATGGTGAGCATTATGTTTTGAACAGTAGTTTGCATCATTGAAATCAGCTAAGTTAAAAAATAAATTACAATGACACTTCAGGCTTGACTTTTGTACAAGCAATTAGTCAACAAGGTGCAGGCGAGTTGACTCGTGACTTGTGACTATTTACTCATGCATGTAGGGAACCGTGGTAAGAAGCCTAGTACTGTTATGATCATCAATTTAATACACTTAGATACCTTAAGTGATTGCAATCCAAAAACTTTCATTTGCTACATTTTTAAGGCAATAACCAGGGATCATTTCCATTCTTAAGGGTAGTGCATTCAATGAAGTTCTATCATCGAATAGCCAAGCATTATGGAAGGACCAACCAGATCTGCAGATTTCTGATAGAGCATGCTGGGTGGTTACTCATGATAGTTATCTTAAAATTAATATCAGTTAGTACTGGGATGAATATTAGTTTATTGATGTCATCTACCCATAGGCATGGAGGAGGTTTCACTAACAACCTTCTTGAGAAGGAGCCCATCCCTTATCAAGGTTGTGTTCCCCCGTGAGGCAGAGAAGGTTATTCTTGCAGAAGAAGTTAAAGAGTTACTGTCTTTTGAAAACAGAAGGGACAATGAGCAGAATAGAAGAACTGCTGAGTTTTATGAATCTTACATTGACGAACTGGAAGTTGGAATGAAAGGTTTGATATCAAAACAATATATCAGATTCTGAATGTTATTTTCCTTTCTTAAGCATGTACCTACGTGTATCCCTTAAACTAAGACACTATAAATGGTTGAGCTATATACTGAAGTATTTCAGTTTAGCCTAAACACTGTTGTAATTTTTTAGTAATCAGTTAATTAATTAAACCAATGACTCAATTTGCAACTTTTCTATGTTTTGTAGGTTATCTATTATTTCTTTCAGTTGTTGTTGTTTTTAAAATGAATTAAAAATAAAACTGTTGTATTAATTTTTATTTAAGACAAACCCATCCTATCTCACTAAACCTATTTTAAACAACTACCTAGGCAGGTTTATCTCCAAACCTGGATACAATTAACACACAATAATTAAGAAACAAACCCTGCAGGGGTCAATTCAATAAAACATTTACAAGTGTAATTTACAAGTGTAGCTATTGTTTCAGAGGTTGAAAACAATAGCTACACTTGTAAATGTTTTATTAAATTGACCCCTGTATGAAGATACCATTATCAGTTAGCCATTGAGAAGTAAATTACACATAATTAATTCTGTGCACATCCTGTGTTTCCTGAGTTCGGTCTAGTAGGCCATCTGGCCTAACCCCCAGACTTCTTTCCATGCTAAAAAATATAAATAATATAGCTGTATAACACTGGTGAATTATTTGTATCATGTGGAAACTTGAATTGATAAATAATATTACTTTCTTTTTCACTTGTTCTCAAGGTGGATCTCAGATGGTGGACCTGTTAAACTTTTGGACTGCTGCAAGTAATCTCCCTACTGGAAAAGACTCTGCACTACTAGTTAAACTTGATGATGGGTCAAACGTCTTGCCCCTGGCTGAAACTTGTTTCAGAACTATTGTACTTCCAACAAAGTATACTACTTATGAGGAATTCAGAAAAAATATGGACATTGCTTTGCAGTTTGGATCAAAAGGATTCAGTTTTACATGATTCCTGATATTCAAGTTCAAAATGAAACTCTCAATAACAGTTTACTTAGTCAGCAAACAAGTAACTCAGTAATTGTTTATTTTCAAAGTAAATCATGCTATAACTGGATCTTAAAGTTTGTTTTAAAAATGCGGTTGATTCATAAATTACATACTTAACTTTTTGTTCCAGTTCGGTTCAGTTTACACTCTTGTGACAATGAATTTAATGGTCACTTGAAGTATTTATAGTTGGGAGGAGATATTTTTGAATATGGAGTACATGACAAAATAGCTGCAGTGATTGTGACAAATAGCTACACATAGTGATATTCAAATTTGAAATGTTAGGTTCATGCAGTTTTGGGTGATAAAACAACAGTCCATGTAATTACTAAGTATAATTAACATGTATTTTACCCATATCTCTTATGCCAATGTCAAAAAATTCTACTCTTCTTTTACTGTACGTTTGGAAGTTTTACATACTGAAAAATAAAGGTTGGGTTTATCTCGTGTCCATTTAAATGTTATATTAAGCTGGTGATGTAGCTGAATGCCTCAACTCCCTCAACATAAGTTAAGTCTTCTGTTGTTGGCAAGGTATGCATTTCCTCTTCAGTAAATGGGCAGGTTGTGTCAGGAACATCAACATAATCTGGAGATGGGTCTGGAACAGGCCCTTGCCAGTCAATTCCATAATTGGCATAATCAGCCTAAGAATAGTTAAAGAGTATCATTATGAGTACTAATATTAGTACGGGCAACATGTGGGTATTTCCTGTCGGATCTTATAATAGTAGTAATAACTTATGAAGGTTCCAAAAATTGAGCAAAATTACAGCAATTACCCTTTCCCAGTCGTTATAATTATGAGGTATGTAATTGGATGGTGTTTCAAGAGATCCCACCAGTTGTGCTCTTTGCAATTGATTGTGGGAACATGTCCTTTTTAAAATATTTTGATGTAACCTTTACCTATTTTGCCATCATGTACTAAACGTGTTTTATACCTGAAACACTTCATCTTCTGGGCCTTGTGAACCCCATGCTGCTTGTAGTCCACTAACCCATAACTGCATGGGTGTTTTGTTCCGTTCTGTACGCAATGGATGATATACCCATGCATCTTTCCAGTTTGACAAGTGTCGGTTTATGATGGGCAAAAACACATAATGCAGGCACCACAACTGCCTTTCATCATCAGGATTTAGCATATTCTGACTTTCTAATGAATAGAATAGATCATAGAAAAGAAAAAGACATCCACCAAACACATCTCGCCAAAGCCGTTCAATCCTTTGGTTGTGTGTGCTCTTTCCTAGGTTATAAAACAAAAAACGCTATATGTTAGGCAATCGTCCATGGCTCCTGCAACATCAACTAGCAGGCCACTGCATCACCTAAAATTTGAATACAATTACCTTTACGTAAGCTAGTGATACCATATGGAAGCATGTTGATTTTTATTTATCTGTGTTTAAAAAAACCTCAATGGCTTGCATTAAAACTGCTCGCTGCCAGAACTTTGGATATATATAGTACAACTTTTCTACACTTGTGACAGCAGTAGTACTCAGTACCTGTGATCATACTTCCTCTGCCAGGCCCTCGCTGGGCATGGGTGAGCATAAATGTGGCTACCTCCACATTCTCTCCGCCTTTATCAGAACGTACCCGGGATGGTAGACCAAACTCTGACACAGCCTCACGAAAACAAGTTAGAACGGTGGTTGCCTTGTTATTGTTTGAAGCTTTCAAATAGACTGGTATTCTTGAGTATCCATCTATGCCACCATGGATGACAATCCTCCATCTGCTCGAACAGAAAGGTTACATCTTTTTTAAAAAGTGACAAAGAGAGGTTTAGAAGAACTTCTTAAAATCTTAAGTATTCAGTATATTGGGAAAATCTTCTATTTTTAAAATCACCAACAGAAAGCTCTTTCCTTTTATGAGCATATGTACCAGTTCTGCTCTCAGAGAAATATGTATCTGCATTTGTGCAAAGCAAAGCATTCATAGTAACAGAAATTATCAATAGAAACTCCATAGATTAATCCTGTCAAGTACTTCACCTAACCAGTCAACGTACTAATGGGATGGCAATGCGAGTACCTTATGAGTTTGTGATTGCCATCTATGTGCCACAGAGAGAGAGGATACCTCACGTTGTAACATCTCCTCTTGACAGCCCTTCTCCACCTTTCCACTAAGCCAATTGGGTCTATTCGCAACAGCGATAATCTTATCCTTTCACGCTGAATTCGGAACCCTTTGCTGTTTAAGTAACCTTTAAGCATTCGAATACCAATTCCAGGATACTCATTTGAAGCACGTCGAACAAGATCATCCAACTGGCTGTCATCTATGGTACTGTAGACACCTGAAGCAAAGAAATAGCATTGACAAGTGTTGAATATACCCTTTTGTTGTCATCCCAATTATCCTTGACTGCAAATTGTATGATAAGTGTAAGACAATAGGCCTGAAAAGAAAAATTGTGTGAAGTGGGGCCTACACAACTCCAATCGTTCATGACATTTCTAAGTTTGCCATTCTCTTTTAAATTTTGGTCTCTTGACCTTTCTTTTCTGCTTCACACTCGCTTCTGAAGCAACACTTTATGTTGTGTTATTGGAGGACTTGGTATAATTACAGCCAGTTGACTGCTGTACAGCAAATGTTTCGGTCATAGGTCTGCAGGTTTCTGCTGTTATTTGTCACTCTTTGATGTAGTAATACCTAAATTACCATTAATAATTATAATCTGACTGTTTGAAAATCTTTGTAGGATATTAGTGTAAGCCCAATCAAAATGTGATGGCAGGTGGCAGTTTTGCTGCCATGACGAAATAACTGCCGCCTACTTTACAGTAAGGTATTATTGATAACAGCTAAAGGTCGCCACTAGACAGTTTGAATTGTTACATTTAAATAGTCTGATTAAGAATCTACTTCAAGTGGTTGATTCAATATACTTATACTTTAATTTATTTTAATTATGTACATTTACATATGTATGTGTATGTATATGTGTATGCGTATGTATATGTATCTATATATATATATATATATATATATATATATATATATACTCGTTGAAGGAAAGTGAGGACGGACAACTTCTGACGACTAAAAAGTTAAAAAATTTAATAAAAAATAAAAACGTTTCGGTCTTAGACCTTCATCAATTACATGAAAAATTGAACTTATCAAATAAGGTAGATTTGATAAGTTCAATTTTTCATGTAACTGATGAAGGTCTAAGACCGAAACGTTTTTATTTTTTATTAAACTTTTTAACTTTTTAGTCGTCAGAAGTTGTCCGTCCTCACTTTCCTTCAACGAGTTTTAATTCCATGCAGTTAGGCTTGGACAGTGAATCTTTGATCCTCCTGACGCAGTGGCATTCTATGTTGGCCTGAGGCAACCATTAACTGTTTTATATATATATATATATATATATATATATATATATACAGCATCAGGTGTAGTGGTTAATACTTCGGCACTAGAAAGTCGAGGACGCGGGTTCAAATCCCGTTCAGGACAATTTTTAGGGTTTTCACTTTGTGTTTGTTTATTCTTTCTTTGACTGGTTTAAGTTCATTTGTGTTATTTATATTCGTCAAAAAGGCCTACAAGCCTTCCAGTCAGCTCCTGTGAAAACACTAAAATTTGTCGGGAGGCCCGTGAGCCATAAAGCCTTAAGTTCGGCTGCGTTGTTGCGTGGTCGTCCTGATGGTGTAGTGGTTAACACATCGGCACTAGAAAGTCGAGGACGCGGGTTCAAATCCCGTTCAGGACAATTTTTAGGGTTTTCACTTTGTGTTTGTTTATTCTTTCTTTGACTGGTTTAAGTTCATTTGTGTTATTTATATTCGTCAAAAAGGCCTACAAGCCTTCCAGTCAGCTCCTGTGAAAACACTAAAATTTGTCGGGAGGCCCGTGAGCCATAAAGCCTTAAGTTCGGCTGCGTTGTTGCGTGGTCGTCCTGATGTGTAGTGGTTAACACATCAGCACTAGAAAGTCGAGGACGCGGGTTCAAATCCCGTTCAGGACAATTTTTAGGGTTTTCACTTTTGTGTTTGTTTATAAATATATATATATATATATATATATATATATATATATATATATATATATATATATATATATATATATATATATATATATATATATATATATATTATATAATTTTATATATACATTTTTTTTAAATTTACATTGTTAGCAAGTAATGGTACTTGCCTAAACCTTCTAGTGGAAAACAACTGAGATTTGAAAAAATGCTCTTCATAAGTGTTATTTAAAAGCTATAAAATAGAAGCTGATTTTTCCCCCCCAAAATGCACTAGAGTTATTTGAAGCAAATATTTTCAACATTTTTCGGGGAGCATGTCTGTGGATCTCCCTTGTATGCAAGGCACAGCAGTCATTGGTGAAAAGGCTTTGACTCCTGCTGCCTACTACTCCAGGCATCTTGCCAACTACTAACAAACATTTTGACTGGGCTGACAGTGTGACAATAACATTTTCCATGAATTGTCAATGTTGTACATTTGCACATGTACAGTTTAGTACCTGATACACTCAAGCCAAAGCTTGACATCCTCCTCTCGACAGTCCTGCAACTAACCCCAAGAATGCTACTTATGTCCTTTACTTGAAAACCTTGTTCAAGCAAAAATTGTAGCTGCTCCTCACTTATTTCAAAAGACGGTCTTCCTCGTCGTCCACCACAGTTCAATGGAGCTTGGTATCCAGCTTGCAATTGATTACTTTGTTCACTCTCGACTAACTTCCTGTAGGCAGACCCAACATACTCTGTAACCACTTCATCTACATCCAGGGTAACAGCTATTCTTTGCACAAAATCAAGTTTACTGATTAAAGGCTGAAGGTCATTTGATGGACCCCCCGTCGCTTCAAATCTGTCAAGATCCCTTATGATATCTCTTATAGCATCACACAAGTAGGGTATGTCAGCTGACATCTGTTGACTGAAGCACACATATAATTTATTCAATAATACCAGGAGCCCACCAGTAACCTGTTAAGCTCATTAATGATATTTACATATTATTAAGGAAATGAAAATTTCCTAATTCGGATGTTTTGGCCTGGGAATTTTACAGTCTCCCGTTACATACAAGAATAGCAACGTAACATTTTGAGTCTTTTTTAAACTTGCAACATACTATTGCCTTAAAACCTAAGAATAATGCTTTACTTAAAAAAATACGAAATAGATACCAACAATCCAAAAGGAACGAGGATGACAAGAGACGGATAATAGTAACACGGTATTAGTAAACATCGAACGCAACAAGGTCAAAGACGTATTCAATCATGAAAAAATTAATTTATCTATAAATATGTCAATGCAGGTAAGCACAATATATAAGAAAAACAAATGGTTACTTACTTCATTCTGTAGTCACTGCAGAAATTACACAAAATGGTTTAGAACAGCGTTTACATCGTTCCTTCCGCCATGTTGAAACGACAAACATTTGACCGTCGTGGGGTAGGGTAAATTCTCGCTACTCCACTCTACTGGAGGGATTGTTGCCACCTCCACCTTGGGGAGGGGGCGGGGGTTAGCTGCGCCCGCGATGTTATCCCTTGTTGGATTGCGGAAGGATGTCAAACGAAGCCGAATACAAGAAGTTGGATGTCACAACGTCGTAGTATCAAAATCGAGACGTAATCTAAGGTGTTGAAAACGAAACTTCGAAAGTTAAATGCCCATGGTTGACATTCTTATAAGAAAGAGGAGAAATCGTCAATTTAGCATGCCAAATTCGTAATGTTGAATGTCAAAAACGTAAAGTACCATGTGCAATGGGAAAGATTGAACCCGAAATCAACAAAGTTGAATGACGCCTTGTATAATATAGCATAAAATACAACAAGTCGAATGTCAAATATAAACATCGAATTTTGGCGGAAATGGAGCTCCATAGAGTCTCTCTAGGAACTCTCTTCAAGGTAAAACCTTATCTGTTTCGTGACGGCCTTGTCTCCAAGAAATGAAAACATACCACAGGCAGACCACCCTCTGTTCGTGTGGTGTGTTTACTGTTGGAAGTTGAGTACAGATATTTAAGTATTCTTTACCTTTATGGTTCAATAAAGTTTGAAGTAAATATTAAATGAGTCACGAGTTGTGTGTGTGTGTTTTTTTTTGCCGTTCCTAGGTGTATAAGACGTTGTCTAGCGAGATTACTTTCCGGCCGAATGCCGGGAAGAGAGTTTTGGATGTGCAATGGCTTCATCAATCAGTCCTGTGTTGGCCGACCTCGTAATGGAAGAAACTGAAGAAACAGCTATCACCACAGCCCTTCATCCTCCCAAATGGTGGTTTCGTTATGTAGACGACAGTCATGCGTGCCTTAAAAAGGATCAAGTTGATGAGTTTCACCAACATCTAAACTCAATCAACGCAAACATACAGTTCACTTGAGAACTTGAAAACGCCAATGGGCACGGCTTACCTTTCCTCGACACCATTACAACTAGATGCGGCACGGCAATTCAAGTAGATGTCTAAAGGAAGCCAGCCCAAACAGACCGCTTTCTCGATTTTCAATCGCACTACCTTTCATGTCACAAACGATCCATGGTTAACAAGCTACTTCTTCTTGCAAGGAACATTCCTTCCACGAGTAAAAGAAAACGAGAAGAAACTCGACGAGTTAAAGCGGTAATCCGAGAAAACAATTACCCCTCGTCCTTTATCAATGACTGTGAAAAGGCGTTGGCTACCAAACCGACCAAACCCACAACAAATGGCTTTGTAGTGCTTCCGTATGTTCAGGGTGTCTCAGAAAAAATTGGTCGCTTATTGAAACAAAAACAGATACAAGTTTCATACAAGCCACAGACAACCATCAACAGTTTTTTTTCCACGACCGAAGCAGCAGGATAAAACCGACCGTCAATCTTCTGGAGTAGTGTACAATATCAGTTGCAGACAGTGCGATTTTGTATACTATGGCCAAACCGAACGATCCCTTAAGACGCAAGTTTCCGAGCACAAAAACGGTTTTCTTGATGTTCGATCCTAAAGTTGCGAGCCATGTCCACGAATGTCATCATCAGATGGATTATGACAATGTCTTAGTTGTCGGACATGAGCTACATTACCACCAGCGGCTTTTTCTAGAAGCTTTGTCTGTGAAAGATCTTAACGCTGGGAATGACCACATAGTCATCCCAGAAGTCTATAAATGCGTAGCACGCATTTAAGTTGTAAATTACGCAAAGAAACCATCCTCTGTAGTCAGAGAAAATTGAAAATTTTTTAAATCACACGTAACAACAACAAGCGATCTTATAACTGAGGAAGGCTTAAGAGTTAGCCAAAACGTCTTAGTACCATAAAAAAAGTATGAGTGAGTGACAGACATTAACTTTTCTTCAAATAGTGCTGGAGAAGCCAGAGAAAAATCATAAATGGTCGAAGAGGTCAAATACATCAAGAATATAACGACGTTGTTGATTTCCAATACTACTGCGCGAAGGTTTCAGGTTCTCGAGACGTTATTAGCAAGATAGCCCTATGCACGCAAAGGAGGGCTATCTTTTGATCCTTCTAAGAGGGTCGCCTTCCTTCCATGTAAACGGAGCCTTATTAAGTAAATTTCTGACTCTTCTGTACCAGTGATGGTTGGACACGATTCGCAAAGCATGATGGGACTATCAATCGATTCAAGCTCAGTTGCAACGAACCTTCATACTGTGTGGACCTCTAAGAGCAAAAAATACTTCAACTGTAACAGTTGGAAAATAACAAAGTTGGAAGTTTCTCCGATTCTTGTGGTCTAATTATCCTTTGTTTACATCTGAATATTTGATGTACGTTTTAACGGCTGGTTTCATGCGTTGGTCGATTGAACGCGTACACGTGGAGACTTCAATCCCGGGTTTATCAGTAATAAGCCTCTTTAGCAACTTATATGTGCAAACATCTTACCATGAATAACTTCATGGGCCATGAAGGACTTATTTCCAATCATCGAAAGTAAAAACACAGTTGCCTGGCTTTCTGAGGTCTTGTAATTGCTACAGTTGTGTGAAATCGCAAGATTTGACCGATGGAGAACCGTCGATTACGTGTCATGAAAAACCTTTCGAAAGTTCGTTTTATAACATTAAAAAACTGGACAGTCCTTTAACTTCCTGGGTGTCCAAAAGCTTCTGTTTCTCAAAGATACCATTGATGCAGGATGTAGTATTTCTGAAGGGCTTGTCTGAAACTGTACTTTCACAGCTTAGCTAAATTAAACGAGGTTGTATTAAAATATTATTGTTTAAATTGCTAGCTGTCAATATGAATTAATTTGTTTGCTTTTTAAAGTGAAAGTAACTGAGGCTGACAAAATTAGTCTGTGATTGAACGAGAATTCCATTTTCTTTTACAGCGGACATGGAAATTTGTCTTTAGAAAATTAAACAAAAGTTCTGTTCAGCCTGTATAATGTGTGACAGGTATTATATACAGTGCACCCATATCCATATTTTTTTCTCAACTACTCCAGTGAAAGCATTGACTCATTTACCCACAAGGACCGCAAGCAGAATATAATTTTTTGACCCTTAATACAGGGTTGCTGGGGTTACTGCACTGATTATCGCAGCAAATTTATTGAGGTCATAGAGAACCTCTTTTAATAGCTTGAATCCTTTTAGAACTAGTGAAGCTCATTAGAGCAATACATCCAATGTCATTTCTACAAATCTGTCAATTCTTTCAATGTTGAAAAGTCAATGGCGGATCCAGGGGAGGGGCCAAGGGTATTTCCCCCCTTTTTGTTCAAAAGAAAATAAGGCTGGACAAGACAGACAGCAATATACATGAACAAAACAATTATGGAGTTACACATTTACTCCAGACTACAACGAAGCAGAGCGCAGATTAGCTTGCTTGCGTACAACAGCATACTCCACTCGGAAAACATCTGATTTTTTTGTGGACTTACTTATAGTCAGAATATAGTACAGAATAATACCAAGATGTAACCCCACAAAAGTTTTGTATTTTATCTCCCCTCACCCACTATTAAACCTGGCCCCCACCCTCCATGAAAGTCTGGACTCACCACTGAGCACCAAGTCTGCCTGTTAAGTCGAGTAACAGAAACTTAGGGGGTGTTACATAATACAGGTCTGACTTTCATCCCCTCTTATGGTCCTGTATAATTTTGTTTACATGATACCAGCACAAGATCTCATACCGTTACGAGTCATATCAGTGCGAGTTCATTCTGGTGGCTGTACCAGATCAAGATTTTCGATCCGGTGCAAAAACTTGTACCATAGTGATGTAAACACGGTAAGACCACCCATTTTGGTGTGAAATCTGTCTCCTGGAAGACAATTCAGAAAATGAGGATTGATATCAATTAAAAAAATTGGTGAAGAAAGAGAAAGTTGTGAGTTCAATTAGAAAAGGGATATTTACGGATATTTACGGGTCTCAATAGCTCTACATGATATTAATAACAACTGAACTGACAAATTGAACAGGGTGTTCAATCAATAGTTCACAGCTTCACAGCTCTCACTCCATAGCTCTGGATTTTATTTCTTACAGTAAACGCCATTAAATTGAACCCACCCCCCCCCCAACACCTGTTCACAACTATATTGAACTGAAAACATTTTTATTGTTTTCCTTGGTTGATGTTGCTCACTTCTTTGCTATTGGCTATCTCAAATTCTTGATATCTGAAACAATTTTTGGTTTCTCTTGTGTGTCTAAGATAGCACTGTAAAGTTCCAATCTGAGTTACTGATCGATACTCATGCTCGTAGTCAGTATTGAGTATTAGTAGAGAGTACAATTTAGCAGTATTACACTTGAACTGGTGCACTTAAACGAGATTGGTATTCTTTTCGGCGTCACGAATGCTGAAATAACATTTCAGAGCTTCTAAAATTTCATTTCTGAATAAAACTGTGGAAATTTTTAAGAGAAGAACTGATAACAAACATAAATGCTGTTAAAATTAGTTTGGATTTTGATTATGTTTGGGGGAAAATACCACTAGCAAATCCCTGAAAAGACCATTTTCGAGCGTCTAGATTTTGAAATTTTCTGGGGGAGCATGCCCCCACACCCCCCTAAAAACTCACGCCTTCGGCGATTCGCAATTACCTCGATTATCAGAAAAGCCTGGCTAATTGGCCCTGATAGTGATTTTGTTTTTGTAGCTTTCTCAATGGTTCACTGCACAGAGGTTGCAAGTTAAGAACCTTAAGGCTGCTGCTTAGGGGATCTTAGAACACCAATCCACAAACAGATGATTTGACTATATATTAAGTCCCTAAAGCCCTAACAATTTTGTTTACGTGAGCAAATGAAATGTGATTCTTGAAAGTTTGTTGCATACAGGCAGCAGAGCAGACTGAAGAAACCACTTTGCCTCTTAACCTAAAGACAAAAAAACAAAGAAGGGAAAACATTCAGTTGGGATGCCACACCATACGGCTGATCTTGTCACAATTAAAACATTAAAATTTTCGAACCAAAATAAGACGATCACTCGCGTTATTTGGCGGATAATTTTCACATCTCGCAGCGTGAGAGAGTAATATTGCAGAGAAAATTCAACAACTTAAGTGGCAATGTCTGTAAGAGCGGTCCACTGCATTTCGGGTCAGAAAAAAGTTTTCCCTCAAACTTTGCCCTGTAAACCACCTTGGGTCACAAGTAACTGAAACGGGTTTTGTTTTGGGAAATACGTTAAAACGCTTTTTTTAGAGCCCACAACAGTGAGAGTGGCAAAAGGCGTAAATTAACGCCAGGCCAGACAGGCAAATTGAGTAAGTTGGCGACCTCACTACTTAAAAACCAAAACAGGCAGCAAAAAAGTGTTATTATTTCCAAGTTAAGAGGTCCTTCAAAGGTGTAAAGCGCATGTTAAATTTCATTTGTTTTAAACTGGAAGCTCGTGATAATTAACATATTAACTCACGTCTGAGCGCTCTCTGAAAACTCGCAAAAGTACCCTGTCTTGCCCGGCATTTATTTCACAAGTCCAGACCGAGTCACTCTAAATTCTTATTGAATCCTGTTACTGAGATGTAAGAGAGCACAGAAATATTAAAATACCTTGCGCTTTTTATCTTCCTTTACCACAGTGACTTCGAACTTCTGGTGATTTTTGTCGAAATGATGCATTATGCAAATTAGGTTGCTGAGCAAATTCAGATTGTGTGAAATAAATAGGTTCTAGATTTTAAGATTTCTCCATTTCAGGTCATAAATACAGGAAAGCATACACAAATACAAGTTTTGAACTGTTCAAATTGATAAAATAAGCGAATTACCAAGTCCTGATCTTTGGATGCTTCCGAAGAATTGCGTGACTTGCATTATGCAAATTAGGCTGTTTGCTAAACTTGGTCCGTTCTTGTAACCGTCGCAAAAAACCTTTCTAATTTTTTGGATCCCTTGTTTTTTTTCATTGAACATTAAAGAAATGTTAAGACTACCTGCACTTTAGGTAGAAAACCTTGACGATGAATTCAGCTAGTTACAGTACTGACTTGTATAACTCTGTTTGGAATGAAATGGACAACTTGTAACTGAATTATGTACCGGTCAAATTGAATCTTCAACATCCCTCCCCCCGGGCATACCCCGGGCATTTGACTGTGATTCTTGCCCGGGGAGGGGGAATTTGAACGTTGCCTTGAAAGGGTGGGGAATTTGAAACAGATTTATCTCTTGTTCTAGCGTAATACGCCCGTGATGTTTTTCGGTTTTTGCAGGGTTTGACGGATTTCCAAGATAGAATTTCGCCTTTGTTAGTGAATAACTCTTTCAAAAGGGTCTTTAAAAGAAGTTTGAAGGTGTCATTACGGCATATCTCACTCTGAAAAGCGTGAACGGTGTTTGAGTGAAGACGAAATTTGCCTTTGAGGAGAACCAGCTATCGTCAGAACTAAGGAGAATCACTTTCATTGATCATTTTAAGCGAGCACTGAAGACATATCTTTGTAAACAAGCTTTTTATTAGTGTACAGATATAAATATTCTTAATTTTTAATTTTTAATCTATATTTTATTTTATTTTTTAATCTATTTTTTATCTAATTTTTTAATTTATATTTGTAACGCGCATTTGAAAACCTATGTTGAATTTGCGCGCTATAAATGCATATTATTATTATTATTATTACTAAGTAGTGGGGCATTTGAACTGTCTTTTTGCCCTGAGGGGAAGGAATTTGAACAAGCCACTCTTCAAAAGTTCAAATGCCCGGGGGGTTGCCCGGGGGGAGGATGTTGAAGCTTCAATTTGACTGGTACATTATTCTGTTCTGGTAGGTAAAAATGAATCTCTACTTTTTTGTTGTCTGGTATTGATTTTTGTTATGCCTACAGTTTGCTCTTTTGATCTTCCTTTTTCACAGCGTCTACGAACTTTTGGTGCTTTTGTCCCGGGGATTTTGTCAAGCGCTTTGTTTTGTTTATGCAAACGCTTGAGACAAACTAGGTTGGTTGCGTTGAGCAAACTAAGTAAAAATACAGTGCCAATATCTGGATGCTTCGGGGCAAAATGTAACGAAAATTATGCAAACTATATATATTTTCTGCCAAACGTAGAATCAGATTATATAAAGAAACTTGTAACTTCTTGTTTGATTTGAAACGGCTGAAGCTACGTCTTGGTGGGTTCCTCTTTCAGGGATAGTCAGATAGCCTTTTTTAAATATAAAAACAGTGCTCTGATTCGTTTTGTTCTTTCAATCTGTTTTATTGCATTTATTGTACAGTGAGAATAATAAGAGAATAAATACAATATCAGAATCACAGGAACAACCACGAAGCCTTAGCAGGTTGTTATAAGCTTTTATGGTATTTTCAGGCTTAGGCCTGAAGTGGTTAAAAATTACTAGAAATTATGGTTTTCCAGTTAAATAGTAACCTCCAACATTATTAATAAATGCTTGTCAGACAATTTTTCATCTGGGTACGTCAACAGTACTCAACCCAAGAAAAAGGTTTGTACATAAGCTAGTACCATTCTTCGCTCGCTGATGTCCTAAGGGCGGGAAAAGCCCTGGGAGTACAAAGGTCACATCTAGGCTTTTCCCGCACCCAGAACATGATCGCTTAACTAAGCGATGATGCCTTATAATTCAAAGAATTCAAAAGAAATGAGTATGGTTCAAGTAAGCTGTTCAAAGGAAAGTAGTTCTTTGTTTAAGTCGAGAATTTAATAAACACCTTCACCCGAGTGCGATTAAGTAGCTCGACAGTTGAGCGATTGCACCGTCGTCTGGGATTGCGCCTCCACTCGAAGTTAGCAGGGTTCCAAGAAGCCTCCAGTTCATTAAGAGCTAGGTGGTTAATGAGAAAAGTGGTGATCTTATTTAAATTTGGTCAAGAAATCAAAACGCGTGATGCAGAATGATGCTGAATTAGGCTTTTTTGTTTTCGTTGTTGAAGCTTGTTTATATCAAAATATACGATATTCAATTCTTTTGATTAAAAGAAAAAAAAGAACCAGAACACTGTTTTTATAAAGAAAGGCCATCTAACTATCAATGAAAAAGGAACCGATCAAGACGCAGCTTTAGCCGTCTCAAATCATACATCGACGAAAGAGAGATCCAAAAAGTTACAGGTCTCTCATATAATAATGATTTCGTTCAACGTTTGACAAAATATGCAATTTGCATACTTTTCGTCACGTTTTGCCCAAAAGCATTTAAACATTGGCATTTTATATAATTCGCGGTAAGTTTGTTTGAGCGTTTGTATAAACAAAATAAAGTGCTTGAAAAGCCCCTTAACAACGGAAGATCAAAAGAGCAAAACGTAGGTATAAAAAAATCAAAACATGACTACAAAAAAGTAAAGATTCAATTAAACTCCACCAGAAGAGAATGATGCACTTGTCATGGGCTTCTCCCGAGGTAGGGGGGGGTGGGGGGGGGACCCCGGGACATATGTGGGGGAACCAGGGACTTTGTGGGAACTTTGCAACAAATTCAAATGACGCCCCAACTTGCTTCTAGCAAGGCGAGAGGAGCTTGGGAGCAAGTTATGCTTTCGCTCGACTGAAGAAAAGAATGCGGAGAAGAACGAGAATGCGTGGGTTAAAATCCATCGATTATTTTTATTTTTTGTGTTTGCAAGAAATAGACCATCCGTTAAATAATTCTATGAACAGGACAGTAGACCAACTTGCGGAGAATTCAGGAGAGAAAAAAGAACTGTTCAAAGAACTTAAATGAGGCGCGTAAGTTAAGTAGGACTAATCTTTCGTAAAGTTAAGTGCGTTGTGTTTAAAGGCATGCAGTAAATGAGCCATGATCATAGTATGTTCTTTATTATCATTTGCCTATACATCATGCAGTTGTAATGGGACAGGATTTGAAAAACTAATTGGTACCAAAAAAACATTGTTTTTTCAACAGAAAGTTTGTGGTCTCGAGCGTTGGCTAACTAACTGACTGTTCAAAGGCTAAAATGAAGGGCGTCTTCAAGTCTTGTTGGGTGTTTGGCTTCCTCCTAAAATACTGGAGACTTTGCTAGGAAAAAATCCCCCACTGCTTTGGAAATACAAGAACTTTGAAATGGACAATTAGCAAAGTCCCATATCAGCCCGGGGACCCTTGCCCCCACGTGAAAGCCCATTGTTACAAATTGTCCATTTCATTGCAAATAGAGTCAGTATACAAAGGACACATGAATACAAGTCAATACTGTAACCAGCTGAATTTCTACCTACAGTGTATGTAGTCTTTATATTTCTTTAATATTTAATTAAAACAACAGTGTACAGTGGGATCCAAAAAGGTAGAAAGGTTTTTTGCGACGGTTACAGGAACGGACCAAGTTTAGCAGACAACCTAATTTGCATAATGCGAGTCACGCAATTCTCCACAAGCATCCAAAGATCAGGACTCGGTAATTCGCTTATTTTATCAATTTGAACAGTTCGAAACTTCTACTCGTGCATGCTTTTCTGTATTTATGACTTGAAATGGAGAAATCTTAAAATCTAGAACCTATTTACTCCACACAACCTGAATTTGCTCAACATCCTAATTTGCATAATGCATGCAGTCGTATTCGCAAAAACTACCAAAAGTTCGAAGTTACTGTGATAAAGGAAGATTAAAAGCGCAAGGTATTTTTAAATTTCTGTGCTCTCTGACATCTCATTAACAGATTTTAATAGGAATTTAGAACGACTCGGTCTGGACTTGTGAAATAAATGCCGGGCAAGACAGGGTACTTTTGCGAGTTTTCAGAAAGCGCTCAGCCATGAGTTAATATGTTAATTATCACGAGCTTCCAGTTTAAAACAAATGAAATTTAACATGCGCTTTACACCCTTGAAGGACCTCTTAACTTGAAAATAATAACACTTTTTTGCTGCCTGTTTTGGTTTTTAAGCAGTGAGGTCGCCAACTTACGCAATTTTCGTGTCTGGCCTGGCGTTAATTTACGCCTTTTGCCGCTCTCACTGTTGTGGGCCCTAAAAAAAACATTTTGACGTATTTCCTAAAACGAAACCCGTTTCAATTACTTGTGACCCAAGATGGTTTACAGGGCAAAGTTTGGGGGGAAACTTTTTTCTGACCCGAAATGCAGTGGACCGCTCTTACAGACATTTCCACTTAAGAGCGGATGTCTGTAAATATCGACCAAGGGTGGGAAATATAAAAATTTTGAAAAATCCCAAAAAAATTCTGTAGACTACTCTAGGTATTCTATTAATGAAAATATAAATTTTAGTTTCATCGGATAAATATTTTGGCGATACGGCGGGTGTCAATTTTGGGCGCTGCACGGCCTCCGCCAGGCTGCTTTTTCCGGGCCCGAGACCAGACTACGAAAAGAGCTCGATTTGAATCTAATTCAAACATCATTCAACTCAAAAAGCTTCTTATCGTATTAAAGGGAATTTAACACATATTCTGAGTGGTCATGTGCTTGAATTGATTGCGACTAGAATATTTTACAGATTTTTAAATATTTACAAAATTTCGAGGATTTCGCGCGAGCAAAATGTTGTCGAAATTCGAAGGCCTAAAATCACACCCGGTACCTACTTTTAAACAGCAAAAGACATTCTCCATTAAAAAGCAATCTCTAAGCTTTCAAAATATGGTTTTAAAACTTTGGGCAACACGTGAAATGAATTTATGGGAGCGCGAAATTCAGGGAGCACTTGAGTGAAATTTGATCTTTCTGACATGACAGTTTTGAGGTTCGGCACGACACAAATCAATACTCAAACAAATGTTTCAGCCAAAATACGTTTAATTTAGGTAATCACAAGCCCCACAGTGATACATACATGCTTCCTAGACATTAGATGCAAAATTTTACAGCAATTTTTATCCGAAAAGAACTCATATCTCGGCTTTGAGGTATTTGAACTTGCCTCGCTAATGTAAACATGTGGGTCAAGTTCTTATCACGACACAGCGAAGTGTTCAAAATCTACCCAAATATCTATCCTGTCTAGTATATAGTCAGGTCTACGATATGTTTGTTGGTACCTTGTGTCCTTGTTTGTCTTCATTTCCGCGAAAACTGAGGCAAACTACAGCGAAATCCCCGCGCGCTCGACGTGCCACGAGTCTCGTGGAAGTGCTGTTACATGAATCGAGTTTGCATTACATAACATGACACACAGGGAGACCGAACACAGGAAGAGCGACAACACGGGCACTTCGTCTACAGGAGATGCTTAGAAAAAAAAATTAATTCTAGATTTAAAAAATGCAAATCACAGTAGAACCCTGATAACTTGAACTCGGAAAACTCAAATTTTCTCGTTTACTGGGGGCCGATTCCTTTTTTTCTTGGGATACCGTGTGTAATTTTTACGAATTGCGGGTTCTAATTTTTGCGGGTTCTTTGACGATCCAGAAAAAAGGTTCTCGTGGAAAACAGTTCCCGCAAAACATTTTCTCCGCAAAAATTGACTCCACTGTCAAATTTATAAACAAACATCGCCTTTAATATGTATTGAAAATCATGTTAGTGCTCATTTACAGAACCAAAATGAAATTAGAAACAGAGCATTCAGAAATAAAGCGATGAAATTGCAGTAGGTACACTACAGGTATTTGAATTGTAACATCTACATGCTGTTCACCTGGCCTGCAATAAAACTGGGTTTGTACTAAAAAAGAATGTTATAATTTCAAATAGAAGGCGACTTCCTCAAAGTCGCAAGGAAATAATTCCCAACAAGAAAAACCACTTTTGGTCCGCCAAGAGTTCTTGTTACACTGGTTCTACTGGTTCTACTGGTTCGAGGATGCGCAAGAGCAGGCACCTACAAGGTTCAAAATAAAATCCAGATAGGGCTTCTTCCTGTGCCCAGAGGGTTCATCCTCCATATTGAAGTGGGAGTAAATCTCCCGTAGCTGGGCTACCGTAAGCTTACTGAGTTTGTTGAACGAGCTCAGCGCACACAGGTTCCACGTGTCGTAGACTATGGGGTGCACTGGTGCACATTGCAGCAGGATGGTGTTGCGCGCATCTGAGAAAGCCTCCTCCTCTTCTGCTGTTCGGTTTTTGTCATCCGTTTCTTTGTCGTCGTCTTCTGGGGAGACAGCGTGGCGAAGTCTGACGGCTGTTCTGGAGAAGAAGCTCTGGATCTGCCCCGAGGTCAGGCACTCGTCCACCTTGAATTTGCATTCAATGCAAGTTTAGAACAACGCATAAAACCGGGTTGGGTAACGGATTTTCCTTGAATCCTATGGCGGGTATTTTCAGTCTCATTTTGTCGAGTTTTGTTAAGAACTGGCCAAAAATTGTGCTAGCCTAAATTTCAAGGAAAACAGTTCGTGCACGGACAAAAAGAGCCAAAAGTGATACAAAATCGCACAAAATACCTTAAACAATCAAGCACAAACGCTACCCCAGGAAAAACCCAAAAATAAAACAAAACTGCACCTTCCCCCCTGGTCCGTTCCTTAGTGCTTTGACTCGCGCATGGATGTTCCATAATACATCCCCTCATCGTAGCCAATCAGCGCGCGCTTTATAATTGCTGATTTCTTTATCACGTGGTAAAATACCAAAAAATCAGACCGAGAGCAAGAAAATTGCATGTAGAGTGTAATACATTAGTTCTAGCTTGTGAGAAAGCGTACCGCGCATTTAACGCCCGTTCATTGATAAATCAACCTATGAGAAAATAGGTGAATCTTTTTATTTTTACTTACCTTATGACTACGACAGTGCAACTCAGCGCGCGCATACATAACACCAGAGTGCAGCTTAACATGAGAATACAAATAAAATATGTCTCAAACTTACCTGCCCTGGCTAATATCAGCTCTGCTTCAGTGTTTAAACCGGTTAGCAAAAATGGCTCTCAGGGTGTCTGTAAAGTGGCGCTCAATTGATCCGTTGTACTCCCCGATGGGCACCGTACTCTGTGTCCGGGTATTTGGTACTTGAACCACACTCGCCCCCAACCAACGCTCCATATTCGCACGCTGTATCGTCGCACATTTGCGAGCAGACTAGCTGGCAATGATGCTTACTTATTTTTAGCGCTAGTTTATAGGCGGGCTATCAAGATTGATGCCGCCAGCGCAAGATCAGACTGTACCGGGACGCTCTTACTTGTGCTTTGTATAATGGGGTATTGCAAAAGTATTGCACAACGCATTAGGGTATTTCTCAATGTGATAGAAATCAGGACAAATATTGGGAACAAAACAAACAACAAACAGGAACACGTTTAGTATTTACATAGCGCTAATGAATACCGTTTGGCACGTTCGGGGATCACAAGACTGCGATGGTTAAAACTGCAAAGTATGAAAATTTGAGATTGCCAGCTCATTCCAATGGCATACCTACAAAATGTACATTAGATGGAAATAATCCTGAAGTATAAACTGGTCTCCTTGTGTGTCATGTTACGTAACGCAATCTCGACTCACGTAATAGCACTGCCACGAGACTCGTGGCACGTTGAGCTCGCGGGGATTTCGCTGTAGTTTGCCTCAGTTTTTTTGCGGAAATGAAGACAAGGTCACAAGGTACAAACAAACATACTGTGGACCTGACTATATACTAGACAAGATAGATATTTGGTGTAGATATTGAACACTTCGCTATGTCGTGATAAGAACTTGAGCCACATGTCTATATTAGCGAGGCAAGTTCAAATACCTCAAAGCCGAGATATGAGTTCTTTTCGGCTGACAATTGGTATAAAATCTTACAACTAATGTCTATGAAGCATGTATGTATCACAGTGGGACTTGAGATTGCCTAAATTAAAGGTATTTTGGCTACGACATTTGTTTGACTATTGATTTGTTTGTCGCGCCGAACCTCAAAACTGTCATGTCAGAAAGATCAAATTTCACTCAAGTGCTCCCTGAATTTTGCGTTCCCATAAATTCATTTCATGTGTTGCCCAAAGTTTTAAGGCCATATTTTGAAAGCTTAGAGATTGCTTTTTAATGTGGAATGTCTTTTGCTGTTTAAAAGTAGGTACCGGATGTGATTTTAGGCCTTCGAATTTCGACAACATTTTGCTCGCGCGAAATCCTCGAAATTTTGTAAATATTTAAAAATCTGTAAAATGTTCTAGTCGCAATCAATTCAAGCACATGACCACTCAAAATGTGTGTTAAATTCCCTTTAATACGATAAGAAACTTTGTGAGTTGAATAATGTTTGAATTAGATTCAAATTGAGATCTTTTCGTAGCCCTGTCTTGGGCCCGGAAAAAGCGGTCTGGCAGAGGCCGTGAAGCGTCCAAACTTGACACTTGCCGTATCGCCAAAATATTTATCTGATGAAACTAAAATTTATATTTTCATTAATAGAATACCTAGGGAAGTCTACAGAATTTTTTTGGGATTTTTCAAAATTTTTATATTTCCCACCCTTAGTCGATATTTACAGACATCCGCTCTTAAGCAACGCATAATTCTCAAACTAGAGGTGCACTATCGGGCGCTATATGATTTTATGAAACCAAATTTATCCACCTTGATCTTGGTGTAAAATGAACGGTTTTAAATTTTCGGGTTAGCCTACAAATTCTCAAAATGTGAGACCTACTCAAATATCATGAAAGCATAGGATGCTCGATCCACCTACAACGAAATTGTGCTCAAACTTGACTTACAAAAGATGACCAGATCCAAAAATTTGAAGACATCTAGATACATACCAATCCTAATTATTATTGTTAAATGTAAGTTGCATATTGAGGACAGACAGCACGTTAAAATGATAAGAAGTGAAGTTCACATTTCCGTCAAAGGCCGCCATGCTGATTTCACGTCCTGGTTAAGAGACTGCTCGTGATTGGCTAATATAAGGATCCACCAAGCCTTTCGGACGGTGTCCAACCACCACTGGACTAGTACCTTCGCCCGGTATGGTTTCATACTGACAGAATAGGTGTTCTTACCCTGCCGTTCATGATGGGGACTAGTAATATACATTTTTCTTCGGGGTTTTTTGTTGTCTTCTTGGCGACAAGCGCGAAGATTGATGACGTCCTTACATAATTAAATCTCCACCAATCAGCATTTTGCATCGACTTTTTCGTTGCAGAAATTCAAATTCCTGAGACGTCGTTGCAAGCTCTTGTTTTCTCCCCACCCCCCGCCCTCCGAGCGCCCGCGGACAGCTTGCTCGCAGGCATGACAAGACGCGAGTGGGTTTGAACTGGAAGTACCCGATTTCCAAATTAATTAAGTTGCAGTTTACTCCGTAATTAATTTCTGTCAACAAAGCGAGGTAAATGTGGATCAAATAGGATCAACATGTCAGGCTCAAATTAAGGCTTGACGAGTGACGAATTTCATGAATCACATGATTAGGTCATTTGAGAATACGGTCTCTTCGAGGTTAAATAGAACTGCCGGTCGATGGCTCTGAGGAAAGTGCTGTTCGTCCACTTCTCGGGTAAAAGCCAGGGATTGTTAGATTGTAACAAACAGAAAGAAGTTCCCCGCCCGCTTTCCGGATGATATTTTTAGGACAACAACAACAATTTATTTCGGTATTCCCACATGGGAAGCAAAGTGAAGTCAGTGAAGCCGGTACCAAGGAAAGTTCGAAATCGTGCCTTCTTCGTTTGGTTTCATTGCAATATTTCTTCGCCATGCGCCAAATTTGCGGTTATTTCAAGAAGAGACGTTTGGAAGGTTTTCAGTCTTGACGGGTGAAGCTGTCAGCTTGCACTCACATGGCCGTGAGTTCGAGCCCTGCAATTGCCGTTTGGTGACGCCACTGCCATCTTCTATTGTATTTTCGCAAGATACTGACTGCTTCTTGCCGACTGTCTCACCAAGCAGCTCCTCAAAAAAGGTAAGCCTAAGCTTTGAGCCAGTGTTGAGCTCACTACATTCAATTCTGACATTGTATTCTGACTTGCTGTCTTATGCAATCACAACACAAAATGAAAGAAGTTTGGAAAAATTCTTGATGTTGTGTTTTTGAAAGTGATTTGCGATCGTTTTATTAGGTCGCGTCTTTTGTAGCAAAATTGTTCTTTGGTACGATCATTGCCAGGAATAAAAAATAATGAGTTGTTGATCGTCCCGCGCTTTTGCACTCAGCCGGCTTCGTGAGAACGGAAACACTTTGAACAGCGGTTTTCCAATGAGAATTCAAAATGGCGTACATTGCCCAAACAAGGAACTACTACTGGGAGATTTCATTTTGGCGATAAATGTCCGCTATTTAAAGGCCGCGACAGACCTCAATGAAAGGTAATTGAGTGGCCAAGACGTAGAAATATAATGGTTGATGAAATATATCCAGCTTATTCTGATGGTGCTGAAATTGGGAGCCTGAAAGTTCAACCTCAATTCTCAATGACAGCCTTTCTTGAGGAGTCAATACTAAGTGTACTCCCGGGCGTTTCCAATTTCTTTCCCATTTAGAAAGAAACAATATATTTGCTGTGTGGAAACGATTTCTGTAATCTTATTTTATTTTATTTTATTATTATTTTTTTTTTGGCAGAAAGATCCAAGATTGCTGTTGTCTGGGAGATTCTGTGACCTAAACAATAGACTGGGCGATTTAATTTATCCAGGAGGCTAATCAGTGGGGAATTATTTGACACTGTTTCAGGTATATATAGAAAAATGATAATTTTTCTTCCTTGAAAATGATATTAAGATGATATCGAAAAGTTGTATAATTTCCAATTCACTTATTTTTATCTAGGGTTCTCCCAGATACATGTAAACTGGGAGAGTTGACCTGCATGCCTACGTCTGCTGTTTTGGTTGTTCTAGTCATGAATTCTTTTAGATAAAATTGGTCTTTCTGGACTTTTTTGGAAAATAATGTTGTTGTTAATGGAATTCTTGTACATGACTTTTTTTCAAACAATTTTTATTCTTTCTTCTCATTATCATATTTTTTTTATCCTGCTGAATATAATATTTTCCTCCTGTTTAGGTTTGTAGCTACTTGGCCATTTGACTTACATAACATCTAGCTATAGTAAGATAAGAAACAGCAAAGAACTAAGCCCCTGAAAAGTTAACATTGGTGTTCATATTAGACCTTGCCTGAGAGTTTGATTACAGCTGTAAGGGAGTTTTATTAATGGCTATTAAAATAAAAATGTTACTTTTTTGCTCTAGGTCAACTGGAATTTAAGATTGTTTGGAGTTTTTACTAGATGAGGAACTTAATAGTATCCAACTTTGTGCATTGTATCTGTAATTGCAAAATACTCCAACAACTTCTGAATTCTATTGGGGTGGTTGCCTACAAAACTGATTCACTACAAGATGCAAACGATGCACTGAGAAGTTAAGGCCCAGTTAACCTTGGCGTCAGTGTAACTGTGCAAAAGAAGGAAGGACATCAAACAGCAGATGCAAAACACAGTATCTGTGTGAACTCAATGTCAGGTGTAAAAGTGATCATGTCTTTTTTCTTTTTTTTTTTTTTACAAATAATTAACATGACACTGCCTGTTCAGGATTTGTTTTATTGTCTGTACCATTCTTGGGACATAAGCTTAAGCCTGTAAGAGTAGATTTAAGGCCTAAGACTCATTGGCAGCCAAATGAGGTTACCATTATAGACAAAGTTTGCTAAAATCTCATCAATTGTGGTTTTTAGTGTCACCATTTTAGACCAATTAAGAAATAATCACGTCAACATGTTCTACATGTAATTCATACCTTCCATTATGGTGATACTGTATCACTGATAATAACTTAATATATATTTTAAGTCTCAGTTACTAATGAGGGGAACAGTAGCATCCAGATGTATCGTCGAAGTGTGCAACTGTTACCATTAACAATCCCTTTCTATTTTAAGTCTCAGTTCCTAATGAGGGGATTAGTAGCATCCAGATGTATTGTCGGAGTGTGCGACTGTTGCTTTTAACAATCCCTTCCTATTTTAAGTCTCAGTTGCTAATGAGGGGAACAGTGGCATCCAGATGTATCGTCGGAGTGTGCGACTGTTACCTTTAACAATCCCTTTCTATTTTAAGTCTCAGTAACTAATGAGGGGAACAGTAGCATCCAGATGTATCATCGGAGTGTGCGACAGTTACCTTTAACAATCCCTTTCTATTTTAAGTCTCAGTTACTAATGACGGGAACAGTGGCATCCAGATGTATCGTCCGAGTGTGCGACTGTTACCTTTTACAATCCCTTTCTACTTTAAATCTCAGTTACAAATAGAGGAACAGTAGCATCCAGATGTATCGTCGGAGTGTGAGACTGTTACCTTTAACAACCCCTTTCTATTTAAAGTCTCAGTTACTAATGAGGGGAACAGTAGCATCTAGATGTATCATCGGAGTGTGCGACTGTTACCTTTAACAATCCCTTTCTATTTTAAGTCTCAGTTACTAATGAGGGGAAAAGTGGCATGCAGATGTATCGTCGGAGTGTGCGACTGTTACCTTTAACAATCCCTTTCTATTTTAAGTCTCAGTTACTAATGAGGGGAAAAGTGGCATGCAGATGTATCGTCGGAGCGGCGACTGTTACCTTTAACAATCCCTTTCTATTTTAAGTCTCAGTAACTAATGAGGGGAGCAGTAGCATCCAGATGTATCGTCGGAGTGTGCGACTGTTACCTTTAACAATCCCTTTCTATTTTAAGTCTCAGTTACTAATGAGGGGAAAAGTGGCATGCAGATGTATCGTCGGAGTGTGCGACTGTTACCTTTAACAATCCCTTTCTATTTTAAGTCTGAGTTACTAATGAGGGGAACAGTAGCATCCAGATGCGTCATCGAAGTGTGCGACTCTTGCCTTTAACAATTCCTTTCTATTTTAAGTCTCAGTTAGGGTACTAATGAGAGGAACAGTAGCATCCAGATGTACCGTCGGAGTGTGCGGCTGTTACCATTAACAATCCCTTTCTATTTTAAGTCTCAGTTACTAATGAGGGGAGCAGTAGCATTCAGATGTATCGTCTGAGTGTGCAACTGTTGCTTTTAACAATCCCTTTCTATTTTAAGTCTCAGTTTAAAACTAAGCCTCATTTAGGGTACTAATGCTTTTAACAATCCCTTTCTATTTTAAGTCTCAGCTTAAAATTAAGCCTCAGTTAGGGTACTAATGAAGGGAACAGTAGCATCCAGATGTATCGTTGGAGTGTGCAACTGTTACCTTTAACAATCCCTTTCTATTTTAAGTCTCAGTTCCTAATGAGGGCAGCAGTAGCATCCAGATGTATCGTCAGAGTGTGCGACTGTTGCCTGGCAGTATCAAACAATGAAAACCAATGGTCAATATGATCAATAATAATCAATTCCAATAAATTGACTGTTTATGGAAATCAATACAAATCAAAGCTTAAACGTTGAGTGACTATTGATTGTTATTGACTATCACTGATTAATATTGATTTTGATTGGAATTAACTCTCGGTTCATATTTGCATCCAACATGTTAATAATTTATTGGCAAATGATAATAAAGTTTATTTGTTCTAAACATAGTTTTTAGGTTTCGCATTCCTTAGATCGCTATTTACAAAGAACACGCTAGTTACAAAAGCCTTTGATGGTATCACAATGATGTCATTTCATGACCTGTTCCTATAAATCCTATTCCTGGATCTGTACTTATGCTAGTGTAGGTCGAGAGAATTGGAGCAAACAATGATATGTACAGTTGAGTGAGGAAAGATTAAAAATAAATTATTAATAGGTGTAGCAGGTATTTTAAGGTCTGCATTTTTGTTATGTTATAATTAGTCTTATTTTTGGGGGGGGGGGTGGTGGGGGGCACGTCACTTTCCATGTGTCACAATTATTAGAAGTCCCTGGATGTTTTTCCATAACAGTGATAACAATAACAGTTTCGTTAAACTGCAGTTTAGACCATTCGGTACAATTTTAAATTTCCATATACTATAATATTTGAGTTCAACATTGTGCTAGAACAAAGTTGAAATGCTGCAGATTTAATACCAGTTTTAATACTGTGACTTCGGCATCATGCACGAGGCCAGAGTGATGGTGAAGGAAAGAGAACCGTCAAACTCCCGAATTGGACAAATGCCAAAGGCAAGCCCGTAAAGTGACATTTCTTCGTTGGGACGTTATGCTTAGGCGACTTTTAGATGTTCCTGTTGAGCGCCCGGAAACCACTGCTTTTCTTGGGCAATCGAATTAAGTGCTGTGAAGTGAAACTTGCAACCAGTAGCATGGCCAACAATTAGAACGCTGAGGATGAAGTCACGATGTCAGCAAGGGGAAACTGGTCGTTTCGCCCGCGATCTATTTTGTTTTTGTTTTTGTCTGCTAACGTCTTAAATGCCGAAAGTAAATGAATTATATACTATTTTTCGTTCTTTTAAGAACGTTCTTTAAAAAGCGTGTTACCCTAGGAAAAGAAAGAGCAATATATTTAATTTCTCGTTCTCTAAGCGCGTCAAAGGTTAACCAACTGGCCTTGGGCGAAAAGACTCGTAGGCGAAACGACCGCTAGCCTGCGCGCAGACGTCTGAGAGACTAAATGACCGCAAGCGTAGGAAGCAATAGTTTGCTCAGTCTTAGACGGCAAAGCGAATGGCCTGTTCAGAGGACAGATTATTAGACTGCGAGCAGTCTCTCTTTTGCTCTAAAATCCGTGCTGAACGAAGCGCAAATAGCGAGCGCGAGCGAGCACGATTTGAGACTGCTCGCAGTCTAACAGATTTTGTGAACGAAAGTTTTATCTTTTTTGTTATCTGTTGTGAATACTGTTTCTTTCTTTCGTAGAGAGAGCCTATCGAGTTTCTGTGAATAATTCTCGATATATTCGCGATTTTGTTAAAAACGGGAGAAAGACCATGTTGTATTTATAGATTCTCTTCAAGTATTTCTCTCAGAACGTCCGATCACATACCAACAAATGATCTCTCCGGAGAAAGGAGAGGCAATAAAACCGCTCGCGAGCGCTACGATCCTCTAGAGAAATAAGGGGCCATTCATAGCCTCTTATCTTATTGTTTGTTAACAGCCACAAAAATAAATTTGCCGTTGCGATCAACTTGCAAAAAGGTCTGTGATATTTATTCAAGAACAGTGTGTTTCCGGTAACAGAAAAGCTTTGTTGACAGCGAAAGCGGCGGATTTTAACACCTATTGCTTTCGCGGCGTCTTGATCAAAATTCAAATATGAAAGGAATGCGGGGTCCACAACCCCGCATTCCTTAATGTACTTCCAGTTAGACCCCGTAGCGTCTCGTCTTGTAACACTGAGATGTCAGTTCGTTTTAATAAACGTGACGTAACCCCGGGACTTGGAAATAAGAAGAAGAACTGAGTCACACTATGGTCAAAATATTTCGTCACGTTCTTCTTCGCGAAGGCTAGAACAGGTGGTTGACCATGGAATGAGGGATGGGAAAGGGGTTCATACTATTAGGGACTTATATTATCACAGGGAAAGGGTGCGGAGAAGAGGGAGAATGGCAGCAAAAACGTCAAAGGTACGATAAATCACTAATTTGGGCTCGTATCATGAGTGACCGTAATATATTTTGCGTCTTGAGGGCAGGGAGAACAAAGGCGGGGTCTAATGCCCCTGGGGCTTTTCTTGTTAATCGCTTGTCTCCAGGAAACTAACCTCATCTTAAAAAAAATTTTCATTTATCGACCCGCATTGATTTTCAGTTCTTTGTTATTATTACGTTTAAGATATACCGCCGAATGAAGCTTAAGGCTTAGCATACAGTATCATTTCAAATACGTTTGAAAACCTTGTGGTAAAATGTGGAGGGCCACATGATTTCAGTGAAATGAGGATGTGACCATCGCAGTTGTGTTTGCGATCTCAACAAAATGAAATGAGTTTGATAAGAATTGCAGACACTCATGATAGGTGTTGTGAGTTTATGTTAATCTGTCCAGTTAACAGAAAACGAATACAATAGAGAAACCCTTTTAACGTGGTTTAATTTCAACTTGCAATTACCTGAGTCTGAGGACTAGTCTTGTTCAAAAATTGAAACATTTTTAAAGGAATACATTGGAGCGGAATTCCAGCGTACGTCTTAAGAAAATTCCCTCGATAAAAGAATTGAGTTGGAGGGTTTTATGTTGGTATATATTTCATCATGCAGATTATAGCTGCCGTCTTGGCAAGTTCAACAATTTTTAATTGCTGCGAAGCCACCAGGCTTCGCAGGGAAAAAATAATTTGCTGCATGTGCTGGAGGACGTTGGCGTAGAAATCTTCTAACATTGATTTTTTCACGAAACTTTTGCTGCAGCTAGGTAATGAGCTACTACTTTCAGAAATTTGAAAAAGAAAAAAATTGGGCTCACCGACTTCGTTTCGGAGATAAGATATTTGAAAAGACCACCCTAATTTTGCAAAATCGGTCTTCTTTATTCGATATGGCCCCAGTGTCCGTAAGTTTAAAAATATTGCAAATGAATCCCTAGAAAGCAACTTTCTTTATAAAATTTTATGTAAGTGGGTCTATTAAGCAAATTTATTCAACCATCTTTAAACGACAGCATTTGCAAACCCTGACAGCGGCACGTTGGTGGGATTTGATGTAGCGTGGGTAGAAAAAATGGGAAAATTTCTAACTTCCTGAACTGATTTTTTGTTTATTTTTTGCCAATCTGTCGAGAATTGGAAAAGAAAGTTATCAATCGAAAAAAAGGTAGGGCTCACTGATCATTTAAGCGAGTAAAATGCAGGCAAAATTAACACTGCTGTGAATTAATTTCAAGCTTTTAATTTCGCTATTAATTTCGTTGTCCGTATGAAACGCACGGGCGCTTTTGTAGACTATATTCCAATCGAAAGCACCCATATGTTAATTTTGTATTTCTACTAGTATAAGTAATTTGTTCTTCATATTTTTCAAGCACATGATTTTTAGAGCTAAGCAAGAAGTGTGAAACAATAAATCGTCTCTAGTTCGTATTTGGAAATTGCGAGACTTGTTTAATTTATCTTGAGACAAACGCAACGTCTACCATCCCTATTTGTGTTTAGATTTTTACTTTAGTACGCGCGCTCGTGCATGACGTGGCGTGACATTGCGACGTGAATTGCGTGCGTAGTAAGGATGCGCAAAAGCAATGGTGAAATATGACTACAAATTAATTGGCATGCTTTGATATTTTATTTCTGGTCAAGCCGAATGGAAAATTTTACCAGATAAAAGTTGTTTTTTGTCCTAAAACAAAGTCATTCAGAGTCTTTCGGTGGTTTTTTAAATTTTATTTTCCGAGTCGTCGCTTTTTTAGCAAAGCCGTGAATTCGTGTTTAATTATGCATAATTTTTGCGCACAACGGAACGGTCTGTAACATTGTTTGGTTTTCGTGTATAAATCATGTAATTTCAATTAACCTTACTGCAGTCCATGTCTACTCAAGTATCACTCAGGGAAAATATTAGTCTTCAAGTAGCTGCGGAGATTGCAGTGTACACCCCGTCAGACTGAAGCCTTCATAGTGCACGGTCGATGGTCGATGTGAGTAATTTTCAATGCTGACGATACCATAGTAAAGGATTATTTTCAGTGGATTAGGACGATACCGTCCCGATGCCGATTATCTTTCAATTGCCAGAATTGACACGATAACGAACATAAGGATGTGTTTTCACTGGATTGGGGCGATAGTGTACCGCAATTTACATGCAGGGAAGCTCAGCCATCAAATATCCTGAAACCACACATACGGCTGGCATAACGAAGACAAAACGGGATATATTTAACATGGTGAACAGGAAAAAAATAGAAAACAAAAATATTGAGCGATTTGTAATGGCTCCAACGATTCTACCAAACAAATTTAAATGTTGGGGATGTTTTACCCGTTAGAACGCACTTACCGTAACGAAAATCTTGAGTTCCATCCTTGTGAAAGTAGACAAACACAAGAAACTGTAAAATCGCAAAAAGTCCACACACAACAAAACACAGCACCTGAGTCCTTGAGGTCATAGTTGTTGTAAGAGATTCCGACTTTGGGGTAAGTTGCATAAAACCTAACGCCGAGCGTAACTGCTAACGTCAGACGTTAAAATAGTTACTTTGACTAGAGTAAACGTCTGGCGTTAGAAGTTACACCAGATGTTAAGTTTTATGCAACTCGTCCCTGAAGCGCTTAGACACATGAATACGTGATCCATGGTGTCATGGTTACAATATTTTAATAGAGATTTAAAAGGCAATGGCGTGGCTGCTGTGTCAGGAGAACTAACAGTTAAGCCTCATTTTCTGTGATAAATGATATTTGCTCGTCACATTTTCATATGACACATGAAAGCTGGCTTGCCAGTTTGCATTCGTCAAATGTGTAGATGGGTCGTCAAAGAAAATTTGTCAAAGATTTGTGAAAAATTAGTTCCCAGATCCTTCATGCATGCGTTTTTTGGAGCTTTTATCTTGCCTAGCCAAGTCATTTAGCCGTTTCTGGCAATTTCTCTGCTTTAAGGAGCATTTTTACATTAGGAGCCTCGATTTTCCCTGGTCCATGTGACTTCATGCACGCATTTTCAGCTGCATGTCGCAATAAAACTACTGCTACCGAGCCCAACGTTATAATTTAACTTGCCTCTATTTGAAAAGCGAGCCTGTTATATTTGGATATCCTTTTTTCCGGCTTTCCCTTCTACTGCATTTGCTATTCCGCTGTCCAAAAGTCATTGCCGGCACACAAATAAGGAAATTTGTCAAAGAAAAATTGTTCACCCACGTACACGGTCAAATCATTTGTCATAGAAAATTTGCACGTGTGGATGAGGCTTTAAGGAGTTAATAATCTCTTCATGACCACTAGCCGGGTCTTCAACTGACAATATTGTATTTTCACAATTAAACGCTGAGACTTAAATTTCAGACTAAGTTTGTTCGAGGCGGTAGTTTTAACACGTCAAAACATTGGAAATAAGGAAGAACTAACCATAAGGAAAGTCTTGAGTTCAATACTTGTCAAACTGGAAAAGAATAAGCTGAAAATGTGAAATAACCAAAGTCTAAACCAAAAAGGACGGCGTTCATGAAAAGCAGGTTATAGGTAGTTTTGTAGTGTTTAGATTAGTGTTGTAATGTTTAGATTAGTATTTTTAGTGGTAAGATTACCTGATGAAATTTAACTGTGTTTAAATAAATGTAATAAAGGTAATAAATAAATAAATAAATAAACACAGCAAAGAATTCAAGGACATGGTGAGTTGGAACATAGTTGGTGGGAAATCTCACCCGTATTTTTGTCCTTAACTCCCGTGGGCGCAGGCGAGAGGCAAATCTCAATAAACTTTTCACATATAAGTTTTCTCATTTGCATTATGATAAATTGAAAAGTGGATGTAAGGAAGTTTGGGCTGGGAACTGCAAACTAACCCTAAATTTTGTCGAATCCATGGTCGATTGTATTGATTGTAATTAATGGTTAAAACCTTTTTTTCACGACATCTTGTTGATGGATTATCTTGCATTTTAATGTGTATTTTGCAACTTTCTTTTACACCAGTTTGTTGCTGTATTTGTTTTTCTTTTATATCTATGCAAAAAAATTTTCCTCGGTCATTTGGCTACACTGCCTCATATAATTAAAGACAACTTTAGCCTAAGACCCGATAACTTAGTGAAACTTTTGGCCCATACTCTTTTGCAACTTCGCTTTTGGAAAGAAATATCTTCTTGTCTAAAATTACTGTCCGAGCAACTAAGTCTCGTTCCTTACTGAAATCATACCAGTTGATACTACTTCTCAAACGCCTACATAAATCCATAAGGAAGATGATTAATTTACAATATGGAAACGACATTTTCGACAGAATGTGACGTTCAATGTTGTCAAGGAAATTTGTCAATTTCCGCGCTAATATCATGTTGCAAGACAGCAGTCAGCGCTGTGTTGTTCAATTGGTAGCATTCACCTAACCGAAAAAAAATGCATGAAAGTGATAAGAAATAGTACACCTAATTTTTACGAATCCAGGAAAAAAGAGATAAAGAGATAGAGAGAGACCTGGTACCAATCTGGTGAATTCCCTCCCCGCGATACGGGAACATTTTCAATCAAGATCATAAATTTCGAAAAATAAATTCGCACTACGACCATTTTTTTTAAACTTGCTTTACTCTTATTTGTGGGCATTTTTAGGAACACTGAGCTTGCTTTATTGAGCATATAAAATTTGCATATCGTGTTGTCGGATGCGCACTACGCCGTTGTCAGATGAAAGGTAATAGAAAAATATGAACAAAATAGGAGGAGCTTTAACATGCCGACGAACAGCAAAATGGTCAATCAGAAGGGCATTGTTATCGGAAGTCAGCTGTACAAGTATCGTAGTGCAGCAAATTAAGAGACAGCACTGATGTGTGCTGTCTGGCTCAAGGCAGGAGTCCGGCTCTCTTTCAAACTGTCTTAAAGTCTCGTCTGTTTTGACAAACAGTTTCCTTGTGATAAAAGACGATAGCTCATGTCTTTGCAAAGATTCTTTCGAAAATCGTGGTATGACGGCTTCCTTGAAGTTTTAATTTTTCGTCAAGTTCCTTGTCAAGAGATGTGGGTCACACTTGCCTTTGCCAACTTTGTCACTAAATTAAAATTTGACAAAATGTACAACATTATCCTTAGTGCAGCCCGGTACTATTTTGATGTGCAAAGAGGCTGGCAGCTCAAATAAATACTGATAAAAAGCTCAAATAAAGGTCCAAGACTTTAATTTGAAACTTCCAGGAAGCATTTATTGAAATTAAGCAAGTCAATTCCTTAAAGGAAAGTCAATCTTAGTAACTTGTACTAGCTGTGGTCACACTACCAACATTTTAGGGAAACTTATCTTGTTCGGACAGCTTACTTAGGGAAACTGAATTTTTTAAGTTTGACCAATTTTTCCCTAGGGAAATTTTATCCTCTGGAGCTTGGATATGTCTCGAGAACAATAGAGCTCCCCTTGACAACTACCTCAAAATGATAGCTAGGGAAAATTCCTATCCCGAGGTAGCTAATACCAGTAGACGCTCGTCGGCGAATGTCTTGATGAAAAAACCGGCCATATGTCACGTCGTGAGAGTAATTTTTTTTTAAAAAGCGGGGCGTGTCGAGGCAATTGCGCCGCCTCTAAGCGCGAAGATGATGTCGCAGTTCGGAGCAAGATTGCGAAGTATCTTTTTAATTCGAGGTTTGAAATTTTTCTTCAGTTTAAGGCTCCGTTTAGAAATGGTTTTTAAACTAAGCAATTGTCTTTGTTATGCGAAAGAGCTTGTATCCTCAAAATGAGCCGGACCCTCAGGGGTCGATTTCAGTAGCGTGACCATTCCAGATTTTCTTATACTTAGGTGAAATGAAACCCGTCATGAATTTACCTCGCGAAAGTTTTGATGAATTTATCCCCCCCCTTTCCAGGGAGATAATTCCTTATATAAACTAGATAGGTATTTGCAGCCCAAAGGTTATGGTTTTCGAGCTGTTTTAGTCTGAAATAGGGTATAGAGTTTGACCATTTTGGTCTGGTTTGTGTAATATGGTCTATTACAATTGGGTATGGTTTTTAGAAGAAGCTACGTTTTTGCTATTATCTTCTATTGAGAAGTGTGTTTTGATTACTTAAAATCGGAAATCTGAAGCACTTCTCAAATGTCCACAGAAGCCGTAGCAGTTCCCGGGCAGGTCTGAAATAGGGTATCGAATTTTGAGTCGGGTGTGATAAATCACATTTTTTGGTCTGAAATAGGGTAAGGTTTTAAGGAGTGGGTCGCACACCCCTACCCAAAATTTCGGGGAGTACCCCCTGGATTTGCCCTAGGTAAACCCAGGTAAAAGTCTGTAGTGTGACCACGGCTACTGTTGAATTCGAAGGGTCGGACTTTAAACCCTTATAATTTGATTTGGCGATTTTTTCCTATAAACGATTCAGCGACAACTCATTTTAGCCATCAGAGCTGCAACTTGTAACGAAACGAATATGAAACGTTAATGTTCCACAGTTCAATAATTGCAACACTCGGCAAGCTCTTTTTAATATTCTCTGTCTGTAGGATAGTGAATGTACATGTTTGAAATCAAATGTTGCGGAGTTTCTAATGATTGCAGTGTTCATGATAGTGTGTACTCAGTTGTAAGTTGGTTAAGGTTTCAAGTTTTCAGGATTGAGGTATAAATCAGATCCTAGTAAAAGGAAAGAAAAATATTCTTGAACATCCAGACTAAATGAACGGAGAGTTCTTCAGAGCTTTTGGCATTTATGCAAATCCCTTTTTCAATGATGGAATTAGTCCCGAAAGCTCTGAAGAAATTTCCGTTCGTTTTGTTTGTTTTGTTGGTTAAGGATTCCAGCTTTAAGGAGAGGGAAAGTCGCAATGACAAGTAGCGCAGTGACTGAAATCACGTTTTTTACACAAAGGACACAAAGTGACTAAGGAATATGTAAAGTTAGCTGTAGGCTGGGAGAAGTCCTTTTCCTCCCCTAACTTTTTAGCGTCAGAAGATGGAAGCTTAAGCGGCGAGAGGCACAACCACGAACCGAGTAGCGTAGGTGCAGGAGGAGGACTTGCTCTTCGTTTTTACTGTTAATTTGCATAATTTATACATTTTTCGCTCGGAAAGGGTAGGCAGACGTCTCCTTCCCATTCATGACTGGTGTCCTCAGTCATATGAACCGGAATTTTTTGGTTGATGCATGCTACTCCGACTTGTCCTAGCCTGCAGGGAGACAACACGAATTTCTTTCATGTGGTGGGTACGTCGTCAGCGTTGTTACAGGACCCAACTTTATGGTCGGCTCTTAAATTATGAGTACAATTATTTTACAAAGCATTTTAAAGCACCACGACTGTTTTGGCTCTTTCTTTGTCACAAGCTTACCTTTTAGTTCTTAAATTTCTCCTTTCTCATTCTAGCCATTTATTGGTGTGAAGAAAGGCGTAGTAGCCTGCCACAGTACCGGTTTTTATAAAATAAGTTGCCGAAAAACAAAGGTTTCTTAACATTTTTTTGGGTGAAAAAAAGGATAAATTAACCGATTATTCTGTCCGCTAAGTGGACGATTTTGCTCGAAAGGCTGCTCAAAAAAAGTTATTCTGCTAGATTCTGTGCGAAGAAAATCTCCTGGATAAACGATAAGTTGTAAACAACTGATTACACGTTTGTTCCATTTGTTCCATGTGCCATGCGCGGGATTTTCTATTTTCTTCTCTGTGCTCCTTAAGGCCTAGACTCCCACTCCTCAAAATTCTGCCCAAGGATGCGAACAAGCCTGAAAGAAACAGACGCTGTCTCAGGCTGAGGGCGTAATTCACTGAGCTCAGAACATGACGAAGCTAATCTGAGTGAAGTGAGAACTCTGAGCCAGTTTTGGTTAACTTCCAAGTCAAGATCAAAGAAGCCTTGCATATTCAGTGGGGAATATCCATTTTAAACAAACAGCTGTCATGCAAATTCAACTCTTTCACTTTAATATCATTCCTTGCACTGTTAATTAATTCTTTTAAAGTTAGTTACACACTTTCTAAATATTTGTAATTTTATTACTACGCGTGTATATTATAAATTCAAATCCTATGTAAGTTTACTCGCAACTGACGATGATCGTAGCAAGATCGAAACCTGTCTTGTTTAAAAATCAAGTGTTGTCCTTTTTCTTAAAATTCTTATGAGTCTGACTTCTTTCAAGACTTAATTAATATAGCGATATTTCAATAATCATTTTATAATTTATAATGCTTTTTAGTAATACTTTATTCATGAAGCACTGTTTCTATGATAATTCTATAATAACCTAATAGATTAAACCCTCGGTTAACTTTTAATCATTAAATAATTCGTTTTAAGACTATGGGGGAAGCCAAGGAAAGACACGAAGTTGCAGTCTGGCTGTTGTTCGTGGTATATCATTAAATTACAAGTTACATAACTATGCTGATGATGACGATGACTATGCTATGGTTGTTAAATACGGGGAAGATGTTTCTTTATAATTCAAGGTGGAGTTTAAGGAATCGAGATAATTAGAGGCCAAAGTCTTTCAAAGTAGTGCCCTTCCTCGGGGTTTGGATGGTTATCCACGAATGAAATAGCTTTTCGATAAAATTCAATTGGATGCCTCTTAATCATGTCGCGAGTTGCTGCAAAACATCCCCTCGGGCAGAAAGGGAAGTCGCTCGGGTGTGGAAAGCCAAACAGTTCCTCAAAAAATTCACCCAAAGTCAAATTAGCACGACGAATTTTACCACTGTTTAGCATTTTGACCCACTTCCCATAGTGGCGAATTTGGCCCCATTTACTGGGCCGTTTCATAACTTTACAGGTAACATTCTTTTTTACATTATAAACGTAATCCATGGGATTTCTGAAGCATAAATTGCGAACCGCTTCTCGACCGTCTCCTTGAAGAAAAACAGTAATTTCAGGGAGCACGTGATAGTTGTTTATGATGTGGTACAGGTAAGAGTGACTTTCCCGCCCAACATTAGGTAACTTCTCCCAGGCATTCAATGGCAATAATGCGGGAGGTTGTAGATCCGTCCCCTTATGATAAACACGAGTGTGATTGGCTATTGGAGACAGCCAGTGAAGATTTTCGTTGTAATGAGCAATCACGAATTCATAGTCCTTCAATCGTTCATTGAAAAACCGGCCAGTGTTTCTCCTGGAATTAACAAGATTTGGGTTAGGGTAGGTGTCCTCTGGGATACCTCGTAACAGCTTGTCGATGACTTCAACACCCTGCATGAACGAGTGGTCTTGATTTGCAACCTCATATCGCCAGCCTCCAAACCGACCACGAGAGTAGATGCCTTTGAATTCCAACCAAGGTTGGACCTTTTCAAGAATCATTTCTCTGTTGATAGAAGGAACTGGATAGCCATGGTCTAGTCGACGGTAGTATTTTGAAAGGACCATTTCTGATGTAATGAATCCGTAAGTAATTAAAGCTTCAATAGTAGTGTCAGTCAAGTGGTCCTTTGTCCAACGCTCCGGATTGGAGTTACTTTTAGGTTCTGCTGCCTCACACATCAGGGACCACTGATTACCAGGCATCGGAACATGATCGTCTGAGTAACTGGAGAAAACCGTTATTCGATAGAAAGGAGAATCCGAATCAGGAAAGTACATCCAGGACTTGTTTGAGAGCATTTCAGGAGGTTGACCTTTAAGTCCAATACCTATGACGTGAGTGTGTGAATAGACGAGCTGAGAAGTCAGTTTTTTCATTTCTTCCAAAGACGTATCCCTTCCCCTTATCGTGTTGACAAATACCTCGAGTGGAACTGTTGAGATTAGATTGTCAAACTTGATCTCCTGCAGTGCTTTGAAACTCCTCTCTACTAGTATAGAGTTTGTGTCCACATTTATGCTTTTGACTTTATGATGAAAATGAAACCACTCGCGAGGAACAAGATCAGCAACTGCTTGCCATATGCCACCAGTTCCTTTGTACCGTGGGAATCGGAAAACATTGTTTGGTCCCCAGGCGGAATCTTTTGCAGAAGCTCCATTGTCATACTCTGCAATTTTACGCTTGATCTCATCAATTTGTGGAACAGCAACTCGCTCACCAACCCAGACAGAGTTCATTTCAGTAGGATCTATGGTCCAGACTTTTCTATTATACTTTCTCATGAAAACCTCGCAAAGACCGGCACCGAAGTTACGAAGAAGCCACTGGTTAAAGTTGGCAGGTTTCTCCTTTATCGGATTAGCAGCAATTTCCTCCAGACCTGATAAGCTCTTCTGTTGGTCCACTTTGTCCATCGCCTCGATGTTATTCTGCACCGGGTATGGAATAAATCTTCGTTTGCCATCAGATCCCTTCATGAAGGCATAAGCAGCCCTCTTTCTCTCATTCCAGTCTTTTATCGCCCTGTCCAGCACCCGATCGAAATACTGGTAATGAGAGAAGACCACATGACCTCCCATGTCCCAAAGGAAGCCTTGATCATCTCTTTCGGACGCAGCGAGTCCTCCGGGTTTTCCACTTTGTTCAAAGATAGTAACTGATATGTTCGTAAACTCTTTGCTAAGTTCATAAAGTCGATAAGCGGCGCCCAGAGCTGTTGGACCGGCGCCGATGATGATGACGTTATGTTTGTTGTTATTGTAAGTTCCTGAATCAGCAACACCTGTAAGAGAAGTTTGTTAGTGCATCAAATCTCTACCTCCGAAGAGTCTTGACAACTACCGTATTCCCCCTTCTAAATTTGTGAAGTCCCTGGGGGCTTATTAAAGGGGGACTTTTAGAATAACTTGAAAAAGCTCAGATACATTCAGTGATCAAAGGAAACCCAAAATTAATGTTTTATTTTTGTTTGATTTTATACTGCTTGTTTACTGAAACTGTAAATAAGTATCTTTTGTCACGGATGTCCAGTAAGGAAATGGATTAAACGTAAAAAAAATTTAAATAAATAAATGGAAAAAATTGAGTTTATCCCACCTGTCTTGGAAAAATCGCCGAAAACTTATTATTGTTTTATTTGTTTATTGTTTCTTCTCCCTTGAAAAACCATATTTCATACCAAACTTCATGTAAAATGTTCGAAGTGTCTGAATACTCGCGTGTTTACATGTTAGTTAAAAATGGCGGAGTATCCTCGAACTAACTCTTTAGTCTAAACATTCTTTTTTGAGGCGTAAGTAAATTAGGGTGTACTCTCATGGACATTTTACCCAGTTACGATGTATTCTTGGAAATGACATGTGCCCACACGTTATTACAGAATGGATACTCACTTCTCAGCACGCTCGATTTTTCTTGACGGTAACTTAACATACTGGGAAAGAAAACGTTCCTTATAATAGCTCTACATGAAAAGGAAAAAGACCTGAAGGATTGCTTTAAACTCGACGGTGCATATATAGGAAAAAATTGGACAGCTTGAAGTTAAGAAATCCTTGTTCGGGGACACACTTGTTGTTTCAGGGGAGATCTGAGTCTTCTGGTGTTTTTTGTTTGTTTTTTAATTAGCTATTCTTATTTTGCAACTGGGGTATTTTAGCCGAAAATTAGTGTTAGTGTTACCAAGAATTCTACTCTGAGTTTAATAGTGCTGCTTTCTCATGCAAGTCAGTTTTTGTTTTTCGGCACTACTGTATTGCGGATTGGGTTGTTTAGTGATGGCTAATTTATTGAACAACAGAAAAAATCGCGTTAGCGTTAAGCTCTATACACATTGCAATTAACGGACATCGTGAATTTTAGCGTTTGTAGGGCGAATGATTGTGTTTTCAGTGGCCTGTAGAAAATCAATTTTTTTTTATGAAAATTATCTTTATTTACCGTTACAAAACAAGACGTACACTAATTACAATACAGTATTCCTCTACCTTCTTATACGATATACATATGTTACTTATAAATTACAATTACATACAATTACAATTTTTTATACAATTTACAGTCAAGTTAATCTTACATTTCATTCAACCATACTAGTCATAAGGTCGACAGATACGCATGGACAGGGTTAGTACACAAACAAAAAGAAAGAAACAATACAACAAAATAATTACAGCAGAGGGGACCACGTTTCCTTGAATTTATCTATTTTATTATTTTGGTAGCGATAGCATGAAGTGCTATCGCTACTTTTCGTTCTTGGAATCGAGCTCCTCGCCGGTGCTTTACAAAAAGATACCACAAAGAATTAAAAAGCACACAATATGCTGATGACACAACAGTCTTTGTACGTGATCTTGACTCCGTCTCCCAGTTACTTAAGCTCTTAAGTGGGTTCAAAGATATAAGCGGTTTGGAAATCAATAAACATAAAACTGAAGCGATGTGGCTAGGGTCGTGGAGAAATTGCAAAGAAACGCCTTTTGGTTTCAAGTGGCCACTGGACCCAATTAACGCTCTCGGCGTACACTTTTCGTATGATTCCGAGAAAGCTATTAAGCGCAATTTTACAGACAAAATACGAATATTGGAGCAAACCCTTCAAACCTGGAAAAGACGAAATCTCACACTTATTGGCAAAATAAACATTGTAAAAACATTGGGTCTTGCCAAACTGATTTACAGCACCTCTCTTCTGCCGATCCCAAAGCACCTAATAGACAGTTTCAACAAAATAATCTTTGACTTTATTTGGGATGGCAAGACGCCTAAAATCAAAAGAAAGACTATCATCGCCGAAAAGAAGTACGGTGGCTTAAAAATGATCGACTTCGAAATCATGGAGCGCTCTCTAAAAATAGCTTGGGCTAAACGCATTATAGACAACGAAGACGTCGCATGGAAGGTTATCCCAAATTACGCTACTTGCCAATATGGCGGTCTCCAATTTCTTGTTAAATGCGATTATAACATAAAGTCACTCAATCTAGAATATCTTCCGGAGTTCTACCACAAGGTGCTCAGCTACTGGCAGGAATCTAAATTACTAATTGATAATAAAGTGAAGTCTGTTAAAAATCAAATCATCTGGAATAATCAAAACATCGCGGTGGATGGAAAGTCAATATTCTTTAGAAACGGGTTTAATAAGGATATCGTCTACATCAGCGACCTGCTTGATGAGGACTCAAACTTTCACTCTCTAGCAGGTTTAAAAGAAAAATTTCAAATCAATCCTCCGTTTATCGTATATTACGGCCTCTCAAAAGCCATTCCAAAAGAATGGAAAACGGCCTTGCAGAACGAGCCCCATACAAGTAATTCAACACAAATAACCTTCTCAACAAAATCATCGTATTTAAAATTACTTAGTAAAAGTTACTTAGCTCCTACAGCTGAACAAAGAATTATAAACCACGGCTTCACCAAGGAAAACGTCTGCAATGTCTATTTGCTGCCTTTCCGAATTTTAAAAGAAGCAAAGCTCATCATATTTCAATACAAAATTATCCATAACATCTTACCTACGCAAGCCAGTTTATTTCGGTCAAATTTAGCAGAAAATGATGTATGTCCTTTATGCAACCTTGAAAGACAGACGCTGTCTCACATGCTGTTCTCATGCACTGTGTCCTCGTCTTTGTGGAATCTCTTCACACGCTGGTGGCAAAAAACCTTTGGCCATCACATAACTTTAACAGAAACTATTATTCTTTACGGCTGGCACAATTAACGTGGCTCTAACATCTGGATAGCCCTCAACTACTCTCTAATAATCGCGAAATATCACATATTCTCCACAAGTGTACGCGGCGGCATTTTAGACCTTGAAAACTTCCTCTTTCGCCTTAAAGATAAAATTTCTACACTTCATGCTGTAGAAAATCATGAGCTATGAAAGACAGTACATCTCTATAAAAGATGCCCTTGTTTTATTTCTAAATGTTTGGAACAAAATAATAATTCTCAGATCTGATCGTGAGTGAAAGAAACTCTTAGCGGTCAGCTTCGCCGCTTGCAATAGGTGACATTTCATAAGGAAACGACTAAGGAAACAGCATTTAGAGGAACTTGATTTGTCCTCATGGGAGAGCCTAAATAGTATACCGCTAAATTGCTCTCATTTTAATGTGTTCTTTATGAATAAAAACGTGAAGACAGTGCGCAAGGACAAAGCGTAAACAAAAGGCGGACCGCCATGGAAACCGTCTGTTTTTGTTCATTTTCTTAAACATAGCACCTTTCACCACGATTTTCAACAATTACAACGGTAGTTTTTCTTTCCTCCCTTGGTGGCATTCTTTACAAAGTTGAAGAAGAGCATTTGTGATCCTGGAGTTTTTCTATTCAACCGCTTTTTCAACCGCAAAGTCCGGGGTTTCATTACGCGAGGTCTCTAGAAACTCTGCATCTCGCATGCAAAAGTCACGGTATAGGCTTCCCTTTACAACTTTCAAAACACAAGTTTTTTTTGTGTGTTAATAACTAGGAGTTCAGCCTGAAGTCTACCAATAAGCTTAACTTAAATTCTAAAAGAGAAAAAGACTAAAAATGTCTGGTGACAAGACTCAACGAAAGTCCATTTGAGTGGAAAGCCCGTCATTCCTCCGCATCCGTCCCAAAATGTCACAACACAATGAACACAATATTGAGAAGGGCATTGAAAGCGGAAATTAACTTAAAAGAAGCGGAAATGGCGTATTCAAGGGACCTATACTACGTGGCACGATATGTCCATGTCCATGCGTACGATGTCAAGGCTTGCTGTGATAACTGAGTTTGTGTACATAAAATAACTCTCCATCTTCAGCTGTGTTATGGTGGCGCAATGGAGAGACACGCGAACATTACGATTTTTTGGTTTCGTTTCTTTTTCAGGTGGCGCACGTTCAAACCTCACAACTTCACATTTTGTCTCTCCAATTTTTTCTTTATTCCTTGTTGTTGTTGTTATTGTTGTTGTTGTTGTTTCGGTTTGGTGCAATTTTTACCTACTTGCTTCCCATGACAAATTTCAGACGGTACTCCGTTCTCACATTAACGGAGAAAGATCTGGCTAAACTTTGGGTTATACGTGTTATTCTATTCTTGGGACAAGCTATTGTTTAATGCAATCTTTCTTAGTTAAGTTTTCTTTTGTTTTTCAACAAAGTAGTATATGATCTTGATATATTTAGTTATTTTTGATATATAGTCTCCACCCGCCTTAATCAGCTAAGCTAATTTGCGGATAGAACCACACTCTTGTCATATTTGTAAACAACTCTTGAAAAAATTGGTGAAAACAATGAGCTCTGCACTTTGCTCACGATCACGAGCGCTAGAAAACAGCCAATTCTAGGAAGACTTTTTGCTGTTTTGGGATGACCTGGCAAATTCAAGTTGAAGTTAAATTTGCAACGATACCAGGGACATGGTGATACGAGTGCTTGCTAAGAAACAAAAATTATCACGCATCAGTTATATAAATCCGACTACTACTCATGCCCAATGGATTTTTTAAACAGCTGGATCGCAGACTGTGAATCGGCTTATTATATAAACCTTCAGCTCTTAGTGTCATGTATAATTATACAATTTCTTTCTTTTTGCAACGAATCCGCCGTTACGCAAAGCCTTTTATTTCCAAAATAATTTAAATTTTAATTCAAAGTCATAGATTTGTAGAAATCTCTTCCCGTACTGCTGTATGATGCAAGAATGCCGTAATCTAAGATTATATTTTGCACATTTATTTAATAACTTTAACTTTTCCATTTTAAATAAATCCTTTTCATTTTAAAGTAGTTCTCCCTTTTATTTCTTTATAAAAAATCTTCCTGAAATCACAAACTTTCCACTCTTTGCTCTGTGTGTCTGTAAAAAGTCGATTGATTGTAAGATTGAGTTGTGATTAAAGACACCTTGTATAGCTTGGGAATTGAGCGTAGAAAACAATAAGACATACTAATGTTAGTCTAAAGGTTTCAGAATTTTATTCCTGCAGCTACCATAACAATCCAATTAAGTTAATTAAACACCTAGAAAGACGAAAAAGACATGATCAGTTTTATCCTTCGTGACGAATAAAGCAAGCAAAATTCGTCTCCTCAGCGGTCCGCACCCTTTTTTCGCTTTATAGTCTACCTTTTAGGCGAATTTTTCTGTGGCTTTAATTTTGACTACCAGCTTCTGCAATCATCTTTCCCTTGTAGACGGACTTATCGCAAGTTTTAACCCTCAAACAACAGATTTTTTGGCCAGGTTATTTACCTTTGGAAAAGGCGAAAGCTAGCACCGCTACGACAAAAATATAAGCTTATCTGACAAAATCCATGTTTTTCATGCGACCACTTGACTTCGAGCAAAAAAATTACTAGGTTTCGAAGACAATTGTTTTGCGATAAAAGATGTTTGAAAGAAGAGTCTCTCTAGGAACTGTCTTCAAAGTAAAACCTTATCTGTTTCGTGACAGCCTTATCTCCAAGAAATGAAAACATATACTACAGGCAGACCACCCTCTGTTCGTGTGGTGTGTTTACTGTTGGAAGTTGAGACTAGTACAGACATTTAAGTACTTTTTATCTTTATGGTTCAATAAAGGTTAAAGAAAATATTAAATATGTTTTTTTTTTGCCGTTCCGAGATGTATAAGACGTTGTCTAGCGAGATTGCTTTCCGGCCGAAGGCCGGGAAGAGATTAAGGATGTGCCATGGCTTCATCAATCAGTCCCGTGTTGGCCGACCTCGAAATGGAAGAAATTGAAGAAAAGCCATCACCACAGCCCTTCATCCTCCCAAATGGTGGTTTGTTATGTAGACGAAAGTCATGCGTGCCTTAAAAAGAATTAAGTCGACGAGTTTCACCAACATCTAAACTCAATCAACGCAAACATAAGTTCACTTTAGAACTTGAGAACGCCAATGGGCAGGGCTTACCTTTCCTCAACACCATTACAACTAGATGCGGCGCGGTAATTCAAGTAGATGTCTACAGGAAGCCAACCCATACAGACCGCTATCTCGATTTTCACTCGCACCACCTTTCATGCCAAAAACGATCCGTGGTTAACACGCCACTTCTTCGGGCAAGAAACATTCCTTCCACGAGTAAAGGAAAACGGGAGGAAACTCGACGAGTTAAAGCGGTACTCCGAGAAAATAATTACCCCTAGTCCTTTAATTATCAATGACTGTGAAAAGGCGTTGGCTACCAAACCAACCAAACCCACAACAAATGGCTTTGTAGTGCTTCTGTATGTTAGGGTGTCTCAGAAAGAATTGGTCGCTTATTGAAACAACAATAGATACAAGTTTCATACAAGCCACAAACAATCATCAACAGTTTTTTTCCACGACCAAAGCAGCAGGATAAAACTGACCGTCAATCTTCTGGAATAGTGTACAAAATCGGTTGCAGACAGTGCAATTTTGTATACTATGGCCAAACCGAACGATCCCTTAAGACACGAGTTTCCGAGCACAAGAAAAGGCTGTCTCGCTGTTCGATCCCAACTCTAAAGTTGCGAGCCATGTCCATGAATGGCATCATTACATGGATTTTGACAACGTTAAAGTCGTCGGACATCACCTACATTACAACCAGCACCTTTTTCTAGAAGCTTGGATGTCTGTGAAAGATCCTAACGCTGGGAATGATCACATGGTCATCCCTGAAGTCTATAAATGCTTAGCACGCATTTAAGTTGTAATTTACGCAAAGAAACCATTCTTTGTAGTCACGCGCATACAGCACGCGCAACGTTTCGTTAATTTGAAAATTTTTTTAAATCACGCGTAACAACATCAAGCGATCTTATAACTGATGAAGGCTTAAGAGTTAGCCGAAACTTCTTAGTACCATCAAAAAAGTAGGAGTCAGTGACAAACATGAACTTTTCTTCAAATAGTGCCGGAGAAGCCAGAGAAAAATCATAAATGGTCGAAGAGGTCAAATACATCAAGCATATAACGACGTTGTTGATTTCCAATCCTATTGCGCGAAGGTTTCAGGTTCCCGAGGCGTTGTTAGCAAGATAAACCTATGCACGCAAAGGAGGGCTAATTTTTGAGCCTTCTAGGAGGGTCGCCTTCTTTCCATGTAAACGGAGCCTTATTAAGTAAATTTCTGACTATTCTGTACCAGTGGTGGTTGGACACGGCTCGCAAAGCAGGATGGGACTATCAATCGATTCGAGCTCAGTTGCAACGAACCTTCGTAGTGTGCGGATCTCTAAGAGCCAAAAAATACTTTAACTGCAAGAGTTGGAAAATAACAAAGTTGGAAGTTTCTCCGATTCTTGTGGTCTAATTATCCTTTGTTTACATCTGAATATTTGATGTAACGTTTTAACGGCTGGTTTCATGCGTTGATCGAGTGAACGCGTTCACGTGGAGACTTCAATCCCGGGTTTATCAGGAAGTAACTTATATGTGCAAACATCTTACCATGAACAACTTCTTGGGCCATGAAGGACTTATTTCCAATCATCGAAAGTAAAAACACAGTTGCTTGGCTTTCTGAGGTCTTGTAATTGCTACAGTTAAGTTGTGTGAAATCGTAAGTTTTGACCGATGGATAATCGTTGAGTACGTGTCATGAAAAACCTTACCAATGTTCGTTTTATAGCATTAAAAAACTGGACAATCCTTTAACTTCCAGGGTGTCCAAAAGCTTCTGTTTCTCAAAGATACCATTGATGCAAGATGTTGTAATCCTGAAGGGCTTGTCTGAAATTATACCTTCACAGCTTAGCTAAATTAAACGAGGCTGTATTAAAATATTATTGTTTAAATTGCTAGCTGTCAATATGAATTAATTTGTTTGCTTTTTAAAGTGAAAGTAACTGAGGCTGACAAAATTAGTCTGTGATTGAACGAGAATTCCATTTTCTTTTACAGCGGACATGGAAATTTGTCTTTAGAAAATTAAACGAAAGTTCTGTTCAGCCTGTATAATGTGTGACAGGTATTATATACAGTGCACCCATATTTTTTTCTCAACTACTTCAGTGAAAGCATTGACTCATTTACCCACAAGGACCTCAAGCAGAAAATAATTTTTCAACCCTTAATACAGGGTTGCTGGCGGCTCTGCACTGATTATCACAGCAAAATTATTGAGGTCATAGAGAACCTCTTTAGCCTGGATCCTTTTAGAACTAGTGAACCACATTAGAGCAATACATCCAATGTCATTTCTACAAATCTGTCAATTCTTTCAATGTTGAAACGTCAATGGCGAATCCAAGGGAGGGGCCAAGGTATTTCCCACCTTTTTGTTCAAAAGAAAATAAGGCTGGATAAAACAGACAGCAATATACATGAACAAAACAATTATGGAGTTATACATTTACTCCAGGCTACAACGAAGCAGAGAGAGCGCAGATTAGCTTGCTTGTGTACAACAGCATACTCCACCTGATTTTTTTGTGGACTTACTATAGTCAGAATATAGTACAGAATAATACCAAGATATGACCCCACAAAAGTTTTGTATTTTGTTGTCTCCCCTCACCCACTATGAAACCTGCCCCCCACCCTCTATGCAAGTCTGGACTCCCCACTGAGCAGCAATTCTACCTGTTAAGTCGAGTAACAGAAACTTAGGGGTGTTTACATAATACAGGTTTGAGTTTCATTCCCTCTTATGGTCCTGCATAATTTTGTTAACATGATACCAGCACAAGATTTCATGCCATTACGAGTCGTATCAGTACGAGTTCATTCTGGTTGCTGTACCAGATCAAGATTTTCGATCCGGTGCAAAAACTTGTACCATAGTGATGTAAACACGGTAAGACCACCCATTTTGGTGTGAAATATGTCTCCTGGAAGACAATTCAGAAAACGAGGATTGATATCAATTAAAAAAATTGGTGAAGAAAGAGAAAGTTGTGAGTTCAATTAGAAAAGGGATATTTAATCAATTCAGAGTTCTCAACCCATTTATGGGTCTCAATAGCTCTACATGATATTAATATGATATTAATAACAACTAAACTGACAAATTGAACGGGGTATTCAATCAATAGTTCACAGCTCTCACTCAATAGCTCTGGATTTTATTTCTTACAGTAGACGTCATTAAATTGAACCCACCCCCCCCCCCCCCCCCACCTGTTCGCAACTATATTGAACTGAAAATATTTTTATTCTTTCCCTTGGTTGATGTTGCTCACTTCTTTGCTATTGGCTATCTCAAATTCTTGATATCTCAAACAATTTTTGGTTGCTCTTGTGTGTCTAAGATAGCACTGTAAAGTTCCAATCTGAGTTACTGATCGATACTCAGACCCGTAGCCAGTATTGAGGCAACCGAGGCAGTTGCCTGGGTAAAACTTTTCCCTTATTGTTAAAAACCTAAATAGAGAAATAAATTATTTAATAATAGAACATGTTTCTGGCAGTAAACCACGGCAACGGTACCTTAAAGTGTGATAACCTCAGTTAAGAATTCACTTATGTGCTGGTCGCGAGCCCACCAGTTTCTCCGGTGGGTCAGAGTATACAGCCTCCAGCCTCGTTACCGATTCAAGACGTGGTCAAAATCAATAATGACCACAGACCGCCTGAAAGGTCTTGCCCTTGCATACGTTTACGACATCACTCCAGAGCCGCTGCAAATATTGCAAAAATGGGACACCAGTGGTCAGAGGAGCATTGCTTTAGCTTTCTCCAAATAAAAGCGACGCCTTAAGTAGAGGGTACACTTTAGCAGTATTACACTTGAACTGGTGCACTGAATGAGATTGATATGTTTTCCGGCGTCTCGAATGCTGAAATAACATTTCAGGGCTTCTAAAATTTCCTTTCTTCATGAAACTCTGGAAATTTTAAAGAGAAGAACTGATAACAAACATAAATGCTGTTAAAGTTAGTTTGGATTTTGATTATGTTTGGTGGAAAATACCACCAGGAAATCGCTAAAAGTGGCATTTCCGATCGAGCGTCTATATTTCGAAATTTTCTGGGGGCCCCCCTAAAAACTAACGCCTTCGGCGATTCGCAATTACCTCGGTTATCAGAAACGTCTGGCTACGGCCCTGATACTGATTTTTTTTTTTAGCTTTCTCAGTGGTTCACTGCACAGAGGTTGTAAGTTAAGAACCTTAAGGCTGCTGCTTAGGGGATCTTAGAACACCAATCCACAACAAATGATTTGACTATATATTAAGTCCCTAAAGCCCTAACAGTTTTGGTCACTTGAGCCAATAAAATGTGATTCTTGAAAGTTTGTTGCATACAGGCAACAGAGCAGACTGAAGAAACCACTTTGCCTCTTAACCTAAAGACAAAAAACACAAAGAAGGGAAAACACTCAATTGGGATGCCACACCATGCTGCTGATACTTGTCATAATTAAAACATTAAAATATTCTAACCAAAATAAGACGATCACTCGCGTTATTTCGCGGGTAATTTTCACATCTCGCAGCGTGAGAGAGTAATATTGGACAGAAAACTCGACAACTTAAACAACGCGTAATTCTCAAACTAGAGGGGCGCTATCGGGTGCTATATGATTTTATAAAAGCACATTTATCCACCTTGATCTTGGTGTAAAATGAACGGTTTTAAATTTTCGGGTTAGCCTACAAATTCTCAAAATGTGAGACCTACTCAAATATCATGAAAGCACACGATGCTCGATCCACCTACAACGAAATTGTGCTCAAACTTAACTTACAAAAGATGATCAGATCTAAAAATTTCAAGACATCTAGATACATACCAATCCTAATTATTCTTGTTAAATGTAAGTTTCATTGAGGACAGACAGCACGTTAAAATGATAAGAAGTGAAGCTCACATTTCCGTCAAAGGCCGCCATGTTGATTTCACGTCCTTGTTAAGAGACTGCTCGTGATTGGCTAATATAATGATCCACCAAGCCTTTCGGACGGTGTCCAACCACCACTGGACTAGTACCTTCGCCCGGTATGGTTTCATACTGACAGAATAGGTGTTCTTACCCCGCCGTTCATGATGGGGTCTAGTATACATTTTTCTTCGGGTTTTTTTGTTGGTCACTTGCCCCAGACTGCCGGTTATTGCTCGGCAAAACAAATCTTCGTCGCAAACGTTCGGTAAACATAAGCATTTTTTTCAGTCGTTTAGCGTCGATTAGCCAAAAATTTCATGAAAGTCGACGTAGAAAATTTCTAGGGATGCAATTGCATAAAATCTCTTCGACGAGAGCGAGGACAAAGATGCTAGCAAGGCTTTGAAAGTCACCGATTCGTACTTGTTATTTTCGTTGGTTGCCAAACAAACAAGGTTAAATATTCCACAGTGAACTGCAAGCATTTTTGGCGATTTTGCTTTGCTTCGCCAAAATCTTTAGAAAATTTGTGTAGAAAAGTACAAGGAATTCAATGCAGTTAAATTCTCTTCGACGTCATTCAAACTCATGCAGAAGCCGATCCGGGGAAGTTCTGTTGCGTGTGCCAAATCACTCATCGAATCATAGCCTGAAAATTGTTTCTTACCTTTTTTTTCGGTAGATACCCGTTTCTTTTATATTTTAGGATAATTTTGTCTTAATCAATAAATCTATTTGAATTTAATGTTCCATTGTTATTTAGAATCACGCTGAGATAGCCTGCAAACAAGCTCTCGGGGGCTGGGGGCTGAGGAGGGAAAAGAGCGAGAGCTTGCAACGACGTCTCAGGAATTTAAATTCGGCCTCTAGTGCCCGCTGCGGCTCCCCGTTGTCTGAGCGGTCAGATTTTGGCCAATCAGCCCAAACCGGAAACGAGCCTTTAAACCTGAAATTTGCGATCAAATTACTCGTCGGACGTCACAAAACGTCAACAGTTCAACTTGTAAAATTATAAATTGTAGCCTAAAGCCAAATTTCTTCTCTTTCTTTTTTCAATTTTTTTGTACCAGTAAAAGGGCTTTCGATTATTTATAGCATTTTGGCGACTTTTTAATTACCAAGAAATCAAAGATTGTTCGTGTTCGTAAGCTAGCCTCCTCTGCGCTAGTCAAAATATTCAGCGAGCGCTGGCAGAATATGATTTCAAGCGAATCTATTGTTGGATTATAAAGGTTTAATTGGGTATTTTTGACTTTCCCATCGCCAAAAAACACAGAAAGCAAACGCATCGAAGGCAGGAATGTTTCCAAAACTCAATCACGCCGCGCTGTGATTATCCCCCCGAACCGTACTTAGTTTTTTCAAAAATTAGCGCTAGATAAAGTGATAACGTTTCACATTCCTTTCAGATAGAAGAAACTCTTTTATTAATAGATTTTATTTTCTTCGTTATCATCGCACAGGATGGGTATTCATTTCAAATTTAAATATACACGAATTGCCATGAAAACAAAACGTACTGAAGATAGTTGACTAAATCACTAGCGGATCTGATTTTCAAATTTTCTGTTCGCAAACCGGTAATTCTTCCTCCTCCTTTTCTTTATGGTGAAAATCGAAGTGTTGTTCTTAGGCATCGAAGGCTCTCAAGCTTTCGCTTTGGCGTCCCTACGACAATGCAGATCGAGTCCGGTCGTCGCATTAATTTAATTAAAGACCAAAACATTTCAGCGCGTGAAGAACCCTCTACGTAATGAAGTAAAATATCGGCGAATAAGCTTGACCAGCCTTCAATCTATTGGTTATCTTTTGCTTGACATCCTTGAATGAGGATTTCTTTGATAAGCGTGACTTTTACGGTACTTCCACCCGAAGGAGAGCGATGAACCGCAAAAAAAAGAGCCCTGGCGTTGTCTTCTTCGCAACAAGCGCGAAGATTGATGACGTCGTTACCAAATTAAATCTCCACCAATCAGCATTTTGCATCGACTTTTTCGTTGCAGAAATTCAAATTCCTGAGACGTCGTTGCAAGCTCTTGTTTTCTCCCCACCCCCACCCCCCGCCCTCCGAGCGCCCGCCGACAGCTTGCTCGCAGGCTAACACTGAGATGTCAGTTCGTTTTAATAAACGTGACGTAACCCCGGGACTTGGAAATAAGAAGAACTGAGTCACACTATGGTCAAAGTATTTCGTCACGTTCTTCTTCGCGAAGGTTAGAATAGGTGGTTGACCATGGAATGAGGGATGGGAAAGGGGTTCATACTATTAGGGATCCATATTATCACAGGGAGAAGGGTGCGGAGAAGAGGGGGAATGGCAGCAAACACGTCAAAGGTACGATAAATCACCAATTTGGGCTCGTATCTTGAGTGATCGTAATATATTTTGCATCCTGAGGGCAGGGAGAACAAAGGCGGGGTCTAATGCTCCTGGGGCTTTTCTTGTTAATCGCTTGTCTCCAGGAAACTAACCTCATCTTAAAAAAATTTTTCATTTATCGACCCGGATTGATTTTCAGTTCTTTGTTATTATTACGCTGCTGTTTAATTTATCTCGAGACAAACGCAACGTCTACCACCCATATTTGTGTTTAGATTTTTACTTTAGTGCGCGCGCTCATGCATAACGTGGCGTGACATTGCGACATGAATTACGTGCGTAGTGAGGATGCGCAAAAGCAATTGTGAAATATGACTACAAATAAATTGGCATGCTTTGATATTTTATTTCTGTTCAAGCCGAGTTGAAACTTTTCCCAGATAAAAGTTGTTTTTTGTCCCACAACCCAGTCATTCAGAGTCCTCTGGTGGTTTTTTAAAAAGTTTATTTTTCGAGTAGTCGTTTTTTGAGCAAAGCCGTGAATTCTTGTTTAATTATGCATTATTTTTGTGCACAACGGAACGGTCTGTAACATTGTTTGGTTCTCGTATATAAACCATGTAATTTCAATTAACCTAACTACAGTCCATGGCTACTCAAGTATCACTCAGGGAAAATATTAGCCTTCACGTGGCTGCGGAGGTTGCAGTGCACACCCAGTCAGACTGAAGCCTTCATAATGCACGGTGGATGGTCGATGTAAGTAATTTTCAATGCTGACGATACCATAGTAAAGGATTATTTTCAGTGGATTAGGACGATACCGTCCCGATGCCGATTATCTTTCAATTGCCAGAATTGACACGATAACGATTATAAGGATGTGTTTTCACTGGATTGGGGCGATAGTGTACCGCAATTTACATGCAAGGAAGCTCAGCCATTAAATATCCTGAAACCACACATACGGCTGGAATAACAAAGATAAAACGGGATATATTTAACATGGTGAACAAGAAAAAATAGAAAGCAAAAACATTGCGCGATTTGTAATGGCTCCAACGATTCTACCAAACAAATTTAAATGTTGGGGATGTTTTACCCGTTAGAACGCACTTACCGTAACGAAAGTCTTGAGTTCCATAATTGTGAAAGTAGACAAACACAAGAAACTGTAAAATCGCAAAAAGTCCACACACAACAAAACACAGCACCTGAGTCCTTGAGGTCATAGTTGTTGTAAGAGATTCCGACTTTGGGGTAAGTTGCATAAAACCTAACGCTGAGCGTAACTGCTAACGTCAGACGTTAAAACAGTTACTTTGACTGGAGTGAACGTCTGGCGTTAGAAGTTACACCAGATGTTAAATTTTATGCAACTCGGCCCTGAAGCGCTTAGACACATGAATACGTGATCCATGGTGTCATGGTTACAATATTTTAATAGAGATTTAAAAGACAATGGCGTGGCTGTTGAGTCAGGAGAACTAACAATTAAGCCTCATTTTCTGTGATAAATGATATTTGCTTGTCACATTTTCATATGACAAACGAAAGCTGGCTTGCCAGTTTGCATTCGTCAAATGTGAAATTTGCACGTGTAGATGGGTCGTCAAAGAAATTTTGTCAAAGATTTGTGAAAAGTTAGTTCCCAGATCCTTCATGCATGCGTTTTTTGGAGCTTTTATCTTGCCTAACCAAGTCATTTAGCCGTTTCTGGCAATTTCTCTGCTTTAAGGAGCATTTTTACATTAGGAGCCTCGATTTTCCCTGGTCCATGCGAACTCATGCACGCATTTTCAGCTGCATGTCGCAATAAAACTATTGCTACCGAGCCCAACGTTATAATTTAACTTGCCTCTACTTGAAACGCGAGCCTGTTATATTTGGATACCCTTTCTTCCGGCTTTCCCTTCTACCGCATTTGCTGTTCCGCTGTCCAACAGTCATTGCCGGCACACAAATAAGGACATTTGTCAAAGAAAAATTGTTCACCCACGTACACGGTCAAATCATTTGTCATAGAAAATTTGCTCTTGTGGATGAGGCTTTAAGGAGTTTATAATCTCTTCATGACCACTAGCCGGGCCTTCAACTGACAATATTGTATTTTCACAATTAAACGCTGAGACTTTAATTTCAGACTAAGTTTGTTCGAGACGGTAGTTTTAACACGTCAAAACATTGGAAATAAGGAAGAACCACAACGAAGGTCTTGAGTTCAATACTTGTCAAAGTGGAAAAGAATAAGCTGAAAATGTGAAATAACCAAAGTCTAAACCAAAAAGGACGGCGTTCATGAAAAGCAGGTTATAGGTAGTTTTGTAGTGTTTAGATTAGTATTGTAATGTTTAGATTAGTATTTTTAATGGTAAGATTACCTGATGAAATTTAACTGTGTTTAAATAAATGTAATAAAGGTAATAAATAAATAAATAAATAAACACAGCAAAGAATTCAAGGACATGGTGAGTTGGAACATAGTTGGTGGGAAATCTCACCCGTATTTTTGTCCTTAACTCCCGTGGGCGCAGGCGAGAGGCAAATCTCAATAAACTTTTCACATATAAGTTTTCTCATTTGCATTATGATAAATTGAAAAGTGGATGTAAGGAAGTTTGGGCTGGGAACTGCAAACTAACCCTAAATTTTGTCGAATCCATGGTCGATTGTATTGATTGTAATTAATGGTTAAAACATTTTTTTCACGACATCTTGTTGATGGATTATCTTGCATTTTAATGTGTATTTTGCAACTTTCTTTTACACCAGTTTGTTGCTGTATTTGTTTTTCTTTTATATCTATGCAAAAATTTTTCCTCGGTCATTTGGCTACACTGGCTCATATAATTAAAGACAACTTTAGCCTAAGACCCGATAACTTAGTGAAACTTTTGGCCCATACTCTTTTGCAACTTCGCTTTTGGAAAGAAATATCTTCTTGTCTAAAATTACTGTCCGAGCAACTAAGTCTCGTTCCTTACTGAAATCATACCAGTTGATACTACTTCTCAAACGCCTACATAAATCCATAAGGAAGATAATTAATTTACAATATGGAAACGACATTTTCGACAGAATGTGACGTTCAATGTTGTCAAGGAAATTTGTCAATTTCCGCGCTAATATCATGTTGCAAGACAGCAGTCAGCGCTGTGTTGTTCAATTGGTGGCATTCACCTAACCGAAAAAAAATGCATGAAAGTGATAAGAAATAGTACACCTAATTTTTACGAATCCAGGAAAAAAGGGATAAAGAGATAGAGAGAGACCTGGTACCAATCTGGTGAATTCCCTCCCCGCGATACGGGAACATTTTCAATCAAGATCATAAATTTCGAAAAATAAATTCGCACTACGACCATTTTTTTTAAACTTGCTTTACTCTTATTTGTGGGCATTTTTAGGAACACTGAGCTTGCTTTATTGAGCATATAAAATTTGCATATCGTGTTGTCGGATGCGCACTACGCCATTGTCAGATGAAAGGTAATAGAAAAATATGAACAAAATAGGAGGAGCTTTAACATGCCGACGAACAGCAAAATGGTCAATCAGAAAGGCATTGTTATCGGAAGTCAGCTGTACAAGTATCGTAGTGCAGCAAATTAAGAGACAGCACTGATGTGTGCTGTCTGGCTCAAGGCAGGAGTACGGCTCTCTTTCAAACTGTCTTAAAGTCTCGTCTGTTTTGACAAACAGTTTCCTTGTGATAAAAGACGATAGCTCATGTCTTTGCAAAGATTCTTTCGAAAATCGTGGTATGACGGCTTCCTTGAAGTTTTAATTTTTCGTCAAGTTCCTTGTCAAGAGATGTGGGTCACACTTGCCTTTGCCAACTTTGTCACTAAATTAAAATTTGACAAAATGTACAACATTATCCTTAGTGCAGCCCGGTACTATTTTGATGTGCAAAGAGGCTGGCAGCTCAAATAAATACTGATAAAAAGCTCAAATAAAGGTCCAAGACTTTAATTTGAAACTTCCAGAAAGCATTTATTGAAATTAAGCAAGTCAATTCCTTAAAGGAAAGTCAATCTTAGTAACTTGTACTAGCTGTGGTCACACTACCAACATTTTAGGGAAACTTATCTTGTTCGGACAGCTTACTTAGGGAAACTGAATTTTTTAAGTTTGACCAATTTTTCCCTAGGGAAATTTTATCCTCTGGAGCTTGGATATGTCTCGAGAACAATAGAGCTCCCCTTGACAACTACCTCAAAATGATAGCTAGGGAAAATTCCTATCCCGAGGTAGCTTACCAGTAGACGCTCGTCGGCGAATGTCTTGATGAAAAAACCGGCCATATGTCACGTCGTGAGAGTAATTTTTTTTTTAAAAAGCGGGGCGTGTCGAGGCAATTGCGCGGCCTCTAAGCGCGAAGATGATGTCGCAGTTCGGAGCAAGATTGCGAAGTATCTTTTTAATTCGAGGTTTGAAATTTTTCTTCAGTTTAAGGCTCCGTTTAGAAATGGTTTTTAAACTAAGCAATTGTCTTTGTTACCCGAAAGAGCTTGTATCCTCAAAATGAGCCGGACCCTCAGGGGTCCATTTCAGTAGCGTGACCATTCCAGATTTTCTTACTTAGGTAAAATGAAACCCGTCATGAATTTACCTCGCGAAAGTTTTGATGAATTTATCCCCCCCCCTTTCCAGGGAGATAATTCCTTATATAAACTAGATAGGTATTTGCAGCCCAAAGGTTATGGTTTTCGAGCTGTTTTAGTCTGAAATAGGGTATAGAGTTTGACCATTTTGGTCTGGTTTGTGTAATATGGTCTATTACAATTGGGTATGGTTTTTAGAAGAAGCTACGTTTTTGTTATTATCTTCTATTGAGAAGTGTGTTTTGATTACTTAAAATCGGAAATCTGAAGCACTTCTCAAATGTCCACAGAAGCCGTAGCAGTTCCCGGGCAGGTCTGAAATAGGGTATCGAATTTTGAGTCGGGTGTGATAAATCACATTTTTTGGTCTGAAATAGGGTAAGGTTTTAAGGAGTGGGTAGCACACCCCTACCCAAAATTTCGGGGAGTACCCCCTGGATTTGCCCTAGGTAAACCCAGGTAAAAGTCTGTAGTGTGACCACGGCTACTGTTGAATTCGAAGGGTCGGACTTTAAACCCTTATAATTTGATTTGGCGATTTTTTCCTATAAACGATTCAGCGACAACTCATTTTAGCCATCAGAGCTGCAACTTGTAACGAAACGAATATGAAACGTTAATGTTCCACAGTTCAATAATTGCAACACTCGGCAAGCTCTTTTTAATATTCTCTGTCTGTAGGATAGTGAATGTACATGTTTGAAATCAAATGTTGCGGAGTTTCTAATGATTGCAGTGTTCATGATAGTGTGTACTCAGTTGTAAGTTGGTTAAGGTTTCAAGTTTTCAGGATTGAGGTATAAATCAGATCCTAGTAAAAGGAAAGAAAAATATTCTTGAATAGCCTGCGAGCAGGCTCTCTATTCGGGGGGCAACGCAACGTGAATTATTTTCTTCGAGAGCGCCGAAGGCGCGAGTTTCGGCGAGCGAAGCGAGCCGCTGGGCGAGCGAAGCGAGCCCGCGGTGAAAATTGAGAGCCTGCACGTATCCCATTGAATTTTGAATCCGGCGCGTTCGTCCACGAACGCAGCACTCTGATTGGTCAAAAATGACAGGCTCAATTAATATGAGAAAAACCAGCGGTCACATGAAAACCAAATCAAATATGGCGTCCGGGAATTCACATGCAAGCTTCGTTCAAGAAGCATTTCGAAAACTTTCGGTCGATTCTCACCACCTCCTCGACCTTAAACAGGAACAGGAAGATGCGGTCATTTGTCTTCTGGAAAGACGTGATGTTTTTGCTGTAATGCCAACTGGTTACGGCAAAAGCTTTGTATTTCAACTTTTTGCAAAGGCAATGGAGGCGAAGAAGGTTTACGAAGGACGACTTTCGGACACCATCGTTTTGGTGGTATGCCCACTTTCAAGCATAATTAAGGACCAGGTGAAGGAGGGACTATCGATCGGTTTGAACTGTGTGGCACTGAGAGATTTAAAAGACATTGAAAGCGTCAATTCGCAGATTATATTTGCATCAGCAGAAGAAGCATTGAACAATGATTTCCAAAGAGTTTTAAAGGATAGAGATTCTAGATTTCACGAGGCGGTTGAGCTAATAGTTGTCGATGAGTCTCATACCGTGGAGATCTGGACGGGTCAAAGGTTTGTTATTATTTTATTTAAAATACTAAGGTATAGTTTATTGGACTATTAGATCTACAGCTAGCTAGCTTAAATCGTGAGCTTGTGAGCTTATTCTGTCTCATTTTCACACAGGAAATCCAAAAAGAAAGAGAAAAGCTTCCGAAGTGCTTACGGCGATATTTCGACGTTGCGATCTTTATGCAAAGAAGGTAAGTGTTCAGCTGAATTATTTTTTTGTTTTACTGGTTTCAATGATATTAAATAGCTTATTTAAATCACTGCACATATTGCAATATATCCCTCTTCATGTCCTTAAGGAAATAACATCTATTCAAATTTTTTTGGATGTACTATACACCCTATAAATTGTTCATTTCAAAGATTCTCAAAATATTAATTTATTTTTGATACTAAAGTCTAACATGTTTCAGATTATTTGGTGTGACAAATAATTTAACACAATTTAAGAAAACCGAATGTGATATTGTGTGATCACACAATGATAGTAAAATAGTTTAATTTTTCCTTTTCATCTAGGAACACCAGTGTTAGCATTGACAGGGACAGCAGACAAACAAACACAAAATGTCATTTCTTCTAGCCTCGTCTTGAAGCCTAATACATACAAGATTTTCATTAGCCCGAACAGGAAAAATTTAAGAATAACTGTGATTAATACAACCAAAAAAGATGCATTGTCCAAGCTGAACTGGCTAATTGAACTTTGTAAGAGCAAAGGCCTTGAGACACCTAAAACGATTTTGTTTTGCAATACTATGAAAGATGTGGCTACTCTGGTTAACTACATAATGTGGAAGCTGGGAACTTCTGCATTTTCCCCTCAAGATTCCAGAAAGCCTGATGATTGCATTCTTGGAATTTACCATTCTTTGTCATGGGACAAGTACAAAGACAGGCTTGTGGTAGATTTAAAGACTAATGGAAAGAAGCGATTGGTTGTGGTAACTACTGCATTGAGCATGGGTGTCAATTTTCCAGACATCAGATATGTAATAAATTGGGGCCCAGCCCGAAACTTGCTTGATCATCATCAAGAAGCAGGAAGAGCTGGCCGTGACCACAAGCAGTCTGACGTTATAATTATTTATAATGGCCAGCAACTTAAAGATTGCGAAGAAGACGTAAAGGATTTTGTAAAAGCTGCCAAATCCCCTGCCAAATGTCTCAGGGTTGCAAGTTACAAGTCCTTTGACCCAGACATACAACCACTGGAACCAAAACATGATTGCTGCAGCGTTTGCAGGGCTTTGTGTAACTGTCAGGGTCTGGAATCTTGTGAATCAGCCAAACTACCATTTGAGGAGGAAAAACAAACAACTGCACAAATTGAACAAAGGCGAGTGCGTTCAGTAACTGATGACACCAAGAGCACACTATATGATGCTTTGTTGGAACTAAGGGAATCTCAGTGTACAGGTGGTGGAGTTCTCTTTGACAAAACTGAATCTCATGGATTTTCTCTTGAACTTTGCCAAGACATTGTTAACAGATGCACTGAAATTTTTACAATAGAAGACTTGATGACTTCATTTCCTGCGTTCACTCTCTCCCATGGACTTAAAATTCTTGAGGTTTTTCAAGAAATATTCAGTGACATTGAGGACATTCCATGCATCAGCACAAGAAATTCAGAACATTGTGAACAGGTTAATGATTATTATGGTTATTTTGATTTTTCTTCCGACTCTGATAGTGAACTTCAGGACTGCGAGGATTAAGAATGCTAAGTCACAGGTAATTTTGACAGTTATTTTTCATACTTAAACAATATCAATATCATTGTTAAGCAACAAAATTAATTTTGGAAGTATTCTTAAAATCTAATTAACAAAATGCTGCACTTTCTACAAAAGGTTGTCTTGTCTCACCAAGAATGGACATAACTACCATGATTTAGCATTCTCACTTTCACGTTCCATCATAATTTCATTAAAATGAAAAGGAAGCACATGTACATTTCAATATATTAATTTTATTCTTTTCAAGTCACTTTTTTAACAATCATAATGATATATACCAAATAATTTATATAAATTTCAACATTCTCGTGACCTTCAAGTACATTTTCATTTACACATGTCTATCCCCCACCCCCTTTTCCGAGATCAAAAATGTATGTGAAGTGTTTGCCAAACAAGAATGTACACTTTGATCTATTTACATATTTACAAAAACAAAACTTTAGCTAAGGCAAAGCATATTCACCTTTGGTAATATATGATATGTTGACCATGTGAAAAGCATGGACTTTGAACAATAAAACGGTAAAATTAAAACAGCTTAGACAAGCTGAATAACATTCTGTTTTTTTATAATCCGTTCTGGAGCCACAAGAGCATGATTTATGCAACCTTTCACATAATTTGTATTTTGCAACAGATAATGATTATTTTTGTCAGAATTCAGAAAAACCTTCCAAGTTTATGTTTTGTTCATGTTTCATGGGTCTACATTTAGCTCAGGTTTCACCTTTAAAATGGCTAACAAGTAGGCTTTCCTTTTTCAATATGGTACATGTACCAACAGATTTACATTTGAATTACAAATTATGTGGGCTGAAAGACAGCATTTTTGCTCTGGCAGTGACTCTAAGCACATATTTAATGCCCATTTCAACTGCTACGGCCCTCGTATATTGAGCCCCACAAGGACAGGTGTTCAGTCATCCACTTATGTAGATCCCTGTAATCAAGCTCTTTTAAAAGGTTGCCATCAAAATTGTGAAACGTAGGATGCCCTTCCCTTCCTGGTGTGAATTTGAATGCATTCTTTTGCATCAGATCTCCAAGTATCTGCTTCACACTCTCTTCTGGGTCTTTTGCTGACCTGTATCCTTTCCTACTTTCGAGAGCACAGTCTTTGTCAACTGTCTTTAAGATAGTTTGCAGCATCTCTAGTGCCTTGGCAATACGGGAAGCACTTTCCTCTGACAAGTTTGACCCAAGTCCCTTCCACATTGTTTTAAGGTCTTTATGAAGTTGTTCTTTAAGTAAATCAAGGGGAATGCTATTTCCCTTCCCCCCATATTTGTTGTGGAACCTGTTGTGCTTTAAATCAGATGCCTCTGATTCGGGTAAAATAGCTATTATTTGACACATGTAAAGCAATACAACATAGGCATATTTAGTGTGGCCATTCACTTTATATAGAAGTAAAGCTAACTTGTACAGCTTAAATAGCCGTTCCCCGTCGCCCTCTTTAATAGCATCATTAAATTCAAAAAGGATTAAGCCATATGTTAGCTTAGCCTTGTGGTAATTATACAAGTAGTCTTGGTGTGCTGGGCCCTCTTCTATCTCCTCACTCTCTTCTGCTGGGGCATCTTCGTGTACATCTTTTTCATGTCTAGGTTTAATCATTGCCATAAGTGATCATTAGTTTTTAAACCTTCTTAAATAATAAAGTTTTGTATTGTTTATGTACTGAAATTGTGAATATATGAAACTCATATATTTGAACTGCGGAATGAAGAAATAAATGTAAAGAAGATCCTCGCAGTTATTAACGCAACTTATGCAGTTGCGAAAAGAAAGCCTGAAAAAAATCAGGCTTGCCGGGATTCGAACCCTGACCTCTGCGATACCGGTGCAGCGCTCTAACCAATTGAGCTAACAAGCCAACTGGGAGCTGGTCATTAAATTGGTTCGTAATATACCCGGGAAAGATGAAGATGAAATTGTGAATATATGAAACTCATACATTTGAACTGCGGAATGAAGAAATAAATGTAAAGAAGATCCTCGCAGTTATTAACGCAACTTATGCAGTTGCGAAAAGAAAGCCTGAAAAAATCAGGCTTGCCGGGATTCGAACCCTGACCTCTGCGATACCGGTGCAGCGCTCTAACCAATTGAGCTAACAAGCCAACTGGGAGCTGGTCATTAAATTGGTTCGTAATATACCCGGGAAAGGTGAAGATGAAATTGTGAATATATGAAACTCATATATTTGAACTGCGGAATGAAGAAATAAATGTAAAGAAGATCCTCGCAGTTATTAACGCAACTTATGCAGTTGCGAAAAGAAAGCCTGAAAAAATCAGGCTTGCCGGGATTCGAACCCTGACCTCTGCGATACCGGTGCAGCGCTCTAACCAATTGAGCTAACAAGCCAACTGGGAGCTGGTCATTAAATTGGTTCGTAATATACCCGGGAAAGATGAAGATGAAATTGTGAATATATGAAACTCATATATTTGAACTGCGGAATGAAGAAATAAATGTAAAGAAGATCCTCGCAGTTATTAACGCAACTTATGCAGTTGCGAAAAGAAAGCCTGAAAAAATCAGGCTTGCCGGGATTCGAACCCTGACCTCTGCGATACCGGTGCAGCGCTCTAACCAATTGAGCTAACAAGCCAACTGGGAGCTGGTCATTAAATTGGTTCGTAATATACCCGGGAAAGATGAAGATGAAATTGTGAATATATGAAACTCATATATTTGAACTGCGGAATGAAGAAATAAATGTAAAGAAGATCCTCGCAGTTATTAACGCAACTTATGCAGTTGCGAAAAGAAAGCCTGAAATTGAAATTGTGAAGATGAAATTGTGAATATATGAAACTCGAATCCCGGCAAGCCTGATTTTTTCAGGCTTTCTTTTCGCAACTGCATAAGTTGCGTTAATAACTGCGAGGATCTTCTTTACATTTATTTGTTTATGTACTGTTAGTTCTCCAAGCTGGCAAGACAAATTAGATCCTACACTGTGAATGGCTAGTCCAAGGCACTGACCCACAGCCATTTGGAAGCTATAGCCTTGTGTATCTCAAACAGTTCACCTTTTTGTCAAGTCAAAAGGGATTGATTTCTTACAACATCCAATCAATTCTTATATTAACAATAAGCCCCTTTTTTAAGCCATGTGGACAAAATTCATGATTGATTGAAAACCCATCATTTTTTCTAACCTGTTGCGTGTGGCCTTTGTCAGGAAAACATTTTCACAGCCAGCTCTGCAATAGAAGTAGCCAAATTCATCTCTTTCTCCAAGGATTCTGTTGAAATTCCTGCCATGGGTCTCAATCTCATGCCTATTAAAAACACCATAAAAAATTAGGTTGTTAGTTAACACATTAATTAAAAATGAATTTTCCTATAATATATAATACAAAATTGATATTTCACAGTGCAAACAGATAATTATACCTCACTCTTCTTGAATGGTGAACATAGGTTGCATGGCAGTCTTCAGCTCTGCAAACAATTGGCTGGTTTCTCGTCTCTTGTAAGATCTGCGTCTGTTCCACAAGGGTTTGCACCTCCGATTCACCAAAGATGAATCTTCCAACAAGTTGCTCACACAGCTCCAGAAGCCATTTCTGCCTGGTAACTTTAGAAACTGACTTCTCTGGCAAATCATATGAAGGTTGATCTAAGATTTAATAGAAGACAGTATTAAAAACAAATCATACCAAATAGTTATGAGGTTGCTTGTTTGGTACATAACAAATTCCATGTACCTCTCTGCTATACAAACAAATTTTACAAGAAGTGCCTGCTTACCTTTAGGGTGTGCACCTGTCAGAAAATATGTTGATTATGTTGTGGTTTAATTTTTTCTTGCTTTAAAATTTTTCAAACCAGGTTGATTTTTATTTTTCATTGTCTTATATTAATTACAATAATCTTAAACAAAGAGAAAAAAAAGTAAACTGGTTTGAAAAAATTTAAGCCACAACAGTTATATCATTATTGTGATTAGGTGTAAACAATTCAACCTGATAAATGCATTATATGTACCTTCAAGTTTAGTCATAGAAGACATCTCCATGAAGGCAGCACAGATGTGCCCCTCTATCTCCCGCTCGTGAAATTCTTTATACTCATTATAGTGTGAGTGAACCCCTTTTCTGGCATTGGTTTTGCCAGTTCGATTAATGCTGGCCGCACTCGTCCCAATTTCTCCTGCCGACTTTGCTTTCACAAATGTTTCAAATTCAGTCTGCAATAAAAACAATCATGCACCTAAAGTTTGCTTATGAAATGAAACATAACATTCTCAAAAAAAAAATACCAAAATAACTTCAAATCCTTTAATATTAATACTTCATTTGGACAAATAAAATTAACATATGCTGGTGGGTGAAATTTTAACCGGAATTTACTGTCACCTTAACTTAATTGAAACAAAAGGACCTATATTTTTCATACCTCATAGAGTGTGACTTTGGCATGCCAATCTGCAAACTCCGTTCTTAAGCCTTCCAACCGGTCATATTGGTTTCCACCATCACCGAAGGCCCATTGCACATTACGCCCTCTCTCCTCAAACAGTTGATCACCATGTTGGGCAATGCGTGTCAAAACTTCCTTATCTTCATCCTTACAATCAACTGGCACATATTTCTCCTGGTTCGCCTTAAGAATTTGTGCCATTTCACCAGCAACGTTTGGATTCCAGAAGTACAAATCCAGGCAGCACTAAAAAGTCAATTTAAAAGTGTAGGCTTTGACTGTAATTGACATTGGTAACGTGGCATATATCAATATAAATATGAAGCGTATTATAATGTATACCATGCCTTAGAAAATACAGCCAATCAAAATATAGAGGACAGCCATTGTTTATTCAGTGGTATTTAACCCAACCTCCCCTTTGTGATCTTCCATCTTATTCTCAAATAAATTTAGTAAGCATGTTTTCTATGGCATGGTATATAATAGTTACTCTTTGTCATGGTATACTATGGAATATCCCACTTGTCGATTGTATTTTCTTGGCCAAAAGGCTTGTGAGTATACTGAGAAAATATAAGTGACTCGAGGGAAATCGTTACATCACTAGTATTTAACCATTCAGTTTGTTATAATTAATTTTTACAAGAAATCAAATTACCATGTGAGATTTCTGAGCCATTTCTTTAGAGTATTCGTGAGGAATGTGGTAAATTACTACATCCTTGAAATCTTTCAACACACCAATGTATTTGCACAACACTCTGCTGATAAGAATGGACCATGTTTTCTTTAAAGATTGTAGAACATCCTCAGAGGGAAGTAATTCAATCAGCTGTACATCCTTAACATCTCTCTGAGCTGTTTTGGACTCTGCAGTGGGATTGACAACCCTGGCCAATTCTGCGTACTGGTGGGTCCAGTGCAATGATTTATTCCCGTGCTCTTTTGTTTGAATTCTGGCACGAACTTCCAAATCCACATTGTCACCAACAATCCTATGTTATCAAGCAATAAAGACAACAAGAACATTATTTGTTTGGAGACGCATAAAGATTACATGTACATGTGTTATCATACATGTGTCAGGTCAATCAAATAAAGTAAAATGAAAATAATATATAATTATTTCTATAAAGTGAAAGTTGATGCAGTGAACTAATGGCCAATAGTTAATTGATTGTAGTATATGTGATGGATTTCAGGTTAAAATGATTTTAATCTAGCTTGGTTTGTGTATTTCCTTTAAAAAACTCTTTTAACAAAGAAAAATGAAAATTGAAATATAATTGTAAAATCATTTTGAGCTGTTTTTAAGCAACAACATGATTTTTTTTCTCTTTAAAAAAATATTTGAAACTTTTGTCCAATAGCAGAATAACAGCAGTAGAATATTTTCAGAAAAAGAAAACAAACAAAACAGAAGACATACTTGAATAGAGGTAGACGATCTTGTTTTAGGTGGTTTATAGCATCTCGTAGTGTGTCATCAGTAAAAGAGGCATCTTGGCGTTGCTGCTGCAGATTGGCAGTAAGTTGGATGGCATTTTCCAAGGTCTCCGGCTGATAACGTTTGTACGTTTTGACTGTGTTTTCTGCCAAGTCGATCTGCGTTTCAACAGCCATATCGTCCACTTCAAGTTTTGGGACTTGCTGCTCTTCTACCTCCTCTAAAAAAGCAAGAGTCCTTCGATTTTTCTCTATTGCTTCTTTCCAAACATAAACTTTAGCATCAAAGTGATCGCCCATTTTCCGCTGAAGATTTATCAACCTGTCTGGTGACATGGAAACTCCCATTCGGTTCAGGCGTCTTAAATCATCGTAGCCTACTCCGGCATGAAACAGGACTGCTGAAATTCTGTAAGCCATAGCAGACATTGTGGCATTTCTAACACGAGCAGCCACTGAACTACACAGAGCGATAGAATTAATCGAACGAGTGCCACAAGCGCCGTGAATGCTTGCACTCCAAAGGGGGCAGAAAACTTTAATTTCTTCCAGCACAAGCATGGCTGAAAACCCAGCTAGTTGATCTGGTTCAGTTCCTTTTAAAACTGAGTCTGAACGGCTATACTCTTTAAATTCGGAGGCAACTGCTCTTTGTAATGCTCCAGGTAGCTCTTCTCGCACCGCATCGTGACCAAACATACCATTCGCCACGGCTTTCCAATTCTTTAACACAACATTTCTTACGAGATTCTTAGACTGTTTGTCGACCGGTGTACGAACGTCGACTTCTCCACTTGGATAAACTGTCACAACCTTCACCATTGTTTCGTTTTTTCCAACGAGGTCGTTTATGTTCATGTGTTGCAAAAGTAAGTCACTCCTGCTAGAAACGCTAACACCACAACTACTGGAACGCGAGGGTTCGCTCGGTTCCTCTAGCGATTCCCCTTTTGACGAGAAGAGAGACTTCCGTGATGAGGGCTGCGTTGATTTAGTGCTGGATCGCGACACTTTTCTGTTGGTCGGACTCCTGTCCGGCGTCGAAACAGTTGTTGGAAGTTGTCGCTTTATTCGGGCAGGAGAGCTGCCAGTCTCAACTGATGACTCGAAATTCGTTGCACTTCTGATTTCCTCGAAGAGCCTGCATAAGTTCCTAACTTTTCGGGCGCAAGAATTACACACACGGCTCGACAAAGAAGACAATTTTACGAAATAAATACCAATGTTTTCGCACATCGTCGCCAATACTTGTCCGCGACTTCCATCGCGATTTGAAACTTCAAATAGATTTTCCGTGGACATTCGACCCGATTTTCCAGTTCCATATTTCACCAAAAAACTACAACTGCAGATACGGCAATGTCCACTTGCTTTGTTGACAACTTTTTTCGGAGTTAAAACGCGTTCTTCCGATCCTTCCATGAAGAGCCACAAAGATCTAGACGAAATCCCGGGAAAACTTCCACGTGCATCTTTCTGTCATGTTTGTTTATATTTTTCTCGTTCCCTATTGGCTAGTTATTTGACACCGGAAGCGTGGCGAGTTGTCAACAAGTTGTCACATTTCGAGGGGCCGGAATTGAAATTCAATGACTCACGTGCAGGCTCTCGTTTTTCACCGCGGTCTCGCTTCGCTCGCCTTCACTTCGTTCGCCGAAACTCGCGCCTTCGGCGCTCTCAAAGAAAATAATTCACGTTGCCCCCCCCGAATAGAGAGCCTGCTCGCAGGCTAATTCTTGAACATCCAGAATAAATGAACGGAAAGTTCTTCAGAGCTTTTGGCATTTATGCAAATCCCTTTTTCAATGATGGAATTAGTCCCGAAAGCTCTGAAGAAATTTCCGTTCGTTTTGTTTGTTTTGTTGGTTAAGGATTCCAGCTTTAAGGAGAGGGAAAGTCGCAATGACAAGTAGCGCAGTGACTGAAATCACGTTTTTTACACAAAGGACACAAAGTGACTAAGGAATATGTAAAGTTAGCTATAGGCTGGGAGAAGTCCTTTTCCTCCCGTAACTTTTTAGCGTCAGAAGATGGAAGCGTAAGCGGCGAGAGGCAAAACCGCGAACCGAGCAGCGTAGGTGCAGGAGGAGGACTTGCTCTTCGCTTTTACAGTTAATTTGCATAATTTGTACATTTTTCGCTCGGAAAGGGTAGGCAGACGTCTCCTTCCCATTCATGACTGGTGTCCTCAGTCACATGAACCGGAATTTTTTGGTTGATGCATGCTACTCCGACTTGTCCTAGCCTGCAGGGAGACAACACGAATTTCTTTCATGTGGTGGGTACGTCGTCAGCGTTGTTACAGGACCCAACTTTATGGTCGGCTCTTAAATTATGAATACAATTATTTTACAAAGCATTTTAAAGCACCACGACTGTTTTGGCTCTTTCTTTGTCACAAACTTACCTTTTAGTTCTTAAATTTCTCCTTTCTCATTCTAGCCATTTATTGGTGTGAAGAAAGGCGTAGTAGCCTGCCACAGTACCGGTTTTTATAAAATAAGTTGCCAAAAAACAAAGGTTTCTTAACATTTTTTTGGGTGAAAAAAAGGATAAATTAACCGATTATTCTGTCCGCTAAGTGGACGATTTTGCTCGAAAGGCTGCTCAAAAAAAGTTATTCTGCTAGATTCTGTGCGAAGAAAATCTCCTGGATAAACGATAAGTTGTAAACAACTGATTACACGTTTGTTCCATTTGTTCCATGTGCCATGCGCGGGATTTTCTATTTTCGTCTCTGTGCTCCTTAAGGCCTAGACTCCCACTCCTCAAAATTCTGCCCAAGGATGCGAACAAGCCTGAAAGAAACAGACGCTGTCTCAGGCTGAGGGCGTAATTCACTGAGCTCAGAACATGACGAAGCTAATCTGAGTGAAGTGAGAACTCTGAGCCAGTTTTGGTTAACTTCCAAGTCAAGATCAAAGAAGCCTTGCATATTCAGTGGGGAATATCCATTTTAAACAAACAGCTGTCATGCAAATTCAACTCTTTCACTTTAATATCATTCCTTGCACTGTTAATTAATTCTTTTAAAGTTAGTTACACACTTTCTAAATATTTGTAATTTTATTACTACGCGTGTATATTATAAATTCAAATCCTATGTAAGTTTACTCGCAACTGACGATGATCGTAGCAAGATCGAAACCTGTCTTGTTTAAAAATCAAGTGTTGTCCTTTTTCTTAAAATTCTTATGAGTCCTGACTTCTTTCAAGACTTAATTAATATAGCGATATTTCAATAATCATTTTATAATTTATAATGCTTTTTAGTAATACTTTATTCATGAAGCACTGTTTCTATGATAATTCTATAATAACCTAATAGATTAAACCCTCGGTTAACTTTTAATCATTAAATAATTCGTTTTAAGACTATGGGGGAAGCCAAGGAAAGACACGAAGTTGCAGTCTGGCTGTTGCTCGTGGTATATCATTAAATTACAAGTTACATAACTATGCCGATGATGACGATGACTATGCTATGGTTGTTAAATACGGGGAAGATGTTTCTTTATAATTCAAGGTGGAGTTTAAGGAATCGAGATAATTAGAGGCCAAAGTCTTTCAAAGTAGTGCCCTTCCTCGGGGTTTGGATGGTTATCCACGTATGAAATAGCTTTTCGATAAAATTCAATTGGATGCCTCTTAATCATGTCGCGAGTTGCTGCAAAACATCCCCTCGGGCAGAAAGGGAAGTCGCTCGGGTGTGGAAAGCCAAACAGTTCCTCAAAAAATTCACCCAAAGTCAAATTAGCACGACGAATTTTACCACTGTTTAGCATTTTGACCCACTTCCCATAGTGGCGAATTTGGCCCCATTTACTGAGTCGTTTCATAACTTTACAGGTAACATTCTTTTTTACATTATAAACGTAATCCATGGGATTTCTGAAGCATAAATTGCGAACCGCTTCTCGACCGTCTCCTTGAAGAAAAACAGTAATTTCAGGGAGCACGTGATAGTTGTTTATGATGTGGTACAGGTAAGAGTGACTTTCCCGCCCAACATTAGGTAACTTCTCCCAGGCATTCAATGGCAATAATGCGGGAGGTTGTAGATCCGTCCCCTTATGATAAACACGAGTGTGATTGGCTATTGGAGACAGCCAGTCAAGATTTTCGTTGTAATGAGCAATCACGAATTCATAGTCCTTCAATCGTTCATTGAAAAACCGGCCAGTGTTTCTCCTGGAATTAACAAGATTTGGGTTAGGGTAGGTGTCCTCTGGGATACCTCGTAACAGCTTGTCGATGACTTCAACACCCTGCATGAACGAGTGGTCTTGATTTGCAACCTCATATCGCCAGCCTCCAAACCGACCACGAGAGTAGATGCCTTTGAATTCCAACCAAGGTTGGACCTTTTCAAGAATCATTTCTCTGTTGATAGAAGGAACTGGATAGCCATGGTCTAGTCGACGGTAGTATTTTGAAAGGACCATTTCTGATGTAATGAATCCGTAAGTAATTAAAGCTTCAATAGTAGTGTCAGTCAAGTGGTCCTTTGTCCAACGCTCCGGATTGGAGTTACTTTTAGGTTCTGCTGCCTCACACATCAGGGACCACTGATTACCAGGCATCGGAACATGATCGTCTGAGTAACTGGAGAAAACCGTTATTCGATAGAAAGGAGAATCCGAATCAGGAAAGTACATCCAGGACTTGTTTGAGAGCATTTCAGGAGGTTGACCTTTAAGTCCAATACCTATGACGTGAGTGTGTGAATAGACGAGCTGAGAAGTCAGTTTTTTCATTTCTTCCAAAGACCTATCCCTTCCCCTTATCGTGTTGACAAATACGTCGAGTGGAACTGTTGAGATTAGATTGTCAAACTTGATCTCCTGCAGTGCTTTGAAACTCCTCTCTACTAGTATAGAGTTTGTGTCCACATTTATGCTTTTGACTTTATGATGAAAATGAAACCACTCGCGAGGAACAAGATCAGCAACTGCTTGCCATATGCCACCAGTTCCTTTGTACCGTGGGAATCGGAAAACATTGTTTGGTCCCCAGGCGGAATCTTTTGCAGAAGCTCCATTGTCATACTCTGCAATTTTACGCTTGATCTCATCAATTTGTGGAACAGCAACTCGCTCACCAACCCAGACAGAGTTCATTTCAGTAGGATCTATGGTCCAGACTTTTCTATTATACTTCCTCATGAAAACCTCGCAAAGACCGGCACCGAAGTTACGAAGAAGCCACTGGTTAAAGTTGGCAGGTTTCTCCTTTATCGGATTAGCAGCAATTTCCTCCAGACCTGATAAGCTCTTCTGTTGGTCCACTTTGTCCATCGCCTCGATGTTATTCTGCACCGGGTATGGAATAAATCTTCGTTTGCCATCAGATCCCTTCATGAAGGCATAAGCAGCCCTCTTTCTCTCATTCCAGTCTTTTATCGCCCTGTCCAGCACCCGATCGAAATACTGGTAATGAGAGAAGACCACATGACCTCCCATGTCCCAAAGGAAGCCATGATCATCTCTTTCGGACGCAGCGAGTCCTCCGGGTTTTCCACTTTGTTCAAAGATAGTAACTGATATGTTCGTAAACTCTTTGCTAAGTTCATAAAGTCGATAAGCGGCGCCCAGAGCTGTTGGACCGGCGCCGATGATGATGACGTTATGTTTGTTGTTATTGTAAGTTCCTGAATCAGCAACACCTGTAAGAGAAGTTTGTTAGTGCATCAAATCTCTACCTCCGAAGAGTCTTGACAACTACCGTATTCCCCCTTCTAAATTTGTGAAGTCCCTGGGGGCTTATTAAAGGGGGACTTCTAGAAATAACTTGAAAAAGCTCAGATACATTCAGTGATCAAAGGAAACCCAAAATTAATGTTTTATTTTTGTTTGATTTTATACTGCTTGTTTACTGAAACTGTAAATAAGTATCTTTTGTCACGGATGTCCAGTAAGGAAATGGATTAAACGTAAAAAAAGATTAAATAAATAAATGGAAAAAATTGAGTTTATCCCACCTGTCTTGGAAAAATCGCCGAAAACTTATTATTGTTTTATTTGTTTATTGTTTCTTCTCCCTTGAAAAACCATATTTCATACCATACTTCATGTAAAATGTTCGAAGTGTCTGAATACTCGCGTGTTTACATGTTAGTTAAAAATGGCGGAGTATCCTCGAACTAACTCTTTAGTCTAAACATTCTTTTTTGAGGCGTAAGTAAAAAGGGTGTACTCTCATGGACATTTTACCCAGTTACGATGTATTCTTGGAAATGACATGTGCCCACACGTTATTACAGAATGGATACTCACTTCTCAGCACGCTCGATTTTTCTTGACGGTAACTTAACATACTGGGAAAGAAAACGTTCCTTATAATAGCTCTACATGAAAAGGAAAAAGACCTGAAGGATTGCTTTAAACTCGACGGTGCATATATAGAAAAAAATTGGACAGCTTGAAGTTAAGAAATCCTTGTTCGGGGACACACTTGTTGTTTCAGGGGAGATCTGAGTCTTCTGGTGTTTTTCGTTTGTTTTTTAATTAGCTATTCTTATTTTGCAACTGGGGGATTTTAGCCGAAAATTAGTGTTAGTGTTACCAAGAATTCTACTCTGAGTTTAATACTGCTGCTTTCTTATGCAAGTCAGTTTTTGTTTTTCGGCACTACTGTATTGCGGATTGGGTTGTTTAGTGATGGCTAATTTATTGAACAACAGAAAAAATCGCGTTAGCGTTAAGCTCTATACACATTGCAATTAACGGACATCGTGAATTTTAGCGTTTGTAGGGCGAATGATTGTGTTTTCAGTGGCCTGTAGAAAATCAATTTTTTTTAATGAAAATTATCTTTATTTACCGTTACAAAACAAGACGTACACTAATTACAATACAGTATTCCTCTACCTTCTTATACTATATACATATCATAACTCGGTAAATTGTGATCGTCCGGGTGAGTGTAGTCCTGAGAAGGACTGTTTGAGGTGACATTGACTGACGTTTCGACAACCTGAGCGGAAGTCATCATCAGAGTCAAGTGAACAGTAAATCGTCAGTAGATGTTATAAGTCTCTGGTCGTTGTCCTGATTGGTCGACGATCTCGTGATGTTATTGGTCGTCTGTCAGTTAAGCCGTGATGTTATTGGCTGTGAAGACTGTAAACGTGATTGGTGCGTTTCGATCCGTCTTTTGTTAGTCAAATGTCCGTTGGTCTATTGTTAGTCAAATGAGTCAGTTTGTCTATTGTTTGTCTGTCTTGTTATTGTCGGTAATCAGTCGTTTGTAAGGTGCAGGTAGCTGTTGGCAACGGTTCAGTGGTGTTTGTTCTAAGTTAGTAAACCAGCTTTCCAGAGTGATTCGTTGATAGTAGTCCGTACTGTAGGTAACGCATTCAGCAGAGTCCCAGTCGATTCTGTGGTTTGTTCTTAAATGGTGCTCGGCAATGTGATTGTTGATATCACCATTTCTAGTCGCTCGTTTGTGTTCAGTCAGTTGGACGTTCAGATTTCTGCCGGTCTCACCAATATAAGTGGCCTGGCAGTCGCAGCATTTGATTTTATAAACTGCTCCCCGTCTGTCGCTCGGTTCGTCTTTGTCTTTAACGTTCGTCAGTAGCTGTCGTAAAGTAGTGATAGGTTTGTGAGCAACGCGGATGTTGTAGGGTTGTAGGATTCGTGCGATAGTTTCAGAAGTCCCTTTGATGTAAGGTATGGTTGCAGTAGTGGCAGGTGTCGCGTTAGTGTTCGTAGCGTTTGGTTCGGAGTTTCTGTAAGTGTTGTGTCTAATAAAGTCCCGGTTGTAATTGTTCTTGTTGAAAACGTTGTCTAAGTACTTGTTTTCGTCCGTTAAGCTGTCAGGTGAGTCACAAACTAGTTGCGCGCGTCTTGTCAGGGTCCGTATAGTCGTAGCTTTGTGAGAAGTTGGGTTGTAAGATGATTGGTCGAGTAGTCTGTCAGTATGTGTCGGTTTTCTGTAAATTGTCGTCCGTAGTTTGTTATTGTCGCGGGTAACTAAGCAGTCTAGAAAAGGTATTTTACCATTTTCCTCGATCTCCTTAGTAAACTGTATGTCGGCGTTTTGTCCGTTGAGGTGTTCGTGAAAATCGTCGATTTCGTCTTTGTGTACGGCTGTAAAGGTATCGTCAACGTAACGTAGCCAGAGTGGTAGTGTTCGTTTGTAAGTTGCGAGAGCTAGTTCCTCGACGTTTTGCATAACGATTTCTGCAACAACAACGGAAACTGGTGAGCCCATAGATGTTCCGTGCAACTGTTTGTAGTGCTTGCCGTTGTACTGAAAATACGTAGAAGTAAGACAAAGGTTCAGTAAGTCCATTAAGTCGTCTGTAGGTAGCGGTAGTTCAATAGTAGAGTTGTTGATGGCGGTCTCAGTGCAGTCTAGAGCCAGTTGAAGTGGAATACTGGTGAACAGTGATTTCACATCAAAAGACACTAGTTTGTAGTCGTCAGGTACTTGTACTGTCTTGATTGCGTCAATAAAGTTCTCAGTCGACTGTAGTTTGTGTCGTGATTCGTCGGTCAAAGGTTTCAGTACGGTAGTCAAGTATTTGGACAGTTGGTAAGTCGGGGACCCACAGAATGAGACTATGGGTCGCATGGGTATGTTAAGTTTGTGCAGTTTCGGTAGTCCGTAAAGTTTCGGTGGTTGTGGTACACGGCACCTCAGTCTGTTGTAGCGTTGAATGTCAATAGCGTTAGTTTTCTTGAGGTCAAGTAGTTTGCTGTTAAGTTTGCGTTGAAGTGCTGGCGTCGGGTCTCGTTTAAGTACTTGGTAGGTCTGTTTGTCGTTAACAAGTACGTCCATTTTGTCGTAATAGTCTGTCTTGTCCATAACAACAGTCACTCGTCCTTTGTCAGCGGGGAGTATGACAATGTTTTCGTCGGTTTTCAGTCGTTTTAGTGCTTGTCGTTCGTCTTTAGTCAAGTTACTGTCAGGTAGAGAGGCTGATTGTATAGTAGAAGCTATTCTACTTCTGATGTTATCCTTGGCTGATTCTGAAAGCTCCCTCTGACGGGACAGAACCGCCTCAACACTGGATACAATGGCCTCGGTTGGTATACGTTTGGGCGTCACTGAGTGTTTGAGTCCGTAAGAGAGTACCTGTGTTTCAGTCTTGTCTAAGGGACGGGAAGAAATATTCCTGACCCAGTTGTCGTCTGGTTTTTATCGTCTTTTGTCTTTAGTACGTTGTAGTCGCGTCAGTTTTAGCTGAGTTTTAGTGCAGTGCTGTTCAGCTGTTTTCTTAGCTCGTCTGTCGGCAATAGTCAGTATAGTGTCGAGTAAGTCAGTCGGTATGAATTGTCGAAGTTTGTCAAGTCGTTGTTGTAGTTTGTCTTTGTAGTAGTTAAGTCTTCTGTGACACTCGTTAATCCGCGCTCGGACCAGTCGTCGGTTACTTATAAATTACTTATAAATTACAATTACTTACAATTACAATTAAATGTTACTTATAAATTACAATTACATACAATGACAATTTTTTATACAATTTACAGTCAAGTTAATCTTACATTTCATTGAACCATACTAGTCATAAGGTCGACAGATACGCATGGACAGGGTTAGTACACAAACAAAAAGAAAGAAACAATACAACAAAATAATTACAGCAGAGGGGACCACGTTTCCTTGAATTTATCTATTTTATTATTTTGGTAGCGATAGCATGAAGTGCTATCGCTACTTTTCGTTCTTGGAATCGAGCTCCTCGCCCGTGCTTTACAAAAAGATACCACAATTAGAGGTATTCAGGTGGGCCACAAAGAATTAAAAAGCACACAATATGCTGATGACACAACAGTCTTTGTACGTGATCTTGACTCCGTCTCCCAGTTACTTAAGCTCTTAAGTGGGTTCAAAGATATAAGCGGTTTGGAAATCAATAAACATAAAACTGAAGCGATGTGGCTAGGGTCGTGGAGAAATTGCAAAGAAACGCCTTTTGGTTTCAAGTGGCCACTGGACCCAATTAACGCTCTCGGCGTACACTTTTCGTATGATTCCGAGAAAGCTATTAAGCGCAATTTTACAGACAAAATACGAATATTGGAGCAAACCCTTCAAACCTGGAAAAGACGAAATCTCACACTTATTGGCAAAATAAACATTGTAAAAACATTGGGTTTTGTCAAACTGATTTACAGCACCTCTCTTCTGCCGATCCCAAAGCACCTAATAGACAGTTTCAACAAAATAATCTTTGACTTTATTTGGGATGGCAAGACGCCTAAAATCAAAAGAAAGACTATCATCGCCGAAAAGAAGTACGGTGGCTTAAAAATGATCGACTTCGAAATCATGGAGCGCTCTCTAAAAATAGCTTGGGTTAAACGCATTATAGACAACGAAGACGTCGCGTGGAAGGTTATCCCAAATTACGCTACTTGCCAATATGGCGGTCTCCAATTTCTTGTTAAATGCGATTATAACATAAAGTCACTCAATCTAGAATATCTTCCGGAGTTCTACCACAAGGTGCTCAGCTACTGGCAGGAATCTAAATTACTAATTGATAATAAAGTGAAGTCTGTTAAAAATCAAATCATTTGGAATAATCAAAACATCGCGGTGGATGGAAAGTCAATATTCTTTAGAAACGGGTTTAATAAGGATATCGTCTACATCAGCGACCTGCTTGATGAGGACTCAAACTTTCACTCTCTAGCAGGTTTAAAAGAAAAATTTCAAATCAATCCTCCGTTTACCGTATATGACGGCCTCTTAAAAGCCATTCCAAAAGAATGGAAAACGGCCTTGCAGAACGAGCCCCATACCGGTAATTCAACACAAATAACCTTCTCAACAAAATCATCGTATTTAAAATTACTTAGTAAAAGTTACTTAGCTCCTACAGCTGAACAAAGAATTATAAACCACGGCTTCACCAAGGAAAACGTCTGCAATGTCTATTTGCTGCCTTTCCGAATTTTAAAAGAAGCAAAGCTCATCATATTTCAATACAAAATTATCCATAACATCTTACCTACGCAAGCCAGTTTATTTCGGTCAAATTTAGCAGAAAATGATGTATGTCCTTTATGCAACCTTGAAAGACAGACGCTGTCTCACATGCTGTTCTCATGCACTGTGTCCTCGTCTTTGTGGAATCTCTTCACACGCTGGTGGGAAAAAACCTTTGGCCATCACATAACTTTAACAGAAACTATTATTCTTTACGGCTGGCACAATTAACGTGGCTCTAACATCTGGATAGCCCTCAACTACTCTCTAATAATCGCGAAATATCACATATTCTCCACAAGTGTACGCGGCGGCATTTTAGACCTTGAAAACTTCCTCTTTCGCCTTAAAGATAAAATTTCTACACTTCATGCTGTAGAAAATCATGAGCTATGAAAGACAGTACATCTCTATAAAAGATGCCCTTGTTTTATTTCTAAATGTTTGGAACAAAATAATAATTCTCAGATCTGATCGTGAATGAAAGAAACTCTTAGCGGTCAGCTTCGCCGCTTGCAATAGGTGACATTTCATAAGGAAACGACTAAGGAAACAGCATTTAGAGGAACTTGATTTGTCCTCATGGGAGAGCCTAAATAGTATACCGCTAAATTGCTCTCATTTTAATGTGTTCTTTATGAATAAAAACGTGAAGACAGTGCGCAAGGACAAAGCGTAAACAAAAGGCGGACCGCCATGGAAACCGTCTGTTTTTGTTCATTTCTTAAACATAGCACCTTTCACCACGATTTTCAACAATTACAACGGTAGTTTTTCTTTCCTCCCTTGGTGGCATTCTTTACAAAGTTGAAGAAGAGCATTTGTGATCCTGGAGTTTTTCTATTCAACCGCTTTTTCAACCGCAAAGTCCGGGGTTTCATTACGCGAGGTCTCTAGAAACTCTGCATCTTGCATGCAAAAGTCACGGTATAGGCTTCCCTCTACAACTTTCAAAACACAAGTTTTTTTTGTGTGTTTAATAACTAGGAGTTCAGCCTGAAGTCTACCAATAAGCTTAACTTAAATTCTAAAAGAGAAAAAGACTAAAAATGTCTGGTGACAAGACTCAACGAAAGTCCATTTGAGTGGAAAGCCCGTCATTCCTCCGCATCCGTCCCAAAATGTCACAACACAATGAACACAATATTGAGAAGGGCATTGAAAGCGGAAATTAACTTAAAAGAAGCGGAAATGGCGTATTCAAGGGACCTATACTACGTGGCACGATATGTCCATGTCCATGCGTACGATGTCAAGGCTTGCTGTGATAACTGAGTTTGTGTACATAAAATAACTCTCCATCTTCAGCTGTGTTATGGTGGCGCAATGGAGAGACACGCGAACATTACGATTTTTTGGTTTCGTTTCTTTTTCAGGTGGCGCACGTTCAAACCTCACAACTTCACATTTTGTCTCTCCAATTTTTTCTTTATTCCTTGTTGTTGTTGTTATTGTTGTTGTTGTTGTTTCGGTTTGGTGCAATTTTTACCTACTTGCTTCCCGTGACAAATTTCAGACGGTACTCCGTTCTCACATTAACGGAGAAAGATCTGACTAAACTTTGGGTTATACGTGTTATTCTATTCTTGGGACAAGCTATTGTTTAATGCAATCTTTCTTAGTTAAGTTTTCTTTTGTTTTTCAACAAAGTAGTATATGATCTTGATATATTTAGTTATTTTTGATATATAGTCTCCACCCGCCTTAATTTGCGGATAGAACCACACTCTTGTCATGTTTGTAAACAACTCTTGAAAAAATTGGTGAAAACAATGAGCTCTGCACTTTGCTCACGATCACGAGCGCTAGAAAACAGCCAGTTCTAGGAAGACTTTTTGCTGTTTTGGGATGACCTGGCAAATTCAAGTTGAAGTTAAATTTGCAACGATACCAGGGACATGGGGATACTAGTACTTGCTAAGAAACAAAAATTATCACGCATCAGTTATAAAAATCCGACTACTACTCATGCCCAATGGATTTTTTAAACAGCTGGATCGCAGACTGTGAATCGGCTTATTATATAAACCTTCAGCTCTTAGTGTCATGTATAATTATACAATTTCTTTCTTTTTGCAACGAATCCGCCGTTACGCAAAGCCTTTTATTTCCAAAATCATTTAAATTTTAATTCAAAGTCATAGATTTGTAGAAATCTCTTCCCGTACTGCTGTATGATGCAAGAATGCCGTAATCTAAGATTATATTTTGCACATTTATTTAATAACTTTAACTTTTCCATTTTAAATAAATCCTTTTCATTTAACATTTTAAAGTAGTTCTCCCTTTTATTTCTTTATAAAAAATCTTCCTGAAATCACAAACTTTCCACTCTTTGCTCTGTGTGTCTGTAAAAAGTCGATTGATTGTAAGATTGAGTTGTGATTAAAGACACCTTGTATAGCTTGGGAATTGAGCGTAGAAAACAATAAGACATACTAATGTTAGTCTAAAGGTTTCAGAATTTTATTCCTGCAGCTACCATAACAATCCAATTAAGTTAATTAAACACCTAGAAAGACGAAAAAGACATGATCAGTTTTATCCTTCGTGACGAATAAAGCAAGCAAAATTCGTCTCCTCAGCGGTCCGCACCCTTTTTTCGCTTTATAGTCTACCTTTTAGGCGAATTTTTCTGTGGCTTTAATTTTGACTACCAGCTTCTGCAATCATCTTTCCCCTGTAGACGGACTTATCGCAAGTTTTAACCCTCAAACAACAGATTTTTTGGCCAGGTTATTTACCTTTGGAAAAGGCGAAAGCTAGCACCGCTACGACAAAAATATAAGCTTATCTGACAAAATCCATGTTTTTCATGCGACCACTTGACTTCGAGCAAAAAAATTACTAGGTTTCGAAGACAATTGTTTTGCGATAAAAGATGTTTGAAAGAAGAGTCTCTCTAGGAACTGTCTTCAAAGTAAAACCTTATCTGTTTCGTGACAGCCTTATCTCCAAGAAATGAAAACATATACTACAGGCAGACCACTCTCTGTTCGTGTGGTGTGTTTACTGTTGGAAGTTGAGACTAGTACAGACATTTAAGTACTTTTTATCATTATGGTTCAATAAAGGTTAAAGAAAATATTAAATATGTTTTTTTTTGCCGTTCCGAGATGTATAAGACGTTGTCTAGCGAGATTACTTTCCGGCCTAAGGCCGGGAAGAGATTTTGGATGTGCCATGGCTTCATCAATCAGTCCCGTGTTGGCCGACCTCGTAATGGAAGAAATTGAAGAAAAGCCATCACCACAGCCCTTCATCCTCCCAAATGGTGGTTTGTTATGTAGACGAAAGTCATGCGTGCCTTAAAAAGAATAAAGTCGATGAGTTTCACCAACATCTAAACTCAATCAACGCAAACATAAGTTCACTTTAGAACTTGAGAACGCCAATGGGCAGGGCTTACCTTTCCTCAACACCATTACAACTAGATGCGGCGCGGTAATTCAAGTAGATGTCTACAGGAAGCCAACCCATACAGACCGCTATCTCGATTTTCACTCGCACCACCTTTCATGCCAAAAACGATCCGTGGTTAACACGCCACTTCTTCGGGCAAGAAACATTCCTTCCACGAGTAAAGGAAAACGGGAGGAAACTCGACGAGTTAAAGCGGTACTCCGAGAAAATAATTACCCCTAGTCCTTTAATTATCAATGACTATGAAAAGGCGTTGGCTACCAAACCAACCAAACCCACAACAAATGGCTTTGTAGTACTTCTGTATGTTAGGGTGTCTCAGAAAGAATTGGTCGCTTATTGAAACAACAATAGATACAAGTTTCATACAAGCCACAAACAATCATCAACAGTTTTTTTCCACGACCAAAGCAGCAGGATAAAACTGACCGTCAATCTTCTGGAATAGTGTACAAAATCGGTTGCAGACAGTGCAATTTTGTATACTATGGCCAAACCGAACGATCCCTTAAGACACGAGTTTCCGAGCACAAGAAAAGGCTGTCTCGCTGTTCGATCCCAACTCTAAAGTTGCGAGCCATGTCCATGAATGGCATCATTACATGGATTTTGACAACGTTAAAGTCGTCGGACATCACCTACATTACAACCAGCACCTTTTTCTAGAAGCTTGGATGTCTGTGAAAGATCCTAACGCTGGGAATGATCACATGGTCATCCCTGAAGTCTATAAATGCTTAGCACGCATTTAAGTTGTAATTTACGCAAAGAAACCATTCTTTGTAGTCACGCGCATACAGCACGCGCAACGTTTCGTTAATTTGAAAATTTTTTTAAATCACGCGTAACAACATCAAGCGATCTTATAACTGATGAAGGCTTAAGAGTTAGCCGAAACTTCTTAGTACCATCAAAAAAGTAGGAGTCAGTGACAAACATGAACTTTTCTTCAAATAGTGCCGGAGAAGCCAGAGAAAAATCATAAATGGTCGAAGAGGTCAAATACATCAAGAATATAACGACGTTGTTGATTTCCAATCCTATTGCGCGAAGGTTTCAGGTTCCCGAGGCGTTGTTAGCAAGATAAACCTATGCACGCAAAGGAGGGCTAATTTTTGAGCCTTCTAGGAGGGTCGCCTTCTTTCCATGTAAACGGAGCCTTATTAAGTAAATTTCTGACTATTCTGTACCAGTGGTGGTTGGACACGGCTCGCAAAGCAGGATGGGACTATCAATCGATTCGAGCTCAGTTGCAACGAACCTTCGTAGTGTGCGGATCTCTAAGAGCCAAAAAATACTTTAACTGCAAGAGTTGGAAAATAACAAAGTTGGAAGTTTCTCCGATTCTTGTGGTCTAATTATCCTTTGTTTACATCTGAATATTTGATGTAACGTTTTAACGGCTGGTTTCATGCGTTGATCGAGTGAACGCGTTCACGTGGAGACTTCAATCCCGGGTTTATCAGGAAGTAACTTATATGTGCAAACACCTTACCATGAACAACTTCTTGGGCCATGAAGGACTTATTTCCAATCATCGAAAGTAAAAACACAGTTGCTTGGCTTTCTGAGGTCTTGTAATTGCTACAGTTAAGTTGTGTGAAATCGTAAGTTTTGACCGATGGATAATCGTTGAGTACGTGTCATGAAAAACCTTACCAATGTTCGTTTTATAGCATTAAAAAACTGGACAGTCCTTTAACTTCCAGGGTGTCCAAAAGCTTCTGTTTCTCAAAGATACCATTGATGCAAGATGTTGTAATCCTGAAGGGCTTGTCTGAAATTATACCTTCACAGCTTAGCTAAATTAAACGAGGCTGTATTAAAATATTATTGTTTAAATTGCTAGCTGTCAATATGAATTAATTTGTTTGCTTTTTAAAGTGAAAGTAACTGAGGCTGACAAAATTAGTCTGTGATTGAACGAGAATTCCATTTTCTTTTACAGCGGACATGGAAATTTGTCTTTAGAAAATTAAACAAAAGTTCTGTTCAGCCTGTATAATGTGTGACCGGTATTATATACAGTGCACCCATATTTTTTTCTCAACTACTTCAGTGAAAGCATTGACTCATTTACCCACAAGGACCTCAAGCAGAAAATAATTTTTCAACCCTTAATACAGGGTTGCTGGCGGCTCTGCACTGATTATTACAGCAAAATTATTGAGGTCATAGAGAACCTCTTTAGCCTGGATCCTTTTAGAACTAGTGAACCACATTAGAGCAATACATCCAATGTCATTTCTACAAATCTGTCAATTCTTTCAATGTTGAAACGTCAATGGCGAATCCAAGGGAGGGGCCAAGGTATTTCCCACCTTTTTGTTCAAAAGAAAATAAGGCTGGATAAAACAGACAGCAATATACATGAACAAAACAATTATGGAGTTATACATTTACTCCAGGCTACAACGAAGCAGAGAGAGCGCAGATTAGCTTGCTTGTGTACAACAGCATACTCCACCTGATTTTTTTGTGGACTTACTATAGTCAGAATATAGTACAGAATAATACCAAGATATGACCCCACAAAAGTTTTGTATTTTGTTGTCTCCCCTCACCCACTATGAAACCTGCCCCCCACCCTCTATGAAAGTCTGGACTCACCACTGAGCAGCAATTCTACCTGTTAAGTCGAGTAACAGAAACTTAGGGGTGTTTACATAATACAGGTTTGAGTTTCATTCCCTCTTATGGTCCTGCATAATTTTGTTAACATGATACCAGCACAAGATTTCATGCCATTACGAGTCGTATCAGTACGAGTTCATTCTGGTTGCTGTACCAGATCAAGATTTTCGATCCGGTGCAAAAACTTGTACCATAGTGATGTAAACACGGTAAGACCACCCATTTTGGTGTGAAATATGTCTCCTGGAAGACAATTCAGAAAACGAGGATTGATATCAATTAAAAAAATTGGTGAAGAAAGAGAAAGTTGTGAGTTCAATTAGAAAAGGGATATTTAATCAATTCAGAGTTCTCAACCCATTTATGGGTCTCAATAGCTCTACATGATATTAATATGATATTAATAACAACTAAACTGACAAATTGAACGGGGTATTCAATCAATAGTTCACAGCTCTCACTCAATAGCTCTGGATTTTATTTCTTACAGTAGACGTCATTAAATTGAACCCACCCCCCCCCCCCCCCCACCTGTTCGCAACTATATTGAACTGAAAATATTTGTATTCTTTCCCTTGGTTGATGTTGCTCACTTCTTTGCTATTGGCTATCTCAAATTCTTGATATCTCAAACAATTTTTGGTTGCTCTTGTGTGTCTAAGATAGCACTGTAAAGTTCCAATCTGAGTTACTGATCGATACTCAGACCCGTAGCCAGTATTGAGGCAACCGAGGCAGTTGCCTGGGTAAAACTTTTCCCTTATTGTTAAAAACCTAAATAGAGAAATAAATTATTTAATAATAGAACATGTTTCTGGCAGTAAACCACGGCAACGGTACCTTAAAGTGTGATAACCTCAGTTAAGAATTCACTTATGTGCTGGTCGCGAGCCCACCAGTTTCTCCGGTGGGTCAGAGTATACAGCCTCCAGCCTCGTTACCGATTCAAGACGTGGTCAAAATCAATAATGACCACAGACCGCCTGAAAGGTCTTGCCCTTGCATACGTTTACGACATCACTCCAGAGCCGCTGCAAATATTGCAAAAATGGGACACCAGTGGTCAGAGGAGCATTGCTTTAGCTTTCTCCAAATAAAAGCGACGCCTTAAGTAGAGGGTACACTTTAGCAGTATTACACTTGAACTGGTGCACTGAATGAGATTGATATGTTTTCCGGCGTCTCGAATGCTGAAATAACATTTCAGGGCTTCTAAAATTTCCTTTCTTCATGAAACTCTGGAAATTTTAAAGAGAAGAACTGATAACAAACATAAATGCTGTTAAAGTTAGTTTGGATTTTGATTATGTTTGGTGGAAAATACCACCAGGAAATCGCTAAAAGTGGCATTTCCGATCGAGCGTCTATATTTCGAAATTTTCTGGGGGCCCCCCTAAAAACTAACGCCTTCGGCGATTCGCAATTACCTCGGTTATCAGAAACGTCTGGCTACGGCCCTGATACTGATTTTTTTTTTTAGCTTTCTCAGTGGTTCACTGCACAGAGGTTGTAAGTTAAGAACCTTAAGGCTGCTGCTTAGGGGATCTTAGAACACCAATCCACAACAAATGATTTGACTATATATTAAGTCCCTAAAGCCCTAACAGTTTTGGTCACTTGAGCCAATAAAATGTGATTCTTGAAAGTTTGTTGCATACAGGCAACAGAGCAGACTGAAGAAACCACTTTGCCTCTTAACCTAAAGACAAAAAACACAAAGAAGGGAAAACACTCAATTGGGATGCCACACCATGCTGCTGATACTTGTCATAATTAAAACATTAAAATATTCTAACCAAAATAAGACGATCACTCGCGTTATTTCGCGGGTAATTTTCACATCTCGCAGCGTGAGAGAGTAATATTGGACAGAAAACTCGACAACTTAAACAACGCGTAATTCTCAAACTAGAGGGGCGCTATCGGGTGCTATATGATTTTATAAAAGCACATTTATCCACCTTGATCTTGGTGTAAAATGAACGGTTTTAAATTTTCGGGTTAGCCTACAAATTCTCAAAATGTGAGACCTACTCAAATATCATGAAAGCACACGATGCTCGATCCACCTACAACGAAATTGTGCTCAAACTTAACTTACAAAAGATGATCAGATCTAAAAATTTCAAGACATCTAGATACATACCAATCCTAATTATTCTTGTTAAATGTAAGTTTCATTGAGGACAGACAGCACGTTAAAATGATAAGAAGTGAAGCTCACATTTCCGTCAAAGGCCGCCATGTTGATTTCACGTCCTTGTTAAGAGACTGCTCGTGATTGGCTAATATAATGATCCACCAAGCCTTTCGGACGGTGTCCAACCACCACTGGACTAGTACCTTCGCCCGGTATGGTTTCATACTGACAGAATAGGTGTTCTTACCCCGCCGTTCATGATGGGGTCTAGTATACATTTTTCTTCGGGTTTTTTTGTTGGTCACTTGCCCCAGACTGCCGGTTATTGCTCGGCAAAACAAATCTTCGTCGCAAACGTTCGGTAAACATAAGCATTTTTTTCAGTCGTTTAGCGTCGATTAGCCAAAAATTTCATGAAAGTCGACGTAGAAAATTTCTAGGGATGCAATTGCATAAAATCTCTTCGACGAGAGCGAGGACAAAGATGCTAGCAAGGCTTTGAAAGTCACCGATTCGTACTTGTTATTTTCGTTGGTTGCCAAACAAACAAGGTTAAATATTCCACAGTGAACTGCAAGCATTTTTGGCGATTTTGCTTTGCTTCGCCAAAATCTTTAGAAAATTTGTGTAGAAAAGTACAAGGAATTCAATGCAGTTAAATTCTCTTCGACGTCATTCAAACTCATGCAGAAGCCGATCCGGGGAAGTTCTGTTGCGTGTGCCAAATCACTCATCGAATCATAGCCTGAAAATTGTTTCTTACCTTTTTTTTCGGTAGATACCCGTTTCTTTTATATTTTAGGATAATTTTGTCTTAATCAATAAATCTATTTGAATTTAATGTTCCATTGTTATTTAGAATCACGCTGAGATAGCCTGCAAACAAGCTCTCGGGGGCTGGGGGCTGAGGAGGGAAAAGAGCGAGAGCTTGCAACGACGTCTCAGGAATTTAAATTCGGCCTCTAGTGCCCGCTGCGGCTCCCCGTTGTCTGAGCGGTCAGATTTTGGCCAATCAGCCCAAACCGGAAACGAGCCTTTAAACCTGAAATTTGCGATCAAATTACTCGTCGGACGTCACAAAACGTCAACAGTTCAACTTGTAAAATTATAAATTGTAGCCTAAAGCCAAATTTCTTCTCTTTCTTTTTTCAATTTTTTTGTACCAGTAAAAGGGCTTTCGATTATTTATAGCATTTTGGCGGCTTTTTAATTACCAAGAAATCAAAGATTGTTCGTGTTCGTAAGCTAGCCTCCTCTGGGCTAGTCAAAATATTCAGCGAGCGCTGGCAGAATATGATTTACAAGCGAATCTATTGTTGGATTATAAAGGTTTAATTGGGTATTTTTGACTTTCCCATCGCCAAAAAACACAGAAAGCAAACGCATCGAAGGCAGGAATGTTTCCAAAACTCAATCACGCCGCGCTGTGATTATCCCCCCGAACCGTACTTAGTTTTTTCAAAAATTAGCGCTAGATAAAGTGATGACGTTTCACATTCCTTTCAGATAGAAGAAACTCTTTTATTAATAGATTTTATTTTCTTCGTTATCATCGCACAGGATGGGTATTCATTTCAAATTTAAATATACACGAATTGCCATGAAAACAAAACGTACTGAAGATAGTTGACTAAATCACTAGCGGATCTGATTTTCAAATTTTCTGTTCGCAAACCGGTAATTCTTCCTCCTCCTTTTCTTTATGGTGAAAATCGAAGTGTTGTTCTTAGGCATCGAAGGCTCTCAAGCTTTCGCTTTGGCGTCCCTACGACAATGCAGATCGAGTCCGGTCGTCGCATTAATTTAATTAAAGACCAAAACATTTCAGCGCGTGAAGAACCCTCTCCGTAATGAAGTAAAATATCGGCGAATAAGCTTGACCAGCCTTCAATCTATTGGTTATCTTTTGCTTGACATACTTGAATGAGGATTTCTTTGATAAGCGTGACTTTTGCGGTACTTCCACCCGAAGGAGAGCGATGAACCGCAAAAAAAAAGAGTCCTGGCGTTGTCTTCTTCGCAACAAGCGCGCAGATTGATGACGTCGTTACCAAATTAAATCTCCACCAATCAGCATTTTGCATCGACTTTTTCGTTGCAGAAATTCAAATTCCTGAGACGTCATTGCAAGCTCTTGTTTTCTCCCCACCCCCACCCCCCGCCCTCCGAGCGCCCGCCGACAGCTTGCTCGCAGGCTAACACTGAGATGTCAGTTCGTTTTAATAAACGTGACGTAACCCCGGGACTTGGAAATAAGAAGAACTGAGTCACACTATGGTCAAAGTATTTCGTCACGTTCTTCTTCGCGAAGGTTAGAATAGGTGGTTGACCATGGAATGAGGGATGGGAAAGGGGTTCATACTATTAGGGATCCATATTATCACAGGGAGAAGGGTGCGGAGAAGAGGGGGAATGGCAGCAAACACGTCAAAGGTACGATAAATCACCAATTTGGGCTCGTATCTTGAGTGATCGTAATATATTTTGCATCCTGAGGGCAGGGAGAACAAAGGCGGGGTCTAATGCTCCTGGGGCTTTTCTTGTTAATCGCTTGTCTCCAGGAAACTAACCTCATCTTAAAAAAATTTTTCATTTATCGACCCGGATTGATTTTCAGTTCTTTGTTATTATTACGCTGCTGTTTAATTTATCTCGAGACAAACGCAACGTCTACCACCCATATTTGTGTTTAGATTTTTACTTTAGTGCGCGCGCTCATGCATAACGTGGCGTGACATTGCGACATGAATTACGTGCGTAGTGAGGATGCGCAAAAGTAATTGTGAAATATGACTACAAATAAATTGGCATGCTTTGATATTTTATTTCTGTTCAAGCCGAGTTGAAACTTTTCCCAGATAAAAGTTGTTTTTTGTCCCACAACCCAGTCATTCAGAGTCCTCTGGTGGTTTTTTAAAAAGTTTATTTTTCGAGTAGTCGTTTTTTGAGCAAAGCCATGAATTCTTGTTTAATTATGCATTATTTTTGTGCACAACGGAACGGTCTGTAACATTGTTTGGTTCTCGTATATAAACCATGTAATTTCAATTAACCTAACTACAGTCCATGACTACTCAAGTATCACTCAGGGAAAATATTAGCCTTCACGTGGCTGCGGAGGTTGCAGTGCACACCCAGTCAGACTGAAGCCTTCATAATGCACGGTGGATGGTCGATGTAAGTAATTTTCAATGCTGACGATACCATAGTAAAGGATTATTTTCAGTGGATTAGGACGATACCGTCCCGATGCCGATTATCTTTCAATTGCCAGAATTGACACGATAACGATTATAAGGATGTGTTTTCACTGGATTGGGGCGATAGTGTACCGCAATTTACATGCAAGGAAGCTCAGCCATTAAATATCCTGAAACCACACATACGGCTGGAATAACAAAGATAAAATGGGATATATTTAACATGGTGAACAAGAAAAAATAGAAAACAAAAACATTGCGCGATTTGTAATGGCTCCAACGATTCTACCAAACAAATTTAAATGTTGGGGATGTTTTACCCGTTAGAACGCACTTACCGTAACGAAAGTCTTGAGTTCCATAATTGTGAAAGTAGACAAACACAAGAAACTGTAAAATCGCAAAAAGTCCACACACAACAAAACACAGCACCTGAGTCCTTGAGGTCATAGTTGTTGTAAGAGATTCCGACTTTGGGGTAAGTTGCATAAAACCTAACGCTGAGCGTAACTGCTAACGTCAGACGTTAAAACAGTTACTTTGACTGGAGTGAACGTCTGGCGTTAGAAGTTACACCAGATGTTAAATTTTATGCAACTCGGCCCTGAAGCGCTTAGACACATGAATACGTGATCCATGGTGTCATGGTTACAATATTTTAATAGAGATTTAAAAGACAATGGCGTGGCTGTTGAGTCAGGAGAGCTAACAATTAAGCCTCATTTTCTGTGATAAATGATATTTGCTCGTCACATTTTCATATGACAAACGAAAGCTGGCTTGCCAGTTTGCATTCGTCAAATGTGAAATTTGCACGTGTAGATGGGTCGTCAAAGAAATTTTGTCAAAGATTTGTGAAAAGTTAGTTCCCAGATCCTTCATGCATGCGTTTTTTGGAGCTTTTATCTTGCCTAACCAAGTCATTTAGCCGTTTCTGGCAATTTCTCTGCTTTAAGGAGCATTTTTACATTAGGAGCCTCGATTTTCCCTGGTCCATGCGAACTCATGCACGCATTTTCAGCTGCATGTCGCAATAAAACTATTGCTACCGAGCCCAACGTTATAATTTAACTTGCCTCTACTTGAAACGCGAGCCTGTTATATTTGGATACCCTTTCTTCCGGCTTTCCCTTCTACCGCATTTGCTGTTCCGCTGTCCAACAGTCATTGCCGGCACACAAATAAGGACATTTGTCAAAGAAAAATTGTTCACCCACGTACACGGTCAAATCATTTGTCATAGAAAATTTGCTCTTGTGGATGAGGCTTTAAGGAGTTTATAATCTCTTCATGACCACTAGCCGGGCCTTCAACTGACAATATTGTATTTTCACAATTAAACGCTGAGACTTTAATTTCAGACTAAGTTTGTTCGAGACGGTAGTTTTAACACGTCAAAACATTGGAAATAAGGAAGAACTAACCACAACGAAGGTCTTGAGTTCAATACTTGTCAAAGTGGAAAAGAATAAGCTGAAAATGTGAAATAACCAAAGTCTAAACCAAAAAGGACGGCGTTCATGAAAAGCAGGTTATAGGTAGTTTTGTAGTGTTTAGATTAGTATTGTAATGTTTAGATTAGTATTTTTAATGGTAAGATTACCTGATGAAATTTAACTGTGTGTGAATAAATGTAATAAAGGTAATAAATAAATAAATAAATAAATAAACACAGCAAAGAATTCAAGGACATGGTGAGTTGGAACATAGTGGGAAATCTTACCCGTATTTTTGTCCTTAACCCCCGTGGGCGCAGGCGAGAGGCAAATCTGAATAAACTTTTCACATATAACTTTTCTCATTTGCATTATGATAATTGAAAGTGGATGTAAGGAAGTTTGGACTGGGAACTGCAAACTAACCCTAAATTTTGTCGAATCCATGGTCGATTGTGTGGATTGTAATTAAGAGGCTGTCTCCCTAAGAGTGTTCCACTCGATCTCGGACTCAAAAATAGATTTCCTTCAAATTTCTACCACAAATACTACTATCTATCCCTACTACTAATATGCACTTGAAATGATCCAAAAGTTTATTTTGCTCCGGTTTGAGGATTTCATTGTCAGTATACCGTAAGTGACTAAAATTTGGCTATTTTGGGCGCCGTAGTATGGAGTTTTTCAATTATCGTTTAAAAGACTTCGCACAATCACAACCTTCAAATTCACACCCATTTGATAGCTTATTACTTCTTTTTACCGCTCCTGTGTCATTTGGACATTTTCCCGATCGAAATCGTGTGAAACTGAAAATGATAAATTACTAATTTAATAAGTCACTCGAACTGGATGAAATAGTGCGTTTGAAACATGCCAAAATTCTCAATTGAGGCACTTAGGCCAGACATAAAAACCCGTTCTAGGCATAGACTAAGCACTGTTTCCTAGAATTATGCAATAAAACTTGCGGCAGAATGCGATTCTGAGAAATTGTGTCGAAGTTAAGTAAGCCATTTTCGCCACTGAATGGTGTCTTGCGTGCCATCGACTACCATTCCAGTCGGAAGACTTGTTGTCTTATTATGGTCGCTTAATTTATCAATAATTCTACCCGAATGAAGGGAAATCTGATTACATTTCTACATACAATGGCCTGTTCTTTCTCATGTTGCTATATCAACATCTATTCTTATGCTCCTTGACCTGAGAAATCACCTCATTTGACGCCTACCTTGTTATTTAAAACTCTTTCCGTCGAACGCTTTGGCGGTTCATAAAATGTGCAACGTACAGTCTTTTTGTTCATCACAAGATACGAAGACGACAGAGTAGCGATTTATAAGGAAGGTACCGAGATCCAGTCGCTATATTTCTGGAGAACAACCGATGAATTAAATGTTTCACGACTTGTGTTACAAAATATAAACAGGCCAGTAAAAATTGCATTTCCAGACTGCGGACACCGGACTTCCGATTATGGAATACAAACTTGGAACATTGGACTGAGTGTATAGCGGAATAGCGTAAATATTACTCTGTTACAATCGATTTCACTCAACGTTTTCAATCTGTGAACTTAGCAACGTCATTCCGCCAGTTTGGAATTGATATGAGAATGGAAAAAAGCTCTGGTCTTCAAAACTTTTCAGAAAAATCGAATGATTCCGCAGATCAGTGGTCTCAAGCAGTATAAACTTTGTGGTTCTCAGGACGCAAGCGTTATGCTTTTCGAGTCAATTCGTCCGGCAGTATTAGTACGAATCATTTAAGATAGCGAAAATTTTATATTGTGGAACCGAGTGAGTATATAAAAAGCATATTTTAACTCGAAGTCCGTATTGAGTGGTCCGCACGCGGTCTCCGTCCGCCTCGAGGAATGCAATAAGCTGATGAAAAAAGCACAGACGCAAAACGTATCCCATATTACCGAAACTGCACAAGCGAAAACAGCCCGTGATTTCTTGCGAGCTGGTAGGGTGAAACGGACAAACTGGCAAACTGCAAACTAGGGAATAAGCTTGAAAATTAGGGAGGTTCGCGCACAAGCAAAGAGGCTTATTCGCTTGTCAGGCAACGACATTACACGACAACGTACATCTCAAGGAAAAAACGAAAGCTTTGATGAACACTGGCCTAAACCATTGCCGCAAGTGGATAAATTATTAATATCATTTGGATATTGCGTCGCATCCGCGTCTGTTAAGACATACCCCTCCCCACGCCTTTCAGGGCCACTCCCTTATAGACTTTAAAAGGAACGAGTCGCTAAATAAGTGATTCAGCCGCCATGACCTCTGTCTTCATTGGGGTTCCTTTTAGTGGAGCTGGTTTCACTTAGTCAAGCAAAGTTATTTCCTTTCTACTACGTACGGGGCTTTGAGTGTCGCAGGCTAGAACAGCTCAGATGGTTTCCGGGACCTAGTGGCTCTTCCCTGTGGAGTTTCAGTCTACCTCACCCTTCCTAAACTAAGTACAGTTTGCACGTCTAAAATATGACTTTAGACCTTTTGTCGTACTACAACTTGAAGTGCTGTAATGTGCGTTCGTGCGATCAAAATGAACACTTTAGAACATACATTCTGAAGGATGAGGGAGGGTGAAAAAGGACAAAATTTAAACTATAAATTAATTTTGAATCCTGGCCACAAGACCACGGCAAAGTTGGACATGGGAAAAAGGTTGACCCAGATCAAGTTCAAGCAAATAGCATACGTAATGCAAGAAATGAAAGAAACGAAAGGCTGTTTGAAAAAGAAGAATGGCTCACGAAGACCCAGATTACCAGCTTCTTTTCACGTTTAGCTTCACGACAGAAGTCCCGCGGCCAGGATGCTAGCACTGCATCAACGGATGCGATAGCGCGGCCAGAAGAAGATGAAAATCAAGATATTGAGGCCGTCAATTCTGGTATGAGACTGCTGCGCTTTGGTGGACGATATAAATGAAGAAATCGGGCTCACAAATCCCATAGTTTTGACGCCGATGATTTTTGTGACTATTATAAGAACAGAAAAAATAGGCATATTTAGTGTCGCCATGCTAAAAACAATACTTCAGCATTGTGAGGTTCTTTTTCGAGCAAAAGATCGAAATGCGGACCTGATTCGTTTGATGAAAGACGTTATTCACGAGTGTCGGTGTTGTAAATAAAATGATGCTTAATTATGATCCTGGGACGTAGAAGGGGGAGGAGGCCTGCAGGCTATCAATTTCTTCAAACAGATTTTTTGTCAGCACCTGCCGTTTTCAGAAGCTTTACGCATGTATCCGTGAGCCACATTATGGCAAAGTTTGATATAAAATGCATGGTTTTCAACTTTTTTCGGTGAGAAAGTATACGATATCGACAAACAGCATATCTCCTACTTTATGCGTGTAGCATGAAAAATTTTCAATTTCGACCGTTTTTGTATGATAATATCTACTTTCTACCTCATCTCGTAGAACACGTTAAGGCTATCTTCAAAAGGCGAAATTTTCTCGAAATATTGTAACAAAACGAAATCCAAGAGTCCATCAACCCCATCCCTTGTATCACAGTGGGGGAATGAGATTGCTTGTACGTATGAGGGTTAACGCCGACAGAAAGAACTAGCCTAGAGGAATGCGGGAAGCTGAGGCAAAAAGGACAGACCCAAAACATATCCCATATTATAGAAACAACACAAGCGAAAACAGCCTGCGATTTCTTGCTGGTTGGGCGAAACGGACGGGCACAAATGGAATGAGCTTGAAAATTACAAGTAAGGATAAGGGAGGCTCGCTCACAAGCAAAGAGCCTCTTTCGCGTGTTAGGCAGGCATCGATATTTCACAAGAAAATTTCGAAGAAAAAAAAAAGAAAAAGGTTTGGTGAATACTGACCTCAATCATTGACGCACGTGGATAAATTATTAACGTCATTTGGATATTGCGTCGCATCTGCGCCTACCAGGACATAACTTTACTCCGCTCCCCCCCCCCCCTTCCCCTTTTGATGGCCACTCCGAGGAATTCAGCCGTTATGACCTCTGTCTTCTACAGGGTTCCTTTATTTAGAGCTGGTTTCAGTTAGTCAAGCAAAGTTATTTCCTTTCTACTACGTACGGGGCTTAGAGTGTCGCAGGGTAGACCAGCAGAGATGGTTTCCGGTACCTAATGGCTCCTCCCTGCTCCAGCTTCAGTCAGTACACCACCTTCCAAAAATAAGTACAGTTTGCGCGCCTAAAGATGTGTCTTAGGACTTTTTGTTGTACTATAACTTGAACTCTTGTAACCTTTGTTCGTGCAATCAGAATAAACCATTTAGAAAATACATTCTTACGGTGGGGGAGGGTGGAAAAGGACAAAATTTAAAATATAAATTAATTTTGTATCCTGACCGCGAGAAATGACAACCCTCTGTGACAAGCCTCTCCTTAGACAGTGACTTTATATATATATCCAAAAGCTCTTGCCGTATTAGCTGCTCGCTGTCATTGTTATTTTTAAGTTAAAAATAAAATGTTGTTGACGAACATTTGTATATCGCGTTACTGATCACAGTGTAACGCAACTCCCAGGTTGAGGTTGGAATCGTTTTCCTTTCTCGTTTGTTTCCCCTTAAGATTCACGGCGACCGGAACTGGTGAATTTAAAGTATAGCTGAAAGCACTATAGAGATTACAGCTTCCTCGTGTTATCTCATGACCAAGACAAAAAGACTTTTTCATCACCTCTATGATGAAACCACCGAATCCTTTGCCGGAGGGGAGAGTTATTTATCGAACAAGGTGAGTGGCAAATAAAGTAACTACAGTATCTATTCAAGGTTTTGGACCTCCAGAATCGGTTTCATGGCAAAAACAGGAAAAGTACTTTGTATAATTTTTTGAACCACCAGCGACATCACTTTAATTAGGCGGATATATATAACAACACTTGAATGGAAATTCATGTCACGCAAGACACCATTGGCGAAAATGGCTTACTAAACTTCGACACAATTTCTCAGAAACGCATTCTGCCGCAAGTTTTATTGTATAATTCTAGGAAATAGTGCTTAGTCTATGTCTAGAACGGGTTTTTACGTCTGACCTAAGTGCCTCAATTGAGAATTTTGGCATGTTTCAAAAGCACTATTTCGTCCAGTTCGAGTGACTTATTAGATTAGTTCATTTATCATTTTCAGTTTCACACGATTTCGATCGGGAAAATGTCCAAATGACACAGGAGCGGTAAAAAGAAGTAATAAGCTATCAAATGGGTGTAAATTTGAAGGTTGTGATTGTGCAAAGTCCTTTTAAACGATAAGTGAAAAACCCCGTACTACGGCTCCCAAAATAGCCAAATTTTAGTCACTTACGGTATACTGACAATCAAATCCTCAAAACGGGAGCAAAATAAACTTTGGGATCATTTCAAGTGCATTTTAGTAGTAGGGATAGATAGTAGTATTTGTGGTAGAAATTTGAAGGAAATCTATTTTTGAGTCCGAGATCGAGTGGAACACTCTTAGGGAGACAGCCTCTTAATGGTTAAAACATTTTTTTGCGACAACTTGTTGATGGATTATCTTGCATTTCAATGCGTATTTTGCAACTTTCTTTTACACCAGTTTGTTGCTGTATTTGTTTTTCTTTTATATCTATGCTAAAAAATTTTCCTCGGTCATTTGGCTACACTGGCTCATATAATTAAAGACAACTTTAGCCTAAGACCCGATAACTTAGTGAAACTTTTGGCCCATACTCTTTTGCAACTTCGTTTTTGGAAATTAAGAAATATCTTCTTGTCTAAAATTACTGTCCGAGCAACTAAGTCTCGTTCCTTACTGAAATCATACCGGTTGATACTAGTTCTCAAACGCCTACATAAATCCATAAGGTAGATGATTAATTTACAATATGGAAACGACATTTTCGACAGAATGTGACGTTCAATGTTGTCAGGGAAACTTGTCAATTTCCGCGCTAATATCATGTTGCAAGACAATAGTCAGCGCTGTGTTGTTCAATTGGTAGCATTCACCTAACCGAAAAAAAAAGGAAGAAAGTGATAAGAAATAGTACACCTAATTTTTCCGAATCCAGGAAAAAAGAGATAAAGAGATAGAGAGAGACCTGGTGCCAACGTGGTGAATTCCCTCCCCGCGATACGGGAACATTTTGCAATCAAGATCATAAAATTTCGAAAAATAAATTCGCACCACGACAATTTTTTTAAAAAAAACTTGTTTTACTCTTATTTGTGGGCATTTTTAGGAACACTGAGCTTGCTTTATTGAGCATATAAAATGCGCTCTACGCCATTGTCAGATGAAAAATAATAGAAAAATATGAACAGAATAGGAGGAGCTTCAACATGCCGACGAACAGCATAATGGCCAATCAGAAGGGCATTGTTATCAAAAGTCAGCTGTACAAGTATCGTAGTGCAGCAAATTAAGAGACAGTACTGATGTGTACTGTCTGGCTCAAGACAGGAGTACGGCTCCCTTTCAAACTGTCTTAAAGTCTCGTCTGTCTTGACCGAACGGTTTCCTTGTGACAAAAGAAGAGAGCTCATGTCTTTGCAAAGATTCTTTCGCAAATTGTGGTATGACAGCTTCCTTGAAGTTTTAATTTTTCGTCAAGTTACTTGTCAAGAGATGTGGGTCACACTTGCCTTTGCCAACTTTGTCACTTAACCAAATTAAAATCTGACAAAATGCGTGTACAACATTGTCCTTAGTGCAGTCCGGTACTATTTTGATGTGCAAAGAGGCTGGCGGCTAAAATAAATACTGATTAAAAACTCAAATAAAGGTCCAATTTGAAACGTCCGGGAAGCATTTATTGAAATTAAGCTAGTCAATTCCTTAAAGGAAAGTCAATCTTAGGAACTTGTACTAGCTGTGGTCACACTACCGACATTTTAGGGAAACTTCACTTGTTGACAGCTTGCTTAGGGAGACTTTTTTAAGTGTGACCAATTTTTCCCTGGGGGAAATTTTATCGTCTGGAGCTTGGATATGTATCAATAAAGTTCCCCTTGACAGCTACCTCAAAGCGATAGCTAGAAAAAATTCAAATCCCGAGGTGGCTAACCAGGAGACGCTCGTCGGCGAATGTCTTGATGAAAGAACCGGACATATATCACGTCGTGAGAGTAATTTTTTAAAAAAGCGGCGCGTGTCGTCTTAGGCAATTTCGCCGCCTGTAAGCGCGAAGATGATGTCACAGTTCAGAGCAAGATTGCGAAGTATCTTTTTAATTCGAGGTTTGAAATGTTTCTTCAGTTTAAGGCGCCGTTTAGAGTCGGTTTTTAAACTAAGCAATTATTTCTGTTACCGAAACAGCTTGTATCCTCAAAATGAACCGGACCCTCAGGGGTCGATTTCAGTACTGTGACCATTCCAGATTTTCTTACTTAGGTAAAATGAAACCAGTCATGAATTTACCTCGCGAAAGTCTTGATGAATTTGCTGCCTCCCTCCCCACCCCGGGGGGAGGTACTTCCTTATATAAACTGGATAGGTATGTGCGGCCTCAAAGGCTATGGTTTTCGAGCTATTTTAGTCCAAAATAGGGTATAGATTTTGACCATTTTGGTCTAAAATACCTTTAGGTTTGTGCAATATGGTCTGAAATTGGGTATGGTTTTTAGAAGAAGCTACGTTTCTGTTATTATCTTCTATTGAGAAGCGTGTTTTCAGTACTAAAAATCGGAAATCTGAAGCACTCCTCAAATGTCCACAGAAGCCGTAGCAGTTCCCGGGCAGGGCTGAAGTAGGGTATCGAATTTTGGGTCAGGTTTGATATGGGGTAGGGAAAATCACATTTTTTGGTCTGAAATAGGGTAAGATTTTAAGGAGTGGGCCGTACACCCCTACCCAAAATTTTGGGGAGTACCTCCTAGATTAGCCCTACGGTACGTAAACCCAGGTAAAAGTCTGTAGTGTGACCACGGCTACTGTTCAATTTGTAGGGTCGGACTTTAAAACCTTATAATTTGATTTGGCGATTTTTTTCTATAAACAATTCAGCAACAACTCATTTTAGCGATCAGAGCTGCAACTTGTAACAAAACGAATATGAAACGTTAATGTTCCACGGTTCGATAATTGCAACAATCGCTCTTTTTTTATATTCTTTGTTTGTAGGGTGGTAAATGTACATGTTTGAAATCAAACGTTGTAGATCTAGAGTTTCTAATGATTGCAGCGTTCATGATAGTTTGTACTCAATTGTAAGTTGGTTAAGGTTTCAAGTTTTCAGGATTGAGGTATAAACCAGATCATAGCACAAATAGAAAGAAAAATATTCTTGAATAACAACAATAAATAAACGGAACGTTCTTCGGAGCTTTCGGGATTTAACCACTACCCTTTTTCAATGATAGAATTAGTCCCGAAAGCTCTGACTGAAGAAATTCGCCTTTTTTGTTTGTTTTGCTGGTTGAGGTTTCCAGCTTTAAGGAGAGGGAAAGTCGCAATGACAAGTGGCGCAGTGACTAAAATCACGTTTTTTACACAAAAGACACGAAGTGACTGAAGGACATATAAATTCAGCCGTAGGCTGTGAGAAATCCTTTTCCTTTCCTACATTTTTAGCGCGAGAAGATGGAAGTGTGATCGGCGAGAGGCACAGTCTAGAGCCGAGTAGCGTAGGCGTTGGAAAAGGACTTACCGGTAACTTTAATTTATACATTTTTCTCTCGGAAAGTGTAAGCAGACGTCATCTTGCCATTCGTGACTGGACTCCTTTAATGAACGGGAATTTTTTGTTGATGCATGCGGCTGCGACTTGTCGTAGCCTGCAGAAGACAATGCGAATTTCTTTCATGCGGTGGATTCGTCGTCAGCGTTGGTATTAGCCTGTAATTGAGGAGTATTTTGGGGGTGAGCGAACGCTATAGCCGCCATCTTGGATTCTAAAAGAAGAGGAAGATTGGGGATAGTAGAAAGAACAACTAAGATTTGCAAATCCAACATGGCGGCTACGATCAACCGAGATTTTGGCACTCGTGCTTCCCTGGAAAACGCCTGCATTGCAGGCTACGTTGTTACAGGACCCAACTTTATGGCCGGCTTTTAAATTATGAATATAATTATTTTACAAAGCATTTTAAAGCACCCCGACTGTTTGGGCTCTTTCGTTGTCACAAGCTTACCTTGAAGGTCTTAAGTTTTGTCCTTTCTCATTCTAGCCATTTACTGGTGTGAAGGCAGGGCGTACTAGCCTGCCACAGTATCGGTTTTGGGCAAATAACTTCCCGAAAAACAAAGGTTTCTTAACATTTTGTTGTGCGAAAAAAATGAATAAATTGACTGATTATTTTGTCCGCTGAGTGAATGACTTTGCTCGAAAGGCTGTTCAATCTAGATTCGGTGCGAAAAAATCTCCTGGATAAACGCTAAATGTAAACAACTGATTACACTTTTGTTCCATTTCCTCCATGTGCGTGATTTTCTATTTTCTTCTCTGCTTATAAAATCCGGAAAGTTCCCCTCTTCTGTCATTTTGTGCTGCAAAAAGCCTATTTTGTGTCCTACTGCTAGAATTCCCATCTTTCCTCGAAATTCTGACCAAGGAACCGAACAAGCCTGGAAGAAACAGATTGCATCTCAGGCTGAGAGCGTAATTCACTGAGCTCAGAATAAGACGAAGCCATTGATAGCTAACCGAAGTTAAGTTGGTAGGGTAGGTAGGTAAAACTTTGTTTATACAGCTTGCTCCGTCAACTCTGAACCAGGTTTGAAAAGTTAATACGATTTTGTAAAGATATATTTCATTTACTTTATTAATATAGCGATATTTCAATAATGATTTTGTAATATAATAATCCTACTTTATAGGGCTTTTAAATAATACTTTATTTATAAAGCACTATTCCTATGATAATCCATAAAAACTTAACAGAATAAATTCTCGGTACCTTAGATCTAAAGGTCGGTGGTTCGAGGCCCAGTCCCCGCCATCGTGTTGTTTCCTAGCTTAGAAAAGAAACTTCACTCCACATTGTCTCTCTCCGCCGAGGTGTATAAACGGGTACTGGCAACATACCACTGGGGGTAACCTACAATGGACTGATATCCCATCCAGGGAGAGCAGCAATACTTTCATTTGCTTGGCTCGTGTACGACTTAACCCTAACTTTTAATCCGATTAAATAATTGGTTTTTACACTACGGGGCAAACCCAAGGAAAGACGCGAAGTTGCAGTCTAGCTGTTGTTCGTGGTATAATATTAAATTACAGTTACAAAAACATGCTGACGATGACTAGGAGTACGCTATAGTTGTTCAATACGGAGAAGATGTTTCTTTGTTATTTCAAGGTAGAGTTTAGGGGATCGAGATAATTAGAGGCCAAAGTCTTTCAAAGTAGTGCCCTTCCTCGGGGTTTCGATGGTTATCCACGAATGAAATAGCTTTTCGATAAAATTCAATTGGATGCCTTTTAATCATTTCCCGAGTTGCTGCAAAACATCCCCTCGGGCATGAAGGGAAGTCGCTCGGGTGTGGAAAGCCAAACAGTTCCTCAAAAAATTCACCCAAAGTCAAATTAGCACGACGAATTTCACCACTGTTTGACATGTCGAGCCACTTCCCATAGTGGGGAATTCGACCCCATTCACTGAGTCGTTGCATAACTTTACAGGTAACATTCTTCCTTACATTATAAACGTAATCCATGGGATTTCTGAAGCATAAATAACCATCTAGTTCTATACCGTCTCCTTGAAGAAAAACAGTGATTTCAGGCAGCTTGTGATAGTTGTTTATGATGTGGTACAGGTAAGAGTGACTTTCTCGCCCAACATTAGGCAACTTCTCCCAGGCATTCAATGGCAATAACGCGGGTGGTTGTAGATCTGTCCCCTTATGATAAACACGAGTGTGATTGGCTATTGGAGACAACCAACCAAGATTTTCGTTATAATGAGCAATCACGAATTCATAGTCCTTTAGTCGTTCATTGAAAAACCTTCCAGTGTTTCTCCTGGAATTAACAAGATTTGGGTCAGGGTAGGTGTCCTCTGAGATACCTCGTAACAGCATGTCGATGACTTCAACACCCTGCATGAACGAGTGGTCTTGATTTGCAACCTCATACCGCCAGCCTCCAAACCGACCGCGAGAGTAGATGCCTTTGGATTCCAGCCAAGGTTGGACCTTGTCAAGAATCGTTTCACGGTTGATAGAAGGAACTGGATAGCCATGGTCTAGACGACAGTAGTATTTTGAAAGGACCATTTCTGATGTGATGAATCCATAAGTGATTAAAGCTTGAATGGTACTGTCAATCAAATGGTCTTTTGTCCAACGCTCCGAATTGGAGTTACTTTTAGGTTCTGCTGCCTCACACATCAGGGACCACTGATTACCAGGCATCGGAACGTGATCATCTGAGTAACTGGAGAAAACCGTTATTCGATAGAAAGGAGAATCCGAATCAGGAAAGTACATCCAGGACTTGTTTGAGAGCATTTTAGGAGGTTGACCTTTCAGTCCAATAGCTATAACGTGAGTGTGTGAATAGACCAGCTGAGAAGTCAGTTTTTTCATTCCTTCTAAAGACCTATCCCTTCCCCTTATCGAGTTGACAAATACGTCAAGTGGAACTGTTGAGATTAGATTGTCAAACTTGAACTCCTGCAATACTTTGAAACTCCTCTCTACTAGTATAGAGTTTGTGTCCACATTTATGCTTTTGGCTTTATGATGAAAATGAAACCACTCGCGAGGAACAAGATCAGCAACTGCTTGCCATATGCCACCAGTTCCTTTGTACCGTGGGAATCGGAAAACATTGTTTGGTCCCCAGGCGGAATCTTTTGCAGAAGCTCCATTGTCATACTCTGCAATTTGACGCTTGATCTTATCAATTTGTAGAACAGCAACTCGCTCACCAACCCAGACAGAGTTCATTTCAGTAGGATCTATGGTCCAGACTTTTCTATTATACTTCCTCATGAAAACCTCGCAAAGACCGACACCGAAGTTACGAAGAAGCCACTGGTCAAAGTTGGCAGGTTTCTCCTTTATCGGATTAGCAGCAATTTCCTCCAGACCTGATAAGCTCTTCTGTTGGTCCACTTTGTCCATCGCCTCGATGTTATTCTGCACTGGGTATGGAATAAACCTTCGTTTGCCATCAGATCCCTTCATGAAGGCATAAGCAGCCCTCTTTCTCTCATTCCAGTCTTTTATCGCCCTGTCCAGCACCCGATCGAAATACTGGTAATGTGAGAAGACCACATGACCTCCCATGTCCCAAAGGAAGCCTTGATCATCTCTTTCGGACGCAGCGAGTCCTCCGGGTTTTCCACTTTGTTCAAAGATAGTAACTGATATGTTCGTAAACTCTTTGCTAAGTTCATAAAGTCGATAAGCGGCGCCCAGAGCTGTTGGACCGGCGCCGATGATGATGACGTTATGTTTGCTGTTATTGTAAGTTCCTGAATCAGCAACACCTGTAAGAGAAGTTTATTAGTGCATCAAACCTTCACCTCAGTAGAGTGTTGACAACTACGGTATTCCCCCTTCTAAATTTGTGAAGTCCCTGGGGGCTTATTAAAGGGGGACTTTTAGAATAACTGGAAAAGCTCAGACACATTCAGTGATCAAAGGAAACCCAAAATTAATGTTTTTTTTTGTTTGATTTTATCCTGCTTGTTTGCTGAAACTGTAAATAAGTATCTTTTGTGACGGATGTCCAGGACGGAAATGGATTAAACGTCAAAAAAGATTAAAAATAAATGGAAAAAATTGAGTTTATCCCACCTGTCTTGGAAAAATCGCCGAAAACTTATTATTGTTTTATTTGTTTCTTGTTTCTTCTCCCTTGAAAAACCATATTTCATACCATACTTCATGTAAAATGTTCGAAGTGTCTGAATACTTGCGTGTTTACATGTTAGTGAGAAATGGCGGACTACCCTCGACTAACTCTTTAGTCTAAACCTTCTTTTTTGAGGCGTAAGTAAAAAGGGTGTACTCTCATGGATATTTTACCACAATAACGATGTAATCTTGGAAATGACTGGTGCCCACACGTTATTACAGAATGGATACTCACTTCTCAAGACGCTCGATTTTTCATGACGGCAACTTGACATACTGGGAAAGAAAACGTTCCTTATAATAGCTCTACATGAAAAGGAAAAAGACCTGAAGGATTGCTTTAAACTCGACGGCGCATATAGAAAAAAACATTGGACAGCTTGAAGTTAAGAAATCCTGTTCGGGGACATACTTGTCGTTTCAGAGGAGATCTGAGTCTTCTTGTGTTTTTCGTTTGTTTTTTAATTAGCTATTCTTATTTTGAAACTGGGGTATTTTAGCCGAAAATTAGTGTTAGTGTTACCAAGAATTCCACTCTGAGTTTAATAGTGCTGCTTTCTCATGCAAGTCAGTTTTTGTTTTTCGGCACTACTGTATTGCGGATTGGGTTGTTTAGTGATGGCTAATTTATTGAACAACAGAAAAATCGCTCGGTCACCGATATTAGTCTTAGCGTTAAGCTCTATACACATTACAATTAACGGACATCGTGAATTTTAGCGTATGTAGGGTGAATGATTGTGTTATCAGTGGCCTGTAGAAAATCATGGGCTATGAAAGACAGTACATCTCTATAAAAGATGCCCTTGTTTTATTTCTAAATGTTTGGAACAAAATAATAATGCTCAGATCTGATCATGAGTGAAAGAAACTCTTAGCGGTCAGCTTCGCCTCTTGCAATAGGCGAGATTTCATAAGGAAACGACTAAGGAAACAGCATTTAGAGCAACTTGATTTGTGCTCATGGAAGAGCCTAAATAGAATACCGCTAAATTGCTCTCATTTTAATGTGTTCTTTATAAATAAAAACGTGAACACAGTGCTCAAGGACAAAGCATAAACAAAATGCGGACCGCCAAGGAAACCGTTTGTTTCTGTTCAATGTCTTAAACATATGACTTTTCACCACGATTTTCAACAATTACAACGGTAGTTTTTCTTTCATCCCTTGGTGGCATTCTTTACAAAGTTGAAGAAGAGCATTTGTGATCCTGGAGTTTTTCTCTTCAATCGCTTTTTCAACCGCAAAGTACGGAGTTTCATTACGCGAGGTCTCTAGAAACTCTGCATCTTGCATGCAAAAGTCACGGTATAGGCTTCCCTCTACAACTTTCAAAACACAAGTTTTTGTTTGTATTTAATAACTAGGAGTTCAACCTGAAGTCTAGCAATAAGCTTAACTTAAATTCTAAAAGAGAAAAAGACTAAAAATGCCTGGTGACAAGACTCAACGAAAGTCCATTTGAATGGAAAGCCCGTCATTCCTCCGCACCCGTTCCAAAATGTCACAACACAATGAACACAATATTGAGAAGGGCATCGAAAGCGGCAATTAACTTAAAAGAAGCGGGAATGGCGTATTCAAGGGACCTATACTACGTGGCACGATATGTCCATGTCCATGCGTACGATGTCAAGGCATGCTGTGATAACTGAGTTTGTGTACATACATCTTCAGCTCTGTTATGGCGGCCCAGTGGAGAGAAGCGCGAACATTACGATTTTTTGGTTTCTTTTGTTTTTCAGGTGGCGCGCGTTCAAACCTCACAACTTCACATTTTGTCTCTCCAATTTTTTCTTTATTCCTTGTTGTTGTTGTTGTTTCGGTTTGGTGCAATTTTTACCTACTTGCATAGTTAATAAAAGAATCTGGTTATGAAGCTCAGCTAAGTCCTTTGTTTTATGTTTTTGTTACCGTTTTTAGCCTTGACGGTGTACAAACAACAACAGGTTTTGAATTTTGCATGAGCAACTGACCAATAAGAATGTCACTGTTAAGTTATTCAGCCATAGTGTGCGAACGTAAAACAAAAGATTGTGCACTGTCGTAGTACTTTCAACATAAATTGCAGCACCTTTGTTAGGGCCTTTGCAACTTGCAAAGGTTCATAACCAGTCCCTCGAGTAACTATGCTACTTGCTTCCCATGACAAATTTCAGACGGTACTCCGTTCTCACATTAACGGATAAAGATCTGGCATAACTTTGGGTTATACGTGTTTTTCTATTCTTGGTACAGGCTATTGTTTAATGCAATCTTTCCTAGTTAAATATTCTTTTGTTTTTCAACGAAGTAATATATATTCTTAATATTTAACAATTATTCTACGAGGGCGCGCTGGATATCGAATGATAGATAACCAACGAGGCGCGTAGCGCCGAGTTGGTTATAATCATTTGATATCCAGCAAGCCCGAGTAGAATAATTGTTTTATTAAAAACTTAACCACTTTAAAAAAAAATGAAGAAATAAAGGGAAAAAACGAGAAAAGAGATAAAAGAGATAAAAAGAGAACAAGAATCGATCACATGACTCAGCGAAAAAGGCGCCAAAACCTTGCGAAGTGTTGCAGCGTTTCATTGCAAAGCTGAATGAATCACATGATGAAACTGCTCGAGAGTGAAGGAAGAGCTGATACAAGTTTTGGAAAAAAATCTTCTTATTATTAGCTCTGAAATATGGTAGGTTTTTGATTTTTCCTGAAACAATGTGGTAATCATCGTTCAAAGCGGACTGAAGCTGTACGATTTCACCATATTCGCTGCTGGAGTTGAAAAGGGACAAGTCTGTAATGCGTTCGCACAACGAAGCCATCATGTGCGTGTTTGATCAAACTGAAGACAGAACTAATTTGAACTTGAAGAGGCAATTTCTATGCAGCTCAGCTCAGCTGTTACTGTAGCGAGGAACAGCAGAATTCACCATCATAGTTTGTCAAACGCAAAGCACAAAACGCAGTTGTTCTCGGTTTAGAGGTTGCGGACGGAATGGTAAAAACAACACTCAAACAACTGGGAAAGCGATATAACTCCGTTTACTTTGCATCCGACTTCTATCTGAACATTTGGACCTGTTGGAACACAGAGCTACAACGAGTGCAGGTAAACCAGTGTCAATTTTGTGTGTTACAGCCGAAAACAATTTCGCCCTTCCTTCCTTCTTGGTACTGAGTCTGTTTAGTAGGCTTACTTCTTTAAATTGCCTCATGATTTTCACACCGACTCGCTATGAATGTGTGATAGTTTTTATTAAATGCTTCTGCCCCATTTCACTGTGTTATATTTTACGTCCCGTCTTAATATTTTGAAAAGGAAAGCTTTCCTGATAAAACCTACCGTTGCTCAATGTTAATGATCGACGTGATGATCGATGAAAGAAATAAATTGTAGGCAACGCTTAATGCCTAAATTTCTATTTCTGCACAGTTTCTTGTTGTCTTAAGAAATCAAGCACTACGGAACAATTTTGATTTGTGTCTTAGTGACGCTGTTGGAAATTCTGCTCAATTTAAATTCGCTACCAAGTGATTTTGTTCGACCGTTTATCTCGCCGGGTTGCTCACGAGGAAAAAATCTTCAGCTCAGTTTGTTGTTGAGTGTTCATTGACCATATTTGGCCACAGCAGGTATATGAGCTGATAGCCTAGCTCCGTTCAGCCAATCAAAATTCTAGAAATCCAATATACCTAATCCAGTTTTTAATAAATTTAGTTATTTTTGATATATAGTCTCCACCCGCCCCAATCAGCTAAGCTAATTTGCGAATAGAACAACCCTCTTGTCATGTTTGTAAACAACTCTTGAAAAACTTGGTGAAAACAATGAGCTCTGCACTTTGCTCACGATTACGAGCGCTAGAAAACAGCCAATTCTAGCAAGACTTTTTGCTGTTTTGAGATGACCTAGCAACTTCAAGTTGAAGTTAAATTTGCAACGATACCAGGTACATGCTGTTACGGGTGCTTGCTAAGAAAGAAAAATTATCATGCATCAGTTATATAAATCCGACTACTACTCATGCCCAAGGGATTTTTTAAACAGCTGGATCGCAGACTAATGAATGGGCTTATTATATAAACCTTCAGCTCTTAGTGTCATGTATAATTATACGATTTCTTTCTTTTTGCAACGAGTCCGCCGTTACGCAAAGCCTTTTATTTCCAAAATCATTTAAATTTTAATTCACAGTCATAGATTTGTAGAAACCTCTTCCCGTACTGCTGTATGATGCAAGAATGCCGTAATCTAAGATTATATTTTGCACATTTATTTAATAACTTTAACTTCTCCATTTTAAATAAATCCCTTTCGTTCTGAAGTATTTCTCCCTTTTATTTCTTTATAAAAAAGCTTCCCTCTCTTTGCTCTGTGTGTCTGTAAAAAGTTGATTGATTGTAAGATTGAGTTGTGATGAAAGACACCTTGTATAGCATGGCAATTGAGCGTAGAAAACAATTAGACATACTAATATTTGCCTAAAGGTTTCAAAATTTTACTCCTGCAGCTACCATGACAATCCAAGTTAATTAAACACCTAGAAAGACGAAAAAGACATGATCAGTTTTATCCTTCGTGACGAATAAAGCAAGCAAAATTCGTCTCCTCAGCGGTCCGCATGCTTTTTTCACTTTATAGTCTACTTTTTAGGCGGCGAATTTTTCTGTGGTTTTATTTTTGCTACCTGCTTCTGCAATCATCTTTCCCTTGTAGACGGACTTATCCCAATTTTCAACCCTTAAACAACAGATTTTTTTGGCCAGGTTATTTACCTTTGGAAAAGGCAAAAGGTAGCACCGCTACGACAAAAATATAAGCTTATCTGACAAAATCCATGTTTTTCATACGACCGCTTGACTTCGAGCAAAAAATTTACTAGGTTGCAAAGACAATTGTTTGACTAAAAAAAATATTTGAAAGAAGAGTCTCTCTAGGAAATGTCTTCAAGGTAAAACCTTATCTGTTTCTTGACGGCCTTATCTCCAAGAAATGAAAACATATACCACAGGCAGACCACCCTCTGTTCGTGTGGTGTGTTTACTGTTGGAAGTTGAGACTTAATTTTGAGGCGACTCGATCGGTTGAGATTTTGTTCGACTTGTACAGATATTTTATTCTTTACGTTTATAGTTCAATAAAGTTTAATGAAAATATTAAGTGAGTCACGAATGGTGTTCTTTTGCCGTTCCGAGATGTATAAGACGTTCTCTAGCGATATTACTCTCCGGCCGAAGGCCGGTAAGAGATTTTTGGATGTGCAATGGCCTCATCAATCAGTCCCGTGTTGGCCGACCTGGTAATGGCAGAAATTGAAGAAAAAGCCATCACCACAGCCCTTTCATCCTCACAAATGGTGGTTTATTATGTAGACGAAAGTCATGCGTGCCTTAAAAAGGATCAAGTCGATGAGTTTCACCAACATCTAAACTCAATCAACGCAAACATACAGTTCACTTTAGAACTTGAAAACGCACAATGGGCAGGGATTACCTTTCCTCAACACCATTACAACTAGATGCGGCGCGGCAATTCAAGTAGATGTTTACAGGAAGCCAACCCATACAGACCGCTATCTCGATTTTCACTCGCACCACCTTTCATGCCACAAACGATCCGTGGTTAACTCACCACTTCTTCGGGCAAGAAACATTCCTTCCACGAGTAAAGGAAAACGGGAGGAAACTCGACGAGTTAAAGCGGTACTCCGAGAAAACAATTACCCCTCGTCCTTTAATTATCAATGACTGTGAAAAGGCGTTGGCTACCAAACCGACCAAAGCCACAGCAAATGGCTTTGTAGTGCTTCTGTATGTTCAGGGTGTCTCAGAAAGAATTGGTCGCTTATTGAAACAACAATAGATACAAGTTTCATACAAGCCACAAACAATCATCAACAGTTTTTTTCCACGACCAAAGCAGCACTGATAAAACTGACCGTCAATCTTCTGGAATAGTGTACAAAATCGGTTGTACCAGTGCAATTTTGTATACTATGGCCAAACCGAACGATCCCTTAAGACACGAGTTTCCGAGCACAAGAAAAGGCTGTCTCGCTGTGCGATCCCAACTCTAAAGTTGCGAGCCATGTCCATGAATGTCATCATCACATGGATTTTGACAACGTTAAAGTCGTCGGACATCACCTACATTACAACCAGCACCTTTTTCTAGAGGCTTGGATGTCTGTGAAAGATCCTAACGCTGGGAATGATCACATAGTCATCCCAAAAGTCTATAAATGCTAAGCACGCATTTAAGAGCGCTTGTCTGTAAAAATCAAACATAACCCGGCAAGGGTGGAAAATTCGATTTCTTTCATATTTTAATGTTAGATAGGTTAGAATATAACTAAAATCACTGGATACTTTTTTTGGCAAAATATCCTTTTATTTCAAAGAAAAATGCAAATAACGAACTTCCGTTAAAATCGCCATTTGAAGCAGTAAATTATGACATCAATTTGAGGCGTTCGCGTGCAAAAACAAATCCCTCTGTCGTCTTTTAAACACTCAATTTTACTTTTGCAATCCCTCAAGAGCTTCAAAACTGAATTTGGTAGAAACAGCCTTGTTCTTTGTGTTTGAAATAATTTAATTTTGAAAGTATACATTTCTCATCAGGAAAAGTACTTCGTGAATTAAATTATTTTTCACCATGTGCTAAACCTTCAAATCAATTCAGCTTCTGGCTGTTGAATTAAGAAAAGATGTTCTCAGGATTGCTGCAAAAATTTCTTTGGGCAAATGATTGAGAGCGACGCGAGAGCTTTTCAAAGTTCGTTAAAATGCAGGTTGTTTGACCCTTCTTGGCAACATTCCATTCGCGAGTCACGCACATATTTTAATGTGTTTCGACCCATATGAGATCGAAAACGTCAAACAGAAAAACAGTTCGAAATGCTCTTACCTTATTTGCTGTAGAGGACAGGTCCAGAGGCCATTTCCGAGTGATTCTCTTGCCGTTCGACGTATTTTGGTCCTGTTGATGTCATCCAATGAACACCGCCAACTGGGTCAGTGTATTGTAAACGGTCGAACAGCTCAACAACAACCTTTCTTCCAAAACGTTCGACATCTTTCTACACTGTGACATCTTACTCAACGGTTCAGTTGATTTAATACGAGTGTTGCTCAGTTTTCAGTGCACAAAAGCATTATCAGATTTGCCTGCTAAATTGGGACCAAACGTGAATGGCGCGGCGTGCGTATTCGGTTTGTCACGTAATGCGTATCAAAGGCATTTTAGGGGGTAGGGGAAGGGAAAAACCTTTGAGGTGAAGTAAAATAACACACAGTGTTAATTGCAGGGATTATTCGTGGTTTTAATGGCGTTGTGTGTCTTTCTTACTTATTACCAGTGTTGTTACAACCATTAAAAATTGTATTTGCTACCCTAGCCGTTGTACAACCGTTGTACAAGCTTACAGACATGGTTACAGGTGAGTGGTGCAACAGAAGTGGCGCTATTATTAACTAGACCCAACTTTAATACGGGGAAAACCTATAACTACATGGGGCTCCCTTTTGTTAATTGACGAGCGGGTATTCTACCTATGATCATTGGTGTCAGTCTGCTGGTTCTCAGCTGGCACAGGACCGGTTCAAGGCACAGTTATATCACGAGTGAAAGTCAGCTCGCTGTTAAAGGGTTGGATGGAGTTTTGGACAGGAAGGGTTCTCTCTTCATAACAAATGGGTGCAATCGAAGTGTTTAACTGTGCTCTTTTGTCAGCTGTTTGATTTAGTCTACATTAGTGTATCCTGACTAATGTGTGGGGCTTCTAACAGCACGCCAGTGCTGTTTGAAGACTGTGAAATATGGCACGTAACCATGGTAACAAAAAATGAGGTTTTTCTGTTCCTGAATTTCTGTTTACGAATCTTACTGAGACAGGTTCGCAGTGAGCGAGATCTCTCACAGCAGCCAGCATACTTATCATAATGAATATGAGGATATCATAACAGAAATACGTCAAGCATCTTGACCTTAAACGTCTGTTACCTCTTTCACGTTCTACATACACCTTAATGAGGACGAAGAGAAGAGTGAGGCTTCCATCGACAACCTGGCTAATATTCGGATAGTCCACAAGCGAATATAAAACTCAACTGATCCAACTTTTACAAGCGAACCAGTCCCGCGGAAGATAATTTCAGATCCCTTTTTCCCCAGTCCTCTTTCACTTTTTGGCCACTCCCCTTTTCCTTACCGTGACCCGGCCCCTTGTGCTGCAGCTTCTGCTAGACACTATTCCAAGTTTTCCACGATGGCTGGGACATATCGTCATTGTATTCAAGCGTTCGTTGTAAAAACTGACTTGTAACTTGTGGTATCCAGTAGTGTAGCACCTCTTTTGGTGGTATCAGGGCCGCACCAAGGCTGAAATAAATGCTGCGAGCAAATTGGCCTAGTCAAAACCTTCACCCCCCCCCCCCCCGCCCCCCTTCAAAATACACACTCGTGCACATAGATACTAACTCTGTTCACAATGCCACAGTTTGTGTCGATTTCGTCAAAAACGACACCTTTTTGGGGACATCCTTCGTTGACAATTTGCCAAAAAGCTGCTTCCTGTTTGCTTTTTCGCCAACACAGTTGTTGGCAACATCCACCAAATTTATAGCATCAGTTTTAAAAAGTACCCTTAAAGTTACAAGGTTTGTTAAAATTGAAACATTTCGACAGCCAAGCTACGAATTTCGGACCTGTTTTACCTAACTCTCGTAAATGTTAACGTAACTTTTATCACTCGATTGGTGAGATAAAAATTGTTTTGTTCCTTAGACTTGTTTTAAAACAACATGATGAGCTTAAAGCTTGCAGCAAATACACAGCAGTCGCTTAGCTATTAAAGGCATTAAGGTCCTTCACAGTAAAGCTATAATGCCAGGGTCAAGGTGATATGGGTGAAGAAAGACATTGGTAAGGAACCTGGGCGACTGAAATATGCGGTGGGCTAGTAGATTTTTGAAGCCCACTTGCCCGGTAGCTAGTGACTCAACAGATGTCAAACCCTGTTAAAGGTTGTAAAATAATAAAAAGAACTTTTAGCATCAGCATTTAAGACTATTCGTTGCACATTAAATTGTTTTAATTATATATTTTTTGGCTCACTTATTGTAATGTTTTTTCAACTTCCAAAACTTCTGGGGACTCGAGCCCCCCCCCCCCCCCCCGCCTTCTACGGGCCTGGGTATTCTTGGTGCATGAAAGTAAGGGAACAGTTTTTTTCAAGCTTTTGATTCGTCTGGTGTTGTAACCACAAACTCCGACAACAAGAAAATGGAACCTCTAAGCCAAAACAAGAAGCACAAACTAGTTAGTCACATCGCAATTTCCCTGATAAAAACGACTTTAATGTTCTGGACTCGACGTTTTGAAGAGGTTTTTTACTTAAGCTAGTACACGTACCCTTTTTAGCTAATTTTCGTGTTCGAACATTGTTATTTGCATGCCTACAACTCACGCCGAGGGGTGACTACGTTTTCTGCATTCTGGCACGAGAGGTTGAGGTGCCTAACTGTAGCACTAATTTTGTTTCGTATTTTTAGTCCATTACTAGTTCCTCCCATTTCTCGAACCCTGAGCCGTTTAAAAAGAATCAGAGCAGATTTTGCCCTTCCCCTACCCGCTAGTAAAATGTCCATTCCGATGATTTGCATTGCGTGACGCGGCTCTAGAAAGAACTCTGGCCACGTTAGCGGCGACATGTGGTGATAAAAACCTTTTTGTGTATTGCCATCTAAGCAACACTGACCAGCAACTGAACCGTTGAGTAAGATGTCACAGCGTAGAAAGATGTCCAACGTTTTGGAAGAAAGGTTGTTGTTGAGCTGTGCGACCGTTTACAATACACTGACCCAGTTGGCGGTGTTCATTAGATGGCATCAACAGGACCAAAATACGTCGAACGGCAAGAGAATCACTCGGAAATGGCCTCTGGACCTGTCCTCTACAGCAAATGAGGTAAGAGCATTTCGAACTGTTTTTCTGTTTGACGTTTTCGATCTCATGTGGGTCGAAACACATTAAAATATGTGCGTGACTCGCGAATGGAATGTTGCCAAGAAGGGTCAAACAACCTGCATTTTAACGAACTTTGAAAAGCTCTCGCGTCGCTCTCAATCATTTGCCCAAAGAAATTTTTGCAGCAATCCTGAGAACATCTTTTCTTAATTCAACAGCCAGAAGCTGAATCGATTTGAAGGTTTAGCACATGGTGAAAAATAATTTAATTCACGAAGTACTTTTCCTGATGAGAAATGTATACTTTCAAAATTAAATTATTTCAAACACAAAGAACAAGGCTGTTTCTACCAAAATCAGTTTTGAAGCTCTTGAGGGATTGCAAAAGTAAAATTGAGTGTTTAAAAGACGACAGAGGGATTTGTTTTTGCACGCGAACGCCTCAAATTGATGTCATAATTTACTGCTTCAAATGGCGATTTTAACGGAAGTTCGTTATTTGCATTTTTCTTTGAAATAAAAGGATATTTTGCCAAAAAAAGTATCCAGTGATTTTAGTTATACTCTAACCTATCTAACATTAAAATATGAAAGAAATCGAATTTTCGACCCTTGCCGCGGAATTTTGATTTTGCTTGATTTTTACAGACAGGCGCTCTTAAGTTGTAATTTACGCAAAGAAACCATTCTTTGTAGTCACGCGCATACACCACGGGCAACGTTTTGTTACTTTGAAAAATTTTTTTTTTAATCACGCGCAACAACATCAAGCGATCTTATAACTGATGAAGGCTTAACAGTTAGCCGAAACTTCTTAGTACCATCAAAAAAGTAGGAGTCAGTGACAAACATGAACTTTTCTTCAAATAGTGCCGGAGAAGCCAGAGAAAAATCACAGTTGGTCGAAGAGGTCAAATACATCAAGCATATAACGACGTTGTTGATTTCCAATCGTGCTGCGCGAAGGTTTCAGGTTCCCGAGACGTTATTAGCAAGATAACCCTATGCACGCAAAGGAGGGCTATTTTTTGAGCCGTCTAGGAGGGTCGCCTTCTTTCCATGTAAACGGAGCCTTATTAAGTAAATTTCTGACTATTCTGTACCAGTGGTGGTTGGACACGGCTCGCAAAGCATGATGGGACTATCAATCGATTCGAGCTCAGTTGCAACGAACCTTCGTAGTGTGCGGATCTCTAAGAGCAAAAAATACTTCAACTGCAAGAGTTGGAAAATAACAAAGCTGGAAGTTTCTCCGATTCTTGTGGTCTAATTATCCCTTGTTTACATCTGAATATTTGATGTAACGTTTTAACGGCTGGTTTCATGCGTTGATCGATTGAACGCGTACACGTGGAGACTTCAATCCCTGGTTTATCAGGAAATAACTTATATGTGCAAACATCTTAGCATGAATAACTTCTTGGGCCATGAAGGACTTATTTCCAATCATCGAAAGTAAAAACACAGTTGCTTGGCTTTCTGAGGTCTTGTAATTGCTACAGTTGTGTGAAATTGTAAGTTTTGACCGATGGATTACCGTTGAGTACGTGTCATGAAAAACCTTACCAATGTTCGTTTTATAGCATTAAAAAACTGGACAGTCCTTTAACTTCCAGGGTGTCCAAAAGCTTCTGTTTCTCAAAGATACCATTGATGCAGGTGTAGTAATCCTGAAGGGCTTGTCTGAAATTATACTTTCACAGCTTAGCTAATTTAAACGAGGCTCTATTAAAATATTATTGTTTAAATTGCTAGCTGTCAATATGAATTAATTTGTTTGCTTTTCAAAGTGAAAGTAACTGAGGCTGACAAAATTAGTCTGTGATTGAACGAGAATTCCATTTTCTTTTACAGCAGACATGGAAATTTGTCTTTAGAAAATTAAACAAAAGTTCTGTTCAGCCTGTATAATGTGTGACAGTTATTATATTCAGTGCACCCATATGTTTTTCTCAACTACTTCTGGGAAAGCGTTGACTCATTTACCCACAAGGACCTCAAGCAGAAAATAATTTTTCAACCCTTAATACAGGGTTGCTGGGGGCTCTGCACTGATTATCACAGCAAAATTATTGAGGTCATAGAGAACCTCTTTAGCCTGGATCCTTTTAGAACTAGTGCACCACATTAGAGCAATACATCCAATGCCATTTCTACAAATCTGTCAATTCTTTCAATGTTGAGACGTCAATGGCGGATCCAGGGGAGGGGCCAAGGTATTTCCCACCTTTTTGTTCAAAAGAAAATAAGGCTGGATAAAACAGACAGCAATATACATGAACAAAACAATTATGGGGTTATTCATTTACTCCAGGCTACAACGAGGCAGAGCGCAGATTAGCTTGTTTGTGTACAACAGCATACTCCACTCAGAAAACATCTGATTTTTTTGTGGACTTACTATAGTCAGAATATAGTACAGAATAATACCAAGATATAACCCCACAAAAGTTTTTTATTTTGTTGTCTCCCCTTACCCACTATTAAACCTGGCCCCACCCTCCATGAAAGTCTGGTCTCACCACTGAGCACCAAGTCTGCCTGTTAAGTCGAGTAACAGAAACTTAGGGGGTGTTTACATAATACAGGTTTGATTTTCATCCCCTCTTATGGTCCTGTATAATTTTGTTTACATGATACCAGCACAAGATCTCATACCATTACGAGTCATATCAGTGCGAGTTCATTCTAGTTGCTGTACCGGATCAAGATTTTCGATCCGGTGCAGTAGTAAAGTGGGCTCGTTTGGCCCAAATGGTGGCTTCTGATTGGTCGAGAGCGATCACGTGACTAGAGGAACTTCCGGTGGGGGAAACCGCTGACCAGTGGGTAAAAAAGGGATCGTGGGCTCATGGGAACCGGAAGTCACGTGATTTAGGATGGGAAACCGCTGACCAGTGGGAAAAAAGGGATCGCGGGCTCATACAACCGGAAGTCACGTGTTTTAGGATGGGAAACCTCTGACCAGTTGGAAAAAGGGATCGTGGGCTCAAGGGGAAGTAAACCCGCTGAGAAAACGCGGGCTCAAAGTCCAAAGTCCAATTTGGGGAACGTGGGTGACCCATATATGGCCCAGATATGGATTTGATATGGGTTTGATATGGCACAAGCCCAATTCAAGCATTGGGGGTGGTCCTTGACCCATATATGGCTCATATATGGATTTGATATGGTTTTGATATGGCACAAGTCCAATTCAAGCATCGGGGGTAGGTATAAAAGGGTAAACCCTAGGGTTAGGGAGTAATCACGATGAGTTTTTACATTACCCTGATCAGTGATCAAGCACAAGGCACGGGACAAAAATTTACGGCTCGACTTCCTCGTTCCTATTATTTGGTAGAAGATGATTGGGAAGCAGCCCTAGTTCATATTTCCCACCCGGGGTTTAATCAACAATGGGGAGATCAAACCAAACAGAATTGGACGCAAGAAGATAGTCAAAAACATTGGTTGAAAACAGATGTGAGATACATACCAAAACGTGCGGAGGGAACGGCTCCGATTCAAGTGACGAAACAAATCCATTTACCCCCAGGGTATTACACCAATTTGAAAGAAGCATGGATTGCCATTGCGTACGAAATAGAAAAACAACACATGAGCAGCGGGGGTGGTCCTTGACTCAAAGTAAACACGCCATGTTGGAAAAATGTTTTAATGGCAGATATTTTTGAACAGCTCAACAAATCATTTTAATGATAATCCATGGCATGCAGATGATGAGAGTTCCGCTCTTTGTCCAACAAACTGATGGATGCAAGCCAGGCAGCGGCACGGAGTCCAAAGTTCAATGTCATGGAACACGCGCCCTGGGAAAGAGTATAAGTCGATCAGAAAAGTAATAATTTGCGAACAAATAATTCTGACCTAAAGCATGACCTTTGTATTTTAAAACGAATGAAGCGTATCCGGTTGCCAAACAGAATTAGAAGAACATAGCTTTCCAATTGACAGTTGTAAAACAGAATTAAATTTATTCACAGTGAACAGATTGAATTTACGACAAAATGTGTCAAATGTGTGCAACACTGTGCAATAATCTAAACAAAACCAAAAGAGAATTTCTAGTAGTTTCGAAGCGAATACGCGTCTCCAATTACAAAATACAAAGCGACAAATAAAATAACAGCAATCAAAACAAACGAAAAATGCCGATAAACGATTAAATGAATTTGCCTAGCGAACTTAAAGTGAAAGCACAAATAGATAAACTAGATTTGCTTGAATCACGAAACAGAATTATAACTCTAAGTTTATACTAAAATGATACGCTTAATAAAACTATACAGTAATTAACGAGGTCAAGTACCTAATTTATAGGCGACCGATGGTAACCGGTAGATATGGAGTTCCGCTTTTAGGCTTGGCTAAATCTATATATTTTTTTTAGCTGACAGTCAGAAAAAAATGATGCTTACTTTGCGTGGAGGTTTGCTTGTTGTTTTCAACAAGCCGCTCGCTTTCTTCTCGGCGAAAATACGAGTTGTCATCTCGTTTGTCTCACCGCGTTACAGTCAGCACATCGTTGGACTGTGGAAAAAAGAAATACAGAGAGTGAGTAAAAATAAATCAAATAGTCTTTCGGGTAGAAAAGGATTTTTTCACAACAACGCGGGGAATGGGAAAACATTGCGAGCTAAACAGAACCGCTTCGGTTTTCAATTTTTTTCGAGGCGACAAAAAAATTAGTTTCATTTCGAAAAACAAAACTAGTAAACGAGTATTATAAGACACACTGTTTTTTAATCGAAAAGTTCGTCGTTGTGGGAAAAACAGGCTAAACACTTCAATATTTTTAGCCGGCAGCAAAACACAACACTTACCTCGTGTTAAGCTTTCGCTGTTTTCAAAACATCCATTCGGCGGCTTCTACAGATAAAAATCTCCCACATTTTTCGCTGAAATCTTAGCTGTCATCGTTTTGTTTGTAAAGCCGAGGGTTGCTGGGGTAAAGCGATGAATAAATCTGTGAAAAAACTGTCGTAAGTCTCCCTGACCTTCCTCCATCTTGAAAAAAAAGAAAGTTCGGGGGTAATTTTGCTGCTTATATAGCTAAACAGTATGACCTTATTTGGTTAGGATTGGTTGTGATTGGTCAGTCCCAGTCAGGCCATGGTCAAGGTCCAAGGCCATGGTCAAAGTATCAGTCGATCAGAAGCAGAGTTTCACAACAACGCGGGAATGGGAAAACATTGCGAGCTAAACAGAACCGCTTCGGTTTTCAAATTTTTTTAATAGAGAAAGCGAATCATTAATTAAATTCTGGAGCACGTGGGACCTAGCCCGGTTAGCTCCAGAACAGGCTAACTACTTAGATTGGTTTGTTGAAAGAGATGAGGAATAAAAAAGGCTTACCGCTATCCCGTTTACTTGGCATTCTTGCTTGTTTGCTTGCTTGCTTGCTTGCTTGACTGCTTGCTGGCTTGGGAGTGAAAAAACGGGGAGTGGAGGCGGTTTTTTTTATAGAGATCCTCGCAAAGTATTGTGGGTCAACTAGGGTGGAGGGACCCCCCTCCCCCCTCCCTAGATAGGCCATGATGCATTGCGAGGAATGATCCCAGAGACTATAAAACAGATCGCACCTCGAGGTGAGTCATCCCAAGATGGCCTCTTGTCAAGACGACTTACTCCAAGAGTTTGAAGAATTTGAAGCGGATCTCCCATTTTATTGGGAGTCAAGGCTACTGTGAGTCAAGAGACATTTATTTATGACCATAGTGCAAACTCAGGGTTGTGAACTTTTTTAATTAAAAAAGAGTTGATGTTACAAATGGTTGTCCATCTCTTACCACGCGGGTGGGGCGCTCCTATTTACAATGGAAAAAAAAAACTAAAAATTGAAAAATAAAAACTAAAAAGGGCTATGTACAATTGGAAAAAACTAAAAACTAAAAAATATGTACAATTGGAAAAAAATAAAAAGTAAAAATGGCTAATGTACAATTACAAATGAAAGTCTTCCAGTTCCATACGTAATTGATCAATGTTCTCGGGGAGACAGAACGTGCGATTGAATAAGGCTTGAATTTCGGCTCGGGTTTTCTCGTCCACATCACGGGATCCCACGATAGCGCTGCTTTGATGAAGGTTTGGTTCCCTGAGGAGCATGATGGACTTGAGTAATGGACAATTGAAAGGAATCGTCCATTTCAAATTGTTCGTTGCTGTTCAAGGCTTGTGCTAAACGGTGGAACAAGGCCTCCACACGGTCCCCGCCTTGCCGCCATTCTCCTGCTCGCAATCCCCAGCCCTGGAAGTTGTTGTGCAGGCGGTTTGAACCGATGGTGAAGTAGAGGCGATCTTGATCGTGGAGCTCAGGCGTTGTGGTGGTCAACACTTGATTCACCGCTCGACGTAACCCCTCTTCTAGGGCTTGAGTCAAGTTCTGATTGGGAATGAAATTCCCCCTTTGGCGTAACTGGGTATTGAAATGACGTTCGCGCACTCCCAGACGGTTGCTCAAACGGTCGACATAGGGTTGGAGTTCAAACTCGAAGACACCCTCCGCATTGGCATCCAAACCTCCCCCAGTTTGTTGAAGAAGATGGGTTTGAAACGCACGTTGGCGTTCGAAGCGATCCAAGGCCTCTTCACAAATCTCATCACTGTCCGGCATGTCTTCGGTACATGGTCCCACACAGGAAGTTGTCTCTTCTGGCTCTGAATCGGACATCTCTAGGCCAAGCAGGGCCATGACCTCGCTTCTAGCGAGGCCACTGGGCCTTGCTTCGTCTTCTTGGCGAGAGGACATGATCAGATGAACTTACTGGAGATCGGGGCTCTGTTTTTATAGAGAACCAAAAGGTCACGTGGGAGGGGAAGGAGCCAATCACTAAACAGGGTGCCCCCCTGAGAGGGGGTGCCCTAGGGAGGGGTGGGACGAGGTGGGGGGACCCCCCTCCCCCCTCTCTAGATAGGCCATGATGCATTGCGAGGAATGATCCCAGAGACTATAAAACAGATCGACCCTCGAGGTGAGTCATCTCAAAATGGACTCTGCCCATGAGAAGTTGTTGGAGGCATTGGTGCCCCCTGAAGACCTTGTTCATGACATGTCACCCGACGAGGGTGTTGATTTGATGTTTGATTTAGTGACTTGAACATTCGTATTTGGCAGAACATTGAACGTTTTGAAGACACAACTCATGAACCAATGAGACATTTTCATTTTTTTATTTTACTCAACATGTAACTGGAGGTGTTAATTAAATGTTTACAATTTCAAACGTTTCTTGGTTTGCATGATTTTTTTGACCACCCGTTCCGTCTTGTTTTTCTTGCCGGGTAATCGATCAATGGCTTGGATCATCTTGGTATCGGCTTTCCATTTATCTTGCAAATTCTTAGCACGACTGTAATCAATGTCGTGTTGCTTAGCAATCTGGTCCAAGCGATTGATGCCGGGATCCCCCCGTTTCAGACGTTTAGCCAAATGGGTGCCAGGGCCCATGTACTGATAACCAGGCCAATGAAATTCTTTGCCGGTTTTCGCAATCCATTTTTGCACATCCAAGGCTCCTCCTCGTTGGGGGCGTTTCCGTTTGATACCCCTTTTTCTCTTGGTGGGCATCTTTTAGTCACTGTCGTAATCCAATCGACGTCGTAACTTTTTGCCACGAGCCCAATCTTCCCAACCGGGTAAAGGTTTCAATCGTTCCACTTCTCGGGCAGGTCCTTTGCCTTTGCGACTCTCGGCTAACTTTTTTTCCAAAGTCTTGCGCTGTTCTCGAATGACTTCTAAACGCGATCGGCTATCCCCTCGACTGGTGGATGGGCTCCCTTTCTTGACAATCTTACTTGTAGTGGCTGCTCCTTTGCCTTTCTTGGTTGCAGGGGTAATGGGTGGTTTGGGAGTCGACGGGCTGCCTTTTATCATGCGCTTCAACCATTGTTCCACAGGTCCCGTCACCAAATCCCCGGCCTCTTCCTCGCCTTCTTCGCCTGGCGGACCACCCGGGGCACCCGGGGCACCAACCCCTACCCCACCAGGAAATTGACGAATGCGTTTGGTTAACTTGATTAATTCTTGACTCAACGGTTTGGTTTGAGCATTAACCAGGGCGGGGGGTAATTGGGGGTTGGCTAATAACACATGTTTTTGGGCGGCGAGCGTTGCGGCTTTGTTCAACAAGGCATTTTCGGTGAGTTCTCCTTTGTAATATTGAATGAGTTGTTCCAAGTCCTTTTGGGGAATCATGTACACTTCGTCCATGTTCGTTGACTACACTCGGAGCAAAGTTCCCCGTCTTCCTGGTCACGGCAACTCTTACAAAGACGGGCCCTCAAGATGTGTTGGTACTCTCGATACAACAGGTGATATTTATGCTTCCAATAATGACACTCGTCTTTCCACTGGTCGGTGGCCCGATTGGCCTCTTGTAATAGAGTCATCCACGTAGGGAGGGTTAACGAAGACATTGACATAACACCTCGTGAAGTCCTTGAAACAACCCTTGTCCTTTTTGTTGGACTAACCACTGACGACGTTTTTTGACGGAATGTCGACGACGTCCCAAATCACGTAGTACCTTTTTATAGGGTTGAAGTTTAGCCAGCATGGGTGGGGTGACAGGAATCTTGTTTTTTAAAAAGTTCAACACCAGTTCACTCACAGCATTGATTTGATCGGCATTGGCATGTTGTAACAACTCTTGACGTTTGGAACCATTGGCTTCTTGTAACATGGACCGTAAAAACGGGAATTGACGTCGAAGACGTTGCATCCTTTATCGGTGACGACGACGATACCGTTGATTGGCTTTTTGAATCGTGCGTTTTATACGTTTATCCGTTTCCAAGGCCACGGCTTTCCCCAATCCTGCCATAGCGGGCACCAATAGATTTAAAAAACCGCCTCGTTGACGACGGCGTCGTCTTCTCCTCCTCACCATGGTCGACCCGTCAATAGACGTTGAAGGGCTTTGTCTTGTTTGATCACGTCTCGCGTCTCTTTATAACCTTGACGGGTATTGCGTTTGAAATCGGACCACCAACCCCCACCTCGTTGTCGTCGGACATGTTGTACATTATCGGTAATGCCTTTCAAGGCTTGACCCCCTAATTTGCCTAAAGCCAGTCCAAACCCAGGGGCGGGACCTGATAGAAACATACTCATGCCATGGGCAATTTTATCCACCAAACGGGGTTTGCGACGCATTAAAGCCCCTCCTCGTTGTTTCCTTTTTCTGCGTTGACGTCGAAGACGTTTCATTGGATACAACACTTGTTAGGTTTTTTGGCATAGCCTTTGTCGATCAACCAACTGTTGTACCCTTTGGTACCCCCTCGTCTTTTATACGCTTGATATTGTTGTTTGTACCCCGAGACCATCTTTCTCCCTTGGGCAGCACTCATTTGTGGTTTTTTCAAGGCTTTGACCAAATCACTTGTGACGTCATACCCCTTTTTCACGTCGACGAGCCAAGGTATGCCTTCTCCTTGCTGGGTTCTTCTTTTTGTCCGTCTTCTTCTTCGGGGGGCCATGGTTCTAAGAGTGTGGGACTAGGAGGGAGCGGCTTTTTATGGATCCAATACTCTTTAGGTCTCAAGGGACGAGGACATCCATCTACATAGCATAGGGCTTCCAAGGGTTGGTACACAAAATGACCATGGTAATCTTGGAGACATCGTTTAGGTAATGGAGGGGTGAAATCCACAATGGTATCATCCAAGGTTTGCATCTTGATTAAAAATCGTTCCAGATCCTCCAAGGGAATACCCCGCACATGGGTTTTCAATTCGGTCAAGGCTTTGGCATAGGTGGTAAACGCAAATCGACTCATGGTCACTTTAAATCGGTATTGTTTAAAATCATTCCATCCTTTGACCACGGTGCCCACCGCCGCCAAACAGGCTACCAATGTACTGTTTTCCAAAAGGGGACCCGCAATCATACCGGCAGCCATCAGGAGTAAGGCCAACCCATTGAACAAGGCATTGATACACCTGTAATGATTCAACATTTTTCGATAACACCACCATTGTTGATGATAAAAGGCATACAAGGAATCCATCCGTTGTAATAATTCTGGGGGGAAGGGAAGACCATGCTGTTTCGATCCATTCAATAACGACACGACGGTTTTCATCTTTACGGCGAAACACGGGACGACGAGGTTTGTACGCTCGGTGCTCCTCCTTGTTTATAACTGGTCACAATGCTATTGGTCATGGTGACATTAGCAATTTCACGTCCTTGGGCCAACTGGTCTTGATCTTGTAACAGCATCCGTAAACGTCGTTGTAAATCCGCTTGACGCAAGGTACGAGGGGGTGGAGTCCGAGATCCTCGAGGAGTGGAGGGGGTGGAGGAAGGTGTCAAAGGGGAAGTGGGGGTATTTCGTCGTCGTCCTCGTATTCGTCTCGGTCGTCGTCCACGACGACCCCCACCACCACCACCACCACCACCACCTCCTCCTCCACCACCTCCACCACCACCACCAGCACCACCAGCACCACCACCAGCACCACCAGCACCACCAGCACCACCACCACCACCACCAGCACCACCAGCACCACCACCACCACCACCACCAGCACCACCACCACCACGTCCACCACCACGTCCACCACCGCGTCCACCACCACGTCCACCACCACGTCCACCACGTCCACCACCACCACGTCCATTACCATTACCCCCAGCACCCGCTGCTGTTCGAGCACCCGCTGCCAAAGGTACGCTAGGAGGACTCGCAGGGGTTCGAGCACCAGAAGACTCCGGGGTAGTGTGTATGCTACGGTAGGATTGACTTCCTGGACTTCCTACCCCTGCTGGGGAAGAGGCCTGCACAGGGGGCACACCATCTACACCGACAGGGGGGATGGATTGCATAAACTGATAGAGGGGCTCGGCTTCCATTTCCTCCTGGGCGGCGTCGAGAAGGCCTTGGTCTCCCGACCAAAATAAATCTTGCCAGGCCCTTGGGGACATTTGATTGCTGCTGGCCGCCCCCACCCCCGCCGGGGACACGGTATCGTACGATTGCGGAGGTTGACGGTCATCATCGGCCATGGTTTGCTTGTCTCTTTTGACCTGTTCCAAGGGGCTCCCTTTATAGTCGTTTTTGATAGGTGCGAGTCCATCCTTCGTCTTTTAACAGGTGACTCAACACCCGTTGTTGATCGGACGAAGCGGGATGTAAATCCAAGACCAAATACCCATACGGTCGTGTCGTGGCTTGATGAAACGTCTCCAACGTGTCTTTCCAAGTGGTCGGAAACGATTGAAGCATGACATTGCGTACCCCTAATTGATCTCGGGGGTTCTTGAATGCTACAATGTAATGGGCATTGCGGGATATACTTTTGGCATAGCGACCCACGGGAAACATGTCTTGGCACAAGTAGAGCACCGTCACCCCTTGATGATGCGAATGTTTGGTGAATAAATCCAACACGCGTTTATCGTGACTCCCTTCATCCATTAAATCATCCAAGACCAGGACCCCCTGTCCTTCAGGAAACCATTGCACTAAGGCCTCATGATCGGGAATCCCTTCGTGAAACACCACCCCTTGATCTTGCATGCCTTGAAATCGATCTTGCCAGGCCCCATAACAATAATGCAATTGGGTCGGTGGGGTGTCAAACAACTCCGGGTTGTCTACCAAGAGTTTTTCCGTAAACGCGGTTTTGCCACATCCCGAAGGACCCACCACCAAGATAGAGGAAGGCGTATGAAAACGAAACGGTTTCCCCGTTTGCATGATGATGACGAACTACCCCTTAGAAAAAAAAAAGGCACCTTTTTATTGGAATCGGTGGGACTCGAACCCACGCACGACCCTCCTCATGTATTCGAGGGGGGATCCAAAGGCTCTACCCACTGAGCTACGACTCCGACATCACTTTTTTTCCAACAAATTTTATTTAATGATTACATTGATGATACGGATGACAACAGAGTTGATACCATCTGGCTTCTTGGCCTACAATCAATTGTTGAAGGCGTTGACCGGCTTGATGGTCATTACTAACATAATCATGATCCGAAAACTCATTTAAAAACGCTTGCAAGGTCCGTCCACGGGCTTTGGCTTTCAAGTACAACAAGGCGTAATCACCACAACTCTTGCTTGTAATGGCTTGGAGGGACTTGCCATTGGTCACTACATACTTCCAATGTTGGACGATCCAATCTCGTAACGGGGTCGCTTGCACGTACGTATCCAATGGCAAAGCATAACTGTCCAGGACTTCACACACCTTTCCATCGGTCCACACCGCTAACCAATGTTGTCCCGGTTGATCGTGTGGGTCCGTATTCACAATGTACCCTTGAGGTTGGGTCTTGACAGGACTCTTGGGTAAACGATCACAGGCCACCGTCCCGTAAAAGACCGGGTTCAATTGGGGGTCGTCTCGGGCTAAATAATCCAATTGCACATTATTCAAGGCCACATGTTCCATCAGTGCTGGTAAATGTTATACAACACGGCTCCGTTCCTGTCAATCTCCAGCAAATTCTCAAATTCTCCATACACGAGTACGGTTATATTGAGACCGGGGGCAGCTCCAAATTCCAACACCAATTGTAAATCGCCTGTTTGCTTGGGGTTGAGGTTTTGACTGTCAGCACATCCATTGGCCACATTGTCAAACATGAACAAGGTACAATTTTTAGCTTGGCCCCAATCCAGCAGTTCTACCATGTTGCCTTTCTTTTTACACCAGGCACCACTGGCTTGCAGAAAACGGAAGTAGCCTAGATTATCTCGGGTGCCATTGTTGTGCACTAACTGGAGGGTTTCATAAGGGTATTCTTCTCCTCTGACAATCTGTTTAATGGACGTCAGACCAAATTTCTGGAAACAGAATGGATCTCGGGTCACATCTCCATTGAAGGCACGGCTGTCCAGTAACCCCACAATCAATCGGTCAGGTATTCTGTTTTGAAACAGGTTGGGGATATCAAAGCGGACCAGGTTGTTTTGCATGCTGAAAGTCCGGATTTCACTGCGGACGGTCGGGTAAGCCGCCACTTGGCCTTCATTGTGTCTTTTTTCAGAGATACTCTGGTAGATGGCGTCATTCAAACGCAGTTGGCAGAGATGAAACCGTAGTTTGACATCCCCTTCCATCAATCGGCCAGCTAGAGCCACTCCATTCAAAAACAGGCTGGGACCATTGAAATGAAATTTCATCTTGATTTCGATGCCTGGCACCAACAGTTTGCCAGTGTGAAAGACTTCCAAGTGCGGGGTAAACACTAGACTGTGGGTGACACCTGCAGCATACTTGGCGGTTTCGGCTACCATGGCGTCCAAGGCTCCTTTGTGATTGGCACTGAGAGCGGTATAGGCAGCATCAGGTCCTGCTTTGTCTGTGTTGTTGGCGGTCCATTGGGGTGGGAAATCCACTTGATTGTACCAGCCTTGGGGTCCTAACACGGTCTTGCCATCTTCTCGGTCATAATTCAGCAAGGTTTCCAGGTAAGCTTTGTAATGATACGTGTCGGATTGTGGACTGATCAACGTGCCATTCAACTGCAAGTCAATTTGTTTGATGATGGAATGGGCCAAATTGTTGACGGGCCACAATTTCTCCGCGGCCACCAAGTTCCCGCCAGCCGCCTTTTTCAAACTCAATTCCATGGTAAAGTAACTGCGTCCCAAATCCACAAAATCGTCCAATCCCGGTATGATGAATTCCATGGGATTGATACCCGTGGTGGTGGGTTGGATGGTGACCATGCGATAGGCATTGATGCTAATGTCGGTCGGTGGCACCTTGAAAATCCGTAAGGCAGGGTTGACGGTCCCTTCGGAACGCTCGTGAGCCGGGGCGGTTTGTGTACTCACGTCAGGCATGTTTAACGTCGTCGAGTGGTACCCCGTCGTCGTCGTGAGGGGTTTTTATAGCGTCGTCGTCGGGCTAAACGTTGTCTCAAATCAAACCCGGGGACTCTCATCACCTCGGGACTCAACCAGCCACCACGTTGTCGTCGTCGTGGCATGAGTTTCCAAAACGGATACAGTCCACCCCATTGAGACAACCCTCGATTACTACGAATCCGTCGAGGTCGTGAATGCACGGGTTCCATTAGACTCCCAAAATATCACGTGCACGTTTGGTTTGTTTGGGAAATAAGGCAGTGGCTACACGCACGGCGTCTTTCACGTTCTTATGACTCAAGGCTTTCTTGGCTTGTTTGGTGATTTCCTTTTTAAGGACGTCTTCGGCTTTGCGTTTGATACCTCGTGTCAAACCCGTTTCCAAGCCTCTCTTGATATTACTAGGCAATTTTAAAGGATTTCGCGTCCTTATAAGACCTTGCAACCCCCCACGCATCAGATCCGTCATCACTCCTTTGCCTTGTTGATCATACCACTCGTCGGTTCGAAATCGTGTCAAACTTCCCCCACGCATGGTGCCTTCTTCACCAGGGATAAACGTTTTGTTTGGGCTTCATGGGACTCCCCTTTTTATACCGTCATCGTCGTTTTTTCCGAAAAGCGGCTTCCAACCCTTTTTTAGCCCCGTAACTCGCGGCACCACTTGCGGCACCCAACGCCACAGCTTTTCCTCCAGCGATCAAGGCTGGAATGAGGGCCGCCAGGGGCAAGAGACCCCCTCGTTGCCTTCTTCTTCTTCTTCGTCTCATTCGACGCACTCTTGTCTTGGGCATCTTTGTTTGTTTTTCACAACTCTTGTTTTCTTTTTATACTCACATGACGTTGCACGTAAACGATTCCCCCGCCCACCGTTTGCGTTTCCCACTTCGCATTTCTTCCATACGTTTCTTCGTTGATCTTAGGTAATTCTTTTTGGCTAACTTTTCTACCCCTTTGGTGATGGACCAAGCGGCCTTAGGAATCCCAGCAATCACCGCGTTGACCCCTTCCCCCGCTTGTGGACGCTGTGGTCGTCGTCGTCGTCGTCGTCGTCGTTTCGGAGGCATGATTGATTTGGGTTCCCTTCTCGTCTCTCTTTTTTATGTCTTTTTGAAGTGTAACGTGACAATGGTATGGCCTTCACCAAACTTGACCAAGTCTCCTCCTCTACCAATGGTTTCAGCGACTTGAACGTGAATCATTTCCACCACTTCGTTACGAAGAGGTAGGTATTGAATGTGCAACGGTTCAAAGTACAGGGTGCCTCGTCCTTCTCGCTTGTACTGGATTTCACGCAACAAATCGGTCACGCGATTGCCCACCACACTGCTGCCTGCCACGTCGGAGTACACGTGCAACGATCGTGTAGGGTCACCCACCACCGTACGAAACGCTACATTCAAATTGGTGAAACGCCAATTCACGCTGAAACTCAACCAAATCCACGTGGTCCCAGCACCATCCACGCTCACTTGATAATACTCCGGGTCGTTCTTGCTATTTCTTAATTCAATGTCCCTATTGTTGGGAACCTTGTCATCACGGAATTCCATGTTCAAGTTGGGTCCCAACTCATAGTTTCCTCCATCGTTTTTTTTAAACCATCCCATTTTTTCGGCCATCACATGATGAATGGCAAAGTGAGGGACGAACATCGTCGCGTTGTCTTTGTATGGAAGCACGTACTTGTACCGTATGATATTGCGATTGTTCATCACCAAATCCTCACCGTCCCACTCAAAGGTCGTACACGTCTTCTTTCCCCGCTCCGAATACGGTGCACCATGGTAGCCCATGTAAGCATAGTTCATACGTTGTCTCACCCAATGAAAAAAGGCTTTCATGAAGGTCACGCCATCCACAATGGAATCATCATGTTTCAAATCGTCCATTTTCATATTGAAGCTAAAGACCTTACGCCCCGCGGAGGAGGTCATTCGATAACAAGAGGTACCAAACACGAACTGATCCGATGGCAGCAGATTAAAAATGTTGACCCCCGTGTCCGGTAAGGAAATGGCACTCAACCCCACTTGCCATCCACCTCCCGTGAGCTGTAACGGTTGAGGTAAACGAATCTTGAAGGAATTGGCTTGGTTGTTGGGAAATTCACGTCGGTTGGCATGACTGGGTAACGTCACGTAAAACGACATGTTGTCTTTGTTCTTCACACCACCACTTCCCTTTTAAAGTGGAGGGTCAGGAGGGTACGCCCTTCACCAAATTTCACCAGATCCCCATTGGTTTCGGCCATCTGGGTTTCGACAATTTCTACCACTTCGTTGCGTACTGGGATATATTGAATATGTCGAGGTTCAAAGTGGGTGGTGTTTTGTGGCTGGTACTTGATTTCTCGTAAGAGATCGGTGATACGACCCCCTACCATACTGCTGGTCCCTACATCACAATACACGTGCAAAGGACGCGTGGAGGGAAATTCCAACGAAGGACGAAAGGTCTTGTTCACATTCACAAACCGCCAAGGGCACGATAGACTCAATTTCAGATAATCCCCATCCACTTTCCAAAAGATGGGCTTGTTGGCAGCATCGCGGACATCCGTCGGGGTGGGAATGGTGGAAATGCCTTGAAATTCTTGCAGGAGATTCGGACCCAATCGATACTGGCCGGGGGACACTTGTTCAATCCATCCCATTCTCAGGGCCAAGGATCTGCCCCATGACACGTGCGCTACTTGTCGTTTGTAATCCACATTGGTCGTATTCAATAACAAATCCCCTTCGGACGTCCATTCAAACGTCGGGTATAATTTAACGCCATTGTCCTCGGTCCATTTGTTTTTGGGTTCGGTTTGTTTGGCACGGCTTTGCTCGTAACGGTACACCAGTTGATGAAAAAAGTGCGATCCCGTCAACGAGGCCAATTCCTTTCTCATATCTCGACCGTAGACAATGAGTTCGCGACGTTGATGCCACCATCGATCGTTGCCTTGATCGTCTTGGGTATACACCCGTTCGTGCCATCGTACGTACAACAGAGGATGGGAATCACCCACGCCTCCTTCTTCCGCTATCACGGGAATGGTGGGTAAGGATAAACTCACCATGCCTACCATCCATCCTCGTCCCATAAATCGAATGGGTTTAGGCAATCGGTTTCTGAAGTGATGACTCTTGTTCCCAGGAAACTCTTTGGTACTCGCATGACTCATCAACGTCACGTAAAACGAAGAATTGGGCACCAACGTCATTTTTTAGTCACGTCGTCTTTTGGGTGGGCTTGTCTCTTTAGTCTTCAGTTGTCGTTTGGGTGGGCTTTTCCTCTGGGGTGGTTGGAGAGACGTGACGTCTTGACTACGAATCCAACTATTGTACTTGTCGGGCCACCCTTTCCACTTGACCAACCAACGATCTTTTTGTCGCTTAAGTACCTTTTCGATGCGAAACACCTCGGATACATGGACTTTTTGTAAATCCTCTTCATAAAACGTACCTTGGACGGGGGTATCATCCCATTCGTGAATCTTATACGTGGGGACAGGGCCCGGGATCACACGATGCACCACAAACACTTCTTCGGTCCAACCGGGTAAATAGCCTTTTTCAAAGGGTCGATGAATCTTATTGAGACGTACACGATCTCCGACTTTGAATTTAGGTTTTTTCTGGTCTTTCAACCGTTGGGCATACAATCGTTTCCACACGGCTTCTTCGTTGTCCCACGTCACGTCTTGAGGGGCCATACCAATACTTCGATGCCGGGTGGCATTATACCCTTGCACCAACTCGGGTAAGACATCGTCAAACTGTAAGGTGTTGGCCGCGGTGAAATAACGGTACAACCGTTCTTTCAAGGTGCGGTTAAATCGTTCCACCACACTGGCTTTCGCATCCCCTTCGGTCGAAAAATGTTGAATGCCTTGCTCGTCAAGCCATCGTTGAAACGTCCGGTTGTAAAATTCTTTCCCTCGATCCGTTTGCAATCGATTCGGGTGACGTCCTTTCAAAATCTTGTCAAAGGCATGGACCAACGCCACCCCGGTTTTGTCTTTCAACGGTTGGACCCACGCGTACTTGGACAACACATCCAAGACCGTCAACAAGTATCGTATACCCCGATTATACTTGGCCAAGGGTTGCACTTCCACTAAATCCGCGACCCATTGATCATCTAATCCTCCTACGATCACGGGGACGGTGGGAAAACGACGACGTCGTGGTTTATGTAACGTATAGGCCAAATCCCGTTCCAAGACCCGTTGAGCTTTTTTCAAAGGGAGACGATGGGCTTTAGCAAACCGTTGCACCCCTCCTAAACTGCCGGGGGCTCGAGGATCGTGGTAACGATTCAACCATGATGGGGAGACCTTTTTCTTTCGAGGGGCCATACGTTCTGGCATTCATCCCATAAGGTCGATATGGTAGGGACCGTGTGGGGATGCGCCTTTTGAATGATTCGATACCATCGCCATGCCTCTGGGTGAGCTTTTAACCATAAGACAAACACCACCCATCGATATAGGTTACGGTCCACATGGGTTTCTTCAAACAGGTGGAGAGGATGCGTGTCCTCGGGACATGGGGGAATGGGGATTTGGGTGCCGGGTTGATGATCATATAAGACTTGACAAAGGGTTTGATGACATTGCCATTGCCCCAGGGACAAGATAGACTCCCACGCATCACACACAGACTCCATGGTGACATTGATAAAACATTTTATTCGTTCTCTCATTTTAAAAGAGACCTAGACGGCCATAACTGACGGTCTCTAGACCTTTCTGCCAGTTCTCCACACTGTCACTGTACTTGGGGGGTGGTGGTGCCGGGGCTACCATCATTTCTTGACGGTTCTTGAGCTCTTGAATCTCTCGTAACAATTGTTTCTCATAGTCTGTCAGGGGCCGATCCACGTCCTCTTTCCTTTGGACTCGAGGGGGCGGGCCAGGGATGTCATAGCCCCTCTTGGGATATCCTTGAGCATCACGGGTGGGTGCTTCAGCTTGTTGGTCAGCTTTTTTGGGAGGGTTGTCATGAAACCACGTCCAGTACTTGGAACCCAAGGGTTGATCGGCCCATCGGAAGAAGCCACACGTTTTCTTGGAACAAGTCAGAAACAAGCGATCGGGGTTCTGAGTCGAATGACTCTGTTGAAGCGTGGCGGGTTCACGGCAAAAGCATTGTAAACCACCCCACATGTCCAACACTTCTACATGAGGTTGACTATACACGGCTTTCATATACTCCAGAACTTGATCTTGACCACAAAACAGCAAACACGGTTGCATGGGACATTTCACATACTTCCATCCCTTTTGAGATTCTCGGACCTCCAAACGCACCTCATGGTAAGGACATACCATAGTGTCCACTGAACTGGGAGGATCATACACGGTCGTCAAGGTGAATTGAGGTGATGGGGGTGATTGCTCCACCATGTCATTCAATTCTTTCATCATATCTTCCACAGCAGCTCGGGTGTCTTCCACCACGTCGCACACCACAGGATCACAGTCCACGGGCGTCATATGTTGAATGGCCTTCTTCTTCTTCTTCCCCTCTGGGGGATGGGTTGATTTTCTCTTCCGATCGGTGGACATCGTACTCAAAGGTTGATGTCACCCCCTACCGACCCTGCCTTTTTATACCTTAGACCCTTGACTGTCATTGGTCAGCTTCTCCTACCCATATAAGGACTTGTTATCTTCCCATTGGTCAGCTTGTTCAATCCAAATAAGGACCTCTTGTCTTCCCATTGGCCCGTTGTCCCTATTTAAGACGGTCCCTTGGTCACTAGATCTTCATTCTCAAAAGCCATGCCCCCAGACATCATGATCGGAGAACAAGATCTCGGTGCCTTGGAACTGCAAGTGGGTCATGGCCATGTGGTCTACACCGGGGGAGCCAAAGGTACGGATGCCCTTGTGGAAGAACAGGCCAAACACTTTGGGATGCAACTAGAAGTCCTGGTCCCCCCGAACCATCCTCGAGCCACTTTCGTCACCCCTTCTACGGTGGAAGTCCTGATGCTGGCCAACCCCCATCTTCACCAGGCGGCGGAGAAACTAGGCAAACAAATGCCCAGTCATTTTTACACCCTGCAATTGCTGCAACGCAATTATCAATTGGCCAAAAGAGCCCATACCATCTATGCCTTTGGCATCTTGGAACCGGATCATAAACGCGTGAAAGGAGGCACTGGTTGGACGGTGCAATTGGCTTTGGATCAAGGCAAACCCGTCTACCTGTTTGACATACCCAGTCAATCATGGTACCGCTCGGACCATTACTACCAAGTCAATGAGAATGCCGCCACCCTGGTCACTGGCAGTCAATTTGTTCCTTGGGGACCTAAAAAGCCCACCCTTCATCAAAGCAGTGCTATTGTGGGATCCCGGGATGTGGACGAGAAAACCCGAGCCGAAATTCAAGCCTTATTCAACCGCACCTTCTGTCTACCCGAGAACATTGATCAATTACGTATGGAACTGGAAGACTTTCATTTGTAATTTCTTAGTTTTTACTTTTGGAATTGTACATAGCTTTCTTTTTTACTTTTTCCCATTGTACATAGCTTTTACTTTTTATTTTTTCAAATTGTAGATAGCTTTTTCCAATTTGTACATAGGAGCGCCCCACCCGCGTGGCAAAAGAAGACCAACCACCATTTGTAACATCAACTCTTTTTTAATTAAAAAATAAAAAAACTGACAACACTGAGTTTGCACGTTCATCATAAATAGTTGCTCTTGACTCACAGTTGCCTTGACTCACAATAAAATGTTCAAGGAAATAAAACACGTCGCACTTGGTTTAATCTGATGGCCTGTTGCCTCCTCTCCCACTCCTCCCGCCGCCGCTGCTCCCGCTCCCGCTCAATATCCCCGAAATAAACACGTATTCTCTGCCATGGTCGGCTCGCATACACAGAAGGCAAATAAAGTTCAAGTTCGTTATCGATTTCATGAAAATGTTCGAGGGACATGGGCCAGTGACGTTCAAATCGGGAGCGGTGTCGCATCCGGTCCACCCAAGGAATGATTTTGTTCACCAGGGCTCCCAGCAACGCTTCTGTAATCTGTGGATGTGGTCGTCCCTCTCGTTCCCCATTTTCCGTCCACACCATACATCTCAAAAATAACTCAAAAAAGGCAGCCACGCGCTGACGGGTGAGGGGGCGCCAGGTTTCCTGCTGTCTTTCCCGCATCACTCTTGTCTGCCGCTCCACTCCTGTTCTCTCTGCTGGTACCCTCCTTCGCAACACCTCTGGTCCCCCCACGTTCACAGCACTGGCTAACGAGCCCAAGGGCTTTCTTGTTTCCGACATTTCTTGGCTCAACTGACATAAGTCAACACGACTGAACTCAAAGCTAGGAGTGACGCCCTGTGGCCTCCCTTGACTTATATACCCTGATTCGCGCAATGCATCATGGCCTATCTAGGGAGGGGGGAGGGGGGTCCCTCCACCCTAGTTGACCCACAATACTTTGCGAGGATCTCTATAAAAAAACCGCCTCCACTCCCCGTTTTTTCACTCCCAAGCCAGCAAGCAGTCAAGCAAGCAAGCAAGCAAGCAAACAAGCAAGAATGCCAAGTAAACGGGATAGCGGTAAGCCTTTTTTATTCCTCATCTCTTTCAACAAACCAATCTAAGTAGTTAGCCTGTTCTGGAGCTAACCGGGCTAGGTCCCACGTGCTCCAGAATTTAATTAATGATTCGCTTTCTCTATTAAAAAAATTTGAAAACCGAAGCGGTTCTGTTTAGCTCGCAATGTTTTCCCATTCCCGCGTTGTTGTGAAACTCTGCTTCTGATCGACTGATACTTTGACCATGGCCTTGGACCTTGACCATGGCCTGACTGGGACTGACCAATCACAACCAATCCTAACCAAATAAGGTCATACTGTTTAGCTATATAAGCAGCAAAATTACCCCCGAACTTTCTTTTTTTTCAAGATGGAGGAAGGTCAGGGAGACTTACGACAGTTTTTTCACAGATTTATTCATCGCTTTACCCCAGCAACCCTCGGCTTTACAAACAAAACGATGACAGCTAAGATTTCAGCGAAAAATGTGGGAGATTTTTATCTGTAGAAGCCGCCGAATGGATGTTTTGAAAACAGCGAAAGCTTAACACGAGGTAAGTGTTGTGTTTTGCTGCCGGCTAAAAATATTGAAGTGTTTAGCCTGTTTTTCCCACAACGACGAACTTTTCGATTAAAAAACAGTGTGTCTTATAATACTCGTTTACTAGTTTTGTTTTTCGAAATGAAACTAATTTTTTTGTCGCCTCGAAAAAAATTGAAAACCGAAGCGGTTCTGTTTAGCTCGCAATGTTTTCCCATTCCCCGCGTTGTTGTGAAAAAATCCTTTTCTACCCGAAAGACTATTTGATTTATTTTTACTCACTCTCTGTATTTCTTTTTTCCACAGTCCAACGATGTGCTGACTGTAACGCGGTGAGACAAACGAGATGACAACTCGTATTTTCGCCGAGAAGAAAGCGAGCGGCTTGTTGAAAACAACAAGCAAACCTCCACGCAAAGTAAGCATCATTTTTTTCTGACCGTCAGCTAAAAAAAATATATAGATTTAGCCAAGCCTAAAAGCGGAACTCCATATCTACCGGTTACCATCGGTCGCCTATAAATTAGGTACTTGACCTCGTTAATTACTGTATAGTTTTATTAAGCGTATCATTTTAGTATAAACTTAGAGTTATAATTCTGTTTCGTGATTCAAGCAAATCTAGTTTATCTATTTGTGCTTTCACTTTAAGTTCGCTAGGCAAATTCATTTAATCGTTTATCGGCATTTTTCGTTTGTTTTGATTGCTGTTATTTTATTTGTCGCTTTGTATTTTGTAATTGGAGACGCGTATTCGCTTCGAAACTACTAGAAATTCTCTTTTGGTTTTGTTTAGATTATTGCACAGTGTTGCACACATTTGACACATTTTGTCGTAAATTCAATCTGTTCACTGTGAATAAATTTAATTCTGTTTTACAACTGTCAATTGGAAAGCTATGTTCTTCTAATTCTGTTTGGCAACCGGATACGCTTCATTCGTTTTAAAATACAAAGGTCATGCTTTAGGTCAGAATTATTTGTTCGCAAATTATTACTTTTCTGATCGACTTATACTCTTTCCCAGGGCGCGTGTTCCATGACATTGAACTTTGGACTCCGTGCCGCTGCCTGGCTTGCATCCATCAGTTTGTTGGACAAAGAGCGGAACTCTCATCATCTGCATGCCATGGATTATCATTAAAATGATTTGTTGAGCTGTTCAAAAATATCTGCCATTAAAACATTTTTCCAACATGGCGTGTTTACTTTGAGTCAAGGACCACCCCCGCTGCTCATGTGTTGTTTTTCTATTTCGTACGCAATGGCAATCCATGCTTCTTTCAAATTGGTGTAATACCCTGGGGGTAAATGGATTTGTTTCGTCACTTGAATCGGAGCCGTTCCCTCCGCACGTTTTGGTATGTATCTCACATCTGTTTTCAACCAATGTTTTTGACTATCTTCTTGCGTCCAATTCTGTTTGGTTTGATCTCCCCATTGTTGATTAAACCCCGGGTGGGAAATATGAACTAGGGCTGCTTCCCAATCATCTTCTACCAAATAATAGGAACGAGGAAGTCGAGCCGTAAATTTTTGTCCCGTGCCTTGTGCTTGATCACTGATCAGGGTAATGTAAAAACTCATCGTGATTACTCCCTAACCCTAGGGTTTACCCTTTTATACCTACCCCCGATGCTTGAATTGGACTTGTGCCATATCAAAACCATATCAAATCCATATATGAGCCATATATGGGTCAAGGACCACCCCCAATGCTTGAATTGGGCTTGTGCCATATCAAACCCATATCAAATCCATATCTGGGCCATATATGGGTCACCCACGTTCCCCAAATTGGACTTTGGACTTTGAGCCCGCGTTTTCTCAGCGGGTTTACTTCCCCTTGAGCCCACGATCCCTTTTTCCAACTGGTCAGAGGTTTCCCATCCTAAAACACGTGACTTCCGGTTGTATGAGCCCGCGATCCCTTTTTTCCCACTGGTCAGCGGTTTCCCATCCTAAATCACGTGACTTCCGGTTCCCATGAGCCCACGATCCCTTTTTTACCCACTGGTCAGCGGTTTCCCCCACCGGAAGTTCCTCTAGTCACGTGATCGCTCTCGACCAATCAGAAGCCACCATTTGGGCCAAACGAGCCCACTTTACTACTCGGTGCAAAAACTTGTACCATAGTGATGTAAACACGATAAGACCACCGATTTTGGTGTGAAATCTGTCTCCTGGAAGACAATTCAGTAGATAGAAAATGAGGATTGATATCAATTAAAAAAATTGGTGAAGAAAGAGAAAGTTGTGAGTTCAATTAGAAAAGGGATATTTAATCAATTCACAGTTCTCAACCCATTTGCGGGTCTCAATAGCTATAAATGATATGAATAACAACTAAACTGACAAATTGAACGGGGTGTTCAATCAATAGTTCACAGCTCTCACTCAATAGCTCTGGATTTTATTTCTTACAGTAGACCCCACTAAATTGCCCCACCCCCCCCCCCCCCCATACCTGCTCACAAGATAAGATAAGATAAGATAACTTTATTTATACACGGTTTTTCCATCAGTCAATTAAATTACTGGACTATCTACCTATCTAACTAACTATAAAAATTTAATAACAACAAATTCAAAATAACAAAAGAAAAGTCTGCTTTTCATGGAGGCCGTGTCTAAAATTCACTTACATGTAAGATTTAGATATTACTTTAAACTGTGCCGACTTAATTTAGATTTGAAATCGGCCAGTGAAGATGCTTGTCTTAGGTCTACAGGTAAGTTGTTCCACAACTGAGCTCCGCTGTACGAAAAACTTTTTTTGAGATAATCAGTTCGAGGTTGTGGAAGAACTAATTTGTTTTCGGTATTCCTTAAACGATAAGCACTAACATCGTCACGATATACGAATCTTGATCTCAGATAATCAGGAGTCATACCATGTAATGTTTTATACATTAGGATAGACTTCTGTTCCAATCTTTGATAATAGAGTCTTCGCCACCCCAGTGTCCGGAACAAATCATCTAAATTACTATCATAGCTCGCAGACATTAGGGTACGAGCTGCGCGGTTTTGAAGCCTTTGCAGTTTTTCAGCAAGGCCCTTGTTACAGCTTCCCCACACTACGTTGCAATAATCAAATTGTGGTTGAATAAGGCTATTATAAACTTTGATCAAAATATCAAATGGAGTGAGATGCCGAATTCGTTTAATTGCACCAATGGCACAAGCTATCTTCTTAGAAATGTTTTCAATATGACACTCCCAGTTTATATTTTGATCAACATAAACTCCGAGGGATTTAGCGGAGGTTACTTGTTCTATTGCGTTCTCATTTATAGTAAGAAAGGGACTTTCCGTAAATTGTGATAACTTCTGCCTTGATGCAATAAGCATAAACTCAGTTTTCGTCATATTTAGAGTAAGCTTGTTAGCAGACAGCCATTCGTACACATTTCTCAGGTCGTGATTAAGGCGATAATTTATATGCTCAATGTCAGTGCTAGCAAGTGTTAGGCTAGTATCATCTGCGTACATTCTGGGTTCCGAATATGTCAGACAGTGTGGTAAGTCATTAATATATATCAAAAACAGAAGAGGTCCCAAAATTGTTCCCTGGGGAACACCACTGAACTGAAAATATTTTTATTGTTTTCCTTGTTTTCCTTGGTTGATGTTGCTCACTTCTTTGCTATTGGCTATCTCAAATTCTTGATATCTGAAACAATTTTTGGTGTCTCTTGTGTGTCTAAGAGAGCACGTAAAGTTCCAATCTGAGTTACTGATCGATACTCAGACCCGTAGCCAGTATTGAGGCAACCGAGGCAGTTGCCTGGGTAAAACTTTTCCCTTATTGTTAAAAACCTAAATAGAAAAATAAATGATTTAATAATAGAACATGTTTCTGGCAGTAAACCACGCCAACGGTGCCTTAAAGTGTGATAACCACAGTTAATACTTCACTTGTGTGCTGGTCGCGAGCCCACCAGTTTCTCCAGTGGGTCAGCGTATACAGCCTCCAGCCTTGTTACCGATTCAAGACGTGGTCAAAATCAATAATGGCCACAGACCGCCTGAAAGGTCTTGCCCTTGCATACGTTTACGACATCACTCCAGAGTCGTTGCAAATATTGCAAAAATGGGACACAAGTGGTCAGAGGAGAATTGGTTAGCTTTCTCCAAATAAAAGCGACGCCTTTATTAGAGGGTAAACTTTAGCAGTATAACACTTGAACTGGTACACTTAACGAGATTGATATGTTTTCCGGCGTCTCGAATGCTGAAATAACATTTCAGAGCTTCTAAAACTTCCTTTCTTAATAAAACTGTGGAAATTTTAAAGAGAAGATCTGATAACAAACATAAATGCTGTTAAAGTTAGTTTGGATTTTGATTATGTTTGGGGGAAAATACGCTAAAAATGGCATTTCCGATCGAGCGTCTAGATTTCGAATTTTCTGGGGGCCCCCCTAAACACTAACGCCTTCGGCGATTCGCAATTACCTCGGTTTTCAGAAACGTCTGGCTACGGCCCTGATACTGATTTTTTTAGCTTTCTCAGTGGTTCACTGCACAGAGGTTGTAAGTTAAGAACCTTAAGGCTGCTGCTCAGGGGATCTTAGAACACCAATCCACAACAGATGATTTGACTATATATTAAGTCCCTAAAGCCCTAACAGTTTTGGTCACTTGAGCCAATAAAATGTGATTCTTGAAAGTTTGTTGCATACAGGCAACAGAGCAGACTCAAGAAACTACTTTACCTCTTAACCTAAAGACAAAAAAACAAAGAAGGGAAAACACTCAATTGGGATACCACACCATACGGCTGATACTTGTCATTATTAAAACATTAAAATATTCTAACCAAAATAAGACGATCACTCGCGTTATTTCGCGGGTAAATTCCACATCTCGCAGCTTGAGAGAGTAATGTTAAAGAGAAAATTCGACAACTTAAACAACGCGTAATTCTCAAACTAGAGGGGCGCTTCGGGCGCTATATGATTTTATAAAAGCACATTTATCCACCTTGATCTTGGTGTAAAATGAACGGTTTTAAATTTTCGGGTTAGCCTACAAATTCTCAAAATGTGAGACCTACTCAAATATCATGAAAGCACACGATGCTCGATCCGCCTACAACGAAATTGTGCTCAAACTTGACTTACAAAAGATGATCAGATCTAAAAATTTCAAGACATCTAGATACATACCAATCCTAATTATTCTTGTTAAATGTAAGTTTCATTGAGGACAGACAGCACGTTAAAATGATAAGAAGTGAAGCTCACATTTCCGTTAAAGGCCGCCATGTTGATTTCACGTCCTGGTTAAGAGACTGCTCGTGATTGGCTAATATAAGGATCCACCAAGCCTTTCGGACGGTGTCCAACCACCACTGGACTAGTACCTTCGCCCGGTATGGTTTCATACTGACAGAATAGGTGTTCTTACCCCGCTGTTCATGATGGGGTCTAGTATACATTTTTCTTCGGGTTTTTTTTGTTGGTCACTTGCCCCAGACTGCTGGTTATTGCTCGGCCAAGCAAATCTTCGTCGCAAACGTTCGGTAAAGATAAGCATTTTTTTCAGTCGTTTAGCGTCGATTAGCCAAAAATTTCATGAAATTCGACGTAGAAAATTTCTAGGGATGCAATTACATAAAATCTCTTCGACGAGAGCGAGGACGAAGATGCTACCAAGGCTTTGAAAGTCACCGATTCGAACTTGTTATTTTCGTTGGTTGCCAAACAAACAAGGTTAAATATTCCACAGTGAACTGCAAGCATTTTTGGCAATTTTGGTTTGCTTCGCCAAAATCTTTAGAAAATTTGTGTAGAAAAGTAGAAGGAATTCAATGAAGTTAAATTCTCTTCGACGTCATTCAAACTCATGCAGAAGCCGATCCGGGGAAGTTCTGTTGCGTGTGCCAAATCACTCATCGAATCATGACCTGAAAATTGTTTCTTTCCTTTTTGTTTTCGGTAGATACCCGTTTCTTTTATATTTTAGGATAATTTTGTCTTAATCAATAAATCTATTTGAATTTAATGTTCCATTGTTATTCAGAATTACACTGAGATAGATTGCAAACAAGCTCTCGGGGGCTGGGGGCTGAGGAGGGAAAAGAGCGAGAGCTTGCAACGACGTCTCAGGAATTTAAATTCCGCCTCCAGTGCCCGCTGCGGCTCCCAGTTGTCTGAGCTGTCAGATTTCGGCCAATCAGCACAAACCAGAAACGAGCCTTTAAATCTGAAATTTGCGATCAAATTACTGGTCGAACGTCACAAAACGTCAACAGTTCAACTTGCAAAATTAAAAATTGTAGCCTAAAGTCAAATTTCTTCTCTTTCTTTTTTCAATTTTTTTGTACCAGTAAAAGGGCTTTCGATTATTTATAGCATTTTGGCGGCTTTTTAATTACCAAGAAATCAAAGATTGTTCGTGTTCGTAGGCTAGCCTCCTGTGCGCTACTCAAAATATTCAGCGAGCGCTCGCAGAATATGATTTACAAGCGAATCTATTGTTGGATTATAAAGGTTTAATTGGGTATTTTTGACTTTCACATCGCCAAAAAACACAGAAAGCAAACGCATCGAAGGCAGGAATGTTTCCAAAACTCAATCACGCCGCGCTGTGATCATCCCCCCGAACCGTACTTAGTTTTTTCAAAAATTAGCGTTAGATAAAGTGATAACGTTTCACATTCCTTTCAGATAGAGGAAACTCTTTTATTAATAGCTTTTATTTTCTTCGTTATCATCGCACAGGATGGGTATTCATTTCAATTTTAAATATACACGAATTGCCATGAAAACAAAACGTACTGAAGATAGTTGACTAAATCACTAGCGGATCTGATTTTCAAATTTTCTGTTCGCAAACCGGTAATTCTTTCTCCTCCTTTTCTTTATGGTGAAAATCGAAGTGTTGTTCTTAGGCATCGAAGGCTCTCAAGCTTTCGCTTTAGCGTCCCTACGACAAGGCAGATAGAGTCCGGTCGTCGCATTAATTTAATTAAAGACCAAAACATGTCAGCGCGTGAAGAACCCTTTCCGTAATGAAGTAAAATATCGGCGAATAAGCTTGACCAGCCTTTAATCTATTGGATATCTTTTGCTTGACATCCTTGAATGAGGATTTCTTTGATAAGTGTAACTTTTTGGGTACTTCCACCCGAAGGAGAGCGATGAACCGCAAAAAAAGAGTCCTGGCGTTGTCTTCTTCGCGACAAGCGCGAAGATTGATGACGTGGTTGCCAAATTAAATCTCCACCAATCAGCATTTTGCATCGACTTTTTCGTTGCAGAAATTGAAATTCCTGAGACGTCGTTGCAAGCTCTTGTTTTCTCCCCATCCCCACCCTCCGCCCTCCGAGCACCCGCCGACAGCTTGCTCGCAGGCTAACACTGAGATGTCAGTTCGTTTTAATAAACATGACGTAACCCCGAGACGTGGAAATAAGAAGAAGAACTGAGTCACACTATGGTCAAAATATTTCGTCACGTTCTTCTTCGCGAAGGTTAGAACAGGTGGTTGACCATGGAATGAGGGATGGGAAAGGGGTTCATACTATTAGGGATTTATATTATCACAGGGAGAAGGGTGCGGAGAAGAGGGGCAATGGCAGCAAACACGTCAAAGGTACGATAGATCACCAATTTGGGCTCGTATCTTGAGTGACCGTAATATATTTTGCATCTTGAGGGCAGGGAGAACAAAGGCGGGGTGTAATGCCCCTGGGGCTTTTCTTGTTAATCGCTTGTCTCCAGGAAACTAACCTCGCCTTAAAAAATTTTTTCATTTATCGACCCGGATTGATTTTCAGTTCTTCGTTATTATTACGTTTAAGATATACTGACGAATGAAGCTTAAGGCTTAGCATACAGTATCATTTCAAATACGTTTGAAAACCTTGTGGTTAAATGTGGAGGGCCACAAGATTTCAGTGAAATGAAGATGTGACCATCGCAGTTGTAAGTGTTTGCGATCTCAACAAAATGAAATGAGTTTGATAAAAATTGCAGACGTTCCTGATAGGTGTTGTGAGCTTATGTTAATCTGTCCAGTTAACAGAAAACGAATACAATAGAGAAACCCTTTTAACGTGGTTTAATTTCAACTTGCAAGTGCCTGAGTCTGAGGACTAGTCTTGTTCAGAAATTGAAACATTTTTAATACATTGGAGCGGAATTCCAGCGTACGTCTCAATAAAAGAATTGAGTTGGAGGGTTTTATGTTGGTATATATTTCATCATGCAGATTATAGCTGCCGTCTTAGCAAGTTCAACAATTCTTAATTGCTGCGAAGCCACTAGGCTTCACAGGGAAAAAATAATTTGCTGCACGTGGTGGAGGACGTTGGCGTAGAAATCTTCTCACATTGATTTTTTCACGAAACTTTTGCTGCAGCTAGGTAATGAGCTAGTACTATCAGAAATTTGAGAAAGAAAAAAATTCGGCTCACCGACTTCGTTTCGGAAATAACATATTTGAAAAGACCACCCTAGTTTTGCAAAATCGGTCTTCTTATTCGATATGGCCCCAATGTCCATAAGTTTAAAAATATTGCAAATGAATCCCTAGAAAGCAACTTTCTTTATAAAATTTTATGTAAGTGGGTCTATTAAGCAAAGTTATTCAACTGTCTTTAAACGACAGCATTTGCAAACCCTGACAGCCGCACGTTGGTGGGATTTGATGTAGCGTGTCGTCCGTGCGAAACGCACGGGCGCTTTTGTAGACTATATTCCAATCCAAAGCACCCATATGTTAATTTTGTATTTCTTCTAGTATAAGTAATTTGGAAAACAAAAATATTGAGCGATTTGTAATGGCTCCAAGAGTCTACCAAACAAATGTAAATATTGGGGATGATTTACCCGGTAGAACGCACTTACCGTAACGAACGTCTTGAGTTCCATCCTTGTGAAAGTAGACAAACACAAGAAACTGTAAAATCGCAAAAAGTCCACACACAACAAAACACAGCACCTGAGTCCTTGAGGTCATAGTTGTTGTAAGAGATTCCGACTGTGGGGTAAGTTGCATAAAACCTAACACCGAGCGTAACTGCTAACGTCAGACGTTAAAATAGATACTTTGACGGGAGTGAACGTCTGACGTTAGAAGTTACACCAGACGTTAAGTTTTATGCAACTAGCCCCTGAAGCCCTCAGACGCATGAATACATGATCCATGGTGTCATGGTTACAATATTTTAATAGAGATTTAAAAGACAATGGCGTGGCCGCTGTGTCAGGAGAACTAACAATTAAGCCTCATTTTCTATGATAAATGATATTTGCTCGTCACATTTTCATATGACAAATGAAAGCTGGCTTGCCAGTTTGCAGTCGTCAAATGTGAAATTTGCACGTGTAGATGGGTCATCAAAGAAAATTTGTCAAAGATTTGTGAAAAATTAGTTCCCAGATCCTTCATGTTCGTTTTTTGGAGCTTTTATCTTGCCTAACCAAGTCATTTAGCCGTTTCTGGCAATTTCTCTGCTTTAAGGAGCATTTTTACACTAGGAGCCTCAATTCTCCATGGTCCATGCGAACTCACGCACGCATTTTCAGCTGCATGTCGCAGTAAAACTACTGCTACTGAGCCCAACGTTATAATTTAACTTGCCTCTATTTGAAAAGCGAGCCTGTTATATTTGGAAACCCTTTTTTCCGGCTTTCCCTTCTAGTGCATTTGCTGTTCCGCTGTCCAAAAGTCATTGCCGGCACACAAATAAGGAAATTTGTCAAAGAAAAATTGTTCACCCAAGTACACAGTCAAATCATTTGTCATAGAAAATTTGCTCGTGTGGATGAGGCTTTAAGGAGTTTATAATCTCTTCATGACCACTAGCCGGGCAATTAAACGCTGAGACTTTAATTTCAGACTAAGTTTGTTCGAAGCGGTAGTTTTAACACGTCAAAACATTTGAAATAAGGAAGAACTAACCATAACGAAAGTCTTGAGGTCAATACTTGTCAAAGTGGAAAAGAATAAGCTGAAAATGTGAAACAACCAAAGTCTAAACTAAAAAGGAGGGCGTTCATGAAAAGCAGGTTGTAGGTAGTATTGTAATGTTTAGATTACTATTGTAATGTTTAGATTAGTATTTTTAATGGTAAGATTACCTGATGAAATTTAACTGTGTGTGAATAAATGTAGTAAATAAATAAATAAATAAACACAGCAAAGAATTCAAGGACATGGTGAGTTGGAACATAGTTAGTGGGAAATCTTACCCGTATTTTTGTCCTTTTCCCCCGTGGGTGTAGGCGAGAAGCAAATCTCAATAAACTTTTCACATATAACTTTTCTAATTTGCATTATGATAAATTGAAAGTGAATGTAAGGAAGTTTGGACTGGGAACTGCAAACTAACCCTAAATTTTGTCGAATCCATGGTCGATTATATTGATTGTAATTAATGGTTAAAACATTTTTTTCACAACATCTTGTTAATGGATTATCTTGCATTTTAATGTGTATTTTGCAACTTTCTTTTACACCAGTTTGTTGCTGTATTTGTTTTTCTTTTATATCTATGCAAAAAAATTTTCCTCGGTCACTTGGCTACACTGGCTCATATAATTAAAGACAACTTTAGCCTAAGACCCGATAACTTAGTGAAACGTTTGGCCCATACTCTTTTGCAGCTTCGTTTTTTGGAAAGAAATATCTTCTTGTCTAAAATTACTGTCAGAGCAACTAAGTCTCGTTCCTTACTGAAATCATACCAGTTGATACTACTTCTCAAACGCCTACATAAATCCATAAGGAAGATGATTAATTTACAATATGGAAACGACTTTTTCGACAGAATGTGACGTTCAATGTTGTCAAGGAAATTTGTCAATTTCCGCGCTAATATCATGTTGCAAGACAATAGTCAGCGCTGTGTTGTTCAATTGGTAGCATTCACCTAACCGAAAAAAAATGCATGAAAGTGATAAGAAATAGTACACCTAATTTTTACGAATCCAGGAAAAAAGAGATAAAGAGATAGAGAGAGACCTGGTACCAATCTGGTGAATTCCCTCCCCGCGATACGGGAACATTTTCAATCAAGATCATAAATTTCGAAAAATAATTTCGCACTAAGACAATTTTTTTTAAAACTTGCTTTACTCTTATTTGTGGGCATTTTTAGGAACACTGAGCTTGCTTTATTGAGCATATAAAATTTGCATATCGTGTTGTCGGATGCGCACTACGCCATTGTCAGATGAAAGGTAATAGAAAAATATGAACAAAATAGGAGGAGCTTTAACATGCCGACGAACAGCAAAATGGTCAATCAGAAGGGCATTGTTATCGGAAGTCAGCTGCACAAGTATCGTAGTGCAGCAAATTAAGAGACAGCACTGATGCGTGCTGTCTGGCTCAAGGCAGGAGTACGGCTCTCTTTCAAACTGTCTTAAAAGTCTCGTCTGTTTTGACAAACAGTTTCCTTGTGATAAAAGACGATAGCACATGTCTTTGCAAAGATTCTTTCGAAAATCGTGGTATGACGGCTTCCTCGAAGTTTTAATTTTTCGTCAAGTTCCTTGTCAGGAGATGTGGGTCACACTTGCCTTTGCCAACTTTGTCACTAAATTAAAATTTGACAAAATGTACAACATTATCCTTAGTGCAGCCTGGTACTATTTTGATGTGCAAAGAGGCTGGCAGCTCAAATAAATACTGATAAAAACCTCAAATAAAGGTCCAAGACTTTAATTTGAAACTTCCAGGAAGCATTTATTGAAATTAAGCAAGTCAATTCCTTAAAAGAAAGTCAATCTTAGTAACTTGTACTAGCTGTGGTCACACTACCAACATTTTAGGGAAACTTATCTTGTTCGGACAGCTTACTTAGGGAAACTGAATTTTTTAAGTTTGATCAATTTTTCCCTAGGGAAATTTTATCCTCTGGAGCTTGGATATGTCTCGAGAACAATAGAGCTCCCCTTGACAACTACCTCAAAATGATAGCTAGGGAAAATTCCTATCCCGAGGTAGCTTACCAGTAGACGCTCGTCGGCGAATGTCTTGATGAAAAAACCGGCCATATATCACGTCGTGAGAGTAATTTTTTTTTTAAAAAGCGGGGCGTGTCGAGGCAATTGCGCCGCCTCTAAGCGCGAAGATGATGTCGCAGTTCGGAGCAGGATTGCGAAGTATCTTTTTAATTCGAGGTTTGAAATTTTTCTTCAGTTTAAGGCTCCGTTTAGAAATGGTTTTTAAACTAAGCAATTGTCTTTGTTACCCGAAAGAGCTTGTATCCTCAAAATGAGCAGGACCCTCAGGGGTCGATTTCAGTAGCGTGACCATTCCAGATTTTCTTACTTAGGTAAAATGAAACCCGTCATGAATTTACCTCGCGAAAGTTTTGATGAATTTATCCCCCCCCCCCTTTCCAGGGAGATAATTCCTTACATCAACTAGATAGGTATTTGCAGCCCAAAGGTTATGGTTTTCGAGCTGTTTTAGTCTGAAATAGGGTGTAGAGTTTGACCATTTGGGTCTGAAATAGGGTAAGGTTTGTGTAATATGGTCTGGAATTGGGTATGGTTTTTAGAAGAAGCTACGTTTTTGTTATTATCTTCTATTGAGAAGTGTGTTTTGATTACTCAAAATCGGAAACCTGAAGCACTTCTCAAATGTCCACAGAAGCCGTAGCAGTTCCCGGGCAGGTCTGAAATAGGGTATCAGTAGTAAGGGGGGACCGTTTGGCAGATTTCCTGGCTTCTGATTGGTCGAGAGCAAATCAATGACGTCACCGGAACCGGAAGTGGCTGGAACCGGAAGTCACATGGTTTAGAATGGGAAACCGCTGACCAGTGGGGAAAAAAGGGATCGTGGGCTCATGCAACCGGAAGTGACGTGATTTGGAATGGGAAACCGCTGGCGAGTCGGAAAAAGGGATCGCAGGCTCATGCAACCGGAAGTCACGTGATTTGGAAAGGGAAACCGCTGGCGAGTAGGAAAAAGGGATCGTGGGCTCAAGGGGAAGTAAACCCGCTGAGAAAACGTGGGCTCAAAGTCCAAAGTCCAATTGTGGGAACGGGGGTGGTCCTTGACTCCAAAAAACAACACAAAAAATTTTAACAAATAATTTATTGTCAAACTTTTTTCACAACAAGTGAGAGAAAACAAAAATGAGTCCAAAGTCTAAACTGGATATGGTGGCTTGCGACGATGTCTGGAGGCATGATTCCATGAAGAGAGGCACCTGGTAGAGGACGAGGGCACAATGACGAACTATGCAAGCCAGGCAGCGGCACGGAGTCCAAAGTTCAATGTCCTGGGAAGGAACACGCGCCCTGGGAAAGAGTATAAGTTGATCAGAAAAGTAATAATTTGCGAACAAATAATTCTGACCTAAAGCATGACCTTTGTATTTTAAAACGAATGAAGCGTATCCGGTCGCCAAACAGAATTAGAAGAACATAGCTTTCCAATTGACAGTTGTAAAACAGAATTAAATTTATTCACAGTAAACAGATTGAATTTACGGCAAAATGTGTCAAATGTGTGCAACACTGTGCAATAATCTGTAAACAAAACCAAAAGAGAATTTCTAGTAGTTTCGAAGCGAACACGCGTCTCCAATTACAAAATACAAAGCGACAAATAAAATAACAGCAATCAAAACAAATGAAAAATGCCGATCAACGATTAAATGAATTTGCCTAGCGAACTTAAAACGAATGAAGCGTATCCGGTCGCCAAACAGAATTAGAAGAACATAGCTTTCCAATTGACAGTTGTAAAACAGAATTAAATTTATTCACAGTAAACAGATTGAATTTACGACAAAATGTGTCAAATGTGTGCAACACTGTGAAATAATCTGTAAACAAAACCAAAAGAGAATTTCTAGTAGTTTCGAAGCGAACACGCGTCTCCAATTACAAAATACAAAGCGACAAATAAAATAACAGCAATCAAAACAAACGAAAAATGCCGATAAACGATTAAATGAATTTGCCTAGCGAACTTAAAGTGAAAGCACAAATAGATAAACTAGATTTGCTTGAATCACGAAACAGAATTATAACTCTAAGTTTATACTAAAATGATACGCTTAATAAAACTATACAGTAATTAACGAGGTCAAGTACCTAAGTTAACAACAGTAAACAAGATTAATTCTGAAGAATTTATAGGCGGCCGATGGTAACCGGTAGATATGGAGTTCCGCTTTTAGGCTTGGCTAAATCTATATATTTTTTTAGCTGACAGTAAGAAAAAAAAATGATGCTTACTTTGCGTGGAGGTTTGCTTGTTGTTTTCAACAAGCCGCTCGCTTTCTTCTCGGCGAAAATACGAGTTGTCATCTCGTTTGTCTCACCGCGTTACAGTCAGCACATCGTTGGACTGTGGAAAAAAGAAATACAGAGAGTGAGTAAAAATAAATCAAATAGTCTTTCGGGTAGAAAAGGATTTTTTCACAACAACGCGGGGAATGGGAAAACATTGCAAGCTAAACAGAACCGCTTCGGTTTTCAAATTTTTTTTTTGAGGCGACAAAAAAAAAATAGTTTCATCTCAACTCTCCAGAAAAAGTCAACGGACATGACGTGGTTGTTTTTTTATAGAGAAAGCGAATCATTAATTAAATCCTGGAGCACGTGGGACCTAGCCCGGTTAGCTCCAGAACAGGCTAACTACTTAGATTGGTTTGTTGAAAAGAGATGAGGAATAAAATGACTTACCGCTATCCCGTTTACTTGACATTCTTGCTTGTTTGCTTGCTTGCTTGACTGCTTGCTGGCTTGGGAGTGAAAACGGGGAGTGGAGGCGGTTTTTTATAGAGAAAAAAAGGTCACGTGGGAGGGGTGATGAACCAATCACCAACCAGGGCACAGGGTGCCACAAATCCAGGATTTCGTGGTAGTGGTGGTGGTGATCACGAGCATGAAGTCTGTCAAGACGACTTACTCCAAGAGTTTGAAGAATTTGAAGCGGATCTCCCATTTTATTGTGAGTCAAGGCTACTGTGAGTCAAGACAAATTATTTATAATCCACGTGCAAGGGCCTGCAAGAGATGGTGGACAGTGACGAGGATGATTTGATCTGCCACAAATCCAGGATTTCGTTGTGGTGGTGGTGGTGATCACGAGCATGAAGTCTGTCAAGACGACTTACTCCAAGAGTTTGAAGAATTTGAAGCGGATCTCCCATTTTATTGTGAGTCAAGGCTACTGTGAGTCAAGACAAATTATTTATAATCCACGTGCAAGGGCCTGCAAGAGATGGTGGACAGTGACGAGGATGATTTGATCTGCCACAAATCCAGGATTTCGTGGTGGTGGTGGTGGTTGTGATCACGAGCATGAAGTCTGTCAAGACGACTTACTCCAAGAGTTTGAAGAATTTGAAGTGGATCTCCCATTTTATTGTGAGTCAAGGCTACTGTGTGTCAAGACCAACTATTTATGATGAACGTGCAAAACCAGTGATGTCATTTTTTAAAATTTTTTAATTAAAAAAAGAGTTGATGTTACAAAGGGTGGTTGGTCTTCTTTGCCACGCGGGTGGGGCGCTCCTATGTACAATTGAAAAAAGCTATCTACAATTTGAAAAAATAAAAAGTAAAAAAATTAAAAAAGAAAGCTATGTACAATTCCAAAAGTAAAAACTAAGAAATTACAAATGAAAGTCTTCCAGTTCCCTGCGTAATTGATCAATGTTCTCGGGTAGACAGAAGGTGCGGTTGAACAAGGCTTGAATTTCGGCTCGGGTTTTCTCGTCCACATCCCGGGATCCCACAATAGCACTGCTTTGATGTAGGGTGGGCTTTTTAGGTCCCCAAGGGACAAATTGACTGCCAGTGACCAGGGTGGCGGCATTCTCATTGACTTGGTAGTAATGGTCCGAGCGGTACCATGATTGACTGGGTATGTCAAACAGGTAGACGGGTTTGCCTTGATCCATAGCCAATTGCACGGTCCAACCAGTGCCTCCTTTCACGCGTTTATGATCCGGTTCCAAGATGCCAAAGGCATAGATGGTATGGGCTTTTTTGGCCAATTGATAATTGCGTTGCAGCAATTGCAGGGTGTAAAAATGACTGGGCATTTTTTTGCCTAGTTTCTCAGCCGCCTGGTGAAGATGGGGGTTGGCCAGCATCAGGACTTCCACCGTAGAAGGGGTGATGAAAGTGGATCGAGGATGGTTCGGGGGGACCAGGACTTCTAGTTGCATCCCAAAGTGTTTGGCCTGTTCTTCCACGAGGGCATCCGTACCTTTGGCTCCCCCTGTGTAGACCACATGGCCATGACCCACTTGCAGTTCCAAGGCACCGAGATCTTGTTCTCCGATCATGATGTCTGGGGGCATGGCTTTTGAGAATGAAGATCTAGTGACCAAGGGACCGTCTTAAATAGGGACAGTTGACCAATGGGAAGACAAGAGGACCTTATTTGGATTGAACAAGCTGACCAATGGGAAGATAACAAGTCCTTATATGGATAGGATAAGCTGACCAATGACAGTCAAGGGTCTAAGGTATAAAAAGGCATGGTCGGTAGGGGTGACATCAACCTTTGAGTACGATGTCCACCGATCGGAAGAGAAAATCAACCCATCCCCCAGAGGGGAAGAAGAAGAAGAAGAGCATTCAACATATGACGCCCGTGGACTGTGATCCTGTGGTGTGCGACGTGGTGGAAGACACCCGAGCTGCTGTGGAAGATATGATGAAAGAATTGAATGACATGGTGGAGCAATCACCCCCATCACCTCAATTCACCTTGACGACCGTGTATGATCCTCCCAGTTCAGTGGACACTATGGTATGTCCTTACCATGAGGTGCGTTTGGAGGCCCGAGAATCTCAAAAGGGATGGAAGTATGTGAAATGTCCCATGCAACCGTGTTTGCTGTTTTGTGGTCAAGATCAAGTTCTGGAGTATATGAAAGCCGTGTATAGTCAACCTCATGTAGAAGTGTTGGACATGTGGGGTGGTTTACAATGCTTTTGCCGTGAACCCGCCACGCTTCAACAGAGTCATTCGACCCAGAACCCCGATCGGTTGTTTCTGACTTGTTCCAAGAAAACGTGTGGCTTCTTCCGATGGGCCGATCAACCCTTGGGTCCCAAGTACTGGACGTGGTTTCATGACAACCCTCCCAAAAAAGCCGACCAACAAGCTGAACCACCCACCCGTGATGCTGAAGGATATCCCAAGAGGGGCTATGACATCCCTGGCCCTCCAGTCAGAAGGAAAGAGGACGTGGATCGGCCCCTGACAGACTATGAGAAACAATTGTTACGAGAAATTCAAGATCTCAAGAACCGTCAAGAAATGATGGTAGCCCCGGCACCACCACCCCCCAAGTACAGTGACAGTGTGGAGAACTGGCAGAAAGGTCTAGAGACCGTCAGTTATGGCCGACTCTTTTAAATGAGAGAACGAATAAAATTTTTTATCAATGTCACCATGGAGTCTGTATGTGATGTGTGGAAGTCTGTCTTGTCCCTGGGGCAATGGCAATGTCATCAAACCCTTTGTCAAGTCTTATATGATCATCAACCCGGGTCTCAAATCCCCATACCCCGTTGTCCCGAGGACACGCATCCTCTCCACCTCTTTGAAGAAACCCATGTGGACCGTAACTTGTATCGATGGGTGGTGTTTGTCTTATGGTTAAAAGCTCACCCAGAGGCATGGCGATGGTATCAAATCATTCAAAAGGCGCATCCCCACACGGTCCCTACCATATCAACCTTATGGGATGAATGCCAGAACGTATGGCCCCTCGAAAGAAAAAGGTCTCCCCATCATGGTTGAGTCAGTACCACGATCCTCGAGCCCCCGGCAGTTTAGGTGGGGTGCAACGATTTGCTAAAGCCCATCGTATCCCTTTGAAAAAAGCTCAACGGGTCTTGGAACGGGATTTGGCCTATACGTTACATAAACCACGACGTCGTCGTTTTCCCACCGTCCCCGTCATTGTAGGAGGATTAGATGATCAATGGGTCGCGGATTTAGTGGAAGTGCAACCCTTGGCCAAGTATAATCGGGGTATACGCTACTTGTTGACGGTCTTGGATGTGTTGTCCAAGTACGCGTGGGTCCAACCGTTGAAAGACAAAACCGGGGTGGCCTTGGTTCATGCCTTTGACAAGATTTTGAAAGGACGTCACCCGAATCGATTGCAAACGGATCGAGGGAAAGAATTTTATAATCGGACGTTTCAACGATGGCTGGAGGAGCAAGGCATTCAACATTTTTCGACCGAAGGGGATGCGAAAGCCAGTGTGGTGGAACGATTTAACCGCACCTTGAAAGAACGGTTGTACCGTTATTTCACCGCGGCCAACACCTTACAGTTTGACGATGTCTTACCCGAGTTGGTGCAAGGCTATAATGCCACCCGTCATCGAAGTATTGGTATGGCCCCTCAAGACGTGACATGGGACAACGAAGAAGCCGTGTGGAAACGATTGTATGCCCAACGGTTGAAAGACCAGAAAAAACCTAAATTCAAAGTCGGAGATCGTGTCCGTCTCAATAAGATTCATCGTACCTTTGAAAAAGGGTATTTACCCGGTTGGACCGAAGAAGTGTTTGTGGTGCATCGTGTGATCCCTGGCCCTGTCCCCACGTATAAGATTCGCGAATGGGATGATACCCCCGTCCAAGGCACGTTTTATGAAGAGGATTTACAAAAAGTCCATGTGTCCGAGGTGTTTCGGATTGAGAAGGTACTTAAGCGACAAAAAGATCGTTGGTTGGTCAAGTGGAAAGGGTGGCCCGACAAGTACAATAGTTGGATTCGTAGTCAAGACGTCACGTCTCTCCAACCACCCCAGAGGAAAAGCCCACCCAAACGACAACTGAAGACTAAAGAGACAAGCCCACCCAAAAGACGACGCGACTAAAACAATGACGTTGGTGCCCAATTCTTCGTTTTACGTGACGTTGATGAGTCATGCGAGTACCAAAGAGTTTCCTGGGAACAAGAGTCATCATTTCAGAAACCGATTGCCTAAACCCATCCGATTTGTGGGACGAGGATGGATGGTGGGTATGGTGAGTTTATCCTTACCCACCATTCCCGTGATAGCGGAAGAAGGAGGCGTGGGTGATTCCCATCCTCTGTTGTATGTACGATGGCACGAACGGGTGTATGCCGAAGACGATCAAGGCAACGATCGATGGTGGCATCAACGTCGCGAACTCACTGTCTACGGTCGAGATATGAGAAAGGAATTGGCCTCGTCGACGGGATCGCACTTTTTTCATCAACTGGTGTACCGTTACGTGCAAGCCCGTGCCAAACAAACCGAACCCAAAAACAAATGGGCCGAGGACAATGGCGTCAAATTGTACCCGACGTTTGAATGGACCTCCGAAGGGGATTTGGTGTTGAATACCGTCAATGTGGATTACAAACGACAAGTGGCACGCGTGTTATGGGGCAGAACCTTGGCGCTGAGAATGGGATGGATTGAACAAGTGTCCCCCGGTCAGTATCGATTGGGGCCCAATCTCTTGCAAGAATTTCATACGGACTCCATTCCCACCCCGTCCGATGTCCTGGATGGCAGCAACAAGCCCGCCTTTTGGAAAGTGGATGGGGATTATCTGAACTTGAGTATGACGTGTAATTGGCGGTTTGTGAATGTGAACCAGACCTTTCGTCCCTCGTTGGAATTTCCCTCCACGCGTCCTTTGCACGTGTATTGTGATGTAGGGACCAGCAGTATGGTAGGGGGTCGCATCACCGATCTCTTACGAGAAATCAAGTACCAGCCTCAAAACACCACGCACTTTGAACCTCGACATATTCAATATATCCCAGTACGCAACGAAGTGGTGGAAATCGTCGAAACCCAGATGGCCGAAACCAATGGGGATCTGGTGAAATTTGGTGAAGGGCGTACCCTCCTGACCCTCCACTTTAAAAGGGAAGTGACGGTGTGAAGAAGAAGACAACATGTCGTTCTACGTGACGTTACCCAGTCATGCCAACCGACGTGAATTTCCCAACAACCAACCTAATTCCTTCAAGATTCGTTTACCTCAACCGTTACAGCTCACGGGAGGTGGATGGCAAGTGGGGTTGAGTGCCATTTCCTTACCGGACACGGGGGTCAACATTTTTAATCTGCTGCCATCGGATCAGTTCGTGTTTGGTACCTCTTGTTATCGAATGACGTCCTCCGCGGGACGTAAGGTCTTTAGCTTCAATATGAAAATGGACGATTTGAAACATGATGATTCCATTGTGGATGGCGTGACCTTCATGAAAGCCTTTTTCCATTGGGTGAGGCAACGTATGAACTATGCTTACATGGGCTACTATGGCGCACCGTATGCGGAGCGGGGAAAGAAGACGTGTACCACCTTTGAGTGGGACGGCGAGGATTTGATCATGAACAATCGCAATATCATGCGGTACAAGTACGTGCTTCCATACAAAGACAACACGACGATGTTCGTCCCTCACTTTGCCATTCATCATCTCATGGCCGAAAAAATGGGATGGTTTAAAAAAAACGATGGAGGAAACTATGAGTTGGGACCCAACTTGAACATGGAATTCCGTGATGACAAGGTACCCAACAATAGTGACATTGAATTAAGAAATAGCAAGGACGACCCGGAGTATTATCAAGTGAGCGTGGATGGTGCTGGGACCACGTGGATTTGGTTGAGTTTCAGCGTGAATTGGCGTTTCACCAATTTGAATGTAGCGTTTCGTACGGTGGTGGGTGACCCTACACGAACGTTGCACGTGTACTCCGACGTGGCAGGCAGCAGTGTGGTGGGCAATCGCGTGACTGATTTGTTGCGTGAAATCCAGTACAAGCGACAAGGCAGAGGCACCCTGTACTTTGAACCGTTGCACATTCAATACCTACCTCTTCGTAACGAAGTGGTGGAAATCATTCACGTTCAAGTGGCTGAAACGATTGGTGCCGGAGGAGACTTGGTCAAGTTTGGTGAAGGCCATACCATTGTCACGTTACACTTCAAAAAGACATAAAAAAGAGAGACGAGAAGGGAACCCAAATCAATCATGCCTCCGAAACGACGACGACGACGACGACGACGCCGACCACAGCGTCCACAAGCGGGGGAAGGGGTCAACGCGGTGATTGCCGGGATTCCTAAGGCCGCTTGGTCCATCACCAAAGGGGTAGAAAAGTTAGCCAAAAAGAATTACCTAAGATCAACGAAGAAACGTATGGAAGAAATGCGAAGTGGGAAACGCAAACGGTGGGCGGGGGAATCGTTTACGTGCAACGTCATGTGAGTATAAAAAGAAAACAAGAGTTGTGAAAACAAACAAAGATGCCCAAGACAAGAGTGCGTCGAAGGAGACGAAGAAGGCAACGAGGGGGTCTCTTGCCCCTGGCGGCCCTCATTCCAGCCTTGATCGCTGGAGGAAAAGCTGTGGCGTTGGGTGCTGCAAGTGGTGCCGCGAGTTACGGGGCTAAAAAAGGGTTCGAAGCCGCTTTTCGGAAAAAACGACGACGATGATGACGGTATAAAAAGGGGAGTCCCATAAAGCCTAAACAAAACGTTTATCCCTGGTGAAGAAGGCACCATGCGTGGGGGAAGTTTGACACGATTTCGAACCGACGAGTGGTATGATCAACATGGTCAAAGTGGCAAAGGGTTGGTGACGGATCTGATGCGTGGTGGGTTCCAAGGCCTTAAAAGCACGCGAAATCCTTTAAAACTACCTAGTAATATCAAGAGAGGATTGAATGCAGGGTTAACACGAGGTATCAAACGCAAAGCCGAAGACGTCCTTAAAAAAGAAATCACCAAACAAGCCAAGAAAGCGTTGAGTCATAAGAACGTGAAAGACGCCGTGCGTGTAGCCACTGCCTTATTTCCCAAACAAACCAAACGTGCCCGTGATATTTTGGGAGTGTGAACATGGAACCCGTGCATTCACGACCTCGACGGATTCGTAGTAATCGAGGGTTGTCTCAATGGGGTGGACTGTATCCGTTTTGGAAACTCATGCCACGACGACGACAACGTGGTGGCTGGTTGAGTCCCGAGGTGATGAGAGTCCCCGGGTTTGATTTGAGACAACGTTTAGGACGACGACGACGACGCTATAAAAACCCCTCACGACGACGACGGGGTACCACTCGACGACGTTAAACATGCCTGACGTGAGTACACAAACCGCCCCGGCTCACGAGCGTTCCGAAGGGACCGTCAACCCTGCCTTACGGATTTTCAAGGTGCCACCGACCGACATTAGCATCAATGCCTATCGCATGGTCACCATCCAACCCACCACCACGGGTATCAATCCCATGGAATTCATCATTCCAGGGTTGGACGATTTTGTGGATTTGGGACGCAGTTACTTTACCATCGAATTGAGTTTGAAAAAGGCGAATGGCGCGAACTTGGTGGCCGCGGAGAAATTGTGGCCCGTCAATAATTTGGCCCATTCCATCATCAAACAAATTGACTTGCAGTTGAATGGCACGTTGATCAGTCCACAATCCGACACGTATCATTACAAAGCTTACCTGGAAACCTTGCTGAATTATGACCGAGAAGATGGCAAGACCGTGTTAGGACCCCAAGGATGGTTCAATCAAGTGGATTTCCCACCCGAATGGACTGCCACCAACACAGACAAAGCAGGAAACCATCAACATTGGCAAGATCTGCCTCCTAATCATCAAGCGGCCTTCAATGCCTCTGCGACCGAAGTGGAGAAGTATGCTGCAGGTGTCACCCACAGTCTAGTGTTTACCCCGCACTTGGAAGTGTTTCACACTGGCAAACTGTTGGTGCCTGGTATTGAAATCAAGATGAAATTTCATTTCAATGGTCCCAGCCTGTTTTTGAATGGAGTGGCTCTAGCTGGCCGATTGATGGAAGGGGATGTGAAACTACGGTTTCATCTCTGTCAACTGCGTTTGAATGACGCCATCTACCAGAGTATATCTGAAAAAAGACACAATGAAGGCCAAGTGGCGGCTTACCCGACCGTCCGCAGTGAAATCCGGACTTTCAGCATGCAAAACAACCTGGTCCGCTTTGATATCCCTAACCTGTTTCAAAACAGAATACCTGACCGATTGATTGTGGGGTTACTGGACAGCCGCGCCTTCAATGGAGATGTGACCCGAGATCCGTTCTGTTTCCAGAAATTTGGGCTGACGTCCATTAAACAGATTGTCAGAGGAGAAGAATACCCTTATGAAACCCTCCAGTTAGTGCACAACAATGGCACCCGAGATAATCTAGGCTACTTCCGTTTTCTGCAAGCCAGTGGTGCCTGGTGTAAAAAGAAAGGCAACATGGTAGAACTGCTGGATTGGGGCCAAGCTAAAAATTGTACCTTGTTCATGTTTGACAATGTGGCCAATGGATGTGCTGACAGTCAAAACCTCAACCCCAAGCAAACGGGAGATTTACAACTGGTGTTGGAATTTGGAGCTGCCCCCGGTGTCAATATAACCGTACTCGTGTATGGAGAATTTGAGAATTTGCTGGAGATTGACAGGAACGGAGCCGTGTTGTATAACATTTACCAACACTGAAGAAATGGAACATGTGGCCTTGAATAATGTGCAGTTGGATTATTTAGCCCGAGACGACCCCCAATTGAACCCGGTCTTTTACGGGACGGTGGCCTGTGATCGTTTACCCAAGAGTCCTGTCAAGACTACCCCTCAAGGGTACATTGTGAATACCGACCCACACGATCAACCGGGACAACATTGGTTAGCGTTGTGGACGGATGGAAAGGTGTGTGAAGTCCTGGACAGTTATGCTTTGCCCATGGACACGTACGTGCAAGCGACCCCGTTACGAGATTGGATTGTCCAACATTGGAAGTATGTAGTGACCAATGGCAAGTCCCTCCAAACCATTACAAGCAAGAGTTGTGGTGATTACGCCTTGTTGTACTTGAAAGCCAAAGCCCGTGGACGAACCTTGCAAGCGTTTTTAAATGAGTTTTCGGATCATGATTATGTTAGTAATGACCATCAAGCCGGTCAACGCCTTCAACAATTGATTGTAGGCCAAGAAGCCAGATGGTATCAACTCTGTTGTCATCCGTATCATCAATGTAATCATTAAATAAAATTTGTTGGAAAAAAACGGTGTCGGAGTCGTAGCTCAGTGGGTAGAGCCTTTGGATCCCCCCTCGAATACATGAGGAGGGTCGTGCGTGGGTTCAAGTCCCACCGATTCCAATAAAAAGGTGCCTTTTTTTTTCTAAGGGGTAGTTCGTCATCATGCAAACGGGGAAACCGTTTCGTTTTCATACTCCCTCCTCTATCTTGGTGGTGGGTCCTTCGGGATGTGGTAAAACCGCGTTTACGGAAAAACTCTTGGTAGACAACCCCGAGTTGTTTGACACCCCACCGACCCAAATGCATTATTGTTATGGGGCCTGGCAAGATCGATTTCAAGGCATGCAAGATCAAGGGGTGGTGTTTCACGAAGGGATTCCCGATCATGAGGCCTTAGTGCAATGGTTTCCTGAAGGACATGGGGTCCTGGTCTTGGATGATTTAATGGATGAAGGCAGTCACGATAAACGCGTGTTGGATTTATTCACCAAACATTCGCATCATCAAGGGGTGACGGTGCTCTACTTGTGCCAAGACATGTTTCCCGTGGGTCGCTATGCGAAAAGTATATCCCGCAATGCCCATTACATCGTGGCGTTCAAGAACCCTCGAGATCAATTAGGGGTACGCAATGTCATGCTTCAATCGTTTCCGACCACGTGGAAAGACACGTTGGAGACGTTTCATCAAGCCACCACACGACCGTATGGCTATTTGGTCTTGGATTTACATCCGGCCTCGTCCGATCAACAACGGGTGTTGAGTCACTTGTTAAAAGACGAAGGATGGACTCGCACCTATCAAAAACGACTATAAAGGCACCCCCTTGGAACAGGTAAAAAGAGAAAAGCAACCATGGCCGATGATGACCGTCAACCTCCGCAATCGTACGATACCGTGTCCCCGGCGGGGGTGGGGGCGACCAGCGGCAATCAAATGTCCCCAAGGGCCTGGCAAGATTTATTTTGGTCGGGAGACCAAGGCCTTCTCGACGCCGCCGAGGAGGAAATAGGCGACGAACCCCTCTATCGGTTTATGCAATCCATCCCCCCTGTCGGTGTAGATGGTGTGCCCCCTGCCCAGGCCTCTTCCCCAGCAGGGGTAGGAAGTCCAGGAAATCAATCATTCCAAAGCCCCCAGACCAGCCCGTTGTCTTCTGGTGCTCGAACCCCTGCGAGTCCTCCTAGCGTACCCTTGGCAGCGGGTGCTCGAACAGCAGCGGGTGCTGGGGGTAATGGGCGTGGTGGTGGACGTAGTGGACGTGGTGGTGGTGGTGCTGGACGTGGACGTGGTGGTGGTGGTGGTGGTGGTGGTGGTGGACGTGGTGGTGGTGGTGGTGGTGGACGTGGTGCTGGTGCTGGTGGTGGTGGTGCTGGCGCTGGTGGTGGTGGTGGTGGTGGAGGTGCTGGTGGTGCTGGTGGTGGTGGTGGTGGTGGTGGTGGTGGTGGGGCTCGTCGTGGACGACGACCGAGACGAATACGAGGACGACGACGAAATACCCCCACTTCCCCTTTGACACCTGCCTCCAATCCAGCTACCCCTCGAGGATCTTGGACATCTGGGAGTTCTGGTAGACAGCCTCGTACCTTGCGTCAAGCGGATTTACAACGACGTTTACGGATGCTGTTACAAGATCAAGAACAGTTGGCCCAAGGACGTGAAATTGCTAATGTCACCATGACCAATAGCATTGTCACCAGTTATAAACAGGGAGGAGCACCGAGCGTACAAACCTCGTCGTCCCGTGTTTCGCCGTAAAGATGAAAACCGTCGTGTCGTTATTGAATGGATCGAAACAACATGGTCTTCCCTTCCCCCCGGAATTATTACAACGGATGGATTCCTTGTATGCCTTTTATCATCAACAATGGTGGTGTTATCGAAAAATGTTGAATCATTACAGGTGTATCAATGCCTTGTTCAATGGCATGGCCTTACTCCTGATGGCTGCCGGTATGATTGCGGGCCCGCTATTGGAAAACAGTACGTTGGTAGCGTGTTTGGCGGCCGTGGGGACCGTGGTCAAAGGATGGAATGATTTTAAACAATACCGATTTAAAGTGACCATGAGTCGATTTGCGTTTACCACCTATGCCAAAGCCTTGACCGAATTGAAAACCCATGTGCGGGGTATTCCCTTAGAGGATCTGGAACGATTTTTAATCAAGATGCAAACCTTGGATGATACCATTGTGGATTTCACCCCTCCGTTACCCAAACGATGTGTGCAAGATTACCATGGTCATTTTGTGTACCAACCTTTGGAAGCCCTATGCTATGTAGACGGATGTCCTCGTCCCTTGAGACCCAAAGAGTATTGGATCCATAAAAAGCCGCTCCCTCCCAGTCCCACACTCTTAGAACCATGGCCCCCCGAAGAAGACGGACAAAAAGAAAAAGAAGAACCCAGCAAGGAGAAGGCATACCTTGGTTCGTCGACGTGAAAAAGGGGTATGAAGTCACAAGTGATTTGGTCAAGGCCTTGAAAAAACCCCAAATGAGTGCTGCCGAAGGGAGAAAGATGATATCGGGGTACAAACAACAACATCAAGCGTATAAAAGACGAGGGGGTACCAAAGGGTACAACAGTTGGTTGATCGACAAAGGCTATGCCAAAAAACCTAACAAGTGTTGTATCCAATGAAACGTCTTCGACGTCAATTCCCGTTTTTACGGTCCATGTTACAAGAAGCCAATGGTTCCAAACGTCAAGAATTGTTACAACATGCCAATGCCGATCAAATCAATGCTGTGAGTGAACTGGTGTTGAACTTTTTAAAAAACAAGATTCCTGTCACCCCACCCATGCTGGCTAAACTTCAACCCTATAAAAAGGTACTACGTGATTTGGGACGTCGTCGACATTCCGTCAAAAAACGTCGTCAGTGGTTAGTCCGACAAAAAGGAAGCGGATTGTTTCAAGGACTTCACGAGGTGTTATGTCAATGTGTTCGTTAACCCTCCCTACGTGGATGACTCTATTACAAGAGGCCAATCGGGCCACCGACAAGTGGAAAGACGAGTGTCATTATTGGAAGCATAAATATCACCTGTTGTATCGAGAGTACCAACACATCTTGAGGGCCCGTCTTTGTAAGAGTTGCCGTGACCAGGAAGACGGGGAACTTTGCTCCGACTGTAGTCAACGAACATGGACGAGGTGTACATGATTCCCCAAAAGGACTTGGAACAACTCATTCAATATTACAAAGGAGAACTCACCGAAAATGCCTTGTTGAACAAAGCCGCAACGCTCGCCGCCCAAAAACATGTGTTATTAGCCAACCCTCAATTACCCCCAGCCTTGGTCAATGCTCAAACCAAACCGTTGAGTCAAGAATTAATCAAGTTAACCAAACGCATTCGTCAATTTCCTGGTGGGGTGGGGGTTGGTGCCGCGGGTGCCCCGGGTGGTCCACCAGGCGAAGAAGAAGAAGAAGCCGGGGATTTGGTGACGGGACCCGTCGAACAATGGTTGAAGCGCATGATAAAAGGCAGCCCGTCGACCCCCAAACCACCCATTACGCCTGCAACCAAGAAAGGCAAAGGAGCAGCCACTACCAGTAAGATTCCCATTGTTAAGAAAGGGAGCCCATCCACCAGTCGAGGGGATAGCCGGTCACGTTTAGAAGTCATTCGAGAACAACGCAAGGCCTTGGAAAAAAAGTTAGCCGAGAGTCGCAAAGGCAAAGGACCCGCTCGTGAAGTGGAACGATTGAAACCTTTACCCGGTTGGGAAGATTGGGCCCAAGGTAAAAAGTTACGACGTCGATTGGATTACGACGACAGTGACTAAAACATGCCCACCAAGAGGAGGAGAAGGGGACGCCCCCAACGAGGAGGGGCCTTGGATGTCCAAAAATGGATTGCGAAAACGGGGAAGGAATTTCATTGGCCTGGCTATCAGTACATGGGCCCTGGCACCCATTTGGCTAAACGTCTCAAACGGGGGGATCCCGGGATCAATCGTTTGGACCAAATTGCTAAGCAACACGACATTGATTACAGCCGTGCTAAGAATTTGCAAGATAAATGGAAAGCCGATACCAAGATGATCCAAGCCATTGATCGATTACCCGGCAAGAAAAACAAGACGGAACGGGTGGTCAAGAAAATCATGCAAGCCAAGAAACGTTTAAAATTGTAAATTTAATAACATCCCCAGTTACATGTTGAGTAAGAATAAAAAATGAAAATGTCTCATTGGTTCATGAGTTGTGTCTTCAAAAAAAAAGTTCTACCACAATGATTCAATGTTCTGCCAAATAGTCCTATGATTTCAAAAAAAGTTCTGCCAAAATACTGAGACGAGGGTTAAGACACCAAATCATACATCAAATCGACACCCTCGTCGGGTGACATGTCATGAACAATGCCATCAGGGGGCACCAATGCCTCCACATCAAAATCCTCGACATCGTCCATGACCTGCTCCCAATCGTCGGGTGACATGTCTTTCAATAAGTTTCTTGCAAAAAAAAAAAAAAAAAAAAAAAAAAAAAAAACGAAAGGTCATCCAAGTCACATTGAGGGGGTTCCACGACTTGCATGGTCCCCGCTCTCTTCGCTTTAACTTCTCACCAAACTCCACGACACTTGGGTCGAGCACCAACTCCCTCTTCACTTTCTCCAAGATCTCCTCTACTTCCAAATCTACTTCAAAGTCTTCGAATCTTTCTAATAGCTTCTCATGACCAGCGTCCATTTTGAGATGACTCACCTCGAGGGTCGATCTGTTTTATAGTCTCTCATTCGTTCCCGTCATGCACCATGGACCCTAACTAGAGAGGGGGGAGGGGGGTCCCCCCTCCTCTTCCCCTCCCAAGGCACCGCTGGGTCTCCTCATCACCTCTTGTTATCCCAGGCTGAACCCTGTTTGGCATGACCTCTTGTTATGCCAGGCTGTGCCCTGTTTGGGATGACCTCTTGTTATGCCAGGCTGTGCCCTGTTTGGGATGACCTCTTGTTATGCCAGGCTGTGCCCTGTTTGGGATGACCTCTTGTTATGCCAGGCTGTGCCCTGTTTGGTGATTGGCTCCTTCCCCTCGCACGTGACCTTTTGGTTCTCTATAAAAACAGAGCCCCGATCTCCAGTAAGTTCATCTGATCATGTCCTCTCAAGAAGACGATGTGGCGGGGCCAAGTGGCCTCGCCCACCATGAGGTTTTAGCCATGCTCGGTTTGGACATCTCTGATTCGGACGATGACACCAATTCCTGTATGGGGCCTTTGATTTGCACCGAAAACATGGCGGACAGTGACGACGACGACATTTGTGAAGAGGCCTTGAACCAATGGGAACAAAGTGGGGGTGGATTGGATCCCTCTGAACACGTTACCTTCGACTTTGAACTCGAACCTTTTGTGAATCGGAAGAGTGATCGCATGGGGGTACAAGAACGTCATTTCAAGACCCAGTTACGACAAAGGGGGAACTTGCTTCCAGGTCAAAATATAACCCAAGCTCTGCAAGATGGATTACGTCGAGCCGTCGATCAAGTGTTAACCACCACCCCCGACCTCCACGATCAAGATCGCCTCTACTTTACCATAGCATCCGATCGCCTGCACAATAATTTTCAGGGGTGGGGATTACGTGCCGGTGAATGGCGTCGAGACACAGAACGGGTGGAGGCTCTATTCCAACGTTTAGCCCAAGCCCTCAACAGCAACGAACAATTTGAAATGGATGACTCCTTTCAAGTCTCCATCACTCAAGTTCATCATGCTCCTCAAGGTACCGGCAAACCCCGTCGTGGGAAACCAGGGCATCCTACCATGACCATGTTAACGGCCAACAAAAAATCGGTCATCCGCATCCAAAATAATGATGAGCTCTGTTGTGCCAGAGCCCTCGTGGTCGCCAAAGCTCGCGTGGACCAGCACCCGAAATTGGCATCCATTCGCCAGGGGTACGGTCCGCTGCAGAGACGTTTCGCTCTGGACCTCCAGAATGAAGCCCGGGTACCCTTGGGTCCTTGCAGCTATGATGCCTTGACCCAATTCAGTCAAGCCCCCTCCCTCACCGGTTACCAGATCCTGTTGGTCGATGCACAGCGATCGTTTCACATCACCACGTTTGGACCCCTTTCTGACAAACAACTGATCCTGTTGCACAACCAAGACCATTATGATGTCATCACCAAATTGCCGGGATTTTTCGGGTCCGGTTATGTGTGTGCGGATTGTTGGAAACCCTATAACGAGGAGGGAAAGCATCGATGCACCAAGACCAAGGTGTGTGGAGCCTGTCGACAGAAAGATTGTCCAGACTTTCAACATGCTTACCCCCGACACCTGAAAGCCACTCAACGTTGCGACTCGTGTCATCGGGACTTTTTTGGACCCACGTGTTTCGAAGCCCATTCCAGCAAGACCCATGCGGGCAAACCCGTCACGGGCCTCCAGACCTCCGTGTGCTCTCAACGACACCGATGCGATAAATGCTATCAACAAAATGTGGGCTTGTCCCGCATTCAACGTCACCTTTGTAAGCACGTGGATTGCCCGTCTTGTCATCAGTACGTCGACGCTGACCACCACCGTTGTTTTATACAAAGAGCCCCCAAACCTCAAGACCAAAAGAAGAAGAGAAAGAGGACCCGTCAAAAAGGTCCTGGCGCCAAACGAGGTGCCGCCGCCGAGGAACCCCATGCCTCCTCCGAGGACGAGGACGAGCAAGACCTGCAACCCTTACACGTCTTCTTTGATATCGAAGCCATGCAACCCCAGGAAAAACACATTGCGAATCTCGTCGTGGCCGAAACCGAAGACAACGATGAACCCAAACCTTTCCCAGGTCCCACTTGTATCCGTGACTTTCTGGAATGGTTGGATACCTTGACTCTCCACGATACCCGTCAAGTCAATGTCATCGCTCATAATTTTCAAGGGTACGATGGGTACTTTATCATCCAAGAATACTATAGTGAAAACCGCATCGTACAACAACTCCGCAACGGATGTAAACTCTTACAAATCCAACATGACCGCATCCGCTTCATCGATTCCATGAGTTTCTTCCAGATGCCCCTCTCCGCGTTTCCCAAAACCTTTGGTTTGACAGAACTCTGCAAAGGCTATTTCCCCCACAAGTTCAACCTCCCCCATGATTATTATCAACACTACGTGGGCATCCTCCCCTCACGCGATTACTACATGCCTGAGAGCATGACACTCGAAGGAAGACAAGCCTTTGAAACCTGGCATCAACAACAACGCGACCAGGGGGTGGTGTTTCATTTTCAACAAGAGTTATTGGCCTATTGCAGTTCCGATGTACGACTCCTCAAACAAGGATGTCTGACTTTCAAACGCATGTTTGAAGACTTAACAGGCTTCAATCCCTTCGATCACGTCACCATTGCCTCCGCTTGTAATCGAGATTTACGTATGAACCGGATGATCCCCAACAGTATTGCCAGCGAACCCGCCGGTCCTAACGGGTGGAGAACTAACAACATCAACCAGTCCCTCCCAGCCCTTCAATGGTTAACCTGGTGCGATCACCAACTACGTCAACGCGCCCTCCAAGATCTCAACCCCAACGATCTACTGGCCAGTACCAATCCAAAGCCTCAGTACATCCAACATGTCCGAAATCAAGGCGAGTATAAGATCCCCGGGACCAACATCCATGTGGATGGTTATTGCCCCGACACCCACACCGTCTACGAATTTCAAGGCTGTTTCACCCACGGATGCCCTACCTGTTATCCCCATCGCTACGAAAAACATCCCCGCAACTATGATCGAACCATGCAGGACCTCTATGACGTCACCCAAAACAAAGTCCAAAAGCTTACCGACCAAGGGTACAACGTCATTCAAATGTGGGGATGTCAATGGGACCACCTCCGAGACACCCACCCAGAGATCGACTCCTTCGTCCGGGAACTCAACTTTATCCAACCACTTGAACCTCGAGAGGCTTTCTGTGGAGGTCGTACCAATGCCATTAAACTGTACCATCAGATCACCCCTGGCCAAAAAATTCACTACATCGATGTCACCTCCTTGTACCCGTGGGTGAACAAGAAGTCCACCTACCCCAAAGGGCATCCCACCATCGTTTCTCAACCAGGTCACACGAACATACACCAGTACTTTGGTCTTATTCAGTGTAAAATCCTGCCTCCCCGTGAATTGTACCATCCCGTGCTGCCTTACCGTCATGACAACAAACTGCTCTTTCCCCTCTGTGCCCGTTGTGTGGAAGAAGAAATGGACAAACCTCTTTTGGACAGATCTTATCATTGCCCTCACACCGACGAACAACGAGCCCTCACTAGTACCTGGTGCACCCCAGAGTTGTATAAAGCCGTGGAGCTCGGGTACCAAGTCCAATACATCTACGAAGCCTGGCATTTTGAAGAGACCTGTGAGGGCCTCTTCGCCGATTATGTTAACACCTGGTTAAAAATCAAACAAGAAGCTAGTGGGTGGCCTAAGGATGTCACGACAGAAGAAGAAAAGCAACGTTACATCGAAGAGTACTTCCTGCATGAAGGCATCCAGTTAGAATACGACAAGATCGAATACAACCCGGGCCTGCGTACCCTAGCTAAGCTCATGCTCAACTCCATGTGGGGCAAGTTTGGACAACGCCTCAACAAAACCCAAATTCAAGCCTTCGATGACCCTCATGCCTTCCACTGTTTCTTAGACAATGATTCCTTAGACGTACGTCACGTCACCGTTATTAATGAACAAACTGTGGAGATCCACTACCAAAATCAAAAAGAGGACATCCGCGGCTCACCCAACCTCAACATTTTTGTGGCCTGCTTCACTACCTGCCACGCCCGCCTTAAATTGTATAACACCCTCCAAGCCTTAGGGGAAAGAGTCCTCTACTTTGACACCGACTCCGTCATCTACCTGGAGGAAACACCCACTCAATTCCAACCTGTCTTGGGTTCCTATCTTGGGGACTTCGCCTCCGAATTAGCTAAGGATGAATACATTCAAGAATTTGTCAGTGGAGGACCCAAGAACTATGGGTATACTACGAATAAAGGAAAAGTGGAATGCAAGGTCAGAGGCTTCCGACTCAACAGCGAAGGACACACCCAGCTGAATTATGACGTCATGCGCCAAAATGTCCAGGACGAAATCCAGAAACCCCTTCACAACCCTCGGGAAATCCAGGTTATCAACTCCCACCAAATTGTACGCAATCCAAACAACTACCAACTGTACACCCAACCAAGCAGTAAGTTCTATCAGCTCGTCTGCAACAAAAGAGTCATTGATCCCAACACCTTCAAGACCTACCCCTATGGCTACCAGTGAAAACCCCAACAAGATCGTCGATTGTGATGAACATTAAGGAACACTTATCAGGAACACAAAGGAAAACCACAGTTATTGTAAAACAAAGCAATCAAAATGTGATTTAGGAACACAAAGGAGTTATTGTAAAACAAATCAATAAAAAATGTCATTTATTCATTTTGTGTACTTTTCAAGGACCACCCACGTTCCCCAAATTGGACTTTGGACTTTGAGCCCGCGTTTTCTCAGTGGTTTTACTTCCCCTTGAGCCCACGATCCCTTTTTCATACTCGCCAGCGGTTTCCCATTCTAAATCACGTGACTTCCGGTTCCCATGCGCCCGCGATCCTTTTTTCCCACTGGTCAGCGGTTTCCCATTCCAAATCACATGACTTCCGGTTCCAGGCACTTCCGGTTCCGGTGACGTCATTGATTTGCTCTCGACCAATCAGAAGCCAGGAAATCTGCCAAACGGTCCCCCCTTACTACTGGTATCGAATTTTGAGTCGGGTGTGATAAATCACATTTTTTGGTCTGAAATAGGGTAAGGTTTTAAGGAGTGGATCGCACACCCCTACCCAAAATTTCGGGGAGTACCCCCTGGATTTGCCCTAGGTAAACCCAGGTAAAAGTCTGTAGTGTGACCACGGCTACTGTTGAATTCGAAGGGTCGGACTTTAAACCCTTATAATTTGATTTGGCGATTTTTTCCTATAAACGATTCAGCGACAACTCATTTTAGCCATCAGAGCTGCAACTTGTAACGAAACGAATATGAAACGTTAATGTTCCACAGTTCAATAATTGCAACACTCGGCAAGCTCTTTTTAATATTCTCTGTCTGTAGGATAGTGAATGTACATGTTTGAAATCAAATGTTGCGGAGTTTCTAATGATTGCAGTGTTCATGATAGTGTGTACTCAGTTGTAAGTTGGTTAAGGTTTCAAGTTTTCAGGATTGAGGTATAAATCAGATCCTAGTAAAAGGAAAGAAAAATATTCTTGAACATCCAGAATAAATGAACGGAAAGTTCTTCAGAGTTTTTGGCATTTATGCAAATCCGTTTTTCAATGATGGAATTAGTCCCGAAAGCTCTGAAGAACTTTCCGTTCGTTTTGTTTGTTTTGTTGGTTAAGGATTCCAGCTTTAAGGAGAGGGAAAGTCGCAATGACAAGTAGCGCAGTGACTGAAATCACGTTTTTTACACAAAGGACACAAAGTGAGTAAGGAATATGTAAAGTTAGCTGTAGGCTGGGAGAAGTCCTTTTCCTCCCCTAACTTTTTAGCGTCAGAAGATGGAAGCGTGAGCGGCGAGAGGCACAACCGCGAACAGAGTAGCGTAGGTGCAGGAGGAGGACTTGCTCTTCGTTTTTACTGTTAATTTGCATAATTTATACATTTTTCGCTCGGAAAGGGTAGGCAGACGTCTCCTTCCCATTTATGACTGGTGTCCTCAGTCATATGAACCGGAATTTTTTGGTTGATGCATGCTACTCCGACTTGTCCTAGCCTGCAGGGAGACAACACGAATTTCTTTCATGTGGTGGGTACGTCGTCAGCGTTGTTACAGGACCCAACTTTATGGTCGGCTCTTAAATTATGAATACAATTATTTTACAAAGCATTTTAAAGCACCACGACTGTTTTGGCTCTTTCTTTGTCACAAGCTTACCTTTTAGTTCTTAAATTTCTCCTTTCTCCTTCTAGCCATTTATTGGTGTGAAGCATGGCGTAGTAGCCTGCCACAGTACCGGTTTTTATAAAATAAGTTGCCAAAAAACAAAGGTTTCTTAACATTTTTTTGGGTGAAAAAAAGGATAAATTAACCGATTATTCTGTCCGCTAAGTGGACGATTTTGCTCGAAAGGCTGCTCAAAAAAAGTTATTCTGCTAGATTCTGTGCGAAGAAAATCTCCTGGATAAACGATAAGTTGTAAACAACTGATTACACGTTTGTTCCATTTGTTCCATGTGCTATGCGCGGGATTTTCTATTTTCTTCTCTGTGCTCCTTAAGGCCTAGACTCCCACTCCTCGAAATTCTGCCCAAGGATGCGAACAAGCCTGAAAGAAACAGACGCTGTCTCAGGCTGCGGGCGTAATTCACTGAGCTCAGAACATGACGAAGCTAATCTGAGTTAAGTGAGAACTCTGAGCCAGTTTTGGTTAACTTCCAAGTCAAGATCAAAGAAGCCTTGCATATTCAGTGGGGAATATCCATTTTAAACAAACAGCTGTCATGCAAATTCAACTCTTTCACTTTAATATCATTCCTTGCACTGTTAATTAATTCTTTTAAAGTTAGTTACACACTTTCTAAATATTTGTAATTTTATTACTACGCGTGTATATTATAAATTCAAATCCTATGTGAGTTTACTCGCAACTGACGATGATCTTAGCAAGATCGAAACCTGTCTTGTTTAAAAATCAAGTGTTGTCCTTTTTCTTAAAATTCTTATGAGTCTGACTTCTTTCAAGGCTTAATTAATATAGCGATATTTCAATAATAATTTTATAATTTATAATGCTTTTTAGTAATACTTTATTCATGAAGCACTGTTTCTATGATAATTCTATAATAACCTAATAGATTAAACCCTCGCTTAACTTTTAATCATTAAATAATTCGTTTTAAGACTATGGGGGAAGCCAAGGAAAGACACGAAGTTGCAGTCTGGCTGTTGCTCGTGGTATATCATTAAATTACAAGTTACATAACTATGCTGATGATGACGATGACTATGCTATAGTTGTTAAATACGGGGAAGATGTTTCTTTATAATTCAAGGTGGAGTTTAAGGAATCGAGATAATTAGAGGCCAAAGTCTTTCAAAGTAGTGCCCTTCCTCGGGGTTTCGATGGTTATCCACGAATGAAATAGCTTTTCGATAAAATTCAATTGGATGCCTCTTAATCATGTCGCGAGTTGCTGCAAAACATCCCCTCGGGCAGAAAGGGAAGTCGCTCGGGTGTGGAAAGCCAAACAGTTCCTCAAAAAATTCACCCAAAGTCAAATTAGCACGACGAATTTTACCACTATTTAGCATTTTCACCCACTTCCCATAGTGGCGAATTTGGCCCCATTTACTGGGTCGTTTCATAACTTTACAGGTAACATTCTTTTTTACATTATAAACGTAATCCATGGGATTTCTGAAGCATAAATTGCGAACCGCTTCTCGACCGTCTCCTTGAAGAAAAACAGTAATTTCAGGGAGCATGTGATAGTTGTTTATGATGTGATACAGGTAAGAGTGACTTTCCCGCCCAACATTAGGTAACTTCTCCCAGGCATTCAATGGCAATAATGCGGGAGGTTGTAGATCCGTCCCCTTATGATAAACACGAGTGTGACTGGCTATTGGAGACAGCCAGTCAAGATTTTCGTTGTAATGAGCAATCACGAATTCATAGTCCTTCAATCGTTCATTGAAAAACCGGCCAGTGTTTCTCCTGGAATTAACAAGATTTGGGTTAGGGTAGGTGTCCTCTGGGATACCTCGTAACAGCTTGTCGACGACTTCAACACCCTGCATGAACGAGTGGTCTTGATTTGCAACCTCATATCGCCAGCCTCCAAACCGACCACGAGAGTAGATGCCTTTGAATTCCAACCAAGGTTGGACCTTTTCAAGAATCATTTCTCTGTTGATAGAAGGAACTGGATAGCCATGGTCTAGTCGACGGTAGTATTTTGAAAGGACCATTTCTGATGTAATGAATCCGTAAGTAATTAAAGCTTCAATAGTAGTGTCAGTCAAGTGGTCCTTTGTCCAACGCTCCGGATTGGAGTTACTTTTAGGTTCGGCTGCCTCACACATCAGGGACCACTGATTACCAGGCATCGGAACATGATCGTCTGAGTAACTGGAGAAAACCGTTATTCGATAGAAAGGAGAATCCGAATCAGGAAAGTACATCCAGGACTTGTTTGAGAGCATTTCAGGAGGTTGACCTTTAAGTCCAATACCTATGACGTGAGTGTGTGAATAGACGAGCTGAGAAGTCAGTTTTTTCATTTCTTCCAAAGACCTATATCTTCCCCTTATCGTGTTGACAAATACGTCGAGTGGAACTGTTGAGATTAGATTGTCAAACTTGATCTCCTGCAGTGCTTTGAAACTCCTCTCTACTAGTATAGAGTTTGTGTCCACATTTATGCTTTTGACTTTATGATGAAAATGAAACCACTCGCGAGGAACAAGATCAGCAACTGCTTGCCATATGCCACCAGTTCCTTTGTACCGTGGGAATCGGAAAACATTGTTTGGTCCCCAGGCGGAATCTTTTGCAGAAGCTCCATTGTCATACTCTGCAATTTTACGCTTGATCTCATCAATTTGTGGAACAGCAACTCGCTCACCAACCCAGACAGAGTTCATTTCAGTAGGATCTATGGTCCAGACTTTTCTATTATACTTCCTCATGAAAACCTCGCAAAGACCGGCACCGAAGTTACGAAGAAGCCACTGGTTAAAGTTGGTAGGTTTCTCCTTTATCGGATTAGCAGCAATTTCCTCCAGACCTGATAAGCTCTTCTGTTGGTCCACTTTGTCCATCGCCTCGATGTTATTCTGCACCGGGTATGGAATAAACCTTCGTTTGCCATCAGATCCCTTCATGAAGGCATAAGCAGCCCTCTTTCTCTCATTCCAGTCTTTTATCGCCCTGTCCAGCACCCGATCGAAATACTGGTAATGAGAGAAGACCACATGACCTCCCATGTCCCAAAGGAAGCCTTGATCATCTCTTTCGGACGCAGCAAGTCCTCCGGGTTTTCCACTTTGTTCAAAGATAGTAACTGATATGTTCGTAAACTCTTTGCTAAGTTCATAAAGTCGATAAGCGGCGCCCAGAGCTGTTGGCCCGGCGCCGATGATGATGACGTTATGTTTGTTGTTATTGTAAGTTCCTGAATCAGCAACACCTGTAAGAGAAGTTTGTTAGTGCATCAAATCTCTACCTCCGAAGTCTTGACTACTACCGTATTCCCCCTTCTAAATTTGTGAAGTCCCTGGGGGCTTATTAAAGGGGGACTTTTAGAATAACTTGAAAAAGCTCAGATACATTCACTGATCAAAGGAAACCCAAAATTAATGTTTTATTTTTGTTTGATTTTATACTGCTTGTTTACTGAAACTGTAAATAAGTATCTTTTGTCACGGATGTCCAGTAAGGAAATGGATTAAACGTAAAAAAAGATTAAATAAACAAATGGAAAAAATTGAGTTTATCCCACCTGTCTTGGAAAAATCGCCGAAAACTTATTATTGTTTTATTTGTTTATTGTTTCTTCTCCCTTGAAAAACCATATTTCATACCATACTTCATGTAAAATGTTCGAAGTGTCTGAATACTCGCGTATTTACATGTTAGTTAAAAATGGCGGACTATCCTCGAACTAACTCTTTAGTCTAAACATTCTTTTTTGAGGCGTAAGTAAAAAGGGTGTACTCTCATGGACATTTCACCCAGTTACGATGTATTCTTGGAAATGACATGTGCCCACACGTTATTACAGAATGGATACTCACTTCTCAGCACGCTCGATTTTTCTTGACGGTAACTTAACATACTGGGAAAGAAAACGTTCCTTATAATAGCTCTACATGAAAAGGAAAAAGACCTGAAGGATTGCTTTAAACTCGACGGTGCATATATAGAAAAAAATTGGACAGCTTGAAGTTAAGAAATCCTTGTTCGGGGACACCCTTGTTGTTTCAGGGGAGATCTGAGTCTTCTGGTGTTTTTCGTTTGTTTTTTAATTAGCTATTCTTATTTTGCAACTGGGGTATTTTAGCCGAAAATTAGTGTTAGTGTTACCAAGAATTCTACTCTGAGTTTAATAGTGCTGCTTTCTCATGCAAGTCAGTTTTTGTTTTTCGGCACTACTGTATTGCGGATTGGGTTGTTTAGTGATGGCTAATTTATTGAACAACAGAAAAAATCGCGTTAGCGTTAAGCTCTATACACATTGCAATTAACGGACATCGTGAATTTTAGCGTTTGTAGGGCGAATGATTGTGTTTTCAGTGGCCTGTAGAAAATCAATTTTTTTAAATGAAAATTATCTTTATTTACCGTAACAAAACAAGACGTACACTAATTACAATACAGTATTCCTCTACCTTCTTATACTATATACATATGTTACTTATAAATTACAATTACATACAATTAAAATTATTTATACAATTTACAGTCAAGTTAATCTTACATTTCATTGAACCATACTAGTCATAAGGTCGACAGACACGCATGGAAAGGGTTAGTACACAAACACAAAGAAAGGAACAATACAACAAAATAATTACAGCAGAGGGGACCACGTTTCCTTGAATTTATCTATTTTATTATTTTTGGTGGCGATAGCATGAAGTGCTATCGCTGCTTTTCGTTCTTGGAATCGAGCTCCTCGCCCGTGCTTTACAAAAAGATACCACAATTAGAGGTATTCAGGTGGGCCACAAAGAATTAAAAAGCACACAATATGCTGATGACACAACAGTCTTTGTACGTGATCTTGACTCCGTCTCCCAGTTACTTAAGCTCTTAAGTGGGTTCAAAGATATAAGCGGTTTGGAAATCAATAAACATAAAACTGAAGCGATGTGGCTAGGGTCGTGGAGAAATTGCAAAGAAACGCCTTTTGGTTTCAAGTGGCCACTGGACCCAATTAACGCTCTCGGCGTACACTTTTCGTATGATTCCGAGAAAGCTATTAAGCGCAATTTTACAGACAAAATACGACTATTGGAGCAAACCCTTCAAACCTGGAAAAGACGAAATCTCACACTTATTGGCAAAATAAACATTGTAAAAACATTGGGTCTTGCCAAACTGATTTACAGCACCTCTCTTCTGCCGATCCCAAAGCACCTTATAGACAGTATCAACAAAATAATCTTTGACTTTATTTGGGATGGCAAGACGCCTAAAATCAAAAGAAAGACTATCATCGCCGAAAAGAAGTACGGTGGCTTAAAAATGATCGACTTCGAAATCATGGAGCGCTCTCTAAAAATAGCTTGGGTTAAACGCATTATAGACAACGAAGACGTCGCGTGGAAGGTTATCCCAAATTACGCTACTTGCCAATATGGCGGTCTCCAATTTCTTGTTAAATGCGATTATAACATAAAGTCACTCAATCTAGAATATCTTCCGGAGTTCTACCACAAGGTGCTCAGCTACTGGCAGGAATCTAAATTACTAATTGATAATAAAGTGAAGTCTGTTAAAAATCAAATCATTTGGAATAATCAAAACATCGCGGTGGATGGAAAGTCAATATTCTTTAGAAACGGGTTTAATAAGGATATCGTCTACATCAGCGACCTGCTTGATGAGGACTCAAACTTTCACTCTCTAGCAGGTTTAAAAGAAAAATTTCAAATCAATCCTCCGTTTACCGTATATTACGGCCTCTTAAAAGCCATTCCAAAAGAATGGAAAACGGCCTTGCAGAACGAGCCCCATACCGGTAATTCAACACAAATAACCTTCTCAACAAAATCATCGTATTTAAAATTACTTAGTAAAAGTTACTTAGCTCCTACAGCTGAACAAAGAATTATAAACCACGGCTTCACCAAGGAAAACGTCTGCAATGTCTATTTGCTGCCTTTCCGAATTTTAAAAGAAGCAAAGCTCATCATATTTCAATACAAAATTATCCATAACATCTTACCTACGCAAGCCAGTTTATTTCGGTCAAATTTAGCAGAAAATGATGTATGTCCTTTATGCAACCTTGAAAGACAGACGCTGTCTCACATGCTGTTCTCATGCACTGTGTCCTCGTCTTTGTGGAATCTCTTCACACGCTGGTGGGAAAAAACCTTTGGCCATCACATAACTTTAACAGAAACTATTATTCTTTACGGCTGGCACAATTAACGTGGCTCTAACATCTGGATAGCCCTCAACTACTCTCTAATAATCGCGAAATATCACATATTCTCCACAAGTGTACGCGGCGGCATTTTAGACCTTGAAAACTTCCTCTTTCGCCTTAAAGATAAAATTTCTACACTTCATGCTGTAGAAAATCATGAGCTATGAAAGACAGTACATCTCTATAAAAGATGCCCTTGTTTTATTTCTAAATGTTTGGAACAAAATAGTAATTCTCAGATCTGATCGTGAGTGAAAGAAACTCTTAGCGGTCAGCTTCGCCGCTTGCAATAGGTGACATTTCATAAGGAAACGACTAAAGAAAACAGCATTTAGAGGAACTTGATTTGTCCTCATGGGAGAGCCTAAATAGTATACCGCTAAATTGCTCTCATTTTAATGTGTTCTTTATGAATAAAAACGTGAAGACAGTGCGCAAGGACAAAGCGTAGACAAAAGGCGGACCGCCATGGAAACCGTCTGTTTTTGTTCATTTTCTTAAACATAGGACCTTTCACCACGATTTTCAACAATTACAACGGTAGTTTTTCTTTCCTCCCTTGGTGGCATTCTTTACAAAGTTGAAGAAGAGCATTTGTGATCCTGGAGTTTTTCTATTCAACCGCTTTTTCAACCGCAAAGTCCGGAGTTTCATTACGCGAGGTCTCTAGAAACTCTGCATCTTGCATGCAAAAGTCACGGTATAGGCTTCCCTCTACAACTTTCAAAACACAAGTTTTTTTTGTGTGTTAATAACTAGGAGTTCAGCCTGAAGTCTATGAATAAGCTTAACTTAAATTCTAAAAGAGAAAAAGACTAAAAATGTCTGGTGACAAGACTCAACGAAAGTCCATTTGAGTGGAAAGCCCGTCATTCCTCCGCATCCGTCCCAAAATGTCATAACACAATGCACACAATATTGAGAAGGGCATTGAAAGCGGAAATTAACTTAAAAGAAGCGGAAATGGCGTATTCAAGGGACCTATACTACGTGGCACGATATGTCCATGTCCATGCGTACGATGTCAAGGCTTGCTGTGATAAGTGAGTTTGTGTACATAAAATAACTCTCCATCTTCAGCTGTGTTATGGTGGCGCAATGGAGAGACACGCGAACATTACGATTTTTTGGTTTCGTTTCTTTTTCAGGTGGCGCACGTTCAAACCTCACAACTTCACATTTTGTCTCTCCAATTTTTTCTTTATTCCTTGTTGTTGTTGTTATTGTTGTTGTTGTTGTTGTTTCGGTTTGGTGCAATTTTTACCTACTTCCTTTCCATGACAAATTTCTGACGGTACTCCGTTCTCACATTAACGGAGAAAGATCTGGCTTAACTTTGGGTTATACTTGTTATTCTATTCTTGGGACAAGCTATTGTTTAATGCAATCTTTCTTAGTTAAGTTTTCTTTTGTTTTTCAACAAAGTAGTATATGATCTTGATATATTTAGTTATTTTTGATATATAGTCTCCACCCGCCTCAATCAGCTAAGCTAATTTGCGGATAGAACCACACTCTTGTCATGTTTGTAAACAACTCTTGAAAAAATTGGTGAAAACAATGAGCTCTGCACTTTGCTCACGATCACGAGCGCTAGAAAACAGCCAATTCTAGGAAGACTTTCTGCTGTTTTGGGATGACCTGGCAAATTCAAGTTGAAGTTAAATTTGCAACGATATCAGGGACATGGTGATACGAGTGCTTGCTAAGAAACAAAAATTATCACGCATCAGTTATATAAATCCGACTACTACTCATGCCCAAGGGATTTTTTAAACAGCTGGATCGCAGACTGTGAATCGGCTTATTATATAAACCTTCAGCTCTTAGTGTCATGTATAATTATACAATTTCTTTCTTTTTGCAACGAATCCGCCGTTACGCAAAGCCTTTTATTTCCAAAATCATTTAAATTTTAATTCAAAGTCATAGATTTGTAGAAACCTCTTCCCGTACTGCTGTATGATGCAGGAATGCCGTAATCTAAGATTATGTTTTGCACATTTATTTAATAACTTTAACTTTTCCATTTTAAATAAATCCTTTTCATTTTAAAGTAGTTCTCCCTTTTTTTTCTTTATAAAAAATCTTCCTGAAATCACAAACTTTCCACTCTTTGCTCTGTGTGTCTGTAAAAAGTCGATTGATTGTGAGATTGAGTTGTGATTAAAGACACCTTGTATAGCATGGGAATTGAGCGCAGAAAACAATAAGACATACTAATATTAGTCTAAAGGTTTCAGAATTTTATTCCTGCGGCTACCATAACAATCCAATTAAGTTACTTAAACACCTAGAAAGACGAAAAAGACATGATCAGTTTTATCCTTCGTGACGAATAAAGCAAGCAAAATTCGTCTCCTCAGCGGTCCGCATCCTTTTTTCGCTTTATAGTCTACCTTTTAGGCGAATTTTTCTGTGGCTTTAATTTTGACTACCAGCTTCTGCTTCCCTTGTAGACGGACTTATCGCAAGTTTTAACCCTCAAACAACAGATTCTTTTGGCCAGGTTATTTACCTTTGGAAAAGGCGAAAGCTAGCACCGCTACGACAAAAATATAAGCTTATCCGACAAAATCCATGTTTTTCATGCGACCACTTGACTTCGAGCAAAAAAATTACTAGGTTTCGAAGACAATTGTTTTGCTAAAAAAAATGTTTGAAAGAAGAGTCTCTTTAGGAACTGTCTTCAAAGTTAAACGATATCTGTTTCGTGACAGCCCTATCTCCAAGAAATGAAAACATATACTACAGGCAAACTACCCTCTGTTCGTGTGGTGTGTTTACTGTTGGAAGTTGAGACTAGTACAGATATTTAAGTACTTTTTATCTTTATGGTTCAATAAAGTTTAAAGAAAATATTAAATGAGTCACTAGTGGTGTTTTTTTTGCCGTTCCGAGATGTATAAGACGTTGTCTAGCGAGATTACTTTCCGGCCGAAGGCCGGGAGGAGATTTTTGGATGTGCAATGGCTTCATCAATCAGTCCCGTGTTGGCCGACCTCGTAATGGAAGTAATTGAAGAAAAAGCCATCACCACAGCCCTTAATCCTCCCAAATGGTGGTTTGTATAATGTAGACGAAAGTCATGTGTACCTTAAAAAGAATTAAGTCGATGAGTTTTACCAACATCTAAACTCAATCAACGCAAACATACAGTTCACTTTAGAACTTGAAAACGCACAATGGGCAGGGCTTACCTTTCCTCAACACCATTACAACTAGATGCGGCACGGCAATTCAAGTAGATGTCTAAAGGAAGCCAGCCCATACAGACAGCTACCTCGGCTTTCACTCCGCGCACCACCTTTCATGCCACAAACGATCCGTGGTTAACACGCCACTTCTTCGGGCAAGAAACATTCCTTCCACGAGTAAAGGAAAACGGTAGGAAACTCGACGAGTTAAAGCGTTACTCCGAGAAAACAATTACCTCTCGTCCTTTAATTATCAATGACTGTGAAAAGGCGTTGGCTACCAAACCGACCAAACCCACAACAAATGGCTTTGTAGTGCTTCTGTATGTTCAGGGTGTCTCAGGAAGAATTGGTCGCTTATTGAAACAACAACAGATACAAGTTTCATACAAGCCACAAACAATCATCAACAGTTTTTTTCCACGACCAAAGCAGCAAGATAAAACTGACCGTCAATCTTCTGGAATAGTGTACAAAATCAGTTGCAGACAGTGCAATTTTGTATACTATGGCCAAACCGAACGATCCCTTAAGACGCGAGTTTCCGAGCACAAGAAAAGGCTGTCTCGCTGTTGGATCCCAACTCTATAGTTGCGAGCCATGTCCATGAATGTCATCATCACATGGATTTTGACAACGTTAAAGTCGTCGGACATCACCTACATTACAACCAGCACCTTTTTCTAGAAGCTTGGATGTCTGTGAAAGATCCTAACGCTGGGAATGATCACATGGTCATCCCTGAAGTCTATAAATGCTTAGCACGCATTTAAGTTGTAATTTACGCAAAGAAACCATTCTTTGTAGTCACGTGCATACAGCACGCGCTACGTTTCGTTACTTTGAAAATTTTTTTTTAAATCACGCGTAACAACATCAAGCGATCTTATAACTGATGAAGGCTTAAGAGTTAGCCGAAACTTCTTAGTACCATCAAAAAAGTATGAGTCAGTGACAAACATGAACTTTTCTTCAAATAGTACCGGAGAAGCTAGAGAAAAATCATAAATGGTCGAAGAGGTCAAATACATCAAGAATATAACGACGTTGTTGATTTCCAATCGTACTGCGCGAAGGTTCCCGAGACGTTATTAGCAAGATAACCCTATGCACGCAAAGGAGGGCTATTTTTTGAGCCTTCTAGGAGGGTCGCCTTCTTTCCATGTAAACGGAGCCTTATTAAGTAAATTTCTGACTATTCTGTACCAGTGGTGGTTGGACACGGCTCGCAAAGCATGATGGGACTATCAATCGATTCGAGCTCAGTTGCAACGAGCCTTCGTAGTGTGCGGATCTCTAAGAGCAAAAATACTTGAACTGCAAGAGTTGGAAAATAACAAAGTTGGAAGTTTCTCCGATTCTTGTGGTCTAATTATCCTTTGTTTACATCTGAATATTTGATGTACGTTTTAACGGCTGGTTTCATGCGTTGATCGATTGAACGCGTACACGTGGAGACTTCAATCCCGGGTTTATCAGGAAGTAGCTTATATGTGCAAACATCTTACCATGAATAACTTCTTGGGCCATGAAATAAGGACTTATTTCCAATCATCGAGAGTAAAAACACAGTTGCTTGGCTTTCTGAGGTCTTGTAATTGCTACAGTTGTGTGAAATCGTAAGTTTTGACCGATGGATAACCGTTGAGTATGTGTCATGAAAAACCTTACGAATGTTCGTTTTATAGCATTAAAAAACTGGACAGTCCTTTAACTTCCAGGGTGTCCAAAAGCTTCTGTTTCTCAAAGATACCATTGATGCAGGATGTAGTAATCCTGAAGGGCTTGTCTGAAATTATACTTTCACAGCTTAGCTAAATTAAACGAGGCTGTATTAAAATATTATTGTTTAAATTGCTAGCTGTTAATATGAATTAATTTGTTTGCTTTTTAAAGTGAAAGTAACTGAGGCTGACAAAATTAGTCTGTGATTGAACGAGAATTCCATTTTCTTTTACAGCAGACATGGAAATTTGTCTTTAGAAAATTAAACAAAAGTTCTGTTCAGCCTGTATAATGTGTGACAGGTATTATATACAGTGCACCCATATCCAAATTTTTTTCTCAACTACTTCAGTGAAAGCATTGACTCATTTACCCACAAGGACCTAAAGCAGAAAATAATTTTTCAACCCTTAATACAGGGTTGCTGGGGGCTCTGCATTGATTATCACAGCAAAATTATTGAGGTCATAGAGAACCTCCTTAGCCTGAATCCTTTTAGAACTAGTGAACCACATTAGAGCAATACATCCAATGCCATTTCTACAAATCTGTCAATTGTTTCAATGTTGAAACGTCAATGGCGGATCCAGGGGAGGGGCCAAGGTATTTCCCCCCTTTTTGTTCAAAAGAAAATAAGGCAGGATAAAACAGACAGCAATATACATGAACAAAACAATTATGGAGTTATACATTTACTCCAGGCTACAACGAAGCAGAGCGCCAATTAGCTTGCTTGTGTACAACAGCATACTCCACTCAGAAAACATCTGATTTTTTTGTGGGCTTACTTATAGTCAGAATATAGTACAGAACAGGGGGGGAAAGCAAACTTCGCCAATTTTCGTGACCTGATGATCCACCGAAAATTGACGTCACATCCGGTTTCAAAAATCGGCGAGCAGCTCGCTCAGTGAGTTGCAAGATGGACGCTCGGCAGTTTATGGTTTCTTCTTTCTTGTGATCACCACTGACACGCAATTGCTTATCTTGAATACCAGAGATGTTACAAAGTTACTGGATTATCTATTTTAGCCGATATATTGGCAAAACAGAAATGTTTAGTACAGTTTTGATGGCATTTTCCAGGCAGCTTCGTGCAATGTCATGGCGAGTGTGTCGCAATTTTCAATACATGTGCGGATCAAACTTTTGCTTCTCGTGACTCCTGATTCAGTGTAATTGTCAATTTAAATAGCCTATGATGTGTGAAATATAATGAAGAAAACGCCAGCAGTAACAGTTTGGATTGTTAACATCGGGAAGGTAATTAACACTCGACGTAAAGTGCTGGAAGTCCTACTCTATCGAAACTACTCTGCACAGTGATACCTGATATCGTCTCTAACGGAGCCGCTCAAACTTTTGCCTCTCGCGACCCTTGATTCAAAGGAATCGTCAATTAAAATAGTCTATCCTGAGTATAATACAATGAAGAAAACGTCGGTAGTCACAGTATGTTGTGTTAACACTGGGAAGGTAATTAACACTCGCAGAAAAGTGCTGGAAGCAGTATCGAAAACCAACCGCGGACATGTTTAGAAGCACTCCTGATGTGGCAGACATCTGTGTACTCAAGCAGACTCGAGGTTAGTAGTCTTTCTTAGTTTTCGAAGTTTCCGTTTTACGATGATGGGTAGACACAATTTGTTTTTCTATGGGAATGTATTTTTTGTGTTTCGTTGTTTTAAAAGAAGTCTGAATAAAGAAAACTGCATAATTAATGAATGAATTTTATCTGATTGAGCGATTCCTAGGTTGGGGGGAGAGGGGGGGGGGGGGAGGGGAAGTAGGGACGGTGAGACGAACAAACCAGCGTTGTAATAACATAAAGTAGAATCCTGATTTCTCAAGCTCTCGGTTTCTGAAAACTGGCTTCCCTTTCCCAGTCAAACACTGTAATTTTAGCCCGATTTTTCAAACCCCCAGATAATTAAAACCAATTCCCTTTTCCCCAGGAGGTTCAAAAAATCGGGATTCCACTGTATGTTTAAGATTGGGATTACCAATACAAATTGTCGACATAATTGCGGGATTATCTAGCTACCTTGCCCTTTTAATATACATGTATTCCCTTTATATTACTACAAGAAAAGGAAATAGTCCTTTATTGATCAGGCTTGTTTGGAATTTTTAATTAATTCCAGTGTTACATTGCTTGTGATGTTGATGTTTTTGTAGTTAAATACAAAGGCATCAACATGTTGGTCACTTTTCTACAAATTATACAGCACCATTCAAAAGTAAGTTGACACTCAATACTTGATCCTCACATGAATCAAGTATTGAGAATCGAGACTCGATAATTGATTTTTGATTCACAATACTTGATTCCTGCACAAAACACCCAACCGGAACAGCCTTTGTTCAGTTTCGGGTATTTGCCTCGTGTCTCAATAAAACATCAAAACAAACAAAACCAAAACCAAAAAAGATTATCTTTCCCCACATTTCAAAACGTTTCAGCTCTATACATAATTAACTCAAACTCGATTTTGGATTTGTGCGAATTGGAATAGTGTTGTGTTAGTCTCGATTCTAATTTTCGGTACTTAATTCATGCAGGAATTGAGTAGTGAGTAGCTAGTCAAGAATTGAGACACAACAAACTGTCGGCTTACTTTTGAATGGTGCTGTACAATGTCTTTATTGGCATTGGTTACTACGTTTGTACATGTACTTTCAACTGCAAGGATAGACAGTGGTATTTGTCATCCACATGTGATCTACATGGACAATTGTAGCTGCTCATTCAAGTATAAAGCATTCCATGTGCACCCTAGCTGTCATGAATTTCATATTCTTTGGTGTCAACTTTGTCATGTGACATTCTGTCCTAAAGGTCTTGTTACACTAGGACATTAATATTGTCTTTCAACTATTGGTAGTCCCAATTTTAAGACCTATCCATTTCTGCTCTTTAAAAAAATGTTTTTTTTCAATGAATTTTTACACCTGAGGCTACACATTGTCTGCACTTTGCCTGCTGTAGTTGTTTGATTTTGTTACAACACAGTGACTTCTACCAAGTCTCTTCATGTAGAAAACATACCAACCCTTAACTTTAGGTAAATCTATTGCATTCATGTAATTAGTATTAAATCTTTAGCTTATTAATCTTACGTATAGGTACATACACGTTCAGATTTGTGAATACAAATGTATAACAAAAATAAAATTGAGTAACCAAAAGCCCAAGTATGTAACTATTTTAATGTCAGGTAGATATTTGTCATGTACTATCACAGACATTTACTTAACCCTTTCACCCCTAGTAGTGGCCAAAATTTAAAATTCAAGAATATGCTAAATTTCATTTTTTTTTTCAAATCCCCCGAAACAAACAGTACCCTGCGAAAGTACTGCCAAAGAGATTTCATTTGAATGGCCACACCATAGGATTTCATCCACAGACTCAAAAGTTAGCACTACATCACATGTCTCCATAATTGACTCCCGGAGTAAAGGGGTTAACAAAATCTATAGCATTCATGTAATTAGTATCAAATCTTTAGCTTATTTGCATACAGTTACATAGTTGCATGTTCAGATTCATGAATAAAAACATATAACAAAAACAAAATTCAGTAAGCCCAAGTATGTAACTATGTTAATATCATGTACATTATCATTGTACTATCACATACATTTACATGTATTTGCTAAATGATTAATAATGTAGATATAATATCTAGCAGTTCTTGTAATGAATAGAAAATGAGCAATATTTGTTTTTTAACTGTTTCATTTTTGATCTAGATGGCTGTGAAGACTCCTAAAGTTGCTTTCAACACATAGTTTGGGGCTATTCTTGTGAGATTCCTGAGTCTGCAAAGGTTTGTCGCTGAGATGAGTACTTTGGTTGCAGACAGGATTTTTCCCTTTGATTAGCATGCTGGACACAAAGATTTATTGCTTTCCTTTCAATAAAGTGGCTGGGTCTGACATGTAAGGAAACATGACCTGCAGCATACAACGGAGGAAGAGATGTTGGTTTCTGAGCCCGGATCTATGTAATTCTTTTGAACTGTGTTTGTTAACATTGTTAGCCATCATTGTAGTAGTAGTGACATGTAGCGCATGAATACCTCTATATCAGTTGCTGTCCATAAAATTTGTTACTCAGCAACAGAAACAGTGTTGTGCTACCATAACAACTTGTACGGTATGATGAGATACTGTCAACAGTCATCCATAATAATAACCACGGATGCATGATGATGTTGAAAATTTGTCAGTCTCTTTTCCTGTGTTCTACTCAACAGATGTGTAGTCTCAAACATTTGTTAACCAGCAACAGTACTCATCTGGTGTTGTGTCATAGTTATTGTGTAGTTCCAGAAAAAAAATCCATACCCACCACATGGAAGGTCATTGGAAATTCCTAGGGGAAAGGGGCTCTCAAAAGGCAAAATTTTAGAAGCAAAGTATGAAGCTAAGCTGAAATCTCTTGGTGGGGGGGGGGGGGGGGGGGGGGCAAAACAGAAAAACCTTCTGTGGAGGGAGTAAAGATATTTTCTGGAACTACACATCATTCATGTAACCAGTATCCAAAGTGTACGGAAAGATATTGCCCATCATCCATTATGTGTAGGTGACCATAAATGACATTACCATACAGAAACCAGTTTGTAATTCCCAGTACAGTTATGTATACAGTAGGTTGGGGCTACACTTAATTGTTAGGCTTGATTATCTGTCAGGCAAATCTGTTGGTAAAAAATATTCACGACCCTTATGATCAGGATGGGTTGCTTGAACTTGACCTTGTTGTATAAGGTTACTGCTTGATTCCTTGATTTGTAAGTCTTCTGTCCACAACCACAGTATCAGTGGATGATTACAAATAAGGACTGTGCGATGAATAAGCTGACATATTGACTTCAGTCAGCATCTGGCTTTAATAAAGACAGCTTTTATGTAGCAGTTTAATTATGAAATTACTAAGCTGTTACTAGTAGTGTGCACAATTAAGTAATCAAAATGTATAAAAATACTTAATAGGACAATAATAATAAGGCGTTATTGTTTGTCTTACGATGTGGTCACTTGTGATGTAGATCAATTATATATTGAGAATTTAATAATATAGAAAAAAAGAAAAGAAAACAGGTAAAGGGAAGTCTTGGCGGTCAACAGCGACAAAGCACCACAAGGAGTATTGTTTCAGATTCTGTGTTGTGAACAGTCTCTCTAAAAAACAAAGAGTGTTAATGGGGTTCCCACTTGTTAGAAACGCCGTCTTTGCGATGTTTTGTTAAAAGGAGTCTTATTCTACAACATAGGCTATTTAAATAAAGAATTACTCACCTTGAAGTCATCATTTTAACTGATTTTCCGAATCCTGTGAAATTCGAGGGAGACAAAGCCGCTATTTTCCTTACAAAAGAACGCTCGAAAACAACGCAGTTTATAAACCTTTATTTAGAATAATCTCTTCACTAATCAAATGGAAGGAAAGAGTACATATTTCATTTCATTGTCACGAAAATGTAACAGGAAAATTTATCGCCGATGAAAAAATATGGCCATTTTACTCACCAACTGAACGAAACTGTCGCCGTCAATTTTGATTTTCCCGCCCGCGGAAGAAAAAGGCTGTTTTTGGACCGGATGTGACGTCAATTTTCGGTGGATCATCCCACCACAAAAAAAGTCCCAGGCGTAGTCAAGTGTTCTCCCCCGCCCCTGGTACAGAATAATACCAAGATATAACCCTACAAAAGTTTGGTATTTTGTTATCTCCCCTCACCCACTATTAAACCTGGCCCCCACCCTCCATGAAAGTCTGGTCTCACCACTGAGCACCAAGTCTGCCTGTTAAGTCGAGTAACAGAAACTTAGGGGGTGTTTACATAATACAGGTTTGACTTTCATCCTCTCTTATGGTCCTGTATAATTTTGTTTACATGACACCAGCACAAGATCTCATACCGTTACGAGTCAAATCAGTGCGAGTTCATTCTGGTTGCTGTACCAGATCAAGATTTTCGATCCGGTGCAAAAACTTGTACCACAACCATGTAAACACGATAAGACCACCGATTTTGGTGTGAAATCTGTCTCATGGAAGACAATTCAGTAGATAGAAAATGAAGATTGATATCAATTAAAAAAATTGGTGAAGAAAGGGAAAGTTGTGAGTTCAATTAGAAAAGGGATATTTAATCAATTCACAGTTCTCAACCCAAACTGACAAATTGAACGGGGCGTTCAATCAATAGTTCACAACTCTCACTCAATAGCTCTGGATTTTATTTCTTACAGTAGACCCCAATAAATTGACCCCAACCCTCCCCCCCCCATACCTGCTCACAACTATATTCAACTGAAAATATTTTTATTGTTTTCCTTGGTTGATATTGCTCACTTCTTTGCTATTGGCTATCTCAAATTCTTGATATCTCAAACAATTTTTGGTTTCTCTTGTGTGTCTAAGATAGCACTGTAAAGTTCCAATCTGAGTCACTGATCGATACTCAGACCCGTAGCCAGTATTGAGGCAACCGAGGCAGTTGCCTGGGTAAAACTTTTCCCTTATTGTTAAAAACCTAAATAGAAAAATAACTTATTTAATAATAGAACATGTTTCTGGCAGTAAACCACGCCAACGGTGCCTTAAAGTGTGATAATCTCAGTTAATACTTCACTTATGTGCTGGTCGCGAGCCCACCAGTTTCTCCAGTGGGTCAGCGTATACAGCCTCCAGCCTCGTTACCGATTCAAGACGTGGTCAAAATCAATAATGGCCACAGACCGCCTGAAAGGTCTTGCCCTTGCATACGTTTACGACATCACTCCAGAGCCGTTGCAAATATTGTAAAAATGGAACACAAGTGGTCAGAGGAGAATTGCTTTAGCTTTCTCCAAATAAAAGTGACGCCTTTATTAGAGGGTACACTTTAGCAGTATAACACTTGAATTGGTGCACTTAACGAGATTGATATGTTTTCCGGCGTCTCGAATGCTGAAACAACATTTCAGAGCTTCTGAAATTTCCTTTCTTAATGAAACTGTGGAAATTTTAAAGAGAAGAACTGATAACAAACATAAATGCTGTTAAAGTCAGTTTGGATTTTGATTATGTTTGGGGGAAAATACCACCAGGAAATCGCTAAAAATGGCATTTCCGATCGAGCGTCTAGATTTCGAAATTTTCTGGGGGCCCCCCTAAACATCAACGCCTTCGGCGATTCGCAATTACCTCGGTTATCAGAAACGTCTGGCTACGGCCCTGATACTGATTTTTTTTAGCTTTCTCAGTGGTTAACTGCACAGAGGTTGTAAGTTAAGAACCTTAAGGCGGCTGCTTAGGGGATCTTAGAACACCAATCCACAACAGATGATTTGACTATATATTAAGTCCCTAAGGCCCTAACAGTTTTGGTCACTTGAGCAAATAAAATGTGATTCTTGAAAGTTTGTTGCATACAGGCAACAAAGCAGACTGAAGAAACCACTTTGCCTCTTAACCTAAAGACAAAAAAACAAAGAAGGGAAAACACTCAATTGGGATGCCACACCATGCTGCTGATACTTGTCATAATTAAAACATTAAAATATTCTAACCAAAATAAGACGATCACTCGCGTTATTTCGCGGGTAATTTTCACATCTCGCAGCGTGAGAGAGTAATGTTAAAGAGAAAATTCGACAACTTAAACAACGCGTAATTCTCAAACTAGAGGGGCGCTATCGGGCGCTATATGATTTTATAAAAGCACATTTATCCACCTTGATCTTGGTGTAAAATGAACGGTTTTAAATTTTCGGGTTAGCCTACAAATTCTCAAAATGTGAGACCTAATCAAATATCATGAAAGCACACGATGCTCGATCTGCCTACAACGAAATTGTGCTCAAACTTAACTTACAAAAGATGATCAGATCTAAAAATTTCAAGACATCTAGATACATACCAATCCTAATTATTCTTGTTAAATGTAAGTTTCATTGAGGACAGACAGCACGTTAAAATGATAAGAAGTGAAGCTCACATTTCCGTCAAAGGCCGCCATGTTGATTTCACGTCCTTGTTAAGAGACTGCTCGTGATTGGCTAATATAATGATCCACCAAGCCTTTCGGACGGTGTCCAACCAGCACTGGACTAGTACCTTCGCCTGGTATGGTTTCCTACTGGCAGAATAGGTGTTCTTACCCCGCCGTTCATGATGGGGTCTAGTATACATTTTTCTTCGGGTTTTTTTGTTGGTCACTTGTCCCAGACTGCCGGTTATTGCTCGGCCAAACAAATCTTCGTCGCAAACGTTCGGTAAACATAAGCATTTTTTTCAGTCGTTTAGCGTCGATTAGCCAAAAATTTCATGAAAGTCGACGTAGAAAATTTCTAGGGATGCAATTGCATAAAATCTCTTCGACGAGAGCGAGGACAAAGATGCTAGCAAGGCTTTGAAAGTCACCGATTCGTACTTGTTATTTTCGTTGGTTGCCAAACAAACAAGGTTAAATATTCCACAGTAAACTGCAAGCATTTTTGGCAATTTTGCTTTGCTTCGCCAAAATCTTTAGAAAATTTGTGTAGAAAAGTACAAGGAATTCAATGCAGTTAAATTCTCTTCGACATCATTCAAACTCATGCAGAAGCCGATCCGGGGAAGTTCTGTTGCGTGTGCCAAATCACTCATCGAATCATAGCCTGAAAATTGTTTCTTACCGTTTTTTTCGGTAGATACCCGTTTCTTTTATATTTTAGGATAATTTTGTCTTAATCAATAAATCTATTTGAATTTAATGTTCCATTGTTATTTAGAATCACGCTGAGAGAGCCTGCAAACAAGCTCTCGGGGGCTGGGGGCTGAGGAGGGAAAAGAGCGAGAGCTTGCAACGACGTCTCAGGAATTTAAATTCCGCCTCCAGTGCCCGCTGCGGCTCCCCGTTGTCTGAGCTGTCAGATTTTGGCCAATCAGCGCAAACCGGAAACGAGCCTTTAAATCTGAAATTTGCGATCAGATTACTCGTCGGACGTCACAAAACGTCAACAGTTCAACTTGTAAAATTATAAATTGTAGCCTAAAGCCAAATTTCTTCTCTTTCTTTTTTCAATTTTTTTGTACCAGTAAAAGGGCTTTCGACTATTTATAGCATTTTGGCGGCTTTTTAATAACCAAGAAATCAAAGATTGTCCGTGTTCGTAAGCTAGCCTCCTCTGCGCTACTCAAAATATTCAGCGAGCGCTGGCAGAATATGATTTACAAGCGAATCTATTGTTGGATTATAAAGGTTTAATTGGGTATTTTTGACTTTCCCATCGCCAAACAACACAGAAAACAAACGCATCGAAGGCAGGAATGTTTCCAAAACTCAATCACGCCGCGCTGTGATTATCCCCCCGAACCGTACTTAGTTTTTTCAAAAATTAGCGCTAGATAAAGTGATAACGTTTCACATTCCTTTGAGATAGAAGTAACTCTTTTATTAATAGATTTTATTTTCTTCGTTATCATCGCACAGGATGGGTATTCATTTCAAATTTAAATATGCACGAATTGCCATGAAAACAAAACGTACTGAAGATAGTTGACTAAATCAGTAGCGGATCTGATTTTCAAATTTTCTGTTCGCAAACCGGTAATTCTTCCTCCTCCTTTTCTTTATGGTGAAAATCGAAGTGTTGTTCTTAGGCATCGAAGGCTCTCAAGCTTTCACTTTGGCGTCCCTACGACAATGCAGATCGAGTCCGGTCGTCGCATTAATTTAATTAAAGACCAAAACATTTCAGCGCGTGAAGAACCCTCTCCGTAATGAAGTAAAATATCGGCGAATAAGCTTGACCAGCCTTCAATCTATTGGATATCTTTTGCTTGACATCCTTGAATGATGATTTCTTTGATAAGCGTGACTTTTGCGGTACTTCCACCCGAAGGAGAGCGATGAACCGCAAAAAAAAAGAGTCCTGGCGTTGTCTTCTTCGCAACAAGCGCGAAGATTGATGACGTCGTTACCAAATTAAATCTCCACCAATCAGCATTTTGCATCGACTTTTTCGTTGCAGAAATTCAAATTCCTGAGACGTCGTTGCAAGCTCTTGTTTTCTCCCCACCCCCACCCCCCGCTCTCCGAGCGCCCGCCGACAGCTTGCTCGCAGGCTAACACTGAGATGTCAGTTCGTTTTAATAAACGTGACGTAACCCCGGGACTTGGAAATAAGAAGAACTGAGTCACACTATGGTCAAAGTATTTCGTCACGTTCTTCTTCGCGAAGGTTAGAATAGGTGGTTGACCATGGAATGAGGGATGGGAAAGGGGTTCATACTATTAGGGATCCATATTATCACAGGGAGAAGGGTGCGGAGAAGAGGGGGAATGGCAGCAAACACGTCAAAGGTACGATAAATCACCAATTTGGGCTCGTATCTTGAGTGATCGTAATATATTTTGCATCCTGAGGGCAGGGAGAACAAAGGCGGGGTCTAATGCTCCTGGGGCTTTTCTTGTTAATCGCTTGTCTCCAGGAAACTAACCTCATCTTAAAAAAAATTTTTCATTTATCGACCCGGATTGATTTTCAGTTCTTTGTTATTATTACGCTGCTGTTTAATTTATCTCGAGACAAACGCAGCGTCTACCACCCATATTTGTGTTTAGATTTTTACTTTAGTGCGCGCGCTCATGCATAACGTGGCGTGACATTGCGACATGAATTACGTGCGTAGTGAGGATGCGCAAAAGCAATTGTGAAATATGACTACAAATTAATTGGCATGTTTTGATATTTTATTTCTGTTCAAGCCGAGTTGAAAATTTTCCCAGATAAAAGTTGTTTTTTGTCCTACAACCCAGTCATTCAGAGTCCTCTGGTGGTTTTTTAAAAAGTTTATTTTTCGAGTAGTCCTTTTTTTAGCAAAGCCGTGAATTCTTGTTTAATTATGCATTATTTTTGTGCACAACGGAACGGTCTGTAACATTGTTTGGTTCTCGTATATAAACCATGTAATTTCAATTAACCTAACTACAGTCCATGTCTACTCAAGTATCACTCAGGGAAAATATTAGCCTTCACGTGGCTGCGGAGGTTGCAGTGCACACCCAGTCAGACTGAAGCCTTCATAATGCACGGTGGATGGTCGATGTAAGTAATTTTCAATGCTGACGATACCATAGTAAAGGATTATTTTCAGTGGATTAGGACGATACCGTCCCGATGCCGATTATCTTTCAATTGCCAGAATTGACACGATAACGAATATAAGGATGTGTTTTCACTGGATTGGGGCGATAGTGTACCGCAATTTACATGCAAGGAAGCTCAGCCATTAAATATCCTGAAACCACACATACGGCTGGAATAACAAAGATAAAACGGGATATATCTAACATGGTGAACAGGAAAAAAATAGAAAACAAAAACATTGCGCGGTTTGCAATGGCTCCAACGATTCTACCAAACAAATTTAAATGTTGGGGATGTTTTACCCGTTAGAACGCACTTACCGTAACGAAAGGCTTGAGTTCCATCCTTGTGAAAGTAGACAAACACAAGAAACTGTAAAATCGCAAAAAGTCCGCACACAACAGAACACAGCACCTGAGTCCTTGAGGTCATAGTTGTTGTAAGAGATTCCGACTTTCGGGTAAGTTGCATAAAACCTAACGCCGAGCGTAACTGCTAACGTGAGACGTTAAAATAGTTACTTTGACTGGAGTGAACGTCTGGCGTTAGAAGTTACACCAGATGTTAAATTTTATGCAACTCGGCCCTGAAGCGCTTAGACACATGAATACGTGATCCATGGTGTCACGGTTACAATATTTTAATAGAGATTTAAAAGACAATGGCGTGGCTGCTGTGTCAGGAGAACTAACAATTAAGCCTCATTTTCTGTGATAAATGATATTTGCTCGTCACATTTTCATATGACAAACGAAAGCTGGCTTGCCAGTTTGCATTCGTCAAATGTGAAATTTGCACGTGTAGATGGGTCGTCAAAGATTTGTGAAAAGTTAGTTCCCAGTTCCTTCATGCATGCGTTTTTTGGAGCTTTTATCTTGCCTAACCAAGTCATTTAGCCGTTTCTGGCAATTTCTCTGCTTTAAGGAGCATTTTTACATTAGGAGCCTCAATTTTCCATGGTCCATGCGAACTCATGCACGCATTTTCAGCTGCATGTCGCAATAAAACTATTGCTACCGAGCCCAACGTTATAATTTAACTTGCCTCTACTTGAAACGCGAGCTTGTTATCTTTGGGTACCTTTTTTTCCGGCTTTCTCTTCTAGTGCATTTGCTGTTCCGCTGTCCAAATGTCATTGCCGGCACACAAATAAGGACATTTGTCAAAGAAAAATTGTTCACCCACGTACACGGTCAAATCATTTGTCATAGAAAATTTGCTCTTGTGGATGAGGCTTTAAGGCGTTTATAATCTCTTCATGACCGCTAGCCGGGCCTTCAACTGACAATATTGTATTTTCACAATTAAACGCTGAGACTTTAATTCAGACTAAGTTTGTTCGAGACGGTAGTTTTAACACGTCAAAACATTGGAAATAAGGAAGAACTAACCACAACGAAGGTCTTGAGTTCAATACTTGTCAAAGTGGAAAAGAATAAGCTGAAAATGTGAATCAACCAAAATCTAAACCAAAAAGGACGGCGTTCATGAAAAGCAGGTTATAGGTAGTATTGTAATGTTTAGATTAGTATTTTTAGTGGTAAGATTACCTGATGAAATTTAACTGTGTGTAAATAAATGTAATATATGTAATAAATAAATAAAGAAATAAATAGACACAGCAAAGAATTCAAGGACGTGGTGAGTTGGAACATAGTTAGTGGGAAATCTCACCCGTATTTTTGTCCTTAACCCCCGTGGGCGCAGGCGAGAGGCAAATCTCAATAAACTTTTCACATATAACTTTTCTCATTTGCATTATGATAAATTGAAAAGTCGATGTAAGGAAGTTTGGGCTGCGAACTGCAAACTAACCCTAAATTTTGTCGAATCCATGGTCGATTGTATTGATTGTAATTAATGGTTAAAACATTTTTTTCACGACATCTTGTTGATGGATTATCTTGCATTTTAATGTGTATTTTGCAACTTTCTTTTACACCAGTTTGTTGCTGTATTTGTTTTTCTTTTATATCTATGCAAAAAAACTTTCCTCGGTCACTTGGCTACACTGGCTCATATAATTAAAGACAACTTTAGCCTAAGACCCGATAACTTAGTGAAACTTTTGGCCCATACTCTTTTGCAGCTTCGTTTTTTGGAAAGAAATATCTTCTTGTCTAAAATTACTGTCAGAGCAACTAAGTCTCGTTCCTTACTGAAATCATACCAGTTGATACTACTTCTCAAACGCCTACATATATCCATAAGGTAGATGATTAATTTACAATAGGGAAACGACATTTTCGACAGAATGTGACGTTCAATGCTGTCAAGGAAATTTGTCAATTTCCGCGCTAATATCATGTTGCAAGACAATAGTCAGCGCTGTGTTGTTCAATTGGTAGCATTCACCTAACCGAAAAAAAAAGCATGAAAGTGATAAGAAATAGTACACCTAATTTTTACGAATCCAGGAAAAAAGAGATAAAGAGATAGAGAGAGACCTGGTACCAATCTGGTGAATTCCCTCCCCGCGATACGGGAACATTTTCAATAAAGATCATAAATTTCGAAAAATAATTTCGCACTACGACAATTTTTTTTAAAACTTGCTTTACTCTTATTTGTGGGCATTTTTAGGAACACTGAGCTTGCTTTATTGAGCATATAAAATTTGCATATCGTGTTGTCGGATGCGCACTACGCCATTGTCAGATGAAAGGTAATAGAAAAATATGAACAAAATAGGAGGAGCTTTAACATGCCGACGAACAGCAAAATGGTCAATCAGAAGGGCATTGTTATCGGAAGTCAGCTGTACAAGTATCGTGGTGCAGCAAATTAAGAGACAGTACTGATGCCTGCTGCCTGGCTCAAGGCAGGAGTACGGCTCTCTTTCAAACTGTCTTAAAGTCTCGTCTGTTTTGACAAACAGTTTCCTTGTGATAAAAGACGATAGCTCATGTCTTTGCAAAGATTCTTTCGAAAATCGTGGTATGACGGCTTCCTTGAAGTTTTAATTTTTCGTCAAGTTCCTTGTCAAGAGATGTGGGTCACACTTGCCTTTGCCAACTTTGTCACTAAATTAAAATTTGACAAAATGTACAACATTATCCTTAGTGCAGCCCGGTACTATTTTGATGTGCAAAGAGGCTGGCAGCTCAAATAAATACTGATAAAAAGCTCAAATAAAGGTCCAAGACTTTAATTTGAAACTTCCAGGAAGCATTTATTGAAATTAAGCAAGTCAATTCCTTAAAGGAAAGTCAATCTTAGTAACTTGTACTAGCTGTGGTCACACTACCAACATTTTAGGGAAACTTATCTTGTTCGGAGAGCTTACTTAGGGAAACTGAATTTTTTAAGTTTGACCAATTTTTCCCTAGGGAAATTTTATCCTCTGGAGCTTGGATATGTCTCGAGAACAATAGAGCTCCCCTTGACAACTACCTCAAAATGATTGCTAGGGAAAATTCCTATCCCGAGGTAGCTTACCAGTAGACGCTCGTCGGCGAATGTCTTGATGAAAAAACCGGCCATATATCACGTCGTGAGAGTAATTTTTTTTAAAAAAGCGGGGCGTGTCGAGGCAATTGCGCCGCCTCTAAGCGCGAAGATGATGTCGCAGTTCGGAGCAAGATTGCGAAGTATCTTTTTAATTCGAGGTTTGAAATTTTTCTTCAGTTTAAGGCTCCGTTTAGAAATGGTTTTTAAACTAAGCAATTGTCTTTGTTACCCGAAAGAGCTTGTATCCGCAAAATGAGCCGGACCCTCAGGGGTCGATTTCAGTAGCGCGACCATTCCAGATTTTCTTACTTAGGTAAAATGAAACCCGTCATGAATTTACCTCGCGAAAGTTTTGATGAATTTATCCCCGCCCCCCTTTCCAGGGAGATAATTCCTTATATAAACTAGATAGGTATTTGCAGCCCAAAGGTTATGGTTTTCGAGCTGTTTTAGTCTGAAATGGGGTATAGAGTTTGACCATTTTGGTCTGAAATAGGGTAAGGTTTGTGTAATATGGTCTGGAATTGGGTATGGTTTTTAGAAGAAGCTACGTTTTTGTTATTATCTTCTATTGAGAAGTGTGTTTTGATTACTCAAAATCGGAAATCTGAAGCACTTCTCAAATATCCACAGACGCTGTAGCAGTTCCTGGGCAGGTCTGAAATAGGGTATCGAATTTTGAGTCAGGTGTGATATAGGGTACGGAAAATCACATTTTTTGGTCTGAAATAGGGTAAGGTTTTAAGGAGTGGGCCGCACACCCCTACCCAAAATTTTGGGGAGTACCTCCTAGATTAGCCCTACGGTAGGTAAACCCAGGTAAAAGTCTGCAGTGTGACCACGGCTACTGTTCAATTTGTAGGGTCGGACTTTAAAACCTTATAATTTGATTTGGCGATTTTTTTCTATAAACAATTCAGCAACAACTCATTTTAGCGATCAGAGCTGCAACTTGTAACAAAACGAATATGACACGTTAATGTTACACAGTTCGATAATTGCAACAATCGCTCTTTTTAATATTCTCTGTTTGTAGGGTGGTAAATGTACATATTTGAAATCAAACGTTGTAGAGTTTCTAATGATTGCAGCGTTCATGATAGTTTGTACTCAGTTGTAAGTTGGTTAAGGTTTCAAGTTTTCAGGATTGAGGTATAGATCAGATCATAGCACAAATAGAAAGAAAAATATTCTTGAATAACAACAATAAATAAACCGAAAGTTCTTCAGAGCTTTCGGGATTTATCCACTACCCTTTTTCAATGATAGAATTAGTCACGAAAGCTCTGACTGAAGAAATTCGCCTTTTTTGTTTGTTTTCCTGGTTAAGGTTTCCAACTTTAAGGAAAGGGAAAGTCGCAATGACAAGTGGCGCAGTGACAAAAATCACGTTTTTTACACAAAGGTCACGAAGTGACTGACGGACATATAAATTCAGCCGTAGGCTGGGAGAAATCCTTTTCCTTTCCTACATTTTTAGCGCGAGAAGATGGAAGTGTGATCGGCGAGAGGCACAGTCTAGAGCCGAGTAGCGTAGTCGTTGGAAAAGGACTTACCGGTAACTGTAATTTATACATTTTTCTCTCGGAAAGTGTAGGCAGACGTTATCTTGCCATTCGTGACTGGACTCCTTTATGAACGGGAATTTTTTGTTGATGCATGCGGCTGCGACTTGTCGTAGCCTGCAGGCAGACAATGCGAATTTCTTTCATGCAGTGGACTCGTCGTCAGCATTGGTATTAGCCTGCAATTGAGGCGCATTTTTGGGGTGAGCGAACGCTATAGCCGCCATCTTGGATTCTAAAAGAAGAGGAAGATTGGGGAGAGTAGAAAGAACAACTAAGATTTGGAAATCCAGCATGGCAGCTACGATCAACCGAGATTTTGGCACTCGTGCTTCCCTGGAAAACGCCTGCATTGCAGGCTACGTTGTTACAGGACCCAACTTTATGGGCGGCTTTTAAAATATGAATATAATTATTTTACAAAGCATTTTAAAGCACCCCGACTGTTTGGGCTCTTTCGTTGTCACAAGCTTACCTTTAAGTTCTTAAGTTTTCTCCTTTCTCATTCTAGCCATTTATTGGTGTGAAGGCAGGACGTACTAGCCTGCCACAGTATCGGTTTTGGGCAAATAACTTCCCGAAAAACAAAGGTTTCTTAACATTTTGTTGTGCGAAAAAAATTAATAAATTGACTGATTATTTTGTCCGCTAAGTGAATGACTTTGCTCGAAAGGCTGTTCAATCTAGATTCGGTGCGAAAAAATCTCCTGGATAAACGGTAAATTGTAAACAACTGATTACACGTCTGTTCCATTTCCTCCGTGTGCGTGATTTTCTATTTTCCTCTCTGCTTATAAAATCCGGAAAGTTCCCCTCTTCTGTCGTTTTATGCTGCAAAAGGCCTATTTTGTGTCCTACTGCTAGAATTCCCATCTTTCCTCGAAATTCTGACCAAGGAACCGAACAAGCCTGGAAGAAACAGATGCTATCTCAGGCTGAGAGGGTAATTCAAAGAGCTCAGAATAAGACGAAGCCATTGATAGCTAACCGAAGTTAAGTTGGTAGGGTAGGTAGGTAAAACTTTGTTTATACAGCTTGCTCCGTCAACTCTGAACCAGGTTTGAAAAGTTAATACGATTTTGTAAACATATATTTCATTTACTTTATTAATATAGTGATATTTCAATAATGATTTTATAATATAATAATCCTACTTTATAGGGCTTTTGAATAACACTTTATTTATAAAGCACTATTCCTATGATAATCCATAAAACTTAACAGATTAAATCGTCGGTACCTTAGATCTAAAGGTCGGTGATTCGAGGCCCAGTCCCCGCCATCGTGTTGTTTCCTAGCTTAGACAAGAAACTTCACTCCACATTTTCTCTCTCCGCCTAGGTGTATAAATGGGTACCGGCAACATACCACTGGGGGTAACCCTACAATGGACTGATATCCCATCCAGGGGGAGCAGCAATACTCTCATTTGCTTGGCTCGTGTGCAACTTAACCCTAACTTGTAATCCGATTAAATAATTGGTTTTTAGACTACGGGGCAAACCCAAGGAAAGACGCGAAGTTCCAGTCTAGCTGTTGTTCGTGGTATAATATTAAATTACAGTTACAAAAACATGCTGACGATGACTAGGAGTACGCTATAGTTGTTCAATACGGAGAAGATGTTTCTTTGTTATAGGTAGAGTTTAGGGAATCGAGATAATTAGAGGCCAAAGTCTTTCAAAGTAGTGCCCTTCCTCGGGGTTTCGATGGTTATCCACGAATGAAATAGCTTTTCGATAAAATTCAATTGGATGCCTTTTAATCATGTCGCGAGTTGCTGCAAAACATCCCCTCGGGCATGAAGGGAAGTCGCTCGGGTGTGGAAAGCCAAACAGTTCCTCAAAAAATTCACCCAAAGTCAAATTAGCACGACGAATTTCACCACTGTTTGACATGTCGAGCCACTTCCCATAGTGGGGAATTCGACCCCATTCACTGAGTCGTTGTATAGCTTTACAGGTAACATTCTTCCTTACATTATAAACGTAATCCATGGGATTTCTGAAGCATAAATAACCATCCAGTTCTATACCGTCTCCTTGAAGAAAAACAGTGATTTCAGGCAGCTTGTGATAGTTGTTTATGATGTGATACAGGTAAGAGTGACTTTCTCGCCCAACATTAGGCAACTTCTCCCAGGCATTCAATGGCAATAACGCGGGTGGTTGTAGATCTGTCCCCTTATGATAAACACGAGTGTGATTGGCTATTGGAGACAACCAACCAAGATTTTCGTTATAATGAGCAATCACGAATTCATAGTCCTTTAGTCGTTCATTGAAAAACCTTCCAGTGTTTCTCCTGGAATTAACAAGATTTGGGTCAGGGTAGGTGTCCTCTGAGATACCTCGTAACAGCATGTCGATGACTTCAACACCCTGTATGACCGAGTGGTCTTGATTTGCAACCTCATACCGCCAGCCTCCAAACCGACCGCGAGAGTAGATGCCTTTGGATTCCAACCAAGGTTGGACCTTGTCAAGAATCGTTTCACGGTTGATAGAAGGAACTGGATAGCCATGGTCTAGACGACGGTAGTATTTTGAAAGGACCATTTCTGATGTGATGAATCCATAAGTGATTAAAGCTTGAACGGTACTGTCAATCAAATGATCTTTTGTCCAACGCTCCGAATTGGAGTTACTTTTAGGTTCTGCTGCCTCACACATCAGGGACCACTGATTTCCAGGCATTGGAACGTGATCATCTGAGTAACTGGAGAAAACCGTTATTCGATAGAAAGGAGAATCAGAATCAGGAAAGTACATCCAGGACTTGTTTGAGAGCATTTTGGGAGGTTGACCTTTCAGACCAATACCTATAACGTGAGTGTGTGAATAGACGAGCTGAGAAGTCAGTTTTTTCATTCCTTCTAAAGACCTATCCCTTCCCCTTATCGAGTTGACAAATAGGTCAAGTGGAACTGTTGAGATTAGATTGTCAAACTTGAACTCCTGCAATACTTTGAAACTCCTCTCTACTAGTATAGAGTTTGTGTCCACATTTATGCTTTTGACTTTATGATGAAAATGAAACTACTCGCGAGGAACAAGATCAGCAACTGCTTGCCATATGCCACCAGTTCCTTTGTACCGTGGGAATCGGAAAACATTGTTTGGTCCCCAGGCGGAATCTTTTGCAGAGGCTCCATTGTCATACTCTGCAATTTGACGCTTGATCTTATCAATTTGTGGAACAGCAACTCGCTCACCAACCCAGACAGAGTTCATTTCAGTAGGATCTATGGTCCAGACTTTTCTATTATACTTCCTCATGAAAACCTCGCAAAGACCGACACCGAAGTTACGAAGAAGCCACTGGTCAAAGTTGGCAGGTTTCTCCTTTATCGGATTAGCAGCAATTTCCTCCAGACCTGATAAGCTCTTCTGTTGGTCCACTTTGTCCATCACCTCGATGTTATTCTGCACCGGGTATGGAATAAATCTTCGTTTGCCATCAGATCCCTTCATGAAGGCATATGCGGCCCTCTTTCTCACATTCCAGTCTTTTATCGCCCTGTCCAGCACCCGATCGAAATACTGGTAATGTGAGACCACATGACCACATGACCTCCCATGTCCCAAAGGAAGCCTTGATCATCTCTTTCGGACGCAGCGAGTCCTCCGGGTTTTCCACTTTGTTCAAAGATAGTAACTGATATGTTCGTAAACTCTTTGCTAAGTTCATAAAGTCGATAAGCGGCGCCCAGAGCTGTTGGACCGGCGCCGATGATGATGACGTTATGTTTGCTGTTATTGTAAGTTCCTGAATCAGCAACACCTGTAAGAGAAGTTTATTAGTGCATCAAACCTTCACCTCCGAAGAGTCTTAACAACTACCGTATTCCCCCTTCTAAATTTGTCCCTGGGGGCTTATTAAAGGGGGACTTTTAGAATAACTTGAAAAAGCTCAGACACATTCAGTGATCAAAGGAAACCCAAAATTAATGTTTTATTTTTATCCTGCTTGTTTACTGAAACTGTAAATAAGTATCTTTTGTGACGGATGTCCAGGACGGAAATGGATTAAACGTAAAAAAGATTAAATAAATAAATGGCAAAAATTGAGTTTATCCCACCTGTCTTGGAAAAATCCTTGAAAACTTGTTATTGTTTTATTGGTTTATTGTTTCTTCTCCGTTGAAAAACCATATTTCATACCATACTTCATGTAAAATGTTCGAAGTGTCTGAATACTTGCGTGTTTTCATGTTAGTGAGAAATGGCGGACTACCCTCGACTAACTCTTTAGTCTAAACCTTCTTTTTTGAGGCGTAAGTAAAAAGGGTGTACTCTCATGGATATTTTACCACAATTACGATGTATTCTTGGAAATGACTGGTGCCCACACGTTATTGCAGAATGAATACTCACTTCTCAACACGCTCGATTTTTCATGACGGTAACTTGACATACTGGGAAAGAAAACGTTCCTTATAATAGCTCTACATGAAAAGGAAAAAGACCTGAAGGATTGCTTTAAACTCGACGGCGCATATAGAAAAAAAAATTGGACAGCTTGAAGTTAAGAAATCCTGTTCGGGGACATACTTGTCGTTTCAGAGGAGATCTGAGTCTTCTTGTGTTTTTCGTTTGTTTTTTAATTAGCTATTCTTATTTTGAAACTGGGGTATTTTAGCCGAAAATTAGTGTTAGTGTTACCAAGAATTCTACTCTGAGTTTAATGGTGCTGCTTTCTCATGCAAGTCAGTTTTTGTTTTTCGGCACTACTGTATTGCGGATTGGTTGTTTAGTGATGGCTAATTTATGGAACAACAGAAAAAATCGCTCGGTCACCGATATTAGTCTTAACGTTGAGCTCTATACACATTACAATTAACGGACATCGTGAATTTTAGCGTATGTAGGGCGAATGATTGTGTTATCAGTGGCCTGTAGAAAATCATGGGTTATGAAAGACAGTACATCTCTATAAAAGATGCCCTTGTTTTATTTCTAAATGTTTGGAACAAAATAATAATGCTCAGATCTGATCATGAGTGAAAGAAACTCTTAGCAGTCAGCTTCGCCTCTTGCAATAGGCGAGATTTCATAAGGAAACGACTAAGGAAACAGCATTTAGAGCAACTTGATTTGTCCTCATGGAAGACCCTAAATAGAATACCGCTAAATTGCTCTCATTTTAATGTGTTCTTTATAAATAAAAACGTGAAGACAGTGCTCAAGGACAAAGCATAAACAAAATGCGGACCGCTAAGGCAACCGTTTGCTTTTGTTCAATGTCTTAAACATATGACTTTTCACCACGATTTTCAATAATTACAACGGTAGTTTTTCTTTCATCCCTTGGTGGCATTCTTTACAAAGTTGAAGAAGAGCATTTGTGATCCTGGAGTTTTTCTATTCAACCGCTTTTTCAACCGCAAAGTACGGAGTTTCATTACGCGAGGTCTCTAGAAACTCTGCATCTTGCATGCAAAAGTCACGGTATAGGCTTCCCTCCACAACTTTCAAAACACAAGTTTTTGTTTGTATTTAATAACTAGGAGTTCAGCCTGAAGTCTAGCAATAAGCTTAACTTAAATTCTAAAAGAGAAAAAGACTAAAAATGCCTGGTGACAAGACTCAACGAAAGTCCATTTGAATGGAAAGCCCGTCATTCCTCCGCACCCGTCCCAAAATGTCACAACACAATGAACACAATATTGAGAAGGACATCGAAAGCGGCAATTAACTTAAAAGAAGCGGAAATGGCGTATTCAAGGGACCTATACTACGTCGCACGATATGTCCATGTCCATGCGTACCTTGTCAAGGCATGCTGTGATAACTGAGTTTGTGTACGCACATCTTCAGCTCTGTTATGGCGGCTCAGTGGAGAGACGCGCGAACATTACGATTTTTTGATTTCTTTTGTTTTTCAGGTGGCGCGCGTTCAAACCTCACAACTTCACATTTTGTCTCTCCAATATTTTCTTTATTCCTTGTTGTTGTTGTTGTTTCGGTTTGGTGCAATTTTTACCTACTTGCATAGTTAATAAAAGAATCTGGTTATGAAGATCAGCTAAGTCCTTTGTTTTATGTTTTTGTTACCGTTTTTAGCCTTGACGGTGCACAAACAACAATAGGTTTTGAATTTTGCATAAGCAACTAACCAATAAGAATGTCACTGTTAAGTTATTCAGCCATAGTGTGCGAACGTAAAACAAAAGATTGTGCACTGTCGTAGTACTTTCAACATAAATTGCAGCACCTTTGTTAGGGCCTTTGAAACTTGCAAAGTTTCATAACCAGTCCCTCGAGTAACTATGCTACTTGCTTCCCATGACAAATTTCAGACGGTACTCCGTTCTCACATTAACGGATAAAGATCTGGCATAACTTTGGGTTATACGTGTTTTTCTATTCTTGGTACAAGCTATTGTTTAATGCAATCTTTCCTAGTTAAATTTTCTTTTGTTTTTCAACGAAGTAATATATATTCTTAATATATTTAGTTATTTTTGATATATAGTCTCCAACCGCCTCAATCAGCTAAGCTAATTTGCGGATAGAACCACCCTCTTGTCATGTTTGTAAACAACTCTTGAAAAACTTGATGAAAACAATGAGCTCTGCACTTTGTTCACGATCACGAGCGCTAGAAAACAGCCAATTCTAGGAAGACTTTTTGCTGTTTTGGGATGACCTAACAAATTCAAGTTGAAGTTAAATTTGCAACGATACCAGGTACATGGTGTTACGGATGCTTGCTAAGAAAGAAAAATTATCACGCATCAGTCATATAAACCCGACTACTACTCATGCCCAAGGGATTTTTAAACAGCTGGATCGCAGACTTTGAATCGGCTTATTATATAAACCTTCAGCTCTTAGTGTCATGTATAATTATACAATTTCTTTCTTTTTGCAACGAGTCCGCCGTTACGCAAAGCCTTTTATTTCCAAAATCATTTGAATTTTAATTCACAGTCATAGATTTGTAAAAACCTCTTCCCGTACTGCTGTATGATGCAAGAATGCCGTAATCTAAGATTATATTTTGCACATTTATTTAATAACTTTAACTTCACCATTTTAAATAAATCCCTTTCGTTCTGAAGTATTTCTCCCTTTTATTTTTTTATAAAAAAGCTTGCCTCTCTTTGCTCTGTGTGTCTGTAAAAAGTCGATTGATTGTAAGATTGAGTTGTGATTAAAGACCCCTTGTATAGCATGGCAATTGAGCGTAGAAAACAATAAGACATACTAATATTTGCCTAAAGGTTTCAAAATTTTACTCCTGCAGCTACCATGACAATCCAAGTTAATTAAACACCTAGAAAGACGAAAGAGACATGATCAGTTTTATCCTTCATGACGAACAAAGCAAGCAAAATTCGTCTCCTCAGCGGTCCGCATGCTTTTTTCGCTTTATAGTCTACTTTTTAGGCCGCGAATTTTTCTGTGGCTTTAATTTTGCTACCTGCTTCTGCAATCATCTTTCCCTTGTAGACGGACTTATCCCAATTTTTAACCCTTAAACAACAGGTTGTTTTGGCCAGGTTATTTACCTTTGGAAAAGGCAAAAGGTAGCACCCCTACGACAAAAGTATAAGCTTATCTGACAAAATCCATGTTTTTCATACGACCGCTTGACTTCGAGCAAAAAATTTACTAAGTTGCGAAGACAATTGTTTTGCTAAAAAAGATATTTGGAAGAAGAGTCTCTCTAGGAACTGTCTTCAAGGTAAAATCTTATCTGTTTCTTGACGGCCTTATCTCCTAGAAATGAAAACAAATACCACAGGCAGACCACCCTCTGTTCGTGTGGTGTGTTTACTGTTGGAAGTTGAGACTTAATTTTGAGGCGACTCGATCGGTTGAGATTTTGTTCGACTAGTACAGATATTTTATTCTTTACCTTTATGGTTCAATAAATTTTAATGAAAATATTAAGTGAGTCACGAATGGTGTTCTTTTGCCGTTCCGAGATGTATAAGACGTTCTCTAGCGAGATTACTCTCCGGCCGAAGGCTGGTAAGAGATTTTTGGATGTGCAATGGCTTCATCAATCAGTCCCGTGTTGGCCGACCTGGTAATGGAAGAAATTGAAGAAAAAAGCCATCACCACAGCCCTTTCATCCTCACAAATGGTGGTTTATTATGTAGACGAAAGTCATGCGTGCCTTAAAAAGGATCAAGTCGATGAGTTTCACCAACATCTAAACTCAATCAACGCAAACATACAGTTCACTTTAGAACTTGAAAACGCACAATGGGCAGGGCTTACCTTTCAACTAGATGCGGCGCGGCAATTCAAGTGGATGTTTACAGGAAGCCAACCCATACAGACCGCTATCTCGATTTTCACTCGCACCACCTTTCATGCCACAAACGATCCGCTGTTAACTCACCACTTCTTCGGACAAGAAACATTCCTTCCACGAGTAAAGGAAAACGGGAGGAAACTCGACGAGTTAAAGCGGTACTCCGAGAAAACAATTACCCCTCGTCCTTTAATTATCAATGACTGTGAAAAGGCGTTGGCTACCAAACCGACCAAAGCCACAGCAAATGGCTTTGTAGTGCTTCTGTATGTTCAGGGTGTCTGAGAAAGAATTGGTCGCTTATTGAAACAACAATAGATACAAGTTTCATACAAGCCACAAACAATCATCAACAGTTTTTTTCCACGACCAAAGCAGCACAAAACTGACCGTCAATCTTCTGGAATAGTGTACAAAATCGGTTGCAGACAGTGCAATTTTGTATACTATGGCCAAACCGAACGATCCCTTAAGACGCGAGTTTCCGAGCACAAGAAAAGGCTGTCTCGCTGTTCGATCCCAACTCTAAAGTTGCGAGCCATGTCCATGAATGTCATCATCACATGGATTTTGACAACGTTAAAGTCGTCGGACATCACCTACATTACAACCAGCACCTTTTTCTAGAAGCTTGGATGTCTGTGAAATATCCTAACGCTGGGAATGATCACATGGTCATCCCAAAAGTCTATAAATGGTTAGCACGCATTTAAGTTGTAATTTACGCAAAGAAACCATTCTTTGTAGTCACGCGCATACACCACGGGCAACGTTTTGTTACTTTGAAATTTTTTTTTAATCACACGCAACAACATCAAGCGATCTTATAACTGATGAAGGCTTAAGAGTTAGCCAAAACTTCTTAGTACCATCAAAAAAGTATGAGTCAGTAACAAACATGAACTTTTCTTCAAATAGTGCCGGAGAAGCCAGAGAAAAATCACAATTGGTCAAAGAGGTCAAATACATCAAGCATATAACGACGTTGTTGATTTCCAATCGTTCTGCGCGAAGGTTTCAGGTTCCCGAGACGTTATTAGCAAGATAACCCTATGCACGCAAAGGATGGCTATTTTTTGAGCCTTCTAGGAGGGTCGCCTTCTTTCCATGTAAACGAAGCCTTATTAAGTAAATTTCTGACTATTCTGTACCAGTGGTGGTTGGACACGGCTCGCAAAGCATGATGGGACTATCAATCGATTCGAGCTCAGTTGCAACGAACCTTCGTAGTGTGCGGATCTCTAAGAGCATAAAATACTTCAACTGGAAGAGTTGGAAAATAACAAAGTTGGACGTTTCTCCGATTCTTGTGGTCTAATTATCCCTTGTTTACATCTGAATATTTGATGTAACGTTTTAACGGCTGGTTTCATGCGTTGATCGATTGAACGCGTACACGTGGAGACTTCAATCCCGGGTTTATCAGGAAATAACTTATATGTGCAAACATCTTAGCATGAATAACTTCTTGGGCCATGAAGGACTTATTTCAAATCATCGAAAGTAAAAACACAGTTGCTTGGCTTTCTGAGGTCTTGTAATTGCTACAGTTGTGTGAAATTGTAAGTTTTGACCGATGGATAACCGTTGAGTACGTGTCATGAAAAACCTTACGAATGTTCGTTTTATAGCATTAAAAAACTGGGCAGTCCTTTAACTTCCAGGGTGTCCAAAAGCTTCTGTTTCTCAAAGATACCATTGATGCAGATGTAGTAATCCTGAAGGGCTTGTCTGAAATTATACTTTCACAGCTTAGCTAAATTAAACGAGCCTGTATTAAAATATTATTGTTTAAATTGCTAGCTGTCAATATGAATTAATTTGTTTGCTTTTTAAAGTGAAAGTAACTGAGGCTGACAAAATTAGTCTGTGATTGAACGAGAATTCCATTTTCTTTTACAGCGGACATGGAAATTTGTCTTTAGAAAATTAAACAAAAGTTCTGTTCAGCCTGTATAATGTGTGACAGTTATTATATTCAGTGCACCCATATTTTTTTCTCAACTACTTCAGGGAAAGCGTTGACTCATTTACCCACAAGGACCTCAAGCAGAAAATAATTTTTCAACCCTTAAAACAGGGTTGCTGGCGGCTCTGCACTGATTATCACAGCAAAATTATTGAGGTCATAGAGAACCTCTTTAGCCTGGATCCTTTTAGAACTAGTGAACCACATTAGAGCAATACATCCAATGTCATTTCTACAAATCTGTTAATTCTTTCAATGTTGAAACGTCAATGGCGGAACCAGGGGAGGGGCCAAGGTATTTCCCACCTTTTTGTTCAAAAGAAAATAAGGCTGGATAAAACAGACAGCAATATACATGAACAAAACAATTATGGGGTTATTCATTTACTCCAGGCTACAACGAAGCAGAGAGCAGAGAGAGCGCAGATTAGCTTGCTTGTGTACAACAGCATACTCCACTAAGAAAAGATCTGATTTTTTTGTGGACTTACTATAGTCAGAATATAGTACAGAATAATACCAAGATATAACTCCACAAAAGTTTTGTATTTTGTTGTCTCCCCTTACCCACTATTAAACCTGGCCCCACCCTCCATGAAAGTCTGGTCTCACCACTGAGCACCAAGTCTGCCTGTTAAGTCGAGTAACAGAAACTTAGGGGGTGTTTACATAATAAAGGTTTGACTTTCATCCCCTCTTATGGTCCTGTATAATTTTGTTTAGATGACACCAGCACAAGATCTCATACCGTTGCGAGTCATATCAGTGCGAGTTCATTCTGGTTGCTGTACCAGATCAAGATTTTTGATCCGGTGCAAAAACTTGTACCATAACCATGTAAACACGATAAGACCACCGATTTTGGTGTGAAATCTGTTTCCTGGAATGACAATTCAGTAGATAGAAAATGAGGATTGGTATCAATTAAAAAATTGGTGAAGAAAGAGAAAGTTGTGAGTTCAATTAGAAAAGGGATATTTAATCAATTCACAGTTCTCAACCCATTTGCGGGTCTCAATAGCTCTAAATGATATGAATAACAACCAAACTGACAAATTGAACGAGGTGTTCAATCAATAATTCACAGCTCTCACTCAATAGCTCTGGATTTTATTTCTTACAGTAGACCCAATAAATTGACCCCAACTTCCCCCCCCCCCCCATACCTGCTCACAACTATATTGAACTGAAAATATTTTTATTTTTTTCCTTGCTTGATGTTGCTCACTTCTTTGCTATTGGCTATCTCAAATTCTTGATATCTGAAACAATTTTTGGTCTCTCTTGTGTGTCTAAGATAGCAATGTAAAGTTCCAATCTGAGTCACTGATCGATACTCAGACCCGTAGTCAGTATTGAGGCAACCGAGGCAGTTGCCTGCGTAAAACTTTTCCCTTATTGTTAAAAACCTAAATAGAAAAATAAATTATTTAATAATAGAACATGTTTCTGGCAGTAAACCACGCCAACGGTGCCTTAAAGTGTGATAACCTCAGTTAATACTTCACTTATGTGCTGGTCGCGAGCCCAACAGTTTCTCCAGTGGGTCAGCGTATACAGCCTCCAGCCTCGTTACCGATTCAAGACGTGGTCAAAATCAATAATGGCCACAGACCGCCTGAAAGGTCTTGCCCTTACATACGTTTACGACATCACTCCAGAGCCGTTGCAAATATTGCAAAAATGGGACACAAGTGCTCAGAGGAGAATTGCTTTAGCTTTCTCCAAATAAAAGCGACGCCTTTATTAGAGGGTACACTTTAGCAGTATAACACTTGAATTGGTGCACTTAACGAGATTGATATGTTTTCCGGCGTCTCGAATGCTGAAATAACATTTCAGGGCTTCTAAAATTTCCTTTCTTAATGAAACTGTGGAAATTTTAAAGAGAAGAACTGATAACAAACATAAATGCTGTTAAAGTTAGTTTGGATTTTGATTATGTTTTGGGGAAAATACCACCAGGAAATCGCTAAAAATGGCATTTCCGATCGAGCGTCTAGATTTCGAAATTTTCTGGGGGCCCCCCTAAACACTAACGCCTTCGGCGATTCGCAATTACCTCAGTTATCAGAAACGTCTGGCTACGGCCCTGATACTGATTTTTTTTAGCTTTCTCAATGGTTCACTGCACAGAGGTTGTAAGTTAAGAACCTTAAGGCGGCTGCTTAGGGGATCTTAGAACACCAATCCACAACAGATGATTTGACTATATATTAAGTCCCTAAAGCCCTAACAGTTTTGGTCACTTGAGCAAATAAAATGTGATTCTTGAAAGTTTGTTGCATACAGGCAACAAAGCAGACTGAAGAAACCACTTTGCCTCTTAACCTGAAGACAAAAAATTAAAGAAGGGAAAACAGTCAATTGGGATGCCACACCATGCTGCTGATACTTCTCATAATTAAAACATTAAAATATTCGAACCAAAATAAGACGATCACTCGCGTTATTTCGCGGGTAATTTTAACATATCGCAGCGTGAGAGAGTAATATTGGAGAGAAAATTCGACAACTTAAACAACGCGTAATTTTCAAACTAGAGGGGCGCTATCGGGCGCTATATGATTTTATAAAAGCACATTTATCCCCCTGGATCTTGGTGTAAAATGAACGGTTTTAAATTTTCGGGTTAGCCTACAATGTGAGACCTACTCAAATATCATGAAAGCACACGATGCTCGATCCTCCTACAACGAAATTGTGCTCAAACTTAACTTACAAAAGATGATCAGATCTAAAAATTTCAAGACATCTAGATACATAGCAATCCTAATTATTCTTGTTAAATGTAAGTTGCATTGAGGACAGACAGCACGTTAAAATGATAAGAAGTGAAGCTCACATTTCCGTCAAAGGCCGCCATGTTGATTTCACGTCCTGGTTAAGAGACTGCTCGTGATTGGCTAATATAAGGATCCACCAAGCCTTTCGGGCGGTGTCCAACCACCACTGGACTAGTACCTTCGCCCAGTATGGTTTCATACTGACAGAATAGGTGTTCCTACCCCGCCGTTCATGATGGGGTCTAGTATACATTTTTCTTCGGGTTTTTTTGTTGGTCACTTGCCCCAGACTGCCGGTTATTGCTCGGCCAAACAAATCTTCGTCGCAAACGTTCGGTAAACATAAGCATTTTTTTCAGTCGTTTAGCGTCGATTAGCCAAAAATTTCATGAAAGTCGACGTAGAAAATTTCTAGGGATGCAATTGCATAAAATCTCTTCGACGAGAGCGAGGACGAAGATGCTAGCAAGGCTTTGAAAGTCACCGATTCGAACTTGTTATTTTCGTTGGTTGCCAAACAAACAAGGTTAAATATTCCACAGTGAACTGCAAGTATTTTTGGCAATTTTGCTTTGCTTCGCCAAAATCTTTAGAAAATTTGTGTAGAAAAGTACAAGGAATTCAATGAAGTTAAATTATCTGCGACGTCATTCAAACTCATGCAGAAGCCGATTCGGGGAAGTTCTGTTGTGTGTGCCAAATCACTCATCGAATGATGGCCTGAAAATTGTTTCTTACCTTTTTTTTTCAATAGATACCCGTTTCTTTTATATTTTAGGATAATTTTGTCTTAATCAATAAAGCTATTTGAATTTAATGTTCCATTGTTATTCAGAATTACGCTGAGATAGCCTACGAACAAGCTTTTGGGGGCTGGGGGCTGAGAAGGGAAAAGAGCGAGAGCTTGCAACGACGTCTCAGGACTTTAAATTCCGCCTCCAGTGCCCGCTGCGGCTCCCCGTTGTCTGAGCTGACAGATTTTGGCCAATCAGCGCAAACCGGAAACGAGCCTTTAAATCTGAAATTTGCGATCAAATTACTCGTCGAACGTCACAAAACGTCAACAGTTCAACTTGTAAAATTATAAATTGTAGCCTAAAGCCAAATTTCTTCTCTTTTTTTTTTCGATTTTTTTGTACCAGTAAAAGGGCTTTCGATTATTTATAGCATTTTGGCGGCTTTTTAATTACCAAGAAATCAAAGATTGTTCGTGTTCGTAAGCTAGCCTCCTCTGCGCTACTCAAAATATTCAGCGAGCGCTGGCAGAATATGATTTACAAGCGAATCTATTGTTGGATTATAAAGGTTTAATTGGGTATTTTTGACTTTCCCATCGCCAAAAAACACAGAAAGCAAACGCATCGAAGGCGGGAATGTTTCCAAAACTCAATCACGCCGCGCTGTGATCATCCCCCCGAACCGTACTTAGTTTTTTCAAAAATTAGCGCTAGATAAAGTGATAACGTTTCACATTCCTTTCAGATAGAAGAAACTCTTTTGTTAATAGCTTTTATTTTCTTCGTTATCATCGCACAGGATGGGTGTTCATTTCAATTTTAAATATACACGAATTGCCATGAAAAAACAAAACGTTCTGAAGATAGTTGACTAAATCACTAGCGGATCTGATTTTCAAATTTTCTGTTCGCAAACCGGTAATTCTTCCTCCTCCTTTTCTTTATGGTGAATATCGAAGTGTTGTTCTTAGGCATCGAAGGCTCTCAAGCTTTCGCTTTAGCGTCCCTACGACAATGCAGATCGAGTCCGGTCGTCGCATTAATTTAATTAAAGACCAAAACATTTCAGCGCGTGAAGAACCGAAATATCGGCGAATAAGTTTGACCAGCGTTCAATCTATTGGACATCTTTTGCTTGACATCCTTGAATGATGATTTCTTTGATAAGCGTGACTTTTTCGGTACTTCCACCCGAAGGAGAGCGATGAACTGCAAAAAAAAAAGGAGTCCTGGCGTTGTCTTCTTCGCGACAAGCGCGAAGATTGATGACGTCGTTACCAAATTAAATCTCCACCAATCAGCATTTTGCATCGACTTTTTCGTTGCAGAAATTCAAATTCCTGAGACGTCGTTGCAAGCTCTTGTTTTCTCCCCACCCCCACCCTCCGCCCTCCGAGCGCCCGCCGACAGCTTGCTCGCAGGCTAACACTGAGATGTCAGTTCGTTTTAATAAACGTGAGGTAACCCCGAGACGTGGAAATAAGAAGAAGAACTGAGTCACACTATGGTCAAAATATTTCGTCACGTTCTTCTTCGCGAAGGCTAGAACAGGTGGTTGACCAGGGAATCAGGGATGGGAAAAGGGTTCATACTATCAGGTATACATATCATCACAGGGAGAAGGGTGCGGAGAAGAGGGGGAATGGCAGCAAACACGTCAAAGGTACGATAAATCACCAATTTGGGCTCGTATCTTGAGTGAACGTAATATATTTTGCATCTTGAGGGCAGGGAGAACAAAGGCGGGGTCTAATATGCCCCTGGGGCTTTTCTTGTTAATCGCTTGTCTCCAGGAAACTAACCTCATCTTAAAAAAATTTTTCATTTATCGACCCAGATTGATTTTCACTTCTTTGTTATTATTACGTTTAAGATATACTGCCGAATGAAGCTTAAGGCTTAGCATACAGTATCATTTCAAATAGTTTGAAAACCTTGTGGTAAAATGTGGAGGGCCACAAGATTTCAGTGAAATGAAGATGTGACCATCGCAGTTGTAAGTGTTTGCGATCTCAACAAAATGAAATGAGTTTAATAAAAATTGCAGACGTTCATGATAGGTGTTGTGAGTTTATGTTAATCTGTCCAGTTAACAGAAAACGAATACAATAGAGAAACCCTTTTAACGTGGTTTAATTTCAACTTGTAAGTGCCTGAGTCTGAGGACTAGTCTTGTTCAAAAATTGAAACATTTTTAAAGGAATACATTGGAGCGGAATTCCAGCGTACGTCTTAAGAAAATTCCCTCGATAAAAGAATTGAGTTGGAGGGTTTTATGTTGGTATATATTTCATCATGCAGATTATAGCTGCCGTCTTAGCAAGTTCAACAATTCTTAATTGCTGCAAAGCCACCAGGCTTCGCAGGCAGAAAATAATTTGCTGCATGTGCTGGAGGACGTTGGCGTAGAAATCTTCTAACATTGATTTTTTCACGAAACTTTTGCTACAGCTAGGTAATGAGCTACTACTTTCAGTTCAGAAATTTGAAAAAAAAAATTGGGGTCACCGACTTCGTTTCGGAGATAAGATATTTGAAAAGACCACCCTAATTTTGCAAAATCGGTCTTCTTTATTCGATATGGCTCCAATGTCCCTAAGTTAAAAAATATTGCAAACGAATCCCTAGAAAGCAACTTTCTTTATAAAATTTATGTAAGTGGGTCTATTAAGCAAAGTTATTCAACCTTCTTTAAACGACAGCATTTGCAAACCCTGACAGCCGCACGTTGGTGGGATTTGATGTAGCGTGTGTAGAAAAAATGGGAAAATTTCTAACTTCCTCAATTGATTTTTTGTTTTTTTTTTGCCAATCTGTCGAGAATTGGAAAAGAAAGTTATCTATCGAAAAAAAAGTAGGGCTCACTGATCATTTAAGCGAGTAAAATGCAGGCAAAGTTAACGCTGCTGTGAATTACCCTTTCAAGCATTGAATTTCGCAATTAATTTCGTCGTCCGTGAGAAACGCGCGGGCGCTTTTGTAGACTATATTCCAATCGAAAGCACCCATATGTTAATTTTGTATTTCTACTAGTATAAGTAATTTGTTCTTCATATTTTTCAAGCACATGATTTTTAGAGCTAAGTAAGAAGTGTGAAACAATAATTCGTCTCCTGTTCGTATTTGGAAATTGCGAGACTTGTTTAATTTATCTTGAGACAAACGCAACGTCTGCCATCTCAATTTGTGTTTAGATTTTTACTTTAGTGCGCGCGCTCGTGCATGACGTGGCGTGACATTGCGACATGAATTACGTGAGTAGTGAGGATGCGCAAAAGCAATTGTGAAATATGACTTCAAATTAATTGGCATGCTTTGATATTTTATTTCTGTTCAAGCTGAGATGAAAATTTTACCAGATAAAAGCTGTTTTTTGTCCTACAACAAAGTCATTCAGAGTCTTCCGGTGGTTTTTTTAAAATTTTATTTTCCGAGTCGTCGTTTTTTGAGCAAAGCCGTGAATTCGTGTTCAATTATGATTATTTTTGCGCACAACGGAACGGTCTGTAACATTGTTTGGTTTTCGTGTATAAATCATGTAATTTCAATTAACCTAACTACAGTCCATGCCTACTCAAGTATCACTCTGGGAAAATATTAGCCTTCACGTGGCTGCGGAGATTGCAGTGTATACCCAGTCAGACTGAAGCCTTCATAATGCACGGTCGATGGTCGATGTAAGTAATTTTCAATGCTGACGATACCATAGTAAAGGATTATTTTCAGTGGATTAGTACGATACTGTCCCGATGCCGATTATCTTTCAATTGTCAGAATTGACACGATAACAAATATAACGATGTGTTTTCACTAGATTGAATCGATATTTTACCGCATGCAGGGAAGCTCAGCCATTAAATATCCTGAAACCACACGTACGGCTGGAATAACGAAGATAAAACGGGATATATTTAACATGGTGAACAGGAAAAAAAATGGAAAACAAAAATATTGAGCGATTTGTAATGGCTCCAAGAGTCTACCAAACAAACTTAAATATTGGGGATGATTTACCCGGTAGAACACACTTACCGTAACGAAAGTCTTGAGTTCCATCCTTGTGAAAGTGGACAAATACAAGAAACTGTAAAATCGCAAAAAGTGCACACACAACAAAACACAGCATCTGAGTCCTTGAGGTCATAGTTGTTGTAAGAGATTCCGACTCTGGGGTAAGTTGCATAAAACCTAACACCGAGCGTAACTGCTAACGTCAGACGTTAAAATAGATACTTTGACCGGAGTGAACGTCTGACGTTAGAAGTTACACCAGACGTTAAGTTTTATGCAACTCGCCCCTGAAGCGCTTAGACGCATGAATACATGATCCATGGTGTCATGATTACAATATTTTAATAGAGACTTAAAAGACAATGGCGTGGCCGCTGTGTCAGAAGAACTAACAATTAAGCCTCATTTTTAGTATGATAAATGATATTTGCTCGTCACATTTTCATATGACAAACGAAAGCTGGCTTGCCAGTTTGCATTCGTCAAATGTGAAATTTGCACGTGTAGATGGGTCATCAAAGAAAATTTGTCAAAGATTTGTAAAAAATTAGTTCCCAGATCCCTTATGCATGCGTTTTTTGGAGCTTTTATCTTGCCTAACCAAGTAATTTAGGCGTTTCTGGCAATTTCTCTGCTTTAAGGAGCATTTTTACACTAGGAGCCTCAATTCTCCATGGTCCATGCGAACTCACGCACGCATTTTCAGCTGCATGTCGCAATAAAACTACTGCTACCGAGCCCAACGTTATAATTTAACTTGCCTCTACTTGAAAAGCGAGCCTGTTATATTTGGATACCCTTTTTTCCGGCTTTCCCTTCTAGTGCATTTGCTGTTCGGCTGTCCAAAAGTCATTGCCGGCATACAAGGAAATTTGTCAAAGAAAAATTGTTCACCCACGTACACGGTCAAATCATTTGTCATAGAAAATTTGCTCGTGTGGATCAGGCTTTAAGGAGTTTATAATCTCTTCATGACCACTAGCCGGGCCTTCAACTGACAATATTGTATTTTCACAATTAAACGCTGAGACTTTAATTTCAGACTAAGTTTGTTCGAGACGGTAGTTTTAACACGTCAAAACATTGGAAATAAGGAAGAACTAACCACAACGAAGGTCTTGAGTTCAATACTTGTCAAAGTGGAAAAGAATAAGCTGAAAATGTGAAACAACCAAAGTCTAAACTGAAAAGGACGGCGTTCATGAAAAGCAGGTTATAGGTAGTATTGTAATGTTTAGATTAGTATTTTTAGTGGTAAGATTACCTGATGAAATTTAACTGTGTGTAAATAAATGTAATATATGTAATAAATAAATAAATAAATAAATAAATAAACACAGCAAAGAATTCAAGGACATGGTGAGTTGGAACATAGTTAGTGGGAAATCTCACCCGTATTTTTGTCCTTAACCCCCGTGGGCGCAGGCGAGAGGCAAATCTCAATAAACTTTTCACGTATAAGTTTTCTCATTTGCATTATGATAAATTGAAAAGTGGATGTAAGGAAGTTTGGGCTGGGAACTGCAAACTAACCCTAAATTTTGTCGAATCCATGGTCGATTGTATTGATTGTAATTAATGGTTAAAACATTTTTTTCACGACATCTTGTTGATGGATTATCTTGCATTTTAATGTGTATTTTGCAACTTTCTTTTACACCAGTTTGTTGCTGTATTTGTTTTTCTTTTATATCTGTGCAAAACAATTTTCCTCGGTCACTTGGCTACACTGGCTCATATAATTAAAGACAACTTTAGCCTAAGACCCGATAACTTAGTGAAACTTATGGCCCATACTCTTTTGCAACTTCGTTTTTTGGAAAGAAATATCTTCTTGTCTAAAATTACTGTCAGAGCAACTAGGTCTCGTTCCTTACTGAAATCATACCAGTTGATACTACTTCTCAAACGCCTACATAAATCCATAAGGAAGATGATTAACTTACAATATGGAAACGACATTTTCGACAGAATGTGACGTTCAATGTTGTCAAGGAAACTTGTCAATTTCCGCGCTAATATCATGTTGCAAGACAATAGTCAGCGCTGTGTTGTTCAATTGGTAGCATTCACCTAACCGAAAAAAAATGCATGAAAGTGATAAGAAAATGTACACCTAATTTTTACGAATCCAGGAAAAAAGAGATAAAGAGATAGAGAGAGACCTGGTGCCAATGTGGTGAATTCCCTCCCCGCGATACGGGAACATTTTCAATCAAGATCATAAATTTCGAAAAATAAATTCGCACTACGACAATTTTTTTTTAAACTTGCTTCACTCTTATTTGTGGGCATTTTTAGGAACACTGAGCTTGCTTTATTGAGCATATAAAATTTGCATATCGTGTTGTCGGATGCGCACTACGCCATTGTCAGATGAAAGGTAATAGAAAAATATGAACAAAATAGGAGGAGCTTTAACATGCCGACGAACAGCAAAATGGTCAATCAGAAGGGCATTGTTATCGGAAGTGAGCTGTACAAGTATCGTAGTGCAGCAAATTAAGAGACAGTACTGATGCGTGCTGTCTGGCTCAAGGCAGGAGTACGGCTCTCTTTCAAACTGTCTTAAAGTCTCGTCTGTTTTGACAAACAGTTTCCTTGTGATAAAAGACGATAGCTCATGTCTTTGCAAAGATTCTTTCGAAAATCGTGGTATGACGGCTTCCTTGAAGTTTTTATTTTTCGTCAAGTTCCTTGTCAAGAGATGTGGGTCAAACTTGCCTTTGCCAACTTTGTCACTAAATTAAAATTTGACAAAATGTACAACATTATCCTTAGTGCAGCCCGGTACTATTTTGATGTGCAAAGAGGCTGGCAGCTCAAATAAATACTGATAAAAAGCTCAAATAAAGGTCCAAGACTTTAATTTGAAACTTCCAGGAAGCATTTATTGAAATTAAGGAAGTCAGTTCCTTAAAGGAAAGTCAATCTTAGTAACTTGTACTAGCTGTGGTCACACTACCAACATTTTAGGGAAACTTATCTTGTTCGGACAGCTTACTTAGGGAAACTGAATTTTTTAAGTTTGACCAATTTTTCCCTAGGGAAATTTTATCCTCTGGAGCTTGGATATGTCTCGAGAAAAATAGAGCTCCCCTTGACAACTACCTCAAAATGATAGCTAGGGAAAATTCCTATCCCGAGGTAGCTTACCAGTAGACGCTCGTCGGCGAATGTCTTGATGAAAAAACCGGCCATATATCACGTCGTGAGAGTAATTTTTTTTTAAAAAAGCGGGGCGTGTCAAGGCAATTGCGCCGCCTCTAAGCGCGAAGATGCTGTCGCAGTTCGGAGCAAGATTGCGAAGTACCTTTTTAATTCGAGGTTTGAAATTTTTCTTCAGTTTAAGGCTCCGTTTAGAAATGGTTTTTAAACTAAGCAATTGTCTTTGTTACCCGAAAGAGCTTGTATCCTCAAAATGAGACGGACCCTCAGGGGTCGATTTCAGTAGCGTGACCATTCCAGATTTTCTTACTTAGGTAAAATGAAACCCGTCATGAATTTACCTCGCGAAAGTTTTGATGAATTTACCCCCCCCCCCCTTTCCAGGGAGATAATTCCTTATATGAACTAGATAGGTATTTGCAGCCCAAAGGTTATGGTTTTCGAGCTGTTTTAGTCTGAAATAGGGTATAGAGTTTGACCATTTTGGTCTGAAATAGGGTAAGGTTTGTGTAATATGGTCTGGAATTGGGTATGGTTTTTAGAAGAAGCTATGTTTTTGTTATTATCTTCTATTGAGAAGTGTGTTTTGATTACTGAAAATCGGAAATCTGAAGCAGTTCTCAAATGTCCACAGAAGCCGTAGCAGTTCCCGGGCAGGTCTGAAATAGGGTATCGAATTTTGAGTCGGGTGTGATAAATCACATTTTTTGGTCTGAAATAGGGTAAGGTTTTAAGGAGTGGGTCGCACACCCCTACCCAAAATTTCGGGGAGTACCCCCTGGATTTGCCCTAGGTAAACCCAGGTAAAAGTCTGTAGTGTGACCACGGCTACTGTTGAATTCGAAGGGTCGGACTTTAAACCCTTATAATTTGATTTGGCGATTTTTTCCTATAAACGATTCAGCGACAACTCATTTTAGCCATCAGAGCTGCAACTTGTAACGAAACGAATATGAAACGTTAATGTTCCACAGTTCAATAATTGCAACACTCGGCAAGCTCTTTTTAATATTCTCTGTCTGTAGGATAGTGAATGTACATGTTTGAAATCAAATGTTGCGGAGTTTCTAATGATTGCAGTGTTCATGATAGTGTGTACTCAGTTGTAAGTTGGTTAAGGTTTCAAGTTTTCAGGATTGAGGTATAAATCAGATCCTAGTAAAACGAAAGAAAAATATTCTTGAACATCCAGAATAAATGAACGGAAAGTTCTTCAGAGCTTTTGGCATTTATGCAAATCCCTTTTTCAATGATGGAATTAGTCCCGAAAGCTCTGAAGAAATTTCCGTTCGTTTTGTTTGTTTTGTTGGTTAAGGATTCCAGCTTTAAGGAGAGGGAAAGTCGCAATGACAAGTAGCGCAGTGACTGAAATCACGTTTTTTACACAAAGGACACAAAGTGACTAAGGAATATGTAAAGTTAGCTGTAGGCTGGGAGAAGTCCTTTTCCTCCCCTAACTTTTTAGCGTCAGAAGATGGAAGCGTAAGCGGCGAGAGGCACAACCGCGAACCGAGTAGCGTAGGTGCAAGAGGAGGACTTGCTCTTCGTTTTTACAGTTAATTTGCATAATTTATACATTTTTCGCTCGGAAAGGGTAGGCAGACGTCTCCTTCCCATTCATGACTGGTGTCCTCAGTCATATGAACCGGAATTTTTTGGTTGATGCATGCTACTCCGACTTGTCCTAGCCTGCAGGGAGACAACACGAATTTCTTTCATGTGGTGGGTACGTCGTCAGCGTTGTTACAGGACCCAACTTTATGGTCGGCTCTTAAATTATGAATACAATTATTTTACAAAGCATTTTAAAGCACCACGACTGTTTTGGCTCTTTCTTTGTCACAAGCTTACCTTTTAGTTCTTAAATTTCTCCTTTCTCATTCTAGCCATTTATTGGTGTGAAGCATGGCGTAGTAGCCTGCCGCAGTACCGGTTTTTATAAAATAAGTTGCCAAAAAACAAAGGTTTCTTAACACTTTTTTGGGTGAAAAAAAGGATAAATTAACCGATTATTCTGTCCGCTAAGTGGACGATTTTGCCCGAAAGGCTGCTCAAAAAAAGTTATTCTGCTAGATTCTGTGCGAAGAAAATCTCCTGGATAAACGATAAGTTGTAAACAACTGATTACACGTTTGTTCCATTTGTTCCACGTGCCATGCGCGGGATTTTCTATTTTCTTCTCTGTGCTCCTTAAGGCCTAGACTCCCACTCCTCAAAATTCTGCCCAAGGATGCGAACAAGCCTGAAAGAAACAGACGCTGTCTCAGGCTGAGGGCGTAAGTCGCTGAGCTCAGAACATGACGAAGCTAATCTGAGTTAAGTGAGAAATCTGAGCCAGTTTTGGTTAACTTCCGAGTCAAGATCAAAGAAGCCTTGCATATTCAGTGGGGAATATCCATTTTAAACAAACAGCTGTCATGCAAATTCAACTCTTTCACTTTAATATCATTCCTTGCACTGTTAATTAATTCTTTTAAAGTTAGTTACACACTTTCTAAATATTTGTAATTTTATTACTACGCGTGTATATTATAAATTCAAATCCTATGTGAGTTTACTCGCAACTGACGATGATCGTAGCAAGATCGAAACCTGTCTTGTTTAAAAATCAAGTGTTGTCCTTTTTCTTAAAATTCTTATGAGTCTGACTTCTTTCAAGACTTAATTAATATAGCGATATTTCAATAATAATTTTATAATTTATAATGCTTTTTAGTAATACTTTATTCATGAAGCACTGTTTCTATGATAATTCTATAATAACCTAATAGATTAAACCCTCGCTTAACTTTTAATCATTAAATAATTCGTTTTAAGACTATGGGGGAAGCCAAGGAAAGACACGAAGTTGCAGTCTGGCTGTTGTTCGTGGTATATCATTAAATTACAAGTTACATAACTATGCTGATGATGACGATGACTATGCTATAGTTGTTAAATACGGGGAAGATGTTTCTTTATAATTCAAAGTGGAGTTTAAGGAATCGAGATAATTAGAGGCCAAAGTCTTTCAAAGTAGTGCCCTTCCTCGGGGTTTGGATGGTTATCCACATATGAAATAGCTTTTCGATAAAATTCAATTGGATGCCTCTTAATCATGTCGCGAGTTGCTGCAAAACATCCCCTTGGGCAGAAAGGGAAGTCGCTCGGGTGTGGAAAGCCAAACAGTTCCTCAAAAAATTCACCCAAAGTCAAATTAGCACGACGAATTTTACCACTGTTTAGCATTTTGAACCACTTCCCATAGTGGCGAATTTGGCCCCATTTACTGAGTCGTTTCATAACTTTACAGGTAACATTCTTTTTTACATTATAAACGTAATCCATGGGATTTCTGAAGCATAAATTGCGAACCGCTTCTCGGCCGTCTCCTTGAAGAAAAACAGTAATTTCAGGGAGCATGTGATAGTTGTTTATGATGTGATACAGGTAAGAGTGACTTTCCCGCCCAACATTAGGTAACTTCTCCCAGGCATTCAATGGCAATAATGCGGGAGCTTGTAGATCCGTCCCCTTATGATAAACACGAGTGTGATTGGCTATTGGAGACAGCCAGTCAAGATTTTCGTTGTAATGAGCAATCACGAATTCATAGTCCTTCAATCGTTCATTGAAAAACCGGCCAGTGTTTCTCCTGGAATTAACAAGATTTGGGTTAGGGTAGGTGTCCTCTGGGATACCTCGTAACAGCTTGTCGACGACTTCAACACCCTGCATGAACGAGTGGTCTTGATTTGCAACCTCATATCGCCAGCCTCCAAACCGACCACGAGAGTAGATGCCTTTGAATTCCAACCAAGGTTGGACCTTTTCAAGAATCATTTCTCTGTTGATAGAAGGAACTGGATAGCCATGGTCTAGTCGACGGTAGTATTTTGAAAGGACCATTTCTGATGCAATGAATCCGTAAGTAATTAAAGCTTCAATAGTAGTGTCAGTCAAGTGGTCCTTTGTCCAACGCTCCGGATTGGAGTTACTTTTAGGTTCTGCTGCCTCACACATCAGGGACCACTGATTACCAGGCATCGGTACATGATCGTCTGAGTAACTGGAGAAAACCGTTATTCGATAGAAAGGAGAATCCGAATCAGGAAAGTACATCCAGGACTTGTTTGAGAGCATTTCAGGAGGTTGACCTTTAAGTCCAATACCTATGACGTGAGTGTGTGAATAGACGAGCTGAGAAGTCAGTTTTTTCATTTCTTCCAAAGGCCTATCCCTTCCCCTTATCGTGTTGACAAATACGTCGAGTGGAACTGTTGAGATTAGATTGTCAAACTTGATCTCCTGCAGTGCTTTGAAACTTCTCTCTACTAGTATAGAGTTTGTGTCCACATTTATGCTTTTGACTTTATGATGAAAATGAAACCACTCGCGAGGAACAAGATCAGCAACTGCTTGCCATATGCCACCAGTTCCTTTGTACCGTGGGAATCGGAAAACATTGTTTGGTCCCCAGGCGGAATCTTTTGCAGAAGCTCCATTGTCATACTCTGCAATTTTACGCTTGATCTCATCAATTTGTGGAACAGCAACTCGCTCACCAACCCAGACAGAGTTCATTTCAGTAGGATCTATGGTCCAGACTTTTCTATTATACTTCCTCATGAAAACCTCGCAAAGACCGGCACCGAAGTTACGAAGAAGCCACTGGTTAAAGTTGGCAGGTTTCTCCTTTATCGGATTAGCAGCAATTTCCTCCAGACCTGATAAGCTCTTCTGTTGGTCCACTTTGTCCATCGCCTCGATGTTATTCTGCACCGGGTATGGAATAAATCTTCGTTTGCCATCAGATCCCTTCATGAAGGCATAAGCAGCCCTCTTTCTCTCATTCCAGTCTTTTATCGCCCTGTCCAGCACCCGATCGAAATACTGGTAATGAGAGAAGACCACATGACCTCCCATGTCCCAAAGGAAGCCTTGATCATCTCTTTCGGACGCAGCGAGTCCTCCGGGTTTTCCACTTTGTTCAAAGATAGTAACTGATATGTTCGTAAACTCTTTGCTAAGTTCATAAAGTCGATAAGCGGCGCCCAGAGCTGTTGGACCGGCGCCGATGATGATGACGTTATGTTTGTTGTTATTGTAAGTTCCTGAATCAGCAACACCTGTAAGAGAAGTTTGTTAGTGCATCAAATCTCTACCTCCGAAGAGTCTTGACAACTACCGTATTCCCCCTTCTAAATTTGTGAAGTCCCTGGGGGCTTATTAAAGGGGGACTTTTAGAATAACTTGAAAAAGCTCAGATACATTCAGTGATCAAAGGAAACCCAAAATTAATGTTTTATTTTTGTTTGATTTTATACTGCTTGTTTACTGAAACTGTAAATAAGTATCTTTTGTCACGGATGTCCAGTAAGGAAATGGATTAAACGTAAAAAAAATTTAAATAAATAAATGGAAAAAATTGAGTTTATCCCACCTGTCTTGGAAAAATCGCCGAAAACTTATTATTGTTTTATTTGTTTATTGTTTCTTCTCCCTTGAAAAACCATATTTCATACCAAACTTCATGTAAAATGTTCGAAGTGTCTGAATACTCGCGTGTTTACATGTTAGTTAAAAATGGCGGAGTATCCTCGAACTAACTCTTTAGTCTAAACATTCTTTTTTGAGGCGTAAGTAAATTAGGGTGTACTCTCATGGACATTTTACCCAGTTACGATGTATTCTTGGAAATGACATGTGCCCACACGTTATTACAGAATGGATACTCACTTCTCAGCACGCTCGATTTTTCTTGACGGTAACTTAACATACTGGGAAAGAAAACGTTCCTTATAATAGCTCTACATGAAAAGGAAAAAGACCTGAAGGATTGCTTTAAACTCGACGGTGCATATATAGGAAAAAATTGGACAGCTTGAAGTTAAGAAATCCTTGTTCGGGGACACACTTGTTGTTTCAGGGGAGATCTGAGTCTTCTGGTGTTTTTTGTTTGTTTTTTAATTAGCTATTCTTATTTTGCAACTGGGGTATTTTAGCCGAAAATTAGTGTTAGTGTTACCAAGAATTCTACTCTGAGTTTAATAGTGCTGCTTTCTCATGCAAGTCAGTTTTTGTTTTTCGGCACTACTGTATTGCGGATTGGGTTGTTTAGTGATGGCTAATTTATTGAACAACAGAAAAAATCGCGTTAGCGTTAAGCTCTATACACATTGCAATTAACGGACATTGTGAATTTTAGCGTTTGTAGGGCGAATGATTGTGTTTTCAGTGGCCTGTAGAAAATCAATTTTTTTTTATGAAAATTATCTTTATTTACCGTTACAAAACAAGACGTACACTAATTACAATACAGTATTCCTCTACCTTCTTATACGATATACATATGTTACTTATAAATTACAATTACATACAATTACAATTTTTTATACAATTTACAGTCAAGTTAATCTTACATTTCATTGAACCATACTAGTCATAAGGTCGACAGATACGCATGGACAGGGTTAGTACACAAACAAAAAGAAAGAAACAATACAACAAAATAATTACAGCAGAGGGGACCACGTTTCCTTGAATTTATCTATTTTATTATTTTGGTAGCGATAGCATGAAGTGCTATCGCTACTTTTCGTTCTTGGAATCGAGCTCCTCGCCCGTGCTTTACAAAAAGATACCACAAAGAATTAAAAAGCACACAATATGCTGATGACACAACAGTCTTTGTACGTGATCTTGACTCCGTCTCCCAGTTACTTAAGCTCTTAAGTGGGTTCAAAGATATAAGCGGTTTGGAAATCAATAAACATAAAACTGAAGCGATGTGGCTAGGGTCGTGGAGAAATTGCAAAGAAACGCCTTTTGGTTTCAAGTGGCCACTGGACCCAATTAACGCTCTCGGCGTACACTTTTCGTATGATTCCGAGAAAGCTATTAAGCGCAATTTTACAGACAAAATACGAATATTGGAGCAAACCCTTCAAACCTGGAAAAGACGAAATCTCACACTTATTGGCAAAATAAACATTGTAAAAACATTGGGTCTTGCCAAACTGATTTACAGCACCTCTCTTCTGCCGATCCCAAAGCACCTAATAGACAGTTTCAACAAAATAATCTTTGACTTTATTTGGGATGGCAAGACGCCTAAAATCAAAAGAAAGACTATCATCGCCGAAAAGAAGTACGGTGGCTTAAAAATGATCGACTTCGAAATCATGGAGCGCTCTCTAAAAATAGCTTGGGCTAAACGCATTATAGACAACGAAGACGTCGCATGGAAGGTTATCCCAAATTACGCTACTTGCCAATATGGCGGTCTCCAATTTCTTGTTAAATGCGATTATAACATAAAGTCACTCAATCTAGAATATCTTCCGGAGTTCTACCACAAGGTGCTCAGCTACTGGCAGGAATCTAAATTACTAATTGATAATAAAGTGAAGTCTGTTAAAAATCAAATCATCTGGAATAATCAAAACATCGCGGTGGATGGAAAGTCAATATTCTTTAGAAACGGGTTTAATAAGGATATCGTCTACATCAGCGACCTGCTTGATGAGGACTCAAACTTTCACTCTCTAGCAGGTTTAAAAGAAAAATTTCAAATCAATCCTCCGTTTATCGTATATTACGGCCTCTCAAAAGCCATTCCAAAAGAATGGAAAACGGCCTTGCAGAACGAGCCCCATACAAGTAATTCAACACAAATAACCTTCTCAACAAAATCATCGTATTTAAAATTACTTAGTAAAAGTTACTTAGCTCCTACAGCTGAACACTCAAAGAATTATAAACCACGGCTTCACCAAGGAAAACGTCTGCAATGTCTATTTGCTGCCTTTCCGAATTTTAAAAGAAGCAAAGCTCATCATATTTCAATACAAAATTATCCATAACATCTTACCTACGCAAGCCAGTTTATTTCGGTCAAATTTAGCAGAAAATGATGTATGTCCTTTATGCAACCTTGAAAGACAGACGCTGTCTCACATGCTGTTCTCATGCACTGTGTCCTCGTCTTTGTGGAATCTCTTCACACGCTGGTGGCAAAAAACCTTTGGCCATCACATAACTTTAACAGAAACTATTATTATTTACGGCTGGCACAAGGAACGTGGCTCTAACATCTGGATAGCCCTCAACTACTCTCTAATAATCGCGAAATATCACATATTCTCCACAAGTGTACGCGGCGGCATTTTAGACTTTGAAAACTTCCTCTTTCGCCTTAAAGATAAAATTTCTACACTTCATGCTGTAGAAAATCATGAGCTATGAAAGACAGTACATCTCTATAAAAGATGCCCTTGTTTTATTTCTAAATGTTTGGAACAAAATAATAATTCTCAGATCTGATCGTGAGTGAAAGAAACTCTTAGCGGTCAGCTTCGCCGCTTGCAATAGGTGACATTTCATAAGGAAACGACTAAGGAAACAGCATTTAGAGGAACTTGATTTGTCCTTATGGGAGAGCCTAAATAGTATACCGCTAAATTGCTCTCATTTTAATGTGTTCTTTATGAATAAAAACGTGAAGACAGTGCGCAAGGACAAGCGTAAACAAAAGGCGGACCGCCATGGAAACCGTCTGTTTTTGTTCATTTTCTTAAACATAAGACCTTTCACCACGATTTTCAACAATTACAACGGTAGTTTTTCTTTCCTTCCTTGGTGGCATTCTTTACAAAGTTGGAGAAGAGCATTTGTGATCCTGGAGTTTTTCTATTCAACCGCTTTTTCAACCGCAAAGTCCGGAGTTTCATTACGCGAGGTCTCTAGAAACTCTGCATCTTGCATGCAAAAGTCACGGTATAGGCTTCCCTCTACAACTTTCAAAACACAAGGAGTTCAGCCTGAAGTCTATCAATAAGCTTAACTTAAATTCTAAAAGAGAAAAAGACTAAAAATGTCTGGTGACAAGACTCAACGAAAGTCCATTTGAATGGAAAGCCCGTCATTCCTCCGCATCCGTCCCAAAATGTCACAACACAATGAACACAATATTGAGAAGGGCATTGAAAGCGGAAATTAACTTAAAAGAATTCGAAATGGCGTATTCAAGGGACCTATACTACGTGGCACGATATGTCCATGTCCATGCGTACGATGTCAAGGCTTGCTGTGATAACTGAGTTTGTGTACATAAAATAACTCTCCATCTTCAGCTGTGTTATGGTGGCGCAATGGAGAGACACGCGAACATTACGATTTTTTGGTTTCGTTTCTTTTTCAGGTGGCGCACGTTCAAACCTCACAACATCACATTTTGTCTCTCCAATTTTTTCTTTATTCCTTGTTGTTGTTGTTATTGTTCTTGTTGTTGTTTCGGTTTGGTGCAATTTTTACCTACTTGCTTCCCATGACCAATTTCAGACGGTACTCCGTTCTCACATTAACGGAGAAAGATCTGGCTAAACTTTGGGTTATACGTGTTATTCTATTCTTGGGACAAGCTATTGTTTAATGCAATCTTTCTTAGTTAAGTTTTCTTTTGTTTTTCAACAAAGTAGTATATGAACTTGATATATTTAGTTATTTTTGATATATAGTCTCCACCCGCCTTAATCAGCTAAACTAATTTGCGGATAGAACCACACTCTTGTCATGTTTGTAAACAACTCTTGAAAAAATTGGTGAAAACAATGAGCTCTGCACTTTGCTCACGATCACGAGCGCTAGAAAACAGCCAATTCTAGGAAGACTTTTTGCTGTTTTGGGATGACCTGGCAAATTCAAGTTGAAGTTAAATTTGCAACGATACCAGGGACATGGTGATACGAGTGCTTGCTAAGAAACAAAAATTATCACGCATCAGTTATATAAATCCGACTAATACTCATGCCCAATGGATTTTTTAAACAGCTGGATCGCAGACTGTGAATCGGCTTATTATATAAACCTTCAGCTCTTAGTGTCATGTATAATTATACAATTTCTTTCTTTTTGCAAAGAATCCGCCGTTACGCAAAGCCTTTTATTTCCAAAATCATTTAAATTTTAATTCAAAGTCATAGATTTGTAGAAACCTCTTCCCGTACTGCTGTATGATGCAAGAATGCCGTAATCTAAGATTATATTTTGCACATATTTATTTAATAACTTTAACTTTTCCATTTTAAATAAATCCTTTTCATTTTAAAGTAGTTCTCCCTTTTATTTCTTTATAAAAAATCTTCCTGAAATCACAAACTTTCCACTCTTTGCTCTGTGTGTCTGTAAAAAGTCGATTGATTGTAAGATTGAGTTGTGATTAAAGACACCTTGTATAGCATGGGAATTGAGCGTAGAAAACAATAAGACATACTAATGTTAGTCTAAAGGTTTCAGAATTTTATTCCTGCAGCTACCATAACAATCCAATTAAGTTAATTAAACACCTAGAAAGACGATCAGTTTTATCCTTCGTGACGAATAAAGCAAGCAAAATTCGTCCCCTCAGCGGTCCGCATCCTTTTTTCGCTTTATAGTCTACCTTTTAGGCGAATTTTTCTGTGGCTTTAATTTTGACTACCAGCTTCTGCAATCATCTTTCCCTTGTAGACGGACTTATCGCAAGTTTTAACCCTCAAACAACAGATTTTTTTGGCCAGGTTATTTACCTTTGGAAAAGGCGAAAGCTAGCACCGCTTAACGACAAAAATATAAGCTTATCTGACAAAATCCATGTTTTTCATGCGACCGCTTGACTTCGACCAAAAAAATTACTAGGTTTCGAAGACAATTGTTTTGCTATAAAAGATGTTTGAAAGAAGAGTCTCTCTAGGAACTGTCTTCAAAGTAAAACCTTATCTGTTTCGTGACAGCCTTATCTCCAAGAAATGAAAACATATACTACAGGCAGACCACCCTCTGTTCGTGTGGTGTGTTTACTGTTGGAAGTTGAGACTAGTACAGACATTTAAGTACTTTTTATTTTTATGGTTCAATAAAGTTTAAAGAAAATATTAAATGTGTTTTTTTTTTGCCGTTCCGAGATGTATAAGACGTTGTCTAGCGAGATTACTTTCCGGCCGAAGGCCGGGAAGGGATTTTTGGATGTGCCATGGCTTCATCAATCAGTCCCGTGTTGGCCGACCTCGTAATGGAAGAAATTGAAGAAAAAGCTATCACCTTAGCCCTTCATCCTCCCAAATGGTGGTTTGTTATGTAGACGAAAGTCATGCGTGCCTTAAAAAGAATTAAGTCGATGAGTTTCACCAACATCTAAACTCAATCAACGCAAACATAAGTTCACTTTAGAACTTGAGAACGCCAATGGGCAGGGCTTACCTTTCCTCAACACCATTACAACTAGATGCGGCGCGGTAATTCAAGTAGATGTCTACAGGAAGCCAACCCATACAGACCGCTATCTCGATTTTCACTCGCACCACCTTTCATGCCAAAAACGATCCGTGGTTAACACGCCACTTCTTCGGGCAAGAAACATTCCTTCCACGAGTAAAGGAAAACGGGAGGAAACTTGACGAGTTAAAGCGGTACTCCGAGAAAACAATTACCCCTAGTCCTTTAATTATCAATGACTGTGAAAAGGCGTTGGCTACCAAACCGACCAAACCCACAACAAATGGCTTTGTAGTGCTTCTGTATGTTAGGGTGTCTCAGAAAGAATTGGTCGCTTATTGAAACAACAATAGATACAAGTTTCATACAAGCCACAAACAATCATCAACAGTTTTTTCCACTACCAAAGCAGCAGGATAAAACTGACCGTCAATCTTCTGGAATAGTGTACAAAATCGGTTGCAGACAGTGCAATTTTGTATACTATGGCCAAACCGAACGATCCCTTAAGACACGAGTTTCCGAGCACAAGAAAAGGCTGTCTCGCTGTTCGATCCCAACTCTAAAGTTGCGAGCCATGTCCATGAATGTCATCATCACATGGATTTTGACAACGTTAAAGTCGTCGGACATCACCTACATTACAACCAGCACCTTTTTCTAGAAGCTTGGATGTCTGTGAAAGATCCTAACGCTGGGAATGATCACATGGTCATCCCTGAAGTCTATAAATGCTTAGCACGCATTTAAGTTGTAATTTACGCAAAGAAACCATTCTTTGTAGTCACGCGCATACAGCACGCGCAACGTTTCGTTAATTTGAAAATTTTTTTAAATCACGCGTAACAACATCAAGCGAACTTATAACTGATGAAGGCTTAGGAGTTAGCCGAAACTTCTTAGTACCATCAAAAAAGTACGAGTCAGTGACAAACATGAACTTTTCTTCAAATAGTGTCGGAGAAGCCAGAGAAAAATCATAAATGGTCGAAGAGGTCAAATACATCAAGAATATAACGACGTTGTTGATTTCCAATCCTATTGCGCGAAGGTTTCAGGTTCCCGAGACGTTGTTAGCAAGATAAACCTATGCACGCAAAGGAGGGCTATTTTTTGAGCTTTCTAGGAAGGTCGCCTTCTTTCCATGTAAACGGAGCCGTATTAAGTAAATTTCTGACTATTCTGTACCAGTGGTGGTTGGACACGGCTCGCAAAGCAGGATGGGACTATCAATCGATTCGAGCTCAGTTGCAACGAACCTTCGTAGTGTGCGGATCTCTAAGAGCAAAAAAATACTTCAACTGCAAGAGTTAGAAAATAACAAAGTTGGACGTTTCCCCGATTCTTGTGGTCTAATTATCCTTTGTTTACATCTGAACATTTGATGTAACGTTTTAACGGCTGGTTTCATGCGTTGATCGATTGAACGCGTTCACGTGGAGACTTGGGTTTATCAGGAAGTAACTTATATGTGCAAACATCTTACCATGAATAACTTCTTGGGCCATGAAGGACTTATTTCCAATCATCGAAAGTAAAAACACAGTTGCTTGGCTTTCTGAGGTCTTGAAATTGCTACAGTTAAGTTGTGTGAAATCGTAAGTTTTGACCGATGGATAATCGTTGAGTACGTGTCATGAAAAACCTTACGAATGTTCGTTTTACAGCATTAAAAAACTGGACAGTCCTTTAACTTCCAGGGTGTCCAAAAGCTTCTGTTTCTCAAAGATACCATTGATGCAAGATGTTGTAATCCTGAAGGGCTTGTCTGAAATTATACTTTCACAGCTTAGCTAAATTAAACGAGGCTGTATTAAAATATTATCGTTAAATTGCTAGCTGTCAATATGAATTAATTTGCTTGCTTTTTAAAGTGAAAGTAACTGAGGCTGACAAAATTAGTCTGTGATTGAACGAGAATTCCATTTTCTTTTACAGCAGACATGGAAATTTGTCTTTGAAAATTAAACAAAAGTTCTGTTCAGCCTGTATAATGTGTGACAGTTATTATATACAGTGCACCCATATTTTTTCTCAACTACTTCAGTGAAAGCATTGACTCATTTACCCACAAGGACCTCAAGCAGAAAATATTTTTTCAACCCTTAATACAGGGTTGCTGGCGGCTCTGCACTGATTATCACAGCAAAATTATTGAGGTCATAGAGAACCTCTTTAGCCTGGATCCTTTTAGAACTAGTGAACCACATTAGAGCAATACATCCAATGTCATTTCTACAAATCTGTCAATTCTTTCAATGTTGAAACGCCAATGGCGAATCCAAGGGAGGGGCCAAGGTATTTCCCACCTTTTTGTTCAAAAGAAAATAAGGCTGGATGAAACAGACAGCAATATACATGAACAAAACAATTATGGAGTTATACATTTACTCCAGGCTACAACGAAGCAGAGAGAGCGCAGATTAGCTTGCTTGTGTACAACAGCATACTCCATCTGATTTTTTTGTGGACTTACTATAGTCAGAATATAGTACAGAATAATACCAAGATATGACCCCACAAAAGTTTTGTATTTTGTTGTCTCCCCTCACCCACCATTAAACCTGCCCCCCACCCTCTATGAAAGTCTGGACTCACCACTGAGCAGCAATTCTAAGTCGAGTAACAGAAACCTAGGGGGTGTTTACATAATACAGGTTTGAGTTTCATTCCCTCTTATGGTCCTGTATAATTTTGTTAACATGATACCAGCACAAGATTTCATGCCATTACGAGTCATATCAGTGCGAGTTCATTCTGGTTGCTGTACCAGATCAAGATTTTCGATCCGGTGCAAAAACTTGTACCATAGTGATGTAAACACGGTAAGACCACCCATTTTGGTGTGAAATCTGTCTCCTGGAAGACAATTCAGAAAATGAGGATTGATATCAATTAAAAAAATCGGTGAAGAAAGAGAAAGTTGTGAGTTCAATTAGAAAAGGGATATTTAATCAATTCACAGTTCTTAACCCATTTATGGGTCTCAATAGCTCTACATGATATTAATATGATATTAATAACAACTAAACTGACAAATTGAACGGGGTGTTCAATCAATAGTTCACAGCTCTCACTCAATAGCTCTGGATTTTATTTCTTACAGTAGACGTCATTAAATTGAACCCAACCACCCCCCCCCCCACCTGTTCGCAACTATATTGAACTGAAAATATTTGTATTCTTTCCCTTGGTCTATGTTGCTCGCTTCTTTGCTATTGGCTATCTCAAATTCTTGATATGTCAAACAATTTTTGGTTGCTCTTGTGTGTCTAAGATAGCACTGTAAAGTTCCAATCTGAGTTACTGATCGATACTCAGACCCGTAGCCAGTATTGAGGCAACCGAGGCAGTTGCCTGGGTAAAACTTTTCCCTTATTGTTAAAAACCTAAATAGAGAAATAAATTATTTAATAATAGAACATGTTTCTGGCAGTAAACCACGGCAACGGTACCTTAAAGTGTGATAACCTCAGTTAATAATTCACTTATGTGCTGATCCCACCAGTTTCTCCGGTGGTCAGCGTATACAGCCTCCAGCCTCGTTACCGATTCAAGACGTGGTCAAAATCAATAATGACCACAGACCGCCTGAAAGGTCTTGCCCTTGCATACGTTTACGACATCACTCCAGAGCCGCTGCAAATATTGCAAAAATTGGACACAAGTGGTCAGAGGAGAATTGCTTTAGCTTTCTCCAAATAAAAGCGACGCCTTAAGTAGAGGGTACACTTTAGCAGTATAACACTTGAACTGGTGCACTTAACGAGATTGATATGTTTTCCTGCGTCTCGAATGCTGAAATAACATTTCAGAGCTTCTAAAATTTCCTTTCTTCATGAAACTCTGGAAATTTTAAAGAGAAGAACTGATAACAAACATAAATGCTGTTAAAGTTAGTTTGGATTTTGATTATGTTTGGTGGAAAATACCACCAGGAAATCGCTCAAAGTGGCATTTCCGATCGAGCATCTAGATTTCGAAATTTTCTGGGGGCCCCCCTAAAAACTAACGCCTTCGGCGATTTGCAATTACCTCGGCTATCAGAAACGTCTGGCTACGGCCCTGATAGTGATTTGTTTTTAGCTTTCTCAGTGGTTCACTGCACAGAGGTTGTAAGTTAAGAACCTTAAGGCTGCTGCTTAGGGGATCTTAGAACACCAATCCACAACAAATGATTTGACTATATATTAAGTCCCTAAAGCCCTAACAGTTTTGGTCACTTGAGCCAATAAAATGTGATTCTTGAAAGTTTGTTGCATACAGGCAACAGAGCAGACTGAAGAAACCACTTTGCCTCTTAACCTAAAGACAAAAAATCAAAGAAGGGAAAACAGTCAATTGGGATGCCACACCATGCTGCTGATACTTGTCATAATTAAAACATTAAAATTTTCGAACCAAAATAAGACGATCACTCGCGTTATTTCGTGGGTAATTTTCACATCTCGCAGCGTGAGAGAGTAATATTGGAGAGAAAATTCGACAACTTAAACAACGCGTAATTCTCAAACTAGAGGGGCGCTATCGGGCGCTATATGATTTTATAAAGGCAGATTTATCCACCTTGATCTTGGTGTAAAATGAACGGTTTTAAATTTTAGAGTTAGCCTACAAATTCTCAAAATGTGAGACCTACTCAAATAACATGAAGGCACACGATGCTCGATCCACCTACAACGAAATTGTGCTCAAACTGGACTTACAAAAGATGATCAGATCTGAAAATTTCAAGACATCTAGATACATACCAATCCTAATTATTCTTGTTAAATGTACGTTGCATTGACGACAGACAGCACGTTAAAATGATAAGAAGTGAAGCTCACATTTCCGTCAAAGGTCGCCATGTTGATTTCACGTCCTGGTTAAGAGACTGCTCGTGATTGGCTAACATAAGGATCCACCAAGCCTTTCGGACGGTGTCCAACCACCACTGGACTAGTACCTTCGCCCGGTATGGTTTCATACCGACAGAATAGGTGTTCTTACCCCGCCGTTCATGATGGGGTCTAGTAATATACATTTTTCTTCGGGTATTTTTGTTGGTCACTTGCCCCAGACTGCCGGTTATTGCTCGGCCAAACAAATCTTCGTCGCAAACGTTCGGTAGACATGAGCATTTTTTTCAGTCGTTTAGCGTCGATTAGCCAAAAATTTCATGAAAGTCGACGTGGAAAATTCCTAGGGATGCAATTGCATAAAATCTCTTCGACGAGAGCGAGGACGAAGATGCTAGCAAGGCTTTGAAAGTCACCGATTCGAACTTAATATTTTCGTTGGTTGCCAAACAAACAAGGTTAAATATTCCACAGTGAACTGCAAGCATTTTTGGCAATTTTGCTTTGCTTCGCCAAAATCTTTAGAAAATTTGTGTAGAAAAGTACAAGGAATTTAATGAAGTTAAATTCTCTTCGACGCCATTCAAACTCATGCAGAAGCCGATCCGGGGAAGTTCTGTTGCGTGTGCCAAATCACTCATCGAATCATGACCTGAAAATTGCTTCTTATCTATTTTTTTTTCGGTAGATACCCGTTTCTTTTATATTTTAGGATAATTTTGTCTTAATCAATAAATCTATTTGAATTTAATGTTCCGTTGTTATTCAGAATTACGCTGAGATAGCCTGCAAACAAGCTCTCAGGGGCTGGGGGCTGAGGAGGGAAAAGAGCGAGAGCTTGCAACGACGTCTCAGGAATTTAAATTCCGCCTCCAGTGCCCGCTGCGGCTCCTCGTTGTCTGAGCTGTCAGATTTTGGCCAATCAGCGCAAACCGGAAACGAGCCTTTAAATCTGAAATTTGCGATCAAATTACTCGTCGAACGTCACAAAACGGCAACAGTTCAACTTGTAAAATTATAAATTGTAGCCTAAAGCCAAATTTCTTCTCTCCCTTTTTTCAATTTTTTTTTGTACCAGTAAAAGGGCTTTCGATTATTTATAGCATTTTGGCGGCTTTTTAATTACCAAGAAATCAAAGATTGTTCGTGTTCGTAAGCTAGCCTCCTCCGCGTTACTCAAACTATTCACAGATCGTTTGCAGAATATGATTTACAAGCGAATCTATTGTTGGATTATAAAGGTTTAATTGGGTATTTTTGACTCCCCATCGCCAAAAAACACAGAGAGCAAACGCATCGAAGGCAGGAATGTTTCCAAAACTCAATCACGCCGCGCTGTGATCATCCCCCCGAACCAGTTCAAAAATTAGCGCTAGATAAAGTGATAACGTTTCACATTCCTTTCAGATAGAAGAAACTCTTTTAATAATAGCTTTTATTTTCTACGTTATCATCGCACAGGATGGGTATTCATTTCAATTTTAAATATACACGAATTGCCATGAAAACAAAACTTACTGAAGATAGCTGACTAAATCACTAGCGTATCTGATTTTCAAATTTTCTGTTCGCAAACCGGTAATTCTTCCTCCTCCTTTTCTTTACGGTGAAAATGGAAGTGTTGTTCTTAGCATCGAAGGCTCTCAAGCTTTCGCTTTAGTGTTCCTACGACAATGCAGATAGAGTCAGGTCGTCACATTAATTTAATTAAAGACCAAAACATTTCAGCGCGTGAAGAACCCTCTCCGGAATGAAGTAAAATATCGGCAAATAAGCTTGACCAGCCCTCAATCTATTGGATATCTTTTGCTTGACATCCTTGAATGATGATTTCTTTGATAAGCGTGACTTTTTCGGTACTTCCACCCCGAAGGAGAGCGATGAACTGCAAAAAAAGAGTCCTGGCGTTGTCTTCTTCGCGACAAGCACGAAGATTGATGACGTCGTTACCAAATTAAATCTCCACCAATCAGCATTTTGCATCGACTTTTTCGTTGCAGAAATTCAAATTCCTGAGACGTCGTTGCAAGCTCTCGTTTTCTCCCCACCCCCTACCCCCCGCTCTCCGAGCGCCCGCCAAGAGCTTGCTCGCAGGCTAACGCTGAGATGTCAGTTCGTTTTAATAAACGTGACGTAACGCCGGGACTAAGAAATAAGAGGAAGAACTGAATCACACTATGATCAAAATATTTCGTCACGTTCTTCTTCGTGAAGGTTAGAACAAGTGGTTGACCATGGAATGAAGGATGGGAAAGGGGTTCATACTATCAGGGATTCATATTATCACAGGGAGAAGGGTGCGGAGAAGAGGGGGAATGGCAGCAAACACGTCAAAGGTACGATAAATCACCAATTTGGGCTCGTATCTTGCGTGACCGTAATATATTTTACATCTTGAGGGCAGGGAGAACAAAGGCGGGGTCTAATGCCCCGGGGGCTTTTCTTGTTAATCGCTTGTCTCCAGGAAACTAACCTCGCCTTAAAAAATTTGTCATTTATCGACCCGGATTGAATTTCAGTTCTTTGTTATTAGTACGTTTAAGATATACTGCCGAATGAAGCTTAAGGCTTAGCATACGGTATCATTTCAAATACGTTTGAAAGCCTTGTGGTAAAATGTGGAGGGCCACATGATTTCAGTGAAATAAAGATGTGACCATCGCAGTTGTAAGTGTTTGCGATCTCAACAAAATGAAATGAGGTTGATAAGAATTGCAGTCATTCAGGATAGGTGTTGTGAGTTTATGTTAACTTGGCCAGTTAACAGAAAAGGAATACAATAGAGAAACCCTTTTAACGTGGTTTAATTTCAACTTGCAAGTGCGTGGTCTGAGAACTAGTCTTGTTCAAAAACTGAAACCTTTTTAAAGGAGTACATTGGAGCGGAATTTAAGAGTACGTCTTAAAAAAATTCCCTCGATAAAAGAATTGAGTTGGAGGGTTTTATGTTGGTATATATTTCATCATGCAGATTATAGATACCGTCTTAGCAAGTTCAACAATTCTTAATTGCTGCGAAGCCACCAGGCTTCGCAGGGAAAAATAATTTGCTGCATGTGCTGGAGGACGTTGGCGTAGAAATCTTTTAACATTGATTTTTTCACGAAACTTTTGCTGCAGCTAGGTAATGAGTTACTACTTGCAGAAATTTGAAAAAGAAAAAAATTGGGGGTCACCGACTTCGTTTCGGAGATAAGATATTTGAAAAGACGACCCTAATTTTGCAAGGTCGGTCTTCCTTATTCGATATGGCCCCAATGTCCGTAAGTTTAAAAATATTGCAAATGAATCCCTAGAAATCAACTTTCTTTATAAAATTTTATGTGAGTGGGTCTATTAAGCACATTTATTCAAGTATCTTTAAACGACAGCATTTGCAAACCCCGACAGCCGCACGTTGGGGGGATTTAATGTATCGTGGGTAGAAAAATGGGAAAATTTCTAACTTCCTGAATTGATTTTTTGTTTATTTTTTGCCAATCTGTCGAGAATTGGAAAAGAAAGTGACCTATCGAAAAAAAAGTAGGGGTCACTGGTCATTTAAGCGACTAAAATACAGGCAAAGTTAACGCTGTTGTGAATTAATTTCAAGGATTTAATTTCGCAATTAATTTCGTCGTCCATGCGAAACGCATGGGCGCTTTTGTAGACTATATTCCAATCGAAGTAGGGGTCACTGATCATTTAAGCGAATAATATACAGGCAAAGTTAATGCTGCTGTGAATTAATTTCGAGCATTTAATTTCGCAATTAATGTCGTGCGTCCGTGCGAAACGCACGGGCGCTTTTGTATACTATATTCCAATCGAAAGCACCCATATGTTAATTTTGTTTTTTCTACTAGTATAAGAAATTTGTTCTTCATATTTTTCAAGCACATGGTTTTTAGAGCTAAGCAAGAAGTGTGAAAAAGAATTGATCGTCTCAAGTTCGTATTTGGAAATTGCGAGAGTTGTTTAATTTATCTTGAGACCAACGCAACGTCTACCATCCCTATTTGTGTTTAGATTTTTACCTTAGTGCGCGCGCTGGTGCATGACGCGACGTGACATTGCGACATGAATTAAGAGTGTAGTTAGGATGCGCAAAAGTCATTCAGAGTCTTCCGGTAGTTTTTTATTTTATTTTATTTTCCGAGTTGTCGTTTTTTGAGCAAAGCTGTGAATTCGTGTTTAATGATGCATTATTTTTGCGCACAACGGAACGGCCGTAACATTGTTTGGTTTTCGTATATAAATCATGTAATTTCAGTTAACCTAACTACAGTCCATGTCTACTCAAGTATCACTCAGGGAAAATATTAGCCTTCACGTGGCTGCGGAGATTGTAGTGTACACCCAGTCAGACTGAAGTCTTCATAATGCACGGTCGATGGTCGATGTGAGTAATTTTCCATGCTGACGATACCATAGAAAAGGATTATTTCAGTGGATTAGGACGATACCGTCCCGATGCCGATTATCTTTCAATTGCCAGAATTGACACGATAACGGATATAACTGAGAATGTGTTTTCACTAGATTGGGGCGATAGTGTACCGCAATTTACATGCAGGGAAGCTCAGCCATCAAATTTTCTGAAACCACACATACGGCTGGAATAACGAAGATAAAACGGGATATATTTAACATGGTGAACAGGAAAAAAAATGGAAAACAAAAATATTGAGCGATTTGATATGGCTCCAACGAGTCTACCAAACAAATTTAAATGTTGGGGATGTTTTACCCGGTAGAACGCACTTACCATAACGAAAGTCTTGAGTTCCATACTTCTCAAAGTAGACAAACACAAGAAAATGTAAAATGGCAAAAAGTCCACACACAACAAAACATAGCACCTGAGTCCTTGAGGTCATAGTTGTTGTAAGAGATTCCGACTCTGGGGTAAGTTACAGAAAACCTAACGCCGAGCGTAACTGCTAACGTCAGACGTTAAAATGGTTGCTTTGACTGGAGTGAACGTCTGACGTTAGAAGTTACACCGGACGTTAAGTTTTATGCAACTCGCCCCTGAAGCGCTTAGACACATGAATACGGGATCCATGGTGTCACGGTTACAATATTTTAATAGAGATTTAAAAGACAATGGCGTGGCTGCTGTGTCAGGAGAACTAACAATTAAGCCTCATTTTCTATGATAAATGATATTTGCTCGTGTAGATGAGAAAATTTGTGACATTTTCATATGACAAATGAAAGCTGGCTTGCCAATTTGCATTCATCAAACGTGAAATTTGCACGTGTAGATGGGTAGTAGTATATGCTGGGTCAGAAGAGTAGCAGTTTTTTTGGAGAGGTTATTTTGACTTAAAAAGCTTCTAAACCACCACACAAATATTCTGCGCACGCTCACGCGAGTAAAACACGTGAATTTAACGATAGCGACGACCCGATTTCCATTTAAAGTTTGATGAATGTAAAATATTCTTGAAGTAATGTATATAACGATGGCAAAGCAATCGTTTCCTGTTACTTCAGCACAAAAGGCAGTCTTTGATGTGGCAGTAACCGCGGAGGAGCAAGAAAAACGTCCACCGCCATTAAGCCCAGGGCGGTATCAACCTGTCCGCCCACGTCGCACCAGAAAGGATCAGAGAAGAAAGCAAATGCTTCAACAATTTAATCCTTTGAATGAGAATTATGCTGCAGACACTCTCATCAACCGTCAACACCCCAATTGGTTTGAAATTGCTGATTATAACAATGTTTTTGAAGAACGCACTAGGCAAATTATCAAATGGCAATTTTGTTTTAATTAATTTAAATAATGTGTTAGTTTCACAAATGATGGATAAATTTCGCGACTCTGTTCACAACAGGTTTAAAATAAATTACTCTTACAGCTATCTTCTAAGAAATATTGAAACGAACAAAACTCTTGTTTGCTTTCAAGATAGACAGAAAAGACCTTGGTTTGCTACTCACGGTAACGCACAAGCGTAGTTGGAACGTAACAGCAAGAAGAAAGACGGTTGGGTGGTGAAAACATTAACTGACCGAATACAAAATCTGTGTTTGAAAAGTACTCGTCGGTCCAAATTAGCAGGAGGGACTTGGGCCGTGAAAAAAATTCGCAGCATGTATTCATTAAAAGCGTTATTTTACGCGAATCATTTCTGTCAGCAATGTAAAGAATTGTGTCAACACGTGCGGTCGGCATGTGTCCGTGCGGTTAGTAAACAGCATGACATAAATTAAGATTACGAGAAAAGCGATCACGTGGTGAAGCAATTTTTACAGGAAAGAACGAGCGCAGTCAGTGCAAGTGCGGGAATTTTAAGGTCAGTAAGTCTTATTTTCGGTTAACATTCTTTTGGCTCTGTCGAATGCCAACAACAGAAAGGGTTTAAATTGCACGATTTGTCACCATACGCCAGGAAACGAGACCCAAAAAAGGACCAGAGAATTATTCAGTCTTGTCACGTCGTTTGTAATGATGTTCGTCATTTCAGTTTTATGATAAATTTTCTTTGCTAGACCGCCACCATAGTCCTTTGTGACAATCAAAATCGGGTGATTTTAGTAGATTTTCCTGGGTGGCTGTCAAAACATAATCGTGATTTTGTGTGAGAATTATCTGGCGGGAATTTATTATTTATTCACGGAAGCCTGCAAATTCTACTCGATGTCTCTTAGAAAGCTGCGCAAATTAATTTTCTTTACTAAGTTGCATTGATTTGTATGTAGGTCGAACAAGAACCCGACACCAATCAATTTTTAGACTAAGGCTATTGATTTTTATGTGAAGAAATGTATGTTAGAGGACGTATGGGACATGGCGCTTTCATGACTTCGATTATAATTTATTCGAGAAGAAGAAGAAGAAGAAGAACCTTTATTGATTTATACCGCTCAGGGTAGCCCCTTCAGATGCAAAAAGTTGTCTGTTATCAATGGGAGCCCTGAGCGCAACAATGTACTAAAACTATGCATACATATGCATTACACTAACACTAATAATAATATAGATAGAAAACTATGTACAAATAAACGATTTAGAAGCAAATGAATACGAAAAATACGATCAAGATAGTTCGTTAAAAAGAGTGCAACCATAGTAATAGAAGGATCGTTTTGCGACCTCAGTCCTCACAGCAGGCGGATGTAAAAGGTTGCTTTGTCTAGTGGCGCGCGTATGGATTGTATTATTACGTTTAAAATATTCTTTAAAATATTGGGGACATTGCCCTTGCAGGCATTTCTCAACGAGTTTAAAAACAGATTTACGACGGCGCTCCTCCAGCGTGGGCCATTTCAGAACGTCCATTGCCGGGTTGCTGCGCACAGTTCTTGCAACTATTCTGGCAGCCCGGTTTTGGAGGGCTTCAAGGTCTTGTTTGTGACCTACTCCGCAGCAGCCCCACACACTTACACAGTATTCTAAAATTGGCCTAATTAAACTACAATAAACTATATTTGCACTCTCTCTAGTGAGACCTCTACAAAGCCTGCCGAGCATTCCTACGCGTTTTCCTGCCTTCGAAATAAGGTGTTTTATATGCTCGTTCCAGCTAAGGCGGTCATCAAAAACTATACCGAGATAAGTGAAGTGAAAAACCCGCTTAATAACATTGTTATTTAAGGTAATAGAAAAAGAGTTTACGGCCGATAATCTGGGGGCAGTTCCGAAAAGCATAGCTTCAGTTTTTGAGACGTTAATAAACAGACTATTAAAAGAAAGCCAGTGTTCAATTTTAGACAGATCAGCAATCAGCTTGTCTTGAATAATACACTGGTATCATGTATTAACATTCCCCAGCTTTATTGAGTTTTCCTTTTGATATTTTACTTACTTTATTTCAAATATAGAAGGTTTTCAACTAAATATTGTAGCGACATCTTGGGTAATACCAGGTTTTCTTCAAAACATGAGATTGCGTTTGTGTTTTGCGTGTAACACAATGCTGGCGGGAAATATGAGGTTTTGAAAATCGCGCGCGTCTTAACGACGTGACCGATCTACGATGCTATGGAATCGAGACAAAAAGAGACCAGAGGCCTTTGGTAAGTAGCAATCACAATTACGAGTTTATACATACCTGGAGACGAAATATTAGCATCACGCTTTTTATTCTGATTTCCTTAGATAATGTGCTGCACCTGGAAACTTGATCGCTATCATTGCGCTTTAGCTTATTCTGTTTTCCTTGGGTAGAATATACCTGGAAGCGTTAAGTTTAACATCGCGGTTAATCTTATTCTGACTTCCTTGGGTAGCATATACCTGGAAGAGGAATGCCTAACATCGCGCTTTAGCTTATTCTGTCTTCCTTGGGTAGCAGATACCTGGAAGCGGAATGCCTAACATCGCGCTTTAGCTTACTTCTGTCTTCCTTGGGTAGCAGATACCTGGAAGCGGAATGCCTAACATCGCGCTTTAGCTTATTCTGTCTTCCTTGGGTAGGAGATACCTGGAAGAGGAATGCCAAACATCGCGCTTTAGCTTGTTCTGTCTTCCTTGGGTAGCAGATACCTGGAAGCGGAATGCCTAACATCGCGCTTTAGCTTGTTCTGTCTTCCTTGGGTAGCAGATACCTGGAAGCGGAATATCTAACGTCGCTTTTTAGCTTATTCTATCTTCCTTGGGTAGCAGATACCTGGAAGCGGAATGTATAACCTCGCGCTTTGGCTCATTCTGTCGTTGCAGCAATCAAAAGCGATCGAGCGATAATAACTGGCTTAAATACGCAATGTATCGTGTCACCTCGCCTAAGCCTTAGCTTGTAGTGTTTGGTGCTGGAGAAAGGCAAATAATACCCTGAAAAAATAAAATAAATGTTTTTGGAAATCATGGTTCTGTCGTAATCATTATTACCAGCTTAGCCTATAAATTAGTAATCGTAGGTTGTGATATTGTTCGCGCTCGTTTTTGCCTTCGCGAGGAAAAATACCGCCAGCTACTCAGGCCACTAAACAAAGTGACCGAGAAACCAAATTATTTTTATCCGCCATGAATTGTAATAAACATTACTCAGCATTGTCATCTTTTACAGCACACAACTAATTAAAATAACACCTCATCCCATCTTCATGAAGCTACAAGGTGTCAAACCATGGCATAAAGTTACTTATGCAAATTAGCTGAGGGCACATTGAAAGTGCCCTCAACTAATTTGCATAATAGGTTTTGAGCGGCTCAAAGCCCGTCATGTTATTTTAGACCGCCAACCACTGAGCGTTGGAAAAGGACGCTTACCAAATTGGTTGCGCATCAAAAAAGGATTAATCGCTCTTGATGATTTTGATGATAATTTGTGTGTGTTTCGATGTCTAACAGTACACCGTGGGTCTGACAAGCAACATAATCTACGAAAAACAAGAAAGCTTGCGAGAGAATATTTCACATGGTACGACATTCCAAATGAAATTGTAGAATTTCAACACATTCCATCAATTTCTAAACATTTCAATCAAGAAATTATTGTGTATGATGTGACACCGGAGGGGTTTTTGCGTTAAAGGATTGGTTTAAAGACAGTATGGGGGAGGTGAGGGAGTTGTTGAGGGAGGATGAGGAGTGGGTGTTGGAGGAGGATGAGGAAGAAGGAAAAAACCCACCCATGACAACTGGTATTTTTCAAGAACATGCCTTTTTAATCACCAATCTGGAAAAGGCTACAAACACTATGCGTGTGCTCACTGTGATGCAATATTTACAAAGTCATGTCATCTTTTGCGCCATGCTGAAAGTTGTACAAAGGGTCAAACCAAAATCAACTGCCCTGGGGAAAGGATCTTTGCACCCCAGTCTTTGTTTGAACGAGCGTTCTATTCGAAAGGTACGTAAGTTTGGCTTCAAAGCTTGTTGTTGGATAGAATATGAGTCGAGACAGCGTGGGATCCACATACATCACCACGCTTGCGGTCATGGAGGTGAGCGTATGATTGCCAACCATCTTGTTGATGGCTACCACCACGAAACCAAAACCGTATTTCAGTATCATGGCTGTCATTTTCATGGATTTTCAACGTGTTATCCTTCACCTGAAGAAAGAGAGGTTGTTATTTGTGAACAGAAAGAAAAGGGGCTGATGGTTAAAATAACTTGAGAAAAAGCGGATCAAAGAACTCTGCGCCGAAATGAGGAAATTAAAGCAGCGGGTTATAATTTAGCTGTTCGTTGGGAGCACGAGACCCCTCGACCATGGTGGAATGATCGTTTACCAAAAAGAGGAATGAGACGTCCCCTCATGCAATTGTATATGATTTTGAATCCTATCAAGATCCAACAAACAGAACTGTGACGACACAAGATCTAGTCTTTGAAAACGAGCACATCCCCGCGTCTGTATCATTGGCCGACACGCTCAACAGAAAACCTGAACACATTTGTTCGAAAGCCCCAGAAGAGTTGGTACAGAAATTTTGGGAAACAGTTGTAAGGCGAGGCGAAGTTTTGAGAGAAGATATCAAACAAAAATACTTTCCTACAGATTTTGAGATGTTACCAAAGAAACCACAATTTTCTATTAACGAATGGTGCAACCAGATCCCTGTGGTTGGTTTTAACTCAGGCAAGTATGATTTAAATCTGATTAAAAAATATTTTGTAACCCATGTTGGGGGTGAGAAAACTGTTACTGTTGCCAAGAAACAAGAAAAGATCATATTCTTGACCACACCGAATTTCAAATTCTTTGACATTATCAATTATTTGGGGCCAGGCACAAGTTACGAAAAATGGGTCAAGACATATGGAAGCGGTCAAACAAAATCTTAGTTTCCATACGAGTGGTTCCACAGCTCAGGCAAATTAGATTATGAAGGTTTACCACCTTATAGGTGTTGGTTTTCAAAATTAAAAAACGAATATATCTTATTATCCGAAGAGTTTGAAGACTGTCAACGTATATTTCAAGAACGTGGTATGAAAACAATTGCCGATTGGTTGGAATACTATAACAACCTGGATGTGGGGCCGAAACAATGAGAGGCTTTTACACAACCCTTGGTATTGACATTTTTAAAGACGCCGTTTCTCTTCCTGGTGTGTCATTGAAATACCTTTTGCGAGGTACTTTACGTAAAAAACGCGACGCACCCGATTTGTACGCACCAGAAAGAGAGGCATATGACATGTTAAAAGACGCTGTCGTGGGTGGACCAAGTTTGGTTTTCACAAGAAAACACGAAGCCGGAAAAACAAAAATACGCTCGCACAAGTATGAAGATGCACGCTTCTGTCAGCGAGTGGTTGGTTATGACGCCAACGCCTTGTATCCTAGTACTACGTTTCAGGAAATGCCTTGTGGCAAAGAAAAAGTTGTATTTTATCCTTTCCCCTCCGAAGTTGTTGCAGAGTTTGAAAACCGGTTGAAGACAAAACAATGGTTTGGGTTTGCAGAGGTAGACATTTCGGTACCAAAGGGGTTGTGGGACAAAGTTGAAGAATTTCCTCCTTTGTTTCAAAACAACATTGTCCCAAATAAGGCGATTCCAGAGAATATGAAAAATTATTTGAGGCGAACCAATCGAACCTTGCTCCCAGGCCAAAAAAAGCTTTTAGGTCTACTTTCTGCAGAGAAAATCTTGCTATATGCCCCGCTGTTAAAATGGTATCCCGATCACGGGCTTAAGATCACAGCAGTCTACAGCACCATCGATTACAAACCGATGGTTTGTTCAGCAAGTCACAGAGAATAGGAGCGAAGATGACTCTGATCTAGACAAAGCCCTGCTCGCAGAAGTGTTTAAACTGTTGGGTAATAGTGCATACGGTAAGTTAATAGAGGCTGTAGAGCGGCAAACAAGGGTTATTTACACAAAGGATCAGGGAAAGGTCGACAGAGCGAAACGGTCCGTGTGGTTCGATGATATGGAAGAAATAGGGGACGCGTTTGAGATCGAGTTTAGAAAAGAAAAGGTTACGTTTAACCGTCCTTTTTAAATCGGAATAGATGTATATCAGTTGGCTAAGTTGCGTATGCTAACGTTTTATTATGACTGTCTGGATTACTTCGTAGACAGAAGAGATTTTGAGCTAATCCAGATGGACACCGACAGTCTTTACTTTGCACTGTCACACAAAACACTCAAAGAAGCGATCCGACCTGAGCAGTTTGATGACTTTGAAGCAACGAAAAAAGAAATTGGTTTGCTTGGGACAAATGGAGTGACTGCGAGCCAGGACTTTTCAAGCTAGAGTTTCAAGGTAATCGCGGAATAGCTCTCTGTAGCAGGTGCTATTACATGGGAAATGAAGAGAAAAGCAAAACTAAAATGTCGTCCAAGGGTGTATCACAACGACAAGACAATCTAACATGGGAAAGGTATTCGGATGCGCTAAACGGAGGGGAAGATAAAGCCACAAACCGAGGTTTCCGTATGGTAAAAGGAACCATGTGCACATATCAGCAACACAAACTCGGTCTGAATGCGTATTATGGCAAGCGGTGGGTGTTGCCAGATGGTATTCACACAGAGCCTATAGAATATCACATCTAGTTGGTTAGCCTTAGCTAGGTAGGAGTTTGGTATCAGGGGGACAAGCAGTTCCTCGCCAAAAAAACCGCGTTTCGGTCGATCGCGTAAGTAATACAAAACCGGTTCATTAGGTTTTGTGATAGATCTTTCAATATTGAACACCTTCAAAGACCAGATCGGGTCTGTGGCTCTTCTGCGACCACTTTCAAGTTCACCGGGTTGGTAGAGATAGCCAACACTCACACCGGAGGGGAGTTTTTTTCGTTCACACCCACCGGTGTCAAATAAGGAGTTGAGGGTTTAGCTGAAACAGTGTTTTCTTTGATTGCTTTAGCGGGTTTTTTGCCGGTCAACCGTGTCACTTCGTTCTTCAAAGCAGAAACAACTGCGGGTAATCGAGCAACCCATTCGATTCAGTTGAGCGCTGACCTTCTGGAAGGCGCATTTCAACGCCATACTGGTGTCCGAAGACACATTCTCGTCCCCAGAGCTACGTGGCTTTTTTAAAATACGTCTCTTGTAGCTCTGGTAACGGCCAAAAATTTATTTTTTTTTGATTGGCCCATTCAAACTGTATGCGTAATAACGTTAAAATGTTTCGGCTTCTACGCATAACGTTTTATTTCCGGTTGAATTAATTAGGGCATTAGTTTTAAAATATATTGACTTGATCAATTTCCACGCAAAGAATGTGGCTTAGGGCAGATTGAGGACCAAATTTTGCTGTTTGGTTAAGCACGTAAGAATTCAAAGTGTTAGAGATCGTCGCTAAATGCCGGCGATTCTTTTCTCGCTACAGCATTTTCTACAAAACTACAGCTTGTCCAAAAATAAACTTAAATGTAACTGTCTCATCAACTTTTGTAATGACCTCTTGATGTCGATGTTTAAAAACTTGGGCGGCAAATGCTTCTGGAAATTTTCGATGGGGTGAAACGTGGTGAAACGATAAGTGCACAGTTGACATTCTCACACATCAGAAACCAGACGAATGTGATAAAATAACTGTACAATTCAGTATAACGCAAATGCAATACCTTTATTCAGGCAAGATACAAATCCAAAACCCGTGAGCGAAATGCAGGGACAATCGTTCTTCTGAACAACTACGGCACGAAAGGCAGCTTCTTAAGTTTGTTCCTTTTAAAGCTCCAGGTTTTCCGCGAATTGCAGGAGATTTAGAGGGTCCCGAACAGCTTTTAGTCGATCGGACACCGTGACTCGATAGGAATTCAAATTTCTCGGCTGTCAGAATTTTCATGCCCAGAGCTCCACGGACTAGAATAGAGCAGGCGCAATAGCACCTTAACGAATTAGACATGCGCTACCGGATGTCGTGAAAGTAATGGCTGATACCAGAGCCCTACGATCCCACCGCTGACAGAACAGATCGTAGGCTCTGGGAACGAGAATGCCGACGACAGAGCTGAATAACGTCTGCGCATGCGTCACTTTACGACTCCATGGGCGCGAAAATCTTGAATCGAACCGCACATTCCGAACCGAAGATCTTTCTTGGAGAGATGACGTTTGTTTTGTCGGTTTCTAGATCGTTTTGTGTGTTTTCCTTTTAAAGATACATCATTTATGCGCTTAGCGGTCCGTATTGCTGAATCTTAAGAAAGGTAAGGGTTTTATTTCACTGAGTTGTTTTGGAGGCGGACGGCTGTGCACAGGCTACAGACACGTTGTTTTGTCGATTTTTATATCGTTTTGTGTGTTTCCTTTCTAAGACACTTCATTCATCTTCGTTGAATTGCGTAAAGCGGTCCTTATTGCTGAAACGTATGAAAGGTAAGGGATTTTATTTCACTGAGCTGTTTTAATTTGTGCATAATTTCGAATAATTGCTTCGCGAAACAGACAGGTCCGTACAGTAGCACACAGCTGTCGTGAACCAAAACGTTTCAAGCGTGCAGTAAGACTGTTTTGATCGTTTGATTTTGCTTATTGAGATGTGAATATACAGCTTACAAGTCAGTTCCAATGCAAGCTTGAATGTAGTTCTCTTTAATTTAATTCCTTAGTTTACATTTATTGTTCATAAAACAGTTTTGAGCAAGTTATTTGAATCTTAAAAAAAATCTTTGTACTAACCGTGTCACCAATTTTCTTACAACAATCAAAGTCACAATGAATTCAATTACCAATATTTATGATTGATTGTACTATTAAAATATTTACGAATAGGAAATTTCAAGTACCCAGTAAATTCTCTTAAAAATTTTATACAATGAAACTATTTACAAATGAGAAATTTCACAATTAAAATACCCAGTTAATTTCCTTTAAGATAATTATACAATGAAACTATATACAAGTACAAAATTTCAAATACTCAGTAAATTCTCTTAAATAATTATACAATAAAACTATATACAAATACAAATAAGAAATTTTACTTTTCAGGGATGTAGCTAAGATTTCCAACAGGCAAAATTTTCTCGATCACAGGCGTAAAATTTGGGTCACATTTAAAGAAAGTTCTTAAGCCGGAAAAATTAAGTCTTCAGGTGGTTATTTTTTCCGACTTCCGCCTATTATTCACGTCCCAGAAATAAGCTTCACATGCCTGAAGGAGATTTAAAAATACACTTTCCACTAAGAAGTGTTTCATCATTAATATAAACTGGTTCACATTTCTGTTGATTTCGTTTGTTGTCAATTCACAGTGATTGTTCACTTAAACTCGGAAAACCATGAACACACCTGAAATAAATAAATTAGGAAAGTTTATGGTGTTCTGACCCATTGCATTGGAGATGAAGACACTGTATAAGCCACAAAACCACAAACTAATTACCACTGTTGCTAATTACCACTGTTATTATTACAGTTACCACTGTTATTATTACAGTTATCTCGCGTCTGATTGGCTTCTTCTCGACATAAGAACATTCCGAAAAATATTTCCAGTGTTCATGGTTTTGAGTTTTGCAGTAAAGTTATTACTCTGGCTCCAGTTGTTCAAAAGTTGGATAGCGCTATCCACCGGGTAAATCACTATCCAGTGGATAAGTGTTCAGGAAACCAATTGCATTATCCGCTGGATAGAGATTTATCCGGTGGATAGTGCTATCCAACTTTTGAACAACTGGGGCCTGATCTGAAACAGACTGAATTGTTCTTCACAACTGTGGCACACAGTTATGGACACAGACAATTAAGGAAATGCTACTTGTGTTACGGTACCAAGTGTATACTGCAATTGATTGATTGATTTAAACCAGTCTAGAAGTTCATAGATGTGACATAAATTACATAGGGCCACAAATGCCCCAGACAGACCATGGTCATGGCTGTCCACCAACAAGACATAGTTGGGTGCCAGTGGAATGAAGACAGCAGTCTTGTCACACAGTATTAAAAAGCAAGCTGTCTTTGGTTGTTGGGAAGCCAGTTCCAAGTGGTAAGGCAGAGATGCTGATGGCACTTGCTCCTTTGAAATACTGACAGGGAGTTCAATACCTGCAGAAACATTTCCCATATAATTAAGATGAGAAATAGCTTCCCTCACTCCATACATCTGAGGTATTCCACTGTTGATTCTGTCATAAACATTGTTTCCCATCAGCATGCCAGAAACTGAGTGGTGAACTAAAGTTTGGTTAAGAGGTTGCAATATCCCTCAATTTAAAGGTCAGTCGCTGATATTTAAAGTAGACAAATCAAGGGTCTGGTTTTTTAACCAGGCTTGGACCGGGGCAAAACCATAGTTTTCCCGGGCTCTTGGTACAAGGGCACATTCAGTTTACCTCAGAATGTCTGTTTTCAACATATCTTCAACAGGAGTTAAATGATAAAATTAGTTCAATATCATTAATTTTTGTACCTTATATTTTTGTTTATGAGGCAAAATTGGAAATACAATTCAACAATCATCAAGTACCGCCTTCACTGATTTTACATATAGGTCTTATCTGTTTTGGCTTCCTTTAGTTCACTTGCTGTTAGCAGTCTTCTGAGTTCGGTCCTCTGATGGCCTTATACATGTGGTCCTAGGAAAAAAAATCGAAATTTTATATAAATTCTAGACCTGTCATACACTCAACATTATTAATAGGTTGCAGAATTAATTTTCAATAAAAAATAAAAGGTACATATGTACATGTACAGGTTGTGGTTCAAATTTTTCTTTGGTTTAAAAATTTTCAAACCAGTATAATTTTTATTTCCCTTTGTCTCAGATTCATTACCAAAATCTAAGGCAAAGGAAAATAAAAATTAATCTGGTTTGAAAAGTTTCAAACTAAAGAAAAATTTGAACCACAACATACATTTACAATTACAGTTTAAGTAGTAAACAAAATAAAGTAAACAGTCAAGTAGTGTGTTCCAAAGATGTGGAGGCCTGAGTGGCACAATAAGAATGATATCTGAAGCTAAGCTCTCACTTGAGTGACATTCACATTGCTTTAGCATTACAGTGATAGACCATTTCAAATCCTTAAAATCACTAACCAGAGAAGAATTTTCTGATACACCATAAAAGAACACAGTGTAGTTAGTGAATACATGGTGATGGCTTTCACATGTTCATGTATGGGTTCTCAAAATTCGCAAACTAATAATTATGTTCTAATTGAATGAGTGGGAAGGTAAGACAAGAAAATGTTTGGCTTAAGGCTTAATGTTTGGCGTATCGACCAAATGCAGGAGGTCTGTGTGCCATGCCTGAGAGCCAAATACATGGTATTTTACCATCCACCTGGACCTATGAGTGTAGATGTAGGTGTTGAAATGGAATGAGACCCCCAGAAAAGCTGAATCTGAGGTGTTCCCATTTACCAATCAGGAGCTCTAACCACTTTTATTGCACAGAATGAAGCTTACACGAGTCTAGAAGGAGCTATATTGTAGGTCTTTGCTTACAAGGTCACCACACAGTCAGGATGCCCTCAACACTGCCCTTTCTAGAAAAATGCAGGACATGATGTAGTATGAACCTAGTAAGATTATCTACCTCACTACCAGTTTCCTTGCAACTTAATTTATTTAGTAAAATGTATCATGTAGTTCAGCTGGAGTGCAGAAGGTCAGGGGTTTGATTTAAGTCAAGGGATTATTTACTATAAATGTTCTGCCTGCTATACGCAACATGTTGAGCACATTTTTACAATTTTTAATATGTTTCATCCTGGTTACTCCACCATCTTAAAAAATATAATCATTTTTGGTTAATGCATGACCAATCTCTGTAGTTATTTACAATATTTAGCACATGGTGTTTGTTTCAGTGACTGTTCAATATTGTAGTCACAATGTACATGTACATGTAGTCCACTATAATCTACATGGAGTATTCATGTCTTAATAATTCAAGCAGTTATCACCAAGGAGATATTGCCTTGATATGACATGAATCCATGGAAAAGTTCAACAACTCCAAACTCTGTGTACATAATTCTGTCATAATCCCTGAAGAACAGCCTGCGACCCAAAGCCTAATTACATGTTACATGTACTACCGGTGTGTTTAAAGAAAACAGATCTAAGCAATACAAATTGAAGTGTTACAATGAGGATTCTAATGAATCTGTTTGAGTAACTTACCTGATCAAGTGTGACGCATTTCTTTGCCATGTACAATGTGCATCAACAAACTGTCTTGCTGTAGAACTGGGAGTAAATACAATGTGTACATATGTAGACCATGAAGAAAAATCTTCTGATTAATAAAACTTTGGCTCATAAACAATAAATTCATTTACCATGCACTAATATTAAGCTAAGGTGAACGTAAACCATACTCTAATTCTATGTACACCACAGTACATGTAGTACAGTACTTTGCAGATCCTAGGAGATTGTTGAAGGAGCAATGTAGATGTATATGCATGCAGAGGTTCAGTTTTAACTGACATTTAAGTTCTAGTATGTAACTAACAGTGTCAGCCATCTAGCCCAGTTGATTGTGTTACAGACTTTTCAATAATTTTGCAATCAAAACAAGAATTAAGGTCATTCCCCCGAAATAAAATTTAACATATGATTTTTGTCAAACTTTCACAAGTTGTTATCTATCGTGCAATGTTTTGAAATATAAAATAAAAAGAATAGGTCCCCATGTCCGTTCACGAGATATCATCGTCTCAAGTTACCCCATAATTCCATGCAGTTTTGCCTGACAAACACATGTGTATTTGATCAGTTTATGCTACTTTCCATAGGAACAGGAAGCACATAATTAAAGCAAATCTTGAAACAATCTACTAGATGTGAAATACCGATAACAAGGAACAATTTACTAGGTGTTTTATGGCAGATGCTCGAAGCATCAGACGAAATTGATTTCAAACCTTCCTCACGTGCGTGTTCTCGAGGTCGTGATTTCATCTCCATGAGCAATGCGTTTCTAGCAATAACCTTTTTTTTGAACATGTGCTTTTTTTTTCTAACTCTTTGAACAAAAAGAGGATGAATGGTAGGTCAAAAATAAGTGGAAAAAAAGATAGGTCACCATGCTTGTTTAAGAGTAAATGACCTTTCTTTTCCCTGGTGAGCTTAGCCTCATAGGAAATCCATTACTCCCTAGACATGCGCACGCTTTGAGCGCGCGCTAATGACGCCACAAATCGTGCGCATTAAGGATGCGCAATGCAATACAGGGCAATGACCTTAAAAAAATTAGTGTGATACAAAAGATGTTCAGTAAGTTTAATTAATATTTGGTTCATGCCAGTCGTGCAAAGAACTTACTAGAATCTAGCCTGCGAGCAGGCTCACTTAGTGTGCTATTCGTGCAAGTATCTTGGCGGCGGAAGTCGGCAAGTAAAGTAGGCCGGCGGTTTCTTAGACTGCGAGCAGTCTCTTTCTTCTTCCAATTTTAGCGAGAAGGAAAATAGGACAACTGTTCACAGTCTGTCAGTTTTTCAATCGATTCAATTTCTTAACGTGACTCAGCTGGTTGCGTCTGGTTAGCGATTGCAGTTTTGTGTAATTTTTTGGAATATCAACCACACTGGTTTTAGTGCATGGTGTTTTCAAGCCTATCCTCTTGGGATCTCCGTAATGACAGGAAATGTAACATCTTTTTTTGACCATGCAATGGGCACTATCTTGCAGTCATTGTTACACTGAGTTCGGTTATTTGTCATTGTGGGAAGATGGTATCGCTTGTTCCTGGTTACAGATGTTTGCAACGCATAATGTAAGGGTGATTAGTCTTCTGAGATAGCAGCTCGATACTCTTTGTTATTGCAAGTTTCATATCCCTGGAGTTTGATATTTTTAACTTCTACAGTGTATACTGATTTCGAATAGAACACATTTTCAAAAATGTACACTTTCAAAAAAGTCCTTTGTCCCATTTTATATGGTGCAGGACTTCGTTGCACCACCCCTTCGCAGCCTAAAAAGCTTGCTCCACTCACTATACGGCTTTTGTGCTCTGAAACTCGTGAGGTCGACTTGTGGCAAGTCTAATTTCAATGCGGCAAAAATTGTCAACTGTGTTTATAATTTTCTTTTACACTATTCTGGCACACTCATAAAGATCTCGATCCTCTCGAGTGTGCTGTGGTGTTTGTTTAAATTTTGCTTCGCTTGCTGATTGGTTAGATAATTGATACCTTGAAAGTTAAGACTCGTCACCTCACAGGGGCGGAATTCAAAATTCAACGGCTTTCGTGCAGGCTCACTTTTCCTCGCCCCATTCTTCTTGCTGGCTCGCTTTGCTCACCGACTTCCGCCGCCAAGATACTCGTGCGAATAGCACACTAAGTGTGCCTGCTCGCAGGCTAACTAGAGTCAATTCAGCACACTTTACACAGGGCACGAAATTGCGCCTAATACAGTTGCCAATGTGCCTAAACTTTCTCCATTGTCAACCAAATCCTGAAAACTAGTTGCCAAATTGGTAACAAGAATTCTTCATCACACCCTACCCAAAGACCATGTGAATTTTTCAGTTATAAAATGGGGTTGGAAGGCCTGCACGACTCCTACTTCACATCTTTGTACACTGCACTTTATATACATGTGTGTATCTCAGTCTTTCAACCAATGCTGCTTCTTGCATTTTTGTAGTGGGTTTAGTTTGGAGGATTTTCAAATGGTGACTGAATTGAGCATTACAACCTAAAATAATGTCGCATTCCAAGACTTTGATCTTGAGGTCACATCAATCTTTCTCCGATCACTATATGATGGAGTTCAGTTAAATATGACCTCGGATTGTCTGTTAAGCGACATATAAGGTACGTTGAATTTACGTCATTTAAGAACTCGATAAGTTTTTCAGCCTCTCATATTTGAATTTGTCACAGACAATTATTAAAGAATCTAAATTACTATAATCTGCAACATGATGAGTTTCTTTCCTGATGTTTGTAATGCCCAGTCCGGCTTAATATTGTGTTTAATTCTGTCACAGGATGTTGTGTTTCGCATCACGGAGTGTGATCCAAAGACCCCTTTCATCAAGAAATTGAAGTTTTAACATTTTTAAAGCTATGCAACGTGTTATAGATGGCTGAACTCTGCTTCAATCAAACATGTGTCTTTAACCCTCTTGACAATGTGAGTTTCACCTCTTGGGGTTTTATATGCCCACATGATAAATTTTTGGCACACACTGGACATTCACAAATGCTGGGAACAAACCCATGAATCTGGTAAGCACTTTAAAATTGTTGATTGCAATGAAAATCTTCCATATGCAAACCCCTTAAAAAGGAAACTTTTTGAAATGCACAAAATTCCACCTTAAGTCACTGGAGCATTGTCAAATGCAAATGGGAAAGACCAGAAGTTGCTATTATTCTAGGTCTCATTCTAATTTTATGAAATCATGTTGTTACATATCAGTATCTTTGATTTAAAAAATCAATAATATATTTAAATCACACAAAACGTTTAAGAACTCACTCCTTCTAAATTGGCAAATGTATGTTCATTTCAAGTTCAATCGCCTTTGACTGGTCATTGAAGAACAATTTACAGATGTAGGCTTTTAATGCATTCAATTTAATTTGCTCACATATCTGAGAGAAACTGAATTGTTGCTTAGCGTGTCGGCAACATGAAATTACCTTCAACTAAACTTATTGTGAAAAGCGTTAGTCACTCTGCTAACACATGGTTTTGAATTCGTTATTACTTTTAACCAGTGAGAATTAACACTGTCCACCCTGGGGGCAATTTTACTGAACAACGGCCCTTTTGATTTCTGTTCCTTGAAGAATTGCACGCTTTATACACTGTATTAAGGCTTGTTACACTCATTTGGCAGAATGTCGCAAAGAAGGGAACTAATTTGTTTAAGCCCTCGATAAAAAATAAAATGTAAGTTACTCACCTTGAAATCGGTTAGTCTGTTTACAACCATCTTGAATCGAACAATTATCCACCATCTTTACTATCAACTTCCACTAAAGCAATTTGGGTTGAGCCTCACTTATCGTAAGCGAAAGTAGTCCAAAAGAATAGTGTAATAAACCATTTTCGCGTATGATAAACTTGCAACCTTGGCACAATTCACCTCAACGTAATTTGAAAATGGCCGCCTCGCCGGTTAGACAGCCATGCGACCGGGCCGCTTTAAAGAGGTCATGTGATTTACAACCGCACGCTTGAAAATTGCTACCCTGCGAGCAGAGGCCCTCCGATCTCCCCAGATAAGTCTGGGGTAGAAAATTGCAGGCGCGCGTATAAACCAGTGACCAGTGATTCTTTCCTGGAGTGTCGGAGTGTTCGTATTTGGTGGCCATCGCCGTGTCGTTTATGTACGCCAGAAAGGAAAACATGGATAGTTTTTTATTCCAGTGGTTGAAGAGTTGTAGTATTCGATGCAGAGCTACCTTCTCTTTAATACATAAAGGTACAGTATTAATCTTTAATTTCTTGAACAGATTCTAAACTATGTCTTATGCAGTTGGACGCCATTGGGCCATCCCATTTAATGTATGCACCCCCACTAAAAAGGGAGATGTTTTTTGGAGATCAAAGCAAGCGACATAGTTACTCCTTCATAAATGACTTTTGAAACCCCCTCCCTTCCCTTTAGGATTTCCCTGCACCTCAATGGGAGTGGGGGGGGGGGGAGTTGCAGACATTACATGGAATGGCCCATTTTGTGTTGACAGAAAAGCCGAGTATGGCGCCCACACATAAACATCCTGTGAAAAAAGGGAGCTTCATTTGAAACATATTCAAAGTTTAATAATGAGTTAAACTTTAAGAGGAATATAGAATATAATTCGGAGATATCGACTTTTCTTGCCATTGAATAGGTTGAATAAAAGAATTATTTGTATGCTCAAGTTTATAGAGCTTTAAATCATCAAGGAGCACTCTCGTTCTGCAACCAGTTCAGAAACGATCTTTACAACAGCTCGCTTTGTATACAGTGCAGCAGCACAAACATTAATACAAATCAAACTGTTACTCAGTCAAAAGATTGGGTACAGCTGACCCTGTGGTCGACAAGCAAAAAATTAAGAATATCTGACTCCATTTGCATGTCACTGAATAAGAATGGTCTCTTTTGTTCATATTCAAAACATTGATGCACTTGTAAATAAGTGGCTGGGGGTTCTTAAATCCCTTCCTCGACATTACCTACTGTTGTATTCATTTTCTTTACTAACATGAAATCCACAAGAAAGTGAAGTCATTAGAGTGAAATAATCACAAGTCCTGTCGTCAACTGCGTGATACGCTCTTAAAAGTCGCTGTTGTGTAATTGTCTCCTAATAATCAGGTGACAATGTGTGCGGAGCTGGACAGCTCTTCTGGACCAGCTCACACCAACCTACATGTATCTGCCCCTACACACATCATCTCCTGAGTATATTTTCAATAAAATTGCATGAGTGAGGTCGTACGGTGGTATGTATTTATTTGAAGGCATCATTTCATGACTTCTCTTTTCCTTTTATTTTATTCTTTATTTTCAGAGGAAAATTTCAACTGGCAAAGTAAGAGGAAATTGTGGAAAAAAGTGTTCTTTCTCAAAGGGAACTCTGCAAATCCATGTCTAGTACACTGCCTAATTTCAATGGAGTGTGGTTGAAGCTGTGTCATGAACAATTTTTTTAGATACTTTATAGTTACTTGTGTCATGGACAATTTTTAAGGATATGCTTTTTTTGTAAACAGAAAATAGTAGCATAAGAAGATGCTTTTGCTTCTTTGGTACATGTATGTATTCATCCTTTATTCAGTTGGTGTCCTCAATTCAACAAGCGAACTAACACATAATTTACACAAGGAATTTATTTATTTATTAATTTTTGAGTCATGAATGTGCCTTTCAATTTTGTTTGCCTGACCTGTCCTCAAAGGTTCAGGAATACGGCAATGTTTAGAAAACAAGTTAAGACTTGTTTGACTGTGTGATACATTAAATGTCCTTTTTCATAACTTTCTGGAAGTTCCAAAGACATTTTACTGAAATATCCTCAACTTGAAGTCTGTCAAGTATTTAAGTCAGGGACTTAAATTTGCTATTCCAAGTAAATTGCCAATATTTCTCATATTTAATTTAGTCATTCCTATTTATTCTCATAAATTCCCAACCATTTTTATTAGCCTAAGCCATTTAATTTAGCCATTCCCATATATTCTCAGACATTCCCAAGCTCTTTCATTATCAGTTTTGGTATTATTGGGAATTCCTAGGAATTTCTAATAATTCCAAGTACAGTTTTAACACATTGCCATATATTGCCAGAAATTCTAAGCTTTTATGTTTTTCCTAATTTGCATGTCTTGGAATTGTTTGGAATTCCTAGGAATTCTTAATGTCTATTTTAGGAAAATGTCAATTTTGCATAACCTATATTGAACCTTAAAACTGAATTGCCCGCGAAGATTTTTCGATAATGTTTAAGTACAACCCTTTGACTTTTTTAGGAAATTCAGATCAACCACAGAGTTTGTCTACTACATAGAGAAAAATTCCTTTGAAATTTGGTAAAATTGGCACTTTTTCAGATCTGCCAAACCACCCTCTCTGTTTTAAATTATTGCTCAGCTGATAAGGAGAGTCCAAAAGAAATATTAGTATTTTTATGAAGATAAGGGTCAGTTTAGTAAAGAAACATCATTTGATATATGATTGGCTGACGTTTGTTTTGACAAGAGACATGCAAAGTTGGTAAATTTTAGAACATTTTTGGAGCCAAAATTGCTTCCAGGGGGGTCAAATTTCAATTGCCTGTCACGTGACCACACTATTATTAGAAGACAAAATAATGGCGATTTGATTACTTCCTCATGACTAGCTTTCAGCAGGCAAAGTTTGAGATAGGGTTGTTCCTGACCATTTCCAAAAGTCTTTGAACCTCTCGTGGACTGGCTCTTAAATCTTTCCACAATAGCTTGGTCACGGTGTATATCCACACGACCGCGCCTGACCTCGACATTGTGTTTCGAAAGCAGCTGATTTACAGCCCCCATAAACTCACGTCTGGGATCCACCTAAAGCAGTTTCGGCCATCTTAAGGGTTCTCGCTTGTAGATCCGTTCCAGAGCTCTTGCAACCTCATTTGCCTCTTTTGTGGTCAGTGGTTTGGCATCTTTGTACCGAGAAGCCACAACTACGACTGTGAGGGCGTACTTGAAAGTCTTACGGGAGCGTGGTGGGTGATCATTGGGGAGATACAGGGATCGGCTTGGTGGACTTTGTTCGGAATGTGCTGTGGTGCAGGCAAGTAAACCTGCCAAAGAGCCTGCTTTATCAACCAGTTTTTAGCTACATCATCAGAGACCTTGGCAGCCTGAGCTAATTTTTTTATGGCTGCAACCCCTTTCCAGTACCCTTGAGGGCTGTAGTAGATTTTTGATAGCCTGCTGATTTGTTTTGCACTCATTGAAATATATGAATATATATGAAACAATAAAAAAAGATGGACGATCCATTTGGTTTTTTCCAAGGGATGAAAGTCCCTTCACGTTCAGAACTGAGCAAAATGTTGGACCAGTTTCAGGAAGAACTGCGCTCTTCATATCGATCAGCACCAACCGCAGGTCGGAGTAATTACTGTCCTTCATGCGCTGTTGAGCTCGTCGTCAATTGTCAGGAGTTCCTTTATGAATGCCCGGAGTGCCATATGGTTATTAAAGGCGATGACATCCAAGACATGAGTTCGGTCAGACCCCCGAAAGAGCCCGGCACTAGTGTGTGCTGGGTTCATTTAAAAAATGTTCTGAAAAAATGTGGAATTTACGACATGTTCAACTATGATCAGATACGCTTTCTGGGAAACGTTATTGAACAATTTAAGATCTATAATTCTGTGAACTACGTCAGCTTTCTGAACAATTATTTTGAAAAGGTTTCTTCTGAAGACTGGCCATACAAAAATGAAATTCTCAAACTTCTATCTCTTCACCTCCCTAAATCATCAGAAACCGAACAACGTGCAAAGAAAAAGGTTTGATGAATGGTGGAGAACCCAGTGACCTCTTACCAGGAAGCAAACAGTTTGCTGTATTTGACATTTAGCCTTGAGGGTATTTCCATGCAGTGGTCACTGATAAAATCATCAATCAGTTTTAATCTGTCGAGGAACGCTTTTTCGTTGAAAGGTTCACCCTGAGGTAAAATCGAATTTCGTCAAGGATTTTTTTGTACTCGATCCTTGCAAAATTTGCTTTCTCAACCTTTTTGTCATACTTCTTGAAGGTTGCCACCGCTTTGACAATGAGACCGACCCCTGTTAAAGTTGCAATGACAACTGGATTCAGGGTTATGCCACCTGCCACCGCAGCACTGACAATTAATTTACCAGCGGAAATGTTGCAAATCAAGTTTTTTCGTTGGTAGTTGCGGTATGGCTTTTTGTAACCGTAATGATTCTTGTGGTAGTAGGCATAAAGATTTTTCAGCATTTCAACAGTCCCCTTGGAAAGGGTCGTGTCGATGTGGTTGAAGTCGAATATATTTCGCCTTGTGTCGCTCATCGTAATATATAATAATTGAAAAATTTTTTCACGGCACTATATTGAATCAATAATAGAAATTCTTCATCCTTAACATCTGAAGCCAATTCCACAGCCATAAGGGGAAATGTAAGTTTCAAATTTACGTTTATCGTTTGCAATTGAGTTGCTTGGAGTGAACTGTAAGTTGATGATTGATGTAAAAAGAAACTGTGTTTTATTTTTGAAGATATTTTTTGGTAAGAACTTGTTACATTGAAATAGAACCCTTTTATTGATAATATGTGACTGTAGACTGGAATTATAATTTTGTCACATCCATTCAATAAAAATGTGTTACCATTATTCGTATTTAAAATGCCATGTATGTAATGAACTGAATTCAACAATCTGTGCACATTCATGTCCAAATCTGTTTGCATCACTATTTCACCATTTTCAATAACATAGGCTGTGTCATAAACACTCGAGTCCACATCATTTTGTGATCCCTTGACGCCATAAACAATCATATAACCTATTCCCTGCGTGGGACTACTTGCAGTGCCATGACAATGCATGTCAATGTAGATGTATTCGGGCGGGGTTATGCTCCACTTATGTAAGTGAACGATGGATCTGCTGTAATTGACAAACAGCTTGGTGGCTTGGTGATTAATATTTAGTGAAGTGGGAACGACACTCACTGACAAATTTGTTGTGCTTGGAAGGAAAAATTCAATGGCCAAAGTGTACTCGCCTTCTGGAAGTTTAAACATGTTGAATCCAATTCGAGAAGAGTAATTATTTTGAGTTTTTTCCCCACTTTGAAGTTGTATGCTTTTTTGCTTACGGTGTAGGGGGAACCTGGGAAGTCAACTATGCCAATGACTCTTATGTTGTTTTCGCTGGATGACTCGTCGGCATTTTCCATGAGATACCTGAAAACATCTTTTTTATTGGTTGAGCTGGTGATGTGGGACTCCTTGATTTTTGTGTCGATGTAACTTTTTAGGCCTACAGTTACATCCCCTTTGGCGGTGCTCACCTTATTGCTGACATAACCGACATTAGCTGCATTTTATGTTTTTGTCATCGGTGGTCAAGTTAATTATTTTTTTATTGTTCATATTTTAATCATCATTTGCGCTTTTGTCGAGTTTTGAATTGCGTTGGTTAGCAACATAAGTTCTATTTACAGCAGAGTTTTGAAATCGTGGTATTTCCGGTATGCCTATTAGATGGTTCCTGTTCATTGATAACGTCCCAAACATTAAACCTGCATTTTTGTTTAAAAAATTGTTGTCAACATATCTTTTGTTTGTCGCATGGTCTGCCGCTCTGGGGTCAGGATCTTTGACGTTATGAATGTTATCGTTGTTCATATCAAGGCTTTGTTCCATTTTTCCGCCTTTTTTTGAGAGAAAGATTTCTCGCTGGTCTTCATAGCTAATGACTTTTGACAGATCGCCTTGGATCGGATAAGGGTTTCTTTTCAACCTCAATATCTTGTACTTATTTTGCATATCAATGTCAGCGTTTTTGTCCAACTTTGTCGCTAGTAAGATAGGATCTCCATCTGCGCCGGTGGGGCCTTTCGGCCCTTGCAAGCCTTGAGGCCCTCTAAGACCTAGTGAGCCACGTGGGCCTTCCAAGCCTCGGGGTCCTGGATCGCCTTTGTCTCCTTTTTCACCCTTATCACCCTTATCACCTTTTTCTCCCTTTTCACCCTTATCACCTGGGAAACAGAGGGGAATGGTTTGATGAACGCGTCCGCTGACGAAATTATCAATCAACTTTACGTGCGCTTGGGTTCGATCAAGGCTAGAAACAGTTCAATAAAACTTCGTCGCCAGGTTATTTCTCTGCTTGATTCACTTGTTAAAAATAGTGTAATCAGTGAAAAACCAAAAAAGGAAATTATTGGTGATTATATAGAAAGGCAATGAAGCTCAACCTTCTGCTCGACTCGAACCTCGCGCGCAAAAAAAATGGCAACCAGGTTTCACACGATTTCACAATTAACTTCAATCCACCGATCCACTTAGATGAAAAAAAGAGCTATAAGGCAGCTCTTAACAAACTTGTCACCATGAGCTATTCACGGTACAACATCGCTGAAGCTTATGATGACAACAAAATTCCGTGGAGAAAAAAATCTGAAAATTGGCGGACCTTGAATTTCCCTGATGGGATGTATAGTTACTCTGACATCAACGGTTATCTTCAGGCCCACACCGGAAGAATAGATCCGGAAGACAAAGACAGTGAACATATTTTTACTCTGTATTTCAATATGACAATTTACCGGGTTGTCATTTTGATTCACAAATATTATGAGCTTGGCCTTTCCAGGGGAGAATTTCGCAAAATTGGTTGGTTTTAAAAAAGCAGTTTTTGAAGAAAAAAACAATTATGTGGGAAATGTGGTTTCGGATATCACAAGAAGTGTTGATTGGGTGTTTATCCACTGCGATCTGTAAATCTTCCAAGTCAGTTATCCCTTTCAGAAAGAGCCCTATCGGCTTGAGTGGCATCCTGTAATCAAAAGAATTTGGGTATCAGACAGTAGAGACAGCATCTTGGACCTCAACGGGCTTGACGTCGCAGTCAGCATAATAATTGAAGAACAGTGAAAACTTTTTTTGTAAATATATAAAGATGAATCATCCAAGTGAGTGGACAAAGTTCTATGACGAGCACGCCGGAAGGTATCGATATGAACACAACGGGTCGGGTTTAGTCCGTGACACCCTCATGACCATCGGCAAAGTGTTCAACGCTGGTGTAAAAAATGTGGCGAAAAAAGCTGCTCAAGTTACTACAGAAAAAGTGGGGCAAAAAATCGGTGAAATGGTGGTAGAAAAAAGCGCCGATAAAATTTAGCAAATTTTGCGAAAGCGCTCGTCACAGGATGCAGAAACGAAACTTCAGAAACTTTTGCAGAACCGAGTGCTAAATCGAATTTTAGCAAATCAAATTTAATCACCCCTCAAAAATTTTTTTTACCTTTATATATCGTCCGCCACAATGTTAAGATCGCCGCAATATCTTGAGAAAACTGAATAGATCCAAATCATTTTGGATACCCCACTGACTTTTCCAGGAAACAACCAAACTCAACAGAAGAGTGGTCATAAATTCAGTACTAGAGATCAGGATAATTTTCATGATTGGTATAACGCTTATTTTCGCATTAATTTCACGTTTGAGGCTACTGCAGACGGGGCTAGAATAGCGGCTAACACTGCATCAGCTCCAGTCAATGGTTCTTTCTCATTGATCAAAAGTATGACTGTCAAGTCGGCAGGAAAGTCCGTTTACGAAGCCAATGATATTCACAAAGTCATTTTCATAAAAAGTTTGCTCGACTTTCGTGATGATTATTCAAGAAGTGTGGCCAAAAACCAGTTTTGGTATCTTGACAGTGATGATACCACAGTAACTTCAGACGCTGCGACTAATCCTGGAATACGACAAAGGGCGGTTTTGTCCCACGAGGGTAACACAGTTGAAATTATTCTCCCTCTCAGCCGATACTCTTTCTTGGAAGGCCTGTCCGACAGGCTCTTATCACCAATGCAACTGGAGTTTGAAATTGTGCTACAAGACGACACAGAGATGATCTTTCAAAACAACAATACAGCTCGATGGATTGTCGTCCAGAAACTCGAGTTGTGGGTTCCACAATTACGATTCACTGGTGAGGGTCAGAAGCTCCCAAATGAAAATTTCTTAAAACCAACACAATGGAAATACTTGAAAGAAATGTTACACCTGCGTAGTTCCCGACGTGATGCAAATGGTACGTGGTTGATAACACCTGGAGTTAAAAACCCAAAGCACGTGTTTTTGTTCTTCCAAAAAACATGAAAACAAAAGGCTTTTACTCAAAATCCTTACATCTTTGACATTTTTGATCTCGATGGTGATGACAGCGCAAAATTAGCTACTTGCCGCCTTCAGTATGGTACAACCTTTTACCCTGAACTTGATTATGAAGGTGATTTCAAAATAAGAATCCTCAATGACTTAATCGATTTTCGATAAAGAAAAAAACGATTACAACTCCGGTGTCCAGCGTCAGCTCGCTGACTTTGAAAAATATACCCTATCATTTATTTTGACCTCCGGAATGCCAAAGAAAAAATGACTGATGATCCGAAGAAACTTGAGTTTCATTACAGGTTAAACGAACCCGCAAACGCACAAGATTACACGATCTTTGCAGCGGTTTTGAATGACGAAGAAATTGTGCTAAAGCAGCTAGCTAATGAACTGGTTGTAGTCTAAGAACCCATTTCATAACAGTCAATTTTTTTCTCTTTATAATACACACCCCACGATGACCTCAACTTATTACCCACTCAAGTTCGTGCTGACTGGCAAAAAAAGAAACTGCAAAAAGCTTATGCTTCAAGAACGGCTTATAATCTAAGGGTAAAACCCGAGCAAATTGGGCTCGGTGACGACATCCTTCTTACTACCACTCAAATCAATCGAGTGCAGAAAGCGGTCAAATCCAACAAAGAAGTTGAACTCAAATTTAGCAAGACTCAGATTGAAAATACTGCACAACGCAGTGGAAACCTTTTTTCTGCTATGTTAGGGTTGGCACGCCCTTTGATCAAACCAGCCCTCGGAGCTTTGGCCAGTGCGGGACTAAGTTTTGGTACTGAAAAAGTGCTAAAGAAAATATTCGGTAATGGTATTGGTCCACAAGAAGTTGGACTTTACAAACTCGTCCAAGCGATGTCTCCTGCACAGAAAAAAGCTCTTGAAACACAGCTTGTTGGGGAGGGTTTAGTACGCGGGGGTGGTGTGGTTCAATATGGTGGCTTTCTTGGTATGCTGGCGTCTCTTGGAGTACCACTTGCTATCAGCCTGGTAAAAAATTATTTGTTAAGGGAATGCAAACCAAACCCCCTCCTTCTAGACAGCGCCGTACTCCTTGCCCTCCACCCCCTCGTGGAAAAGGAATGCAAATACAACTTCCTACATCTTTCTTTGGTTCATGGAGTGATTTCAAAAAAAAGAAACATTTAAGATTTAAAGACGTACCTCTCTCTAATATTGATTTAAGAAAATGATGTTCGTATTTACGTATTCCAATCAAAGGTATGTTCTCTCGCGATAAAACAAAACCGTTCCATCACTCACCATGCACAATAAATTTAGATGATTTTGGAAGCTTAGGCACACACTGGGTTTGTTGGTGGCAAACAAACGGAAACTACGAATACTTCGATTCATTTGGTCTTCCACCGCCTTTGTAATGGAAGATAGAGGTTAAAAAACTTGGGAAAAAAAACGTTTTATTCACAATAATAATCAAATTCAATGGGAAAGAAGTGTAAGATGTGGGTATTACTGTCTTCTTTTCTTGAATGAAAGAAATAAAGTTACAAGTTATAAAAAGATTTTGGGTATGTTCACCAATGATGTTAAAAATGGAGAAATTATTAAAAATATTTTTCCTAATATATACCATGGAGGTTTTCTGCGTGAAAGAAAAAAGATTCACCCCCAACGTGGAAGGGAGTGATAAGATTGTAATTACAAAAAATAACCGAAAATTATTGAAAGTTAAATGCGCTAGTTGTGGTATAACAGAAACTCGATTTCTTCCGGGAAACTGATTGTGCCCTCCCAACAAGCGGAGGGCAGTGGTTTACTTGGCAATATTGCCATGACAGTAGGCGATTTAGCCATCACAAAAGGAATCCCGTATTTAGCGAAAACAGGGTTTGAAGAGGGCTGTTACTACGCTTCTGAAGCTATGAGAAATCCTAGACTACAAAACTAAGCGATCGATTATACACTCAGTAAAGCTCAGTCTGCTTTTCAGAAAGTTGGGAGTGAACTGCTCAACCAACGTTCAACGAAAGTGCGACCAAATAGAAGATATAAAACTGATAGGGGTGATTTAGATGGTGCAGGGTTTAATATTCACGAAGTAATTGGTAAATTACCTAAACCAAAAAAGGGATGGGTATTACCAGGTCACCATTTTACTGGACCCTTCAATGATTTAGAAAAACAGCTGAGCTACGATCCAGAAACAGGAGAAATTTGGAAAATATACCAACAACCGACAGGTCCCACCGATGCTGTTGCTATGCAGCACGATGTTGATTATTCCGTTTCAGTCACAAGAAACAAAAGTACGGTAAGGATGAAAAAAAATGTAAACACAGGGCGGGCAGAAAAATGGTGAAAGCTCTTGATGCGATTCCGTGGAAACAAAGACAATATGGTCACACACTCGCAAGGAACGCAATTAATGTTAAGCAAAAATTGGGCTTGAGTTTAAAACACTGAATCTTGATGTGGCCCTTAGTTTTTGGTACGAAAAAAAATTCTTTGCTCATAATTTACAGTAAAACCAAAAAACAGCAGCGTGACATTACGTGACACCCAAGTGTGATTGTCACGCGTGACATTGGGTGACAGGTCACAAAAAGGGACAAAACCCTTGTCGGGGGGGGGGGGGGGGTGCTGTTTGGCTGTTCTTTGCCTGGCCCCAGCTAGGACTCTTCCCCGCCGCTGACAAGGTGGCTGTCAGTTCCCATTTAACCTCTGGGAGCGAGGTTTAGAACTCCGAGGAGAACTCTGAGCACCCCCCTGTCACCAGTATGGCCGGAGCGGTTCACCCGGAGGTACCGTCCACTGGCAGACATCCCCCACTACTCTGTAATTCACCATCTGCACAAGTCGTCAAACAGGGTTCAGAAAGTGGCCAACTTTCACCCCCCTAGACTCCACCAGAATTTGTGAACTAATCATGTAAAGTCCGGTCTTTCTTATATATGTCTCAGTTTTTTCTCACACATGTGGTAATTTATCACAGGCAACCTCTCTTAGTTCTAACTAGAACTCAAAAATAAGACACATACGCATGCGCTTTCCAGCATAAATTCTGAATAGCGATAATGTAAGAAGAATACACAGCTTCTTAAAGGGTAAAATACTTTGGCAAATTCATGCGATTTATTCTGTTTTCACTTAACTTTCTTTACCCAACTAGCAGAGAGATGATGGGCAAATAACGTATGAAGCTGTGGTGGTAATAAAAGAGGCAAAACAAAATAAAACGAGCTCAGATTAACCTCTTGTTTTAACAAATAGCTGCAATCGATCGATCGGCCCTCGAACTTCAAATCCTGTTCGTTTATTGCTTTATTCTTTTCAAATCGCTCTGACCCTTTCTGTGGCACTTTAAAACATTGCTGCGCTTTTACGAAGGGTAAATTTTGAGCAAGATTGCGCTTGTAACTATTTTATCAGCCAAAGTTAAAAGCTAAATAACGCCTGATAGAAATTAACTCTTTTTGACCGAGGGAGATCTGGGGCAAAAAAATATTATTTTTATGTGTCACTGTCACGCAGTAACAGTCACTGTCAAGAGTAACTGATCGGTGGAAGTTTTTCTTGCTCCTCCGCGGTTAATGCCACATCAAAGACTGCCTTTTGTGCTGAAGTAACAGGAAATGATTGCTTTGCCATCGTTATATATATTACTTCAAGAATATTTTACATTCATTCATTCATTCATTCATTCATTCTGTGCACGTGAGCGCGCACAGAATATTTGAGTGGTGGTTTAGAAGCTTTTTAAGTCAAACTAACCTCTCCAAAAAAACTGCTTCGATTCTGACCCAGCATACACTACTTGGGTCGTCAAAGAAAATTTGTCAAAGATTTGTGAAAAATTAGTTCCCAGATCCTTCATGCACGCGTTTTTTGGAGTTTTTACCTTGCCTAACCAAGTGATTTAGCCATTTCTGGCAATTTCTCTGCTTGAAGGAACATTTTGACACTACGAGCCTCAATTTTCCATGTTTTCTGTTTTCTTCTTTTTTTAGCCATTTATTGGTGTGAAGGCAGGGCGTACTAGCCTGCCACAGTATCGGTTTTGGGTTTCTTAACATTTTTTTGTGCGAAAAAAATGAATAAATTGACGGATTATTTTGTCCGCTAAGTGAATGTCTTTGCTCGAAAGGCTGTTCAATCTAGATTCGGTGCGACAAAATCTCCTGGATAAACGGTAAATTGTAAAAACTGATTACACGTTTGTTCCATTTCCTCCATGTGCGTGATTTTCTATTTTCTTCTCTGCTTATAAAATCCGGAAAGTTCCCCTCTTCTGTCGTTTTGTGCTGCAAAAGGCCTATTTTGTGTCCTACTGCTAGAATTCCCATCTTTCCTCGAAATTCTGACCAAGGAACCGAGCAAGCCTGGAAGAAACAGATTGCATCTCAGGCTGAGAGCGTAATTCACTAAGTTCAGAATAAGACGAAGCCATTGATAGCTAACCAAAGTTAAGCTGGTAGGGTAGGTAGGTAAAACTTTGTTTATACAGCTTGCTCCGTCAACTCTGAACCAGGTTTGAAAAGTTAATACGATTTTGTAAACATATATTTCATTTACTTTATTAATATAGCGATATTTCAATGATTTTATAATATAATAATCCTACTTTATAGGGCTTTTAAATAACACTTTATTTATAAAGCACTATTCCTATGATAATCCATAAAAACTTAACAGATTAAATTCTCGGTACCTTAGATCTAAATGTCGGTGGTTCGAGGCCCAGTCCCCGCCATCGTGTTGTTTCCTTAGAAAAGAAACTTCACTCCACATTGTCTCTCTCCGCCGAGGTGTATAAACGGGTACTGGCAACATACCACTGGGGGTAACCTACAATGGACTGATATCCCATCCAGGGGGAGCAGCAATACTTTCATTTGCTTGGCTCGTGTGCGACTTAACCCTAACTTTTAATCCGATTAAATAATTGGTTTTTAGACTACGGGGGAAACCCAAGGAAAGACGCGAAGTTGCAGTCTAGCTGTTGTTCGTGGTATAATATTAAATTACAGTTACAAAAACATGCTGACGATGACTAGGAGTACGCTATAGTTGTTCAATACGGAGAAGATGTTTCTTTGTTATTTCAAGGTAGAGTTATTTAATAACTTTAACTTCTCCATTTTAAATAAATCCCTTTCGTTCTGAAGTATTTCTCCCTTTTATTTCTTTATAAAAAAGCTTCCCTCTCTTTGCTCTGTGTGTCTGTAAAAAGTCGATTGATTGTAAGATTGAGTTGTGATGAAAGACACCTTGTATAGCATGGCAATTGAGCGTAGAAAACAATAAGACATACTAATATTTGCCTAAAGGTTTCAAAATTTTACTCCTGCAGTTACCATGACAATCCAAGTTAATTAAACACCTAGAAATACGAAAAAGACATGATCAGCTTTATCCTTCGTGACGAATAAAGCAAGCAAAATTCGTCTCCTCAGCGGTCCGCATGCTTTTTTTGCTTTATAGTCTACTTTTTAGGCGGCGAATTTTTCTGTGACTTTAATTTTGCTACCTGCTTCTGCAATCATCTTTCCCTTGTAGACGGACTTATCCCAATTTTTAACCCTTAAACAACAGATTTTTTTGGCCAGGTTATTTACCTTTGGAAAAGGCAAAAGGTAGCACCGCTACGACAAAAATATAAGCTAATCTGACAAAATCCATGTTTTTCATACGACCGCTTGACTTCGAGCAAAAAATTTACTAAGTTGCGAGGACAATTGTTTCGCTAAAAAAGATATTTGGAAGAAGAGTCTCTCTAGGAACTGTCTTCAAGGTAAAACCTTATCTGTTTCGTGAAGGCCTTATCTCCAAGAAATGAAAACATATACCACAGGCAAACCACCCTCTGTTCGTGTGGTGTGTTTACTGTTGGAAGTTGAGACTTAATTTTGAGGCGACTCGATCGGTTGAGATTTTGTTCGACTAGTACAGATATTTTATTCTTTACCTTTCTGGTTCAATAAAGTTTAATGAAAATATTAAGTGAGTCACGAATGGTGTTCTTTTGCCGTTCCGAGATGTATAAGACGTTCTCTAGCGAGATTACTCTCCAGCCGAAGGCCGGTAAGAGATTTTTGGATGTGCAATGGCTTCGTCAATCAGTCCCGTGTTGGCCGACCTGGTAATGGAAGAAATTGAAGAAAAAGCCATCACCACAGCCCTTTCATCCTCACAAATGGTGGTTTATTATGTAGACGAAAGTCATGCGTGCCTTAAAAAGGATCAAGTCGATGAGTTTCACCAACATCTAAACTCAATCAACGCAAACATACAGTTCACTTTAGAACTTGAAAACGCACAATGGGCAGGGCTTACCTTTCCTCAACACCATTACAACTAGATGCGGCGCGGCAATTCAAGTAGATGTTTACAGGAAGCCAACCCATACAGACCACTATCTCGATTTTCACTCGCACCACGTTTCACGCCACAAACGATCCGTGGTTAACTCACCACTTCTTCGGGCAAGAAACATTCCTTCCACGAGTAAAGGAAAACGGGAGGAAACTCGACGAGTTAAAGCGGTACTCCGAGAAAACAATTACCCCTCGTCCTTTAATTGTCAATGACTGTGAAAAGGCGTTGGCTACCAAACCGACCAAAGCCACAGCAAATGGCTTTGTAGTGCTTCTTTATGTTCAGGGTGTCTCAGAAAGAATTGGTCGCTTATTGAAACAAACGCGCACAGAATGAATGAATGAATGAATGAATGAATGAATGAATGAATGAATGAATGAATGAATGAATGTAAAATATTCTTGAAGTAATATATATAACGATGGCAAAGCACTCATTTCCTGTTACTTCAATACAAAAGGCAGTCTTTGATGTGGCATTAACGCGGAGGAGCAAGAAAAACGTCCACCGCCATTAAGCCCAGGGCGGTATCAACCTGTCCGCCCACGTCGCACCAGGAAAGGATCAGAGAAGAAAGCAAATGCTTCAACAATTTGATCCTTTGAATGAGAATTATGCTGCAGACACTCTCATCAACCGTCAACACCCCAATTGGTTTGAAATTGCTGATTATAACAATGTTTTTGAAGAACGCACTAGGCAAATTATCAAATGGCAATTTTGTTTTATATATTAATTTAAATAATGTGTTAGTTTCACAAATGATGGATAAATTTCGCGACTCTGTTCACAACAGGTTTAAAATAAATTACTCTTACAGCTATCTTCTAAGAAATATTGAAACGAACAAAACTCTTGTTTGGTTTCAAGATAGAAAGAAAAGACCTTGGTTTGCTACTCACGGTAACGCACGAGCGTGGTTGGGACGTAACAGCAAGAAGAAAGACGGTTGGGTGGTGAAAACATTAACTGACCGAATACAAAATTTGTGTTTGAAAAGTACTCGTCGGTCCAAATTAGCAGGAGCGACTTGGGCCATGAAAAAAATTCGCAGCATGTATTCATTAAAAGCGTTATTTTACCCGAATCATTTCTGTCAGCAATGTAAAGAATTGTGTCAACACGTGCGGTCGGCATGTGTCCGTGCGGTTAGTAAACAGCATGACATAAATTAAGATTACGAGAAAAGCGATCACGTGGTGAAGCAATTTTTACAGGAAAGAACGAACGCAGTCAGTGCAAGTGCGGGAATTTTAAGGTCAGTAAGTCTTATTTTCGGTATTCTTTTGGCTCTGTCGAATGCCAACAACAGAAAGGGTTTAAATTGCACGATTTGTCACCATACGCCAGGAAACGAGACCCAAAAAAGGACCAGAGAATTATTCAGTCTTGTCACGCCGTTTGTAATGATGTTCGTCGTTTCAGTTTTATGATAAATTTTCTTTGCTAGACCGCCACCATAGTCCCTTGTGACAATCAAAATCGGGTGATTTTAGTAGATTTTCCTGGGTGGCTGTCAAAACATAATCTTCATTTTGTGTGAGAATTATCGGGTTTACCTCGGTGTAAGAACCTGACAAGATTTTCTTTGTTTGTTAGCTTTTGTTTTGCTGTACGGTATTGTTTAAAATGTTTTTGTTTCCTTTGTTTTACGTCATCCGTGAGTTTCACAGGTTCTTACACCGAGGTAAAGCCGAATTATCTGGCGGGAATTTATTATTTATTCACGGAAGCCTGGAAATTCTACTCGATGTCTCTTAGAAAGCTGCGCATATTAATTTTCTTTACTAAGTTGTATTGATTTGTATGTAGGTCGAGCAAGAACCCGACACCAATCAGTTTTTAGACTAAGGCTATTGATTTTTATGTGAAGAAATGTATGTTAGAGGACGTATGGGACATGGCGCTTTCATGACTTCGATTATAATTTATTCGAGCTACACTGGTATCATGTATTAACATTCCCCAGCTTTACTGAGTTTTCCTTTTGATATTTTACTTACTTTATTTCAAATATAGAAGGTTTTCAACTAAATATTGTAGCGACATCTTGGGTAATACCAGGTTTTCTTCAAAACATGAGATTGCGTTTGTGTTTTGCGTGTAACACAATGCTGGCGGGAAATATGAGGTTTTGAAAATCGCGCGCGTCTTAACGACGTGACCGATCTACGATGCTATGGAATCGAGACAAAAAGAGACCAGAGGCCTTTGGTAAGTAGCAATCACAATTACGAGTTTATACATACCTGGAGACGAAATATTAGCATCACGCTCTTTATTCTGATTTCCTTAGATAATATGCTGTACCTGGAAACTTGATCGCTATCATTGCGCTTTAGCTTATTCTGTTTTCCTTGGGTAGAATATACCTGGAAGCGTTAAGTTTAACATCGCAGTTAATCTTATTCTGACTTCCTTGGGTAGCATATACCTGGAAGAGGAATGCCTAACATCGCGCTTTAGCTTATTCTGTCTTCCTTGGGTAGCAGATACCTGGAAGCGGAATGCTTAACGTCGCGCTTTAGCTTACTTCTGTCTTCCTTGGGTAGCAGACACCTGGAAGCGGAATGCCTAACATCGCGCTTTAGCTTATTCTGTCTTCCTTGGGTAGGAGATACCTGGAAGAGGAATGCCAAACATCGCGCTTTAGCTTGTTCTGTCTTCCTTGGGTAGCAGATACCTGGAAGCGGAATATCTAACGTCGCTTTTTAGCTTATTCTATCTTCCTTGGGTAGCAGATACCTGGAAGCGGAATGTATAACCTCGCGCTTTGGCTCATTCTGTCGTTGCAGCAATCAAAAGCGATCGAGCGATAATAACTGGCTTAAATACGCGATGTATCGTGTCATCTCGCCTAAACCTTAGCTTGTAGTGTTTGGTGCTGGAGAAAGGCAAATAATACCCTGAAAAAATAAAATAAATGTTTTTGGAAATCATGGCTCTGTCGTAATCATTATTACCAGCTTAGCCTATAAATTAGTAACCGTAGGTTGCGATATTGTTCGCGCTCGGTTTTGCCTTCGCGAGGAAAAATACCCCCAGCTACTCAGGCCACTAAACAAAGTGACCGAGAAACCAAATTATTTTTATCCGCCCTGAATTGTAATAAACATTACTCAGCATTGTCATCTTTTACAGCACACAACTAATTAAAATAACACCTCATCCCATCTTCATGAAGCTACAAGGTGTCAAACCATGGCATAAAGTTACTTATGCAAATTAGCTGAGGGCACATTGAATGTGCCCTCAACTAATTTGCATAATAGGTTTTGAGCGGCTCAAAGCCCGTCATGTTATTTTAGACCGCCAACCACTGAGCGTTGGAAAAGGACGCTTACCAAATTGGTTGCGCATCAAAAAAGGATTAATCGCTCTTGATGATTTTTATGATAATTTGTGTGTGTTTCGATGTCTAACAGTACACCGTGGGTCTGACAAGCAACATAATCTACGAAAAACAAGAAAGCTTGCGAGAGTATATTTCACATGGTACGACATTCCAAATGAAATTGTAGAATTTCAACACATTCCATCAATTTCTAAACATTTCAATCAAGAAATTATTGTGCGTTAAAGGATTGGTTTAAAGACAGTATGGGGGAGGTGAAGGAGTTGTTGAGGGAGGATGAGGAGTGGGTGTTGGAGGAGGATGAGGAAGAAGGAAAAAACCCACCCATGACAACTGGTATTTTTCAAGAACATGCCTTTCTAATCACCGATCTGGAAAAGGCTACAAACACTTATGCGTGTGCTCACTGTGATGCAATATTTACAAAGTCATGTCATCTTTTGCGCCATGCTGAAAGTTGTACAAAGGGTCAAACCAAAATCAACTGCCCTGGGGAAAGGATCTTTGCACCCCAGTCTTTGTTTGAACGAGCGTTCTATTCGAAAGGTACGTAAGTTTGGCTTCAAAGCTTGTTGTTGGATAGAATATGAGTCGAGACAGCGTGGGATCCACATACATCACCACGCTTGCGGTCATGGAGGTGAGCGTATGATTGCCAACCATCTTGTTGATGGTTACCACCACGAAGCCAAAACCGTATTTCAGTATCATGGCTGTCATTTTCATGGATGTTCAACGTGTTATCCTTCACCTGAAGAAAGAGAGGTTGTTATTTGTGAACAGAAAGAAAAGGGGCTGATGGTTAAAATAACTTGAGAAAAAGCGGATCAAAGAACTCTGCGCCGAAATGAGGAAATTAAAGCAGCGGGTTATAATTTAGCTGTTCGTTGGGAGCACGAGACCCCTCGACCATGGTGGAATGATCGTTTACCAAAAAGAGGAATGAGACGTTCCCTCATGCAATTGTATATGATTTTGAATCCTATTAAGATCCAACAAACAGAACTGTGACAACACAAGATCTAGTCTTTGAAAACGAGCACATCCCCGCGTCTGTATCATTGGCTGACACGCTCAACAGAAAACCTGAACACATTTGTTCGAAAGCCCCAGAAGAATTGGTACAGAAATTTTGGGAAACAGTTGTAAGGCGAGGCGAAGTTTTGAGAGAAAATATCAAACAAAAATACTTTCCTACGGATTTTGAGATGTTACCAAAGAAACCACAATTTTCTATTAACGAATGGTGCAACCAGATCCCTGTGGTTGGTTTTAACTCAGGCAAGTATGATTTAAATCTGATTAAAAAATGTTTTGTAACCCATGTTGGGGGTGAGAAAACTGTCACTGTTGCCAAGAAACAAGAAAAGATCATGTTCTTGACCACACCGAATTTCAAATTCTTTGACATTATCAATTATTTGGGGCCAGGCACAAGTTACGAAAAATGGGTCAAGACATATGGAAGCGGTCAAACAAAATCTTAGTTTCCATACGAGTGGTTCCACAGCTCAGGCAAATTAGATTATGAAGGTTTACCACCTTATAGGTGTTGGTTTTCAAAATTAAAAAACGAATATATCTTATCATCCGAAGAGTTCGAAGACTGTCAACGTATATTTCAAGAACGTGGTATGAAAACATTTGCCGATTGGTTGGAATACTATAACAACCTGGATGTGGGGCCGAAACAATGAGAGGCTTTTACACAACCCTTGGTATTGACATTTTTAAAGACGCCGTTTCTCTTCCTGGTGTGTCATTGAAATACCTTTTGCGAGGTACTTTACGTAAAAAACGCGACGCACCCGAGTTGTACGCACCAGAAAGAGAGGCATATGACATGTTAAAAGACGCTGTCGTGGGTGGACCAAGTTTGGTTTTCACAAGAAAACACGAAGCCGGAAAAACAAAAATACGCTCGCACAAGTATGAAGATGCACGCTTCTGTCAGCGAGTGGTTGGTTATGACGCCAACGCCTTGTATCCTAGTACCATGTTTCAGGAAATGCCTTGTGGCAAGGAAAAAGTTTTATTTTATCCTTTCCCCTCCGAAGTTGTTGCAGAGTTTGAAAGCCGGTTGAAGACAAAACAATGGTTTGGGTTTGCAGAGGTAGACATTTCGGTACCAAAGGGGTTGTGGGACAAAGTTGAAGAATTTCCTCCTTTGTTTCAAAACAACATTGTCCCAAATAAGGCGATTCCAGAGAATATGAAAAATTATTTGAGGCGAACCAATCGAACCTTGCTCCCAGGCCAAAAAAAGCTTTTAGGTCTACTTTCTGCAGAGAAAATCTTGCTATATGCCCCGCTGTTAAAATGGTATCCCGATCACGGGCTTAAGATCACAGCAGTCTACAGCACCATCGATTACAAACCGATGGTTTGTTCAGCAAGTCACAGAGAATAGGAGCGAAGGTGACTCTGATCCAGACAAAGCCCTGCTCGCAGAAGTGTTTAAACTGTTGGGTAATAGTGCATACGGTAAGTTAATAGAGGCTGTAGAGCGGCAAACAAGGGTTATTTACACAAAGGATCAGGGAAAGGTCGACAGAGCGAAACGGTCCGTGTGGTTCGATGATATGGAAGAAATAGGGGACGTGTTTGAGATCGAGTTTAGAAAAGAAAAGGTTACGATTAACCGTCCTTTTTAAATCGGAATAGATGTATATCAGTTGGCTAAGTTGCGTATGCTAAAGTTTTATTATGACTGTCTGGATTACTTCGTAGACAGAAGAGATTTTGAGCTAATCCAGATGGACACCGACAGTCTTTACTTTGCACTGTCACACAAAACACTCGAAGAAGCGATCCGACCTGAGCAGTTTGATGACTTTGAAGCAACGAAAAAAGAAATTGGTTTGCTTGGGACAAATGGAGTGACTGCGAGCCAGGACTTTTCAAGCTAGAGTTTCAAGGTAATCGCGGAATAGCTCTCTGTAGCAAGTGCTATTACATGGGAAATGAAGAGAAAAGCAAAACTAAAATGTCGTCCAAGGGTGTATCACAACGACAAGACAATCTAACATGGGAAAGGTATTCGGATGCGCTAAACGGAGGGGAAGATAAAGCCACAAACCGAGGTTTCCGTATGGTAAAAGGAACCATGTGCACATATCAGCAACACAAACTCGGTCTGAATGCGTATTATGGCAAGCGGTGGGTGTTGCCAGATGGTATTCACACAGAGCCTATAGAATATCACATCTAGTTGGTTAGCCTTAGCTAGGTAGGAGTTTGGTATCAGGGGGACAAGCAGTTCCTCGCCAAAAAAACCGCGTTTCGGTCGATCGCGTAAGTAATACAAAACCGGTTCATTAGGTTTTGTGATAGATCTTTCAATATTGAACACCTTCAAAGACCAGATCGGGTCTGTGGCTCTTCTGCGACCACTTTCAAGTTCACCGGGTTGGTAGAGATAGCCAACACTCACACCGGAGGGGAGTTTTTTTCGTTCACACCCACCGGTGTCAAATAAGGAGTTGAGGGTTTAGCTGAAACAGTGTTTTCTTTGATTGCTTTAGCGGGTTTTTTGCCGGTCAACCGTGTCACTTCGTTCTTCAAAGCAGAAACAACTGCGGGTAATCGAGCAACCCATTCAGTTGAGCGCTGACCTTCTGGAAGGCGCATTTCAACGCCATACTGGTGTCCGAAGACACATTCTCGTCCCCAGAGCTACGTGGCTTTTTTAAGATACGTCTCTTGTAGCTCTGGTAACGGCCAAAAATTTATTTATTTTTGATTGGCCCATTCAAACTGTATGCGTAATAACGTTAAAATGTTTCGGCTTCTACGCATAACGTTTTATTTCCGGTTGAATTAATTAGGGCATTAGTTTTAAAATATATTGACTTGATCAATTTCCACGCAAAGAATGTGGCTTAGGGCAGATTGAGGACCAAATTTTGCTGTTTGGTTAAGCACGTAAGAATTCAAAGTGTTAGAGATCGTCGCTAAATGCCGGCGATTCTTTTCTCGCTACAGCATTTTCTACAAAACTACAGCTTGTCCAAAAATAAACTTAAATGTAACTGTCTCATCAACTTTTGTAATGACCTCTTGATGTCGATGTTTAAAAACTTGGGCGGCAAATGCTTCTGGAAATTTTCGATGGGGTGAAACGTGGTGAAACGATAAGTGCAAAGTTGACATTCTCACACATCAGAAACCAGACGAATGTGATAAAATAACTGTACAATTCAGTATAACGCAAATGCAATACCTTTATTCAGGCAAGATACAAATCCAAAACCCGTGAGCGAAACGCAGGGACAATCGTTCTTCTGAACAACTACGGCACGAAAGGCAGCTTCTTAAGTTTGTTCCTTTTAAAGCTCCAGGTTTTCCGCGAATTGCAGGAGATTTAGAGGGTCCCGAACAGCTTTTAGTCGATCGGACACCATGACTCGATAGGAATTCAAATTTCTCGGCTGTCAGAATTTTCATGCCCAGAGCTCCACGGACTAGAATAGAGCAGGCGCAATAGCACCTTAACGAATTAGACATGCGCTACCGGATGTCGTGAAATTCACGACATCCGGTAATGGCTGATACCAGAGCCCTACGATCCCACCGCTGACAGAACAGATCGTAGGCTCTGGGAACGAGAATGCCGACGACAGAGCTGAATAACGTCTGCGCATGCGTCACTTTATGACTCGATGGGCGCGAAAATCTTGACTCGAACCGCACATTCCGAACCGAAGATCTTTCTTGGAGAGATGACGTTTGTTTTGTCGGTTTCTAGATCGTTTTGTGTGTTTTCCTTTTAAAGATACATCATTTATGCGCTTAGCGGTCCGTATTGCTGAATCTTAAGAAAGGTAAGGGTTTTATTTCACTGAGTTGTTTTGGAGGCGGACGGCTGTGCACAGGCTACAGACACGTTGTTTTGTCGATTTTTATATCGTTTTGTGTGTTTCCTTTCTAAGACACTTCATTCATCTTCGTTGAATTGCGTAAAGCGGTCCTTATTGCTGAAACGTATGAAAGGTAAGGGATTTTATTTCACTGAGCTGTTTTAATTTGTGCATAATTTCGAATAATTGCTTCGCGAAACAGACAGGTCCGTACAGTAGCACACAGCTGTCGTGAACCAAAACGTTTCAAGCGTGCAGTAAGACTGTTTTGATCGTTTGATTTTGCTTATTGAGATGTGAATATACAGCTTACAAGTCCGTTCCAATGCAAGCTTGAATGTAGTTCTCTTTAATTTAATTCCTTAGTTTACATTTATTGTTCATAAAACAATTTTGAGCAAGTTATTTGAATCTTAAAAAAATCTTTGTACTAACCGTGTCACCAATTTCCTTACAACAATCAAAGTCACAATGAATTCAATTACCAATATTTATGATTGATTGTACTATTAAAATATTTACGAATAGGAAATTTCAAGTACCCAGTAAATTCTCTTAAAAATTCTATACAATGAAACTATTTACAAATGAGAAATTTCACAATTAAAATACCCAGTTAATTTCCTTTAAGATAATTATACAATGAAACTATATACAAGTACAAAATTTCAAATACTCAGTAAATTCTCTTAAATAATTATACAATAAAACTATATACAAATACAAATAAGAAATTTTACTTTTCAGGGATGTAGCTAAGATTTCCAACAGGCAAAATTTTCTCGATCACAGGCGTAAAATTTGGGTCACATTTAAAGAAAGTTCTTAAGCCGGAAAAATTAAGTCTTCAGGTGGTTATTTTTTCCGACTTCCGCCTATTATTCACATCCCAGAAATAAGCTTCACATGCCTGAAGGAGATTTAAAAATACACTTTCCACTAAGAAGTGTTTCATCATTAATATAAACTGGTTCACATTTCTGTTGATTTCGTTTGTTGTCAATTCACAGTGATTGTTCACTTAAACTCGGAAAACCATGAACACACCTGAAATAAATAATTTAGGAAAGTTTATGGTGTTCTGACCCATTGCATTGGAGATGAAGACACTGTATAAGCCACAAAACCACAAACTAATTACCACTGTTATTATTACAGTTACCACTGTTATTATTACAGTTATCTCGCGTCTGATTGGCTTCTTCTCGACATAATAACATTCCGAAAAATATTTCCAGTGTTCATGGTTTTGAGTTTTGCAGTAAAGTTATTACTCTGGCTCCAGTTGTTCAAAAGTTGGATAGCGCTATCCACCGGGTAAATCACTATCCAGTGGATAAGTGTTCAGGAAACCAATTGCATTATCCGCTGGATAGAGATTTATCCGGTGGATAGCGCTATCCAACTTTTGAACAACTGGGGCCTGATCTGAAACAGACTGAATTGTTCTTCACAACTGTGGCACACAGTTATGGACACAGACAATTAAGGAAATGCTACTTGTGTTACAGTACCAAGTGTATACTGCAATTGATTGATTGATTTAAACCAGTCTAGAAGTTCATAGATGTGACATAAATTACATAGGGCCACAAATGCCCCAGACAGACCATGGTCATGGCTGTCCACCAACAAGACATAGTTGGGTGCCAGTGGAATGAAGACAGCAGTCTTGTCACACAGTATTAAAAAGCAAGCTGTCTTTGGTTGTTGGGAAGCCAGTTCCAAGTGGTAAGGCAGAGATGCTGATGGCACTTGCTCCTTTGAAATACTGACAGGGAGTTCAATACCTGCAGAAACATTTCCCATATAATTAAGATGAGAAATAGCTTCCCTCACTCCATACATCTGAGGTATTCCACTGTTGATTCTGTCATAAACATTGTTTCCCATCAGCATGCCAGAAACTGAGTGGTGAACTAAAGTTTGGTTAAGAGGTTGCAATATCCCTCAATTTAAAGATCAGTCGCTGATATTTAAAGTAGACAAATCAAGGGTCTGGTTTTTTAACCAGGCTTGGACCGGGGCAAAACCATAGTTTTCCCGGGCTCTTGGTACAAGGGCACATTCAGTTTACCTCAGAATGTCTGTTTTCAACATATCTTCAACAGGAGTTAAATGATAAAATTAGTTCAATATCATTAATTTTTGTACCTTATATTTTTGTTTATGAGGCAAAATTGGAAATACAATTCAACAATCATCAAGTACCGCCTTCACTGATTTTACATATAGGTCTTATCTGTTTTGGCTTCCTTTAGTTCACTTGCTGTTAGCAGTCTTCTGAGTTCGGTCCTCTGATGGCCTTATACATGTGGTCCTAGGAAAAAAAATCGAAATTTTATATAAATTCTAGACCTGTCATACACTCAACATTATTAATAGGTTGCAGAATTAATTTTCAATAAAAAATAAAAGGTACATATGTACATGTACAGGTTGTGGTTCAAATTTTTCTTTGGTTTAAAAATTTTCAAACCAGTATAATTTTTATTTCCCTTTGTCTCAGATTCATTACCAAAATCTAAGGCAAAGGAAAATAAAAATTAATCTGGTTTGAAAAGTTTCAAACTAAAGAAAAATTTGAACCACAACATACATTTACAATTACAGTTTAAGTAGTAAACAAAATAAAGTAAACAGTCAAGTAGTGTGTTCCAAAGATGTGGAGGCCTGAGTGGCACAATAAGAATGATATCTGAAGCTAAGCTCTCACTTGAGTGACATTCACATTGCTTTAGCATTACAGTGATAGACCATTTCAAATCCTTAAAACCACTAACCAGAGAAGAATTTTCTGATACACCATAAAAGAACACAGTGTAGTTAGTGAATACATGGTGATGGCTTTCACATGTTCATGTATGGGTTCTCAAAATTCTCAAACTAATAATTATGTTCTAATTGAATGAGTGGGAAGGTAAGACAAGAAAATGTTTGGCTTAAGGCTTAATGTTTGGCGTATCGACCAAATGCAGGAGGTCTGTGTGCCATGCCTGAGAGCCAAATACATGGTATTTTACCATCCACCTGGACCTATGAGTGTAGATGTAGGTGTTGAAATGGAATGAGACCCCCAGAAAAGCTGAATCTGACGTGTTCCCATTTACCAATCAGGAGCTCTAACCACTTTTATTGCACAGAATGAAGCTTACACGAGTCTAGAAGGAGCTATATTGTAGGTCATTGCTCACAAGGTCACCACACAGTCAGGATGCCCTCAACACTGCCCTTTCTAGAAAAATGCAGGACATGATGTAGTATGAACCTAGTAAGATTATCTACCTCACTACCAGTTTCCTTGCAGCTTAATTTATTTAGTAAAATGGAGTGCAGAAAGTCAGGGGTTTGATTTAAGTCAAGGGATTATTTACTATAAATGTTCTGCCTGCTATACGCAACATGTTGAGCACATTTTTACAATTTTTAATATGTTTCATCCTGGTTACTCCACCATCTTAAAAAATATAATCATTTTTGGTTAATGCATGACCAATCTCTGTAGTTATTTACAATATTTAGCACATGGTGTTTGTTTCAGTGACTGTTCAATATTGTAGTCACAATGTACATGTACATGTAGTCCACTATAATCTACATGGAGTATTCATGTCTTAATAATTCAAGCAGTTATCACCAAGGAGATATTGCCTTGATATGACATGAATCCATGGAAAAGTTCAACAACTCCAAACTCTGTGTACATAATTCTGTCATAATCCCTGAAGAACAGCCTGCGACCCAAAGCCTAATTACATGTTACATGTACTACCGGTGTGTTTAAAGAAAACAGATCTAAGCAATACAAATTGAAGTGTTACAATGAGGATTCTAATGAATCTGTTTGAGTAACTTACCTGATCAAGTGTGATGCATTTCTTTGCCATGTACAATGTGCATCAACAAACTGTCTTGCTGTAGAACTGGGAGTAAATACAATGTGTACATATGTAGAGCATGAAGAAAAATATTCTGATTAATAAAACTTTGGCTCATAAACAATAAATTCATTTACCATGCACTAATATTAAGCTAAGGTGAACGTAAACCATACTCTAATTCTATGTACACCACAGTACATGTAGTACAGTACTTTGCAGATCCTAGGAGATTGTTGAAGGAGCAATGTAGATGTATATGCATGCAGAGGTTCAGTTTTAACTGACATTTAAGTTCTAGTATGTAACTAACAGTGTCAGCCATCTAGCCCAGTTGATTGTGTTACAGACTTTTCAATAATTTTGCAATCAAAACAAGAATTAAGGTCATTCCCCCGAAATAAAATTTAACATATGATTTTTGTCAAACTTTCACAAGTTGTTATCTATCGTGCAATGTTTTGAAATATAAAATAAAAAGAATAGGTCCCCATGTCCGTTCACGAGATATCATCGTCTCAAGTTACCCCATAATTCCATGCAGTTTTGCCTGACAAACACATGTGTATTTGATCAGTTTATGCTACTTTCCATAGGAACAGGAAGCACATAATTAAAGCAAATCTTGAAACAATCTACTAGATGTGAAATACCGATAACAAGGAACAATTTACTAGGTGTTTTATGGCAGATGCTCGAAGCATCAGACGAAATTGATTTCAAACCTTCCTCGTGTGCGTGTTCTCGAGGTCGTGATTTCATCTCCATGAGCAATGCGTTTCTAGCAATAACCTTTTTTTTGAACATGTGCTTTTTTTTTCTAACTCTTTGAACAAAAAGAGGATGAATGGTAGGTCAAAAATAAGTGGAAAAAAAGATAGGTCACCATGCTTGTTTAAGAGTAAATGACCTTTCTTTTCCCTGGTGAGCTTAGCCTCATAGGAAATCCATTACTCCCTAGACATGCGCACGCTTTGAGTGCGCGCTAATGACGCCACAAATCGTGCGCATTAAGGATGCGCAATGCAATACAGGGCAATGACCTTAAAAAAATTAGTGTGATACAAAAGATGTTCAGTAAGTTTAATTAATATTTGGTTCATGCCAGTCGTGCAAAGAACTTACTAGAATCTAGCCTGCGAGCAGGCTCACTTAGTGTGCTATTCGTGCATGTATCTTGGCGGCGGAAGTCGGCAAGTAAAGCAGGCCGGCGGTTTCTTAGACTGCGAGCAGTCTCTTTCTTCTTCCAATTTTAGCGAGAAGGAAAATAGGACAACTGTTCACAGTCTGTCAGTTTTTCAATCGATTCAATTTCTTAACGTGACTCAGCTGGTTGCGTCTGGTTAGCGATTGCAGTTTTGTGTAATTTTTTGGAATATCAACCACACTGGTTTTAGTGCATGGTGTTTTCAAGCCTATCTTCTTGGGATCTCCGTAATGACAGGAAATGTAACATCTTTTTTTGACCATGCAATGGGCACTATCTTGCAGTCATTGTTACACTGAGTTCGGTTATTTGTCATTGTGGGAAGATGGTATTGCTTGTTCCTGGTTAAAGATGTTTGCAACACATAATGTAAGGGTGATTAGTCTTCTGAGGTAGCAGCTCGATACTCTTTGTTATTGCAAGTTTCATATCCCTGGAGTTTGATATTTTTAACTTCTACAGTGTATACTGATTTCGAATAGAACACATTTTCAAAAATGTACACTTTCAAAAAAGTCCTTTGTCCCATTTTATATGGTGCAGGACTTTGTTGCACCACCCCTTCGCAGCCTAAAAAGCTTGCTCCACTCACTATACGGCTTTTGTGCTCTGAAACTCGTGAGGTCGACTTGTGGCAAGTCTAATTTCAACGCGGCAAAAATTGTCAACTGTGTTTATAATTTTCTTTTACACTATTCTGGCACACTCATAAAGATCTCGATCCTCTCTAGTGTGCTGTGGTGTTTGTTTAAATTTTGCTTCGCTTGCTGATTGGTTAGATAATTGATACCTTGAAAGTTAAGACTCGTCACCTCACAGGGGCGGAATTCAAAATTCAACGGCTTTCGTGCAGGCTCACTTTTCCTCGCCCATTCTTCTTGCTGGCTCGCTTTGCTCACCGACTTCCGCTGCCAAGATACTCGTGCGAATAGCACACTAAGTGTGCCTGCTCGCAGGCTAACTAGAGTCAATTCAACACACTTTACACAGGGCACGAAATTGCGCCTAATACAGTTGCCAATGTGCCTACACTTTCTCCATTGTCAACCAAATCCTGAAAACTAGTTGCCAAATTGGTAACAAGAATTCTTCATCACACCCTACCCAAAGACCATGTGAATTTTTCAGTTATAAAATGGGGTTGGAAGGCCTGCACGACTCCTACTTCACATCTTTGTACACTGCACTTTATATACATGTGTGTATCTCAGTCTTTCAACCAATGCTGCTTCTTGCATTTTTGTAGTGGGTTTAGTTTGGAGGATTTTCAAATGGTGACTGAATTGAGCATTACAACCTAAAATAATGTCGCATTCCAAGACTTTGATCTTGAGGTCACATCAATCTTTCTCAGATCACTATATGATGGAGTTCAGTTAAATATGACCTCGGATTGTCTGTTAAGCGACATATAAGGTACGTTGAATTTACCTCATTTAAGAACTCGATAAGTTTCTCAGCCTCTCATATTTGAATTTGTCACAGACAATTATTAAAGAATCTAAATTACTATAATCTGCAACATGATGAGTTTCTTTCCTGATGTTTGTAATGCCCAGTCCGGCTTAATATTGTGTTTAATTCTGTCACAGGATGTTGTGTTTCGCATCACGGAGTGTGATCCAAAGACCCCTTTCGTCAAGAAATTGAAGTTTTAACATTTTTAAAGCTATGCAACGTGTTATAGATGGCTGAACTCTGCTTCAGTCAAACATGTGTCTTTAACCCTCTTGACAATGTGAGTTTCACCTCTTGGGGTTTTATATGCCCACATGATAAATTTTTGGCACACACTGGACATTCACAAATGCTGGGAACAAACCCATGAATCTGGTAAGCACTTTAAAATTGTTGATTGCAATGAAAATCTTCCATATGCAAACCCCTTAAAAAGGAAACTTTTTGAAATGCACAAAATTCCACCTTAAGCCACTGGAGCATTGTCAAATGCAAATGGGAAAGACCAGAAGTTGCTATTATTCTAGGTCTCATTCTAATTTTATGAAATCATGTTGTTACATATCAGTATCTTTGATTTAAAAAATCAATAATATATTTAAATCACACAAAACGTTTAAGAACTCACTTCTTCTAAATTGGCAAATGTATGTTCATTTCAAGTTCAATCGCCTTTGACTGGTCATTGAAGAACAATTTACAGATGTAGGCTTTTAATGCATTCAATTTAATTTGCTCACATATCTGAGAGAAACTGAATTGTTGCTTAGCGTGTCGGCAACATGAAATTACCTTCAACTAAACTTATTGTGAAAAGCGTTAGTCACTCTGCTAACACATGGTTTTGAATTCGTTATTACTTTTAACCAGTGAGAATTAACACTGTCCACCCTGGGGGCAATTTTACTGAACAACGGCCCTTTTGATTTCTGTTCCTTGAAGAATTGCACGCTTTATACACTGTATTAAGGCTTGTTACACTCATTTGGCAGAATGTCGCAAAGAAGGGAACTAATTTGTTTAAGCCCTCGATAAAAAGTAAAATGTAAGTTACTCACCTTGAAATCGGTAAGTCTGTTTACAACCATCTTGAATCGAACAATTATCCACCATCTTTACTATCAACTTCCACTAAAGCAATTTGGGTTGAGCCTCACTTATCGTAAGCGAAAGTAGTCCAAAAGAATAGTGTAATAAACCATTTTCGCGTATGATAAACTTGCAACCTTGGCACAATTCACCTCAACGTAATTTGAAAATGGCCGCCTCGCCGGTTAGACAGCCATGCGACCGGGCCGCTTTAAAGAGGTCATGTGATTTACAACCGCACGCTTGAAAATTGCTACCCTGCGAGCAGAGGCCCTCCGATCGGTATATACTCCATGGGAGAATGCCATGGATGCATTGGCTATATAAGCAATACACCCCTGTATACTTCAAATACCCTTGTATACCCTTGAATACCCCTGTTTACCCCTGTATACCCCTGTTTACCCTTGTATACGCCTGTTTACCCTTGTATACCCCTGTTTACCCTTGAATACCCTTGTATACCCCTGTTTACCCTTGAATACCCTTGTATACCCCTGTTTACCCTTGAATACCCTTGTATACCCCTGTTTACCCTTGAATACCCTTGTATACCCTTGTATACCCCTGTTTACCCTTGTATACCCCTGTTTACCCTTGAATACCCTTGTATACCCCTGTTTACCCCTGTTTACCCTTGTATACTCATGTTTACCCTTGAATACCCTTGTATACCCCAGTTTACTCTTGTATACCCCTGTTTACCCTTGTATACCCCTGTTTATCCTTGTATACCCCTGTTTACCCTTGTATACCCCTGTTTACCCTTGTATACCCCTGTTTACCCTTGAATACCCTTGTATACCCCTGTTTACCCCTGTTTACCCTTGTATACTCATGTTTACCCTTGAATACCCTTGTATACCCCTGTTTACCCTTGTATACCCCTGTTTACCCTTGAATACCCTTGTATACCCCTGTTTACCCCTGCTTACCCTTGTATACTCATGTTTACCCTTGAATACCCTTGTATACCCCTTTTTACCCTTGTATACCCCTGTTTATCCTTGTATACCCTTGTATACCCATGTTTACCCCTGTTTACCTCTGTTTACCCCTGTTTACCCTTGAATACCCTTGCATACCCCTGTTTACTCTCGTATACCCCTGTTTACCCTTGTATACCCATGTTTACCCGTGTATACCCCTGTTTACCCTTGTATACGCCTGTTTACCCCTATATACCCCTGTTTACCCTTGTTTACCCCTGTATGCCTCTGTTTACCCTTCTATACCCCTGTTTACCCTTTTATACCCATGTTTACCCGTGTATACACTTGTTTACCCCTGTTTACCCCTGTTTACCGTTGAATACCCTTGTATACCCCTGTTTACCCTTGTATACCCCTGTTTACCCTTGTATACCCTTGTTTACCCCTGTTTACCGTTGAATACCCTTGTATACCCCTGTTTACCATTGTATACCCCTGTTTACCCCTGTTTACCCTTGAATACCCTTCCATACCCCTGTTTACCATTGTATACCCCTGTTTACCCTTGTATACCCTTGTTTACCCCTGTTTACCCCTGTTTACCGTTGAATACCCTTGTATACCCCTGTTTACCATTGTATACCCCTGTTTACCCTTGAATACCCTAGCATACCCCTGTTTACCCTTGTGTACCCCTGTTTACCCTTGTATACCCTTGTATACCCCTGTTTACCCTTGTATACCCCTGTTTACCCTTGTATACCCTTGTATACCCCTGTTTACCCTTGTATACCCTTGTATACCCCTGTTTACCCTTGTATACCCTTGTATACCCCTGTTTACCCTTGTATACCCCTGTTTACCCTTGAATACCCTTGTATACCCCTGTTTACCCTTGTATACCCCTGTTTACATTTGTATACCCTTGTATACCCCTGTTTACCCTTGTATACCCTTGTATACCCCTGTTTACCCTTGTATACCCATGTTTACCCTTGTATACCCTTGTATACCCCTGTTTACCCTTGTATACCCTTGTATACCCCTGTTTACCCTTGTATACCCCTGTTTACCCTTGTATACCCTTGTATACCACTGTTTACCCTTGTATACCCTTGTATACCCCTGTTTACCCTTGTATACCCCTGTTTACCCTTAATACCCTTGTATACTCCTGTTTACTCTTGTATACCCCTGTTTACCCTTGTATTCCCTTGTATACCCCTGTTTACCCTTGTATACCCATGTTTACCCTTGTATACCCTTGTATACCCCTGTTTACCCTTGTATACCCTTGTATACCCCTGTTTACCCTTGAATACATTTGTATACGCCTGTTTACCCTTGTATACCCCTGTTTACCATTGTATACCTCTGTTTACCCTTGAATACCCTAGCATACCCCTGTTTACCCTTGTATACCCCTGTTTACCCTTGTATACCCTTGTATACCCCTTTTACCCTTGTATACCCTTGTATACCCTTGTATACCCCTGTTTACCCTTGTATACCCCTGTTTACCCTTGTATACCCTTGTATACCCCTGTTTACCCTTGTATACCCTTGTATACCCCTGTTTACCCTTGTATACCCCTGTTTACCCTTGAATACCCTTGTATACCCCTGTTTACCCTTGTATACCCCTGTTTCTCCCTTGTATACCCCTGTTTACCATTGTATACCCCTGTTTACCCTTGTATACCCTTGAATACCCTTGTATACCCCTGTTTACCCTTGTATACCCTTGAATACCCTTGTATACCCCTGTTTACCCTTGCATACCCCTGTTTACCCTTGTACACTCCTGTTTACCCTTGTATACCCTTGAATACCCTAGCATACCCCTGTTTACCCTTGTATGCCCCTGTTTACCCTTGTATACCCCTTGTTTACCCTTGTATACCCTTGAATACCCTTGTACACTCCTGTTTACCCTTGTATACCCTTGTATACCCTTGTATACCCCTGTTTACCCTTGTATACCCCTGCTTACCCTTGTATACCCCTGTTTACCCTTGTATACCCTTGTATACCCCTTTTACCCTTGTATACCTTTGTATACCCTTGTATACCCCTGTTTACCCTTGTATACCCCTGTTTACCCTTGTATACCCTTGTATACCCCTGTTTACCCTTGTATACCCTTGTATTCCCCTGTTTACCCTTGTATACCCCTGTTTACCCTTGAATACCCTTGTATACCCCTGTTTACCCTTGTATACCCCTGTTTCTCCCTTGTATACCCCTGTTTACCATTGTATACCCCTGTTTACCCTTGTATACCCTTGAATACCCTTGTATACCCCTGTTTACCCTTGTATACCCTTGAATACCCTTGTATACCCATGTTTACCCTTGCATACCCCTGTTTACCCTTGTACACTCCTGTTTACCCTTGTATACCCTTGAATACCCTAGCATACCCCTGTTTACCCTTGTATGCCCCTGTTTACCCTTGTATACCCTTGTTTACCCTTGTATACCCTTGAATACCCTTGTACACTCCTGTTTACCCTTGTATACCTTTGTATACCCTTGTATACCCCTGTTTACCCTTGTATACCCCTGCTTACCCTTGTATAGCCCTGTTTACCCTTGTATACCCATGTTTACCCTTGTATACCCTTGTATACCCTTGTATACCTCTGTTTACCCTTGTATACCCCTGTTTACCCTTGTATACCCTTGAATACCCTTGTATACCCCTGTTTACCCTTGAATACCCCTTGAGTAGTTTCGATAGAGTAGGACTTCCAGCACTTTACGTCGAGTGTTAATTACCTTCCCGATGGTAACAATCCAAACTGTTACTGCTGGCGTTTTCTTCATTATATTTCACGCATCATAGGCTATTTAAATTGACGATTTTACTGTATCAGGTGTCACAAGAAGCAAAAGTTTGATCCACACCTGTTTTGGAAATTGCGACATACTCGCCATGACATTACGCGCAGCTGCCTGGAAAATGCCATGAAAACTGTACTATAAACATTTCTGTTTTGCCAATATATGGGCTAAAACAGATGATCCAGTAACTCTGTTACATCTCTGGTATTCAAGATAAGCAATTGCGTGTCAGTGGATTGTAATTAAATCTTCCACTTTCGATTCTTAAGTTATGATTTCCTATTCTAAATTTGGGGGCGATACGTTTATGTTCAGGATTCTTAACATGATTAATGAATTCAGAGTACTTTGTTTCATTTTTAAAAATGGAGTAGAATTTTAGTTTTTTATTTGTACTTATCAAATTGACTTGGTGTTTTTTAAGATGTACTGATAAATTAGTTTCAGCTTTTGATAGGAAAGCAGAAGGTTTTTTAAAGTTAACTGATTTCTTATCAATATTGAGTTGTGCACATAAAAGATTTATTTTATTTATCAAACCTGATTTGTTTTCTTGGGCCATTTTATCCGATATGTTTAAGCAAAGTTTAGCGATGCTGTCAGGAGGTTGATTTTCAAGGTGAATCCAAAATTTGAGAATATTCATCGTAATTTGTAACTTGAGAGATAATCTACCAAGTTCTTTTCTCGATGCAACATTTGGGGAACGTTTGTTTAAACCTTAACACATCTTACAAAAATGTATATGTGTTTTCTCAATGGGGTCTTTTTCCCAGCTACTATAATCACATTTATCATAGATTCCCCAAACTTCGGAGCAATAAGTTAAAATTGGAGAAAAAAGTGTATTGAACAGTTTGTTGATGATGTAAATTGGTAATTTTAGAAAATCAAGATAACGACGAGCGGCAAAAAAGGACCTCTTTGTTTTTTCTTTTAAATTTTCTTTATGATTTGTGAATTTCCATTGGCAGAAAAATTCACACCAAGATAGGTATAATTATTGACAATTTCAATATGTTCATTAGTAACCGAAAAGTCGTACTTGTTGGTTGTTGACTTTCTACTCTTCTTCTGAAATACAATAACTTTTGTTTTAGTTGGATTTATCTTAAGGAGGCTCGCAACAGTTTTTTTGGCCTTGGAGTGTATCTTTTGAAGTCAAAATTTCGCATAGAAGATAAACTTCGATTTCCTTGATACTACACCACCTTTTCAACAAATGATCAAAGTTTATTTTCTCACTGGTTTCCTAGCAACAGCTGTTACCATAGCAACGGTAATGTACAACCCCTCATTTTAAATAATGTGGAATATCTTGAAAACTAGTCAGACACTTTATGACAAAACTTGAACTATTTGAACTACTCAACCTACACAACTTGTATGCGAAATTAGGGAAAAATCTGTAAGAGCGTTTTCACGTAAATCATGATTCATTTTTTACGGGCTGATTTTGGTCGTTCCTGCAATTGTCTCCCTGGGTATAGAAGGGGAAACAGGGGTATACAAGGGTAAACAGGGGTATACAAGGGTATTCAAGGGTAAACATGGGTAAATAAGGGTAAACAGGGGTATACAAGGGTAAACATGGGTATACAAGAAGAGACACGGGTATACAAGGGTAAACATGGGTATACAAGGGGAAACAGGGGTATACAAGGGGTAACATGGGTATACAAGGGTAAACAGGGGTATACAAGGGTAAACATGGGTATACAAGGGTAAACAGGGGTATTCAAGGGTAAACATGGGTATACAAGGGTAAACAGGGGTATACAAGGGTAAACATGGGTATACAAGGGTAAACAGGGGTATCCAAGGGTGAACAGGGGTATCCAAGGGTAAACAGTAGTATACAAGGGTATTCAAGGGTAAACATGGGTATGCAAGGGTAAACAGGGGTATACAAGGGTAAACAGGGGTATACAAGGGTAAACAGGGGTATACAAGGGTATTCAAGGGTAAACATGGGTATACAAGGGTAAACAGGGGTATACAAGGGTAAACATGGGTATACAAGGGTAAACAGGGGTATACAAGGGTAAACAGGGGTATTCAAGGGTAAACAGGGGTATGCAAGGGTAAACAGGGGTATACAAGGGTAAACAGGGGTATACAAGGGTAAACATGGGCATACAAGGGTAAACATGGGTATACAAGGATAAACAGGGGTATTCAAGGGTAAACATGGGTATACAAGGGTAAACAGGGGTATACAAGGGTAAACATGGGTATACAAGGGTAAACAGGGGTATGCAAGGGTAAACAGGGGTACACAGGGGTAAACAGGGGTAAACAGGGGTATACAAGGGTATTCAATGGTATACAAGGGTAAACAGGGGTATACAAGGGTAAACAGGGGTATACAATGGTAAACAGGGGTATACCAGGGTATTCAACGGTAAACAGGGGTAAACAGGGGTTAACAAGGGTATACAAGGGTAAACAGGGGTATACAAGGGTAAACAGGGATATACAAGGATAAACAGAGGTATACAAGGGTAAACAGGGGTATACAAGGGTATTCAAGGGTAAACAGGGGTATACAAGGGTAAACAGGGGTATACAAGGGTAAACAGGGGTATACAAGGGTAAACAGGGGTATACAAGGGTAAACAGGGGTATACAAGGGTAAACAGGGGTATACAAGGGTAAACAGGGGCATACAAGGGTAAACAGGGGTATACAAGGGTAAACAGGGGTACACAAGGGTAAACAGGGGTAAACAGGAGTATACAAGGGTATTCAAGGGTATACAAGGGTAAACAGGGGTATACAAGGGTAAACAGGGGTATACAAGGGTAAACAGGGGTACACAAGGGTAAACAGGGGTAAACAGGAGTATACAAGGGTATTCAAGGGTATACAAGGGTAAACAGGGGTATACAAGGGTAAACAGGGCTATACAATGGTAAACAGGGGTATACAAGGGTAGTCAACGGTAAACAGGGGTAAACAGGGGTAAACAAGGGTATACAAGGGTAAACAGGGGTATACAAGGGTAAACAGGGGTATACAAGGGTAAACAGAGGTATACAAGGGTAAACAGGGGTATACAAGGGTATTCAAGGGTAAACAGGGGTATACAAGGGTAAACAGAGGTATACAAGGGTAAACAGGGGTATACAAGGGTATTCAATGGTAAACAGGGGTAAACAGGGGTAAACAGGGGTATACAAGGGTAAACTGGGGTATACAAGGGTATTCAAGGGTAAACATGAGTATACAAGGGTAAACAGGGGTAAACAGGGGTAAACAGGGGTATACAAGGGTAAACAGGGGTATACAAGGGTAAACAGGGGTATTCAAGGGTAAACAGGGGTATACAAGGGTAGACAGGGGTATAAAAGGGTAAGCAGGCGTATACAAGGGTAAACAGGCGTATACAAGGGTAAACAGGGGTATACAGGGGTAAACAGGGGTATACAAGGGTATTCAAGGGTATACAAGGGTATTTGAAGTATACAGGGGTGTATTTGTTATATAGCCAATGCATCCATGGCATTCTCCCAGGGAGTATATACCCTCCGATCTCCCCAGATAAGTCTGGGGTAGAAAATTGCAGGCGCGCGTATAAACCAGTGACCATTGATTCTTTCCTGGAGTGTCGGAGTGTTTGTATTTGGTGGCCATCGCCGTGTCGTTTATGTACGCCAGAAAGGAAAACATGGATAGTTTTTTATTCCAGTGGTTGAAGAGTTGTAGTATTCGATGCAGAGCTACCTTCTCTTTAATACATAAAGGTACAGTATTAATCTTTAATTTCTTGAACAGATTCTAAACTATGTCTTATGCAGTTGGACGCCATTGGGCCATCCCATTTAATGTATGCACCCCCACTAAAAAGGGAGATGTTTTTTGGAGATCAAAGCAAGCGACATAGTTACTCCTTCATAAATGACTTTTGAAACCCCCTCCCTTCCCTTTAGGATTTCCCTGTACCTCAATGGGAGTGGGGGGGGGGGGGGGGGGGAGTTGCAGACATTACATGGAATGGCCCATTTTGTGTTGACAGAAAAGCCGAGTATGGCGCCCACACATAAACATCCTGTGAAAAAAGGGGAGCTTCATTTGAAACATATTCAAAGTTTAATAATGAGTTAAACTTTAAGAGGAAAATAGAATATAATTCGGAGATAACGACTTTTCTTGCCATTGAATAGGTTGAATAAAAGAATTATTTGTATGCTCAAGTTTATAGAGCTTTAAATCATCAAGGAGCACTCTCGTTCTGCAACCAGTTCAGAAACGATCTTTACAACAGCTCGCTTTGTATACAGTGCAGCAGCACAAACATTAATACAAATCAAACTGTTACTCAGTCAAAAGATTGGGTACAGCTGACCCTGTGGTCGACAAGCAAAAAATTAAGAATATCTGACTCCATTTGCATGTCACTGAATAAGAATGGTCTCTTTTGTTCATATTCAAAACATTGATGCACTTGTAAATAAGTGGCTGGGGGTTCTTAAATCCCTTCCTCGACATTACCTACTGTTGTATTCATTTTCTTTACTAACATGAAATCCACAAGAAAGTGAAGTCATTAGAGTGAAATAATCACAAGTCCTGTCGTCAACTGCGTGATACGCTCTTAAAAGTCGCTGTTGTGTAATTGTCTCCTAATAATCAGGTGACAATGTGTGCGGAGCTGGACAGCTCTTCTGGACCAGCTCACACCAACCTACATGTATCTGCCCCTACACACATCATCTCCTGAGTATATTTTCAATAAAATTGCATGAGTGAGGTCGTACGGTGGTATGTATTTATTTGAAGGCATCATTTCATGACTTCTCTTTTCCTTTTATTTTATTCTTTATTTTCAGAGGAAAATTTCAACTGGCAAAGTAAGAGGAAATTGTGGAAAAAAGTGTTCTTTCTCAAAGGGAACTCTGCAAATCCATGCCTAGTACACTGCCTAATTTCAATGGAGTGTGGTTGAAGCTGTGTCATGAACAATTTTTTTAGATACTTTATAGTTACTTGTGTCATGGACAATTTTTAAGGATATGCTTTTTTTGTAAACAGAAAATAGTAGCATAAGAAGATGCTTTTGCTGCTTTGGTACATGTATGTATTCATCCTTTATTCAGTTGGTGTCCTCAATTCAACAAGCGAACTAACACATAATTTACACAAGGAATTTATTTATTTATTAATTTTTGAGTCATGAATGTGCCTTTCAATTTTGTTTGCCTGACCTGTCCTCAAAGGTTCAGGAATACGGCAATGTTTAGAAAACAAGTTAAGACTTGTTTGACTGTGTGATACATTAAATGTCCTTTTTCATAACTTTCTGGAAGTTCCAAAGACATTTTACTGAAATATCCTCAACTTGAAGTCTGTCAAGTATTTAAGTCAGGGACTTAAATTTGCTATTCCAAGTAAATTGCCAATATTTCTCATATTTAATTTAGTCATTCCTATTTATTCTCATAAATTCCCAACCATTTTTATTAGCCTAAGCCATTTAATTTAGCCATTCCCATATATTCTCAGACATTCCCAAGCTCTTTCATTATCAGTTTTGGTATTATTGGGAATTCCTAGGAATTTCTAATAATTCCAAGTACAGTTTTAACACATTGCCATATATTGCCAGAAATTCTAAGCTTTTATGTTTTTCCTAATTTGCATGTCTTGGAATTGTTTGGAATTCCTAGGAATTCTTAATGTCTATTTTAGGAAAATGTCAATTTTGCATAACCTATATTGAACCTTAAAACTGAATTGCCCGCGAAGATTTTTCGATGTTTAAGTACAACCCTTTGACTTTTTTAGGAAATTCAGATCAACCACAGAGTTTGTCTACTACATAGAGAAAAATTCCTTTGAAATTTGGTAAAATTGGCACTTTTTCAGATCTGCCAAACCACCCTCTCTGTTTTAAATTATTGCTCAGCTGATAAGGAGAGTTCAAAAGAAATATTAGTATTTTTATGAAGATAAGGGTCAGTTTAGTAAAGAAACATCATTTGATATATGATTGGCTGACGTTTGTTTTGACAAGAGACATGCAAAGTTGGTAAATTTTAGAACATTTTTGGAGCCAAAATTGCTTCCAGGGGGTCAAATTTCAATTGCCTGTCACGTGACCACACTATTATTAGAAGACAAAATAATGGCGATTTGATTACTTCCTCATGACTAGCTTTCAGCAGGCAAAGTTTGAGATAGGGTTGTTCCTGACCATTTCCAAAAGTCTTTGAACCTCTCGTGGACTGGCTCTTAAATCTTTCCACAATAGCTTGGTCACGGTGTATATCCACACGACCGCGCCTGACCTCGACATTGTGTTTCGAAAGCAGCTGATTTACAGCCCCCATAAACTCACGTCTGGGATCCACCTAAAGCAGTTTCGGCCATCTTAAGGGTTCTCGCTTGTAGATCCGTTCCAGAGCTCTTGCAACCTCATTTGCCTCTTTTGTGGTCAGTGGTTTGGCATCTTTGTACCGAGAAGCCACAACTACGACTGTGAGGGCGTACTTGAAAGTCTTACGGGAGCGTGGTGGGTGATCATTGGGGAGATACAGGAGATCGGCTTGGTGGACTTTGTTCGGAATGTGCTGTGGTGCAGGCAAGTAAACCTGCCAAAGAGCCTGCTTTATCAACCAGTTTTTAGCTACATCATCAGAGACCTTGGCAGCCTGAGCTAATTTTTTTATGGCTGCAACCCCTTTCCAGTACCCTTGAGGGCTGTAGTAGATTTTTGATAGCCTGCTGATTTGTTTTGCACTCATTGAAATATATGAATATATATGAAACAATAAAAAAAGATGGACGATCCATTTGGTTTTTTCCAAGGGATGAAAGTCCCTTCACGTTCAGAACTGAGCAAAATGTTGGACCAGTTTCAGGAAGAACTGCGCTCTTCATATCGATCAGCACCAACCGCAGGTCGGAGTAATTACTGTCCTTCATGCGCGGTTGAGCTCGTCGTCAATTGTCAGGAGTTCCTTTATGAATGCCCGGAGTGCCATATGGTTATTAAAGGCGATGACATCCAAGACATGAGTTCGGTCAGACCCCCGAAAGAGCCCGGCACTAGTGTGTGCTGGGTTCATTTAAAAAATGTTCTGAAAAAATGTGGAATTTACGACATGTTCAACTATGATCAGATACGCTTTCTGGGAAACGTTATTGAACAATTTAAGATCTATAATTCTGTGAACTACGTCAGCTTTCTGAACAATTATTTTGAAAAGGTTTCTTCTGAAGACTGGCCATATCAAAATGAAATTCTCAAACTTCTATCTCTTCACCTCCCTAAATCATCAGAAACCGAACAACGTGCAAAGAAAAAGGTTTGATGAATGGTGGAGAACCCAGTGACCTCTTACCAGGAAGCAAACAGTTTGCTGTATTTGACATTTAGCCTTGCGGGTATTTCCATGCAGTGGTCACTGATAAAATCATCAATCAGTTTTAATCTGTCGAGGAACGCTTTTTCGTTGAAAGGTTCACCCTGAGGTAAAATCGAATTTCGTCAAGGATTTTTTTGTACTCGATCCTTGCAAAATTTGCTTTCTCAACCTTTTTGTCATACTTCTTGAAGGTTGCCACCGCTTTGACAATGAGACCGACCCCTGTTAAAGTTGCAATGACAACTGGATTCAGGGTTATGCCACCTGCCACCGCAGCACTGACAATTAATTTACCAGCGGAAATGTTGCAAATCAAGTTTTTTCGTTGGTAGTTGCGGTATGGCTTTTTGTAACCGTAATGATTCTTGTGGTAGTAGGCATAAAGATTTTTCAGCATTTCAACAGTCCCCTTGGAAAGGGTCGTGTCGATGTGGTTGAAGTCGAATATATTTCGCCTTGTGTCGCTCATCGTAATATATAATAATTGAAAAATTTTTTCACGGCACTATATTGAATCAATAATAGAAATTCTTCATCCTTAACATCTGAAGCCAATTCCACAGCCATAAGGGGAAATGTAAGTTTCAAATTTACGTTTATCGTTTGCAATTGAGTTGCTTGGAGTGAACTGTAAGTTGATGACTGATGTAAAAAGAAACTGTGTTTTATTTTTGAAGATATTTTTTGGTAAGAACTTTTTACATTGAAATAGAACCCTTTTATTGATAATATGTGACTGTAGACTGGAATTATAATTTTGTCACATCCATTCAATAAAAATGTGTGACCATTATTCGTATTTAAAATGCCATGTATGTAATGAACTGAATTCAACAATCTGTGCACATTCATGTCCAAATCTGTTTGCATCACTATTTCACCATTTTCAATAACATAGGCTGTGTCATAAACACTCGAGTCCACATCATTTTGTGATCCCTTGACGCCATAAACAATCATATAACCTATTCCCTGCGTGGAACTACTTGCAGTGCCATGACAATGCATGTCAATGTAGATGTATTCGGGCGGGGTTATGCTCCACTTATGTAAGTGAACGATGGATCTGCTGTAATTGACAAACAGCTTGGTGGCTTGTTGATTAATATTTAGTGAAGTGGGAACGACACTCACTGACAAATTTGTTGTGCTTGGAAGGAAAAATTCAATGGCCAAAGTGTACTCGCCTTCTGGAAGTTTAAACATGTTGAATCCAATTCGAGAAGAGTAATTATTTTGAGTTTTTTCCCCACTTTGAAGTTGTATGCTTATTTGCTTACGGTGTAGGGGGAACCTGGGAAGTCAACTATGCCAATGACTCTTATGTTGTTTTCGCTGGATGACTCGTCGGCATTTTCCATGAGATACCTGAAAACATCTTTTTTATTGGTTGAGCTGGTGATGTGGGACTCCTTGATTTTTGTGTCGATGTAACTTTTTAGGCCTACAGTTACATCCCCTTTGGCGGTGCTCACCTAATTGCTGACATAACCGACATTAGCTGCATTTTATGTTTTTGTCATCGGTGGTCAAGTTAATTATTTTTTTATTGTTCATATTTTAATCATCATTTGCGCTTTTGTCGAGTTTTGAATTGAGTTGGTTAGCAACATAAGTTCTATTTACAGCAGAGTTTTGAAATCGTGGTATTTCCGGTATGCTTATTAGATGGTTCCTGTTCATTGATAACGTCCCAAACATTAAACCTCCATTTTTGTTTAAAAAATTGTTGTCAACATATCTTTTGTTTGTCGCATGGTCTGCCGCTCTGGGGTCAGGATCTTTGACGTTATGAATGTTATCGTTGTTCATATCAAGGCTTTGTTCCATTTTTCCGCCTTTTTTTGAGAGAAAGATTTCTCGCTGGTCTTCATAGCTAATGACTTTTGACAGATCGCCTTGGATCGGATAAGGGTTTCTTTTCAACCTCAATATCTTGTACTTATTTTGCATATCAATATCAGCGTTTTTGTCCAACTTTGTCGCTAGTAAGATAGGATCTCCATCTGCGCCGGTGGGGCCTTTCGGCCCTTGCAAGCCTTGAGGCCCTCTAAGACCTAGTGAGCCACGTGGGCCTTCCAAGCCTCGGGGTCCTGGATCGCCTTTGTCTCCTTTTTCACCCTTATCACCCTTATCACCTTTTTCTCCCTTTTCACCCTTATCACCTGGGAAACAGAGGGGAATGGTTTGATGAACGCGTCCGCTGACGAAATTATCAATCAACTTTACGTGCGCTTGGGTTCGATCAAGGCTAGAAACAGTTCAATAAAACTTCGTCGCCAGGTTATTTCTCTGCTTGATTCACTTGTTAAAAATAGTGTAATCAGTGAAAAACCAAAAAAGGAAATTATTGGTGACTATATAGAAAGGCAATGAAGCTCAACCTTCTACTCGACTCGAACCTCGCGCGCAAAAAAATGGCAACCAGGTTTCACACGATTTCACAATTAACTTCAATCCACCGATCCACTTAGATGAAAAAAAGAGCTATAAGGCAGCTCTTAACAAACTTGTCACCATGAGCTATTCACGGTACAACATCGCTGAAGCTTATGATGACAACAAAATTCCGTGGAGAAAAAAATCTGAAAATTGGCGGACCTTGAATTTCCCTGATGGGATGTATAGTTACTCTGACATCAACGGTTATCTTCAGACCCACACCGGAAGAATAGATCCGGAAGACAAAGACAGTGAACATATTTTTACTCTGTATTTCAATATGACAATTTACCGGGTTGTCATTTTGATTCACAAAGATTATGAGCTTGGCCTTTCCCGGGGAGAATTCGCAAAATTGGTGTGTTTTAAAAAAGCAGTTTTTGAAGAAAAAAACAATTATGTGGGAAATGTGGTTTCGGATATCACAAGAAGTGCTGATTGGGTGTTTATCCACTGCGATCTGTAAATCTTCCAAGTCAGTTATCCCTTTCAAAAAGAGCCCTATCGGCTTGAGTGGCATCCTGTAATCAAAAGAATTTGGGTATCAGACGGTAGAGACAGCATCTTGGACCTCAACGGGCTTGACGTCGCAGTCAGCATAATAATTGAAGAACAGTGAAAACTTTTTTTGTAAATATATAAAGATGAATCATCCAAGTGAGTGGACAAAGTTCTATGACGAGCACGCCGGAAGGTATCGATATGAACACAACGGGTCGGGTTTAGTCCGTGACACCCTCATGACCATCGGCAAAGTGTTCAACGCTGGTGTAAAAAATGTGGCGAAAAAAGCTGCTCAAGTTACTACAGAAAAAGTGGGGCAAAAAATCGGTGAAATGGTGGTAGAAAAAAGCGCCGATAAAATTCAGCAAATTTTGCGAAAGCGCTCGTCACAGGATGCAGAAACGAAACTTCAGAAACTTTTGCAGAACCGAGTGCTAAATCGAATTTTAGCAAATCAAATTTAATCACCCCTCAAAAATTTTTTTTTACCTTTATATATCGTCCGCCACAATGTTAAGATCACCGCAATATCTTGAGAAAACTGAATAGATCCAAATCATTTTGGATACCCCACTGACTTTTCCAGGAAACAACCAAACTCAACAGAAGAGTGGTCATAAATTCAGTACTAGAGATCAGGATAATTTTCATGATTGGTATAACGCTTATTTTCGCATTAATTTCACGTTTGAGGCTACTGCAGACGGGGCTAGAATAGCGGCTAACACTGCATCAGCTCCAGTCAATGGTTCTTTCTCATTGATCAAAAGTATGACTGTCAAGTCGGCAGGAAAGTCCGTTTACGAAGCCAATGATATTCACAAAGTCATTTTCATAAAAAGTTTGCTCGACTTTCGTGATGATTATTCAAGAAGTGTGGCCAAAAACCAGTTTTGGTATCTTGACAGTGATGATACCACAGTAACTTCAGACGCTGCGACTAATCCTGGAATACGACAAAGGGCGGTTTTGTCCCACGAGGGTAACACAGTTGAAACTATTCTCCCTCTCAGCCGATACTCTTTCTTCGAAGGCCTGTCCGACAGGCTCTTATCACCAATGCAACTGGAGTTTGAAATTGTGCTACAAGACGACACAGAGATGATCTTTCAAAACAACAATACAGCTCGATGGATTGTCGTCCAGAAACTCGAGTTGTGGGTTCCACAATTACGATTCACTGGTGAGGGTCAGAAGCTCCCAAATGAAAATTTCTTAAAACCAACACAATGGAAATACTTGAAAGAAATGTTACACCTGCGTAGTTCCCGACGTGATGCAAATGGTACGTGGTTGATAACACCTGGAGTTAAAAACCCAAAGCACGTGTTTTTGTTCTTCCAAAAAACATGAAAACAAAAGGCTTTTACTCAAAATCCTTACATCTTTGACATTTTTGATCTCGATGGTGATGACAGCGCAAAATTAGCTACTTGCCGCCTTCAGTATGGTACAACCTTTTACCCTGAACTTGATTATGAAGGTGATTTCAAAATAAGAATCCTCAATGACTTAATCGATTTTCGATACAGAAAAAAACGATTACAACTCCGGTGTCCAGCGTCAGCTCGCTGACTTTGAAAAATATACCCTATCATTTATTTTGACCTCCGGAATGCCAAAGAAAAAATGACTGATGATCCGAAGAAACTTGAGTTTCATTACAGGTTAAACGAACCCGCAAACGCACAAGATTACACGATCTTTGCAGCGGTTTTGAATGACGAAGAAATTGTGCTAAAGCAGCTAGCTAATGAACTGGTTGTAGTCTAAGAACCCATTTCATAACAGTCAATTTTTTTCTCTTTATAATATACACCCCACGATGACCTCAACTTATTACCCACTCAAGTTCGTGCTGACTGGCAAAAAAAGAAACTGCAAAAAGCTTATGCTTCAAGAACGGCTTATAATCTAAGGGTAAAACCCGAGCAAATTGGGCTCGGTGACGACATCCTTCTTACTACCACTCAAATCAATCGAGTGCAGAAAGCGGTCAAATCCAACAAAGAAGTTGAACTCAAATTTAGCAAGACTCAGATTGAAAATACTGCACAACGCAGTGGAAACCTTTTTTTCTGCTATGTTAGGGTTGGCACGCCCTTTGATCAAACCAGTCCTCGGAGCTTTGGCCAGTGCGGGACTAAGTTTTGGTACTGAAAAAGTGCTAAAGAAAATATTCGGTAATGGTATTGGTCCACAAGAAGTTGGACTTTACAAACTCGTCCAAGCGATGTCTCCTGCACAGAAAAAAGCTCTTGAAACACAGCTTGTTGGGGAGGGTTTAGTACGCGGGGGTGGTGTGGCCCAATATGGTGGCTTTCTTGGTATGCTGGCGTCTCTTGGAGTACCACTTGCTATCAGCCTGGTAAAAAATTATTTGTTAAGGGAATGCAAACCAAACCCCCTCCTTCTAGACAGCGCCGTACTCCTTGCCCTCCACCCCCTCGTGGAAAAGGAATGCAAATACAACTTCCTACATCTTTCTTTGGTTCATGGAGTGATTTCAAAAAAAAGAAACATTTAAGATTTAAAGACGTACCTCTCTCTAATATTGATTTAAGAAAATGATGTTCGTATTTACGTATTCCAATCAAAGGTATGTTCTCTCGCGATAAAACAAAACCGTTCCATCACTCACCATGCACAATAAATTTAGATGATTTTGGAAGCTTAGGCACACACTGGGTTTGTTGGTGGCAAACAAACGGAAACTACGAATACTTCGATTCATTTGGTCTTCCACCGCCTTTGTAATGGAAGATAGAGGTTAAAAAACTTGGGAAAAAAAACGTTTTATTCACAATAATAATCAAATTCAATGGGAAAGAAGTGTAAGATGTGGGTATTACTGTCTTCTTTTCTTGAATGAAAGAAATAAAGTTACAAGTTATAAAAAGATTTTGGGTACTATGTTCACCAATGATGTTAAAAATGAAGAAATTATTAAAAATATTTTTCCTAATATATACCATGGAGGTTTTCTGCGTGAAAGAAAAAGGATTCACCCCCAACGTGGAAGGGAGTGATAAGATTGTAATTACAAAAAATAACCGAAAATTATTGAAAGTTAAATGCGCTAGTTGTGGTATAACAGAAACTCGATTTCTTCCGGGAAACTGATTGTGCCCTCCCAACAAGCGGAGGGCAGTGGTTTACTTGGCAATATTGCCATGACAGTAGGCGATTTAGCCATCACAAAAGGAATCCCGTATTTAGCGAAAACAGGGTTTGAAGAGGGCTGTTATTACGCTTCTGAAGCTATGAGAAATCCTAGACTACAAAACTAAGCGATCGATTATACACTCAGTAAAGCTCAGTCTGCTTTTCAGAAAGTTGGGAGTGAACTGCTCAACCAACGTTCAACGAAAGTGCGACCAAATAGAAGATATAAAACTGATAGGCGTGATTTAGATGGTGCAGGGTTTAATATTCACGAAGTAATTGGTAAATTACCTAAACCAAAAAAGGGATGGGTATTACCAGGTCACCATTTTACTGGACCCTTCAATGATTTAGAAAAACAGCTGAGCTACGATCCAGAAACAGGAGAAATTTGGAAAATATACCAACAACCGACAGGTCCCACCGATGCTGTTGCTATGCAGCACGATGTTGATTATTCCGTTTGCAGTCACAAGAAACAAAAGTACGGTAAGGATGAAAAAAAATGTAAACACAGGGCGGGCAGAAAAATGGTGAAAGCTCTTGATGCGATTCCGTGGAAACAAAGACAATATGGTCACGCACTCGCAAGGAACGCAATTAATGTTAAGCAAAAATTGGGCTTGGGTTTAAAACACTGAATCTTGATGTGGCCCTTAGTTTTTGGTACGAAAAAAAATTTTTAATTCTTTGCTCATAATTTACAGTAAAACCAAAAAACAGCAGCGTGACATTACGTGACACCCAAGTGTGATTGTCACGCGTGACATTGCGTGACAGGTCACAAAAAGGGACAAAACCCTTGTCAGGGGGGGTGCTGTTTGGCTGTTCTTTGCCTGGCCCCAGCTAGGACTTTTCCCCGCCGCTGACAAAGTGGCTGTCAGTTCCCATTTAACCTCTGGGAGCGAGGTTTAGAACTCCGAGGAGAACTCTGAGCACCCCCCTGTCACCAGTATGGCCGGAGCGGTTCACCCGGAGGTACCGTCCACTGGCAGACATCCCCCACTACTCTGTAATTCACCATCTGCACAAGTCGTCAAACAGGGTTCAGAAAGTGGCCAAATTCACCCCCCTAGACTCCACCAGAATTTGTGAACTAATCATGTAAAGTCCGGTCTTTCTTATATATGTCTCAGTTTTTTCTCACACATGTGGTAATTTATCACAGGTAACCTCTCTTAGTTCTAACTAGAACTCAAAAATAAGACACATACGCATGCGCTTTCCAGCATAAATTCTGAATAGCGATAATGTAAGAAGAATACACAGCTTCTTAAAGGGTAAAATACTTTGGCAAATTCATGCGATTTATTCTGTTTTCACTTAACTTTCTTTACCCAACTAGCAGAGAGATGATGGGCAAATAACGTATGAAGCTGTGGTGGTAATAAAAGAGGCAAAACAAAATAAAACGAGCTCAGATTAACCTCTTGTTTTAACAAATAGCTGCAATCGATCGATCGGCCCTCGAACTTCAAATCCTGTTCGTTTATTGCTTTATTCTTTTCAAATCGCTCTGACCCTTTCTGTGGCACTTTAAAACATTGCTGCGCTTTTACGAAGGGTAAATTTTGAGCAAGATTGCGCTTGTAACTATTTTATCAGCCAAAGTTAAAAGCTAAATAACGCCTGATAGAAATTAACTCTTTTTGACCGAGGGAGATCTGGGGCAAAAAAATGTTATTTTTATGTGTCACTGTCACGCAGTAACAGTCACTGTCAAGAGTAACTGATCGGTGGAAGTTTTTCTTGCTCCTCCGCGGTTAATGCCACATCAAAGACTGCCTTTTGTGCTGAAGTAACAGGAAATGATTGCTTTGCCATCGTTATATATATTACTTCAAGAATATTTTACATTCATTCATTCATTCATTCATTCATTCTGTGCACGTGAGCGCGCACAGAATATTTGAGTGGTGGTTTAGAAGCTTTTTAAGTCAAACTAACCTCTCCAAAAAAACTGCTTCGATTCTGACCCAGCATATACTACTTGGGTCGTCAAAGAAAATTTGTCAAAGATTTGTGAAAAATTAGTTCCCAGATCCTTCATGCACGCGTTTTTTGGAGTTTTTACCTTGCCTAACCAAGTGATTTAGCCGTTTCTGGCAATTTCTCTGCTTGAAGGAACATTTTGACACTACGAGCCTCAATTTTCCATGTTTTCTGTTTTCTTCTTTTTTTAGCCATTTATTGGTGTGAAGGCAGGGCGTACTAGCCTGCCACAGTATCGGTTTTGGGTTTCTTAACATTTTTTTGTGCGAAAAAAATGAATAAATTGACGGATTATTTTGTCCGCTTAGTGAATGTCTTTGCTCGAAAGGCTGTTCAATCTAGATTCGGTGCGAAAAAATCTCCTGGATAAACGGTAAATTGTAAAAACTGATTACACGTTTGTTCCATTTCCTCCATGTGCGTGATTTTCTATTTTCTTCTCTGCTTATAAAATCCGGAAAGTTCCCCTCTTCTGTCGTTTTGTGCTGCAAAAGGCCTATTTTGTGTCCTACTTCTAGAATTCCCATCTTTCCTCGAAATTCTGACCAAGGAACCGAACAAGCCTGGAAGAAACAGATTGCATCTCAGGCTGAGAGCGTAATTCACTGAGCTCAGAATAAGACGAAGCCATTGATAGCTAACCGAAGTTAAGCTGGTAGGGTAGGTAGGTAAAACTTTGTTTATACAGCTTGCTCCGTCAACTCTGAACCAGGTTTGAAAAGTTAATACGATTTTGTAAACATATATTTCATTTACTTTATTAATATAGCGATATTTCAATGATTTTATAATATAATAATCCTACTTTATAGGGCTTTTAAATAACACTTTATTTATAAAGCACTATTCCTATGATAATCCATAAAAACTTAACAGATTAAATTCTCGGTACCTTAGATCTAAATGTCGGTGGTTCGAGGCCCAGTCCCCGCCATCGTGTTGTTTCCTTAGACAAGAAACTTTACTCCACATTGTCTCTCTCCGCCGAGGTGTATAAACGGGTACCGGCAACATACCACTGGGGGTAACCCTACAATGGACTGATATCCCATCCAGGGGGAGCAGCAATACTTTCATTTGCTTGGCTCGTGTGCGACTTAACCCTAACTTTTAATCCGATTAAATAATTGGTTTTTACACTACGGGGCAAACCCAAGGAAAGACGCGAAGTTGCAGTCTAGCTGTTGTTCGTGGTGTAATATTAAATTACAGTCACAAAAACATGCTGACGATGACTAGGAGTACGCTATAGTTGTTCAATACGGAGAAGACGTTTCTTTGTTATTTCAAGGTAGAGTTTAGGGGATCGAGATAATTAGAGGCCAAAGTCTTTCAAAGTAGTGCCCTTCCTCGGGGTTTGGGTGGTTATCCACGAATGAAATAGCTTTTCGATAAAATTCAATTGGATGCCTTTTAATCATTTCCCGAGTTGCTGCAAAACATCCCCTCGGGCATGAAGGGAAGTCGCTCGGGTGTGGAAAGCCAAACAGTTCCTCAAAAAATTCACCCAAAGTCAAATTAGCACGACGAATTTCACCACTGTTTGACATGTCGAGCCACTTCCCATAGTGGGGAATTCGACCCCATTCACTGAGTCGTTGCATAACTTTACAGGTAACATTCTTCCTTACATTATAAACGTAATCCATGGGATTTCTGAAGCATAAATAACCGTCTAGTTCTATACCGTCTCCTTGAAGAAAAACAGTGATTTCAGGCAGCTTGTGATAGTTGTTTATGATGTGATACAGGTAAGAGTGACTTTCTCGCCCAACATTAGGCAACTTCTCCCAGGCATTCAATGGCAATAACGCGGGTGGTTGTAGATCTGTCCCCTTATGATAAACACGAGTGTGATTGGCTATTGGAGACAACCAACCAAGATTTTCGTTATAATGAGCAATCACGAATTCATAGTCCTTTAGTCGTTCATTGAAAAACCTTCCAGTGTTTCTCCTGGAATTAACAAGATTTGGGTCAGGGTAGGTGTCCTCTGAGATACCTCGTAACAGCATGTCGATGACTTCAACACCCTGCATGAACGAGTGGTCTTGATTTGCAACCTCATACCGCCAGCCTCCAAACCGACCGCGAGAGTAGATGCCTTTGGATTCCAACCAAGGTTGGACCTTGTCAAGAATCGTTTCACGGTTGATAGAAGGAACTGGATAGCCATGGTCTAGACGACGGTAGTATTTTGAAAGGACCATTTCTGATGTAATGAATCCATAAGTGATTAAAGCTTGAATGGTAGTGTCAATCAAATGGTCTTTTGTCCAACGCTCCGAATTGGAGTTACTTTTAGGTTCTGCTGCCTCACACATCAGGGACCACTGATTACCAGGCATCGGAACGTGATCATCTGAGTAACTGGAGAAAACCGTTATTCGATAGAAAGGAGAATCAGAATCAGGAAAGTACATCCAGGACTTGTTCGAGAGCATTTTAGGAGGTTGACCTTTCAGTCCAATACCTATAACGTGAGTGTGTGAATAGACCAGCTGAGAAGTCAGTTTTTTCATTCCTTCTAAAGACCTATCCCTTCCCCTTATCGAGTTGACAAATACGTCAAGTGGAACTGTTGAGATTAGATTGTCAAACTTGAACTCCTGCAATAGTTTGAAACTCCTCTCTACTAGTATAGAGTTTGTGTCCACATTTATGCTTTTGACTTTATGATGAAAATGAAACCACTCGCGAGGAACAAGATCAGCAACTGCTTGCCATATGCCACCAGTTCCTTTGTACCGTGGGAATCGGAAAACATTGTTTGGTCCCCAGGCGGAATCTTTTGCAGAAGCTCCATTGTCATACTCTGCAATTTGACGCTTGATCTTATCAATTTGTGGAACAGCAACTCGCTCACCAACCCAGACAGAGTTCATTTCAGTAGGATCTATGGTCCAGACTTTTCTATTATACTTCCTCATGAAAACCTCGCAAAGACCGACACCGAAGTTACGAAGAAGCCACTGGTCAAAGTTGGCAGGTTTCTCCTTTATCGGATTAGCAGCAATTTCCTCCAGACCTGATAAGCTCTTCTGTTGGTCCACTTTGTCCATCACCTCGATGTTATTCTGCACCGGGTATGGAATAAATCTTCGTTTGCCATCAGATCCCTTCATGAAGGCATATGCGGCCCTCTTTCTCACATTCCAGTCTTTTATCGCCCTGTCCAGCACCCGATCGAAATACTGGTAATGTGAGAAGACCACATGACCTCCCATGTCCCAAAGGAAGCCTTGATCATCTCTTTCGGACGCAGCGAGTCCTCCGGGTTTTCCACTTTGATCAAAGATAGTAACTGATATGTTCGTAAACTCTTTGCTAAGTTCATAAAGTCGATAAGCGGCGCCCAGAGCTGTTGGACCGGCGCCGATGATGATGACGTTATGTTTGCTGTTATTGTAAGTTCCTGAATCAGCAACACCTGTAAGAGAAGTTTATTAGTGCATCAAACCTTCACCTCCGAAGAGTCTTGACAACTACCGTATTCCCCCTTCTAAATTTGTGAAGTCCCTGGGGGCTTATTAAAGGGGGACTTTTAGAATAACTTGAAAAGCTCAGACACATTCAGTGATCAAAGGAAACCCAAAATTAATGTTTTATTTTTGTTTGATTTTATCCTGCTTGTTTACTGAAACTGTAAATAAGTATCTTTTGTGACGGATGTCCAGTACGGAAATGGATTAAACGTCAAAAAAGATTAAAAATAAATGGAAAAAATTGAGTTTATCCCACCTGTCTTGGAAAAATCGCCGAAAACTTATTATTGTTTTATTTGTTTATTGTTTCTTCTCCCTTGAAAAACCATATTTCATACGATACTTCATGTAAAATGTTCGAAGTGTCTGAATACTCGCGTGTTTACATGTTAGTGAGAAATGGCGGACTACCCTCGACTAACTCTTTAATCTAAACCTTCTTTTTTGAGGCGTAAGTAAAAAGGGTGTACTCTCATGGATATTTTACCACAATTACGATGTATTCTTGGAAATGACTGGTGCCCACACGTTATTGCAGAATGGATACTCACTTCTCAACACGCTCGATTTTTCATGACGGTAACTTGACATACTGGGAAAGAAAACGTTCCTTATAATAGCTCTACATGAAAACGAAAAAGACCTGAAGGCTTGCTTTGAACTCGACGGCGCATATAGAAAAAAAAATTGGACAGCTTGAAGTTAAGAAATCCTGTTCGGGGACATACTTGTCGTTTCAGAGGAGATCTGAGTCTTCTTGTGTTTTTCGTTTGTTTTTTAATTAGCTATTCTTCTTTTGAAACTGGGGTATTTTAGCCGAAAATTAGTGTTAATGTTACCAAGAATTCTACTCTGAGTTTAATAGTGCTGCTTTCTCATGCAAGTCAGTTTTTGTTTTTCGGCGCTACTGTATTGCGGATTGGGTTGTTTAATGATGGCTAATTTACTGAACAACAGAAAAAATCGCTTGGTCACCGATATTAGCCTTAGCGTTAAGCTCTATACACATTACAATTAACGGACATCGTGAATTTTAGCGTATGTAGGGCGAATGATTGTGTTATCAGTGGCCTGTAGAAAATCATGGGCTATGAAAGACAGTACATCTCTATAAAAGATGCCCTTGTTTTATTTCTAAATGTTTGGAACAAAATAATAATGCTCAGATCTGATCATGAGTGAAAGAAACTCTTAGCGGTCAGCTTCGCCTCTTGCAATAGACGAGATTTCATAAGGAAACGACTAAGGAAACAGCATTTAGAGCAACTTGATTTGTCCTCATGGAAGACCCTAAACAGAATACCGCTAAAATTGCTCTCATTTTAATGTGTTCTTTATAAATAAAAACGTGAAGACAGTGCTCAAGGACAAAGCATAAACAAAATGCGGACCGCCATGGAAACCGTTTGTTTTTGTTCAATGTCTTAAACATAGGACTTTTACCACAATTTTCAACAATTACAACGGTAGTTTTTCTTTCATCCCTTGGTGGCATTCTTTACAAAGTTGAAGAAGAGCATTTGTGATCCTGGAGTTTTTCTATTCAACCGCTTTTTCAACCGCAAAGTACGGAGTTTCATTACGCGAGGTCTCTAGAAACTCTGCATCTTGCATGCAAAAGTCACGGTAAAGCCTTCCCTCTACAACTTTCAAAACACAAGTTTATGTTTGTATTTAATAACTAGGAGTTCAGCCTGAAGTCTAGCAATAAGCTTAACTTAAATTCTAAAAGAGAAAAAGACTAAAAATGCCTGGTGACAAGACTCAACGAAAGTCCATTTGAATGGAAAGCCCGTCATTCCTCCGCACCCGTCCCAAAATGTCACAACACAATGAACACAATATTGAGAAGGGCATCGAAAGCGGCAATTAACTTAAAAGAAGCGGAAATGGCGTATTCAAGGGACCTATACTACGTGGCACGATATGTCCATGTCCATGCGTACGATGTCAAGGCATGCTGTGATAACTGAGTTTGTGTACGCACATCTTCGATCAGCTCTGTTATGGTGGCGCAGTGGAGAGACGCGCGAACATTACGATTTTTTGGTTTCTTTTGTTTTTCAGGTGGCGCGCGTTCAAACCTCACAACTTCACATTTTGTCTCTCCAATTTTTTCTTTATTCCTTGTTGTTGTTGTTGTTTCGGTTTGGTGCAATTTTTACCTACTTGCATAGTTAATAAAAGAATCTGGTTATGAATCTCAGCTAAGTCCTTTGTTTTATGTTTTTGTTACCGTTTTTAGCCTTGACGGTGCACAAACAACAATAGGTTTTGAATTTTGCATGAGCAACTGACCAATAAGAATGTCACTGTTAAGTTATTCAGCCATAGCGTGCGAACGTAAAACAAAAGATTGTGCACTGTCGTAGTACTTTCAACATAAATTGCAGCACCTTTGTTAGGGCCTTTGAAACTTGCAAAGGTTCATAACCAATCCCTCGAGTAACTATGCTACTTGCTTCCCATGACAAATTTCAGACGGTACTCCGTTCTCACATTAACGGATAAAGATCTGGCATAACTTATACGTGTTTTTCTATTCTTGGTACACGCTATTGTTTAATGCAATCTTTCCTAGTTAAATTTTCTTTTGTTTTTCAACGAAGTAATATATATTCTTAATATATTTAGTTATTTTTGATATATAGGCTCCACCCGCCCCAATCAGCTAAGCTAATTTGAGGATAGAACAACCCTCTTGTCATGTTTGTAAACAACTCTTGAAAAACTTGGTGAAAACAATGAGCTCTGCACTTTGCTCACGATTACGAGCGCTAGAAAACAGCCAATTCTAGCAAGACTTTTTGCTGTTTGGGATGGCCTAGCAAATTCAAGTTGAAGTTAAATTTGCAACGATACCAGGTACATGGTGTTACGGGTGCTTGCTTAGAAAGAAAAATTATCACGTATCAGTTATATAAACCCGACTACTACTCATGCCCAAGGGATTTTTTAAACAGCTGGATCGCAGACTAATGAATGGGCTTATTATATAAACCTTCAGCTCTTAGTGTCATGTATAATTATACAATTTCTTTCTTTTTGCAACGAGTCCGCCGTCACGCAAAGCCTTTTATTTCCAAAATCATTTAAATTTTAATTCACAGTCATAGATTTGTAGAAACCTCTTCCCGTACTGCTGTATGATGCAAGAATGCCGTAATCTAAGATTATATTTTGCACATTTATTTAATAACTTTAACTTCTCCATTTTAAATAAATCCCTTTCGTTCTGAAGTATTTCTCCCTTTTATTTCTTTATAAAAAAGCTTCCCTCTCTTTGCTCTGTGTGTCTGTAAAAAGTCGATTGATTGTAAGATTGAGTTGTGATGAAAGACACCTTGTATAGCATGGCAATTGAGCGTAGAAAACAATAAGACATACTAATATTTGCCTAAAGGTTTCAAAATTTTACTCCTGCAGTTACCATGACAATCCAAGTTAATTAAACACCTAGAAAGACGAAAAAGACATGATCAGCTTTATCCTTCGTGACGAATAAAGCAAGCAAAATTCGTCTCCTCAGCGGTCCGCATGCTTTTTTTGCTTTATAGTCTACTTTTTAGGCGGCGAATTTTTCTGTGACTTTAATTTTGCTACCTGCTTCTGCAATCATCTTTCCCTTGTAGACGGACTTATCCCAATTTTTAACCCTTAAACAACAGATTTTTTTGGCCAGGTTATTTACCTTTGGAAAAGGCAAAAGGTAGCACCGCTACGACAAAAATATAAGCTAATCTGACAAAATCCATGTTTTTCATACGACCGCTTGACTTCGAGCAAAAAATTTACTAAGTTGCGAGGACAATTGTTTCGCTAAAAAAGATATTTGGAAGAAGAGTCTCTCTAGGAACTGTCTTCAAGGTAAAACCTTATCTGTTTCGTGACGGCCTTATCTCCAAGAAATGAAAACATATACCACAGGCAAACCACCCTCTGTTCGTGTGGTGTGTTTACTGTTGGAAGTTGAGACTTAATTTTGAGGCGACTCGATCGGTTGAGATTTTGTTCGACTAGTACAGATATTTTATTCTTTACCTTTCTGGTTCAATAAAGTTTAATGACAATATTAAGTGAGTCACGAATGGTGTTCTTTTGCCGTTCCGAGATGTATAAGACGTTCTCTAGCGAGATTACTCTCCAGCCGAAGGCCGGTAAGAGATTTTTGGATGTGCAATGGCTTCGTCAATCAGTCCCGTGTTGGCCGACCTGGTAATGGAAGAAATTGAAGAAAAAGCCATCACCACAGCCCTTTCATCCTCACAAATGGTGGTTTATTATGTAGACGAAAGTCATGCGTGCCTTAAAAAGGATCAAGTCGATGAGTTTCACCAACATCTAAACTCAATCAACGCAAACATACAGTTCACTTTAGAACTTGAAAACGCACAATGGGCAGGGCTTACCTTTCCTCAACACCATTACAACTAGATGCGGCGCGGCAATTCAAGTAGATGTTTACAGGAAGCCAACCCATACAGACCACTATCTCGATTTTCACTCGCACCACCTTTCATGCCACAAACGATCCGTGGTTAACTCACCACTTCTTCGGGCAAGAAACATTCCTTCCACGAGTAAAGGAAAACGGGAGGAAACTCGACGAGTTAAAGCGGTACTCCGAGAAAACAATTACCCCTCGTCCTTTAATTGTCAATGACTGTGAAAAGGCGTTGGCTACCAAACCGACCAAAGCCACAGCAAATGGCTTTGTAGTGCTTCTTTATGTTCAGGGTGTCTCAGAAAGAATTGGTCGCTTATTGAAACAACAATAGATACAAGTTTCATACAAGCCACAAACAATCATCAACAGTTTTTTTCCACGACCAAAGCAGCACTGATAAAACTGACCGTCAATCTTCTGGAATAGTGTACAAAATCGGTTGCAGACAGTGCAATTTTGTATACTATGGCCAAACCGAACGATCCCTTAAGACGCGAGTTTCCGAGCACAAGAAAAGGGTGTCTCGCTGTTCGATCCCAACTCTAAAGTTGCGAGCCATGTCCATGAATGTCATCATCACATGGATTTTGACAACATTAAAGTCGTCGGACATCACCTACATTACAACCAGCACCTTTTTCTAGAAGCTTGGATGTCTGTGAAAGATCCTAACGCTGGGAATGATCACATAGTCATCCCTGAAGTCTATAAATGGTTAGCACGCATTTAAGTTGTAATTTACGCAAAGAAACCATTCTTTGTAGTCACGTGCATACAGCACGCGCTACGTTTCGTTACTTTGAAAATTTTTTTTAAATCACGCGTAACAACATCAAGCGATCTTATAACTGATGAAGGCTTAAGAGTTAGCCGAAACTTCTTAGTACCATCAAAAAAGTATGAGTCAGTGACAAACATGAACTTTTCTTCAAATAGTGCCGGAGAAGCCAGAGAAAAATCATAAATGGTCGAAGAGGTCAAATACATCAAGAATATAACGACGTTGTTGATTTCCAATCGTACTGCGCGAAGGTTTCAGGTTCCCGAGACGTTATTAGCAAGATAACCCTTTGCACGCAAAGGAGGGCTATTTTTTGAGCCTTCTAGGAGGGTCGCCTTCTGTACCAGTGGTGGTTGGACACGGCTCGCAAAGCATGATGGGACTATCAATCGATTCGAGCTCAGTTGCAACGAGCCTTCGTAGTGTGCGGATCTCTAAGAGCAAAAAATACTTCAACTGCAAGAGTTGGAAAATAACAAAGTTGGAAGTTTCTCCGATTCTTGTGGTCTAATTATCCCTTGTTTACATCTGAATATTTGATGTAACGTTTTAACGGCTGGTTTCATGCGTTGATCGATTGAACGCGTACACGTGGAGACTTCAATCCCGGGTTTATCAGGAAATAACTTATATGTGCAAACATCTTAGCATGAATAACTTCTTGGGCCATGAAGGACTTATTTGCAATCATCGAAAGTAAAAACACAGTTGCTTGGGTTTCTGAGGTCTTGTAATTGCTACAGTTGTGTGAAATCGTAAGTTTTGACCGATGGATAACCGTTGAGTACGTGTCATGAAAAACCTTACGAATGTTCGTTTTATAGCATTAAAAAACTGGACAGTCCTTTAACTTCCAGGGTGTCCAAAAGCTTCTGTTTCTCAAAGATACCATTGATGCAGGATGTAGTAATCCTGAAGGGCTTGTCTGAAATTATACTTTCACAGCTTAGCTAAATTAAATGAGGCTGTATTAAAATATTATTGTTTAAATTGCTAGCTGTCCATATGAATTAATTTGTTTGCTTTTTAAAGTGAAAGTAACTGAGGCTGACAAAATTAGTCTGTGATTGAACGAGAATTCCATTTTCTTTTACAGCGGACATGGAAATTTGTCTTTAGAAAATTAAACAAAAGTTCTGTTCAGCCTGTATAATGTGTGACAGTTATTATATACAGTGCACCCATATTTCTTTCTCAACTACTTCAGGGAAAGCATTGACTCATTTACCCACAAGGACCTCAAGCAGAAAATAATTTTTCAACCCTTAATACAGGGTTGCTGGGGGCTCTGCACTGATTATCACAGCAAAATTATTGAGGTCATAGAGAACCTCTTTAGCCTGGATCCTTTTAGAACTAGTGAACCACATTAGAGCAATACATCCAATGTCACTTCTACAAATCTGTCAATTCTTTCAATGTTGAGACGTCAATGGCGGATCCAGGGGAGGGGCCAAGGTATTTCCCACCTTTTTCTTCAAAAGAAAATAGTTAGGCTGCATAAAACAGACAGCAATATACATGAACAAAACAATTATGGGGTTATTCATTTACTCCAGGCTACAACGAGGCAGAGCGCAGATTAGCTTGTTTGTGTACAACAGCATACTCCACTAAGAAAACATCTGATTTTTTTGTGGACTTACTATAGTCAGAATATAGTACAGAATAATACCAAGATATAACCCTACAAAAGTTTTCTATTTTGTTGTCTCCCCTCACCCACTATTAAACCTGGCCTCCACCCTCCATGAAAGTCTGGTCTCACCACTGAGCACCAAGTCTGCCTGTTAAGTCGAGTAACAGAAACTTAGGGGGTGTTTACATAATACAGGTTTGACTTTCATCCTCTCTTATGGTCCTGTATAATTTTGTTTAGATGACACCAGCACAAGATCTCATACCGTTGCGAGTCATATCAGTGCGAGTTCATTCTGGTTGCTGTACCAGATCAAGATTTTCGATCCGGTGCAAAAACTTGTACCATAACCATGTAAACACGATAAGACCACCGATTTTGGTGTGAAATCTGTCTCCTGGAAGACAATTCAGTAGATAGAAAATGAGGATTGGTATCAATTAAAAAATTGGTGAAGAAAGAGAAAGTTGTGAGTTCAATTAGAAAAGGGATATTTAATCAATTCACAGTTCTCAACCCATTTGCGGGTCTCAATAGCTCTAAATGATATGAATAACAACCAAACTGACAAATTGAACGAGGTGTTCAATCAATAATTCACAGCTCTCACTCAATAGCTCTGGATTTTATTTCTTACAGTAGACCCCAATAAATTGACCCAACCCCCCCCCCCCCCCTATACCTGCTCACAACTATATTGAACTGAAAATATTTTTATTTTTTTCTTTGGTTGATGTTGCTCACTTCTTTGCTATTGGCTATCTCAAATTCTTGATATCTGAAACAATTTTTGGTCTCTCTTGTGTGTCTAAGATAGCACTGTAAAGTTCCAATCTGAGTTACTGATCGATACTCAGACCCGTAGCCAGTATTGAGGCAACCGAGGCAGTTGCCTGGGTAAAACTTTTCCCTTATTGTTAAAAACCTAAATAGAAAAATAAAATATTTAATAATAGAACATGTTTCTGGCAGTAAACCACGCCAACGGTGCCTTAAAGTGTGATAACCTCAGTTAATACTTCACTTATGTGCTGGTCGTGAGCCCAACAGTTTCTCCAGTGGGTCAGCGTATACAGCCTCCAGCCTCGTTACCGATTCAAGACGTGGTCAAAATCAATAATGGCCACAGACCGCCTGAAAGGTCTTGCCCTTACATACGTTTACGACATCACTCCAGAGCCGTTGCAAATATTGCAAAAATGGGACACAAGTGGTCAGAGGAGAATTGCTTTAGCTTTCTCCAAATAAAAGCGACGCCTTTATTAGAGGGTACACTTTAGCAGTATAACACTTGAACTGGTGCACTTAACGAGATTGATATGTTTTCCGGTGTCTCGAATGCTGAAATAACATTTCAGAGCTTCTAAAATTTCCTTTCTTAATAAAACTGTGGAAATTTTAAAGAGAAGAACTGATAACAAACATAAATGCTGTTAAAGTTAGTTTGGATTTTGATTATGTTTGGGAGAAAATACCACCAGGAAATCGCTAAAAATGGCATTTCCGATCGAGCGTCTAGATTTCGAAATTTTCTGGGGGCCCCCCTAAACACTAACGCCTTCGGCGATTTGCAATTACCTCGGTTATCAGAAACGTCTGGCTACGGCCCTGATACTGATTTTTTTCTTAGCTTTCTCAGTGGTTCACTGCACAGAGGTTGTAAGTTAAGAACCTTAAGGCTGCTGCTTAGGGGATCTTAGAACACCAATCCACAACAGATGGTTTGACAAAATATTAAGTCCCTAAAGCCCTAACAGTTTTGGTCACTTGAGCAAATAAAATGTGATTCTTGAAAGTTTGTTGTATACAGGCAACAGAGCAGACTGAAGAAACCACTTTGCCTCTTAACCTAAAGACAAAAAAAAACAAAGAAGGGAAAACAGTCAATTGGGATGCCACACCATGCTGCTGATACTTCTCATAATTAAAACATTAAAATATTCGAACCAAAATACGACGATCACTCGCGTTATTTCGCGGGTAATTTTAACATCTCGCAGCGTGAGAGAGTAATATTGGAGAGAAAATTCGACAACTTAAACAACGCGTAATTTTCAAACTAGAGGGGCGCTATCGGGCGCTATATGATTTTATAAAAGCACATTTATCCCCCTGGATCTTGGTGTAAAATGAACGGTTTTAAATTTTCGGGTTAGCCTACAATGTGAGACCTACTCAAATATCATGAAAGCACACGATGCTCGATCCGCCTACAACGAAATTGTGCTCAAACTTGACTTACAAAAGATGATCAGATCTAAAAATTTCAAGACATCTAGATACATACCAATCCTAATTATTCTTGTTAAATGTAAGTTGCATTGAGGACAGACAGCACGTTAAAATGATAAGAAGTGAAGCTCACATTTCCGTCAAAGGCCGCCATGTTGATTTCACGTCCTGGTTAAGAGACTGCTCGTGATTGGCTAATATAAGGATCCACCAAGCCTTTCGGGCGGTGTCCAACCACCACTGGACTAGTACCTTCGCCCAGTATGGTTTCATACTGACAGAATAGGTGTTCCTACCCCGCCGTTCATGATGGGGTCTAGTATACATTTTTCTTCGGGTTTTTTTGTTGGTCACTTGCCCCAGACTGCCGGTTATTGCTCGGCCAAACAAATCTTCGTCGCAAACGTTCGGTAAACATAAGCATTTTTTTCAGTCGTTTAGCGTCGATTAGCCAAAAATTTCATGAAAGTCGACGTAGAAAATTTCTAGGGATGCAATTGCATAAAATCTCTTCGACGAGAGCGAGGACGAAGATGCTAGCAAGGCTTTGAAAGTCACCGATTCGAACTTGTTATTTTCGTTGGTTGCCAAACAAACAAGGTTAAATATTCCACAGTGAACTGCAAGTATTTTTGGCAATTTTGTTTTGCTTCGCCAAAATCTTTAGAAAATTTGTGTAGAAAAGTACAAGGAATTCAATGAAGTTAAATTCTCTTCGACGTCATTCAAACTCATGCAGAAGCCGATCCGGGGAAGTTCTGTTGCGTGTGCCAAATCACTCATCGAATCATGGCCTGAAAATTGTTTCTTACCTTTTTTTTTCGGTAGATACCCGTATCTTTTATATTTTAGGATAATTTTGTCTCAATCAATAAATCTATTTGAATTTAAAGTTCCATTGTTATTCAGAATTACGCTGAGATAGCCTGCGAACAAGCTTTCGGGGGCTGGGGGCTGAGGAGGGAAAAGAGCGAGAGCTTGCAACGACGTCTCAGGAATTTAAATTCCGCCTCCAGTGCCCGCTGCGGCTCCCCGTTGTCTGAGCTGTCAGATTTTGGCCAATCAGCGCAAACCGGAAACGAGCCTTTAAATCTGAAATTTGCGATCAAATTATTCGTCGAACGTCACAAAACGTCAACAGTTCAACTTGTAAAATTATAAATTGTAGCCTAAAGCCAAATTTCTTCTCTTTCTTTTTTCGATTTTATTGTACCAGTAAAAGGGCTTTCGATTATTTATAGCATTTTGGCGGCTTTTTAATTACCAAGAAATCAAAGATTGTTCGTGTTCGTAAGCTAGCCTCCTCTGCGCTACTCAAAATATTCAGCGAGCGCTCACAGAATATGATTTACAAGCGAATCTATTGTTGGATTATAAAGGTTTAATTGGGTATTTTTGACTTTCCCATCGCCAAAAAACACAGAAAGCAAACGCATCGAAGGCGGGAATGTTTCCAAAACTCAATCACGCCGCGCTGTGATCATCCCCCCGAACCGTACTTAGTTTTTTCAAAAATTAGCGCTAGATAAAGTGATAACGTTTCACATTCCTTTCAGATAGAAGAAACTCTTTTGTTAACAGCTTTTATTTTCTTCGTTATCATCGCACAGGATGGTGTTCATTTCAATTTTAAATATACACGAATTGCCATGAAAACAAAACGTTCTGAAGATAGTTGACTAAATCACTAGCGGATCTGATTTTCAAATTTTCTGTTCGCAAACCGGTAATTCTTCCTCCTCCTTTTCTTTATGGTGAAAATCGAAGTGTTGTTCTTAGGCATCGAAGGCTCTCAAGCTTTCGCTTTAGCGTCCCTACGACAATGCAGATCGAGTCCGGTTGTCGCATTAATTTAATTAAAGACCAAAACATTTCAGCGCGGGAAGAACCGAAATATCGGCGAATAAGTTTGACCAGCCTTCAATCTATTGGACATCTTTTGCTTGACATCTTTGCATGATGATTTCTTTGATAAGCGTGACTTTTTCGGTACTTCCACCCGAAGGAGAGCGATGAACCGCAAAAAAAAAAGAGTCCTAGCGTTGTCTTCTTCGCGACAAGCGCGAAGATTGATGACGTCGTTACCAAATTAAATCTCCACCAATCAGCATTTTGCATCGACTTTTTCGTTGCAGAAATTCAAATTCCTGAGACGTCGTTGCAAGCTCTTGTTTTCTCCCCACCCCCACACTCCACCCTCCGAGCGCCCGCCGACAGCTTGCTCGCAGGCTAACACTGAGATGTCAGTTCGTTTTAATAAACGTGACGTAACCCCGAGACGTGGAAATAAGAAGAAGAACTGAGTCACACTATGGTCAAAATATTTCGTCACGTTCTTCTTCGCGAAGGCTAGAACAGGTGGTTGACCAGGGAATGAGGGATAGGAAAGGGGTTCATACTATCAGGGATTCATATTATCACAGGGAGAAGGGTGCGCAGAAGAGGGGGAATGGCAGCAAACACGTCAAAGGTACGATAAATCACCAATTTGGGCTCGTATCTTGAGTGAACGTAATATATTTTGCATCTTGAGGGCAGGGAGAACAAAGGCGGGGTCTAATGCCCCTGGGGCTTTTCTTGTTACTCGCTTGTCTCCAGGAAACTAACCTCATCTTAAAAAAATTTTTCATTTATCGACCCAGATTGATTTTCACTTCTTTGTTATTATTACGTTTAAGATATACTGCCGAATGAAGCTTAAGGCTTAGCATACAGTATCATTTCAAATAGTTTGAAAACCTTGTGGTAAAATGTGGAGGGCCACAAGATTTCAGTGAAATGAAGATGTGACCATCGCAGTTGTAAGTGTTTGCGATCTCAACAAAATGAAACGAGTTTAATAAAAATTGCAGACGTTCATGATAGGTGTTGTGAGTTTATGTTAATCTGTCCAGTTAACAGAAAACGAATACAATAGAGAAACCCTTTTAACGTGGTTTAATTTCAACTTGCAAGTGCCTGAGTCTGAGGACTAGTCTTGTTCAAGAATTGAACATTTTTAAAGGAATACATTGGAGCGGAATTCCAGCGTACGTCTTAAGAAAATTCCCTCGATAAAAGAATTGAGTTGGTATATATTTCATCATGCAGATTATAGCTGCCGTCTTAGCAAGTTCAACAATTCTTAATTGCTGCGAAGCCACCAGGCTTCGCAGGGAAAAAATAATTTGCTGCATGTGCTGGAGGACGTTGGCGTAGAAATCTTCTAACATTGATTTTTTCACGAAACTTTTGCTACAGCTAGGTAATGAGCTACTACTTTCAGAAATTTGAAAAAGAAAAAAATTGGGGTCACCGACTTCGTTTCGGAGATAAGATATTTGAAAAGACCACCCTAATTTTGCAAAATCGGTCTTCTTTATTCGATATGGCCCCAATGTCCGTAAGTTAAAAAATATTGCAGATGAATCCCTAGAAAGTTATTCAACCTTCTTTAAACGACAGCATTTGCAAACCCTGACAGCCGCACGTTGGTGGGATTTGATGTAGCGTGTGTAGAAAAAATGGGAAAATTTCTAACTTCCTCAATTGATTTTTTGTTTTTTTTTGCCAATCTGTCGAGAATTGGAAAAGAAAGTTATCTATCGAAAAAAAAGTAGGGCTCACTGATCATTTAAGCGAGTAAAATGCAGGCAAAGTTAACGCTGCTGTGAATTACTTTCAAGCATTTAATTTCGCAATTAATTTCGTCGTCCGTGCGAAACGCACGGGCGCTTTTGTAGACTATATTCCAATCGAAAGCACCCATATGTTAATTTTGTATTTCTACTAGTATAAGTAATTTGTTGTTCATATTTTTCAAGCACATGATTTTTAGAGCTAAGCAAGAAGTGTGAAACAATAAATCGTCTCTAGTTCGTATTTGGAAATTGCGAGACTTGTTTAATTTATCTTGAGACAAACGCAACGTCTACCATCCCAATTTGTGTTTAGATTTTTACTTTAGTGCGCGCGCTCGTGCATGACGTGGCGTGACATTGCGACATGAATTACGTGCGTAGTGAGGATGCGCAAAAGCAATTGTGAAATATGACTACAAATTAATTGGCATGCTTTGACATTTATTTCTGTTCAAGCTCAGTTGAAAATTTTACCAGATAAAAGCTGTTTTTTGTCCTACAACAAAGTCATTCAGAGCCCCCAGGTTTTTTTTTTTAATTTTATTTTCCGAGTCGTCGTGTTTTGAGCAAAGCCGTGAATTCGTGTTCAATTATGTATTATTTTTGCGCACAACGGAACGGTCTGTAACATTGTTTGGTTTTCGTGTATAAATCATGTAATTTCAATTAACCTAACTACAGTCCATACCTACTCGAGTATCACTCAGGGAAAATATTAGCCTTCACGTGGCTGCGGAGATTGCAGTGTACACCCAGTCAGACTGAAGCCTTCATAATGCACGGTCGATGGTCGATGTGAGTAATTTTCAATGCTGACGATACTATGGTAAAGGATCATTTTCAGTGGATTAGGACGATACTGTCCCGATGCCGATTATCTTTCAATTGTCAGAATTGACACGATAACAAATATAACGATGTGTTTTCACTAGTAAGATTGAATCGATATTTTACCGCATGCAGGGAAGCTCAGCCATTAAATATCCTGAAACCACACATACGGCTAGAATAGCGAAGATAAAACGGGATATATTTAACATGGTGAACAGGAAAAAAAATGGAAAACAAAAATATTGAGCGATTTGTAATGGCTCCAAGACTGAGCCTACCAAACAAAGTTAAATATTGGGGATGATTTACCCGGTAGAACGCACTTACCGTAACGAAAGTCTTGAGTTCCATCCTTGTGAAAGTAGACAAACACAAGAAACTGTAAAATCGCAAAAAGTGCACACACGACAAAACACAGCACCTGAGTCCTTGAGGTCATAGTTGTTGTAAGAGATTCCGACTCTGGGGTAAGTTGCATAAAACCTAACACCGAGCGTAACTGCTAACGTCAGACGTTAAAATAGATACTTTGACCGGAGTGAACGTCTGACGTTAGAAGTTACACCAGACGTTAAATTTTATGCAATTCGCCCCTGAAGCGCTTAGACGCATAAATACATGATCCATGGTGTCATGGCTACAATATTTTAATAGAGATTTAAAAGACAATGGCGTGGCCGCTGTGTCAGGAGAACTAACAATTAAGCCTCATTTTCTATGATAAATGATATTTGCTCGTCACATTTTCATATGACAAACGAAAGCTTGCTTGCCAGTTTGCATTCGTCAAATGTGAAATTTGCACGTGTAGATGGGTCATCAAAGAAAATTTGTCACAGATTTGTGAAAAATTAGTTCCCAGTTCCTTCATGCATGCGTTTTTTGGAGCTTTTATCTTGCCTAACCAAGTCATTTAACCGTTTCTGGCAATTTCTCTGCTTTAAGGAGCATTTTTACACTAGGAGCCTCAATTTTCCATGGTCCATGCGGACTCAAGCACGCATTTTCAGCTGCATGTCGCAATAAAACTACTGTTACCGAGCCCAACGTTATAATTTAACTTGCCTCTTTTTTCCGGCTTTCCCTTCTACCGCATTTGCTGTTCCGCTGTCCAAAAGTCATTGCCGGCACACAAATAAGGAAATTAATTTTTTTCCGAAGCATTTTTCCGGTCCGGAATCCGGAATCCTTGAATTTGATTGGCTGTTGACGCGCGTTCCGCCGGTCCAGTTTTTTCCTATCCGGACCGGTTTTGTTATGGTAACCGCGCGAATTAACCGCGCGAAAACCATTGAATGAAAGTTGAAAAACAACATACCTCGGTTGAACTCGAGAATTTTTTTATTTACGGCTCAAAGATGCGACTCTTTTGGCAAGTCACAATTCTTGTGTGCGTTGTAAATGGAAAGTTCAACAAGGAGGGGAATAAAAGACTTTGAAATACCTTCAAAAGGCAAGTACTCGTTTTAATTTTGTGTAGCTTAGCATGGCGGTTGGTGAGTTTGTTGTTGAATTCACTTAACACAGCAGTTTTAGTTTTTAAATTGCGATCGCCACAATGCCTTTTGACTCCGATATTAACTTTAATGACTTCGTTTTTCAATTTTTTCTCTTAAATTAACGAGGTTCGGTATATTTTCATTCAAGAAATTGTGCAGGCTTAAACTGGAATTTTGCTTTTTCATCTGTCGTAAATAAAGATAAGCTTAAAAGCCAGCGCACCGTTCGGTTTGGTTAAAACTGAGATCAAACCGAACGATTTCGCTAAATAATTAAATTGTTTATATCCAAAGAACCAGCACATACGTTTTCAGGTACGAAGCAAAACATAAAAAGAAAGTAATTAGGCTGAACAGAAATGCTTTTCGAAGTATAATATTCTCTTTCATTTTTTACGCAAGGGCAATTAAACCTGTCCTAACGATTGAGTCCTTTGTTTTTGTATTTAGTAAGCTTAAGCTTAATTATAAGTATTTAATTGGGTTGTTTATCCCTATGCCGGGCAGGATTTTCCATCTGCGTGTCTGTGCGTGTTGATACGATAGTTTCTAGTCGAGAATATTACACTTTTAAAGTTTTAAAAAAGTTTGAAGTGTTTATGAGTACATTCGCTCCACGGTTTCCTGCCATTTGACTCAGTGAAACTTACGCCCGTTCTGACAACCTTTCAAGATTAATCTGCAAACTCGCAAATGTTGGGAAAAAAATAAATATGTTATTTACCTGCCTAGGTCGGTCCGTATAGGGAAAAACTGTGCCCTTGGTCTTGAGTACGGCCCTCGGCCTGCGGCCTCGGGCCGTACTCAAGACCGCGGGCACAGTTTTTCCCTATACGGACCTCCCGGCCCGTAAATAACATATATTTGTCAAAGAAAAATTGTTCACCCACGTACACGGTCAAATCATTTGTCATAGAAAATTTGCTCGTGTGGATGAGGCTTTAAGGAGTTTATAATCTCTTCATGACCACTAGCCGGGCAATTAAACGCTGAGACTTTAGTTTCAGACTAAGTTTGTTCGAGGCGGTAGTTTTAACACGTCAAAACATTTGAAATAAGGAAGAACTAACCATAACGAAAGTCTTGAGTTCAATACTTGTCAAAATGGAAAAGAATAAGCTGAAAATGTGAAACAACCAAAGTCTAACTAAAAAGGAGGGCGTTCATGAAAAGCAGGTTATAGGTAGTATTGTAATGTTTAGATTAGTATTTTTAATGGTAAGATTACCTGACGAAATTTAACTGTGTGTAAATAAATGTAATAAATAAATAAATAAACACAGCAAAGAATTCAAGGACATGGTGAGTTGGAACATACTGGGAAATCTTACCCGTATTTTTGTCCTTAACCCCCGTGGGCGCAGGCGAGAGGCAAATCTCAATAAACTTTTCACATATAACTTTTCTAATTTGCATTATGATAAATTGAAAGTGAATGTAAGGAAGTTTGGACTGGGAACTGCAAACTAACCCTAAATTTTGTCGAATCCATGGTCGATTGCATTGATTGTAATTAATGGTTAAAACATTTTTTTCACAACATCTTGTTGAAGGATTATCTTGCATTTTAATGTGTATTTTGCAACTTTCTTTTACACCAGTTTGTTGCTGTATTTGTTTTTCTTTTATATCTATGCAAAAAAACTTTCCTCGGTCACTTGGCTACACTGGCTCATATAATTAAAGACAACTTTAGCCTAAGACCCGATAACTTAGTGAAACTTGTGGCCCATACTCTTTTGCAACTTCGCTTTTGGAAAGAAATATCTTCTTGTCTAAAATTACTGTCCGAGCAACTAAGTCTCGTTCCTTACTGAAATCATACCGGTTGATACTAGTTCTCCAACGCCTACATAAATCCATAAGGTAGATGATTAATTTACAATAGGGAAACGACATTTTCGACAGAATGTGACGTTAAATGTTGTCAAGGAAAATTGTCAAGTTCCACGCTAATATCATGTTGCAAGACAATAGTCAGCGCTGTGTTGTTCAATTGGTAGCATTCACCTAACCGAAAAAAACAAATGCATGAAAGTGATAAGAAATAGTACACCTAATTTTTACGAATCCAGGAAAAAAGAGATAAAGAGATAGAGAGAGAGACCTGGTGCCAATGGGGTGAATTCCCTCCCCGCGATACGGGAACATTTTCAATCAAGATCATAGAATTTCGAAAAATAAATTCGCACTACGACAATTTTTTTTAGAAAACTTGCTTTACTCTTATTTGTGGGCATTTTTAGGAACACTGAGCTTGCTTTATTGAGCATATAAAATGCGCACTACGCCATTGTCAGATGAAAAGTAATAGAAAAATATGAACAAAATAGGAGGGGCTTCAACATGCCGGCGAACAGCATAATGGTCAATCAGAAGGGCATGGTTATCAAAAGTCAGCTGTACAAGTATCGTAGTGCAGCAAATTAAGGGACAGTACTGATGTATACTGTCTGGCTCAAGACAGGAGTACGGCTCCCTTTCAAACTGTCTTAAAGTCTCGTCTGTTTTGACCAAACACTTTCCTTGTGATAAAAGAAGATAGCTCATGTCTTTGCAAAGATTCTTTCGCAAATCGTGGTATGACGGCTTTCTTGAAGTTGTAATTTTTCGTCAAGTTACTTGTCAAGAGATGTGGGTCACACTTGCCTTTGCCAACTTTGTCACTTAACCAAATTAAAATCTGACAAAATGCATGTACAACATTGTCCTTAGTGCAGTCCGGTACTATTTTGATGTGCAAAGAGGCTGGCAGCTAAAATAAATACTGATTAAAAAAACAAAAATAAAGGTCCAAGACTTTAATTTGAAACTTCCGGGAAGCATTTATTGAAATTAAGCAAGTCAATTCCTTAAAAGAAAGTCAATCTTAGGAACTCGTACTAGCTGTGGTCACACTACCGACATTTTAGGGAAACTTAACTTGTTGACAGCTTCCTCAGGGAGACTGTTCTTTAAGTGTGACCAATTTTTCCCTAGGGGAAATGTTATCGTCTGGAGCTTGGATATGTCTCAATAAAGTTCCCCTTGACAGCTACCTCAAAGCGATAGCTAGAAAAAAGACGCTCGTCGGCGAATGTCTTGATGAAAGAACCCGATATATATCACGTCGTGAGAGTAATTTTTTTAAAAAAAGCGGCGCGTGTCGTCTAAGGCAATTTCGCCGCCTGTAAGCGCGAAGATGATTTCGCAGTTCAGAGCAAGATTGTAAGTATCTTTTTAATTCGAGGTTTGGAATGTTTCTTCAGTTTAAGGCGCCGTTTAGAATCGGTTTTTAAAGTAAGTTTCAATCCTTAAAATGAGCCGGACCTTCAGGGGTCGATTTCAGTTGTGCGACCATTCCAGATTTTCTTACTTAGGTAAAATGACACCTGTCATGAATTTACCTCGCAAAAGTTTTGATGAATTTGCTCCCTAGTTCCCCCCTCCTCCCGGGGGATACTTCCTTATATAAACTAGATAGGTATGTGCGGCCTCAAAGGCTATGGTTTTCGAGCTGTTTTAGTCTGAAATAGGGTATAGATTTTGACCATTTTTGGTCTGAAATGGGGTAAGGTTTGTGCAATATGGTCTGGAATTGGGTATGGTTTTTAGAAGAAGCTACGTTTCTGTTATTATCTTCTATTGAGAAGTGTGTTTTCAGTACTAAAAATTGGAAATCTGAAGCACTCCTCAAATGTCCACAGAGGCCGTAGCAGTTCCCGGGAAGGCCTGAAATAGGGTATCGAATTTTGGGTCAGGTGTGATATAGGGTAGGGAAAATCACATTTTTTGGTCTGAAATAGGGTAAGGTTTTAAGGAGTGGGCCGCACACCCCTACCCAAAATTTTGGCGAGTACCTCCTAGATTACCCTACGGTAGGTAAACCCAGGTAAAAGTCTGTAGTGTGACCACGGCTACTGTTCAATTTGTAAGGTCGGACTTTAAAACCTTATAATTTGATTTGGCGATTTTTTTCTATAAACAATTCAGCAACAACTCATTTTAGCGATCAGAGCTGCAACTTGTAACAAAACGAATATGAAATGTTAATGTTCCACAGTTCGATAATTGCAACAATCGCTCTTTTTAATATTCTCTGTTTGTAGGGTGGTAAATGTACATGTTTGAAATGAAACGTTGTAGAGTTTCTAATGATTGCAGCTTTCATGACAGTTTGTACTCAGTTGCAAGTTGGTTAAGGTTTCAAGTTTTCAGGATTGAGGTATAAATCAGATCATAGCACAAATAGAAAGAAAAATATTCTTGAACAACAACAATAAATAAACGGAACGTTCTTCAGAGCTTTCGGGATTTATCCACTACCCTTTCTCAATGATGGAATTAGTCCCGAAAGCTCTGAAGAAATTCGCCTTTTTTTTGTTTGTTTTATTGGTTAAGGTTTCCAGCTTTAAGGAGAGGGAATATGTCGCAATGACAAGTGGCGCAGTGACTAAAATCACGTTTTTTACACAAAGGACACGAAGTGACTGAAGGACATATAAATTCAGCGGTAGGCTGGGAGAAATCCTTTTCCTTTCCTACATTTTAAGCGCAAGAAGATGGAAGTGTGATCGGCGAGAGGCACAGTCTCGAGCAGAGTAGCGCAGGCGTTGGAAAAGGACTTACCGGTAACTTTAATTTATACATTTTTCTCTCGGAAAGTGTAGGCAGACGTCATCTTGCCATTCGTGACTGATGTTCTTTAAATGAACGGGAATTTTTTGTTGATGCATGCGGCTGCGACTTGTCCTAACCTGCAGGCAGACAATGCAAATTTCTTTCATGCGGTGGATTCGTCATCAGCGTTGTTATTAGCCTGCAATTGAGGCGTATTTTTGGGGTGAGCGAACGCCATAACCGCCATCTTGGATTCTAAAAGAAGAGGAAGATTGGGGAGAGTAGAAAGGGTTATAATTTTGTGATACGCAATCACTAAATGCAAATTAGGATTAAAATATCCTTCATATAAACTGTCATAGTTTGTCTACATACAATAGGAACAGCTATCTACAGTGTCTACAGTAGGAACAGCTATCTACAGTGTCTACAGTAGGAACAGCTATCTACAGTGTCTACAGTAGGAACAGCTATCTACAGTGTCTACAATAGGAACAGCTATCCACAGTGTCTACAGTAGGAACAGCTATCTACAGTATCTACAATAGGAACAGCTATCCACAGTGTCTACAATAGGAACCGCTATCTGCAGTGTCTACAGTAAGAACAGCTATCTACAGTGTCTACAGTAGGAACAGCTATCTACAGTGTCTACAGTAGGAACAGCTATCTACAGTGTCTACAGTAGGAACAGCTATCCAAAGTGTCTACAATAGGAACAGCTATCTGCAGTGTCTACATTAAGAACAGCTATCTACAGTGTCTACAGTAGGAACAGCTATCTACAGTGTCTACAGTAGGAACAGCTATCTACAGTGTCTACAGTAGGAACAGCTATCTACAGTATCTACAATAGGAACAGCTATCCACAGTGTCTACAATAGGAACAGCTATCTGAAGTGTGTACAGTAAGAACAGCTATCTACAGTGTCTACAGTAGGAACAGCTATCTACAGTGTCTACAGTAGGAACAGCTATCTACAGTGTCTACAGTAGGAACAGCTGTTTACGGTGTCTACAGTGGGAACAGCTATCTACAGTGTCTACAGTAGGAACAGCTATCTGCAGTGTCTACACTAGGAACAGCTATCGGCAGTGTCTACAGTAAGAACAGCTATTTACAGTGTCTACAGTAGGAACAGCTATCTACAGTGTTTACAGTAGGAACAGCTATCTGCAGTGTCTACAGTAAGAACAGCTATCTACAGTGTCTACAGTAGGAACAGCTATCTACAGTGTCTACAGTAGGAACAGCTAGCTACAGTGTCTACAATAGGAACAGCTATCTACAGTGTCTACAGTAGGAACAGCTATCTACAGTGTCTACAGTAGGAACAGCTATCTACAGTGTCTACAGTAGGAACAGCTGTTTACGGTGTCTACAGTGGGAAGAGCTATCTACAGTGTCTACAGTAGGAACAGCTATCTGCAGTGTCTACACTAGGAACAGCTATCGGCAGCGTCTACAGTAGGAACAGCTATTTACAGTGTCTACAGTAGGAACAGCTATCTACAGTGTTTACAGTACGAACAGCTATCTGCAGTGTCTACAGTAAGAACAGCTATCTACAGTGTCTACAGTAGGAACAGCTATCTACAGTGTCTACAGTAGGAACAGCTAGCTACAGTGTCTACAATAGGAACAGCTATCTACAGTGTCTACAGTAGGAACAGCTATCTACAGTGTCTACAGTAGGAACAGCTATTTACAGTGTCTACATTAGGAACAGCTATCTACAGTGTCTACAGTAGGAACAGCTATCTACAGTGTCTACAGTAAGAACAGCTATCTACAGTGTCTACAGTAGGAACAGCTATCTACAGTGTCTACAGTAGGAACAGCTATTTACAGTGTCTACATTAGGAACAGCTATTTACAGTGTCTACAGCAGGAACAGCTATCTACAGTGTCTACAATAGGAACAGCTAACTACAGTGTCTACAGTAGGAACAGCTATCTACAGTGTCTACAGTAGGAACAGCTATCTCAGTGTCTACATTAGGAACAGCTATCTACAGTGTTTACAATAGGAACAGCTATCTACAGTGTCTACAGTAGGAACAGCTATCTACAGTGCCTACAATAGGAACAGCTATCCACAGTGTCTACAGTAGGAACAGCTATCTACAGTGTCTACAATGGGAACAGCTATCTACAGTTTCTACAATAGGAACAGCTATCTACAATGTCTACAATAGGAACAGCTATCCACAGTGTCTACAGTAGGAACAGCTATCTACAGTGTCTACAATAGGAACAGCTATCTGCAGTGTCTACAATAGGAACAGCTATCTACAGTGTCTACAGTAGCAACAGCTACCTACAGTGTGTTTTTTAGGAACAGCTATCTACAGTGTCAGATAAAAAGCCTTAAGTTTGAACTGCTGTATTTATACTAGCATGAAAAAAAAAACGATAGATTCTCTTATACTCCTTATATTCTTAGCTGTAGACGCTGTTTTTACTGTCTGAATAGCGCTGACCATTTCAAAATCCTTGTTATTCTAAGGTGATTCGCGTCTAGAACGCATGTGATTCACACAGAGAGCCCATATGTTTCACATTGGATTCTGATACCTCGAAGATTAAAGTGAGTTTGAGGTCAATTTCTGTGTGGAGTTCGCGGTTCAGTTGTTGTCAAGCTCCCATACATACGTACGAGGAATTCGTGACCAGATTCAGTTCCCGTTAGCTACAAAAGCGAGTCGCCGAGCTACGTTCCCCAGAGTCAAGTGCTCAGTTTTCCGCCATTTTTTCACTTAGAAGTCTAAGGTTTGCCCTAGTAGTATATCAGGAATTAAATGAATACCACCTTTATTATGGTGGGGGTTTAAAAATTCGAAAATAAACCGCTGAGAATCAGGTAGTATTCATTTAATTCCTGATATACTACTTAACCGAACTAAACCACCCAGCATAAAAAAGAAGAAAAAAGTAAGATAATTTACAAACATCTGATAATATTTTAAAAATTATTGAATCACAAAAAAAATTTTTTTTTCAGTTAGAGAAATACACATCTATGTTATACCCAAGTTGTAATGTCTATGCTTAACATTAACATTGAAGAGCTTTTGAAAGAACTTGATCCAACAACGTTACAAGCTTTAGAGCAGTTACTTGCAGAGGATGCTCCTGCTGTTCGAAAAACTATTCAGAACATATTGGATGAACCTATTTCTGAGAAAGTGGAGAAGAGTTTATATAAACCTTTAATTCCTAAAACATTTCAAGCGACCGCTTCTCCTCGTAGAAGGGGAAGAAAAACACAAGAAATTTTGAGGAATTGTTGAATCAAATTGTTGACTTTGAGGCCGGTGTAACACTCCAGTCTTTTTTATCTCATCATTGGCCTCTTCACAGATGTTTTGGAGAACTTTTTTAAATTTGTCATTAAAGTTGTATGTCAAAACTACTTTGAAAAGAAAGAAGACCCAAATGAACTTGATCACTACTGACATCTTTTGAACGACGTGGTGGTCACCTTAAAGCGCCTGAAAAAGATAAAGGCTCACACTTTATAATGTATACTGGAGGACAGCAAGCGTCCTCGTGTTATGTAATGTGTAACAGTATTTTTTATCATATCAACTGTATCAATCCATTTACGGCTACGTGTATCACAAAATCTAGCGGTTTTGGCGTTAACGTCCTGTACTTGTAGGTGTTTCCTTGCAACACCGAAAACTAAATGGATTTTATGCGAGTTCCTATAGCTAGGGTTGAGGTTTTGTGATAACAAGCAATATTCTCACGAAAAGCGAAATTACACTAAATTTAGTAAATCAGTAAACGATTTAAATGAGCTCTCTGTTTAGCAACACGCTTTCATTCTGGACAGGTACGCTATCAGAAGAGATCAACCAGAGTGTAAATAAATAATTTTGAACCTCGCACGTGCACTATTGTTCGGCTTCGACACTTTTGCTTTTCGCAATAGTTATTGACAGGAAATGATCTAATTGCTTGTTTTCTGCCTACTTTGTCACACAATCTTATTGTTCCAAAATAGTTGTTAATTTTAATAGTTATTTCTTTCTTCGTGACAAGCTGCCTATCAGCATGAAAATGCTGGTGTTTTTCCTGGCAAAATGTGTTGGGAACGCAGTAAAAACCATGGTTGTGGACAGAAAAAAACCAAAAAGCACTAGTTCTGCTATATTTGGCGTCGAAACCGCTGCGAAAAGCTGCAAACTCAAGCGGTGTGCCGACCGAGTTCGAACAGAACCGACAAGGCAAATTTGAACTTTTCGCCTGAACTTTATCGCCTAATCTTTTTCGCCTAAATTGAACTTTTCCCCTTCCACAAAGAAGACAACTGAGTATTTTTTTGAACTTTTTTTTGCGTTAACAAATTTGTTTTTGACTCTTGTTGTCTCTGCTTGTTTTGCTACAACGCGGGTCAACATGCGATTTCGCGCCAAAAACACATGGGATTCAGCACAGGGTTATATCCAGTGTATGAAGTGTATCGGTAACCATGTGGTGCGGACAGACGGACGTACGTACGTACGGACGGTCACGTGACTATTACGTCACTACCAAAATTTCTTGGCTTGATAGGTTACCAAATTTCCTTAGCAATGGAGCTCTACTGACGCGCTAGCACGCTGGCTCCGCTAACATCTGAATGTTAAATATGTCATATATTGTTCAGGCCTCCGAGATAAAGTTACTTGCCAATTTTCATAACCATTGATCAAAACAATCTGTCTTAAACGCCACTTAGCCAAATAAGCAGGTGACCCATGCCTTAACTTGCTTGAGCGCTACAGCAGACACTTTGTCCTTAACTTGGTACATGTCCAGCGTTACACTGAGAGTCCATACGTGAGAGATCAAAGAAATTGTATTTTCAGACAGGGGTCAATGACATATATTTACAACAGGAGATATATATTTATGACAGGAGGGGCGGGTGTTTTTTTGGGAAAATGTGTTCGGACCGCCACCATGTTTGTGGACAGAAAAAACAAGAAGGCACTAGCTCTGCTATATTTGGCGTCGAAACCACTGGGACATGATGCGAATTTAACCGTTGAGCCGACCGAGCTCGCAGCAGAACCGACAACAAAGATGAAAGCTGTTCCTACTGTAAACACTGTAGATAGCTGTTCCTACTTGTAGACACTGTTGATAGCTGTTCCTTTTGTAGACACTGTAGATAGCTGTTCCTAGTGTAGACACTGTAGATAGCTGTTCCTACTGTAGACACTGTAAGTAGCTGTTCCTTTTGTAGACACTGTAGATAGCAGTTCCTACTGTAGACGCTGGAGATAGCTGTTCCTACTGTAGACACTGTAGATAGCTGTTCCTACTGTAGACACTGTAGATAGCTGTTCCTATTGTAGACACTGCAGATACCTGTTCCTGCTGTAGACACTGTGGATAGCTGTTCCTACTGTAGACACTGTACATAGCTGTTCTTATTGTAGACACTGTACATAGCTGTTCCTATAATAGACACTGTAGATAGTTGTTCCTACTGTAGACACTGTAGATAGCTGTTCCTACTGTAGACACTGTAGATAGCTGTTCCTATTGTAGACACTGCAGATACCTGTTCCCACTGTAGACATTGTAGATAGCTGTTCCTATTGTAGACAACGTAGATAGCTGTTCCTGCTGTAGACACTGTGGATAGCTGCTCCTATTGAGACAATGTAGGAAGCTGCTCCTATTGTAGACACTGTAGATAGCTGCTCCTATTGTAGACACTGTAGATAGCTGCTCCTACTGTAGACACTGTAGATAGCTGCTCCTATTGTAGACACTGTAGATAGCTGCTCCTATTGTAGACACTGTAGATAGCTGTTCCTACTGTAGACACTGTAGATAGCTGCTCCTATTGTAGTCACTGTAGATAGCTGTTCCTATTGCAGACACTGTGGATAGCTGTTCCTATTGTAGTCACTGTGGATAGCTGTTCCTATTGTAGACACTGCAGATACCTGTTCCTACTGCAGACACTGTAGATAGCTGTTCCTACTGTAGACACTGTGGATAGCTGTTCATATTGTAGAAAGTGCAGATAGCTGTTCCTGCTGTAGACACTGTGGATAGCTGTTCCTATTGTAGACACTGTAGAGAGCTGTTCCTGCTGTAGACACTGTGGATAGCTGTTCCTATTGTAGACACTGCAGATACCTGTTCCTGCTGTAGACACTGTGGATAGCTGTTCCTGATGTAGACACTGTAGATAGCTGTTCCTATTGTAGACACTGTAGATAGCTGTTCCTATTGTAGACACTGTAGATAGCTGTTCCTACTGTAGACACTGTAGATAGCTGTTCCTACTGTAGACACTGTGGATAGCTGTTCCTATTGTAGACACTGCAGATAGCTGTTCCAGCTGTAGAGACTGTAGATAGCTGCTCCTATTGTAGACACTGTAGATAGCTGCTCCTATTGTAGACACTGTAGATAGCTGCTCCTACTGTAGACACTGTAGATAGCTGCTCCTATTGTAGACACTGTAGATAGCTGTTCCTATTGTAGACACTGTAGATAGCTGCTCCTACTGTGGACACTGTAGATAGCTGCTCCTATTGTAGACACTGTAGATAGCTGCTCCTATTGTATACACTGTAGATAGCTGCTCCTACTGTAGACACTGTAGATAGCTGCTCCTATTGTAGACACTGTAGATAGCTGTTCCTGCTGTAGACACTGTAGATAGCTGCTCCTATTGTAGACACTGTAGATAGCTGCTCCTATTGTAGACACTGTAGATAGCTGCTCCTATTGTAGACACTGTAGATAGCTGCTCTTACTGTGGACACTGTAGATAGCTGCTCCTATTGTAGACACTGTAGATAGCTGTTCCTGCTGTAGACACTGTGGATAGCTGCTCCTATTGTAGACACTGTAGATAGCTGTTCCTACTGTAGACACTGTAGATAGCTGTTCCTACTGTAGACACTGTGGATAACTGTTCCTACTGTAGACACTGCAGATAGCTGTTCCTGCTGTAGACACTGTAGATAGCTGTTCCTACTGTAGACACTGTGGATAGCTGTTCCTGCTGTAGACACTGTAGATAGCTGTTCCTATTGTAGACACTGCAGATAGCTGTTCCTGCTGTAGACACTGTGGATAGCTGCTCCTATTGTAGACACTGTAGATAGCTGCTCCTATTGTAGACACTGTAGATAGCTGCTCCTATTGTAGACACTGTAGATAGCTGCTCCTATTGTAGACACTGTAGAAAGCTGCTCCTACTGTAGACACTGTAGATAGCTGCTCCTATTGTAGACACTGTAGATAGCTGTTCCTACTTTAGACACTGTAGATAGCTGTTCCTATTGTAGTCACTGTGGATAGCTGTTCCTATTGTAGACACTGCAGATACCTGTTCCTACTGTAGACACTGTAGATAGCTGTTCCTACTGTAGACACTGTGGATAGCTGTTCCTATTGTAGACAGTGCAGATAGCTGTTCCTGCTGTAGACACTGTAGATAGCTGTTCCTACTGTAGACACTATAGATAGCTGTTCCTGCTGTAGACACTGTGGATAGCTGTTCGTATTGTAGACACTGCAGATACCTGTTCCTGCTGTAGACACTGTGGATAGCTGTTGCTGATGTAGACACTGTAGATACCTGTTCCTATTGTAGACACTGTAGATAGCTGTTCCTATTGTAGACACTGTAGATAGCTGTTCGTACTGTAGACACTGTAGATAGCTGTTCCTACTGTAGACACTGTGGATAGCTGTTCCTATTGTAGACACTGCAAATAGCTGTTCCTGCTGTAGACACTGTAGATAGCTGTTCCTACTGTAGACACTGTAGATAGCTGTTCCTGCTGTAGACACTGTGGATAGCTGCTCCTATTGTAGACACTGTAGATAGCTGCTCCTATTGTAGAAACTGTAGATAGCTGCTCCTATTGTAGACACTGTAGATAGCTGCTCCAACTGTGGACACTGTAGATAGCTGTTCTTATTGTAGACACTGTAGATAGCTGTTCCTATAATAGACACTGTAGATAGCTGTTCCTACTGTAGACACTGTAGATAGCTGTTCCCACTGTAGACACTATAGATAGCTGTTCCTATTGTAGACACTGCAGATACCTGTTCCTACTGTAGACATTGTAGATAGCTGTTCCTATTGTAGACATTGTAGATAGCTGTTCCTGCTGTAGACACTGTGGATAGCTGCTCCTATTGTAGACACTGTAGATAGCTGCTCCTGTTGTAGACACTGTAGATAGCTGCTCCTATTGTAGACACTGTAGATAGCTGCTCCTACTGTAGACACTGTAGATAGCTGCTCCTATTGTAGACACTGTAGATAGCTGCTCCTATTGTAGACACTGTAGATAGCTGCTCCTACTGTAGACACTGTAGATAGCTGCTCCTATTGTAGTCACTGTAGATAGCTGTTCCTATTGTAGACACTGTTGATAGCTGTTCCTATTGCAGACACTGTGGATAGCTGTTCCTATTGTAGTCACTGTGGATCGCTGTTCCTATTGTAGACACTGCAGATACCGGTTCCTACTGCAGACACTGTAGATAGCTGTTCCTACTGTAGACACTGTGGATAGCTGTTCCTATTGTAGAAAGTGCAGATAGCTGTTCCTGCTGTAGACACTGTGGATAGCTGTTCCTATTGTAGACACTGTAGATAGCTGTTCCTGCTGTAGACACTGTGGATAGCGGTTCCTATTGTAGACACTGCAGATACCTGTTCCTGCTGTAGACACTGTGGATAGCTGTTCCTGATGTAGACACTGTAGATAGCTGTTCCTATTGTAGACACTGTAGATAGCTGTTCCTATTGTAGACACTGTAGATAGCTGTTCCTACTGTAGACACTGTAGAAAGCTGTTCCTACTGTAGACACTGTGGATAGCTGTTCCTATTGTAGACACTGTTGATAGCTGTTCCTGCTGTAGACACTGTAGATAGCTGTTCCTACTGTAGACACTGTAGATAGCTGTTCCTGGTGTAGACACTGTGCATAGCTGCTCCTATTGTAGACACTGTAGATAGCTGCTCCTATTGTAGACACTGTAGATAGCTGCTCCTATTGTAGACACTGTAGATAGCTGCTCCTACTGTGGACACTGTAGTTAGCTGCTCCTATTGTAGACACTGTAGATAGCTGTTCCTGCTGTAGACACTGTGGATAGCTGCTCCTATTGTAGACACTGTAGATAGCTGTTCCTACTGTAGACACTGTAGATAGCTGTTCCTACTGTAGACACTGTGGATAGCTGTTCCTGCTCTAGACACTGCAGATAGCTGTTCCTATTGTAGACACTGCAGATAGCTGTTCCTGCTGTAGACACTGTGGATAGCTGCTCCTATTGTAGACACTGTAGAAAGCTGCTCCTACTGTAGACACTGTAGATAGCTGCTCCTATTGTAGACACTGTAGATAGCTGTTCCTACTTTAGACACTGTAGATAGCTGTTCCTATTGTAGTCACTGTGGATAGCTGTTCCTATTGTAGACACTGCAGATACCTGTTCCTACTGTAGACACTGTAGATAGCTGTTCCTACTGTAGACACTGTGGTTAGCTGTTCCTATTGTAGACAGTGCAGATAGCTGTTCCTGCTGTAGACACTGTAGATACCTGTTCCTACTGTAGACACTGTAGATAGCTGTTCCTGCTGTAGACACTGTGGATAGCTGTTCCTATTGTAGACACTGCAGATACCTGTTCCTGCTGTAGACACTGTGGATAGCTGTTCCTGATGTAGACACTGTAGATAGCTGTTCCTATTGTAGACACTGTAGATAGCTGTTCCTATTGTAGACACTGTAGATAGCTGTTCGTACTGTAGACACTGTAGATAGCTGTTCCTACTGTAGACACTGTGGATAGCTGTTCCTATTGTAGACACTGCAAATAGCTGTTCCTGCTGTAGACACTGTAGATAGCTGTTCCTACTGTAGACACTGTAGATAGCTGTTCCTGCTGTAGACACTGTGGATAGCTGCTCCTATTGTAGACACTGTAGATAGCTGCTCCTATTGTAGAAACTGTAGATAGCTGCTCCTATTGTAGACACTGTAGATAGCTGCTCCTACTGTGGACACTGTAGATAGCTGTTCTTATTGTAGACACTGTAGATAGCTGTTCCTATAATAGACACTGTAGATAGCTTTTCCTACTGTAGACACTGTAGATAGCTGTTCCCACTGTAGACACTATAGATAGCTGTTCCTACTGTAGACATTGTAGATAGCTGTTCCTATTGTAGACATTGTAGATAGCTGTTCCTGCTGTAGACACTGTGGATAGCTGCTCCTATTGTAGACACTGTAGATAGCTGCTCCTGTTGTAGACACTGTAGATAGCTGCTCCTATTGTAGACACTGTAGATAGCTGCTCCTACTGTAGACTGTAGATAGCTGCTCCTATTGTAGACACTGTAGATAGCTGCTCCTATTGTAGACACTGTAGATAGCTGCTCCTACTGTAGACACTGTAGATAGCTGCTCCTATTGTAGTCACTGTAGATAGCTGTTCCTATTGTAAACACTGTTGATAGCTGTTCCTATTGCAGACACTGTGGATAGCTGTTCCTATTGTAGTCACTGTGGATAGCTGTTCCTATTGTAGACACTGCAGATACCGGTTCCTACTGCAGACACTGTAGATAGCTGTTCCTACTGTAGACACTGTGGATAGCTGTTCCTATTGTAGAAAGTGCAGATAGCTGTTCCTGCTGTAGACACTGTGGATAGCTGTTCCTATTGTAGACACTGTAGATAGCTGTTGCTGCTGTAGACACTGTGGATAGCTGTTCCTATTGTAGACACTGCAGATACCAGTTCCTGCTGTAGACACTGTGGATAGCTGTTCCTGATGTAGACACTGTAGATAGCTGTTCCTATTGTAGACACTGTAGATAGCTGTTCCTATTGTAGACACTGTAGATAGCTGTTCCTACTGTAGACACTGTAGAAAGCTGTTCCTACTGTAGACACTGTGGATAGCTGTTCCTATTGTAGACACTGTTGATAGCTGTTCCTGCTGTAGACACTGTAGATAGCTGTTCCTACTGTAGACACTGTAGATAGCTGTTCCTGCTGTAGACACTGTGCATAGCTGCTCCTATTGTAGAAACTGTAGATAGCTGCTCCTATTGTAGACACTGTAGATAGCTGCTCCTATTGTAGACACTGTAGATAGCTGCTCCTACTGTGGACACTGTAGTTAGCTGCTCCTATAGTAGACACTGTAGATAGCTGTTCCTGCTGTAGACACTGTGGATAGCTGCTCCTATTGTAGACACTGTAGATAGCTGTTCCTACTGTAGACACTGTAGATAGCTGTTCCTACTGTAGACACTGTGGATAGCTGTTCCTGCTGTAGACACTGCAGATAGCTGTTCCTATTGTAGACACTGCAGATAGCTGTTCCTGCTGTAGACACTGTGGATAGCTGCTCCTATTGTAGACACTGTAGATAGCTGCTCCTATTGTAGACACTGTAGATAGCTGCTCCTACTGTAGACACTGTAGATAGCTGCTCCTATTGTAGACACTGTAGATAGCTGCTCCTATTGTAGACACTGTAGATAGCTGCTCCTACTGTAGACACTGTAGATAGCTGCTCTTATTGTAGACACTGTAGATAGCTGTTCCTACTTTAGACACTGTAGATAGCTGTTCCTATTGTAGTCACTGTGGATAGCTGTTCCTATTGTAGACACTGCAGATACCTGTTCCTACTGTAGACACTGTACATAGCTGTTCCTACTGTAGACACTGTGGATAGCTTTTCCTATTGTAGACAGTGCAGATAGCTGTTCCTGCTGTAGACACTGTGGATAGCTGTTCCTACTGTAGACACTGTAGATAGCTGTTCCTGCTGTAGACACTGTGGATAGCTGTTCCTATTGTAGACACTGCAGATACCTGTTCCTGCTGTAAACACTGTGGATAGCTGTTCCTGATGTAGACACTGTAGATAGCTGTTCCTATTGTAGACACTGTAGATAGCTGTTCCTATTGTAGACACTGTAGATAGCTGTTCCTACTGTAGACACTGTAGATAGCTGTTCCTACTGTAGACACTGTGGATAGCTGTTCCTATTGTAGACACTGCAGATAGCTGTTGCTGCTGTAGACACTGTAGATAGCTGTTCCTACTGTAGACACTGTAGATAGCTGTTCCTGCTGTAGACACTGTGGATAGCTGCTCCTATTGTAGACACTGTAGATAGCTGCTCCTATTGTAGACACTGTAGATAGCTGTTCCTACTGTGGACACTGTAGATAGCTACTCCTATTGTAGACACTGTAGATAGCTGCTCCTATTGTAGACACTGTTGATAGCTGCTCGTACTGTGGACACTGTAGATAGCTACTCCTATTGTAGACACTGTAGATAGCTGCTCCTATTGTAGACACTGTAGATAGCTGCTCCTACTGTAGACACTGTAGCTAGCTGCTCCTATTGTAGACACTGTAGATAGCTGTTCCTACTTTAGACACTGTAGATAGCTGTTCCTATTGTAGTCACTGTAGATAGCTGTTCCTATTGTAGACACTGTTGATAGCTGTTCCTATTCAAGACACTGTGGATAGCTGTTCCTATTGTAGACACTGTAGATAGCTGTTCCTAGTGTAGACACTGTAGATAGCTGTTCCTACTGTAGACACTGTAGATAGCTGTTCCTAATGTAGACACTGTAGATAGCTGTTCCCATTGTAGACACTGTAGATAGCTGTTCCTACTGTAGACACTGTGGATAGCTGTTCCTATTGTAGACACTGTAGAGAACTGTTCCTGCTGTAGACACTGTGGATAGCTGTTCCTATTGTAGACACTGCAGATACCTGTTCCTGTTGTAGACACTGTGGATAGCATTTCCTGATGTAGACACTGTAGATAGCTGTTCCTATTGTAGACACTGTAGATAGCTGTTCCTATTGTAGACACTGTAGATAGCTGTTCCTACTGTAGACACTGTAGATAGCTGTTCCTACTGTAGACACTGTGGATAGCTGTTCCTATTGTAGACACTGCAGATAGCTGTTCCAGCTGTAGAGACTGTAGATAGCTGCTCCTATTGTAGACACTGTAGATAGCTGCTCCTATTGTAGACACTGTAGATAGCTGCTCCTACTGTAGACACTGTAGATAGCTGCTCCTATTGTAGACACTGTAGATAGCTGTTCCTATTGTAGACACTGTAGATAGCTGCTCCTACTGTGGACACTGTAGATAGCTGCTCCTATTGTAGACACTGTAGATAGCTGCTCCTATTGTATACACTGTAGATAGCTGCTCCTACTGTAGACACTGTAGATAGCTGCTCCTATTGTAGACACTGTAGATAGCTGCTCCTATTGTAGACACTGCAGATAGCTGTTCCTGCTGTAGACACTGTAGATAGCTGCTCCTATTGTAGACACTGTAGATAGCTGCTCCTATTGTAGACACTGTAGATAGCTGCTCCTATTGTAGACACTGTAGATAGCTGCTCTTACTGTGGACACTGTAGATAGCTGCTCCTATTGTAGACACTGTAGATAGCTGTTCCTGCTGTAGACACTGTGGATAGCTGCTCCTATTGTAGACACTGTAGATAGCTGTTCCTACTGTAGACACTGTAGATAGCTGTTCCTACTGAAGACACTGTGGATAGCTGTTCCTACTGTAGACACTGCAGATAGCTGTTCCTGCTGTAGACACTGTAGATAGCTGTTCCTACTGTAGACACTGTGGATAGCTGTTCCTGCTGTAGACACTGTAGATAGCTGTTCCTATTGTAGACACTGCATATAGCTGTTCCTGCTGTAGACACTGTGGATAGCTGCTCCTATTGTAGACACTGTAGATAGCTGCTCCTATTGTAGACACTGTAGATAGCTGCTCCTATTGTAGACACTGTAGATAGCTGCTCCTATTGTAGACACTGTAGAAAGCTGCTCCTACTGTAGACACTGTAGATAGCTGCTCCTATTGTAGACACTGTAGATAGCTGTTCCTACTTTAGACACTGTAGATAGCTGTTCCTATTGTAGTCACTGTGGATAGCTGTTCCTATTGTAGACACTGCAGATACCTGTTCCTACTTTAGACACTGTAGATAGCTGTTCCTACTGTAGACACTGTGGATAGCTGTTCCTATTGTAGACAGTGCAGATAGCTGTTCCTGCTGTAGACACTGTAGATAGCTGTTCCTACTGTAGACACTGTAGATAGCTGTTCCTGCTGTAGACACTGTGGATAGCTGTTCCTATTGTAGACACTGCAGATACGTGTTCCTGCTGTAGACACTGTGGATAGCTGTTCCTGATGTAGACACTGTAGATAGCTGTTCCTATTGTAGACACTGTAGATAGCTGTTCCTATTGTAGACACTGTAGATAGCTGTTCGTACTGTAGACACTGTAGATAGCTGTTCCTACTGTAGACACTGTGGATAGCTGTTCCTATTGTGGACACTGCAAATAGCTGTTCCTGCTGTAGACACTGTAGATAGCTGTTCCTACTGTAGACACTGTAGATAGCTGTTCCTGCTGTAGACACTGTGGAGAGCTGCTCCTATTGTAGACACTGTAGATAGCTGCTCCTATTGTAGAAACTGTAGATAGCTGCTCCTATTGTAGACACTGTAGATAGCTGCTCCTACTGTGGACACTGTAGATAGCTGTTCTTATTGTAGACACTGTAGATAGCTGTTCCTATAATAGACACTGTAGATAGCTGTTCCTACTGTAGACACTGTAGATAGCTGTTCCCACTGTAGACACTATAGATAGCTGTTCCTATTGTAGACACTGCAGATACCTGTTCCTACTTTAGACATTGTAGATAGCTGTTCCTATTGTAGACATTGTAGATAGCTGTTCCTGCTGTAGACACTGTGGATAGCTGCTCCTATTGTAGACACTGTAGATAGCTGCTCCTGTTGTAGACACTGTAGATAGCTGCTCCTATTGTAGACACTGTAGATAGCTGCTCCTACTGTAGACACTGTAGATAGCTGCTCCTATTGTAGACACTATAGATAGCTGCTCCTATTGTAGACACTGTAGATAGCTGCTCCTACTGTAGACACTGTAGATAGCTGCTCCTATTGTAGTCACTGTAGATAGCTGTTCCTATTGTAGACACTGTTGATAGCTGTTCCTATTGCAGACACTGTGGATAGCTGTTCCTATTGTAGTCACTGTGGATAGCTGTTCCTATTGTAGACACTGCAGATACCGGTTCCTACTGCAGACACTGTAGATAGCTGTTCCTACTGTAGACACTGTGGATAGCTGTTCCTATTGTAGAAAGTGCAGATAGCTGTTCCTGCTGTAGACACTGTGGATTGCTGTTCCTATTGTAGACACTGTAGATAGCTGTTCCTGCTGTAGACACTGTGGATAGCTGTTCCTATTGTAGACACTGCAGATACCTGTTCCTGCTGTAGACACTGTGGATAACTGTTCCTGATGTAGACACTGTAGATAGCTGTTCCTATTGTAGACAATGTAGATAGCTGTTCCTATTGTAGACACTGTGGATAGCTGTTCCTGCTGTAGACACTGTAGATAGTTGTTCCTACTGTAGACACTGTAGATAGCTGTTCCTGCTGTAGACACTGTGCATAGCTGCTCCTATTGTAGACACTGTAGATAGCTGCTCCTATTGTAGACACTGTAGATAGCTGCTCCTATTGTAGACACTGTAGATAGCTGCTCCTACTGTGGACACTGTAGTTAGCTGCTCCTATTGTAGACACTGTAGATAGCTGTTCCTGCTGTAGACACTGTGGATAGCTGCTCCTATTGTAGACACTGTAGATAGCTGTTCCTACTGTAGACACTGTAGATAGCTGTTCCTACTGTAGACACTGTGGATAGCTGTTCCTGCTGTAGACACTGCAGATAGCTGTTCCTATTGTAGACACTGCAGATAGCTGTTCCTGCTGTAGACACTGTGGATAGCTGCTCCTATTGTAGACACTGTAGAAAGCTGCTCCTACTGTAGACACTGTAGATAGCTGCTCCTATTGTAGACACTGTAGATAGGTGTTCCTACTTTAGACACTGTAGATAGCTGTTCCTATTGTAGTCACTGTGGATAGCTGTTCCTATTGTAGACACTGCAGATACCTGTTCCTACTGTAGACACTGTAGATATTTGTTCCTACTGTAGACACTGTGGTTAGCTGTTCCTATTGTAGACAGTGCAGATAGCTGTTCCTGCTGTAGACACTGTAGATAGCTGTTCCTACTGTAGACACTGTAGATAGCTGTTCCTGCTGTAGACACTGTGGATAGCTGTTCCTATTGTAGACACTGCAGATACCTGTTCCTGCTGTAGACACTGTGGATAGCTGTTCCTGATGTAGACACTGTAGATAGCTGTTCCTATTGTAGACACTGTAGATAGCTGTTCCTATTGTAGACACTGTAGATAGCTGTTCGTACTGTAGACACTGTAGATAGCTGTTCCTACTGTAGACACTGTGGATAGCTGTTCCTATTGTAGACACTGCAAATAGCTGTTCCTGCTGTAGACACTGTAGATAGCTGTTCCTACTGTAGACACTGTAGATTGCTGTTCCTGCTGTAGACACTGTGGATAGCTGCTCCTATTGTAGACACTGTAGATAGCTGCTCCTATTGTAGAAACTGTAGATAGCTGCTCCTATTGTAGACACTGGAGATAGCTGCTCCTACTGTGGACACTGTAGATAGCTGTTCTTATTGTAGACACTGTAGATAGCTGTTCCTATAATAGACACTGTAGATAGCTGTTCCTACTGTAGACACTGTAGATAGCTGTTCCCACTGTAGACACTATAGATAGCTGTTCCTATTGTAGACAGTCCAGATACCTGTTCCTACTGTAGACATTGTAGATAGCTGTTCCTATTGTAGACATTGTAGATAGCTGTTCCTGCTGTAGACACTGTGGATAGCTGCTCCTATTGTAGACACTGTAGATAGCTGCTCCTGTTGTAGACACTGTAGATAGCTGCTCCTATTGTAGACACTGTAGATAGCTGCTCCTACTGTAGACACTGTAGATAGCTGCTCCTATTGTAGACACTGTAGATAGCTGCTCCTATTGTAGACACTGTAGATAGCTGCTCCTACTGTAGACACTGTAGATAGCTGCTCCTATTGTAGTCACTGTAGATGGCTGTTCCTATTGTAGACACTGTTGATAGCTGTTCCTATTGCAGACACTGTGGATAGCTGTTCCTATTGTAGTCACTGTGGATAGCTGTTCCTATTGTAGACACTGCAGATACCGGTTCCTACTGCAGACACTGTAGATAGCTGTTCCTACTGTAGACACTGTGGATAGCTGTTCCTATTGTAGAAAGTGCAGATAGCTGTTCCTGCTGTAGACACTGTGGATAGCTGTTCCTATTGTAGACACTATAGATAGCTGTTCCTGCTGTAGACACTGTGGATAGCTGTTCCTATTGTAGACACTGCAGATACCTGTTCCTGCTGTAGACACTGTGGATAGCTGTTCCTGATGTAGACACTGTAGATAGCTGTTCCTATTGTAGACACTGTAGATAGCTGTTCCTATTGTAGACACTGTAGATAGCTGTTCCTACTGTAGACACTGTAGAAAGCTGTTCCTAATTTAGACACTGTGGATAGCTGTTCCTATTGTAGACACTGTTGATAGCGGTTCCTGCTGTAGACACTGTAGATAGCTGTTCCTACTGTAGACACTGTAGATAGCTGTTCCTGCTGCAGACACTGTGCATAGCTGCTTCTATTGTAGACACTGTAGATAGCTGCTCCTATTGTAGACACTGTAGATCGCTGCTCCTATTGTAGACACTGTAGATAGCTGCTCCTACTGTGGACACTGTAGTTAGCTGCTCCTATTGTAGACACTGTAGATAGCTGTTCCTGCTGTAGACACTGTGGATAGCTGCTCCTATTGTAGACACTGTAGATAGCTGTTCCTACTGTAGACACTGTAGATAGCTGTTCCTACTGTAGACACTGTGGATAGCTGTTCCTGCTGTAGACACTGCAGATAGCTGTTCCTATTGTAGACACTGCAGATAGCTGTTCCTGCTGTAGACACTGTGGATAGCTGCTCCTATTGTAGACACTGTAGATAGCTGCTCCTATTGTAGACACTGTAGATAGCTGCTCCTACTGTAGACACTGTAGATAGCTGCTCCTATTGTAGACACTGTAGATAGCTGCTCCTATTGTAGACACTGTAGATAGCTGCTCCTACTGTAGACACTGTAGATAGCTGCTCTTATTGTAGACACTGTAGATAGCTGTTCCTACTTTAGACACTGTAGATAGCTGTTCCTATTGTAGTCACTGTGGATAGCTGTTCCTATTGTAGACACTGCAGATACCTGTTCCTACTGTAGACACTGTAGATAGCTGTTCCTACTGTAGACACTGTGGATAGCTGTTCCTATTGTAGACAGTGCAGATAGCTGTTCCTGCTGTAGACACTGTAGATAGCTGTTCCTACTGTAGACACTGTAGATAGCTGTTCCTGCTGTAGACACTGTGGATAGCTGTTCCTATTGTAGACACTGCAGATACCTGTTCCTGCTGTAGACACTGTGGATAGCTGTTCCTGATGTAGACACTGTAGATAGCTGTTCCTATTGTAGACACTGTAGATAGCTGTTCCTATTGTAGACACTGTAGATAGCTGTTCCTACTGTAGACACTGTAGATAGCTGTTCCTACTGTAGACACTGTGGATAGCTGTTCCTATTGTAGACACTGCAGATAGCTGTTCCTGCTGTAGACACTGTAGATAGCTGTTCCTACTGTAGACACTGTAGATAGCTGTTCCTGCTGTAGACACTGTGGATAGCTGCTCCTATTGTAGACACTGTAGATAGCTGCTCCTATTGTAGACACTGTAGATAGCTGTTCCTACTGTGGACACTGTAGATAGCTACTCCTATTGTAGACACTGTAGATAGCTGCTCCTATTGTAGACACTGTAGATAGCTGCTCGTACTGTGGACACTGTAGATAGCTACTCCTATTGTAGACACTGTAGATAGCTGCTCCTATTGTAGACACTGTAGATAGCTGCTCCTACTGTAGACACTGTAGATAGCTGCTCCTATTGTAGACACTGTAGATAGCTGTTCCTACTTTAGACACTGTAGATAGCTGTTCCTATTGTAGTCACTGTAGATAGCTGTTCCTATTGTAGACACTGTTGATAGCTGTTCCTATTGCAGACACTGTGGATAGCTGTTCCTATTGTAGACACTGTAGATAGCTGTTCCTAGTGTAGACACTGTAGATAGCTGTTCCTACTGTAGACACTGTAGATAGCTGTTCCTAATGTAGACACTGTAGATAGCTGTTCCCATTGTAGACACTGTAGACAGCTGTTCCTACTGTAGACACTGTGGATAGCTGTTCCTATTGCAGACACTGTAGATAGCTGTTCCTACGGTAGACACTGTGGATAGCTGTTCCTACTGTAGACACTGTAGATAGCTGTTCCTATTGTAGACACTGTAGATAGCTGTTCCTATTGTAGACACTGTTGATAGCTGTTCCTGCTGTAGACACTGTGCATAGCTGCTCCTATTGTAGACACTGTAGATAGCTGCTCCTATTGTAGACACTGTAGATAGCTGCTCCTATTGTAGACACTGTAGATAGCTGTTCCTATTGTAGACACTGTTGATAGCTGTTCCTATTGCAGACACTGTGGATAGCTGTTCCTATTGTAGACACTGTAGATAGCTGTTCCTAGTGTAGACACTGTAGATAGCTGTTCCTACTGTAGACACTGTAGATAGCTGTTCCTAATGTAGACACTGTAGATAGCTGTTCCCATTGTAGACACTGTAGACAGCTGTTCCTACTGTAGACACTGTGGATAGCTGTTCCTATTGCAGACACTGTAGATAGCTGTTCCTACGGTAGACACTGTGGATAGCTGTTCCTACTGTAGACACTGTAGATAGCTGTTCCTATTGTAGACACTGTAGATAGCTGTTCCTATTGTAGAGACTGTAGATAGCTGTTCCCACTGTAGACGCTGTAGATAGCTGTTCCCACGGTAGACACTGTAGATAGTTGTTCCTACTGTAGACACTGTAGATAGCTGTTCCTATTGTAGACACTGTAGATAGCTGTTCCTGCTGTAGACACTGTGGATAGCTGTTCCTATTGTAGACACTGCAGATACCTGTTCCTGCTGTAGACACTGTGGATAGCTGTTCCTGATGTAGACACTGTAGATAGCTGTTCCTATTGTAAACACTGTAGATAGCTGTTCCTATTGTAGACACTGTAGATAGCTGTTCCTACTGTAGACACTGTAGAAAGCTGTTCCTACTGTAGACACTGTGGATAGCTGTTCCTATTGTAGACACTGTTGATAGCTGTTCCTGCTGTAGACACTGTAGATAGCTGTTCCGACTGTAGACACTGTAGATAGCTGTTCCTGCTGTAGACACTGTGCATAGCTGCTCCTATTGTAGAAACTGTAGATAGCTGCTCCTATTGTAGACACTGTAGATAGCTGCTCCTATTGTAGACACTGTAGATAGCTGCTCCTACTGTGGACACTGTAGTTAGCTGCTCCTATAGTAGACACTGTAGATAGCTGTTCCTGCTGTAGACACTGTGGATAGCTGCTCCTATTGTAGACACTGTAGATAGCTGTTCCTACTGTAGACACTGTAGATAGCTGTTCCTACTGTAGACACTGTGGATAGCTGTTCCTGCATTAGACACTGCAGATAGCTGTTCCTATTGTAGACACTGCAGATAGCTGTTCCTGCTGTAGACACTGTGGATAGCTGCTCCTATTGTAGACACTGTAGATAGCTGCTCCTATTGTAGACACTGTAGATAGCTGCTCCTACTGTAGACACTGTAGATAGCTGCTCCTATTGTAGACACTGTAGATAGCTGCTCCTATTGTAGACACTGTAGATAGCTGCTCCTACTGTAGACACTGTAGATAGCTGCTCTTATTGTAGACACTGTAGATAGCTGTTCCTACTTTAGACACTGTAGATAGCTGTTCCTATTGTAGTCACTGTGGATAGCTGTTCCTATTGTAGACACTGCAGATACCTGTTCCTACTGTAGACACTGTACATAGCTGTTCCTACTGTAGACACTGTGGATAGCTTTTCCTATTGTAGACAGTGCAGATAGCTGTTCCTGCTGTAGACACTGTAGATAGCTGTTCCTACTGTAGACACTGTAGATAGCTGTTCCTGCTGTAGACACTGTGGATAGCTGTTCCTATTGTAGACACTGCAGATACCTGTTCCTGCTGTAAACACTGTGGATAGCTGTTCCTGATGTAGACACTGTAGATAGCTGTTCCTATTGTAGACACTGTAGATAGCTGTTCCTATTGTAGACACTGTAGATAGCTGTTCCTACTGTAGACACTGTAGATAGCTGTTCCTACTGTAGACACTGTGGATAGCTGTTCCTATTGTAGACACTGCAGATAGCTGTTGCTGCTGTAGACACTGTAGATAGCTGTTCCTACTGTAGACACTGTAGATAGCTGTTCCTGCTGTAGACACTGTGGATAGCTGCTCCTATTGTAGACACTGTAGATAGCTGCTCCTATTGTAGACACTGTAGATAGCTGTTCCTACTGTGGACACTGTAGATAGCTACTCCTATTGTAGACACTGTAGATAGCTGCTCCTATTGTAGACACTGTAGATAGCTGCTCGTACTGTGGACACTGTAGATAGCTACTCTTATTGTAGACACTGTAGATAGCTGCTCCTATTGTAGACACTGTAGATAGCTGCTCCTACTGTAGACACTGTAGCTAGCTGCTCCTATTGTAGACACTGTAGATAGCTGTTCCTACTTTAGACACTGTAGATAGCTGTTCCTATTGTAGTCACTGTAGATAGCTGTTCCTATTGTAGACACTGTTGATAGCTGTTCCTATTCAAGACACTGTGGATAGCTGTTCCTATTGTAGACACTGTAGATAGCTGTTCCTAGTGTAGACACTGTAGATAGCTGTTCCTACTGTAGACACTGTAGATAGCTGTTCCTAATGTAGACACTGTAGATAGCTGTTCCCATTGTAGACACTGTAGATAGCTGTTCCTACTGTAGACACTGTGGATAGCTGTTCCTATTGTAGACACTGTAGAGAACTGTTCCTGCTGTAGACACTGTGGATAGCTGTTCCTATTGTAGACACTGCAGATACCTGTTCCTGTTGTAGACACTGTGGATAGCATTTCCTGATGTAGACACTGTAGATAGCTGTTCCTATTGTAGACACTGTAGATAGCTGTTCCTATTGTAGACACTGTAGATAGCTGTTCCTACTGTAGACACTGTAGATAGCTGTTCCTACTGTAGACACTGTGGATAGCTGTTCCTATTGTAGACACTGCAGATAGCTGTTCCAGCTGTAGAGACTGTAGATAGCTGCTCCTATTGTAGACACTGTAGATAGCTGCTCCTATTGTAGACACTGTAGATAGCTGCTCCTACTGTAGACACTGTAGATAGCTGCTCCTATTGTAGACACTGTAGATAGCTGTTCCTATTGTAGACACTGTAGATAGCTGCTCCTACTGTGGACACTGTAGATAGCTGCTCCTATTGTAGACACTGTAGATAGCTGCTCCTATTGTATACACTGTAGATAGCTGCTCCTACTGTAGACACTGTAGATAGCTGCTCCTATTGTAGACACTGTAGATAGCTGCTCCTATTGTAGACACTGCAGATAGCTGTTCCTGCTGTAGACACTGTAGATAGCTGCTCCTATTGTAGACACTGTAGATAGCTGCTCCTATTGTAGACACTGTAGATAGCTGCTCCTATTGTAGACACTGTAGATAGCTGCTCTTACTGTGGACACTGTAGATAGCTGCTCCTATTGTAGACACTGTAGATAGCTGTTCCTGCTGTAGACACTGTGGATAGCTGCTCCTATTGTAGACACTGTAGATAGCTGTTCCTACTGTAGACACTGTAGATAGCTGTTCCTACTGAAGACACTGTGGATAGCTGTTCCTACTGTAGACAGTGCAGATAGCTGTTCCTGCTGTAGACACTGTAGATAGCTGTTCCTACTGTAGACACTGTGGATAGCTGTTCCTGCTGTAGACACTGTAGATAGCTGTTCCTATTGTAGACACTGCAGATAGCTGTTCCTGCTGTAGACACTGTGGATAGCTGCTCCTATTGTAGACACTGTAGATAGCTGCTCCTATTGTAGACACTGTAGATAGCTGCTCCTATTGTAGACACTGTAGATAGCTGCTCCTATTGTAGACACTGTAGAAAGCTGCTCCTACTGTAGACACTGTAGATAGCTGCTCCTATTGTAGACACTGTAGATAGCTGTTCCTACTTTAGACACTGTAGATAGCTGTTCCTATTGTAGTCACTGTGGATAGCTGTTCCTATTGTAGACACTGCAGATACCTGTTCCTACTTTAGACACTGTAGATAGCTGTTCCTACTGTAGACACTGTGGATAGCTGTTCCTATTGTAGACAGTGCAGATAGCTGTTCCTGCTGTAGACACTGTAGATAGCTGTTCCCACTGTAGACACTGTAGATAGCTGTTCCTGCTGTAGACACTGTGGATAGCTGTTCCTATTGTAGACACTGCAGATACGTGTTCCTGCTGTAGACACTGTGGATAGCTGTTCCTGATGTAGACACTGTAGATAGCTGTTCCTATTGTAGACACTGTAGATAGCTGTTCCTATTGTAGACACTGTAGATAGCTGTTCGTACTGTAGACACTGTAGATAGCTGTTCCTACTGTAGACACTGTGGATAGCTGTTCCTATTGTGGACACTGCAAATAGCTGTTCCTGCTGTAGACACTGTAGATAGCTGTTCCTACTGTAGACACTGTAGATAGCTGTTCCTGCTGTAGACACTGTGGAGAGCTGCTCCTATTGTAGACACTGTAGATAGCTGCTCCTATTGTAGAAACTGTAGATAGCTGCTCCTATTGTAGACACTGTAGATAGCTGCTCCTACTGTGGACACTGTAGATAGCTGTTCTTATTGTAGACACTGTAGATAGCTGTTCCTATAATAGACACTGTAGATAGCTGTTCCTACTGTAGACACTGTAGATAGCTGTTCCCACTGTAGACACTATAGATAGCTGTTCCTATTGTAGACACTGCAGATACCTGTTCCTACTTTAGACATTGTAGATAGCTGTTCCTATTGTAGACATTGTAGATAGCTGTTCCTGCTGTAGACACTGTGGATAGCTGCTCCTATTGTAGACACTGTAGATAGCTGCTCCTGTTGTAGACACTGTAGATAGCTGCTCCTATTGTAGACACTGTAGATAGCTGCTCCTACTGTAGACACTGTAGATAGCTGCTCCTATTGTAGACACTATAGATAGCTGCTCCTATTGTAGACACTGTAGATAGCTGCTCCTACTGTAGACACTGTAGATAGCTGCTCCTATTGTAGTCACTGTAGATAGCTGTTCCTATTGTAGACACTGTTGATAGCTGTTCCTATTGCAGACACTGTGGATAGCTGTTCCTATTGTAGTCACTGTGGATAGCTGTTCCTATTGTAGACACTGCAGATACCGGTTCCTACTGCAGACACTGTAGATAGCTGTTCCTACTGTAGACACTGTGGATAGCTGTTCCTATTGTAGAAAGTGCAGATAGCTGTTCCTGCTGTAGACACTGTGGATTGCTGTTCCTATTGTAGACACTGTAGATAGCTGTTCCTGCTGTAGACACTGTGGATAGCTGTTCCTATTGTAGACACTGCAGATACCTGTTCCTGCTGTAGACACTGTGGATAACTGTTCCTGATGTAGACACTGTAGATAGCTGTTCCTATTGTAGACAATGTAGATAGCTGTTCCTATTGTAGACACTGTGGATAGCTGTTCCTGCTGTAGACACTGTAGATAGCTGTTCCTACTGTAGACACTGTAGATAGCTGTTCCTGCTGTAGACACTGTGCATAGCTGCTCCTATTGTAGACACTGTAGATAGCTGCTCCTTTTGTAGACACTGTAGATAGCTGCTCCTATTGTAGACACTGTAGATAGCTGCTCCTACTGTGGACACTGTAGTTAGCTGCTCCTATTGTAGACACTGTAGATAGCTGTTCCTGCTGTAGACACTGTGGATAGCTGCTCCTATTGTAGACACTGTAGATAGCTGTTCCTACTGTAGACACTGTAGATAGCTGTTCCTACTGTAGACACTGTGGATAGCTGTTCCTGCTGTAGACACTGCAGATAGCTGTTCCTATTGTAGACACTGCAGATAGCTGTTCCTGCTGTAGACACTGTGGATAGCTGCTCCTATTGTAGACACTGTAGAAAGCTGCTCCTTCTGTAGACACTGTAGATAGCTGCTCCTATTGTAGACACTGTAGATAGGTGTTCCTACTTTAGACACTGTAGATAGCTGTTCCTATTGTAGTCACTGTGGATAGCTGTTCCTATTGTAGACACTGCAGATACCTGTTCCTACTGTAGACACTGTAGATAGCTGTTCCTACTGTAGACACTGTGGTTAGCTGTTCCTATTGTAGACAGTGCAGATAGCTGTTCCTGCTGTAGACACTGTAGATAGCTGTTCCTACTGTAGACACTGTAGATAGCTGTTCCTGCTGTAGACACTGTGGATAGCTGTTCCTATTGTAGACACTGCAGATACCTGTTCCTGCTGTAGACACTGTGGATAGCTGTTCCTGATGTAGACACTGTAGATAGCTGTTCCTATTGTAGACACTGTAGATAGCTGTTCCTATTGTAGACACTGTAGATAGCTGTTCGTACTGTAGACACTGTAGATAGCTGTTCCTACTGTAGACACTGTGGATAGCTGTTCCTATTGTAGACACTGCAAATAGCTGTTCCTGCTGTAGACACTGTAGATAGCTGTTCCTACTGTAGACACTGTAGATAGCTGTTCCTGCTGTAGACACTGTGGATAGCTGCTCCTATTGTAGACACTGTAGATAGCTGCTCCTATTGTAGAAACTGTAGATAGCTGCTCCTATTGTAGACACTGGAGATAGCTGCTCCTACTGTGGACACTGTAGATAGCTGTTCTTATTGTAGACACTGTAGATAGCTGTTCCTATAATAGACACTGTAGATAGCTGTTCCTACTGTAGACACTGTAGATAGCTGTTCCCACTGTAGACACTATAGATAGCTGTTCCTATTGTAGACAGTCCAGATACCTGTTCCTACTGTAGACATTGTAGATAGCTGTTCCTATTGTAGACATTGTAGATAGCTGTTCCTGCTGTAGACACTGTGGATAGCTGCTCCTATTGTAGACACTGTAGATAGCTGCTCCTGTTGTAGACACTGTAGATAGCTGCTCCTATTGTAGACACTGTAGATAGCTGCTCCTACTGTAGACACTGTAGATAGCTGCTCCTATTGTAGACACTGTAGATAGCTGCTCCTATTGTAGACACTGTAGATAGCTGCTCCTACTGTAGACACTGTAGATAGCTGCTCCTATTGTAGTCACTGTAGATGGCTGTTCCTATTGTAGACACTGTTGATAGCTGTTCCTATTGCAGACACTGTGGATAGCTGTTCCTATTGTAGTCACTGTGGATAGCTGTTCCTATTGTAGACACTGCAGATACCGGTTCCTACTGCAGACACTGTAGATAGCTGTTCCTACTGTAGACACTGTGGATAGCTGTTCCTATTGTAGAAAGTGCAGATAGCTGTTCCTGCTGTAGACACTGTGGATAGCTGTTCCTATTGTAGACACTGTAGATAGCTGTTCCTGCTGTAGACACTGTGGATAGCTGTTCCTATTGTAGACACTGCAGATACCTGTTCCTGCTGTAGACACTGTGGATAGCTGTTCCTGATGTAGACACTGTAGATAGCTGTTCCTATTGTAGACACTGTAGATAGCTGTTCCTATTGTAGACACTGTAGATAGCTGTTCCCACTGTAGACACTGTAGAAAGCTGTTCCTAATTTAGACACTGTGGATAGCTGTTCCTATTGTAGACACTGTTGATAGCAGTTCCTGCTGTAGACACTGTAGATAGCTGTTCCTACTGTAGACACTGTAGATAGCTGTTCCTGCTGCAGACACTGTGCATAGCTGCTCCTATTGTAGACACTGTAGATAGCTGCTCCTATTGTAGACACTGTAGATCGCTGCTCCTATTGTAGACACTGTAGATAGCTGCTCCTACTGTGGACACTGTAGTTAGCTGCTCCTATTGTAGACACTGTAGATAGCTGTTCCTGCTGTAGACACTGTGGATAGCTGCTCCTATTGTAGACACTGTAGATAGCTGTTCCTACTGTAGACACTGTAGATAGCTGTTCCTACTGTAGACACTGTGGATAGCTGTTCCTGCTGTAGACACTGCAGATAGCTGTTCCTATTGTAGACACTGCAGATAGCTGTTCCTGCTGTAGACACTGTGGATAGCTGCTCCTATTGTAGACACTGTAGATAGCTGCTCCTATTGTAGACACTGTAGATAGCTGCTCCTACTGTAGACACTGTAGATAGCTGCTCCTATTGTAGACACTGTAGATAGCTGCTCCTATTGTAGACACTGTAGATAGCTGCTCCTACTGTAGACACTGTAGATAGCTGCTCTTATTGTAGACACTGTAGATAGCTGTTCCTACTTTAGACACTGTAGATAGCTGTTCCTATTGTAGTCACTGTGGATAGCTGTTCCTATTGTAGACACTGCAGATACCTGTTCCTACTGTAGACACTGTAGATAGCTGTTCCTACTGTAGCCACTGTGGATAGCTGTTCCTATTGTAGACAGTGCAGATAGCTGTTCCTGCTGTAGACACTGTAGATAGCTGTTCCTACTGTAGACACTGTAGATAGCTGTTCCTGCTGTAGACACTGTGGATAGCTGTTCCTATTGTAGACACTGCAGATACCTGTTCCTGCTGTAGACACTGTGGATAGCTGTTCCTGATGTAGACACTGTAGATAGCTGTTCCTATTGTAGACACTGTAGATAGCTGTTCCTATTGTAGACACTGTAGATAGCTGTTCCTACTGTAGACACTGTAGATAGCTGTTCCTACTGTAGACACTGTGGATAGCTGTTCCTATTGTAGACACTGCAGATAGCTGTTCCTGCTGTAGACACTGTAGATAGCTGTTCCTACTGTAGACACTGTAGATAGCTGTTCCTGCTGTAGACACTGTGGATAGCTGCTCCTATTGTAGACACTGTAGATAGCTGCTCCTATTGTAGACACTGTAGATAGCTGTTCCTACTGTGGACACTGTAGATAGCTACTCCTATTGTAGACACTGTAGATAGCTGCTCCTATTGTAGACACTGTAGATAGCTGCTCGTACTGTGGACACTGTAGATAGCTACTCCTATTGTAGACACTGTAGATAGCTGCTCCTATTGTAGACACTGTAGATAGCTGCTCCTACTGTAGACACTGTAGATAGCTGCTCCTATTGTAGACACTGTAGATAGCTGTTCCTACTTTAGACACTGTAGATAGCTGTTCCTATTGTAGTCACTGTAGATAGCTGTTCCTATTGTAGACACTGTTGATAGCTGTTCCTATTGCAGACACTGTGGATAGCTGTTCCTATTGTAGACACTGTAGATAGCTGTTCCTAGTGTAGACACTGTAGATAGCTGTTCCTACTGTAGACACTGTAGATAGCTGTTCCTAATGTAGACACTGTAGATAGCTGTTCCCATTGTAGACACTGTAGACAGCTGTTCCTACTGTAGACACTGTGGATAGCTGTTCCTATTGCAGACACTGTAGATAGCTGTTCCTACGGTAGACACTGTGGATAGCTGTTCCTACTGTAGACACTGTAGATAGCTGTTCCTATTGTAGACACTGTAGATAGCTGTTCCTATTGTAGAGACTGTAGATAGCTGTTCCCACTGTAGACGCTGTAGATAGCTGTTCCCACGGTAGACACTGTAGATAGTTGTTCCTACTGTAGACACTGTAGATAGCTGTTCCTATTGTAGACACTGTAGATAGCTGTTCCTAGTGTAGACACTGTAGATAGCTGTTCCTATTGTAGAGACTGTAGAGAGCTGTTCCTAATGTAAGCACTGTAGATAGCTGTTCCCATTGTAGTCACTGTAGATGTTGGTGAATAAGGGGATAAAGTAGTGTTCGTTAAATGAAGTGTACTAGGTGAGTTAATTTGCATTTGGTGACTGCGTGTCATGAATTTATAACCGTAGAAAGAGCAACTAAGATTTTGCAAATCCAACATGGCGGCTACGATCAACCGAGATTTTGGCACTTGCGCTTCCCTGGAAAACGCCTGCATTTCAGGCTACGTTGTTACAGGACCCATCTTTATGGCCGGCTTTTAAATTATGAATATAATTATTTTACAAAGCATTTTAAAACACCCCGACTGTTTGGGCTCTTTCGTTGTCACAAGCTTACCTTGAAGTTCTTAAGTTTTCTCCTTTCTCATTCTAGCCATTTATTGGTGTGAAGGCAGGGCGTACTAGCCTGCCATAGTATCGGCTTTGGGAAAATACCTTCCCGAAAAACAAAGGTTTCTTAACATTCTTTGTTCGAAAAAAATGAATAAATTGACCGATTATTCTGTCCGCTAAGTGAACGACTTTGCTCGAAAGGCTGCTCAATCTAGATTCTGTGCAAAAAAATCTCCTGGATAAACGGTAAATTGTAAACAATTGATTACACGTTTGTTCCATTTGCTCCATTGTGCGTGCTGCTTATAAAATCCCGAAAGTTCCCCTCTTCTGTCGTTTTCTGCTGCAAAAGGCCTATTTTGTGTCCTACTGCTAGAATTCCCATCTTTCCTCGAAATTCTGACCAAGGAACCGAACAAGCCTGGAAGAAACAGATGCTATCTCAGTGGGAGAGCGTAATTCACTGAGCTCAGAATAAGACGAAGCCATTGATAGCTAATCGAAGTTAAGTATGTAGGGTAGGTAGGTAAAACTTTGTTTATACAGCTTACTCCGTCAACTCTTAACCAGGTTTGTAAAGTTAATACGATTTTGTAAACATATATTTCATTTACTTTATTAATATAGCGATATTTCAATAATGATTTTATAACGTAATAATCCTACTTTATAGGGCTTTTAAATAATACTTTATTTATAAAGCACTATTCCTCTGATAATCCATAAAAACTTAACAGATCAAATCCTCGGTACCTTAGATCTAAATGCCGGTGGTTCGAGGCCCAGTCCCCGCCATCGTGTTGTTTCCTTAGACAAGAAACTTCACTCCACATTGTCTCTCTCCGCCAAGGTGTATAAATGGGTACCGGCAACATACCACTGGGGGTAACCCTACAATGGACTGATATCCCATCCAGGGGGAGCAGCAATACTCTCATTTGCTTGGCTCGTGTGCGACTTAACCCTAACTTTTAATCCGATTAAATAATTGGTTTTTAGACTACGGGGGAAACCCAAGGAAAGACGCGAAGTTGCAGTCTAGCTGTTGCTTGTGGTATAATATTAAATTACAGTTACATAACTATGCTGATGATGACTAGGAGTACGCTATAGCTGTTCAATACAGGGAAGATGTTTCTTTGTTATTCAAGGTAGAGTTTAGGGAATCGAGATAATTAGAGGCCAAAGTCTTTCAAAGTAGTGCCCTTCCTCGGGGTTTGGATGGTTATCCACGAATGAAATAGCTTTTCGATAAAATTCGATTGGATGCCTTTTAATCATGTCCCGAGTTGCTGCAAAACATCCCCTCGGGCATGAAGGGAAGTCGCTCGGGTGTGGAAAGCCAAACAGCTCCTCAAAAAATTCACCCAAAGTCAAATTAGCACGACGAATTTCACCACTGTTTAACATGTCGAGCCACTTTCCATAGTGGGGAATTCGACCCCAGTCACTGAGTCGTTGCATAACTTTACACGTAACATTCTTCTTTACATTATAAACGTACTCCATGGGGTTTCTAAAGCATAAATAGCCATCCAGTTCTATACCGTCTCCTTGAAGAAAAACAGTGATTTCAGGCAACTTGTGATAGTTGTTTATGATGTGATACAGGTAAGAGTGACTCTCTCGCCCAACATTAGGCAACTTCTCCCAGGCGTTCAATGGCAATAATGCGGGATGTTGTAGATCCGTCCCCTTATGATAAACACGAGTGTGATTGGCTATTGGAGACAGCCAATCAAGATTTTCGTTATAATGAGCAATCACGAATTCATAGTCCTTCAATCGTTCATTGAAAAACCGGCCAGTGTTTCTCCTGGAATTAACAAGATTTGGGTTAGGGTAGGTGTCCTCTGGGATACCTCGTAAAAGCTTGTCGATGACTTCAACACCCTGCATGAACGAGTGGTCTTGATTTGCAACCTCATATCGCCAGCCTCCAAACCGACCACGAGAGTAGATACCTTTGGATTCCAACCAAGGGTGGACCTTTTCAAGAATCGTTTCTCTGTTGATAGAAGGAACTGGATAGCCATGGTCTAGTCGACGGTAGTATTTTGAAAGGACCATTTCTGATGTAATGAATCCGTAAGTAATTAAAGCTTCAATAGTAGTGTCAGTCAAGTGGTCCTTTGTCCAACGCTCCGGATTGGAGTTACTTTTAGGTTCTGCTGCCTCACACATCAGGGACCACTGATTACCAGGCATCGGAACATGATCGTCTGAGTAACTGGAGAAAACCGTTATTCGATAGAAAGGAGAATCAGAATCAGGAAAGTACATCCAGGACTTGTTTGAGAGCATTTCAGGAGGTTGACCTTTAAGTCCAATACCTATGACGTGAGTGTGTGAATAGACCAGCTGGGAAGTCATGTTTTTCATTTCTTCCAAGGACCTATCCCTTCCCCTTATCGTGCTGACAAATACGTCGAGTGGAACTGTTGAGATTAGATTGTCAAACTTGATCTCCTGTAGTGCTTTAAACCAGCCACTCCTCTGTACTATTACAGAATTTGTGTCCACATTTATGCTTTTGACTTTATGATGAAACTTAAACCACTCGCGAGGAACAAGATCAGCAACTGCTCGCCATATGCCACCAGTTCCTTTGTACCGCGGGAATCGAAAACAATTGTTTGGTCCCCAGGCGGAATCTTCTGCAGAAGCTCCATTGTCATACTCTGCAATTTTTTGCTTGATCTTAGTAATGTCTGGTACAGCAACTCGCTCACCAACCCAGACAGAGTTCATTTCAGTAGGATCTACGGTCCACACTTTTCTATTATACTTCCTCATGAAAATCTCGCAAAGACCCGCACCAAAGTTGCTAAGAAGCCACTGGTCAAAGTTGGCAGGTTTCTCCTTTATCGGATTAGCGGCAATTTCCTCCAGACCTGATAAGCTCTTCTGTTGGTCCACTTTGTCCATCACCTCGATGTTATTCTGCACCGGGTATGGAATAAATCTTCGTTTGCCATCAGATCCCTTCATGAAGGCATACGCGGCCCTCTTTCTCACATTCCAATCTTTTATCGCCCTGTCCAGCACCCAATCAAAATATTCGTAATGTGAGAAGACCACATGACCCCCCATGTCCCAAAGGAAGCCTTGACCATCTCTCTCGGACGCAGCGAGTCCTCCGGGTTTCCCACTTTGTTCAAAGATAGCAACCGATATGTTCGTAAACTCTTTGCTAAGTTCATAAAGTCGATAAGCGGCGCCCAGAGCTGTTGGACCGGCGCCGATGATGATGACGTTATGTCTGCTGTCATTGTAAGTTCCTGACTGATCAGCAACTCCTGTAACAGAAGTTTAGTAGTGCGTCAAGACATTTGAAGATTGTGTGGTTCGGAAAAGTTAAACTTATATAATGTAGGAGAAGGCTTAATCCACGGATATTGCTAAACCAAAACAATGCGCCGAACGACATCGAAGACAGCTGAACTCGATTTGTTGTGAATTGTTTCGCAGAAGCTTTACGTGTACAAACACTAGAATTCAGTTTTAAGCTATAAAAGGATTTATGAGCAAAAAAATCGAACCTTAGCAATCGAATCCATCGTCTGCAGTTCTTTTCCTTGCTCGGGAAGCCAAAGAACTTACACGTATGGCTCTCGGACTGATGGTTACAGTCGGGTGCGCAGCACTGAACCATTTCGACCTTTTTGACTTTCTTAGAGTAAAATTTACATTGCGTGACTCTAGAAGAACCCTAAGGCAAAACGTGACGAAGACTTCTGGAGTCTTTTCTTTTTTTCCCGTGGTTTGCTTGGAGAAACATAAGCTGCGTGACCGACGCGGCATTGTTCTGTTCAGTCAAAAGGGATTGTTTAGAACAGGAAAATTTGGCGCCATGGCAACGTGACGTCACACTTTAGAACTCTATTTGTGAAGTCCCTGGGTGTTACCCTCTAAGCCCTAACAGTAACGAAAATGAAATTTCTCTTTACATCACTATACTACTTGTTCAAACATTCAAGTGATGAAAATAAAGGAAGTGATCACCAAGGATAAGATGTCTTGATATTTAGACAAATTCTCCTTACTAGTTCCATAAAATGTATGGTGAACAGTAAGGAGAATATGCATTTCATATCAGGGATTAAAGGGTTAAGGTGGCTCTGTCACCTATTTTTAGAATAACATGAAAGAGCTAAAAGACATTCAAGGGAAACCCAGATTTAATGATTTATTATTGTTTGAATTTACTCTGCAAGTTTCTGTAAATAAGTAGCTTTTGCTACAGATGACTAGGATGGAAATGGATTAAACGTAGAAAAACAAGAAAAAAGAAAAGGAAAAAATTGAGTTCTTGCCATGTGTCCCGGAAAAATCGCCAAAAACATGTTATTGTTTCTTCTCCCTTGAAAAATCACTAAAATTCCTAAAAATATCGAAAGGCCGCAACCAGGATGAAACATAGTAATTTGAAAAAACGTTCTCTGGTTAAAATACTTAAAGAAATAACGAACTTTGGGTTTCTCTCCTGTGTTTTTGCGGGGCAGTCGTCAGCTGATCAAATGTGAGACACTAAAGTTCGCGCGTACGTGTTTGAGTGCGTGAGAAAAGCCTCTGGCAGTCAGGGTACAGTTATGGAAATCTCTAGGGAAACTCTGCTCCTCCAAACAGATATTAACAGAAAACCGTCGTTGAGTACCTAGGACTTTCGAAAGTGAGTCGATGGTTAAAGTTCAGTCAAGGCAAAGAAGCGCCAATGCAATCGAAATCAGTGCCGGAAAAGGCAGAGAAATGAGCATATATGGCCGAAGCCGTCAAATACATTTTGTTGACTTCTAATCCAACTGCATGCGCTAAGGTTTGATTTGGCAAGATATAGCCCTATGCACGCAAAAGCCGGGTTATCTTTTGAGCCTTATACGAGGGTAACCCTTTTAGGAGGGTCGCCTTCCTTCCATGCAAACAGAGCCTTAGTGAGTTTCTGACTTTACTTGATTGACTAGCACCTTTGCCCAGTATGGTTTCATACAAACAGAATAGGTGTTTTTTAACATTTACCGCTTGTCTCTAGGAAACGAACTTCATCTTAAAAAATTCTTTTTCATTTATTGTACCAGACCGATTTTCAATTCTTTGTTATTAGTATGTATAGATATACTGCCGAATGAAGCTAAAAAGGCTTAAGGCTTAGCAAAAATTATCAGTTCAAATACGTTTAAAACCTTGCGGTGGAATGTGGAAGGCTACACGTTTTCAGTGTTTGCGATCTCAACAAAATGAATTGAGGTTGATAAGAATTGAAGTCATTCATGGTAGGTGTTGTGAGTTTATGTTAATTTAGCCAGTTATTCGAAAATGAATACAATACAGAAACCTTTTTAACGTGGTTTAATTTCAACTTGCAAGTGCCTGAATCTGAGGATTGGTGTTGTTCGAAAATTAAAACTTTTTAAAAAGAATTAATCGAAGCTTATTCCGAGCGTACTGTCTTTAAAAACATTTCCTTTAAAAGAACTGAGTTCGAGGGTTTTGGGGTACGTATTTCATTATGCATTATCGCTGCCGTCTTAGCAAGTTCAACTTTTCTTACAGAATTTTAATTTTCATGTAAAATAAAAAAGAACTTTCACAACGAGTAATTACCACAGAAATCGTTCGCCCAGTTGTATTGCTAGAAGAAGCAAAATATATCGATAGCGAAATAACCCACCGCCTGAGTCCTGTTTATTCTCTTTTTTGTAAATTCGCTAAAACCATCAACGCAGGTGTAAAAACCTTCCTATCTCAAAGATCATTTCAAATTTGTAAATTTGAGCACCAAAGCTTATATAAAACGCACAAGTTTGTAGAGGTTAGCGTTGATTTGTTGTCACAAAAACAAGAAGTCAGCAAGGTTTGCACACCCAGTACATCCGTAAGAATTTTTGAGTCGCGGGGAAAAATAATTTATCAATATCATCGATTCTTAACTCTACGCGCGTAAAATAGGAATGCCAATTAATTGGCATGCTTTGATATTTTTTTCTGTCCAAGCTAAGTTCTAAAATTTAGGAGAAAAATGGTGATTTTTGTCCTACAACCAAGTTATTCAGAGCCTTCCGGTCGTTTTTTTTAATTTTCCAAGTCGTCGTTTTTTTGAACAAAGCCGTGAGTTCGTGTTTATTATGCATTATTTTTGCATGCAACGGAACGGTCGGTAACATTGTTTGGTAATAACTTTATCAGAAGCCAATTTCAGTTGACGTAACTACAGTCCATGTCTACACAAGTTTCACTCGGGGGAAATACTTGCATCCATGTCGTTTGGAGATTGCTTTACACCCAGTCAGACTGTAGCTTTCATAATACAAGGTCGATGACCGATGTGAGTAATTTTCAATGCTGGCAATACCATAGCAAATGATTATTTTCAGTGGTTTAGGACGATACTGTTCCGATGCCGATTATTTTTCAATTGCCAAAACTGACACAATCACAAATATAAGGACGTGTTTTCACTCGATTGGGACGATATTGAACCGCAATGTACATGCTGGGAAGCTCCGCCATTAAATGTCCTAAAACCACACATACGGTTGGAATAACGAAGTTAAAACAGGATATATTCAACATCGAGAACAGAAAAATAAAATAAAATAAAAATATTGAGCGATTTGTAATGGCTCAATGCAACTAGTCTACGAGATTTTTTACCACGTAGAACGCACTCACCGTATCGAAAGTCTTGAGTTCCATGCTTCTCAAAGTAGACAAACACAAGAAAATGTAAAATCGCGAAAAGCCCACACACAACAAAACACAGGACAGGCCTTGAGATCATAGTTCTTATTAGAGATTCCTACTCTCAAGCGCTTACATGCATAAACACATGATCCAGCTAGATGGTTACAGCATTCTAATAGAGATTCAAAGGACAATGGTGTGACTGCCGTGTCTGGGGAACTAACAATTACGGAGCTAATGAAAAAATATTTTCATGACCACCAGCCGGGCCTTCAAATGACAACATTGCATTTTCACATTTAGATGCCGAGACTTTACTTTCAAACTAAGTTACTTCGAGGCGGTATTTTTAACAAAACAAGACATTTAAATAAGGAAAAACTCACCACAACGAAAGTCTTGAGCTCCATACTTGTCAAAGTGGAAAAGAATAAGCTGAAAATGTGAAACAACCAAAAGTCCAAACACAACTAAACACAGCGAAGACTTCAGAGACATGGCCATTGCCGGTTAGTTGGGAATCTCAGCCGATCAGAGCTGCAACTTGTAACAAAACGAAATGGAACGTCAATATTCCACAAGTCGATAATTGCAACACTCATCAAGCTCTTTTAACATTTTCATGTCTTCAATGGTGTCTTCTGTATTAGAGCAGTAAATATACACGTTTAAAATCAAATGTTGTGCAGTTTCTGATTATTGAAGCGTTCTTGGTAGTTTGTCCTCAGTTGTTAGTTCATCAAGGTATTAAACAGACATTAAAAAGAAAGAAAACTATTCTAGAACACCAACAAAATAAACGGAAAGTTCTTCAGAGTTTTCGGGGCTTATGCAAGTCCTTCAGTTCAATGATGGAATTAGTCCCGAGAGCTCTGAAAAACTTTCTGTTTATTTTGTTGGTGTTCAAGAATATTTTTCTTTCAATGACGTTTTTCCAACAAAGGAATCTTCACGCTGTTATAACAAAGATGTTTTGCAATCGCTTTATCTGTTGCTAGGAGTAAATCCTTACCTAAAAACATGTTTAAATTGGTTCTGGTAAATTACAATGACGATGTGTACAGTACATCAACTTGCTTATATCGGCTCTTGACCTCAAAGTCTACCGTTTGGCAGTGTTTTCCTGGAATAGACTTTCTGTCCTATTTTTGATCATTTTAGTGCTTTTTTTATTTGTGTTTTTTAGGGAATTCGTACCACTTAATATTCTTGTAATAATAATTGCTTTTAGTCGGTCTGTTTTAAATGACAATGTAAGTGAAACTTCTACTTCACACTGGGCCACGACAAATAGTCTATTGTTGACGGTATCTGTTGAAATACAGCTTGAAATTTCAATTTTAGTATCTGTCCGAGACTTGAAGCATTTCCTTTTTGTATTAAATTTATGGAAAAAGACGGCGCCTGAATATAAACCCTTCAAAGTTATACTCTATATTTACTTGTGTTTAGTGTACTGTTATGTAACGAGTTAAACCTGCGTTTTCACTTACGTTTAGGCAGAAAATTTAACTTTTAATCGATCGAAGTTTTCTTTGTAATTTTTATATTGCTCACTTTATTTTGTTTCGGCCAGATACTTTGGGAACGATACAGAATACTTGACATGAAAAAGATTTCGACATGGTTTACGTCGTCGAAGGAAAATGTGCTAATCACTTTCACGCAGCACCACAGTTTCTTTAGAAACTAACCCTTTATTCCTCCATTTTTTTAAAGTTTCCGTTAATGTAAATGTGACGTTTGGCTCTTCACAGCGTCACTAAAGATTGTTCACATATTCCCTTCAACTACGTTTACGCGGTCGCGAAGACACCGATCATCTGAGGATGCATTTTCAATTGAGAATCGTAAAGCTAAAACCATGGTAACTATTTACCCTCCTCAAAAGACCCTTTCCGTCTTATTACTAGAAGCGAGGTTGGGTGAACACTCTGGCCAATCACAACAGGCAAAGACAGCGCTATGAACCAATCAGAACAGTAGCAAATACATGTAACTGGCACCAAGCGCGGGAAAACGCGCACGAGCAAGTAACGATTGCTTTTAGATTTATTTCTACCGATCAGGAAAAAGTGAATGAAGTGGCAGCGAGTTCTTTGGGCAAGACCAAAACAAACCCTGATGTTTTTCGACGCTAAATTTAAAACCTTAATCAAGAGAGGCTTGCTGAAGCAGAGACAAGTAAATATTAAAGACAAACTTAAAAAACCTCGACGTTACGTTTCGACGTCGTCATGACGCCATTATCAAGAGAAAGATAATTATTCTAAGATTGCAAGAAGACCTATTGAAAGTTGAAAAAAGTTGAAAAATTAGCATAAGGCATTAAACAAAGACCTTGGCGTCGAATAGATGTTATAAGTCTCTGGTCGTTGTCCTGATTGGTCGACGATCTCGTTGTTATTGGTCGTCTGTCAGTTAAGCAGTGATGTTATTGGTTGCGAAGACTGTTGAACGTGATTGGTGCGTTTCGATCCGTCTTTTTTCAGTCAAATCTCCGTTGGTCTATTGCTAGTCAAATAGGTCGGTTTGTGTTATTGTCGGCAATCAGTCGTTTGTAAGGTGCTCAGCAATGTGATTGTTGATATCACCATTTCTAGTCGCTCGTTTGTGTTCAGTCAGTTGGACGTTCAAATTCCTGCCGGTCTCACCAATATAAGTGACCTGACAGTCGCAGCATTTGATGTTATAAACCGCTCCCTGTCTGTCGCTCGGTTCGTCTTTGTCTTTAACGTTCGTCAGTAGCGGTCGTAAAGTAGCGATAGGTTTGTGAGCAACGCGGATGTTGTAGGGTTGTAGGATTCGTGCGATAGTTTCAGAAGTCCCTTTGATGTAAGGTGTGGTTGCAGTAGTGACAGGTGTCGTGTTAGTGTTCGTAGCGTTCGGTTCGGAGTTTCTTTAAGTGTTGTGTCTATTAAAGTCCCGGTTTAATTGTTCTTGTTGAAAACGTTGTCTAAGTACTTGATTTCGTCCGTTAAGCTGTCGGGTGAGTCACAAACTAGTTGCGCGCGTCTTGTCAGGGTCCGTATAGTCGTAGCTTTGTGAGAAGTAGGGTTGTAAGATGATTGGTCGAGTAGTCTGTCGGTATGTTTCGGTTTTCTGTAAATTGTCGTCCGTAGCTTGTTATTGTCGCGGGTAACTAAGCAGTCTAGAAAAGGTATTTTACCATTTTCCTCGATCTCCTTAGTAAACTGTATGTCGGCGTTTTGTCCGTTGAGCTGTTCATGAAAATCGTCGATTTCGTCTTTGTGTACAGCTGTAAAGGTATCGTCAACGTAACGTAGCCAGAGTGAAAGTGTTCGTTTGTAAGTTGCGAGGGCTCGTTCCTCGATGCTTTGCATAACGATTTCAGCAACAACAACGGAAACTGGTGAGCCCATAGCTGTTCCCTGAAACTGATGATGAACTGTTTGTAGTGCTTGCCGTTGTACTGAAAATAAGTGGAAGTAAGATAAAGGTTCAGTAAGTCCATTAAGCCGTTGCGAACAGCTACCTGCACCTTACAAACGACTGATTGCCGACAATAACAAGACAGACAAACAATAGACAAACCGACCTATTTGACTAACCATAGACCAACGGACATTTGACTAACAAAAGACGGATCGAAACGCACCAATCACGTTCAACAGTCTTCACAGCCAATAACATCACGGCTTAACTGACAGACGACCAATAACATAACCAGATCGTCGACCAATCAACAAAGGAGACTTTTGTCTGATTGGTTGATCATTTTCCTAGTACCCAGATTCCTGAAACGTGCGCGCCATGAGTAAAAGACGTAGTTTTCATTGCTTGATCACAGGCCTACCATCCTCTGTTTGTGTGGTGGGCTGTGCATTTATAATGGCTGTGTCGGTTTATCAAATTAGCAAAACTAAAGCCGAAATTTAGGAGTTTTAAAACTGAGGGAAATGAAATAAAAACTCATAAAATTGCTGCCGTGGTGTTTTGATTTGTGTTTCTGTGATTATTTTGGCAATTTAAGGCTCGCGAAAGCGATGTTTTCAAAATGACGGTCCGACTCGCTCAAAAGTAGAGAAAGAGAACAAGGCATGCAACTAGGCGACCCGCAAATTACACTACCCAGTTGAACATTTCGCCAAAAAAGTAGTCTTTGCCCGATTCGCTCACACAAAAAAATCTTAGCCCTCGAAAGAATAGTCTTCGAACAAAGTTTCGGCCAAATTTGAGTTAGATTAGAGCGCGGATAGACCTTTGGAATCGAGCCCAGACTTTTGCATACGACCGTCAATTTGCTTTCTCCCTATGATCTGCAAGAAATCCGAACTCAAAGGAATTCGAAGAATGCATTTTTCCGTTGAAATTTGAATTCGCGAGCGACAAACTGCCGTCCCTGGCTTCCCTACGCGAAACTTTTGGTCCGTGACAAAATCTTCTCTGTGGTCACCCGAGTGGCGAGTTTGACCGACAAAGGAACCCAGTTGAAAGACACGCCATTTTTTAAATTTCCCCTGCGCGCAGACTGAGGGTCGCTGGGCGCAAAAATTCAAAACAAAACAAAATGAAAGACGCGAACTCAGGCCAGCCTAAGGCCAAGAAGAAAAAGACCGAAAAGAGAAATGAAAAACGGTGATGGTACCAGAAAAATTCAAGTACTTAAAATTCTTACATTTGTGACCGGAAGAAGACTGATTTTTCAGGGTAGAGAATTCTGTTAGATGAAAATACATTTTCGAGCTTCTACTACATTGAACGGAATAAACTACTCAACAATTCATTACCATGCCATTGATTACTTTCAGTATCATTTCCTAAACCTAGTCACAGACAAAAGCCAAAAAGTTGAGTTATGGATTCCCTACTTTTTCAGCAGTTCGTTTTAATCAAATGTTTTCGTTGAAAAAAAATTTAATTCAACGTTAATCGCCTTTGCTGTTTTGGTCAAAGTCCCTAAGGGCGCTGTTACAAAAAGCAATATTTCGTCCAACTTGTCTCTCAATTTTAAAAGTTCCACCAAAATTTGCGAGACAAGATGTACGAAACATTGCCTAGCATAGAGCGGCAAAATATGTTATTTGCAAGTAACTCAGAATAAAGAAAATGTACGAGAAATGTTAAGTTGCCTTTTTCTATGGAACAGTGCGTGACAGCAGGTCTCCTTACAATGCCTTCAGTTCGCGGGAAAAAAGATGCGGTAGTCAGCAAATTTTCTGGGCTGAGCTGTGGTGAGCTGATCAATGAAGCTGCGTTTCAAGCTGATGTTCGGTTTATGATGTTCAATTCAATGCTAATTTAACTTCCAAAATCTCATCGAAGGAAATTTTTTCTCCGGATTTTAACTCATAGCTCTCATAATTCTGTGTTAACCTGTCATGAAAACGGAAAAATGCAAGCCAGTTAAACGTAACGAAACGATTACGCATGATCTTAATAGCGGAGCCTGCGGGCAAAGCCCGCCAGCGGAGCTCCATTGATAAGGAAATTTGGTAACCTATCAATCCGAGAAATTTTGGTTGTGACGTAATAGTCACGTGACCGTCCGTCCGTACGTTCGTACATCCGTACATCCGTGCGTCCGTCCGTCCGCACAAACTCTGTGGGAGGGGGAGGGGAGTCCCAAGACAACCTGACGGGGGTAGAGAATGCCATCTTTTCTTGGTGGGAAATCACGCGGTGCTTTTGGGCAACCGGCGTTTTTCTTGGCGGGAGATCGCATGACCATCGTCGCTTTGAAAAAGAGGTTTCTTTAAAAGCTTAAGCTTCTTTAGCATTTAACGATTGCTCGAGAGTACTGAAGTTTTATACTTGGAAAGAAAAAGTTCAAAAGGATACTGGTAGAAGGCGAAAAGTTCAAGTTACAAAGCTGCATTCAAAGGACTTCATCGCTTTGTTTTCTTCACGGCGGAGAGTTTGCCCTGTTCTGAAACACAACCGAGTAATGCGCTGATCAATTCGAAACTTCAACATCCCCCCCCGGGCATACCCCGGGCATTTGACTGTGCATCGTGCCCGGGGAGGGGGGAATTTGAACGTTGCGTTGGAAGGGTGGGGAATTTGAACCGGATTTATCTCTTGTTCTGACGTAATACGCCCGTAAGTTTTTTTCGGTTTTTGCAGGGTTTGACGGATTTACAAGATAGAATTTCGCCTTTGTTAGTGAATAGCTGAAAAAGGGTCTTTAAAAGAAGTTTGAAAGCGTCATTACGGCATATCTCTCCCTGAAAAGCGTGTAAAGTGTTTGATTAAAGACGAAATTTGTCTTTGAGGAGAGGTAGTTCATTACTAATTGGTGGGGCATTTGAACGGCTTTTTTGTCCTGAGGGGAGGGAATTTGAACAAGCCAATCTTCAAAAGTTCAAATGCCCGGGGGGTTGCCCGGGGGGGGGATGTTGAACTTTCGAATTGATCGGCGCATAAGTGAAGGTTTTAAAGGGTCTAAGGTACATGATTTCGAGTATTACGATGAAAGAAATTACGTTTTGAAATGGAAATTTGATTTATGCCATTAGAAATGTGTCATTTACTTTTGACTTTAAAAAATTATTAGAAAACGCGCTCAGATTTTTGACAGATTCTTGAATGCCATGCCATGCTCAGCCGATTTCACTCGCGTGGACCGACCTACGATTTTGGAAGTGTAACGCGAATTGCATTTAAGTGTAAACTTACGGGTTTTCGAATAAACTTTTTAAACTTTTTTCTGTCCATTATTTTGTGTTTGTTTATTCATAACAGTAGGTCTAAGCACAGCCCCAAGACAACTGCACAAGCTTTGCTTTCAGTTTTGACTGTCCGGTCCATCTCTTTGTGCAACTGTCGATTTTCTTGTCCTAGAAGTTTTAAATAGTAATAATCTTTTAAGCGAAGCAGTTGTCGGTTTAAAGCTATTTTATCCCAAAAGCTTCCGAAAACAGTTTTGTGCGTTCCTCAAAGCGCCTTACTTTATATAGGCTTACTTCGCATCCGCAAAACTTATGCCGGCATAATAATGTAATTAAAGCGTGTTTGGCGTTCCTTTGTTTTGAATCTTGATGGTCTCTAGTTAGAGAACGAAATATAACAGTTATTTGAAAAACTATAAGCGAAGCAGTTGTCGGTTTAAACCTATTATGCCCGAAAAGCTTCCAAAAACAGTTCGGTGCATTTTTAAAAGCGCTCGAATTTCAGACAATTTGCAGCCGCAAAACTTATGCCACAGAGTTAAGAATGTTTGGACGGTGCTTGTTTGTTTGTTTTCAATCTCGATGGTCTCAAGTTAGAGAACGAAATATAAGGGTTACTTAAGTAACTATAAGCGAAGCAGTTTTGAGTTTAAAGCTATTTTATCTGGTAAGTAATGTGTGTTCCTCAAAGTGCTTGAATTTTTTCGCGGCTGCTAAAACCTACGCGACATTTCTTCGATAAGTTTATTACAAGTGCTTCGAAGCTCCCCAGATCCTTTATTTCGGGTAATCCCAGTAAAATGCTGGTGAAATGCCAGTATAAATTTTTGACCAGACTAATACTTTTATTTAGTGGCAGTTCATGTTATTTGTTAACATTCGAACGCGATGAAGATAACGCATTTAAACAGTCGAATAATTTTTATTTTGTTTTTGTAAATGAGCGCCGTTTCAAGTTCATTCAAGCGAACAGCCAATAATCTAAGGAGATTTGACAAGCCTTGACAGTTAATGACAGGATATGGAAACATTGCAAACACCAAGCTAGACGGCTCGTGAGTAAAATAATCAAGCTGTGCTCAGCCTCTAGAATGACCTTTCGAGCTTGGTTTTACAGAACAGATCCCCAAAATATTGGAGCACAATTCGGAACACTTTCAGGCTTTTTGAGAAACACTTTTCGAAAGCGAACGAGCCAAAAAAAGCCCCGAAATATATTTCAGACCGAAAAGTTTCAGGACTATTTTTGAGAAACCGAACACCAGTTTATTCCTTCGAGGCTCCGCTTTTAGGCTTGGCTAAATCTATATATTAGCTGCTGTTGTTTGGCAATGGTAAATGGCACACACACACGTGATAAAGAAGAAAAAATAATTCAACATACCACCACCGTTTTTCATTTCCCTTTTCGGTCTTTTTCTTCTTGGCCTTAGGCTGGCCTGAGTTCGCGTCTTTCATTTTGTTTTGTTTTGAATTTTTGCGCCCAGCGACCCTCAGTCGACGCGCAGGGGAAATTTAAAAAATCGCGTGTCTTTCAACTGGGTTCCTTTGTCGGTCAAACTCGCCACTCGGGTGACCACAGAGAAGATTTTGTCACGGACCAAAAGTTTCGCGTAGGGAAACCAGGGACGGCAGTTTGTCGCTCGCGAATTCAAATTTCAACGGAAAAATGCATTCTTCGAATTCCTCTGAGGTTGGATTTCTTGCAGATCATAGGGAGAAAGCAAATTGACGGTCGTATTCAAAAGTCTCGGTTCGATTCCAAAGGTCTATCCGTGCTCTAATCTAACTCAAATTTGGCCGAAACTTTGTTCGAAGACTATTCTTTCGAGGGCTAAGATTTTTTTGTGTGAGCGAATCGGGCAAATACGACTTTTTTGGCGAAATGTTCAACTGGGTAGTGTAATTTGCGGGTCGCCTAGTTGCATGCCTTGTTCTCTTTCTCTACTTTTGAGCGAGTCCGACCGCTATTTTGAAAACATCGCTTTCGCGAGCCTTAAATTGCCAAAATAATCACAGAAACACAAATCAAAACACCACGGCAGCAATTTTATGAGTTTTTATTTCATTTCCCTCAGTTTTAAAACTCCTAAATTTCGGCTTTAGTTTTGCTAATTTGATAAACCGACACAGCCATGATTATAAATGCACAGCCCACCACACAAACAGAGGATGGTACGCCTGTGGCTTGATCACTTATTCTTAACCATGACAAGACGCAAGTGGGTTTGAACTGGAAGTACCCTATTTCCGAATTAATTAAGTTGCGGTTTACTCGGTAATTAAATTTCTGTCAACAAAGCGAGGTAAATGGGGATCAAATAGGATACATGTCAGGCTCAAATTAAGGCTTGACGAGTGGCGAATTTCATGAGTCACATGTTTAGGTCATTTGAGAATACGGTCTCTTCGAGGTTAAAATAGAACTGCCGGTCGATGGCTCGGAGGAAAGTGCTGTTCGTCCACTTCTCAGATAAAAGCCAGGAACTGTTAGATTGTAACAAACAGAAAGAAGTTCCCCGCCCGCTTTCCGGATGATATTATAACAACAACAACAATTTATTTCGATATTCCCACATGGGTAGCAAAGTAAAGCGCGCGAAGTGCCCCGTACCAGGGAAAGTACGAAATCGTGCCTTCTCCGTTTGGTTTGTTTGCGATATTTCTTCGCCATGCGCCGAATTTGCGGTTATTTTAAGAAGAGACGTTTGGAAGGTTTTTTCAGCCTTGGCGGGTGAAGCTGTCAGCTTGCACTCACATGGCCGTGAGCTCGATCCCTGCAATTGCCGTTTGGTGACGCCACTGCCATCTTCTATTGTATTTTCTTGCCGATCTCACCAAGCAGCTCCTCAAAAAGGTAAGCCCTAGCTTTGAGTCAGTGTTGAGTTCACTACAATCAATTATGACTTCCTGTCTTATGTAATCACAACACAAAATGAAAGGAATTTGGAAAAAAAATTCTAGATGTTTTGTTTTTGAAAGTGATTTGCGATCGTTTTATTAGGTCTCGTCTTTTGTAGCAAAATTGTTCTTTGATACGATCCTTGCGTTGCAAGGAATAAAAAATAATGAGTTGTTCATCGACCCGCACTTTTGCGCCATTGTCACACAGTAGGCTTTGTGAGAACGGAAACACTTTGAACATTGGTTTTCCAATGAGAATTCAAAATGGCGTACATTGCCCAAAACAAGAACATTACTACTGGGAGAATTCATTTTGGCGTTAAATTTCCGCTATTTAAAGGCCGAGACAGACCTCAATGAAAGGTAATTGAATGGCGAAGACGTAGAAATATAATTGTTGATGAAATATGTCCAGCTTATTCTGACCGTTCTGAAATTGGGAGCCTGAAAGTTCAACCTCAATTCTCAATTACAACCTTTCCTGAGTACTCCTGGGCGTTTCCAATTTCTTTCCCATTTAGAAAGAAACGATATATTTGCTGTGTGGAAACGATTTCTGTAATCTTATCTTATTGTATTTATTTATTTATTTTTTTTTTTTGGAAGAAAGATCCAAGATTGCTGTTGTCTAGGAGATTTTGTGACCGAAACAATAGACTGGGTGATTTAATTTTTAAATTTTTGGGTATCCAGGAGTCTAATCAGTGTAGAACTATTTGACACTGTTTCAGGTATATATTAACATATGATGATTTTTCTTCCTTGAAAATGATATCAAGATGAACATGATTCTTACTATTTTTAAATGTCTTCATTTTTCTGATTATCCAAGATATTTAAAAGATATGTTTCGTTTTAATACGCTCTCGCACCTATTTTTTAAGAGGACATAATATGCTCTGTTTGCCCAAACCATTGACCACTTCTTATGGTCTCAATTCCTTTAGTTACTTGGCAGCAACATCTTGGAATTCTCTTCCTGACCGTTACCGCACTATTTCTGATTTTACTTCTTTTCGACGACTGATATCTACGGGGAACAATAATTTACTTAAAAGGGCAGGAACTGCAAACCTTTCTACATCATGGTAATTTGCAAGTTAGTTGTCTAGGTAGTTAGTTATCTTATTTGTTATATAGAATTAACTTTTTATTATAATTATTTATTAATGTAGTTGGCTCGAAGATATTAGCACTTGAGTGCTACACTGTAAATTCGAGGGTAAATAAAGTTGATTGATTGATTGGTTGAGGGGTCTCCCAGATACATGTAGAGTTGACATGCATACCTACATCTGCAATTTTGGTTGCTGTAGTCATGAATTCTTTTAGATAAAATTGGTCTTTTTGGTCGTAATGGGATTCTTGAACATGACTTTTTTTCAAGCAATTTTTATTCTTTCTTCTCATTATCATGTTTTTTATCCTGCTGAATATAACATTTTCCTCCTGTTTAGGTTTATAGCTACTTGATCATTTGACTTACATAACATCTAGCTATAGTAACACAAGAAACAGCAAAGAACTAAACCCCTGAAAAGTTAACATTGGTGTTCATATTAGACCTCACCTGAGAGTTTGATTACAGCTGTAAGAGAGTTTTATTAAGAACTGTTAAAATAAAAATGTTACTTTTTTCCTCTAGGTCAACTGGAACTGCAAAATACTCAAACAACTTCTGGATTCTACTGTGGTGGTTGCCTACAAAGCTGATTCACCACAAGATGCAAACAATGCACTGAGAAGTTAAGGCCCAGTTAACCTTGGCGTCAGTCTAACTGTGCAAAAGAAGGAAGGACATCAAACAGCAGATGCAAAACACAGTATCTGTGTGAACTCAATGTCAGGTGTGTAAAACTGATCATGTTTTTTTTTCGTTTTTTTTTACAAATAATTAACATGACACTGCCTTTTCAGGATTTGTTTTATTGTCTGTACCATTTTTGGGACATAAGCTTAAGCCTGCAAGAGTAGATTTAAGGCCTAAGGCACATTGTTGGTGAAGTTGCCAGCCAAATGAGTTTACCATCATAGACAAAGTTTGCTAAAATCCCATCACTGAATTGTGGTTTTCAGTGTCACCATTTTAGACCAATTAAGAAATATCAAGTCAAAATGTTCTGCATGTAATTCATACCTTCCATTATGGTGATACTTTATCACTGATAGTAACTTAATATATATCATTGCTTAATGCATGCACTGTCATTTTTCAGGTCCCATGGAAAGAGACCTTAGGAAATTAAAAAGATACCATGGAACATGCTCTACCAATTAAATATATGAAGAATGCCTACTGAGATTTGAATCCTGCCAAGAATAGGACTCGCACACTACATTTTGCCTTAGTGGTGTTGATGTAATGCCAGAGTGTACTGCATTTTGCCTTATTTTAACAGTCCCTTCCAACTTGAAAACTACAGTTAGCAACAAAGTTAACATTAGTGTCCCTGAGATAGGTCACCTGTCGACAACTGTTACCTTTAACAATCCCTTAAACTATTTTAAGTCTCAGTTACTAATAAGGGGAACAGTAGCATCCAGATGTATCGTCGGAGTGTGCGACTGTTACCTTTAACAATTCCTTTCTATTTTAAGTCTCAGTTACTAATGAGGGGAACAGTAGCATCCAGATGTATCGTCGGAGTGTGCGACTGTTACCTTTAACAATTCCTTTCTATTTTAAGTCTCAGTTACTAATGAGGGAAACAGTAGCATCCAGATGTATCGTCAGAGTGTGCAACTGTTACCTTAACAATTCTTTTCTATTTTAAGTCTCAGTTACTAACGAAGGGAACAGTAGCATCCAGATGTATCGTCGGAGTGTGCAACTGTTACCTTTAACAATTCCTTTCTATTTTAAGTCTCAGTTAACTAATGAGGGGAACAGTAGCATCCAAATGTATCATCGGAGTGTGCGAATGTTACCTTTAACAATCCTTTTCTATTTGAAGCCTCAGTTACTAATGAGGGGAGCAGTAGCATCCAGATGTATCGTATTCCTTTGTATTTGAAGTCTCAGTTGCTAATGAGGGGAGCAGTAGCAACCAGATGTATCGTCGGAGTGTGCGACTGTTGCCTTTAACAATCCCTTTCTATTTGAAGTCTTATTTACTAATGAGGGGAAGAGTGGCATCCAGATGTATCGTCGGAGTGTGCGACTGTTGCCTTTAACAATTCCTTTCTATTTTAAGTCTCAGTTACTAATGAGGGGAACAGTAGCATCCAGATCTATCGTCGGAGTGTGCGGCTGTTACCTTTAACAATCCCTTTCTATTTTAAGTCTCAGGTACTAATGAGGGGAACAATAGCATCCAGATGTATCGTCGGAGTGTGCAGCTGTTACCTTTAACAATTCCTTTCTATTTTAAGTCGCCTTGCTCCGAGAATTTGTTCAAGGCTCTACGGATTTTTTCACCAAATTACAGAGAGCAGTTATTCAATTTCCAGTTAGATCTGGATTTAAAGACCCACATGAGAAAACACCTGCGCGGGGTGGAAAGGCTTGTCTTTTTAAATAACGAACTGAACTAATTTGCAGAAAATCTGGCTCTTAACTTTTTAAAGCAATATTCTTGGGTCTTTTTTAACATCTCAATACTTTCAGTTAGATTTATTACGACTAAATTGCACGATATTTCAAGCTACTTAACGGTACAAATAAATTGAGTTCTTTCTCTTACCTTCTCAGCTGGTCCGGATGCTCAATTTGTCTTTCCACAGACAAACTGCCACACTAGCTAACACGGAACACTTTTAACAAGTTCTGCAGGTTGTTGAAATTAATATGAAGCCATTATTTACCAAAAGGACAGGTGAAAAAGCGGTTTGCAATATCAGAATGCAAATGCATTGTTGGCCATAATTGGTATCTTATTACCACCATAGCCACTTTTCAATATGCCACAACTGCAGAATCTTGTAAGCTGCGAAGAATTTTAATTCATGTCTTTTTCCATTTCCAAAGAACTTAAGATCTGATGCGCATTAGTAAAAGGTCTTACTATCTAATTCAGTTTAAGCTAGTAAGCAATGAATCAGCAATTGAAGCTCAAATTGCGTTAGAAATAAATTCCTTTGGTGACGTCATTCAATGCTTACCTACTTTCAAGTTACGCAATATGTTAAGGACACAAGAAGACGTAAAGATAACTATTACGTACTTTCGCCAAACTATGATGCATTTGACTAGTTCTCGCAGAGTTCCGAATTTTGTTTCAAACGTCGAATTTTTCATGTGCCGAGCCTAGTGTAGTCTCCTACACAGGCGTTATTTAGTCGTTGCGTGACGACCTAAAGAGCAAAAGCTGTTGTTTTTGCTAATTTGCATTTGTTTCCCGAATTCGGCCCTTGAAAAAGTTCTACGTTTGAAACAGGCCTGAGTTAGACCGCTTACGAGCCAATTCCACTGGTGACAATGATTTAGGCTTTAAAAAATGTTCAAAAGGAAACTATTTCCCAGTGTTTGGCGTGGTCAGTTCGTGTATCGTGGAAATCTTGCCAAAGTGGCATGAAAAATTAATGATTCAATCAACCTTGGTCTTAATTTGTGGCGCATGCTTTTGCCGATTTTCATGGGTGTATGGCTACGTTGTCGAAAAATTTTTAAAGTAGCCATAATAATAAAACCTTTGATGCAACTTTCTTGTTCGTTCATACATTTGAAACCATACATTTGAAACCAAACAAACAAAAAAAGAACAACATTTCTTCATTACGGACATTAACTTCTTTTACTTGCCATCAGCAACGCGGAAAACTGATTCACCTCAGGTTGCCGAAATCCTTATTGACCCTTTTAATCCCAATACCGTTCTCCCCAACATATCAATACATTGTAACACATACAGATCATAAGAATTAAGGGAGTGATCACAAAAGATAAAAATGAAAATTAGACAATGAGGGGAGCAGTAGCAACCAGATGTATCGTCGGAGTGTGCGACTGTTCCCTTTAACAATCTCTTTCTATTTGAAGTCTTATTTACTAATGAGGGGAAGAGTGGCATCCAGATGTATCGTCGGAGTGTGCGACTGTTGCCTTTAACAATTCCTTTCTCAATCCCTTTCTATTTTAAGTCTCAGGTACTAATGAGGGGAACAATAGCATCCAGATGTATCGTCGGAGTGTGCAGCTGTTACCTTTAACAATTCCTTTCTATTTTAAGTCTCAGTTACTAATGAGGGGAACAGTAACATTCAGATGTATCGTCGGTGTGTGTGACTGTTACCTTTAACAATCCCTTTCAATTAAAAGTTAGCTACTAATAAGGGGAGCAGTAGCATTCAAATCTGTCATCACAGTGTGTGGCTGTTGCCTTCTGCCTGGCAGTATCAAACAATGAAAACAAATAGTCAATATAATCAATAATAATCAATTCCAATGAATTGACTGGTTATGGAAATCAATACAATTCAAAGCTTAAAAGTTGAGTGACTATTGATTGTTATTGACTATCATTGATTAATATTGATTTTGATTGGAATTAACTCTCGGTTCATATTTGCACACAGCATGTTAATAATTTATTGGCAAATGATAATAAAGTTTATTTGTTCTAAACAAAGTTTTTAGGTTTAGCATTCCTTAGATCACTATTTACAAAGAACATGCTAGTTAAAAAAGCCTTTGATGGTGTCACAACGATGTTATTTCATGACCTGTTTCTATAAATCCTATTCCTGGATCTGTACTTATGCTAGTGTAGGTCTAGAGAATTGGGGCAAACAATGATATGTACAGTTGAATGAGGAAAGATTAAAAATAAATTGTTACTAGCTGTAGCAGGTATTTTAAGGTCTGCATTTTTGTTATGTTATGTTATATTTTGTTTTATTATTATTTTTTTTGCGGGGGGGGGGGGGGGGGGGGGCACGTCACTTTCCCATGTGTCACAATTATTAGAAGTCCCTGGATGTTTTTCCATAACAGTGATAACAATAACAGTTTCGTTAAACTGCAGTTTAGTCCATTCGGTACAATATTAAATTGCCATATACTATAATATTTGAGTTCAACATTGTGGTAGAACAAGGTTGAAATGCTGCAGATTTAATACCAGTTTTAATACTGTGACTTCGGCATCATGCACGAGGCCAGAGAGATGGTGAAGGAAACTCGGAACTGTCAAACTCCCGAATTGGACAAATGCCAAAGGCAAGCCCGTAAAGTGACATTTCTTCGTTGGGACGTTATTCTTAGGCGACTTTTAGATGTTCCTGTTAAGCGCCTGGAAACCACTGCTTTTCTTGGGCAATCGAATTAAGTGCTCTGAAGTGAAACTTGCAACCAGTAGCATGGCCAACAATTAGAACGCTGAGGATGAAATCACGATGTCAGCAAGGGGAAACCGTTTCGCCTACGATATATTTTGTTTTTGTTTTTGTCTGCTAACGTCTTAAATGCCGAAAGTAAATGAATTATATACTATTTTTCGTTCTTAAAGCGTGTTACCCTAGGAAAAGAAAAAGCAATATATTTAATTTCTCGTTCTCTAAGAGCGTCAAAGGTTAACCAACTGGCCTTGGGCGGAAAGACTCGTAGGCGAAACGACCGCTAGCCTGCGCGCAGACGTCTGTGAGACTAAACGACCGCAAGCGTAGGAAGCAATAGTTTGCTCAGTCTTAGTGCAAATTCAGACGGCAAAGCAAATGGCCTGTTCAGAGGACAGATTATTAGACAGCGAGCAGTCTCTCTTTTGCTCTAAAATCCGTGCAGAACGAAGCGCAAATAGCGAGCGCGAGCGAGCACGATTTGAGACTACTCGCAGTCTAACAGATTATGTGAACGAAAGTTTTATCTTTTTTGTTACTGTTACTGTTTCTTTCTTTCGTAGAGAAAGCTTATCGAGTTTATGTGAATAATTCTCGATATATTCGCGATTTTGTTAAAAACGGGAGAAAGACCATGTTGTATTTATAGATTCTCTTCAAGTATTTCTCTCAGAACGTCCGATCACATACCAACAAATGACCTCTCCGGAGAAAGGAGAGGCGGTAAAACCGCCCGCGAGCGCTACGATCCTCTAGAGAAATAAGAGGCTATTCATAGCCTATTATCTTATTGTTTGTTAACAGCCACAAAAATAAATTTGCCGTTGCGATCAACTTGCAAAAAGGTCTGTGATATTTATTCAACAACAGTGTGTTTCCGGTAACAGAAAAGTGGCGGTAAAGAAATTGGTTTAAGGTATTTTAAAGCGGAAAACGAGTGTTTAGCACGAGCTTTTGCATTTGTGAGCACGAAAATTTTTCCTTTACACCGCAAGAAAATATAACTTAAGTTTATGGCTCCATGAAGTGAGGGAGACAAGATTAGATGTCATAATAAAATCAGGATGGATTCAAAGACTGAGAGGACAGGGAGATTCGAGGTCTTACAGCTGCCGTTTTTACCGAAGCAGGTAAGCTATCCTACTCACAGTTTTGAAAATTAGTGTTTGCTTGCAAGTTTTGTCAGCTTTTGCTACACATCAATCGATCAGTGAACTACCCTTGTTCGAAGGGGCCGTGGCGGTCACTCAGCGGTCAAGTACTCTCAGAGGCAAAGAGGTGCAAAAAACCATTAAACTACTTTAGAAGACCTGCAATTAATCACTGGTTGATTAACTATGCAGGCAAACGGGAATTATCTCAGTTAAAATAACATTAAGATAAACTTTTACAATATCATTTCAGTTCAAACTTTCAGCTAATAAAATTTACAAGGACCCCGCTCGGTTTTCCGTTTGATCTTAATTCAGAAGTTTTTTCATTCTGTAGTCATCCGATGGACTTTTAAAGTTTTTTTATTAAGACCCAAAAGGCCATATGTGAAGGTGGAAATGCAAAATAATTTTGCTTGAAGAATTTTAAGGACATCAAGAGAGCATTTGATGTTTACAAACATTGACTTTTTGGTTATTAAAATTTGTAAAGCAAGAGTCTTGTCTCATTAGCTAATGGGCCTCTTGTTGCCTTATTTACACCTCTTGGGCCTCTTGTTGCCTTATTTTTGCCTTGTATGATCTAAAACTACAGTGTGTTGCCCAGTTTTCGTACGGGCCCAGTTTTCGTACAAAAAGAACTTTATTTGATTATTTTCGTCGGTCATTTAAATCTTCGTCAACCGAAGAATTCCAAAAGTAAAAAGAACATTTCAGCTATAAGTTGTCGGTTTTGCCGGGCTTTTTGACGAAGAAGCAGGTCAGTGCGGACAATTTCTTTCGAGGTGAGTAAAAGTTTAGCGGCTAATATTTGCACTTTTCACTGCACAGTAAAGGTATTGTAGATGAACAAATAGCCCGTTTTGTTGTCAATTTTGCAAGGAACTTCATGAGTTTTGGTCAGATGATAGATAAAAGATGAAAGTGAATGGAAAAACTTTCAACGCCGGCTTAAATTTAACTGCTCCTGAATTTTTAGGGGTGAGAATCTTCGCATACATTTCGACCTGCTGTGCCAGTTTTCGTACACTTAGCTGCGCCTTTCTAAAAACCTATTTTAAAATAAGTTAAAGAACTGAATTTTAATCTTTACTGTTCGAAAACTAATAAGTCGCAAGTGCAGCAAAGATTACACAACAATCCTTGCAAAGTACGATACACTACATGTATTTGTTGTGGTATAACAGCGACGCTTTACATCCAGGTCATGCAAAGGTCACGAATATTTAATAAACTTAATCCCACGCAAACAATCTAAATCGTCAAATAATTAACTAAGATAGATGTCTATGCATAGAATGTTGACATACACCTTGAAATATCGTTAGTTTACCGGTTTTACCGATTTTTTTCACTCCGTTGCGATTCTAATAAATATTTACAAAAGTAGGTAAGAAAAGCAAGCGTAAGTGGAAACGGAAGTAAAGCGTTTGCTATTCTAAAGGCGTAAGCGGAAAGGAAGGAAAACGTCGAATCTTATACAGGCCTTTCCTTAACAGTTGTAATACGCAGAATAGTAACCCGTCAATTACCTTTACCAAGGCAGTAAATGACGTACGAGACAGTGGATTGAGCGTAAGAAAAGCCGCCCAAACGTGAGGGACAAAAAAATCAACACTGCAGGATCGATTGAACATCACCCCCCCGAATAACCATTTGCTTTGTACACCAAACATTGGTCGCTAAGCCGATATTTATTCACAAATCGAAGAGAAAACACGATAAGCACTCAGCAGGGTGGCTGACACATCAGTTTCCGTCGAGCGTTTTCGTGGAGAAATGTTGTTTTGTCGATGTACGAAAACTGGGCCAGATGTACGAAGACTGGGCAACTTAGGAGTTTTGGGAAAAATGGTATAATTTTGAACATACGTCAATCAAGCGGCCAATCGTTTTATATGTTAAAGGTAAGTAAATGGGCTACCTTTAAAAGAAATTTCAGAAATTTTCGTCGCACAGATGAAAAGATATAGCGATTACAAACTAAAGTGTACGAAAACTGGGCAACACACTGTACCTTAGTTTTTTGACAGAAAGGTGGTTATGTTGTATAATTTTATTCAGGGCAGTAGAATCCTGGTATTAGTTCTAAATGAAGTGGTCTGCGAGCATCTAAAAATCAGTATCTTAATTCACACGCTCACACACAACATGAAGCATCAAAAAGCAACTCGACCGTTACTTCGCACCTCACTTATGAATCGATTAATATTAATAGCTTTATCCCAGGAAAGTCTTGCTTTATCCTGATTGGACAATTACGATGCGTAGTTATGCTTAAACACTACAAGGGCTCCTATTGATAGTAGATGCATTAACTTCTGAAAGAGCTACCCTTTTAATAAAGGAGTCTAATTTTAATGGCAACAGGAAGCCTTAGCTTATGTACACAGTTAGCAGCTATCATAGTTTTCAATCAGTCTTACCAGTCTTGAAACCTTTTCTTTCAGGAGGAGATTTTAAAGAAGACCAGCACCTAGTAACCTTGAATATAAGTTTATGAGCTTATGTTTGGGCTGTTGATTTATATTCTTAGAAAACGTTTGTGAACCAAAGGATTTTCACATAGTCGTCGTCTTGTCAGTAAGTTTTCAAGCAGCTGACTCCACAAAATACATTGCAGGTGGTTAGAAATGACAAGTAAAAATTGGCAACTCTTAACTTTAACTTCCTATTATGATAAACCTTTCTATGGAAAGCTGCATTCATTTTTTGTTCCAGTGTCTGATGATATTGCCTAAGAAAATTTTCTTTTCAAGTTACAGTTGATTTTGCAACTTTTCATTTAAAAATGTCTTAAATTTCAATCAACAAAGGGACTGTTCACTTTTTATAGGGTAGAGGAACATTGGAATTTGATGGGGGGAGGGAAGAGGGATGCAAAAGTGGCTTGACAAAACAGGGACGCCCTAAAAAGGAGTCTGCAAATAATATGGTTGTTGTCCTCCTGAGTTTGTTAAAAAACTAGTCCTCTGAGGGGTCAAAATTGATTTTGGGTCCATAACATTTCATTGCCCTCTCCCTGCTCCTTTAGAAGACTGACAAGTTTCTAACTGGTCCCACATACTCTAGGTTTTCATTTTAGCAGATTAGGAGTTTGACGAAATGGAAGACCATGGCAGCTGTGTATGCAACTTAGGCAACTGCAAAAAAAGTCTGAAAAAATACAGGCTTGGTGGGGATATACATGTAAACCCAATGATAGCAGTGCAGCACTCTTACCAACTGAGCTATCAAGCAAGCTTGGAGTTGTTGGTCTTTGTGTGAATTCATACATATTCCCAAGAAAGACAAACCAAAATCATGTGCATGTAATGTTTTTCATACTGAGAGTTCATGTTACAAATATAGTTATTAGTATTTTTGGTAAGAAAAGAAAGAGCGGCTTTTCTACTATTTTAGTGATCTTCTAGATAGGTTGTGTTTTTTTTTTAATCAAAGAAAACCAAATATTTCATTACTTCAAACACAGGTAAATTTTACAGTGTAAATTGAACACAAAGGAACTGTTACTGGTTATTTTGATGGGTGTTAAAGGTAAGTAATTTTCTAATTATGTTCCTTTTAAAAGTCAAGAAAAGCAAAGAGTAGGACAAGTAATTTATACTCAAAATTGTTCTTTCTAGATCTGTGTGTGCTGCTTTTCAAACACGATATTTTGTATTTTTAGTAGATGCTATGTGTACATTTTATGTCTGGAATTAAACTTTCCTAATTGGAAATGTATTCATATGAATCTTGTTTAGTATTAAACACAGTGTACAATCATTAAAATTAATACAACTCACAATGTACTTTAGTTTAACATGTAAAAAGCACATAGTACACATTATGACTAGATCTGTTTAAAAGACATGGAGTTGAAATTTCTATTAATTGTTCCTTAATAAACTTTAAACAGTTCCTAGAACATCACTAATTGGGTAGTTTTCTTCAGTATTATAACTAATTCATAGGTTTTTGGTGGAGTACTGATCACTTTTAAGTCTAAATTCTCATTCCGCGTGCCTTTATTGATAACAGCTGCAGCTCTTGTCCTTGTTTCTTTCATCTCACGGAACTTATGTTGATGTTCTTATAGCATCACTTTCCCCGTTCCTTTCCGCACGCCTTGCCACTTTTAAGTTAACACTCTTTAGCCTAACTTATTCTTACCTTATTATTCTATTCTCGGTTGAAAGCGATCGCTGTACCAAGCCCTATTGTAGGATATATAGCCCAAACAACACCCATCAGGCGACAAGATTCGAGTTATTTTTGTCACAATTTTCTGCTGGCGCATCATCTCACTGGCTTTCCTTTTTACAAATCGTGGCAATACAATTAAAAAACCCTCAAAATAATCGATATTTCATACTGTTTCATGGCTGGAGTTTTTAGAAATCAAGGTAGCCAAATGAATGAACGAAACAAGGTAGACTGAGGTGCGACAGTAGCGCAATTTTAATCGTATGTCGTTGACAGTGATACACACCTTGACGACTCTCTGTTGAGCCCTGCCACTTTTATCAATATCTTTTCTTGAAAAGTCGCTTCCTTAGTTAATAAACTGTTACCGGCAAAAAGGATTTCGTGTCAAAACCTACGACAAAAGTCTCGGATACTTGAAGCAAAATATTTGTTTGGAATAAAATTGAGCTTTTCTATTGCAGTTGCGCTGTTAACTGCTTGCGTCTGGGCAATATTTTCGCTTAAGCAGCAACAATCATACAATGCCTTTATCATATCAATTTTTTACTTTTGCCTCGGCTATATGTTCCGTTTTTTTAACGTCAGAAATCATTCACAACCCCAAAATATGTAGTTTACGAGGCGGACGCCACTATTTAGCTCCCTCTTGTCAATGAATTTGTCTTTCCGCCCCTTTCAAGCACAAATTATCCTTCAATGCGACAAACATTACGCATTTCCATTCAAGTTCAACTTACTTTATTGTTAAACAGTACTTGGTCTTGCGTTGAAGTCTGTTGTGATGATGCAGAACAAAGACAGGAAGGCAAAACTTTCGTCTGCTTATCACGAGTTTTCAATTCACCGTCGCCTTTTTTTTGACTAGTCTCATTTCTCAGATTTCCAATCAATTGCTGCGATTTTCCTCGCGATGAATTATCTTCACAGCAAAGCGGAGTTGATAACCTAAATTTGGACTTTATTCAACAACTATACATTCTTACTGCGTCGTTTGCCCCAGAACACAGGATAAACATTCAATGAAACACAAAGCTGTGAGCACGACCGCCGCCATCTCCTGTTTTCCCGCGTTTCCAATGAAATTCAAGGTATTTCAAATAGAATTGTGCGCAGGCGCGACATTAGTCTCCTTTGTTCGACCAATCAGGACAACAACCAGAGACTTATAACATCTACTGACGATTCACAGTTCACTTGACTCTAATGATGACTTCCGCGCAGGTTGTCGAAACGTCTTTCAATGTCACCACAAACAGTCCTTCTCAGGACTGAACTCACCCGGACGATCATAATTTACCGACTTGTGAAAAGAAAAAAGGAAGCCAATTTTGCGGCTTCTTCTCCATGCACGATTTTATATGGAAGCGATAATACTAAACATAGGAAAGGTTTCATTGTTAACATATTTAGAGACATGTTATACATGTAAAGTCGAACGTCTGCTAAATGCCACTTTTGTTTGTCCTGGCGGATACATTCACTCTTGTTTTAACCTCTCAACAACGGCCACCTTCCTACAACGACCACTTTCCCCTGTCCCCAAGGTGGCCGTTGTGGAGAGGTTTGACTGTGTTAGTTAGTCGTAATTAGCTCGGTCATTTAGCTTTTAGCTACAACAGTATAAACGGTCAAACTTCCATTATTACATCATGGTTTGGCTGTCACGAAATTCTGTGGACTGGATCATATGTAGATGCTTGGGGCGAAGGCTTGGTTGCTCAGGCTTTTTCCCTGGGCCACAGCACTTGCAACACGAGCAAAACCCAAACCAGTCCTTTTTGAAGCTGGGTATGTAATAGGCAAAAATCAGGGGATTGAACAGCGAGTTCATAAACTTCATCAACTCTGAGGCTATTGCCAGGATCAAGACCACATCAGATGGTGTATCATTTAGGACGTCATACGAGCGCAGCATGGAGATGAAAACTGAGGGTCCCCAGCAAATGACGACGCCTAGAGAGAGGACGCTTAACATCCGGGTGACTTTGCGCTTTGCATTGGCTGTTTCGTTACTGATGGTGCCATTGCTATGATCCCTGTGAAGATATATGTATGTGATGAGGAACAGCGTCACCATGACAACCAGGGGAGCGAGGAAAGCCATCACAAAGTAGAGAGTAGAGGAAAGCTGTCCGCCCCAGTTCCTTAGAAAATCACACAGCTTGGGAACGCTGCAGTTCCTCAGCTCCTCTGTCACGTTTGGTGTTGCTTCAGGGATTTCTGTGTAGAAGACACTCTGTGCACTGTACATGACGGGACCGGAGCAGATGAAGGCATATAACCACACCCCGAAAACGACTAGAAATGGTGTGCGGCGTTTCATGAGGCCTTTTAAGGGAGATGCTGCGTCGCGGTAGACATCAACAGAGATCACGACAAGCGTGACAAAAAATGCTGCACCACAAGTAGCAGAAAAGAAATGAAACAGCTTACAGGGAATCTTTGCCTCCCCTGTGGTGAAAACTGTGCTCAGGTATATAAACGGTCCAACGGTCAATAACCTAAAAATCAGGTCTACAGCTGACAGGTGAAATACGAAGAAGTTGGACAAGTTCTTCAAGACGCATTTGTTTCGCAGCATGATTCCACAAACTGTGGCGTTAATGACGATTCCCAGGGAAATAAGGGAGAAGACAGTTGCTTCTGAAATTCTGGCAAGTTGTTTGGCTGTGTCACATGACATTAGCAAAACATCTTCTTCCTTTGATGATGATGACATCTTGAAGGATGAAAGGAAGGGCTACACTGAAATGTAGATCAAGACAGAACTGTACTTCGGTTTCGTGCTCTCTCAAACAAGTTTCTCCGTTTTCAAAAACTCTTTCCCTTTGGCTCTGAAACTGAAAAAGAACACCATACTTTTTTTTTCTAATAATAGGTACTGATGCATTAATTAGACGAAGAGAAATACATGGGCTTGTCACCGCCCGAGTGCTAAGTTTTTCTTAAGCTCATCAATTTTTCTGAATCAGTTTCTTTGAGGTTAAAGCAAAATCACGTTATTCATTGATGTTTTTTGTGACATTTGTAAATAAGAAGAATGGGGAAGGAATCGTTAAGGAAATTGAAACTTCGTGTTTGAAGTTGACGATTGATAAATGGACAGATCAAACCAAAACGCTCTCGCGAGAGGCCTAACGAAGTCGAATGAAAATGAATCCAAAAAGTGTATTTGAAGAAGTCGCTTTGAAAGTGACTACGACATAAGTTGTACAGAGCATAGTAAACTACAGTACACTTAGAGAAAGGGGGAGACAATGATTGCGTGTATTAGAATTTTTTCTTGCTTTTTGGAAAATTGGGTTACTCAGGCGATGAGAAAAAGAAACATTTTAGTGGTTCCATTGTTAGCCTAAGCAGGCTCTTCTGAGGCGATTAAAATGGCGCTTCATGCCTGGCTCACGAACAAAAGTAAAGAAAGAGGCTGTTTTGCAACCTCCTTCGGTTTTGTTATTTACTCGCTTGGCTTTCATGGCAGTCGATTGTCTTGATCACGTGCATGGGTGCAGGATTACCGTAAAGTTCGAAAGTAGCAACTAGCGACCCTCTGAAAGAAGGGATAAACTTTGACGGTTGTTAACAAATCCCGGAAGTAGCGATCCCTTAGATGTAACTACCCTCCAGATATAACGACCTCAAAAGGAACTGGACTTGACTTTCGTTAATATAGTAGCTGATAAAGCACGACAAGCGAGCCCCGCTTTTTGGCTGCCAAAGAGCGAAAAATGCTTCAAACCTGCGGAAACCCCTACGGAAGCGCTTAATACGCAGGCTAAGCTTTAAGTGCCAGCTCCATACTAACAATGTGGTAGCTGTTGGCCGGGGACCGCTACAACAGTCCTCCCAAGGCAAGCGTATTGAGAAGTGGATGAGCATTTTTGCCGATCGGAGTGCCCAAACATTATAAATAAACAACAATACAGCATGCCTTGGGAGGAATGTTGTAACCACATTGTAAGCGTGGAGCTGGCGCTTAAAGCAGTGCTTTTGAACTCGCTATGGCAGTACATGCCATGCTGACGAGTCCTAACAAACAACAGTCCATAGCTGGCACCCTGGTAGTGGACATATTACACTATTTGTTGTGACGACTGTCGTGTTAACTTGAGGTGTAAACTTCCATAACCATGGCGAGAATTCGTTGAATAACAAAACAATTATCCTGCTCAATCTTGGGCAATATACCCTGATCGATTAAGCTGTCTCGGCATATGGCAATATACGGCCAATATACTGTACGCGTTTTGCTATCCAAACGAAGTAAAGCCTCAAAGCAACGGCTCCTTCCGGAATCCCCCCCCCCCCCCCCCCCAACAACAACGACAGCAAAAGGCTGCTAAATCTGAAGTAAATGACGAGTGTCGTTTTTTGGAACTTTACGGCGGTGCACGGTCGCTATGCTTTGATAGCCGATCGAACACCTAAAATCGAAACACAGGGAAAGCTACAGCTGTTAGTCACGCAAAATTGTCAAATCACGCAATCGTTCCTAAACTTACTTAAAAAATATTACCTTACTATTCGAGTATAATCCGGTAGTGAATCCATTCAGATGAAAGCAGTTGTCTTGGGAGCAATTTCCATGTTTCGAATAGTTCACAAAATACTCGGACTTTTTGTGGGGAAAAGTATAATAATTTTTTTTTCAAAGTTATAATGTTATGATCGGTATCATATCCCTAATCTAAATTTGGCTTGACAGACAGTTGCGCAATTTTATCCATGTCAGCTGTCTAAACTACTGTCGAAGGAATCGACTTGAATCAACTTGAAATAAAGCTTCACCGATGAAAGAATTGCGTAAAATTTTTTGTCAGGATTTTAACATAAACTGGAAATATCCTACAAGTCAAATTAGACACCGTTCCGTTATATGCAGATTGTCTTCAACAGAGATGAAAATTAAACGCTATCGTTATTTAATACGCAAATGTGAACTAAATTATTGCGTTTTAAATATCTCGAAAATATCAGAAGCGAACCTTCCAGTAACATTGAAAAGCCCTTCCTTTGAGCAAAAATTTTATTGAACAGACACAGCGACCGGCCGATATTAAAGATGGGGAGAATTTTCCGTGCAGCAGGACCTCTCAAACATACCGACAGTTACACGCCATTAAGCACTAGCAAATCCCAAATACTTGCCAATCTACTTGCTATGTTGTCGCACTTTTTAATGAATTCAAGTTATTAACTCTGCGCATTCAAGCCAATTTCAAATTTGCTTTTTCCAGTCCTTAAAATTAAGAGACTTGCGAATTCCTGCATCGCTGAAACGCATTATATAAGACTGCATAGTTATAACACAGCTGAAATTAACATACTTACTGCTATTTTCGTTAAAGTCAATCAGTTTGTTGCGCCCTTCTAAAGCCACCAACACGCTAGTAAAGATAAATGGGGAGATAAATTGCAAACGAGAAACTTATTACGCGTGACGAAACCCTAAATCGATGTCTGATACTGAACAATTTGATACGTGTGGCACCGCTGACAATTAGTGTACAATTTATACGTCACACTGCCCTTGCCATGATAAACAACTTTCCGGACAAAAGAGTGAAATTAGGAAACAGAAACAACTTCAAGAAAGTGAAATGGGATGAATCACGTTTTTGGATAGCATTGTAAGGGTGCCAGTCAACAACAACAACAACAATTTATTTGCATTCCCAGTGGTATACATAGACGGAACATCAAAGGAAATAGAAACTAACCACTAAACCTACCAGTTTCAATTCCTAAATCATGATTCCTGATCTTGTTTTTGCTGCTGACTGTCTGTGTTGAACATTTAAAATTAATTCCAGTTGAAAAAGAACAGCTGTGGTCGGTTTTAAACAAAGAGTGAAATTGCAGTTTCCTATTTGCCCTTGTCATGTTAATAAGTTGTTGATTTTACGGAACGGTCATGATACACTACACGTATTTTGCTTTAATTTAATTGAGTTATTTTTAGCGTTTTGTGTATTATGGTCTTCAACTGAATTAACACCGGAGTACTCCTTCTCGATCTGTACAACAATAATACCGAGGAATTTCATATATATAGAACACGAAGGAGGCCTTTATTATTTCAGCTAACAGAGACATTGTTTTGCAAATTTTTGTTTCAGCTAACAGAGACATTGTTTTGCAATCCCCGCAGGGAGCAGGGTGTGACTCCCATATGAAAGTGACGGGGATGATCGTCGTCTCGCTTAGGGGTGTAAATTGCAGATTTTGGTCTCACTTAGGGTGTTCAGGACGGAAAGCCAATATTTTTACTCATACAGGTATCGCTTAGGGTAGACCATGAACGAAAACTAAAGATTTACGACAATGCTTCTAACATCTAATAACAGAATACAGCATTCCGTGAGAACATCTTAAAGTGCAATTCAAACCACTATCGCTCTTATTTGGTTATCTGTTTTAGCATGGTCTCCATTAGCGTTCGTATAAAGCCTGAGCCACACCCAGATTGGCCTCTTTTATGGTTTTAACTTCTAATTTTCTGACGAGCATCCCCGTCCCTTTCATAAGGGAGTCCCCCCACTCGGGTTTGCAATACTATTCTCTGAAAGCTGTTCAATATGTATCCGAAATTTAAGAATCTTAGTATAGATGTGTGATTTCCGAGACAACCTCCCCACTTCGTTACGAGATACAACGTTTGGAATCTTAAAACTTTGGAAAATCAATCGAATATGCACTGGAAAAATAATGTGCTCAACACTGATCAAGTCTTTCCATGGGTGAGGAGCCAATTATCAGTTTATTAAATCATCCGCAAGTGAACACACAGCAGCAAAGACAACAAAAAAGATCTACTAGTGAATCATTTGAACCCAGTACCATCTTTAGTTCGTCTAGTACGATTAGTTTGTTGCACAACTTTTTTTGGCATGTAAGGCGCAGCGAAACTAAGTGTTCTGGTTGCCCATGGGTGAAAAGCGTCTTCATTGTAATATAAAAGTTGCATTGTGTAAAGGGTACCTGACATGAACGAAAAAACCAATAACATGAATCTACATTTAACTTTACTCATGCCAGATCTAAAGAATGTTCAATTTTCCGGGGGTACAAAACTCAGGTGTTCCGCAAATCAGTTATTCCACAGGAATATATTTGCTGGGTGGGAAACATTTAACAATTATCCTGCGAAATCGCGCGGAATATCACCTGATACTTAGCCGACGAGGCCGTAGGCCGAGTTGGCTAAATCAGGGGATATTCCGCAAGATTGAGCAGGATAATTGTTTTATTATTCAACAAATTCCCATCGACTACCATTTTCAGAACGAGAAAAACTACGGCTCTATGATAAAAACGCTAAAAGGTAGTAACACATAAAGCTTAATAAAAATCAAAACAGAACTTCAAGAAATCGAAGTTTACTACCGTTCACTTAAAAAGACTTATTTACAAACTCATGTTTGGAAATGACAAGACAAAGGAAAAAAATATTGCTACCTTACCGAGAATAAGTCCTCTTCCCGTGAATTAAAATCTTTTCAACTTTAGTCTCTACAACTTTCCGTGAGCAAGTGTGCTGCTTCTTTCGCAATAGCATTTTCTTGGTTGAGTTCTCACTATGAAAATTCCAAGTCAACCGCTGGATATCTTTGTGAGCTGAAGCACATACTTGTTGACATTTTGAGAGCATTTATTCGTAGAAAGTTTCTTCCAGAGAGTTAAAATTTACGGAGAACACTGCTAAAACTGCCTCGCTTTTCAAAATGGCCGCCAAACAAGCAATGAAAGAAAATCTGCAGTGCACTTCCAAATATGGTCATTTACGTATATCGCAGGATATCTGTCATTTAGGATGACAGATATTGAGGGCTTCCTTACCATATATGGGCATAGTGACAATTTGTTGAATAATAATTGCTGTTATAATTAACATTTGCTTGTTTTGCTAGGAAGTATGTTCAGCTTGTTGGAAACACTTTTGATACCTGTAAGTTTCGGACCTTCCTAAAATGTCGAAAAGATGGCTCATTGTACTCCCACACTAGCCTAGAAAACAGCCGACTTTTCGCGAGGTCGCCACTTGAGCCCTCGCAAAACGATGTCTGGGTAACGATCGCAGAAATTCCATACTGATGACGCGTCACTACCCAGATCTAGGTAGTGCTTCTGATTGGTTGAAACGCGCGGGAACTTCGTTTCAACCAATCAGAAGCACTACCAAAATCTGGGTAGTGACGTGTCATCAGTATGGAATTTCTGCGCTCGTTACTCAGACGTCGTTTTGCGAGGGCTCAAGTGGAGACCTTGCGAAACGTCGGCTGTTTTCTCAGGCTACTCCCACGCCTTCTATATTCGGAAACGTTTGTACCCCTTCTTCCACTAAAGGTAAAATTTAGGCCTTCAGGTACTTCCACCTCGCATCTGACGAGGTAAAGGGTCTTAGTTTAGATTGCTAGGTGGCTTGGAAATTTTGAAAGGAGTTAACTTTGCTGGAAAATGGAACCTTTCTCTTGGGAGTGGGCTATAAATAACAATTCTCCAGCAAAAAGAAACACTGTTTAAGAATTTTTGTTGTTGTTTTTTGTTGGTTTCTTCATGGTCATTGTGGGATCCCGAGTTTTAAACTTTTAAATCATGTTAACGTGACTTAAATTCTGGAGGACTTTCTCATATTGCTATAACATTGTCAGGCAAAATCTATGAACTGTAAAATGAAACAAGCCAATTAAAACACAATGACCCGAAAGCGTCTTTGGAAAGAAACTGCGTAACGCAGTATACCGAGTAAACACAGAAGAGTAAACATGCCCAAGCCAGTTTCTCCTTCTTCTCGAGCGAAATCATCCTTTCAAGCGGCGAAATCAAGTGGCAGGTAAACATCGCCGGTTCGAGAAGAAGGAGAACTTGCTTGCAGCTCTCGGGCATGCAAACCTGTTCGTTTTATGCTTTCCTAGGGAAATAAAATGAAGCCTTGGTTTCAATTCTCTTTTGCCTGTCTTAGGGTCTTGGAGCTGTTTTAGGCTGGAACTCCCAAGATCTGGAGCACAAATCCCGCAGAGGCTATGAGAAGCTTCTCCATATCCGTTTGATACACGTTATAACTACCACATAGTATCCGAGCAAAGGAGAACGCTTGTAGCTCCGTAGTCTTTGGGTGGATATTTCTTCAATAAAGACCGCCTCATGCGGAGAAAACGACACCATCGGTAATTTGGCATGAAGCAGTAGAAAATCAAGGGATTTGGTAGGGAGTTGAAAAACTTTAAAATCTCGGCAGTTATGATAATTCCAAGCACGGCATCTGAGGAGAGTTGCTCTATGCGGTGGCCGTATGAACGAACCATGAATATTATAGAGGTGGGACCCCAGGTGACAGCGACGATTATGCACAGGACCACCAACATGCGACCGATTCTCTGCTCCGCCTTGTAAGACTGGTTCTGCAGTTCGCGCTCGATTTGTCTGTGGTGTATGTGCATTTTCACCGACAATGCTACTATGACAACTATGGGGATGCAGAAGCCCAGTACAAAATACACAGTGGATGAAGCTTGCCCGCTCCAGTCCCTTTGCAAATCGCATAGTCTGGGAAAGCTACAGTTCATGAGCGCTTCTGTCATGTTTGCCGGCGCCACCTCTGGGAGATCAGTGTATGAGACACTGCAAACGCTTTCGATAAGGAGACAAGAGCTTGCCGCTGCGTACAGCCATACAAAGGCAACGGCACGAGCAACCCACACGCGTGACAACGGCTCCATGCCTTTCAAAGGCGACGCTGCGTTGCGATAAACGTAACCGAAGATTAAGGCAAGGCTTGCAAAAAATGCTGCTCCACACATGGCATTAAACACCCGTAGAACCTTACAAATGGGGCAAGATTGGTTAGTGTCCGTGTATGCCAGCATTATCCTGGGTACTATAGTCAATACCCTGAATATGATATCAACTAGTGACAGATGAAACACAAAGAAGTTCGCAAAGTTTCTAGTGACGATCCGTTGACAAATCATGTCTATACAGATTACGACATTGATAAGAATTCCAACAACGATCAGGCAGAACACTGTTACGTCCCAGAACTTTTCGACAGCATGGGCAGTTTCACATGACATGTGCAGAATGTGTTGTTCGGTTTCGGTAGTCATCGCTTTCCAAGCAACTCCTTACCGTTCTGGTTTTAAGTTTGCATGTACAAACCAGTTTTACTCGTACCAACCAGGTTGCAGATTCCCCGACTCTTGTCGATTTCTTAGATGTTTTCTTGTGTTTCTGGACCACGTTTTGTTGTCACTGTTAAGAAAAGTAAAACAGGTGATTGGTATAATTGAAACATATGTGCTTGCTTAGAAATCCGACGTCAAACACCTTTTTAACATTTGAAATATTTCCACTAATGAAAAGGACTCTTATTGTCTTTGCAATTCAGCCAATATTTAACGCGTTCCAAACTGAAATGAGTTTTTCCAAAATCCAAAATTCCGTCATTAAGCCCAATCTCGCACGGAGTAAAACACGATTTCCGCCAGAAATTTACAATACTCGACTGCAAACAAACCATTAGTTGGACTAATACACTGTTAACACAACGAAATCACAGTTTTTAACTGTTGTTGTAATAAACCACGTTTATTCTGAACACAATTTTACAGTAAAGCTCTACGGTTGAAATAGAGAGAAATGGATGGAGACAAAAAATGACCCGTAAAACTGCAGTATAGAAAAGGTATTCTGAACGACACAGGCAAATTGTTTTATGTGTCTGAGAGAGAGTCCATCCCTTAATGTTACAAAAGGGCTATCTTACAAACACCTGTAAACAGCTATTGCAGTGAAACCTCTGTTAAGTGTCCTCTTACTAAGCGGCCAGTTGTCGTATTCCTGGACATATCTTCAAACAAACCCTCTATTGAACACAAAATTTGGATTTATCATCGCTCTGACGAAGGGCTAACGCTCGAAACGTCAGCAATCAATATCTCTATGGTGGCCAATTTACCTTATCAACTGGTTTGATAAATTCGACTTTTTGTGTTTCACTTCCTCACAGACGCAGCACCACAGTTTTTTTCTTTAGAAACTAACCCCTTCATTAATAAACAAACCTCCACTAAAGCCTGCGGGCCGCAGTCACTTCGTACCAACTCAACAAGTGATTTTTGTATTGTTTCATACCGGTCTATTTAAAAACGGCCAGCAACAAATCAAGTTGAGTTTTCCATTACCCAGCTAAAATCAATGAAAGAAAAAGGACTGAAAGATGAAATGACAAATGTAAATAAGCGCATTTATTTCATATGCAGTTACGGCAAGACATTGCATGATCACAGGCAGCCCAAGCTCACGCCTCGTGAAAGGGAGGAATTTATTAATTATTTATGGTTCTCGAGCCGGGACGTGACCTTCGAGAGAGACCTGTATTGGGTTGCAAGCGGCCGTTAACAATTTGAGACTTTGTATGGGGAATAACATATCGTCGATTTCCAACGTTAAATAAAACTAAATTTCAACATTTTTTAGTGAAATAAATAACACTAATTTACCTCTTGCGTCTTTGTATGTTTTTTGGTTTTTTTTCCATCGTTTTGGGCCTTCTTTTTCACGACTGTTACTACCTTCATAGACCGGTATTGAGTTACAAGCGGCCGTTAACAATTTGAGACTTTGTATGGGAAATAAAATATCGTCGATTTCGGACGTTAAATAAAACTAAATTTCAACATTTTTTTAGTGAAATGAATAAAACTAACTTACCTCTTGCGTCTTTGTGTGTTTTTTGGGCTTATTCCATCGTTTTGGGCCTTCTTTGTCCCCGGTCTTTGTCACGACTGTTACTACCTTCATAAGACGAAGTCAAGGCACCACACCGTTTCAGGCCGGAGATTCGAACTTGTCTACTCCAAGGCGGTTTGCGGCCAGAAAATCCATCCTATCGCAGATTTTTTCCGCCAGAGGTAAACCTCTCTGATCTCCACACCTTGTAAAATGTTCCTTCGCCAAATATCCCCGCGCATTTTCCTGAAAATGAGCTTTTTCTCACTCCATGTCCAAAATCTCTTCCTTCGGCGAACGCTCATGATTTTGAAAATGGACACGAGGCTAACTTGGGTCCGAGATCAAATCTCTCTCGACCCACGGTGGCACAGTCAATTCATGTACAGCACTTACCCCCTCCCGACAGTGGCATCACGCACAACACTATTGTATCGATCAACCAATGACAGAGCGAGGCGACGCGACGGGATACGGGAGATATTTGGAGATAAACAAACGGCTAAATTTGAATATTTCTGTCGGGATGGGGTAAGTGCTGTACATGAATTGACTGTGCCACCGTGGGTCGAGAGAGATTTGATCTCGGACCCAAGCCTCGTGTCCATTTTCAAAATCATGAGCGTTCGCCGAAAGAAGGGATTTTGGACATGGAGTGAGAAAAAAGCTCATTTTCAGGAAAATGCGCGGGGATATTTGGCGAAGGAACATTTTACAAGGTGTAGAGATCATAGAGGTTTACCTCTGGCGGAAAAATCTGCGATAGGATGGATTTTCTGGCCGCAAACCGCCTTGGAGTAGACAAGTTCGAATCTCCGGCCTGAAACGGTGTGGTGCCTTGACTTCGTCTTATGAAGGTAGTAACAGTCGTGACAAAGACCAGGGACAAAGAAGGCCCAAAACGATGGAATAAGCCCAAAAAACACCCAAAGACGCAAGAGGTAAGTTAGTTTTATTCATTTCACTAAAAAAATGTTGAAATTTAGTTTTATTTAACGTCCGAAATCGACGATATTTTATTTCCCATACAAAGTCTCAAATTGTTAACGGCCGCTTGTAACCCAATACCGGTCTATGAAGGTAGTAACAGTCGTGAAAAAGAAGGCCCAAAACGATGGAAAAAAACCAAAAAACATACAAAGACGTAAGAGGTAAATTAGTGTTATTTATTTCACTAAAAAATGTTGAAATTTAGTTTTATTTAACGTTGAAAATCGACGATATATTATTCCCCATACAAAGTCTCAAATTGTTAACGGCCGCTTGCAACCCAATACAGGTCTCTCTCGAAGGTCACGTCCCGGCTCGAGAACCATAAATAATTAATAAATTCCTCCCTTTCACGAGGCGTGAGCTTGGGCTGGCTGTGGTGTGATGAGACTGATGTCGCTTTCAAACAATCCATTTGAACAAGCATACAATTAAAACACTTGAAAAAAAAAACGATATTTATAATGTTATTTGTTTTTCAAACAGGTATTAGTAACAGTTTCTGTAAATTTTGTTTTGCGAAGAAAAATTCAAATCCGGCCACTAGTTCATTCCCCGAGGCTGGCCGCTCAATAGAGGTTTGCCTGTATCGGTATTTTGTCTCTAAGTCGATCTTTTTAAACTGCGGAGCTCCTTTTTGGAGGTATTGGGTATTCTACCCAGTTCCCCTAAACATTTGAGGACACTTGATTAGACCGTTGACAAGGTCATTTAGGTACACTCATACACTGTTTACCGTTCTGCGAAGTTCCACTTTTATCACGTAGTTTAGGGTTGTTTAGAGAAATTATTGGACTAAAACAATTCTAATTCGAGGTTTTAACCCGAACTCGAGCTTCAAACCATTTTGCCTTACCTTCATTGAAGATAAAATTTACAGTGATTTCTGAATACATTCAACTTTTTAATGATAACTTGTCTCAAACGCCAAAATATTGACTGATATAAGCAATGACTGTCATACTCTGCCCCTTCTACCTCCTTTGGTGCTAAAAGTTGTTTCAACTTCAACTACTTACGGTCAGCGCTGGTTACCGAGAGGCGAACCATAGTTGGTCTCTTAGATGTCTTTACTGGAAGTCAGTGAGTCTAGTCAAAATTTCCTTATTCTGCCCGCATAATGCGTGCTGCCTCAAACGGTAAAAAATGGTTTTCTGTGCTGGAAATTCCTTCCGCAAAAATTATCCAAGGCTCTTAAATATGGATAACTTATATCTTCTCTTGATGTATGTAGAGCCATAACAGTAACATACCCCTTTTTTGGACATTGAGGAAACGTGAGGCGCTGAACGTAATGATATAGGATGACTGACTGGCGCGTGATCTGACTGGGATGAAATCGTCGTTAGAAACAATAACCCACAGGAGTCAGGATAGAATTAATATCAATTTGTTATAAAAACCCACGGTTTAGATTCTTTACACCATCAAGATAAAACAACAACGAAGGGATAAAATGTGTTACAGAATTTCGTAGCTTAAATTTAGATACAACCGAAAATCGACAAAGGTGATCTTTGCACCTTATGTATTTCTCACTTTTGAAACTTTTGGCAACTTTTAACCTGTTTATACGGGAAAATTCTTATCTAAACAGGATTTCTGTTAACTTCAGGTCTATGTTTTGAGACTCAAACTCTGTAGGAGCAGTGCAAATTTCTAACAGTAACGAAAGTTGACAATGTCTCAGGGATATGTTCGGACACGAAATTATTAAACTGAGTTGCTAAACATGTTAAAATAAAGTTACTCAATAGACTGTACTGATCACTTCAGATATATTGACTTACCTATTAACGCAAATAAGGAAAATCAACACCTTCTGCTCACAAAGGAGTAAGTCATACGAACAGATTTCACAGGTCACTGATTGCAACCGGAAGTTTAAAACCAAAAGTGGTTTCAGTTTCCTTTGGTGGCGTGTTTTAACGTCACAAGGACAAGTTACTAATTTCAGAATGGGATCGTCACAAAATCGCGTGACCAAACTTAACGGAAAATTTACCCTTAACAAACTCACGAGCCATCACAAGCCTAACAAAATGCAACATCTTTCCCAGGACTTTTTCCCTTTTTTAAATGGAGATCTGGGAACGAGGTTGAACAAAATGAGTTCATAGATTATCATGCACCATTTTTGACAAATAAGTGTCACGGTGGTGGCAGGATATTACCTCCCACTGGGCTATGCCACTATTCGCGCCAATCCCTTACAGCGGGAGTATAAATAAGAGCTCTTCATATCAGTTCGGCCCAGTTCGCGTTAGAATCTTCTTGCAACATTACCGTTTTATGCAGTTATGGCTGACGCGCAAGATCCTCTTGAAGCTGCGGTTCCCGCCGCCCAAGCCCTTGTTCAAGTGTCTCCAGTGTCTCCAGTTGATGTTGCGAATCCTCAGCAAAATCCAGCGCCTTTGCAGGTACAATTTTTTTTTCTCGTTACTTTTAATTTGCTCGTCCGACTGCTTTAGTTTTTCCCCGGCTAGTCTTCGCCCTTTCGCGTTTCCCTCTCCTCTTTCAGTCCACGTGGCCGCTTTATAGTCTTCCACGTTCATGTTAGTACCATTTTCGGTAGTACCGTCCCCTCGCTTTTCTTGTAGTTTGTACGCTTATGTTTTTGCTTGGGCCTATTGGCTGTCTAGTTTATGTTGTGCATACTTCGCCTCGCAAACACCGGGTTTGTACAGTGCTTCTATCCTGGTTCCCTTCCCCTTTTGCACACGTTTATTTGTTTTGTCAGTGTGCTTCGCCTCGCAAACACCGGGTTTGTGCAGTGCTTCTATCTTCGGTTCCCTTCCCCTTTTGCACACGTTTATTTGTTCTGTCAGTGTGCTTCGCCTCGCAAACACCGGGTTTGTGCAGTACTTCTATCTTCGGTTCCCTTCCCCTTTTGCACACGTTTATTTGTTTTGTCAGTGTGCTTCGCCTCGCAAACTCCGGGTTTGTGCAGTGCTTCTATCTTGGTTCCCTTCCCCTTTTGCACACGTTTATTTGTTTTGTCAGTGTGCTTCGCCTAGCTCGCAAACACCGGTTTTGTGTTGCACTTCCCTTTTGCACACGTTTGTTTATATCAGTGTGCTTCGCCTTGCAAACTCCGGGTTTGTGCTGTGCTGTTTCCTCCCTCCCTTATAAATTTGTTCGCTTTTATGCTTTGTTTGTACTTTACAATCGATTTTGTGTTGCGCATTTCGCCTTGCAAGCTTCGTGTTTGCTTGGGCAAAGCCAAAGTTTTTATTTGGCTTTGCTGTTTTCTGAAGTTTTTTGTTATGCTAACTCTGCCTCGCAAATTTCGCTTTTGTCCAGTGCTATTCCCTCTACGCCCATTTTAAATTTCATCGCGTATGTTTTTCAATGTATTCTTTGTGCGTGTATCGTCTCCCGAACTTAGGTTTGTGGAGTTCAGTTCAGTTCCCCGTTTCCAAGTTTTGATTTAATTTGCACGCTTTAGATTTTGTAGCTTCCTAATCGAAGTTGGATTTACATGGTTTCCATTGCCTCCCCTGGTTTTATTCAGTGCCCTAAATTTTTGCTTTCATACTGTTGAGGTTTTTTCTGTCGTTTTTTTTTTTTTTTTCATTTTGCGTCATTTACATTTAATTTGATGTTCAATTGATTGCTGTGCCTTCGTTTTCCCTCCCCTTTTACAACACCTTTTGTTTTCTGTCTATTGCATAGTTTTGTTGTTTCGGCACTTTTGGTTTTCTCGCGCCATTCCCTTTGCTTTTTATTAATGGCGGCGTACTTCACAGTATTTCTTCCCTTTTATTTTTATTCTTTTTCAGTGTAGTTTTAAACGGCTGTTGTGATTTTTCTTACCCTTTTTTCTGTAGAATTTAAGCCCCACACTATTTCTCCCCACTGTCTTCCATGTATTTTCTGTTGGTTCTAGTTGGAAGAATTTATTGTAACTTTTGGAAAATTCCCCTTTTGTCAAAATTTGATTTATTCTCAAACTGTTTTCTCTTAATATAAAATTTGTTTATTATAGTTTGATGTCGGTATCTCCCTTTCGTTTATGATTTCAATACACGTCCTCTCGCAAATCGTTTTCATATCCTTTCCTATGGTAGCCTGAAAGGGTGTCTTATACCCTAGTCGGATTACTGACGCTCAGACTGCCATCCCTTGGGTGGGTCCTTGCGCGCTTGTCTTTTTCCTTGTGTGCTTATCCCTTGTGTTTTGTTTTACTGTTTTCCCACCTGAGGGCTGGCAGCCTGTAGATGTTTTTATTCATGCGCTCCTCTCGGTTTTTTTTTTTGCAGGATGACCTCCTTGCGCAACTTACTGCCAGGATTAAATCCCTAGAGGATGCTGGCAGTCTCTCTGATGTCCCAGCTCGCCTGTCTAGAATTACCCAATACGGATTCAGAAGAGAGGAGGATTTTGACAAATATGACGCCCTGGCCATGGCAGAGCAGCTAGCTACAGCCGCCAAACTGTCAGGGCACGAGAAGGCTCCAACCTTTGATGCCATAGCCTGTACGCTTAGAGAGAAGTTACCTGTCTCGAAGAAGCAATTCAAAGCGTATTTTGTAGCCCTTTTGGCGGATACGGAGTACGCAAAAGTTCTTGAGGCCGTGGCCAAAGTGGGTAAGTCCCTTAAGTCTTCTGCCCCCTGTCCCGCTTCTGGCTCCAGCGGAACTTCCGCTCAGGCATCTGGTCGTCCAACCGCCAGACGTCCAAGGATCCTTTGCTACGCATGTGGTTCGCCTGGCCACATGGCTTCCAGATGTTTTAAGTAGTTTAATAACCGAAGTTACCCACAGTCGCGTCCTCGCCCCCTTCTGCCGTCTCCTGGAGGGCAATAAATAATTTCTCCATTCTGATCTGTTGCGTTTAATTGTACGTTTTTCCTTGTTATGCTTAATGCGTAATGCTTGAACCACATTCGTCACGTCGTGCAATTAATAAAGAGTGATTCCTTTGAATTGTTTTGTTCAGATTGTTTTTCTCGCTATTCTTTTAGTACTTCATGTTCCCCTGTTTTTCCTTTGTTTTATTTTATAGTTTGTTGTCTTGGGGGGTGGGGGCAGTTTCGTTTCTTAGGACACTTTTATATCTTTTTCGTTTCGTTTCTTATTTGCGTTCTTCTTGGACATTTTTCGGATTTAAGTTTCAGTTCTTTTTCCCCCTTTTTTCTTTTCCAGCCTCCCTCCAAGCGTTACAAAATCTCCTACACCGTTCCGGCATGGGAGTCCTCGGATTCTTTTGACCCGCTATCCGTCAAACAACATAGTATTTCATGGGTGCGTCACGATGGCAAGTCCCTACAGCCCGAGCTTCAGTCCCCTCAGCCTTATAATTCTCACTTGGCTTCGGATTGGGTAGATAGTGTTTCCCGTGGTGACGTTTCAGCGGACGTCACTATGCTTGCCTTTTCAGACCCTGCTAGTTTTCTTGCCGGTTAGTTGCATCACCATCTGCAGGAGTGGAAAAATATAGCTGCCTCAATCTCCTTTCCTCTATCCCGGAATGTTCTGGATTGGCTGGAGAATAAGGTGCAAGTACAGCTCTATTTCAGGCACTTTAAAGGCAACTTTAAGGGCGAACATTTTGACTCGGCCTCCCCACCTCAGCAGATCTTTTACAATCACAAGTCTTGTGCACCTTTTGCCAAGTTCATTGCTGACACGATTTTGCAACGCCTCTCTACTGGTGCCATTTCGGTTTGGGGCAAGGTGGGCGAGGTTGATCCTCCTCTCCTCGTCATGCCCCTCACGGTTGAACCCTCAAAGCCTAGACTTTGTAATGACAATAGGTTTTTGAATTTGTGGATGGATGATCGGCCGTTTTCTCTTGACCATCTTTATCAACTTCACTTATATGTCAGTAAGGACGCGTATCAAACTGTGTGCAATGATAAATCTGGATATGATCACATCCTCCTTGCCACATCCAGCAGGACGTACTTTGGATTTGAGTAGAATGGGTGGTACTTCATCAGTAATACCATCCCTTTTGGTTGGAAGTTATCGGCCTTCGTGTATCATTCCACTGGCCTTCTTGTTTCGCACTACTTTCGTTCCATTCGCATCCCTTGTTCCTTGTACATTGACGACCGTCATTCCTCGCAGATTCGTTTACCTCGTGATTCCAATCTCGTGAAGTCCCTTGATCCCGAGAAACTGAACCTCGTTAGTGCCCATATTGCGTCCTTCTTGGTCTGTTATACGTTGATCAAACTGGGTTACTGTATTGGGCTTCAGAAATCTATCGTTCAGCCATCACAATCGGTTCCTTTTCTTGGGTTTGAGTGCGACTCCCGCTTGCAGGCCTTTCGTCTTCTTCCAGATAAGAAGCAGAAGTTCATTTCTCTTGTCGACGTGATCCTGGATTCCAACCAGGTTTCTATGACTGACTTGCAAAGATTAGCAGGAAAGGGTATGTCAAAGTCTGTGGCAGTGCCAGGCGCCAAGTTATTCACTAACGAGATCAACTTGCCTATTTCGCGTGCCTCTCGCTCTTCTAGGCCACTCCCTTTGTCAGTTCCTCTGCGCCGTGAACTTGAGCACTGGCTTTTTCTCAAGTCCTGGTCAGGGTTCCTTCCATGGCGATCGGAGCGACACCACCAATTTGTCATGTAAACTGGTGCCTCTTCCTACCGCTGGACTGGCGTGCTAAATCCAACCGCAGTTCCCCTCTATGCTTCTGACTACTGGCCTGTGGAAATTTTATCGTCTGATATTGCAGTCAAGGAAGCTCTGGCTCTTAGCAATGCACTTCGTCTTTTGATACAACTATCAAGGACTCGAGAGTTGATGTTTACGTTGACAGTTCCGCGTTATTTCATGCCTGGAACAGTCAATCCGCTAGGTCCCATGTCTTGTCGGACGCGTTGAAGTCCATCTTCGAGGCTCTGATGTCCACTAACTGCATTCTTCGCCTCTTCCACGTTCCTTTTGCCAACAACCTTGCCGACCAGCCTTCTCGCTCTCTCTCCCTAGCGGATTCCCGTCTGTCTGTCAGTTGTTGGAAGCGACCACAAGACGCGTTTGGTGGTCCAAATGGTCATTCAGTTGATCTCATGGCTCTTCCGTCCAATGTCATGCGCTCCTCGACTGGTGTAACGCTGCCATTCTTTTCTCCACACCCTACCCCTGGTTGCTCTGGTGTTAGCGTGTTTAGCCAATCGCCCGACTTTCACCCTCCTCAACTGTTCTCCAATCCGTACGTTTTTCCGCCCATCTGCCTCATCCCCAATGTTCTCCGCTTCTTGTCCTCCTTTCGCGTCTCGTTTACCATAGTGGTTCCGGATGTTCGGCCTCGTTGTTTTTGGTGGGCTCTTCTCCCAAATTGTTCTCCATCTAGTCTGCTTCTTGCACGTGAGGGCAAGGTGGGTGTTTTGCACCCACCCTCCAAGAGTGGCTATCAAGATTTCTGGCCTCTACCTTGGGATTTATGGGCGTTTCGTATCGACCCTATGTAAAGAAGTCTTCAGACGTTTCAGATCGTTGGAACTTTGAGAATCGGATTCTTCCGTCTTCTTTCTTTCATGCTTTGCCTGTTTTCCTAGCTGTTTTTTTGTTAATAAAAATTATTTGACATCTTTGTTTCGTCTGTTGTTTGCTGCCCGTAATTTTCCTTAAACTTTTATTAATTCTTTCCTGCTCTATTTTTCTATAGGGCCTTCCCCTAGTTGCCCGCATTTTTGTTCCTGCTGTCCAATGTCCAGAATGCAAATACCCCAATGATCAGGATTTCCGATTTTGCCAGATGTGCGGATTCAAGAGACCTGCCCTTTCCGCTTCCCAACCTCTTTCGGTTGCCCCGGATATTTCTGCAATAGATAACCGTCTCGACCAACTGCAAGGCATTGCTTTGTCCTCCGCTTACGCCAAACAAAATAACTCCCTGAAGAAGGAGTTCTCCGCCTTTTTGGGTTCTCTGCCAGGAAATAAGACCCTGTTTTCCGCTACCCCTAAAGATGTTTGTCGATTTCTTGCTTGGAAAGATTCCCGAGGGAAAACACAAGTCCATCTTACCGCTTGTCCATACCTAGGAAAGCATCAGCTGCATAGCTGTGGTTGCCCTGTTCGCCTTTCTTATGCTACCGTCGATTCCTACATTGGAAAGCTCAGGGCCATTTTTAAAGAAGTAGGGAGGGAAGGGGATTGGAACTCCGCTCTGGGCTTAGGAAACCCTGCAGCTTCGGCGGAAGTCAAAGCCTACCTTAAGGCCTTCACGTCTGAACAGTTGCAAGCTGCTGTTACCCCTAAGCAGGCGACGCCACTCTTCCTTGTGAAATTCGTTCAGCTGTCCCGTCTTATCCAGGAAAAAATGTTAGTTCCTGGCATTACTGCTTCCCAGCTATTTGTCTATGCGAGAGACGCTGCTTTGTTTAAAGCGGCGCTCTTTTTCAGCGGGGTTCGAGCAAATGATCTTAATATGGTTAAGACCCAAGAAATAATGCGGTTTCCGCGAAACGATGGTCTCCTGTTCAATCACGTAAGGGGTAAATCCCTCAGGGATGGCTCCGCCAATCTTTTCGGAATTCATCGCCATTCCAATTTGTCTCTTTGTCTTGTTAAGGCCATAGAGCTTTATGTGGATCTATTGGCTGGTTACTTGTTTCGCCCTCTCAGCTCGGCATGGAAGATCCAAAATAAGCAAATTGCTAACTCCACTTTGCAGTCGCGACTCCGTTGCTATCTACAAGAGGCAAAAATTTGCAACGGAGAAACTTTGCACAGCTTTAGAGCCGGCTTAGCCATCACTCTAGCCCTTTCGGGTAGTCAGCTTGCAGACATTATGAAACATGTAGGTTGGCGCCACGCTCCTACAGCGTCTCACTATTTGAAAGTTGCGCAAGTTTTACGTCCCGGAGGACCTCCAGAGTTATTGTCTCGTCACGTTCCTTCTACCCAGACCCTAGCAGATTCTTACACTGACTTGAACAGCCTCGTCCATTTTGCTGTCGCCTTTCCCGCCAGCGCTTCGTCTTAGGTTGAGCTTAGGCTGGTTGTGATTTTCTAGTTTAAGTGTGAGACCTGATGTGTGTGATGTTGAAGTATTGGCAGACTTCTAGGGTCTTTAGGCCGTATTAAACGTTGGACTTCGTAGTGCGGGAGCATATCTCCATCTCTTATTAGCGAGCGCGAAAGGGACCGCCGCGAATAGTATGCTATTCGCGCCAGTCCCTTACAGCGGGAGTATAAATAAGAACTCTGCATATCATTTCGGCCCAGTTCGCGTTAGAATCCCTCGGATATCAGCAGCCGTGGCATGTCGCTTCCTTTCACGCTCTCCTCCATTAGCCTCCGCGCTTTTCGCTTTCCCTCCCCCCCTTACCCCATCCTTTTTTTCACGTCCAACTCACAAAGCGCGGTTGCATATCTCCATCTCTTATTAGCGAGCGTGAAAGGGACTGCCGCGAATAGTATGCTAACCATGTAGCTGCGCTTATCCGCCAGAGAATGGCATCAAATTCGCAAAGGTAAGCACATTTTTTATAGCTTAGTAAGTACTCGATCTAACTAAATTGGTGGTACTGGACAACACATAACATTGCCATTGTTGTGATACATGTACTTTAATTTAAAAATAAGCCACAAAAACTATGAAAATTTGTAAGCTTTAAATCTGTAAATTATTCTCCCGCGAAAAACACTTTGGCGCCAAGTTATCGAATGTAATGGCGACCTATGAAGCTTTTTCCACCGTTCAAAAAGCATATAAATACATCGATGCTTGAAAATTATCACTTCATTTTTCCCCAATAATATCTTTTGTATTTTGACCGCCGGTCACATCAAGCTAGAACAAAAAAAGTAGTCAATAAGAGCGTGTTTCTTTTGTTGGAATTGCATGTCGGTACGCGGTCGGGTATGACAATGTTTAGATAATGGGAATCCTTATTATTTGAAGTTTTCAAATTGAAAAGGAAGAAAAATGACCTTGCCCGAATCCTCAAACTGTGCCTCTTAATTATCACTGGGAATTAAAAACTCTGCACATTAGTTTGCCGTGCAAGTGCACCTAACCCCAAAATATTTTTTTCGCTAAAATAACTCTTTGCACCTGTTCGAAAAGCATTACGCCTTTTCATGAAATCCCCCTCAGTCTTGACTTTTTATAGGCTGTAAAAGTTACGAAATCTAGTCATCATCTGGTACACGACCGAGCTAGTGAGGGCATGGGTCTATTCTGGATTTGACATCACAAACTGATTTGCATCTCCTTAAGTCTTTGTAAACATGCATGCAAAGCAGTTTGTGACGTCAAATCAAGAATATAGCCATGCCCCTTCTAACTCGGTCGTGCAACAAATGGTGCTTACTTTGTCGTGAGTTTTGAGGCCCATAAAAAAGTCAAAAACTGCAAATAATGGCGAAATGTTTTTAAAATAGGTGCAAAGATTTATATTAGCGTAAAAAATATTTTGGGGTTAGGTGCACTGACCGTGAAATCGAATGTCCTGAAGAATCTGACCCACCCAGTTTGCAACGCGCGCTTCTATTATTGTTATCATCCGGGACACCGTTGTATTCTTCCCATATTTGGGTATAGCTTTCATTGTCCTTCAGCGCGCGAGATTCTTCTCATGGATATGGCGGAAAGGATGCAACTGGAAGTGAGCGATAGCGAAGAAGCTCTAAATATCACTGGCGACAATTTAAGTGGAGATGAATACGCAGAACGTCCTGCTGTAAATGCTTACGGATCGCCAGTGAACGTGAGCCGAATCGAACCACGGCTCGCCGTTAATCATTCAGTCGCCGGACCAACGCTGTTGTCGCAGGTGTGGTAAGATATCATCCCAGCTTTACATTTATCCGCTTCAAAATAAGAATATGCATTTCTTCCGATGTTTATTTTTAAAACTAAAACGAGACTGGCTCTGACATTGCAGGTTTGCCGCTGCAAAAACACATGTAGCCGAAAGAAGAGTGCGAGGTCGACAGGCTGCCCGTGTCGGAATGCCGACTCCAAATGCACGTCGAGTTGTCAGTGTGGAACGAGCACAGGTGCCTGCAAAAATAGGGCCGTTGAAGTCCAGCCTGTATTCAATAACCCGAGTGCATATGCACGCCACCGAAGAGCTGTAGAAGAGTCCGAGAATGAAATAAAGGTAAACATAAGTTTAGTACAAATTATCGCAAGAAAGTGAGAAAATTGGCACTTGTTGACAAATTGTTTGTAGCTGAAGTCTCTCTGTTCCTGTCTTATAGGTAGGAGTTTGTGAAGAAGCTATCAGAGGTTGAAAAGGAAACCCTTCTCATCAGGGTACTGAGCCAAGGCCGTGGCAGTGTAGAATACGCCAGAGATCTACTAACAGGAGCAAATGATCCAGAGTCGGAGCCGCCAGAACCGGAAAATGACGCAAAACCATGGTGTATTTGTGGAGTGTGCCAGAGGATGCAGGACGAACAGGAAAATGTTTGCTACCAGAAAAGAACCTGTGTTACTTCCTATGTAATGTTCAACACCACCTGTTTAGATCGGGAAGTTTTGCAGTTGGCAATAAGAGCCAGGTGTGACATCCGTGCAGATGAGCCTGATTACTCCACTCAAAGTTACCGGAAGGCCGCATACCGTCAGTACACGTTGTGGAAATATGGAAAACTTGGAAGGGGGAATCGAAAAATTTTGCCGTCTTGTGTAGTTACATCCATTAGGCAAGCTTATCCAGCTCCAGATGGCAATTACATGGGCTTTCGCCGATCATAGGTGCATTGAAACAAAGTGCATTTTGCGCTTATTTCCTCACAAAATTAGTATTTTCCCAAGATTCTAAAAAGATTCTGTCGTGTTGCTCTTTTAAGGTGATTCCATTCAACTGCATTGCACATCCTTTCTGCGCATCATTTTTTGCGTGATTAGCGCGCGCACGAGCGCGCGCGCGTTGGGAACTTGATAGGTTCTCTATGGAAGCAGAGCTTTTCAGAGAAATAAATGGTCGTTTTTTCCTAAACGAACTAAGTGACCCCACTTTTTTATTCCATTTATTTAAGCAAAATACGACTGTACATGATATATTCAAATTTGAAGAACTTTTCATTATTCAATTTTGAAATATTCCGGTTGATTCACTATTACAGCCAGATTTTAGGCGTTTCACTGGAACCGTGCGGACGCTCGATTTGCCTATTATTTCAAATTAGTTTCATTGTTACGGCAATTTTAAGACGTTTTACTGTAACATTGTACTTCTATCATAAGAATAATGCTTGTTTTTCATTGCTAGTTATAACTTTGTTGAAGTAATGGGTGTCCTTAGTACAAGGATAGGTTTTTTTAATATTGCTGTCTAAAGATAGCAAAGTACCTAAATACTACAGCCCCGTAGCGTGAAATCAGACACGGTGACCCCCTCTTTTTATTTTATTTTTTTAATGTACTAGGTGTAATTAGTAACTGTGCAAAGTTTCAACAAATTCTCATTACAACTTCTTTTTCGATGGAATCACCTCAAGGCCCATCGGTGACAGTGAATTCGCTTTGAAATATCAATGTATTATGATGCATATGGCTAATAAGAAGTATGTGAGTGATCACTATAGCCTGCCAGCAAGCTCTCTTACCCCTACCCGTCCGAGAGAGTTTGCTTGTAGGCTGTGACAAGTAAGGAAACATTCTCATTGGTGTTTCCATTCCATTGGAAATGGGGATTGAAGGCCTTATTGTCATTACCAGATTTTATTGAAAAAAGAAAACCTAAAAAATGCCCCCTTCTCTCCCCCCCCCCCCCCCCCCCCACCCAATGTAACATGTCAACTAGATAAGTCTGGAAACAGTTGGAGAGAAGTTAGGGTTAAAGCAAAGTACTTTTTCAACCTACAAGTTTTTTCTTGACTACTGGTAAACTCATTTGTAAATATTCTGGGCTATCATTATGTTGTAAAGTGCAGCTTATAGGTCCGGGGCATGCACAACTTCCAAAAGGTTGTTTTGCTGGCAAGTGGAAAATGTTTTCACAATAAACATTTTAGGGAGATCTGTAGTATGCTGCAGGGAACATAACTGGTGGGTCAATAGCCTTACAAGTATGATATGGGGGCTATAGCCTGCATTTTGTAGTATTGGCTGATGAAGTGGGGGAAAAATTTTTTGTTTTACTGTGCGAAACCAAAAACCATGAACACTTTGATTTGATATTGGGTAATGAAGTGGGGGTAAAAATTTAAGATTTACTTTGCGAATCCAACAACCATGAACACATGACCAATCAGATGGGAGATCAAACCACAAGAAAAAACTGCAAGCCACAAACCTAATTATTGCTACAGGTTGTGGCTTTTTATCTAGCATCTGATTGGCTTTTACCTCACAACACAAGAATATTCCAGAAATAATTCTGACTAGTGTTCGTGGCTCCTGGATTTGCACAGTAACAAAATACTCCCATTCACACAAGAAAAGGTCAAAAAATCTCTGTTTCTCATCCATTTATTACAAGTGACAACCTTTATTTACCTTTGTTCCATGATATGATGGTTGTAGATTTGGTACACTTGCTGAATCATAATGTTGTGCATATATATCATAATTATAAAGACTTCAATTCTTTCTCAGTCCTGTCTCCTGGGAATGAAATTTCTGATATATTTATTTCTTTTTATTTTCTTTTTGTGTTTCCAAATAAAAAAATTGGGAATTTTGATAGACAATGTTAATATTTACAGACAAAGCATTTTAACAAAATTCGAATATTTCTGATGTTGAAAAGATCAAACAGTGATCAAACAGTAAAACAAACATTCTTAGTTTAGTTACCCAGGTTACTACCCATCAGGACAAAATCAATTCCTGACTTTTCACAGACTTCTCCCTGACCACAAAGGATGACCATTATGATGGCTTCTATGGTATGAAATCATAAAAACCAACTCACTTATAGATGATTTCTACATATCTAGAAATATATATATCTGGTTAACTGAAAATAAAGTTCCCTGACTTTTCACAAAATCAAAGAATTTAGAATTTCTCTGACATGATGGAAAATACCCTGAGTTTTCCCTGACCTTGAAAGATAACTGTCACTAAATAGTCTGTTAACACCTATTCTGGTTTCTTTTGAGTCTGAAAGCGTGACAATTTAGCTTTGACCAACTCTTCAGTTGAAGGGGCCCTTTTCATAGCTATTGTTGGTGCAAGATGGATGGGATTGGATGGGGAGACTTCAATGTGCCTGGTAATGGGATCTTTATCTTCTGCACAATGTCGCAAGATGTCTGCCTGAAGCAAAGCCAAATGAGGATAGTGCTTGGGTTCCTTCACAGGTTCCACCCTCCAGTTTCCTGAACGTTTGGAATAGATCTTTTTAAACTGCCCTTCCAGGGTCTTGCAGAAAACATGGAAGTTGTGGTCCAGGGCTGCTAACAAAATCCACCCAGTAAAGACCTCATACCTGAAACATATTATAACATTTACTTGAAGTTATTGTATACTTTGAAGCAGAACAAGGAAAATGGTGTGGGCAACATAACCTGTCTCCCAACAAACTATCATCCTAGTTTGTAATTTTTTCCTAACAGATTTCCTTCTATTTACACAAACATGAACTTACCCAAATGCAATCCGTTTTGGAGCATACTTCAGAAGCATCGAGTTGATGAAGTTTTCTAAGTTGCTTGCATGCCTAGTTTAGATAAAAATAACAAAAATTCGACACTGAGCCATTATTTGAGTCATTTTTTAAATAGATACATTATATATGGGTTATTGGTCAAGCATGAGATAAAGGTGGTGGAATATTGGCCAAATTATTTTATTACAAAATTAGGACCAAAACAAAGTCAAGATCCAGCTGTACTGACAGGTATAGTTTTTAATTTTTAACTTATTACTACTGATTTACTTCAGACAAGGCTTGCTTTGTAGAAAACCACCAATAGGCGATGGCAACCTGTATAAAAAGTTACTATTATGTAGCAGACAACCAAGCATATTGCCTACACAGGTTACCAATCACATAGCAGGATTGGCTTTATTTTGAGTGCTCACAGACCACGCCATATAACAGGGGATACTATAAGCCACTAATGAAAAGGTACACGTACATCCATTCAGATCTATTCAGCGATGGGTATGCATTAAGTCATCTAAAAGGTCTGAAGCAAGTGTCATCAAAAAACTGTTCTCCCAAAATGTACCTGAATAACACATAGTGTTGCAGACTCTTTAACCATTCATGCATGGTCCAACACGATCTTCTGCAACTCTTTTGCAGCCTTGGAGTTCATGGCTAAGTACTCCTTGCCACCTTCCACTTCAGTCAGTGGTCCATGGGAACAAGTAGCTCCATCCCACTCATGCTCCCCACAGACATGGTGCATTATCCCTAACCACTTGTCCTTAAAAGGAAGATATAATACTTATTTTATAAGACGCCACAACATAAAATTGAATACTCTAACTTGCCACAAAATGTTAATTCGAGCAACCTGACCCAAAATGAAAGTCACATACCTTCAGCAATTCAATATCTCCATTACGAGTTTCTGCACAGTGCCAAAAATGGTTTTGCACTGGTTGAACCCACTGCAAGAGTTTTTCACAGCCCTTGATCTTCTCACCCTGCAAAACAATTAGGTTCTAAATTGAAAGAAGCAATAGGCAAAACAGTCAAGCAGTAATATTATTACAAATATGGCTGGTTCCCCTCACGTGCATGATGAAGCAAATCCTGTGCCATGATTGGCTACTCACACAGGCACGCCGGAGCCAATGCTCAGGATTGCCTGTTGTCTGTCTGCCCAGTGAATCGCAGTAAACCATGTTATAAAACCTCCACTGATAAAGCTTGTTTGGTTAAGAAGGCCAGATATTGGTCTCATTCTTTTTTTCATGTTTATGGTCCCCGGCTTTGTCTCAGCATATCCTGCATGGACTTTATTATCTTACCCATGAATTTAGCTGTTGGCATGCAGATACATAACAAAACAATATTTCAATTTGAATGTAGAGAAAAATATGTATATTTGAACTCTAATGGAAATATCAGAGAAATTTGGGATCCTTACTTTTGATAAGGGCCACTATAAGCATCGCACATTGAACTATACTAAAATATTATTCACAATGTGTGGTTCCAGAAAATATCCATACCCCCCATGGAAGGGACTGGAATTTCCAGGGGGGTGGGGGGGTCAAAGGCCCAGGAAAATCCTGAGGGGGGGGGGGTGTTGTATCAATTTATATTATTTTTTCCAGACCGGTTCCATTATTCCTATATGTTAAATTTTCTGTTTGCATTTTGCTTACTGATCCGCGGACGCAAACATTGATCTTGTTAACTGCACAAAACTAATATTTTCAAGGTGGTCAGGCTCGATTTCTGGTGCTGCGAGAGTCCGGTCATCTTACCAAACAGCGGCGGATTAGCGAACAGCTCATGCTGTGGAAGACGAGTAAATCCCATAAATTACACCAACAATCTCTGTCACACATATTTAAGCAGATACGTCTGTCATTTGATTTCGAACTGTATCCGTCTCTGCTACTAGCAGCGGAGACATTTACGTCGCATTTCTTCGTTGTTGTTCGCCGGCGTGAAAACTATCATTTGAACTGAATTATTGCGTCAACATTGAGCACAGTAGTAATTCGGAATCGACACAAAACAGTTCTTGATCCCGCTAAGAGTAATTCTTGATCGAAAACTACGTAAAAACACTGTAATAATTATAGTTCGGCAGACAAATATTATCTGTAAGAAATTTACGACTTAGGCGCGTTATACAAATCAAAAATAAAAACATGCCCGTTTCACGGGTTTTGACTCAAACAGTTATAATATTTCGACAGGAAAGAAACGGGCAAAATTTCTTCAGTAGCAGTGGAAAATCACACAGGCGTCATTACAATTGCATAAAGTAAGTATAAAATAAAGTAAAAGGCATCCCAAGTATTAAAAGGGAAGTGTTTGATGGGAGCGATAAGTTTATTTACAGAACATTCCCGCGTGTGCGCTGAAATGTTTTCGAATACATTCATGCTGCTTGCAACGTCGTTTTCGGCTTAACTTTACATTAGATAAATCTAGTTGTGCAAACATTTTCTAGCTTTGCCAGGTCTCCAGAGCAGAGAAGGCGGTTTACCACAGCCTTACATCAGCATAAATAAAAGCAGAATTATGCAAATTGCAACATCGGCGGCATGTCAAACTTTCACCGCCAGTCGACGAGACAACGGGACGCTAATTGTCGTGGAGAAGATTGAATTACACTGCACGATAGAAACCGGAAGGCAATCGCAGTCATCTTCCAAAATTACTGAGAAAAAAAAGGTTTACAGCAAAACTGCTACCTGTCTTATTGATTTGCATGCGGGTTTTATATATCTGGCAAGCCTTCAAAAAAATTTAGGTTTGAATATACCCGCAAAAAATAAGTTGTTTTGATTACAGTGCTCATTTTTTTACCTTGGCAGTGTAACTTAGCGATCCTTACTCAACATTTATTTCTCAAGAGAACTTGTAATTTGTCAAATACTCGGATTATAAATTGAAGTGTTGCTGTTTCGTCAAGATAATGAAGCAGAATTGGTCGTAAATAAAATTTATGACGATATGCATGCACAATAGCATTTGACATGTGACGTAACTTCTGCTCATATACGCGAATTTACCAGAAAACGCCAGTAACCCTCGAAATTTGGATTCTTAAACTATAGTTTAGCTAATTTTTCGCTTTAAACAAGAAATAGAAATATTTCCAGGGGGTGTAGGAAAAAATTGGAATTTCCGGACGGGGGGAGGGGTATAGTTTGTGGGCCGTTTTTGGAAAATCCAGAGGGGTGGGGGGGTCATATGAAAAATCCCTTCCGTGGGGGGGTATGGATATTTTCTGGAACCACACAATACAAGGATGACACAACAAAGAACAAATAAAAACCTCTGCTGTTCTCACAGGAAACACAAGCAAGACACCACCATGTGTAACTGATGGGTCAGTCAAACAAATTCAAAGTTACTTTGAAAGCATTACTCCCTCCACCTATGGATTAGTTCAACTGCCAGGTGTGTGACATGAGGAAAATTATATACAAAAATACCTGTAAATCCAACCAATAACAATCAAACAACACAATAAAGCACAATAGCTAGATAGATGGAAAGGTAAAACTCTCTTACTCCTCATCGCTCACAACTTCTGAGTGAGGGTTTCCTTCCAAAGTGGAGAAGCAGGGATTCCAACTTTGGACCTGCTCCAGAAGAGTCTGGTGACATGTGGCGACCTCTTCTCCGGGCTTCAGAGTGGATCGTGGAACTACCAGTTACATCAACTTCAGTGCTAAATACACCAGAAATAGACCATATCAGTACATGCCGCACTTTTCGAAGTTCCGAAAAATGTCACAAGATATCACATTGAAAGTGACAAATAATAAATAATGCCAAACATACACACTGACTTCAAAGTACTCTCACTGCTGTCTCAGATAGAAACAAGAACTCACTTGCTAACAGATGTGTTGCCTGAAGCACTGGCAAAGGGTAAACGGGACACTGATAAATCCTCAGGCCCGCGTCTTATTTCAACAGGCGTTGACTGCAGGAACAATTCCTAAACATTGTCACACAGACTACTCAACATTTGTCACGCACATAATTTAGATACAAGATCGTTTATTGCCAGCTGGAACATTGGCTGGATAGCACAACAAAGAAGCCAATTTACTGATAACTTGTTAGAAACATTTTCTTACCTCGCCTCGGAGTAGAAGGTGTTGAATGTGGTGATCCACGACAATGGTGAGATCCCGGGTGAGATCGAGCGCGTTCTTCAGGGCCTGAACAATCGATGAAACCGGTGATCGGAAAATCAATCGATCAATCGATAACAATCGATGCCAATTAATCGATTAATATCGATAATCGATGAACAATCGATGCTCAGGTTTTTTGTGATTATCGATTTCATCGATTATCAATTTTTATTGATTATCAATGCGAATCGATCAGTTAATTGACATCGATTGTCATCGATTGGTTATCATTTTTGATGCGTTATATTTTCAGTCAATATTTTCAAAACACGGCCTCGTTACGCATTTTAATGAGGAAAACTGCGATAATGTAGACTGAAAAAAAACGTAAATTAACCCATGAATGATCAGAATAATATACTAAAACATTTAAATTTATTCTATAGGTAGAAAATTGGTTTCAAAACCATCGCCGAATGGCGAAGAATGACGCATACAAACCAGGAGAATTAAGCCTGAAGAAATAGAGTTAATCTGACTTTATTCATTGTTTACTTTATGTACCTTTGGAGATCTTTGTTAATAAATGATTTCCGAAGCGTGTTCACGTTTATTCTGCTTTATTTAATTACAATTCAGTATAATTACATCACCCACCATTCAGAGCTGACGAGCTGAGCAGACTCGTCCCTAGTCATCTCTCCATCGCCAGACTAAGAGACGGCTGGGGAAGAGTCAACATTCTCGCAGTCTCGAGAGTTATTTTGCAGTTCTTTCCTCCGTCTGGATATCTTTAACACTTAACACTACACTTAATTATTCTCAGAAATTTACACGGATAAATCAGATAATAATAATTTCATCTTGCATGGCGTGTGGACACAACTGGTGGACAGGACCTGTGGGAAAAATAGAAAATAGTGAAAATATAAAATTCCTGAAAATTCCTATCAACCAGATATCAAAAGGACAGCGAAAGGAACAGCTAAGCGAAAAGGTGTGTTGTTGACGTGTGGTTTTTCAAAACACTGTTTCAAACTGTTCGAAGTCTGTCAAAGTGTGTTTCTGTTCTTGATTTTTGAAACCATTCAACTGCATACAAACAATCCTGTGAACAAATTCGAATCGTCTCAAACATTCGTGCGTACTGCGAGTGCGTATACGTACATGCTGGAACGTGGCATACCGAGAATTTTTTAACGCCAATCGATGACAATCGATGAGTTGCGACCACTTTTGTGTGATTATCGATTGGTCATCGATTGGCCGATGCCAATCGATGCCAATTAACTAACAGGTAATCGATTGTTATCGATTGATCGATTGATTTTCCGATCATCGGTTTCATCGATTGTTCAGGCCCTGCGTTCTTGAAGGGCACTGAAATGCTAATATGGAGAAGCATTTCGGCGAACTCGCTGTTTGTAATTCTTCAAAGCCCAAGAGCCTCCTTTCGCTCGTTCCACAGATTAAACGTTGACTCTCGCAATTTGAGTCGTTTGATGCCTTCTCGCCTCCAAGGACGTCCCATCTTCGGACGATTCGTCGCCATTGCGACAGAGGAACTTCTGAACAGGCACAGAAATATCCCACTCGATTACCGTTCGGAAAGTAGCGATTGTCCACAAATAATACCCAGTACAGAAAGAACAATAAACGACGAAAATATATATGTGAAAATAGAGGCTGCTTTGTGCAGTGACCGCTCGATGGAGAAGGATTACTTTCTCTAACGATGAAATCCGGAGTTTTGGGTGCCCGGAAAATGGCGTCTGAACTTTGGTAAGCGCGCATTGGCTCTTGGGTGGGTCTCGGCAAAGTCTGCCTTGTCTCGCTGCCAAATTTTTTGATTGCGGTTATACTTACCAAACAGCTTGGAAGATTTGCCATTATTTGTCTGTACATTTGTTTGTTCGCTTGTCATTTGGTTGCTTGTATTTCAGTTATTAGCAGTTTCCGTCTGGTGGTTGCACATGCGTGGACATTGTATGTAAGCTTAAATAACAACGCAGAAGGTATTACCTTGTAAGCATCTTGCAGTTAACTTGTAAGCATCTTGCAGTTGCCCAATGCAAACACAGATTTAGTGTATCTCAGCTATACATATAATGCACACATATTATGGGTGTTAATTGAAAATATGGTGACATTGTAGAACAGGTAAATTATGGGTCTGCCTAATGTGCGAGCCAGCGAGCCACGCCAGACATGCGAGTCACAGTGCGAGCCATGCGAGTCAGGCGAGCCAGGATGCGAGTCATGATTCTAACGCTAGAAAATGTTTTTAAAACATGTTGTTGAGCAATATAAATAAAATAAAATAAAATATAAAATAGCGACGCTTTCGTGATGCTGAAAACGTGTAAAATAGTTCTGCATGCCGTAAATATGCTCACTGCGTGTTAGGCTCAATGTATACATTGTGTTTTGCTGCTTGGAACATCAAACGAGCGCACATTTCGACGAAAAATAGCGTCAAAGACGATTATATGTGTTGATTGCAAAACGATTAATCGAGTTTTGGATATACATGTAAACATCAACATATCATACACTACCGGAAGTAACGCATTCTCTATTAGTCTTTTCAGAACACGGCATTTTGCCAACACTGTTCCATTTTATTGTCTGTTTACTTATATTTTCTATAATTGTATTTTTGTATTCTGTGTGGGTGTGTGGGGGGGGGGGGGTGGCGGGGGAAGCTGGCGGGGCTAAGCTTCTTTATTAGAGGGGTGCACAAATATTGCGTTTCAATTATAAATTACAACCTCTAAAAGAAAAGAAATTCTTAAGCATCTGAACTAATGAAAGATGAGTCCGTAATGATGCTTTCAAACCTGTCTTTTTTCTGTTGTTCAGTCAAAGGCGCTTTGATCAACAACGTCATTCCAATTTTGTACGGGCAAATAAAAGAATTTCTGGGCAATTTTCTCATGTACGCATAACGTGGACAAAAGAAGAATGTTCTTTTAATCCAGGACTTCGTTACAGTCCTGTAGATACTTGTGCATACTTATTTTATTTATTTCTTTTCTTTTTTTTTTTTTAATTTTTTGCATGACTCGCATGGCTCGCATGGCTCGCATGGCTCGCATGGCTCGCATGGCTCGCATGGCTCGCACTATGACTCGCATGCCTCGCATGGCTCGCACTATGACTCGCATGGCTCGCACTATGACTCGCATGGCTCGCTGGCTCGCATGTTAGTAAAACTCGTAAATTATAGCCGTATAACTGCATACTCTGGTTGGACAATGTGTCATTTGTTGAAATTACAAAACATATATCACCAGTTGGTGGCACAATTTTACCCGTTTTTAAAAAATAACAGTTCGGTGGAAACTGAAACACAGATTTAGTGTATCTCAGATATATATATATACAATGGACACATATTATAGGTGTTAATTGAAAAAATGGTGACATTGTAGAACAGGTAATAGCTGTATAACTGCATACTCTGGTTGGGCAGTGTCATTTGTTGAAATTACAAGACATATATCACCAGTTGGTGACACAATTTTATCTGTTGTTAAAAAATAACAACAGTTTGGTGGAAACTGAAACCACGAGAAAACATGCAAAAGGTAACAACAACAACACTAAGCAACCTTTGAAAAGGTCTGGCTTAAAGCTTTGTAACTGATGATAGCTTTAATAGAACAAAATGCTCTGTATGCAAATAATTTAAGCTGTTAATAACCCACTGTAACAACAACAGTAGTTGAGTAAATGTTTTATGAATGTTACCGAGCCAATTTTTCAGCTTTAGTTGAGTTCTTTTAGAAGACTGGATTTTGAGGGTATTGAAATTGGTGATACTGGTCATAACACATAAACGTCCTCTACTATTTTGAGATGAGATGATAGGTGGGATGAGACCACTGAGGCAGGGGGGGGGGGAGGGGTGGTGTGTTGGTATTTTAATGATGCTTGACACAGCACTGGAAACATTCATATAAATTTGGGAGCTACCGTTAAAGCTCTATTAAGTCCCTGTCCCTATCGAGTCATCCTTTTTATTAAGCTCTCCCGTGGAATTCATGACTTTTAATCCCTTCTCCCCTTTCTCTTGGAGCCTGGGGGATCATGAGGCTTTCAAGTCTCCACCATAAAAGTTGTCCTCTCAAGTCATCCTTTTTATTAAGCTCTCCCATGGAATTCATGACCTTTAATCCCCTTATCAACTTTCTCTTGGAGCCTGGGGGATCATGAGACTTTCAAGCCTTCACCATTAAACCTCTATTAAAAAAGAGAGTTAATCGTAATAGCCCTTTTCACAGTTAACTTTCTCATTTGCATTTCAACATATTTGAATGTGGATGTGAGGCAATTTCAGGCAATTTTGCATTTTCTGCTCAAAATTGCCTCACATCCATGTTCAACATATTGTAATGCAAATAAGAAAAGTTAACTGTGAAAAGGGCTGTTGTCTTGTCCTGTATTATTCATACCCCCGCCCCCACCACCGCCACACATGGACACCTAACAGCCCCTACACAAATCACTTTACATATGGTATACTCTTGGGCTGTTTAGCGTAAGTAGGTATCTGCAAATCATCAACTTTTGCAAGAGCCTGTCACCATAGCCTCCCACTTTTTGATAACACAACTGAGTGTACTCTATTAGAGTGTTTCCCAAAATCCTTAAAAAAATATAAAAATTATCACAACTATCAGCCATCAGTGATCACAAGTATTTCAAGGGTTTTGTGCAGGCACTCTACCTATTATACATTGTAACTATCTAAATCTGTATAGTGTGGTTGCTGAGTCTCTGCTCCATGAAAGGCAGTTGGATATGTACCAGTAGGTTCAGGAGGCATCATCCAAGCATGTTGGTGTGGATGCATAGGCTGCTGAAAGCGAACCATCATCTCCATCATACGGAGTTCGTGCTGCCGGTTCAGCTCTGCCTGTTTCTCCTGATACTGCAGGAATGCTTCCTCTCTCTTCCTATCTGCCTCAAACAAAAGTTGCATTCATTGTTCTTGTGACTTTTGAAGCTTCTCAAAAGTTGTTGATAATTTGCAGATAGCATCTTTCTGTGAAGTTACTAATTTACGCTTCCTGGGCCGAACGGACACACTTGATTTTGGTGCAACATTCTTTGTGGTCTCCTCCACCTCCACCTCTGTAGCTTTTTTTTGTGCTCACTAACCCTGTCCAAGACATTTGTTCTTAGTAAGTATCTCATATGGTAGCCACCACATTGAGGCAAGTTAACACCTCAGTTACCAAGTAATGATGATGTCCCTAATGATGATGACCCTGATGTTTGATTAATAATTGATTAATGATTGGCACTGTGAGAATTTGCTGAATAGCACAGTTGCATGTGTCTATGTACATAAAGTTATGTATCATCATACCTGTACATGCACATGCTGACAAAAAGAAATGTGTTGTTTGGAAATACCTAACAGGGAAAGCCTTGGCCTTTCTTCTTCTATAAAACTCATTTTAAAACAGGGGGGAAAAATATATCTGAGAGTAGGTAAATATCTGAAATAAATCATGTATATGCCTGCAGTTGTAAATTTAAAGAACCTGAAAAATTCAGGCATCCGGTCACTGCAAAGGTCAGGGTTTGAATCCCAGTCAAGCCTGAATTTTTTAAGTTCTTTAGGGGCCATTCATTTTGTATGGGGTAGTTGGGGCTGGTGGGATTTGATGGGCAGTTCCTGTAATATACAATGACCCCCCCCCCTCTACATTACAAACTTTTTTACCTGGCCCCCCTTGTAGTTCTAAATATTTGGGATGACCCCCCCTTCCAAAAAAAAAACAGAAAGAAAAAAATGACAGTAAATCTATAGCTTAGGGTTAACAAGCTTAAATTAAAGTCAAGTCAATTTCAACAAACATTGTAGTTGAGAATCAGTCCTGCAGGAGTAAATGTCTTTATTGACAAGCACTAAAGATAATTTTCTGGTAGGGTTTCCAGGGATATCCCCCCTGGAAAATTTTAAAAATCTAGAGATGCTGCAATGCAATTTGGTGCATTCTGAAGTACATAAACAGACAATGAATGCTGGTTTACTTATTAGTGTGGACACTGTTATCAGTTGTTCAGTCATTTAGGAATAGACCAGCAGAGGCCACAAAAGAGATGACATTCCCCTGGCTGTATTTTGTAACAAAACAGTTGGTGGTGTAGAGTGGCCATTGGGTGTATAATAAAGTAGGGCAGTCCGGGGGCATGGTCCCCAGGGAAAATTGGAATTTTCAAAACCTTAGGAACACTCTTTTCAAGCATTCTGGCACCGATGTTTGCATTATCACAGATGCCATCACTACCCCTTTGAAAACATATTTTTTGGCATGGCCCCCATCAAATCCCACCACCCCTCCCCCCTCCCCCACCTCAGTCATAAAAAATGAAAGGGCCCTTATAACTGTGAGGATCACATTTATGGTTCATATGTATTCTCTGCCTGCTATATACCTCTTCACTCTCATCCCCTGAACAGTGGCTTAGTTTAGAACTCGCATCTAAAGAAGAGGCACTTGAATTTAATGGCTGTTTCCTCTCACGGGGTACCATACTAGCAGCAAGTTTCCTTTCGTCAACCTCACCTTCCTCCTTCTCATCATCATCATCACTACTTTTATCGCCTTCACTCCCTTCTTCGCTATCGGTAAGGATATCGTCTGCCTTGGTGGCAACCTTTAACTGTGCGTGTGTTTCAGAGAAAATGGGATCGATGATATTACACCATTCAGGTTCATCTATGGCTGCTTGTCCACTGCTAGACTTATATTCCGTTTTTATACTAGAAATATGTGACTCGCAGAACCTCGTGAAGCTCGGGCACGGGTGCACCACAAAATGGATTGATGGGGGTCGGGAGAGGATAGAATGTCGGTTTAACTGGAGGTGTGAATGGGTGGCCACAATGGTCCCGAATTGTGAGTTAAGATCAACATTCTGGTTCCCAGTCGTTTCCATGTAACTTGTATCCAATCCTCTGTCATGTGTAAGAAAATACATTCAGCCCCCCCCCCCCCACTTCTCTTCATTCTGACATAAGGTAAATTGCTCTCTAGAGAGGATGTATATAGTATTGCTGTGGACCTGTTGTCAGGGCCAATGTGTGGTGTTTCTGTTTATTTTGGTTGGGTGAGAGTATAGGTTTATCAGAAATGCAGTTGAAATTCCAACTTGGAACTTGTTATCTCCAACATTTGCCCAGCCATTTCCTTTATATTCTGTTGTACAGCTTTTGTTCTATTTACTGGGTATTGACAAGTGTCAATAGCTAACGCAATTCATTATTTCCCTTGAATGGTTGAGATACTGTAGCAGGAGTCTACTACTGCTGAAGAGTGATGCGGTGTATTAAAAAAAATTATCCATTTTTACCCAAAAATTGAAAAAAGAATAATACAGAATAATGGCAAGCAAAGCACAGAGTTTCATATTGATGTGGTAGCATGTTTATTCATTCCCCCCAACACACTATAAAAATTGGATTAGATAATTGTCACAATAAAATAATAAGTTAACCCTTGAATCCCCAGTTACCAGCATCTCCCTACAATAGCAATGCTTTAATTAGGTCATCAGAATTAAGGAATTGATCACCAAACATGAATAGTGTTAATTTCAGTAGAAAGAAGTTCTCTGCACTAATACTACAAGAAATGTATAAAGACCAGTAAGGAGAATTTGCAGGCTTACATTGGGGCTTAGGGAGGTCAGTTGGTATGGAAAGCAAGAGTAGCTAATTAAGGGAAAGGGTGAATGTAGATTATAGCATGTGAAACCTTCAGAAGTAAGTAAACTTTCACATAGACAGATCATGCTGAAGGTGATCAGGATCTCAATTCCCCTGATTTTGGTGCTTGCTTGTGCACTGCGAGGAGACCTGTGATGCTGGTCACTGTATGTAGCATGAAATTAGTGTCAATAATTAATGTTAAGCAGTAATTTTTGTTTCACATCAAATACATGCATGTATGTACCTATACCCGCTACACATTTTAAAGTGGTAATTGCTAGGCAGAGCAGTACTTGTAAGTGCATTTCCAAACCAAATTGTGAACAGAAATTGCCCTTTCTGATCCATCTGAATATTATTTTTAAACTATTAATAGGGTCAATATCCATAACGGAAAACATAAACTTTTATAAATTCTTACTGATCCAATATGAATTATTTCTTTCAAATATTTTTCGGGAACGTCTTAAACTTAGAATTTAAATTCTTTTTACTGCTCATACACAAATATGCAAATTGTTGTGGGAACTGAAACCTATTTCGTGAAATAATTTCATTTCTCTTGTGTAATCTTTAATTTTGATCATACTTGGAAAAGTAATTACATGTTGATAATAATTACTAGTACATCAAGAGTAAAGATAATGGTAGAGAGAGGAAATAATTTTGAGCCAACCTGTTCAGTCACCGTCCGTTGGAAAGGTAAATTTCTAGCAAAAGTATTTTGATGATCATGCATTTTTTGTCGCCTCTCGTTGCTTCTATAACAAAATCCTTTTGTCGAAGCACTTCTAGTCGGTGTCGCCGGTCCTGATCGGTTTCAGCACACATTTTCTCGAAGAGTTTGTAGCCGCTGAGTTCATTGTCATTATTCAACTGGTGTGACTGAGTTATAATTTCGAAGACCTTGTATCGATTCTGGCGTTGTTGGGGAATCTCGTTTTGTGGCAGCGCTGTGCTATCAAGCTGAATTTAAGCTACGTTGTGTATGTTCCAAGATTTCTCGCCTGTAATATTCCAGTCTCCTGTTTGTGTCCTGCTGACGGCTTTAGTCTTGCTAGGTTATTACCGGTAAACGATGTTCTCCTACCCGTGCTTTCTTGTCGTCGACTCTTTCGCCTTCGTTGCTCGCGCTGAATTTCAAGTCGGCGTTCACGCTCAGTTTCAGTTGTAAATCTACCCCGGAATGGATTTTGAGCCACTTGTTAAACCAGGGGTTGCTGTCTAATTACTTGTTTACAGACGATGAATAAAAATATCAGCACGTAAATGTACGTAGCGAAGCAGGCAAGAAATGAAGAAACACGCCGAAGAAACATGAGAGTGCGCAACTGTCAGCGGTCGCGATTTGGTTTTGTTGCTAGGCAACTGTGCGGACACCATCGAAATATATATCGGCAGATCGAGATTTGACCGCCCTTAGCAATCCTCGCGCGATCCCCACGCGACAAATTTATAAACCTCGCTACGCTCGGAGGGCCTTCGGCCCTCCTCGCTTCGCGAGGAACTAGATGTTAACGTCGTCTCGAGATGATAATAACGTCTTAGACGATATTAACGTCTCTAGCATAAAAAGGGCCATTTAGACTACGCTCTGCAAACAATCATGGCATGTGTTTCTTGCGAAGAAGAAAATAAATTTTGGACTAAAAATTAACAAAACTGTACTAAACAGTAGACAGCCAGCAAGAATAATTGGTTGACTAACTGATGACTGACTGACTGATTTATTACCCACTGATTAATTTTTGAGTGCGCTCATTGGTAGAAACACATCATGTTGTTCAAATTCGGACGGTTGGCATCAAGTGATACCGTCGATACCAGCCGTCCGATTATATATCCGTCGTCCGATTTCATTTCGACCACAACAAAACAAACAAGTCATGGTCAACGTTTTCAATTTTCCATGGAACAAAAGGAACATCGTTTTGCAGAAACCAATGACGGCAAAATAATACGCCACCATGATCATAATGGCTTTTTTCTTCTGACGACAAAAAATGGGAGGGTTGTAAAATAAATAAACCCCTTCCCCCCGGGGGGGGGAGGGGGCCTCCCATATGAAAGTGACGGGGATGCTCGTCAGAAAATTAGAATTAACACCCTAAAGGAGACCAATCTGGGCGTGGCTCCGGCTTTATTTAACCCCTAAGGGAGATTATGAAACACAGTATAATATAGATATTTCTTGACACACAACCCCAAGCGATACCTGTGTGGGTAACAATATTGGCTTTCCGTCCTCAACACCCTAAGTGAGACCAAAATCTGCAATTTACAACCCTAAGCGAGACGACGAGCATCCCCGTCACTTTCATATGGGAGTCCGCCCCCCCCCCCCCCCGGGCCCCTTCCTGGCTTGCTGGTACATCGGAAGAAAATGCCCAATTCAAAGACTCAACTAAGTTTTGCACGGGGAGGCTTCGTGCCGATGTTCAAACAATAATTTTTTATCGAATGGTGCTCCTTCTATATACCTAGAGCAAAAACTGCAACTTTTAGTCACTTAAAGGTCCTTGAAAGTTCCAAGCTTCCAATATTGTGTATGACTTAGACTTAGGCACTCTCTCTTTGATTCTGAGGTATACTTCCAGGGGAGGACCCAGAAAACTCAGAAAGGAGGGGCCGAATTGAAGTAATTGTAAAGTAACTGTGGCGAGAGTGCCCCCCCCCCCCCCCCAACGAATGAAAAAATCACGTTCGTCACGGAAATGCTGCTTGCAGCATTCTGGGAGCATTTCTGATCAAAAGTTAAAGCTTCGGAAGACAGACTTTAAGAGGATTTTTTAAAACGATTTGCAAAACGAAATCAGTTAACAGTAGTCGGTGGTGGGCGCAGTATTTACAGAGTCATTCCTTCGCAGCATTCATACATCCTACCAGGATAACTGGAAATAAACCACTGCAAGGGATTGATGAATGCCATCGCTCTCTGGTTACGTTTGGCAAAGTCCTAAATAATTGCATTATACTTGCGAATAAAGAGCAGCAACAGTGCAGACGGTTGGCTAATACAAAAACCTTCTTGAAATACAAGAAAAAAGGGGGGCCGCGGCCCCTCAGCCTTACCCCTCAATCCGCCCCGGCCTGACTTCGGCGATCCCTAAAGGTCCCTAACAATAGTGAACGCAAACCAAAACGATACAATTTGGAACAAAACAAAACAAAACAAAACAAAACTAAACAGATAGAACAGAGCAAAAAAAAAATATCAATACAGCACAGAACAGAATAGAGCAAACAAATAGCCTACAAATTAATAATTTCTTGTCAAAGCCTGGTCTTTTAGGCCGGTCTAGTCCCTAAGCGTTTCCGGCTCGTTTGCGCGCTGGCGTCACCGAGTATAGTTAACGGCTCGTTATTACGGACAGCCTCGGGACCGCGATTTGGTGTCCGTAATAGTAATAGTGAGAGTCTGTGATAGGGGGGTGCGGGAAAGATTCTTAGAAAATTTATTTATAGCAGGGGGATTCGGGTATTCACATTTACATTGACCGCAGTACCAATTCCAGAGCCGGTTTTGCATGTGAAGATGAACAGAAATTACGTACGCTTTTTTGAGTAGTTGTACACTGGAGATTATATCCTCTTCCGATCCTCAGTTATGGTTTTCTGCAATGAGTATTTTACATTTCTTAACGATTCAAGTACGAACCTGAACATTCACTGAGACAACATGGATAATACCATGCATCGACATGCAGTTTCTGCGCTCCTTCCATTTTTCGCGCTCGCCCCAATTTTCCCTCGGCCAAAAGCGAAAAACGCCTCGAACTGGCGGAAAAGCCTACGGACTACGCTGCAGGCTACTGTTTGGAAATTGTGTCATCGTTTTTAAACAGGGATAGCCACAATTAGACGGCGGAAATGTGTGGAAAGCAAATCAAACCGTAGAGATATCGATGACATAGGGCTGGAAATTGCAGCCAGTTATTTGTAGAACGAAGAGAAGGAATTTTTTAAATTGATAGCCACCGGAAAAAGTATAAATGCACCCAAAAAGGCAATATCAAAAAAACAAAAAAAAGGAAAAAGATAATTCATTGTTAGGCGTTGTTCAAAGCGGTGCCGCTCTTTGTCCGCTATAACGAGAGCAGTTAGAAGAATAAAAGTGCCAATTTTATTGTTCAATAGCGAGAGGTGTCCAATAGCGAGAGTCTGTTTCAGTCAAATAGGTTTTAATTAATAATCTGTTGATCAAATGTAGAAAAGTTCAAGTTTTAGTGAACATTATTCTCTCGATAAATTTGATCTGCAGAGTGCTATAAAGCCATAAATCGTGCTAGTTGTTTCTTTGTACTCACTTTTAATTTTAGCACCTTTGTTGTTGTCAGATTGATGACTGAAACTAGTTGAATATTAAAAATAAAACACAAACAGCGGTAATAAACGTTATAAGCTTCCGCATTTTTATACAAACTTGACGTTTCGTATGCTAGTCAACACATATTTTCAAAAGTGACCGTTACAATTTTGACAAACCTTTTATACAATAGTGATAAGGGGTCTGGAACCAAGATTAAGAAAACAATCTTAACAGTGAATCTATAAAAAGCTACAGCTAATTAATAAAGTATAAGCTTCTCACTGCTGACGTTGACATTAAAAGCTGGCTTCAGTTCTTGGATCAACCGCTGTTTGTGTTTTATTTTTGATCAAGCTACGATCGCCCAGGAACAAAAGTCTTTATGATATAGTTGTATATTAACTTTTCGGTTTTGGTTGGTGACGTCATACTGTCGCATTGTGTGCGTGTTTCGTCTTCGATCGGTTTGTTGGTTTCTTCCCTCAAAAGAAGAAAAGAAATCGTCTTAATAATCGAACAAAACAATAATGCCGGGTCATGTAAAGTCATCAACATAACGACGGTATATTTTGCACTAAAGAAGCAATTCGCGAAAGAACAACAAGGTCTCGCAAGGTACGGTAAGTCTTCGATGGCCGCTTTGTGTTTGCAACATTTTGCTTGCCGGGTTTGTGTCAGTGTGAAATACTCAGTTGACTTGAACTTGTTAAGTTACACTACAGAAACGGGGCCAACTTTCAAGGTACACTACAGGGTAGGTTTGGCTGGGCTGGCTAGTTTTTACTCGATGAAGAAGCCGTTGAAGCCAAGCCCGAAAACGTACTAAATTAGTATCATTTAGTTTATGAAGATAAACTGTAAATATCTCGTTGTTTGAAAAGATCCGGTGCCGCAGACGCTACCAAGTTCTGTGCAGGTTTTAACTCAGTCGTCCCTTTTTTATGTATAGCTTTACGATATTAAGTACACTGTTCCACATCAAAGCCATCGTTATTCCGTAAGTCCTAATTTCAATCTTTGCTACATAATCCAGCGTGGCTGCTGTGAACTTGACACACATCGCTTTCATCATCTTTCTTTTGTGGATTTCGGTCACGATTTCCCTGGGAACTGCCTGTTTAGAAGCTGCAATGAATACATATAAGTGGTTCAGGCATATGACCGTCAGCTGAATTTCGGACTCAAGGGGTATTCTGTTTTTCAGCAGTTCAAGTTTTATCTATTGGTGACAATTTTAGTCGCTTAAGTGCAAACAAGCCAATGGGTTTCAAAAGATTGAAGCATCTTGCTTTTAAAATTAGTAAAAACAAATTCCTGTGGATGGACATTTACATAAATGGTCATAGTTTTAGTCTTGGGCAAGTCATGTTTCAGAAACACACGCCAAGAGCGGTTGACATTTACGCCTTTTGCGATGGAACATTCTCATCCTTCATTGTTTTAGTTAGATGATTAACAGAACTGATGTAAATGATTAGTCTTTCGTCACGTCACTCACTCAGAATGTTTGCCAGGTGATCGTGCAAAGTGTTTGACGAAAATGAACATGGAATGAATTGACCTAACATGTTGGGTGACAATACATGTGTTTGCTAGTCACTGCTCAGCTTGCCGGCTCATCGAACTCAGCATCGCATCCACCGGTTCTTATTCCATCTGTTTGAAGAGCAATGCTCACTTATTTTTCGAAAAAGTTAAGTTATGGACTGCCAAATATCTTTGTCATAGCTGATCAAATTTGGGTTTGCAAGCAAGAAAATAACTATTTCATGTTACCCGAAAGACTCTTCTCGCCATTTTATGACAGCGACATAACAGTGCTACAGTAGCTGCTTAGCAACGGTGGATCTCATCGCAAAGTGAAGCGGCATGTTTTTGCCACACAGCTTGGGGAAAGAAAGTAACTTATGCTTAAAAGTTTGAGTTCTATCTTGCCTTGGGGTAAAGATGTACCTACTTTTAACTTCTAATAGTTTCTGACCTTTTCTTTCGGACACAAGGCCTGGCCAAAAAATTTCGGAGGTCTTTGTTCTGATACAATTCGATTGCCCTGTGCCAGTTTAACGATTGCTCGCATTGTGATGTGGGTTATTTATAAAAAAAAAAAACGATATTTATATTATTTTACGTTTATGTTTAAAATAACGTTATCATATTATTAGCCGAATTCATATTAGAAGACGGAAACCCGTCACAGACGGAATTCCGTCTATTTTTCCGACTAAGCCGACGGTAAAATAGGACGGAAAACTCGTCTTAGGCGAAAAACTGTCTTAAAATTCATGTTAGACGCGAAAATCACAACGAGTTTTTTCGCTTGCCCTGGTCTGAGACGAGTTTCCCGTTCAAGACGGTTTTCCGTCACTAGTATGAATTCGGCAATTATTATTATTATTATTATTATTATTATTATTATTATTATTATTATTATTATTATTATTATTATTATTATTATTTTGGAACCTGAGTACTTATTGAATTTTGGTCGTAACTTTGTCCAATGACCTTGTCTGCATTATATTAAAATTGACTCCTCCAGCATAGGAACACACCATCTGACCAAGCAATTCAAGCAAAAAGCTTTCGGCCAGTCTCAGTAAAATCCTGAGTCACGAACTTAAAGTAGTTTCAGTTGTTTTCATCAGTACCTATGTGAAGTTCATTGTTCATAGTCTTAAATGTATTAAACTTCTTTGTTGTAAAAGTTGGAATTTTAATGTTGGAATACCTCAGTTGTCCGAAGGTTGAAATTTTGTCCGAAAGTATGCATTCAACTCGTTAAAAGTATACATGTGCCTCGGTAGAATTTGCTATTTTACCACAAGTTTTTATGTCGAGTAGGTTTGTAATTAATCGCCAAGGCCCCCAAAACGACTGAAAAAAAACTTGCAGCAAGCTATATCTCTTCCATTTTTACACAGAACACATTTGAATTGATACACAATGCATTGATGGTTTTCAATCGAGAATTTTCAAGTGGTTTTCAATCTTCCATCTTGTCAGTACTGGCTGAACCTATACACAAATCTTGTTTCCAAGATCCCTAAGTTGTCGCCGGATGGTGTCCGTTGATTTCTGTCTTGATCTAAAGTTGCTCTTTCGTTTTGGAATTCGTTGGCAATGGAGTGCTTTCCGGTAACGATTAACAAACACCGACAAAGTCTTCATAATTATTGCTGCGGCTACAGGAATGTTTACTTCTGTATTGTTTTCAAGCCAAACAGAAGACGGACTGTTTACCAACGCATGGAATTATAATGAGGTTTAGCCGTGTTAATGTATTCGAATTGCTTTTCTTCTTTCTATTTTCAAGAATCACGCAAAAACGGCGGAAGAGGGCTGCATCAGCTTGGAAAAGTTAATACTTTTATGATGCTTCTAAGCATGAACGCATGGTACACACACACTCACACACACACAAGAAAAAAATGACATAAGCGGTTGTCAAGAGGGCCGCGATTGGCTGCAATAAACTAGGTTTGAAACTGTAACACCGTCCCGTAACTGCCGAACAGAAACTAGAGCTTGGGTATTACAAACGTGTTTTGAAATGAAATTACATGTAAATTTATTTGACATACAACCGCAAATTACCTTTTTCCCTGCCAGTGCTCTCTGATAAGGATTTTTTTTCCAAACATAATGAGCTGAGTGGTGTAGATTTCCATTGTGCATGTTAGGAATTTGTTGAGATAGCAATCCTCGATATAGACTATGAACAGCCTTTCTTTCGGCTCAGGGATGGAGGAAAAAGACCACGCAAAACTCGCCTGCGCGTGGCTCACTACATCAGTGGCTGATCACGCGCGCGTCACGTTTCCACGCGGCAGGCGATTTTCACGATCGCTCGAGTGTTGTTTTTTGCTCAACTATCCCTGAGCGGAAAGAGAGACTGCTCGTCTACCGCCCATCTGGCCCATTTAGCCGGCGCCGGTAAGTGGAGGCCCTGTGGTGTAGTGGTAGGACATCGGACTTCTATTGGACTTTCGATTGAAAGATTAGTAGATCTGTGGTTCGAGGCATGGTCTCTACATTGTCTTGTCGTTTCCTTAGACAAGAAACTTTACTACACATTGTCTCTCTCTACCCAGGTGTACAATTGGAGGAGTTAGCCACGTCGAACTAGCGGCCCGTCTGGGCAGGGGGGGGGGGGGGTGGTAGGAAAGGAAAAGGACACTATTCAGGATCAAGAAAACTATTCAGGAGCTCATTGCCAAACATGAATTACCAGACTGCTTAAAATCTTACCATTCTTTCCCCAAGAACCTCACGCATTTCCTTCAAATCTAAAATTCACAAACCACACACCTGCTGGACTTATTTCCAGCTATCAATTTTAGATTTGGTTATGGCACCATCCTTAGATCTTAACCATCGCAGCGGCATACTGGAAATTTAACGCGATTCAGTCAATTTTCCTAGCAAAAGCAAACTCATTTTCACTATGAACATCACTTCCTTGTTTCAGTACTGTCATTTCTAATGAAGAAGGACTTAAACGATCAGCTCACCAGTAAAAACCGACCTGTGAACCACTAGTCGGCCTAGACACCTATCTAGTTTTCACACGTAATTGTTTGTCGTTTTCCGAAACTGCTATAAACAAGTCAATGGTGTCACCATGGGTACTTAAAGGGACACTATCCCGATAATACGCACGCGTGAACGTAATAATAATAATAACAATAAACCTTTATTTAACCACGATCTGTTTTAAAGCAAATACATGCTTGAGGGGTCGTGTGTACGTGTGACTAACTACCTACCTAAGAAAAATTAATATTACATTGTAATAAACTAAAATAAACGATATTATGTTTTAATAAGATTAAGATTTAAAATTGAAAATCACACATGTGTTTCGGAGTTGTCTGGATCGACAGACTGCCAAAATTAAGTTTTTAAATATGGGGTCCATTCTCGCTTTTTTGCAAAACTGCTTGTGGTTGGTAGCGTTATTAAAGTAGCTTGACACAAAATTCCATAAGACTGCACCTCTGTACCGGATTGAGTTCTTTAAAAACGACGTTGAAAATCGTGGGACAACCGCTTTTAGGTGTCCTCTTAGGTTGTAGGGTCCGTGTCTCCACGTTACCAAATCTGAAATCGTTTTAGGAATCTTTTCGATTACAATATTGTAAAACAGCTTAATAAGACTGAGTTTGTATAAATCGAGTAACGTCAGCTGTTAGACTATCTTTCAAAAAAACAATAGAACTGTCACATTGAGGTGACAAGATTACCCCGCGGCCCACGCGGTGATCCGCTGTTTACATCCGCCATTTAAATATTTGCTCGCGTTTTACAGCTCCAAGGAAGCTACAACTTAAATTTCTTGACAAAAAGGGTCTATAGATCGCAATCCATGATGCGAAACACAATATAAATTACCGGAGATTTTCGGATTTAATTGCAGTGAGAGCTAGAGATTTCTTTGGCGAAACTTTCGTAACAAGAGGACTTATTAGTTCCTATTGTTTTTGGAGGGACAAATATGTCGTTTAGAGTGCAAAATAAGGTCAGCTAGCATTTTCGGCGAGCCATCAGCAGCTCGGAAATTCGCGGATAGGATTCTGTTTCCTCACATTTTCTGCGGCCTAAATATTCAGCTAAAAAATCCGAACAGATCAATCCGTATTAACTTTAACAAATATGCCTTTATAAACCTCTGAAGCAATCTTATAAAGCAGGAAATGATATTTCAAGTATTTTGCTAAAATTTTCTCGTTGGGTGCCCCTGATTGTACACAAAGATTTAACCGAGCGTGATGCGAAACACAAAATCCTGCAACAGAATTAAAAACAATAAGCCAAGCCCGGCGTTACAAACATCAGCAGGGAAACTCGTCACGCTGCAAGTGAATATTTCAGCTCCTTTATTGTCGAAAATATAAACATGAGAGGCGGAAAAACCCATAAATTTCCTAAATGAGCCAAATTCAACGTACCTATTATGCAAGAGCGGCATAAAAACCATATTGAGTCGCTTAACAAACGTTCAGAAGGCAAACCAACGGAGAATAACAAACGACGAAAGCCACAAGAATCCACCAGTTTATATGACCTCGATATGACCTCGAGAATGCGACGCCTAAGTTGTAACGGCTCGATTCAGTCAACATTTAAAAATCCTCCGTTCTAAACCCGCTACAAAAAACAAGAAGCAAAATTGGTCAAAAGACCAAGACAAGGCGCGACGTACAAGTACAAGTAGAAGTCGTGCAGCGTGCAGGCCTTCCAACCATCAGTTCAGTTATGGCTGTGTCGGTCGAATACAGACACCACTGATCCCTTCAGTCGTTTCCATGTCTCATGGGTTGCTTTTTTTATATATATTCTGGTATGCTGCTAGTTACATTTCTTCTTATTCCTTTCACGATTTTCTGAGCTTTTATGGAGGCTGCCGGGAGAAAGAAGCCTTCGACTGGCGCCATAGCGCTTCCCTCCTCTCGGTCCTCCGTCCAACGGCATTGAAAACGACGCCAAAAAATCCCGATCTCACACAAATTGGAACTTAACGAAAACTATATATCATTAATCTATAGCTGGGAGAAGCCTTAGGGTAATATTGAACTAAACTGAGCACGATGCAAACGGATTTTTGAAGGTTCTATATCACTTCTCGCGTCTTTTGAATTCGCGACATCCTGTCAGGAAATCAAAGTTTGGAGCATGCGCAGTAACCGGATATTGGTCCTTTAAATGGGAACTTGGTTTTTCTTCCTTTCGCTGAGGGCAGTTAGTTTTTTGGATGTTATTTTGAAATAAAACTAACGACTTTTTTCTTCGTTGGTTTTAGGGGGAAATTCTTGAAGTAACAACTGCAGTCAAGTGTTCCTACCTGTCTTACAAGCCGGCGTCCTCAATGATATAACGTGTCCTCATTACAAAAGAAAAGGCTACATTTCCTCGCAATGAATTTCAACCGGAGATCAGCGATCGTTGTGTACTCGCTGTTTATTTCTGCATTTGCATGCACAGTGGTATTGATGGTCTACGTTCATTTTTCAACTTTACCTGGACAGCTTTTCAGACCAAATCAAACGATTGATTACAACAGTAGAGACTCATTCGTTACGGACGACGGACAGCGCAATCCAAGTAAAAACACTTCAACTGTAACACAAGCTAAGGCTCCAACATTCTCTCCTGAAAAAGAAGATATGGCCCTCGCAAACCTCCTTCCGATAATGGATTTTAAAGACATGGGAAGCAACAAGCAAAAAGTTCTACTGTTAATTATTGTTAGCACGGCTCCACAAAGATTTGACAGAAGGCAGGCGATAAGGGACACATGGTGGAAACACTGTAATGGAGGCCAGGTAAGGGTATAGATACTCACCAACCTAAGCACCTGTACAGATCTGAGGCAACTGGATACAAACCAAACCAATCAGAACACCCTAGAAAGAATTCTTTTGAGCCAAATAGACCATCTCACAGTTTTTCTAATTTCTAAATATAGCTTGGACAAGGATGCCTTTGATACTTGTGGAAAGGGCACCTTAAAGTTGAGGAAACTTGAACGTTTAAGCGTTATTGCTTACAGTGAGGGATCCCAGTGAATTTCGATTTTATTTTACTCAAACGTATTACAAGGAAAAACAACAAGGAAAAATTGCCCATCCGTTTAGAATTTTTCTAAAAATTGGCCGAGTCCCATCTTCGTTTCTGTGGAAAATATTATGTTCAAATCTATAAATTAGCCAGATTATTTTTTAGATATATCGGTAGGCGTTCTGTCCGAGCCGAAGATAGCACACACGAGAAAAGATCTTGTAGCTAGAAAATTTGCGTCCTGTTTTGTAAGTGTTGATAGCAATTTGCATTTGCTTTGGTCTTGATTTTCTGCGTTTTGCTGAACCCTTTAAGCTCTGATATAAAAGTGCATATTCTCCTTACTGTTCTGCCTACATTGCTTATGGAACTAGTAAGGGGAAATTATTTATGAAATACAGGGTTAAAACTTGGCGGTCGCACGGTCGCCCGTGGCGAGTAAGAATTGTCCAGAGCCACTAAAAGTTAAGGTTTGATCGCCCAAAGGGCGACTACGATTTGAGAAGTACGAAAAGAATAACGATAACAATAAAATAAAATGTTTCTCCTTGGAGTACCTTTCTTTTCTTTCCTTTCTTTTCTCAACTCTTGGTTCATCAATTGTAGTAAAAGTTTCGTTCTAAAGTGCAAAATTCAAACCGTTCGTGATCGAGTTTTTTTTGTGTGTGTTAGCAGAGAAAATTTGAGGGCCACTTTATTTTGGCCTGGGCCACTGAGAATTCAGGGATACTGGCCCGAGTGGCGACCAAGCACTGAAGTTAATTTTTAGCCCTGTAAATATCGAGACATCTTATCAATCACATAACTTGATTGTTTGAACAAGTAGTGATAATGTAAAGAGGGGGCTTGAAGGGTTAAAAACCTCGTGCCATGCACTTTCTAAACCAATTAGAAACAAAGGCAGAAGCAATTGCGACTTGCAATTGCTTATTAGCATTTGAACCGGTTTCATGTACGTGCTTCAAGTTATAATTGATTAATTGTGTTGTTTGCGTGGTTTGTGATTGGGAAAAGTTAGAACGTTCAGTTTCTTCTGGTCTTTTGCTTTTGGTCCTCACTGGCCGAAAATACTATAAAGGACACAATATTATCACCAAACTATTACTGTTATGTGAAGTGGTATTATCAAAATATCACTTCATGTAACACTCACAGCTCATTTTTCTCGCCAGGTGAAATGCGTCTTTATCACTGATGGCTTCATTGTGGACCAGGTCCTGCGGTACAAAACAGTCCAAGAAAGAGACAAATACAAGGATTTGGAATTACAGCCGCTGCTAGGAGGTCGGGAGTTCGGTCTTCGCTTCCTCAATCATATCAAATGGGCCATGGCTAAATTTGACTTCCAGTATCTGCTGAGAATTGATGATGATTATTTTCTGTGTTTAAGGAGACTTCTGGCCGAGCTTCCAGCACGACCTAAGGAAAACCTCGTTTGGGGACATTTCCATTGCGAGTCGGGCATGAGTTGGATAGACGAGTCATTTATGCTATTTTCACCGGACATCATTCACAAATTTTTGTCAGAAAATGAAAGTACGATGTTGTGTCATCCGCATGCCGATCAACAGATTGGCTTGTGGTTAAAAAAAATTTCAACAAAGAGATATTTTCACGACACACGACTCTATCATGATCCTCCAGCTGCATTTGCTCCCCAGTTTGTTAATGTCACAAACGTTTGTAACACGTATTTGGGGTTGCACGGAACATATGTGGAGAAAATGCGGTATTTTGGGGAAAATGCGAACGATACTGGGAAAGATGTACATTCTATACCTAGCTTTTCAAGTTACTGCGGGACGACAGCATTTGATCATACTAAATTTTATGCGCCCTTTCGCTTTGACCCCAAGCCTTGCAAAGACAATCCCTCGTGGGATCTTGAAAGAAAAATGTTTGTTGGTCGTGAAAACCATTAACATTTTAAGAGACCTGGCGCAACAGCAGAACTATTGTGCAGCTTTTGCTTGAATTATCTAGTGAAAAAGCTCTTCCCGGGGAAGTGGGCGGAAGCGGAATTATCCGCAAGCGACGCGAGCCATGGGAGACTTAGGGAGCCACGTGAGTCTTCATCAATCGCCTGCTTTTTCTTCAACATTCATTTCCAAAGTTCATTTGTGCGTCAAGAGGAACATTGCCTTATGGACGATTTGCTTGAGTCCTCTTCCAATGCGCAAATTCAATACCAGTTCTATAATGAAGAAAGGTCCCTTTTTGTTTTTGTTTCATGAAGTATCATTGCAGTCCAGAAAACACGTGATCTTACATTGAAAAATTTACAGATATTTATAGCGTCTGGAAACTGTTGAGAATCCCGCAAACTTGAAAAATGTTTTCCTATTGCTGTATCATTTGAATAGTATGATTATAAGCAGGGTTTTTCATATTTAAGTTATTTACAGAATGTGTTTTTATAGTGAGTATATGGTTTCAATTTTATCAAATTTGTCGGTTTATTTTCTGCTAATTTTTGTTGCGGATCATAAATGCTTATTTGCGGCCGGTTTGACTGCGAGCAGTCTCTTGTTTTTCTTCAAAGTTAGTGGAGTTGCAGTACCCGAGAAGAAAAAGTATTTTTTTCTTCTCGGGCTGCCGCCTCGTTTCTCGCGTCTCGCGGCTTCGCCGCTCGCCGCTTGTGCGCGTGCACTGCCACCCCATCAACTTTGAAGAAAACTAAGAGGCTGCTCGAAGTCTACGGCCGGGAACAGTGCTCAGACAACTTATTAAAAGGGACACTGTTCAAGTTGACTTAATTTATCGTATTTTCCTAAGTATTAGTGGCCAAGAGAACTTGATGAAAATGAATGCGAAAATGATGAAAGGAAAGCCAAAATAACGGCTTAAAACTCACAAGTTCCATTAAAATGGCATCTATGATTCCTGGACCGCCTTCGGCGAAAATCAAATTCGATGAACTGTGTGATACACTAGCAACCTTGTAATTCTGCACTCTATCCCCAAACTACGCGTTCTGTTTGCTTTATATTTTTATTCAATCTCGTTGTATATTTGACGACATTTAGCAATATTGAATATTGTTGGGTTGGGGTTTGGGGGGGGGGGGGGGGGAGGAAACCTGCGAAAGGACAAAGGAGAGGAGAGTTGCGATATAAATCGTTTGTTTCAGTAGTTTGACTGATGCCAGCCGTGTCCTCCCTCGAACCCACATACGGCTGATATTTCAAAATATTGTTTTAGAACATCGATTCCGATTCCGCGCTTCTTTTACGGTGTTCTCAGAACATTCACGGGACGTTTGTCTCAGAATACCACACAAGGAGCGCGGAAGCAATGAAGTGTTCAGTATAGGGACTCTCAGATCGGGAACTAGCTAGAGTACGAGTTCGAGGACGAGCTGGGCTTTCGAATTTAAGATCTTTTACGTTTCCAACTCCCTGGTTTCTCCCTTTTGACTGCAGGCCAGTGTAAAAGGAAGGGTGGATCTCATGATGATACAGGGACGAAATCGGTTCTTTGACTTGATAATCTGAAACGTGTACACAGTGAACTCTGCCTAAGCCGCACACCCTCGGGACCAGCTCTAGCTGTTCGCCTTATAGAGAGTTTATTTACAGACAATTAAGTGAATGTAGGGCGGAACTAGCCAGTCACTGATGTCCATTTTAGAGAGCTGTCTGCCTTTTAGAGATGGTTGCTTTCAGATAGTTGACTGTGTTGATTTTCAAAAGTTGTAGTAAGTCTCTTGCTGTTTGATATAAAAATCTTTATAGCCGGCCCGGTCTTTGAGCTGTATGGGTTCACTCACCAAGACTCATATAAAGCGTTTCTAAATAATATATCAGGTTAACAAATAAATTCCATATTGCCGTGTGTCCATTCAATAATAGGTCACAGAAGACGTCAAAATGTGGTAAGAATAAAAAAGTGGCACACGAGCCGTTAGGCGAGTGTGTCACTGATGTTCTTACCACATTTTGACGTCATCTGTGATCTATTACTTAACAGACGCATGCACGGCAACATGGAATCCGTTTTTGTTAATCTGATTATATATATTATTTAGAAACGCTTTATGGAATCTATTTGTTATATATGGTAAAGAGAAAAAAGTTGTGAATCGTGACGTCATCTATGCGTCTGCCTTCTAATAAATCACAGCTAAGAACCAATAAAAACGCGCGTAGAATCCAGCATATTATATGAATATAAATCGAATATAGAGTGATTATTTGCACTACGTTCTGTGATTGGTTAAAAGAACATGTGACACTTTCTCAACCAAACAGACTTAAAATCAGTCAGGACTTGCTCGCACGCGTTTTCCCGCGCTTGACGCCAATTGCTTGTATTTGCCTTGAGTTCTGATTGGTTCAACACATCATTTGTGCGTGTTGTGATTGGTTAAAGTGATTACGTTGATTTTCGTTTTAAACCACTCAATAAAAACCTCACTATGACGATACTCGGAGTGATCACTTTAATCAAATTTTGCTCCTTAACAAGAAAGAGACTTGATTTAGCAATCAAAGACATTTTCCCGCTGACAGACCTAAGAAATACAGAATAACGATTTAAAATATAAGTATAAGCCAGAAAACAGCAAAAGTAAACTTGATATTTCTGTTGTTATTACAATAGCCTGCGAGCAGGCTCACTTACTGATCACAACACCATTATCAAACGTACGGAATTTAACAATGAGCTAAACTTATAGAGGGCTTACTAAACCGGTGATGACGAACAGTAAAAAGCCAACAGTTACAACAACAATGGAAATAAGAACAACAAGAATATATAATTGTAAGGTAAGCACGTGTTATATTGCAATTAGACCGATTGCGTCGTTGTTTAAAGGGGCTATGTCACGGGTATTTTTATGTCTTGGGGTCACAATTCTGGTTAAATCAAAACTAAGAGCGATTTCGTATCCACAAAATATAACGGTCTTGAAACTCCAAAAGGAAGAACAAAACATAATCAGTTTATAATGGTTTTAACAAGTCGTGAGCGAAAACGTGGGAAAAAGCGCAATCCTTTGAGTGACTACCGTGGCCAAAGGCACTTATATTCAGTTTTAGAGAACCAGTAAAGACGTTGTAACAAATCTGGACCATTATTTTCGGTTTCCGTCAATGCAAACATGTCTTTTGGCTTCTTAAATTAATACTAAAAACTGGTGACATAGCCCCTTAAATTAAGAGGTTATGTGTAATCAAACTACGTTCTGAGCTGTCTTTAAGCTAGAACGTTCGTAGGGCGCCCAATGTTTACTTGTCCCGAGAGAGGATCAAGGGTCCCCTCTAGAGGGTCATTACAAGAGACTGGGGAGAGGATTGGAGGGAGGGGGGGGGGGGGGCTCAACGGGGAAAAAGAGGGATGGGAGGTGTACAGGAAGCGGGAAAAGAGAGAGCAGAAAGCGGGATTTCAATTTCCATTGCGTAAAACAAACAAACAAACAAACAAGCAAACAAAACTAAATAGAACAAATAAAAGACGCGGAAGCCAACAAAACTGGGACGGGAACCGGGATTAAAGGGTACAAGAAGAGGGAGGTTTAGCCCCCTGTCCCCTCATCCCCGTAAGAAGAGAATGGTAATTGATAGTAAAGTAGAATTTAAATACCAATCGTATTCATTTGATGACCATGGTCAACAAAGGCGCCGTAGCTTCACCTGAGAAACAGAAACTGGCAATTACAAGTTAGCTAATGTGAAATTTAGCTAGTGCTAAATTTGACAGTTATTGTATGCTGGCTTAGGCAGAGAATAAAGAATGCACGAAAAAATCGGTGAAAAAAAAGTGACCACAGGAAGAAAACAAGAAGGGAAAGGAGAGGGTTAGAGTTCTGGTTTTGCCAACTTGTGAATGGTTTTTACGACTAACAAAAGATTTTTCGTTCAAGGCGCCTAAAATGCATGGTGATCAAACTAATTAACAATGGTGGATCCTTCTATTGCCGATTCTTAAAATGTAAATGATTTTCACGACCAACAAACATTTTTCTTTCAAGATCCCACGAGGGATTGTCTTTGCAAGGCTTAGGGTCAAAGCGAAAGGGCGCAGAAAATTTAGTATGGTCAAATGCCGTCGTCCTGCAATAAGTTGAAAAGTTAGGCATTGGATGTGCATCTTTGGCGGTGTCGTTGGCATTTTCCCCAAAATACCGCATCTTGTTGACATAGGTGCCGTGTAGCCCTAAATACGAGTCGCAAACGTTTGTGATATTAACAAAGTGGGGAGAATACGAAGCTGGAGGATCATGATGAAGCCTTCTGTCGTGAAAGTACATCTTTGTTGGAACTTTATTCAGCCACAGGCCAATTTGTTGATCGGCGTGAGGATGACACAGCATCGTACTTTCATTTTGCGACAAAAAATTATGGATGATGTCGTGAGAGAATATCATGAACGATTCATCAATCCATGTTATTCCCACCTCGCAATGGAAATGTCCCCACACGAGGTTTTCCTTCGGTCTCGTTGGAAGTTCGGCCAGAAGCCTCTTTAAGCAAAGAAAATAATCATCATCAATTCTAAGCAGATACTGAAAATCAAATTTAGCCATGGCCCATTTGACGTGATTAAGGAAGCGAAGCCCGAACTCCCGGCCTCCTAAAAGTGGTTGTAATTCCAAATCGTTGTATTTGTTTCTTTCTTTGTTTGCAAGGTCGCGTTGAACATGGTCCACAATGAAGCCATCAGTGATAAAGACGCATTTTACCTGTTTGACAGAAAACAGTTTTGATTACTGGAAAGATTAAGCTTGGAGTTTACAGCGAAAGCGAAGGCACAGGTAAAAAAACACTGATAACTCAGTGGCCCTCACTACAACACAAAATATTAGATGGCAATAAAAAGCTAACTATATATACTAAAAAAACAACTAATAAAATACTATAAGCTTACTAAGATATGGAAAAAAATGGTAATAGAAAAAATAAAAATAAATAAATTTTAAAAATGAAAATGGTAATAATAATTACCAATAAACTCTTAGTAGCCTATAACAGCATCAATATCATATTTTAGGAGCGTGGCGGCTTTCTGATAACTATAACTAACTATAGATGTTCATCACTATTTTAGCATCCCCGTTTAATGTCTTTTTATTTGCTATTATTGTTATGACACTTAAACATTATAAAGGTTGTAAAAATACGGACAATGATTACAACAATGAGAATAATGATAATGATAATAATAATGATAACGATAATGATAAATGTTATTATTATTATTATTATTATTATTATTGAATAACAATAATAAAATCTTTAACGTAAAAATTCAGTCAACCTATTTACACGTTCTAATAACAATGCCAATCCTAAATTTGATCATTATTATTGAATAACTTAAGGTTTGTTGATCAGCATTTCAACCGAAAAATAAAAATTAATGCGGTGCGACGTTTCGATGTTTCTACCATCAGATTTCAAGCACTGAGTGACATAAAACTGAATATGTTATTATTATTATTATTATTATTATTATTATTATTATTATTATTATTATTATTCTGTACAACGGCTGAAACTTGTGAATTTTGCTGTGTTGGCTTACCTGAATTTCATTACAGTGCTTCCACCACGTGTCCCTTATCGCCTGCCTTCTGTCAAATCTTTGTGGTGCCGTGCTAACAATAATTAACAGTAGAACTTTTTGCTTGTTACTTCCCAGGTCTTTAAAATCCATTATTGGAAGGAGGTTTGCGTTGGTCATACCTTCCGTTTCCGAATGGACTGTTTGCACATTAGATTCTGCTTCATGGTGGAAAATAGAACTGTTTTTACTCGGATCTTCTTGTCCGTCAGTAACCGATGAGTCACCAGTGCTATGATCAACGGCGTCCAGTGGTTTTACAAAACGTCCGGCAGGTAAAGTTAAGAATTGAATGTAAACCATCAACACCGCTGTGCATATCAGCGAAGAAATAAACAGCGAATACATAACAATCGCTGATGGCCTTGTGCAACTCATAGTGAGAGGCTAAAGTCAGTTTCTTGGACTGTTTGCTGCAAAAAGAAAAACATTTAAGTATATCGCTTCAGATCATGCTAAAAGACAGTTAAGTCCATTAAACCGCCATTGTTCCATTCAGAATGTCCTGGGATAAGATCATTTAAAGAACCCGATCAGCTTAAATGTCAATTTTCCTACTTGCTGCCTTAACCCTGGCCAAAAAGATTCACTGAACATTTCCATTCAATACCGTTCAATAGTGTCGAATATTAGAGAAATAAAAGTCAAATGGAACATTTCTTCTTAAGCTTCGCTTTAACTCGTTAAAAGCCTAAGTAAACAAAAAAAGCAACTTTTCAGCTACCTACTAAAGTTCAGCAATCAGTCAATGGGTTTCCCTGCGATGTTTTGACATAAATGCGGAATTTCAGCGCATTTTTCGTTAAAGAATTGACAGCCTCTGGAAAGCTGACAGCCAAACATCAACGCATCTTTTCTTCCTTTTTGTGTAAACGCTGACAGTTGACCGGTGATTTTACGTAGAATAATAAATGAAACTTCACTTGGCTTGAACACAGTACCATAATTGTAGCAAAAAAACTTAAAGACTTCAAATAAATACTTACGTTTTTGAAGAACGCGAAACTGAACAGATCTTCTCACTGCTTTGAAAACAGCAAACGGCAGATGGCAAACATGAAAAGTGGCGCGAAAATCGTGATCACGTGCTAGTTTGCCGTTCGCCCTCTCCGATTCACGATTTTTTTTCCAAATCACGAATCACGCATTTATTTTAGTGCGTTTCACGCATTTTCTATGTAGTACAGAAAAGCATCACTGCTTCGTTGATTTGCAAGCGTTTTCAGTAACTCAGTACTGGTTCAATTTCTATCAGACCTGCGCAAAGTGCGAAAGAGGTCGTGGAAAAGCGTAGGCAGAACCGACAGGCTAGCCGAGAGAACACTTTCAACCTACAAGGTCTGTCTTCGCTCTTCGGGAGCATAATTTATGCCGCTTAGAAAAAAACGAAAAAATGCCGAACGAGACGTGTCAATTAGTTTCCCGAAACAATACGAGCCATCTTTCTGCTTTTTGTCAACAAGCGTACATGTATCTGTGCTTATTCGGTAAAATCAATTCAGTGAAGTGATTGATTGATTGATTGATTGATTGAGTGATTGATTGATTGATTGATTGATTGATTGATTGATTGATTGAAATGACGAACCTTTGACTTAATTGATTAATAGGCCATACAATAGGTTACATACTCTGCAATCAGAAGTTTCTTGGTGGCCCCATGTTCCGACCCGCCGCGCGGAACACAGGGCGACCAAGAAACCTCTGATTGCAGGGTATAGGTTATAGAGATATTGAGGAGAAAAGTAACATCTATCATCCGTATAGGGGCATCAAAGGGTACACTTTTAATATTTTTAGGATCAAATTAATATTTAAACCATTAAATGATTATCTGTTTTAGCGTACCCTTTTAGTGGATTGACGAATCACGGCCCTCAGGATAGATAGATTAAGCTTCAAACTGGCAGGGTCATTTATTCAAGGACACTGAGCTAGCTGTTTCACTTGATAGGAGCTTATTTTTGCTCAAATCGCACGTTACGCATATCCCCTTTATCAAACCTGGTGGGGAAAGGGATGCTTAATCTCTATCACGTTTCATTTCAATACAGCAGACGGCAAACTGCAGCCGGCACTAGCAAACGGCAGGTTGGCGTTGGTCGTTTACCGTTAATTAACGTGACGATAAATCTCTCTATATTAAAAGCGTTTGGCCACACCGATGCTGAACGATGTTTGAGTGATGTATAAAATTTGATTGCCATAAACCATTCATACAAAAAAGTTGTATTCAACAGTATTCAACATTGTTGGATTATGTTGAATCCTTTTTACCGGGACTTCGGTTGTCTTATTGATCTTTATTTAGATCGTGCCGTACCGCTATCTCGAACCCTGGCTTTCTCGAACCCCCTCCCCCCCCCCCACCCCCTTCGACCTGAACTGGGGGAATTCTCTTGGTTGATGTTGCTTATTTACTATTGGCTATCTCAAGCTCCCGTTATCTCGAACAATTTTCGGTTTTCCTTGCGTGTTCGTGATAGCAGACAGTCTACCGAGTTCTTATCCCTGTGTGAACGCGACCTAAAGGCAGATGTTATTAAAACTGTCGGTGTTTTGTTTCCATTCCCCTAGACAAGAAAATTTGCTCAGTATCGCGACCCCTTGATTGGTGTATGGATAGGTACCGACGAACCTCTAGCGAAACTTAAAAAAAAAAAATGGGGCGTAATCCACGATGGACTAACATCCAGGCCAGGAGAAAGTGGTATTAACTGTCCCTAGTTGTTTCATGAAAGCATATGCCCGACGTTAGGCTAAAAATTGTTGACTTCGCTGATAAATTGGACCCGATGTCACCTTATCTAGTCAAGAAACTTCAAGAAAGTTACCACTGGCTCATGGCTAGGCTTTGCCTTTTTTTTATTTTGCAGTACTCTATCCCTCGTCTGCTGCAATTCAAACCATGGTGTCCGAATTTTTTAATTTTGATTTCGTTTGTTTGTAATTCAAAAGTGTAAATAATTTGTGGCTTTGAGTAACAGGGCCGAAACATGGACGCCTCATTATAATACACCGGTCTCGACTAAAAAAGAAATTAAATTTCCCACAGAGGCGATGATCATTGCTGTCGCGCAATCTTTCCAAGGATTTGGCTTAATGGGAAATTTCTCTGAAATATTTTTAGATATCTATAAAATCCTGGGCAAAACTCTTTTTCCTATTTTCTATTCCTTCGCTGTTAAGCGATGCAGTTTGTCAAAAGGCCGGCTCCAGTGCTATCCAAGATGTTTGCAACGAATGATTTAACCAGTTCCTACTTGAGTGTTGCTATCAACATCAAGCACTGCATTGATTACTGTAAAATGGCTTGTCACAACGTGGAGAAAATTAGCGGTTGCAAAAAAGGCAGACTTCAACTTGCCATTTCAGCTCTTTTGACTGAAGGCATCTTACAATCGCACTCTCATTTTTAGCTTAGAACCGGAACAACGAGGAAAACTTTTAATATCAGTTGAAATGAGAGACTTTTGTGATACAAAGGGCAAATTTGTTGTTCTGAACAAAAAACAAAATGCGTTTAAAAACTGAGTTAACAGTACGCTCATCTTCAGTTGCCGATGCCTCATTTGCGATTCGCGATTCGCGACGGGCCCGATTTTACTACCGTTACCACCATTTTCATAACCTGCGATCAGGCCGAATTTTAGCATCGCTCTCATATTCTCTTATGTTGGTCGCTCGCTAAAATAGGGCCTGATACAATCTCTCACAAGAGTTCGTGTCGGCGGCCAAATTTTGGCCGCGGGAATCTCGCAATCTGATTGGCCCTTTAACGATAGAGCTGTCAACGGAAGTAATTTCGATCCGACCGCCATCGCCAAGGAACAACCAAGGAACAAGTCTGCCGAAGTAAAATGTGTTGCTCTAATAAATTCTCGTCGTTCTAGGAGAATTGTCACCATTTCTTTCTCTCCTGAGAATGGCGCGGAATTTTCATTTGACAGCTTTCAACTAGTATTGATAACATGAACAGAGTAGTGGCTGTTTCCGCGTTTTACGAAACAAAACAAACAGCAGACGAGCAAGTATCTTTCGCCAAGAATGATCAACAAGTCAACCGATAATTCGGTAAACTTAACGGTAAACTGATGTTTGGCGAGAACCGCAATCAATTCGCAATAACGATTTTCAGTTTATTCATTCATTGTTTAATACTTATGTGGTTTTTTTGATCTCTGACATTGACATCAAAGGATCTGACTAGTCTTATAATAAATGTTCTTCGTTTTAAAATTCGCTGCTGCTTAGAGATAAAATTCGCTGCTAATTTCAAATATTTATCACTTCTCGAATTAAATTACAAAATACTCCTTTGCTCATAAACGGTTTTATTTATATCTTTATTCTAAAGAATGAAACTGAAGGTATTTCTCTTAATTGCCCAAGGTTTTTTACGCAGCAAATCGGTGACAAATGGGAAGAGAATATTTCCGGATACCACCTGAAATGGGAAATGATTCAAGCCTGCAGCATATTTTGGTACATGACAACCTCGTCGTGTTTTGAATTTTCATTCAGTTTCAGCTCAGACAGAGCAACCATGTACAGTACCGGAACCTTCAAGTTAGCAATCGTGTAAATTTGAGTACTTGTGCCTAGAAGATATATCGTAGCCTATGATTTTCTTATTTTGCCGACATTTACGTGACTTTCTGCGAATTGCTGTTATGGGAAATTTGCATACCGAGGATCGTGCAAGCAGAAGAAATTTTGATTGGCTGTTTTGTTGAACGTCAATCAATCAAAAAAAGTGGGCGGCAGACGTTCCGTAGAAGAATTGTATCAGGCTCTATTTTTCGTTTCGCCCTTCCAGCCTGAATGTTTCACCGAGCGAAACGAAAATAGAGCCTGATCGCAGGTTACCATTTTCACTACTACGCGACTTTTCTTCAAAACACTTCTGAGCACTTTGCAATACGCTTCCGTCAATCATACCTTATATGGGAAGTGTGTGATGTTACCGCAATTGAATTGAGCTCGAAGGAATAAAGATGGCGCCAAATTATCCCGTAAATTTGCGCTGGCAAGTGTTATATTGACTAGTAAGAGGCTTTAGAGTCATTGATGTTGCAAGAATACTTCACGTTTGGCAGATATTTGTAAAGAAATTTCGACATTTCTTGAGAATTACTGAAATACCCGCTCGGTGGATTATCCTATGCGGCGGATGGTAAGCTTGCGTTTAATCTCGTGAATAAGCTAAACTGAAGTGTGAAGTAAAAATTCTAGCTTTTCTGACCTGAAAATAGCACACGACATGTTGTTCACCACGAGTATAATCTGGCAAAATCTCCAAGTGTACGAGGACGAAATTCAGGAGTGGATAGAGTATGCAACGGGAAAACGAATCATGATCGGCGTGCGATCAACCGATTCGTGAAGAAGATGGGTTTGACAAGAAGAAAGCTGAAGAAACGTACGTATGACTTGTTGGATTGTTTTTGCAAGAAACACTGCTAATTCTAGTCACCTATCACCCGAGGAATGGAATGAAAAACAAAGCATAAGCGCTTTATAACGTTTATTGTTCTACGTGAATGTTAACGCTGTGACATGATTGCAAGAAAAATTTGAAAAATCGTTATTTATAAAAGCGGGAACGGGGAAATATCAAGGAAAATATTTAAGCACAGTTTCATGTTTGCTTCTTCGTTATCGTTCACTGAACGTGATAAGCGAAACAGGGCGATGTATCGTCGTAGGTCATCGCTAAATTTCACCCAGAACAGTTGCTATTTATAGATGAATCAGAACTTCTCAGACTCATCTATAAATAGCAACTGTTCTCGGTGAAATTCAGCGATCCTATGACAATACATCGTCCTGTTTCCCTCATCACGTTCTTTGGCAATTGTCTTGAGTTAACGAGTTAAAACGAAGAAGTAAACTTGAAAGTAAGCTTAAATATTTTCCTCGATTCCCTGTTCCCGCTTGTAGAAATAACCATTTCCCTATCATGTCACAGCGTTATATGTTTACATTTTCGAAACGTAGAACAACAAACGTTACAAGCGCATTATAAGCTTATACATTATTTTGTTTCTGCGATTCATTCCGCAGGTGATAGGGGATTAGGATTAGCAGTGTTCCTTCCAAAAAAATGCAACAAGTCATACGTACCTTTCTTCTTGTCAAACCCATTTTCTCCACGAATCGGTTGATCGGACGCCGATCATGATTCGTTTTCCCGTTGCATACTCTATCCACTCCTGAATTTCGTCCTCGTACACTTCGCGATACTGCCAGATTTATGGTCGTGGTGAACAACATGTCGTGTGCTATTTTCAGGTCAGAAAAGCTAGAATTATTACTTCACACTTCGGTTTAACTTGTTCACGAGATTAAACGCACGCTTACCATCGGCCGCATAGGATAATCCACCGAGCAGGTATTTCAGTAATTCTGAAGAAATGTCGAAATTTCTTTATAACATCACACACTTCCCATATAAGGTATGATTGACGGAAGCGTATTGCAAAGTGTTCAGAGGTGCAGGTGTTTTGAAAAGAAAAGTCGCGTAGTAGTGAAAATGGTGGTAATGAAAATACAGCTCGTTGGACGTGTTCATTTTTTCAAGGTATGTTTACACTTGACACGTCGCAACCGGCGTTTCGCACAACTTTAAGGATCGCAACAAAATAATAAATGTGACCGAAAGACTAGCTTTTCACTTACCTATTAAAACGGTAATTTCCCAGTTCTTGTTTAAGAAACTTACGTTGCATTCCAGCTTGCCAGGTATAAAATGGCGGGACGAGTTCTTTGATGTGACGTCCACAATTTCATAAGTTACAAATTAAAAACAGATAAGATTACCAAGAATATGATTATTTTACCTTGTGTACTCTCTAGTCTTTAGTTCCCTCCCCCTCGCTTTGTGAAGTGGGTCGATTCCGTAGCGGTTACTGCAAACAGTGTTGTTTAGCGAATCAGCTGAGATTTCTGAATCAATAATTGTCTCCTGAAATCATAGAGGTTTTAATTGAATTTTGCAACTTGTAGCCAATGCGGCAATATGAAATCTATTTTTATTTTCGAATCTTTTCCAGAGGCCAGGGTCCATGGTTTGACCTGTAAGAAGTTGCATAATTATACCTGGATAGCTTGGCTGGAAATTTAACACGCCGAATTCAGAATCCAAAGAAGCCTTGCTAAACAGTTACAAGCTTTGCATAATACAAGCAAAGGAAATACCGGTAAGTGACCTGTGTACACAGCCTGTCTCTGAACCTTCAGAATGTTTGAATTCTTGTCACTCAATTGTAAATAGTTAACCAGGTTGTCCTGCCATTTAAAGTGGCCTTAAGATTACTGCATTTCTTTCATAATCAAATTCACATGCTTCGCTTTTTTGAAACCATACCTGGAAATGTTGGATAAATTCAAAATGATGCTGAAACCATTCAAGAAGACAGTCCAGAAGATCATCGCCCACAATGCTATTGTCTTTCGCGACATGTACTTACAGTGGTCGATTTTGCAACGCCCGGCATAATAATTTGCATGTTCAGAGTTAGTCCGCTTTGATTGGTCAGTAGGTTTAGCTCTGGGAATACCTAGGTCTCTTCGCAGAATTCAGCTGCTGTCAATCAAACGGTTGGAAGCGCAAAGTAAATCTCGAGGTGAGATAAATTGGACAAAAGTGCCCTAATTATGCCGCGTTGCCCAAACGGTTTGACACAACTGAGCTGCGACTCCGTATATTGTTTTGGTCTTTTAAAAAACGTTACCAAAAATAATTCCATACAAGCTAGGCGGCTTTATATTGATAAACGGTGACAAGATGTCGAGCATTTTGGGCAGAACACGCTGTCTTCATTTTTCGAATCGCAATTTCAAACGAGCGCTAAAGCGCTCGTCACGCTCAACGAAAGGGTTGCGAACGGAACTCGATGCGAACGAAGGGAGAGACTCGCGCTTCGTAAAACTGAGAAAATTAACGAAGTAATTGTTGAAGTAAAATTCACGCAGATCAAGCATTCTTAAAAGCGATGCTCAAACAGCAAGCGCTCCCGATATAACAGGTTGTTTTGTTTAGGCTGGTAGCAGTCGAGCAATCGCAATCGCTGGCTAGCCGAGTACAAGTGCGCTAGCAAAACACGCGATTGGCCATAGAGCGAGTAACTTCCCACGCAAGAGCCGAAGGAAAACTGTCGCGTGCTCCATGCTCTAGGTTTTCCTTTGGTAGCACAAAACGGTTTACTTTTCAGTAAGGGGTCTTCACTATTCGCGGTAGTCGATTAGCTAAAAGAAAGTCCTATTGTTCTTGTAGGCAGAGCTTGAGCTCTCTTGTAAGGTCTCGCGGGAGTTCGGTAGAAATCATTTTGGAGTGCCGTTAGGGGTTTGCGCAACTGCTTCAAGAAATTCTCGATTCGATACTACTTCCAAGCAATTGAATCCAAACTTCGCCCATTCGTAGTTTAGATATAAGGCTAACTTTCCCCGGGTAAACCTAAGTTAGTGATTCCTTCCTTGAAGAGTAAAACGCTCCTGAATATTAATGACGTACTTTTCTCATACTAAAATTAACAAAAAACCCCGAATTTTAGAAGCCATTCGATACCAGTTCTTCTAGTCGCAGAGAAGTCAAAATGGCCTTAAATGATTCCTTAACTCCTGTTCTGAAAAAGCCCGGGTAAAACTAAGGGGTAAAGAACCTAGGTTTTTTGTAACGGAGCAAAACGTACTGACCTTGTTTCGCCATTTTCCTCCATTTTCTTTGTATTTTGGTGCCTTTGTCACTAGAAGCTTTTCAAATTGAGCGCCCTGGACCGTAGAGAGGTCCCGGATGGATGTCGCGGCATTTTGGGCGATGTGAACAGAGTGCTGACTTGGTAGAAGGTGAAGCCCACAGGTAGCAAGTTCATGCAGTAATCAGGCCACCATCCACTAATGTATTATGAAAGGTTGTTGGCTAAAAGTTACCAAATGAATTTTAATGATGCAGACAAAAGATGCCTTAGTTTTGTCTGTGACCATGATTTGATATCACATTTACTTGAAGACGCTAATGCCATTTGTTTAATAATAACGCATTATTATTAAGTTCACCGTCTCGGCCCTTTCTGGTCTCTTTGGTTCAACGCCCACAGGTTCTCTCTGAATAACCTTACTTTTTGTCTTTTTAATTAAGATAGGCCATATCAAGTGCCGCGACATTCAAAAGGTTTCTTTATGAAGCATACATTTTGGTAAAAAAAAACATATGGCACACAATTAAGGTGGAATCATTTGCAGCATACGCGTATATTCGTCGGATTTGTTTGTTGGAATTTTTTATTGTTTTAAAACTTAAGAACAATAAAACATTCCAACTGGCAATTTCGACGGCTATACGCGTATGCTGCAAATGATTCCACCGTTAGTGTATAATATTCTGCTTTGGTAAAATAGCAGCTGACTATTACACTTTGTTTCACGGGTTACTGAAGTGATCACTCCAACAATTAGTGTCTAATAGTCAAAACTAAGGGTGGATTCATTTGCAGCATACCCGTATACTCCTCGCATTCTTAACGCGTACCCTGTTGCAAATAAACGTGTCGATAACGGCCAGAAAACTACCCGTGCGAAACGCCTATTGTTTTTAGCCTGATAATTACGTTCAACGTCAAGGCGAAAAGTAAGGAAAGCTTCAAAAATTGCGCTTTACTTGGCTTTAAATGCTGTGGAACGTGATACCTTATTATAATTTAGTTAGTTGTTGGTGAAAGTATAGCTATTAGGACATGGCAGGCACAAGCAGACGGGAAGATGGAATAATGGTACAAAGTGAAGATGACTGATGTACTTTATTTCTATTTTTCTTAGGGGCAATTCATGATAGGGTACTTCTGATTAACCTATGGTGACAGCAAACGAATTTAAGTTGTCTGCAAAACCCTGATAATTAAAATGTTGGAAGGGTGGGAAATTCGACAGCCTGTTTATTTGCGTCCCATTTGGGATACGCGTATAGGGTATGCGATTACTCAATGGCGCATCGACTTCTCGCATTCAGTGAAGAACAATTGGCATTTTTGGTAGCACAGAAAAATGCAATCCTTTCGCAAGTATTTGAGCAGGCAATTGCCTCCTTTGGGAAAAGTAATCAGAGTTGACAGCATCAAAATAGCCAATGAAGTAAGAGCGCATGCTGGAACGCGCCCTTGATTTATCGTCTACCCCATACGCGTAACCCTAAATGCGATGCAAACAGGTTGTTGCATTTTTTGCTGTACGCGTATGCAGCAAATGAATCCACCCTAAACAAAAGAAAACAATCGAACTAGTGTGTAATAGTGTCTGGTTACTGTATTTAGAGAGGTTTTAGGCGGTTTAGTACCCAGTTGTTTAATATCTATTTCCGAGGTTAAGTAAAATCACTCTATGACCAAAGTTGAAAATTTAAAGAAGGGGGTACAAGCGGTGGGGGGGGGGGGGGGAGGGGGTACAGCTCACGTTTCACTGAGAATAAAACGGTCATTTCACGTACTCTCCAGGTCATCATTTTCACGACATTTTTCACGATGGCTACAAAACCACAATTCATAACAATTAAAACACACGGTTCTCGCATCACAGGTAATACTCTATGGCAAATCACGGCTCACTGCTACTTAGCAAATCACGTTTCACAAGAAAGAAAACAGCCAGTTTCACGCCTCATTGGGTATCTATCACTTCGTACCCAACGTGCACTCAAGGAATAATTATTGACGAACATAAAGAAGAATAAATTAGCAATCACCTGCTTGGCCAGGCTAGCTCACCCTTGAAACACTGATACTAAAGAAATAGTTACTATTACACACTAATTCCATTGTTTTTTTGTATACTTTTGACTGTTAGACACACTAACTGTTAGATATAGTTTCACGGATTAAGTAAAACCACTCTTTAGTTCAACCCGTGAAATACTGATACTGAGAAATGGTCACTAGTACACACTTATTCCATTGTTTTTTTGTTTACTTTTGACTATTAGGTAGTAATTGTTAGTTATTGTCTCACGGGTTTAGTAAAACCACTCTAACATTGAGAAAGAAATAGTTTTGTAAGAGGAAACTGAAAGATGGCTACCCGGCCAACTTATACAACTTCTTCTTCCCCATACTTTTGCCTCTTGCTCAACTTGCCTAAGAAAGCAAGAGAACACTGGTGATCTAATTTATTTTTGGCTATCCTCGTGCCTTCCATTTATGTGCATGTTATTTTCTTTATCATGGAACATTGTTAAAGCCAAAAATGTTGGCATATGCTAAGGAAATGGTAAGCTAACGTTCAAACGCAAACCAAAATATCGGGCAAGTTTTTGTTACATATATTTTTTACTTTGGTAATTTTCTCTGGTCCGTTTCGTGTTCTGCGTCTTTTTTCAACGCCGTGAGGATCAGTCTTAGGTATATATTTTTTTACCTCGAGGGTCTTACTGATCAGTTCCACTTAGGATCCGGCTACTCTCTGTCATAATGTGTTAAATTCTTTCGCTGCATGCTTTGATGTAATTTATTCAGGCTCGAGGTAATTAGTTATTCGACATGAAGTGTTATAGGACACTTGAAAGGATGTACGACCACAGTTAGGATCTCTATGAATTAAAGGTTCTTCTTTTGAGTTTACCACGAATCCTGTGCTGTTATTACATGGTGGCAGCGGGAGTTTAACTCTGTTCATCGTTTGACAACGTAAACCGTCTACGATGCCAGGAGGTGAAGGAGATTCCGGTTCAAGCCTTGGTGCAACGGCTCAGCCGCAAGCATCGCAATCAACAATGTTTCACCAGATCTTGCCGCCCCAGCATCTTGATCTGAAGACAACTGGAGAAATCGCCGAAAACTGGAAGTTATGGAAAGAGAAATACAACAATTATTTCGTCATTTCTCGATTGGAAAGAGAAAGTGCAGAGTATCAGCTCGCTATGTTCAAGCACGCAATCGGCGATGATGGTCTCAAGGTGATCAAAACCTTCAGTTATTCCGAAACGGAGAATGCGAACGACTGGCGTGTGGTTATGGGCAAGATGGAAAAGCATTGCATCGGCGAAGTAAACGAGATTTATGAGAGATATTGTTTCAACAAGAGGGACAAGCTTCCAACGGAAACGGTCGACAATTTCGTCGCTGAGTTGGAAACCTTGGCAAAGACCTGCAACTTTTGTGATTGTTTACGCGATAGTCTCATACGCGATCGTATCGTACTGGGAATCAAGAGCGAGCAAACCACTAAAAAGCTTCTAAGGATGAGAGACCTCACCTTAAATAAATGTATTGATGTTTGTCGCAGTGAAGAGGTTACCGCAATGCAGATGAAGTCGCTCGCCGAGCCCGTTGACACCGTTAATCAGGTCAAGTCGAAGAAAACAAAATCGGATAAATCTTCTGATGGAAAGTCAAACATGGAATCGAAGAAGATCTCCTGTAAGTTTTGTGGATATGAGCATATATTGGCAAGAAAGAAGTGCCCAGCGTGGGGAAAGACGTGCAATAAGTGCAAAGAAAAGAATCATTTTGCCAAGAAATGTACTAAGAGAGTACCTGTTTACAATATTGAAAGCGAAGAAGAGCCTGAAGAGATCAGTGTCGTGAGAATACAAGCTGTTAAAGAGAGGGCTGTATTTGCCGAGATGTTGGTTAAACAGCGACCAATTCGATTTCAAATAGATTGTGGTGCAAGCGCGAACATTTTACCTCTCAGATATGCCGAAGGCGAGGAACTCGCTCCGTGTTCGCAAACTTTGGTTATGTGGAATGGTACTAAAGTAAAACCTGTTGGCACCTGTGCTTTGTTGGTCGTGAATCCCAGGAACAATGAGAAGTTTAAGGTCAGATTTGTGGTTGTTAAAGAAAATCTGACGCCTTTGCTTGGTTTAAACACGACGGAGAAGATGAAGCTGTTAACTATTCACAAAGAGAATTTCGTAAATGTTGTGGAGAATGTGAGTGGTGGCCTGATAGATGAGTACCCAGATGTTTTTGATAAGGGTCTTGGAACGATACCTGGAAAAGTGCATCTTCAAATCCATCCTGGTTCTAAGCCTGTGATCCTCCCAGCAAGGAAAGTTCCTGTGTCTATTCGTGAGAAGTTTAAAGAGGAACTGCAAAGGCTGGAAAGTCTGAAGGTCATTGCTCCTGTTGACGAACCGACCGAGTGGGTTAGTCAGATTGTGGTTGCTGTTAAGAAGTCTGGTGAGCTGCGTGTTTGCATCGATCCGAAACCTCTCAATGATGCCTTAAAGAGAGAACATTACCAGATTCCTGTTATTGATGATTTGTTGCCTGACCTCACAGATGCACGTGTGTTTACTAAGACTGATTTAGCATCAGCTTTTTGGCATTTGGAGCTAGATCATGAATCTAGCATGCTCACAACCTTCGCCACACCATATGGGCGATATCGTTGGCTTCGTTTACCCTTTGGTCTCAGCGTCTCAAGTGAAATATTTCAGAAGCGTCTCCACCAAGAGCTAGATGGTCTTCCCGGTGTTAAGTGCATTGCAGATGATGTTCTGATTCATGGCACGAACGAGGCAGATCATGACAGCAATTTGGAAGCGTTTATGAGCAGATGTCAACTGAAAGGCATCAAACTCAACAGTCAGAAGCTAGAGTTCAAGTGTGATGAAGTTCCATTCCATGGACACCTGCTAACCGCCGAGGGTCTAAAACCGGACCCTGAGAAAGTAAGGGCGATCGTTGAGATGCCACGCCCTGAGAAGCGAGATGACATACTGCGGCTAAATGGAATGGTTAACTATCTTAGTCGTTTTCTTCCTAATCTGTCTGATGTCATGAAACCTCTCCGTGATCTTACCCATAAAGATGCGGTATGGTGTTGGGATGACCTGCAAGAAAAGGCATGGAATGATGTCAAGAATCTCATTGTATCTGCACCCGTTTTGGCGTACTACAAGCCCAGTGAAGTGCTTGAAATCCAGTGTGATAGCAGTCAGAGTGGGTTGGGCGCAGCACTTATGCAAAATGGGCACCCCATTGCGTACGCCAGTAGAGCCTTAACAGAAACTGAATCACGCTATGCGCAGATTGAGAAGGAGATGATGGCAATTGTTTTCTCAGTGGAGAAGTTCAATGATTACACGTTCGGCAGGAGGACTATCGTCCACACTGATCATAAGCCTCTAGAATCGATCGTCAAGAAGCCACTTCATCGTGCTCCTAAGAGATTGCAAGGAATGATGATCCGTTTGCAGAAATACGACTTAGAAGTCCGATACGAGCGAGGGAACAAAATGTTTCTGGCGGACACACTCTCCAGAGCGTATCTTCCATCGTGTACGCAAGTTGAGTCGGAATTTGAAACCATCAACATGATGAACTATCTACCAATATCTGAAGCGAGGCTCCTGCAGATCCAACGTGAAACAGAGAAGGACGAGTCCCTTCAAGCTTTAAAGGCCGTTATTCAGCAGGGCTGGCCTGAACACAAGAGTGCCCTGCCACCCGTTGTCTCTCCGTATTTCAACATGAGAGACGAAATGTCCGTACAAGATGGGCTTATTTTCAAGGGAGAGAGAGTGGTGGTCCCGAAAGCTGCAAGAGGCGAACTACTCAGGAGAATTCACAACTCACACCTGGGAGTTAATGGTTGCCTTAACAGAGCGCGCGAGTGTCTTTATTGGCCTGGTATGACAGGGGACATTAAGAATCATGTGTCAACCTGCGAAGCCTGTAGGGAATACGAGCGAAGCCAGACCAAGGAAACGCTCAAGAGTCACGAAACGCCAAGTCGGCCCTGGCAGTACGTTGCAGCTGACCTGTTTGAGTTAGAGGGAAAGAGCTACCTGGTGACGTCTGACTACTTCAGTGATTTCTTCGAACTTGATCACCTTAGAAGCACATCGTCCGTGTATGTAATCAAGAAGCTCAAAGCTCATTTTGCAAGGCACGGTATACCAGAACAGCTGGTCACCGACAACGGACCACAGTTTACGTCTCGCGATTTCCTAAAATTCTCAAAAGAATGGGATTTTGATCATCGTACTAGCAGTCCTCGTCACAGTCAGTCCAACGGCAAGGCAGAAAGTGCCGTGAAGGAGGCAAAGAAGATCCTCGTGAAATGTAAGAAGGCTGGTTCTGATGCGTTTCTTGCTCTACTTGACCACAGGAATACACCGCCTACGGGAATTCAGATCAGCCCGGCTCAGCGCCTTCTAAATAGAAGAACAAGAAGTCTTCTACCCATGTCTGCTGGTCTACTAAAGCCGTCTGTAGCTGATGAAGATACAACCCGTACCAAGCTTCGCCTGCGCCAGCAACAGCAAGCTCGTTATTACGACAGAGGCGCCCGCGACCTAGATCCTTTGGAGAAAGGTGATCCTGTAAGAGTTAAGCCTTGGCACGTTGGAAAGAAGGAATGGGAGAAAGGCGTTGTTAAGAAGCGTTTGGACGAAAGGTCGTACGAAGTGGAGCTTCCCCAAGGAGTTCTTCGGAGAAACAGAGTTCATCTTAGGAGGACCAACGAATCTGCTCCTACAGCACCGGACACCCAAGATGAGCAGTGTAACGAGCCACAGCCACAGCCACAGCCTCAAGATCCTGTGTTTGGAACCCGCGGGTTGCCGTCCCAAACTGCAACTGAAGCTCCGTCTCAAGGTGCTACTGTAGTTCAGCCACCCGCTACTCCTGTGGAAGCACCAGAGCTAAGAAGATCTCAGCGAGTCCGCCGAGCCCCAAAACGCCTTGAGGACTTTGTTTTGGCCTAAGTGCCCAAGCAGTGAACTGTCTGAACTGTTGCAGCTTTAAGGACTCTTTTTTGTTGTTGTTTTTATTTGACGTGTTTATTTTCTTTTTCTGTTATAAAAGAGAGGGTGTCATAATGTGTTAAATTCTTTCGCTGCATGCTTTGATGTAATTTATTCAGGCTCGAGGTAATTAGTTATTCGACATGAAGTGTTATAGGACACTTGAAAGGATGTACGACCACAGTTAGGATCTCTATGAATTAAAGGTTCTTCTTTTGAGTTTACCACGAATCCTGTGCTGTTATTACACTCTCAACGTCTTATCGCTGTGGTCCTACTAGTTTTAAAGCTCAGCTCTGTGACATCACTAAGGAGCTTGAGGTGGTGATTTTCGTTTGATATCACATCCCTTGATGAAACTGCGGGAATAATTATTTTCTCGTAAAACTCTGAAGACATGTTTACGTTCTCTAACGCAAACCTAGTTCTTTGGCAGTAAGTGCATGATTACCGCCAAAAAGGATTTTACATGCGTTGTTCACAAGAAACTACATTTCTTGGAGAGGAAGCTTTGTACAGTGTTTCTCTAAATATTTGTACCGGACTCATCAAATACTCTACTCGTGAAAAAGTAATCAAAAGAGTTACCAGACAAATTTGCAAGATTTTTCCTTGCATTCTAATCAGTCTGTAGATAAAAAGTGCGCATTAGGTTATTGTTACAGTCGCTCTGGCGACATGTATTGGCACTCCATGATAGTTCAGTGTAGTGTTGTCATTCAATAAGTAAGGCTTATTTACCTGGAACGAGCGGATATGTGATATATTCACCTGGTACTGCCCCGAGGGCGTAACCCGAGGGGCGATACCAGGTGAATATATCACATAATCTCGAGGGACAGGTAAATTACATGCTTATTTTTCAGTTACTGAGGTCTTGAGTAACATTCCACTGTATGTGAATCACAGACAAGTCATTCCGCAAGGCCTGCGGGATTCGCATGTGATGAAGTTGAACGGGAAACATGTTTGCTCAGTTTGAAAATTTGCATTATACGCTTGGCCTCACTGCGAAAAGCAAAACGGAGAGGAGAAAATATACGACGCATAGCGTTCATGGGCTTTTCACTGAATAACCTTATCATCGCATCTGAAAGAAGGAAGCGGATGACAGCGTGTTTTGCAGGGGAAAAGGAAAAAAACATCAAGTCCAATAGTAAGGCGAGACGTATGGTTGAAGACTGGAAATGTATGAAGTATGATTCTTTCGAATGTTTCTTTGTAATTTGCTTGTGGTCGCGACCAATTTAGTTCTCTAAGAATGTGATTGGTAAGATTTCCCGTTTGAGGATACTTTCTATAAAAAATGTGTATTTATTTTCGCTTTTCGGTGTTATATTCTAATTATTCTTTGGGAGACTAAGTCGAGGGGAAGTATGTTGAGGGGGATAGGTGGCGGGGAATATCGTTAGGGGAATATTTGTCATTGTTTTGCTATTGTTATCAGCTACTGTTTCAGCCCTGCGCACTTCTCCTGTTACAATCAAAGCCGCCACCAACTTTTCAGACAGTGAATAAAAATCAGGGGTTATGTAATATGTTCCCCTGAAAAGAACAAAGGAAACCGAGCCAACTGAAAAATAATACACTACAATCGTTTGCTACTGACGTTTTGTAAGATTTTTTGCTCAATGTTTGCTACCTAGATGATAGGGGAAATTCGAAGAGATTTAACCAGGCTCGAACGCATGGTTCTTTGTGCGAGCTTTTTCTCAAGCTTTTTATCTACCTGTATTTTCCTCAAGTCAAGTTCCAGGTTTACAAAATACGATAAGAAAGCAAGGCTGATTGCACGGTATGGAAACTGATGTATATTCGAAAGGCAAGGCCTTTCTTCTCCAGGGTCTAGTCCTTGCAAAGAACGTAGAGTTTACAAAGAACGTGAAGCCTTTTTCCTCTCGTTTGATACGGGGGTCTGACTTAAGGGTCTGACAGATCTTAGCAGCGGCCTCATCCCCAGTCCTTTACACGTTTATCAAGTGACAGAGGGAGGCTTGGGGCGGCCCCAACTGGCCCCAGACGACTTCTCTTCCCTTCTCTTTTGTGAGCCTGTTGGTTTATCTTACATGAACTTCGCTGATGTAGTGTAAGGGCACGAAAATGCCAAAGAAAAAGACAGGAGCTCGAAAGAAAGCCGAAAAGCAAAAGGAACGACAACGAGGAATAAGAGCAGGCCGAGATAGACCGATCACAGAGTACTTCTGTAATGTAACAATGGTAGGTAAAGAAACTACATCAGCCCCATGCTGGTGACGTCTGATTCTGTGAGATCACTAATATAGAGCTCATTTATTTTGTTGTCTTTCTTTATTTTCATCTAGGAATGTGATAAATGTAAAAGGTATGCTTAACTGAACTATTTAATTGACCTTAAAAATTATTTTCTAAGAGTTTCAACACACATTTCCCAATTTCCACTTAAGATTCAGTTGAGAAATGGGCATCTTATTTGAAAGTAGTGCTATGCTCTAAAGGCCCCCTCGCCCCTTCCCCTGAATGGGATGCTAGTCCATCACAGGGTCCCGTCCTAGAATTTTGGTGGGATTCCCCTATGGTTAGATGGTACCCATGTAAGTTACACTCGTGGATGGAAAGACACTATGAGCACAATGTGCTGCATTGTTTCATTTTCTGAGGAGATGTAGGGACTAGAATCAAATCACTGCCCTTCTCACATGCCATAAATAAAATCTTTTGTGTTGTTTACTGGATAGTCTCCTTCACTTTCTGCTTGAAAAAACAACAAGGAACAAACAAGCAAAAAAACAGACAAAACAACAACAAAGGGCATTAATTGTATTACTAATTATTTTTATTGGTGAAAAATGCAACTGAGTGAGCCTTGTGCCTTGCAAGGGTGACTTAGGCTCTCTTAGTTGGACATGCACGGCACAATGGTGTAGCCACCATGCACTGGTTTTTCATCTCTTAATGAACAAAAAATCTAAAAAATCCAGAAAGTTCCCTTTTTTGCCAGATTTGCAAAGGGCCCACTCTGCTCTTTAAGCCCTGTAAGCCCCTATTCTGCTCGAAATTCTACCAGCATAACATGAACAAGCCTACCACTAGACCATCATTGATGCCTTTTCAAAGGCAAAGTGCTTGTTGCAGAATGAGGCAGAAAGTTTCTTACCAGTGATACAGCACTAGCCAGACAGGGACCTTGTTAATGTACTGGAACATTTAAAAGAGTTCAGTGCATTTATATGCTGATCACATCTTTCATCCATGCAGACGACAAAAGAACAGAGCCTTCTGTTACTTCTGTGGAGCAGTTCAGAAGCTACCTATTTGTGGAAGCTGTGGTGAGTAAATTCTGCAGATCTAAACGAGTTGTGCATATAGGGTCAACCTTTTCCCATACCAGAGTCAAAATCGTGGTGCATGTGACACCTCCAACATCTGACTCTGAATGAAATCCTGAAGTGCGGCCATTCAAATTGAGATGGCTACATGTATCTAACAGTACTTTCCTGTCAACTGTTTAAATATTGTGCTGAACAAGTCAGTTCTTAGTTTTGAGTCTGTGGATAAAATAAAAGATACACGAGCAATGTCTTGAGCAGCACTCTCCTGTGTTGCTGATTATGAGACACATATGAGTCTGTGGCCATTAAAATGAAAGTTGTCGAGAATGTGGGATACTTTTCTGTGGTGCTATTTACACCCCGGGGGGGGGGAGGGATACTCGATAAAGTTTCATAGGGGGAGGCTCTGCCCGGAGGTTCACACCCTTTCCTTTAATATACTACTAGACAGTCTCTCTTTCCGCTCAGGGATAGTTGAGTGAAACGAACAAGCGAGCGAGTGCGCGTGAAAATAGCCTGCCGCATTGTTATGTTGTGCATGTGTCAAGCTGAGTGTAGCGAGCTGCAAATACAATTCACGCTTGCTCGCTTGTTCGTTTCGCTTGACTATCCCGAGCAAAAAGAGAGACTGCTCGTAGTCTAATGTACTACATGTACTAACTTTTACCAAAATGGTACCGTTTCATATACGTCTATGAACTGACATTATTGGAAATTTGTGCTCAGAATCAAGGAAATTCTGTTTCTGGGGACTTAAACTGTAAAAATTTCCTCGGGGGGGCATGCCCCCAGACCCCCCTAGAAGGGATCACCTTTGGTGCTTGATAATCACTATCTAGCTACTTAGAAATTTTTGCCAGCTACTTGAAAGTTGTGGACAACCCTACTTTCTTACGTCTCAAAGATAAGCTAGAACAATAGAATTTCCTATAATCCCCACATTTTTTCCAGGCTTTTAGTCATTCTGGTTCACTTGCTCAAAGGGTGAAAGCTTTTATGTGTTTTGCGTTGTCATTTCTGCAGAAAATTTCCTATACTTTGCTTTAGCTCCCATCTCTTCTAGTTTGTGGCCTATTTTGTGACCCTTTCATACGTATGCTAAAATGACAATTTTCCTTACTGTTTAGTAAATCGCAAGCTTAAAAAGGGCACCCCTTTTGGGCGGAGCCTCCCCGTATAGCCCATTATAGGGAGTACCCCCAATATTTACACAACACTGTCCTCTACAAGGTGGTTCTGTCTGTGATTGAAGTGGTGAATTGTTGTGTGAATTTCATCAAACTTTGCTTGCATTACTTTTGCACAAATACTGATGAAGTCTCACATACACTGTACATGCAGGCATGTTTACATATAAAGTCTCATGTGCATGCAAGTTTGTCTAAGCATTTTATTTTTTAGGGAAAACCAAATGCATGGCAAAAACAGGAGACTGTGTTGTAAAACATGGAACAACGTTTACAACTGGGTTTGGGATGGTGGTAAGTCATACGCACCTAGTTATACGCACATAGTTAGTCATACGCACATAGTTATTTGAAGCCCTTCTTTCCCTGGGTTGGGGGGGGGGGGGGTACTTCCAAATCAATTCAAATTACTGTAATTATACATAGCACTGTTCCAAGGAGTATAATTTTTGAGCAGTTTTGATCTGAAAGACCTGGGCATCTAGGTCAAAGCATCTACCTTGTGTGCCGAGAGTCAGTTGCATTTGACTTTGGTTACGGACTCATTTTGTTGGACTTCTGTGATTATGACGGTCTGATTACTGAAGAATCACGACAACAAGAACAACAACAACTTTATTTATTTACCCACAGATTACAGGGAATTTAAAAAGAAGTCACAATATTTGTGAGTGGGTATTGGCACCCTGAAATAACAAAAAAGTTACTTTTGGTTTAAATTTGTTTTTGGTTTGAATATTTCAAACCAGTTTGATTTTGATTTTTTCTTTGTTCCAGATTATAGGAATTATGAATCTAAGACAAAAGTTCAAACTAAAAGCCAATTTGAATATTATAGTCCTACATTTTTCTGATGTAATTGAATAAGTTATTTCTGCTTTAAGTCTTTCAATGTTTTTTTAAAATTTTTGTGTCAATTGTTTATGGATTTTTAGGGAGCCATTTGTGATTTTTGCGAGGCATTTGTGTGCCACAGCAGAAAGTGTCTGACAACACACGCTTGTGAATGTGTTCTCAGAGAAGCTGAATGTATTGAATGTGAGCGAGGTGTGTGGGATCATGGTACGTATATTAATCACGCATAGAATTTGATAAGCTCAGTGGAAAATGGAATATCAATGTCACAAAATCTATAGTTTGGAAGAATTTTCCCACATTGTTACAGTAATAGCAGTTGAAATTAAAAAAAAAATAAAGGAAAAAACAAATTAAGGAACAAAATTAACTTTGAATTAAAAGAATAAATGTTCTCAAGTCGTTTTTACTCACAAAAACATCTGAGTCCTCCCAATGGGAGTTGAACCCATGACCTTCCAGGTGTTAGTTGGATGCTCTAACCACCCAGAAGGTCATGGGTCCAACTCTAGTTGGGAATGACTCAGATTTTTTTCTGAGTAAAAACGACTTGAGAACATTTCTTCTTTTAATTCATTTCAGCCAGTCGTCAATCCACTTATCATGTTTACATTTATCTCATTGACATAATTGAACCTTGCAGTTAGCAGCCCCGTGTCACTTATGAACCTAATTGTATGGCCTCATGCACTCACCATGAGTCTCCCATAGCTCTGTGGTTAGAGCATCCAACCTGCACCTGGAAGGTCATGGGTGCGACTCCCGCTGGGGGGACTCACATTTTTTCTGAGTGAAAATGACTTGAGAACATTTCTTCTTTTAATTCATTTCAGCCAGTTGTCACTCTGCTTATCATAAATTAACTTTGTTCTAATAGTGATAACACCTGCAGTCCTTAGATTTCAGGTCAAATTTACAAATTTTGGTTTTTGAAGAGGGAGGAGAACTGTAGTTGTAGACCCTCCTTCCCCTCCCCACCCCCAACAAAAAAAAGGAAAAAAATACTCAGCTGCAGCGATACCATGTATGTCTCAATGCAAGGGCCACGATACGATACACGATACAATACATTACTGTGCACGACAGAACTAGTTACCAACAACTTAGACTACTTTCAAATAATTTATTTCCATAATAATAAATTTAATACAGTAACAACACAACATCAAATTGTCTTACAAGGGCTAAAATGTAGAGCTTGGGTAAGGGATATTGAAAACAATGATTTCCCAAATTTGTTGATGTAGCATATTTTATTGTATCGTAATATTGCGATATATTGTTTTACTAGCGATATTCGTATCGTTGGAAAAAACATCGAGGTTCACCGATGCATCAGAGTATCATTGTAGCCCTAATACTCAGAGCAAGGACAGAAACCAACAACAAACTCAACCCACATTTGATGTTAAGTCCAGCATTACAACTTTGCCGCAGTTTAAGTGTGTACCCACATTTTGTGGGTCGATTATTATTCATATATTCCCGCCATTGTTCTTTTTCATTGAATATTCATAATTCACGGACCGATTACTTTCCGAAAATGCGGCTGGCTGTTCACGAGCACCAACGCTTTGAAGTTAGGTGCGATATTTTTGCTTTGTTTCAAGATTTCTGCTTGATTAATTTTTTCAAATCCTATTGTTTAGTATGCAGATATTAATTTAGAAAGGTCGTGAAAAGCTCAAAGCATGCACGTGGAAAGGCTGGGAAATTGACATGAATGCAACGCGTGCCGTGAACAGTCGAAAACACTCACAAACATTCTATTACATGTATCTGAAATGATTTCCATCAATAAATTTGCTCCTTTTGTCAATTCTAGTGTTTATTTGACATTAAGTGAGTGAGCCATGCGAATAACTTTGTTATTTTAAAGCCCGCATTATGTTTTGTATTTGCATAAGAATAGATCATCTGTTGTTTTGACAAGTGCAGTCAATCGAATCAAAACAAAGTCATTTCTTTGCAATTTGTCGTTTGACAGTATCTGATTGTTAAGCTTAAATAAACTAATATAACGATCGGTAACAAATAACAAACAAGCAAAAAACAAACAAAACAACAACAAAGGGCATTAATTGTATTATTAATTATTTTTATTGGTGAAAAATACAACTGAGTGAGCCTTGTGCCTTGCAAGGGTCACTTAGGCTCTCTTAGTTGGGCATGCACGGCACAATGGTGTAGCCACCATGCACTGGTTTTTCATCTCTTAATGAACAAAAATCTAAAAAATCCAGAACGTTCCCTTTTTTGCCAGTTTCGCAAAGGGCCCATTCTGCTTTTTAAGCCCTGTAAGCCCCTATTCTGCTCAAAATTCTACCAGCATAACATGAAGAAGCCTACCACTACACCATCATTGATGCCTTTTTTCCTTTTAAAAAAGGAAAAAAATTCTCAGCTGCAGCGATACCATGTATGTCTCAATACAAGGGCCACGATACGATACACGATACAATACATTACTGTGCATGACAGAACTAGTTACCAACAACTTAGACTACTTTCAAATAATTTATTTCCATAATAATAAATTTAATACAGTAACAACACAACATCAAATTGTCTTACAAGGGCTAAAATGTAGAGCTTGGGTAAGGGATATTGAAAACAATGATTTCCCAAATTTGTTGATGTAGCATATTTTATTGTATCGTAATATTGCGATATATTGTTTTACTAGGGATATTCGTATCGTTGGAAAAAACATCGAGGTTCACCGATGCATCAGAGTATCATTGTAGCCCTAATACTCAGAGCAAGGACAGAAACCAACAACAAACTCAACCCACATTTGATGTTAAGTCCAGCATTACAACTTTGCCGCAGTTTAAGTGTGTACCCACATTTTGTGGGTCGATTAGTATTTATATATTCCCGCTATTGTTCTTTTTCATTGAATATTCATAATTCACGGACCGATTACTTTCCGAAAATGCGGCTGGCTGTTCACGAGCACCAACGCTTTGAAGTTAGGTGCGATATTTTTGCTTTGTTTCAAGATTTCTGCTTGATTGACTTTTTCAAATCCTATTGTTTAGTATGCAGATATTAATTTATTTTGTAAGAAAGGTCGTGAAAAGCTCAAAGCATGCACGTGGAAAGGCTGGGAAATTGACATGAATGCAACGCGTGCCGTGAACAGTCAAAAACACTCACAAACATTCTATTACATGTATCTGAAATGATTTCCATCAATAAATTTGCTCCTTTTGTCAATTCCAGTGTTTATTTGACATTAAGTGAGTGAGCCATGCGAATAACTTTGTTATTTTAAAGTCCGCGTTATGTTTTGTATTTGCATAAGAATAGATCATCTGTTGTTTTGACAAGTGCAGTCAATCGAATCAAAACAAACTCATTTCTTTGCAATTTGTCGTTTGACAGTATCTGATTGTTAAGCTTAAATAAACTAATATAACGATCGGTAACAAATAACTACAAATAAATATTTTGGTTTTTACGCTTTCAAATCGACTCCACCTCACGAACGAAAGCAAATTCATTCAGACGTGAGCGAAGACACGTCACCATGGTTCTCGCCGCCGGCGGCAAATTGCGTTGTAATTTACCGAATAAAGCGTTTCTCCGGCCAAACTGAACGAAAAATCCCGTTTAAATGCTCATTCTCAAGCTTGCAAAACACATCTGAATAATAAACCGATATTGTCTTTGTCTCTTTTGAGCGAAACGTTTTTAGATGGAAAGAGATGGAAACGCGAGGTGACATTTTTTTCGAGAACACCACGCTTCAAAGAACAAAAGGATTCGCACTTGAGGAACCATAATTAGGCCCCATTGTTGGGTTCTTTTGAAATACATCCACAGAATCGCTGCCCAAAAGTCACAAGTCCTATTCATTCGTTTAAACCCATTAAATCCGAAGATACTCAGCTCTTTCATCCGAACAAACTCGAAGCTTACCGAAGAGTAAATTTACCAGCCTTCGGTGTCAATTAGCCAGCAGTATGCCCCTTTTTTGAACAACACATTTAAACCGGGCAAAAGTTGTAATGAGGATTCAAAACTAGGACGCATAAATTCAGGGGTAGGGAATCGAAGGACTCCCACCCGTTTCTCCCTTACACTCCTCTTGCTCAAATCCTCCTCACTGAAGTTTCATCTTTTGTTGTTCTTCGCAGGTGGGCGTGTGTTTGTGTGTTCTTATTGTGCATCCTTTATATGTGAAGATGATCAGTTTGAACATCAAGCCAAATGTCAGGTACTGGAGTCTGAAACATTAAAATGTAAGTTGATTAGATCTTATTTTTAAATTAGATCTTATAATTATTGACAAATTGTTACTGAATGGTCCCTTAAACATTAAGTTAGTAATTAAATATGCTTAATATTCAAAACAGCATTAACAATTTGTCAATAATTATAAGGAAAATCATGACCAGAAGAGTGGTTTGGTTACATGTGCCCAGTCATCTAAAAACTTCTTTTAAATAATCTTTTATATATATCTCCAGGTAAAAATAAAACTTGTTGGGGTGGTAGTTTTATCTCCAAGCAATTACGTGTTATTCTTTGTTTTTTAATTTAATTTAATTTAATTTAATTTACTCAATTCAATTACACAAATAGTAAAAAACACCCGTTTTCAAAAAGGTTTCCTTCAGAAAGATATTAAATAATTATAGATAGATGCTTTTGTTCAAAACAATCCAACAATGTTTTTTGGCCATGTGTGCATGCATGCCTCTCACGTATTTGATAACAAAAGGCATAAGTTTCATTTAAGTGAGAAAATTTGGAAAAATAGTCCTTTGTCTGAAATAGAACGGGTTTTTTTTCCACAGGAATTACTTTGTTTTGGTTTCTGTGATGAAAATGTACCTGCTTCACTAAGCAATGATTTGCATTGGCGTGTAGTTTGGCTTGTTGTGCTCGTGAAAGTCACGAAAGGAACGGTGAAATAAGCTGATCACTGATTGGGCACAAAAACTACAATGCCTCAAAATTTGTGCTCAATCAGAAGCAAGAATGCAAATGGGCTCTTGAACTAGTCCATTAAAGGTAATTGCCCAGGGGCTCTCCCGTCCGTCTTGTAAACTTTCGCTCCCACCAGGTTTCAGCTCACACCGATTTCGCCTGTTTTATGTCTCTCACCCCGACTATCTGCCCCTGGGTATCCAAGGATGGTTTGCTCTTTGTCCTTAATAAACATGAAAAATGAAAGAAGGAAGTTTGACAATTTCTAGCCTGAGACAACAGCTGATGTTTCACGCGGTCACCACTTGAGCCGTTGTGAAACGACGTCTGAGTAACGAGCACAGAAATTCCATACTGATGACGTGACACTACCCAGATATTGGTACTGCTTCTGATTGTTGAAAGAAAATTCCAACCAATCAAAAGCACTACCAAGTTCTGGGTAGTGTCATGTCATCAGTATGGAATTTCTGCACTCCTTAGTCAGACATCGTTTTGCTATGGCTCAAGGGGCGACCTTGTGAAATGTGGGCTGTTTTCTCAGGCTAGACAATCTCAAAAGTAGAAATAAAGTAATTCTGATGTCTTTATTTGTTCATGAAATTGTCATGTTTAAGTTGGCTGAATGTCTAAACATAGTAAATCTTTGTGACATCATATTTAATCAAAAATTTTTAAATTTTTGATGTAAAAACATACTATTTGTTTGAAATACATTTTAGAGTGATCTATCATATATTCCAGCCAAGTTTCTTTTTTATCCAGAAAATATGTGAAGCTGACACGTTTTTGGCAACGTGGTAACCTGGGGTGTTACCTCATCTTAATTAGCTTAGTTTTTGGTGAATTTTTTTGTTTTTTTTTCCTTTTGGGGGAAGGTATATCAAATGCTTGAAAGCATTGTTTTTTATGTAGAATATCTGGCAGCATCTCAAATTCCATCCAAAAAACTTCCACTCTCGCTGTTGGATAATCTTACAAACATGTCTCTCATGTAACTTCTTGATGTATTACATGTACATAAGTTTGCATTGCCATCACTTTGCACCCAGGTGTAATAATCTCCTTATTAACTACAAACCTTAGTCTACAAAACGCCATCTACCTTCTCTGGTTTTTGTAATGTCAACCTGTGTGGTACGAATTTTCATTTTCAGGTGTTTCCTGTAACAAGTTAGGTCAATATTCCTGTCTCAAGTGCAAGGTAGGTTATGTTTACAAACAGTTACATGTAACTGTGGAGGCATAGTGGTAGATTGAGTGCCATTAGGGCACCGGCCTTTCAATGTTATTGGGTTGTTTTTTCAAGCATGGTCTGATTTTGCATTGTATGCTGTGCATTCTTGAGTTTTTTGGGTCTTGCTTGGGCATAAGTCTTGTCCTCCAGTTTCCCTGCTCTGGCTGTGCCATTTTGCCTGGCATCTGCCTGGTTGTGCAACTTTAGTAGAATACTCTTGTTGCTTACAAGAAATGCATCAGATGCTTATTCTTATCACCATTCTTATAACTACATGCAGGCAGTGTAGAAGACATCTGCACACCGTCTACATTTCTAATTATCTTGCTTAATATTGAATCACTTGTAATTATCATGGAACAAATTATCTACAGTACTAAAGACAGATTATTTTCAATGAAGATACACTGTACTAAGCATGATTTTTTAGGAAATCTAGTTATTGAAGTTTTTTGTGTGATAGCATGATTTCTGAAAACAAAAGCCCTCTGGACCCTCTAAAAGAATGACTAGCCTATTATATTTTGAATGGCACCGGCCTTTCAATATAAAGGTTGTTTTTTCAAGTACGGTGTGCCTTTGCATCGTATGCTGTGCATGCTGGAGTTTTTTGGGTCTTGCTTGGGTATAAGTCTTGCCCTCCACCTACCCTGTTCTGGCTATGCCATTTTGTCTGGCATCTGCCTGGTTGTGCAACTTAAATTGCTGTCCCTCTGTTCTGATGCATAAGAAAAAAAAACACTCAAACTGGATTTTTTTCAAGGACTTTTAGTACACATATGTCAACATTAGTCTGTCTAGCCAGGTGTGTGAATGGGTAGTACAGTTGTACAGCTGTAGCATAGCACTTATGAAGTACAGGAGGAGAAGAATACTCTTGTTGCTTACAAGAAATGCCTCAGATGCTTATTCTTATCACCATTCTTATAGCTACATGCAGGCAGTGTAGAAGACATCCACACACAGTCTACATTTCTAAAATTTTATCTTGCTTAATTTTGGATCGTGGGTATGCAATGAAAATTCTTGAAAAAAATTTCTGAACCCCCAGCAGGAATCGTACCCATGACCTTCCAGTTACCTTTCGATTCCTGATGGGGGCTTGGAAATTTTTTCTGAGAATTTTCATTGTGTACTTATAATTTATTTCATTTTCATAGTATTGGGTGTTTGGCTGGTTCACTAATTTTGGATCACTTGTAATTATCATGGGACAAATTATCTAGTAAAGACAGATTAGTTTCAATGAAGATACTAAGCATGATCTATTAGGAAATGGTGTTATATTTGAAGTTTTGTGTAATAACATGATTTCTGAAAAAAAAATAGCCCTCTGAACCCTCTGAAAGAATGACTGAGTCACACTGAACTGAAATATTTAGAGGAGGTAAACACCTTTACTGTACGTGTAGGTTCACGATCTTCTGGGACATCCTGTAAACTGCAATAAGTACCACCACTGGTTTGTCGTGCAATGATGTCTAGTCTGGATCAAGCACAATGAATAATAGATAATTAAAATAAATTACTTTTTTTAGGTGTCAATATATTTAGCATGAAAGTGCTAATTGGGGATACATTTACCATAAAGAGAAAATAAACATTTTAAACTGAAAATAAACATTTCAAAAATCCCAGCTGGTGGGAGACTGACCGCTGACCTAGGATTTAACCACAGGGATACCATGCTGTAAATGAGTGGAGGCAGTCGTGATATGCTCCTGGTGGAGGGCTTAAACTTGAGACCTCCAGTGCTGCAACCACTGGGCCACGCTGTCTCTGCTACATGTAAACATTTTAAAATTTCCATTTTAATATTTCTTTCTTGTAGACGTGTTTTTGTGACGATCATGTAAGACGTAAAGGGGTGAAGTATACTAGAGGACAACCTATTCCCTGCCCCAAATGTGGATATGAGACCAAAGAAACCAAAGATCTTAGCATGTCTAGTAAGTCTGCAATGATTTTTTTGTGTCACCAGATTATGGATGTATTTTAAAAATATTGCCCTGTATTTCGTGATTAGGCAGTTTTTAAAAATTACGTCAACTTAAAGTGAACTGCTGGACAGGAACTGGTATCTCTAAAAAGGACGCTTTGGGACCACCTCTGACTGTCCTCCTTCCAGAGGTTTCCACCTTGGAGAGTTGTGATGTATATCTTAGAGGTATCTGCCTTGGAAAGTTTTCTTTTTAAGAGATGTAAAACTTAAAGAAATGTCCATCTTCGAGTGGTGTTCTTCTTAGAGACGTGTCTCTCTAAGAGATGTTTCCATCGTAGAAGAGGTGTCATCTTAGAGGTGTCTGCCTCAGAGAGGTTTTTCGTCTTAGAGGTGTCTGTCTGTCTTAGTTAAGCTGACAAAATACAGGGGGGGGGGAGTGAGGTGAGGGTAACCTGAGATGGGTAATTATTCGATCAACGGGGAGGCTCTCTCCTCCGCAGAGGCCTCCTACAGTTGCACCTTGACCGCAAGCTTGGGAAAAAACGCGCGGAGGCTGGGTAGAGGGAAAAAGTAAATCGCGCGGGGAACGCTGGGAAGGGAAGAGAGAGAAGGGAGGCTCCCGCTTTTCCCCTCTTCCCATCGTTTCCCGCGCTCCCGTTTTCTACACTGCTGTTTACTAATAGGGGGCTTTGAAGAGGAGAGCGGAGAGTGGGAGGGGAATACTCCCAATCGCTTCATGCTAAAACTGGATTTAAATGCCTGTGTGGTAAGCCACTGTATCTATAGCCTACAGTATCTGCCGGTATTATTCGCCTTTTCAAATTTCCCTTCCCTGCAAACAGTGAAGAATATAGCGGCGGCCATGTTGGTTGACATTAACAAATTAACCAACAACCTTCTGTTTATGTCGTCCAACATGGTGGCGATGACGTACCCTGAAATCCAAGAATACCTCCAGCTACGCAAGAGAAAGACCTTTTACTTATTTTTTCTTTTCTGCTTCTTCAGCGCGTAACTACGCGTACGCTCGACAGAGAAACGAAGTGGGTGATTATGATGATTACGACGACTACGGCTCTGGTGGGTTTAGTTACGGGACAAGCGGGTACGCTTACGGGACGTCCCACTATGGAGAAGGTGCGGAAGAAGATGAAAGTGAAAGCGACGAGGAAGACGAGGAAGAAGACGAAGATGATGATGAACAAGAAGAGAGAGAGGACAGTAGCGAGGTGGCGGAAGAGTTATCTGAACTTAAATTGGAGCAGTCTTAGAGTCTTTTAACTTATAAAATAAACTTTATGAACAATAATACCCGGGTCAAACAGATTCAATATGTCCATTTAATACCGCTCAACGTAGTTGACTTCAGCATGTTTAACGCTTGTGGGCACCTTATTGAATGCTGTTGATAATTCTGAAAGATGTTACTGAATGATTTTAAATGGATTTAAACAAAGTGCCGCGTGGAAACGTGACGCGCGTGTCACTGCACACGCGCGTCACGTTTCCACGTGGCAGGCGATATTCGTGCTTGCTCGCGTGTTCGTTTTGCTCGACATTTCTCTGAGCGGAAAGAGAGATTGCTTGTAGTCTACCCTCTCCCCAGTGGAAAAAAATATTGGAATATCCCCGCCGGTTATGGAGAAAAGAGAAATTTGGGGGGGGGGGGGGGTCAAAACCATTCATGTCCAGCGCACGAAAGAAATCTGCTTGTCGATTCAAACTTGTTGAATCAAAGGCCATGTCTCGGTAACTTTTCAGAGTTTGCAACAACTAAGAAATAAACCATTGTTAATGTACAAGTGCCTCCTGTATAAACAGGAAAAAGAGTAAGCGACCTAACTGGTCCTTACATCATAATTTTGGTGAATTTCCGAATTGTTGGTGAAACGTCGCCTTTGGCAATACGGTAAGCACCGGCAAAACTGAATAAACACAGGGAATTGGAGCAGGAAAATAAGAACAAAAAAGAAAACCAGGTTTTATTCATCCTGGCCTCGGAACCGCATTGTTTGTAGATTTTCAATGACGCGCAATCGAGGACGCGGCTTATTCACTCTGTGTATTTTCCCTCTCGTAAAATATTATGCGTTAATTTTCAAAATAAGACCGCTAATTTTATTACATGTCGGCAATTTTCAAGCTGTCTTATTATCCTTCTTTATTTCGATTTTCTTTTCTTCCGGAATAAGTGATTTGCCGATTAAAAGACTGTTGCGGTTTTCTTTCTTCATTTTAATTCGCCTTTTCGCGTTACGTTAAATGTCAAGCTAATAGTTCGTCATTTGGATTTAAATTTACTGATAAAAAATAATACAAGGTGGCTAATATTCACGAAATAATGAACTTCGTACAATGATAATGCAGTTTTTGTCGGCTCTCTCCACTTGACTTTTAATCTTAGCTTCTAGTTCATAAACAACATAATAAGGACAACCAATCAAAATTTTCTTTTGATAACAATTTCATCAAAAAATTTACACGGAAATATAATTTTAAAAGTTACCGGTGTAGGGTGTCAAAGTTGCGTTTCTCGAAATTTAAAAGTTTGATTTCTAAACTTTTCGCCTCCGGTTCAATTTTAATTTCGGAAAAACAATTTGGTTTATATCAGCAACGCGTTTAAAAAATGTTTTTCCTTACGTTTTCTTATTAAAGGATTTTTTTAATCTCCAGTTTCGAATTTTTGACACGAGTTTTATATGATACACTGACACCTCGGAACAAAATGAAAAGCAAGTGAATGTGTTGAGAAAATCAAAACAGCTTCGCAGATGTCATTAAGTCAATAACCTTGTTACAATTGTGTTTGTGGCTTTGCTAAGTAAACAATAGATAGGATAAAATCTTTTAATCATTTTTCTTCCATAAAAGCTACTGTCCGGTGGCATGATTGATAAAAGTGTTGGTTTTCATTCATTCAAGGTGAATAATTGCAAGGTGGGACTAAATTGCGCGGTTGTCGTCATATGTTACAGGTCGAAGGGTGTTGTTCTATGTCAGCACCGTAATAAAACGTCACCAAGATTGCTCAATACTACATCGCGTTTTCATCAAGTTAGCATTTATTATACATTACCTGTAACAAAGCAAGTCAAAAACATTCACTTTTGCAATGCTAAACAACACCTCGACTGGTATTGGAGTGCAAGCTCGCCTCTTGGAAGGCTTTAGTTTAACTGTGGTTCTTCTAGTGTCTCTAATGTTAAACGTGTCCGTGTGCGTTATCATTTGGAGGACAAAAGTGTTGCGGAACAAGCCAGCAAATACATTTGTGGCGAACTTGTGTATTGCCAATTTACTGCTGACGGTTTGTGTGATTCCATTTAGTCTGGCGACTATTGTTGAAGACGAGCACGGTGTTTATTCTCGCCTTCTTTGCCAGGTAACTGAGGCATTTCTGATTTATTGTGAAACTGACGGAATTTATTTGTCCTAACGCTCTGAGATTGTGGTGAGGGAAACGTGATAAGCGCGCCTAGGCGGGAACTGAAAAATAAACGGCGGTCAAGGAAACCCAGAGAGTACCTCTGGAAATTGTTTTCATCTTGGATTCTATTTGCTTTTCCTTCGTCACCACAATCTTTGGGTCTGGAATACCCTGCAGTTACACTGATCATTCAGCCATGTTGTTATGCAGTGTTATGTTGTTGTTGCATGTCGGTTTGTATAGTACACGGCATAGTATCACCTCTATTCCGTCTGTTTTCGCTATAACACGCTCTCTCATCCGTGTCGCAATGGTGTCTCAAAGTTTTTTAACATCACTGCGCGAATCAAATGCGAAACGCGGCTCTTTTTATAATTTTACATTGTTTGTAACTGCATTTGTGTTTGTTGAAAGGTGAGCCTACACCTGGCGTGAGAAAAAGGAGGCAAACAATGCTTGGACAGGACGGTAGCTAACCTGAACAGGCTCTGCAGTGGGAAAAAAACGCGAAAAAAAATCGGCGAGCCGAGCGTAGATATTTCGCTCGTTCTCGCCCTTTGTTTTCTTCGCTCTTTCCCCCACCGAAGAGCCTGTTCACAGGCTAGACAGTAGCCCGGCGCCCATCACCCATGGGCCTCCTGCCCACGCTCATATTCCGTTGCTAACCCTTGGACCTAACACTGCAATGTCAATGGAAACTATATATATGCATTTTCAGTGAACTGTTAAAGACACAAGCCGCCTGTTAGGCTCGCCAAACCATCAAACGTATTCGTGTCTGTCTGTCTCGGTTTCTCCCGGCTTGTCAATATTTTAGAGATGAGAGTGCTCAAAATGTAAGTTTAATCTTCAAAGCGCGGGTTATCGGCAGTTTTTACCGTAAATTTTAAGTTGTATATAATACATTTTTTTGACAAAGTCTTCTGCTCAGTTTTAATACAAAGAAATAGACAAATCGTTTTCTTACCTTGAACAACTGTGTAAACAGAAAGCCTGTGGTTTTTTTTAACGATACATTGTGTTTTTATAGGCCAGCTAATAAACATTTTGTAATGGTCGAAACAAGTAGGCGAAGGTCTGGGATGAGGGATCTGGAACGTTGGATCAATCGGGATTGGACGTTTTTTTAGGGATTAGGGATCGAGTTGCAAGTGTAATCAGGGATACAACATGTTCTTGCATTTAGGAACGGAGATTTTGGTTCCAAACATCCAATGAGCGGTGAAAATGTGCCTCGACATAATCCTAAACATGGTAACGTCTAGTATGATAAACCAAAGAAACCTGGCGTGAAAGAGAATGTGCAGTTACTTATTTACATCTTCATTTGTAGGGTAATGGATTCGTCAGCGTGGTATCAAGTGTAGCGATTGTAATGACCCTGTGTTGCGTAAGCTTGGACCGATACATAGCAGTCACCAGACCCACACGCTACAAGAGCATTGTCACGCTCAGACGCGCCCTCTACGCCTTGATACTGGTCTGGGGCCAAGGTTTGTTGTATGCATCGTTTCCGTTTTTTGGTTGGTCCAAATACGAGTATCATGAAGGAACACTGCATTGCTCACCTGCAGTTACACTGATCATTCAGCCATGTTGTTATGCAGTGTTATGTTGTTGTTGCATGTCGGTTTGTATAGTACACGGCATAGTATCACCTCTATTCCGTCTGTTTTCGCTATAACACGCTCTCTCATCCGTGTCGCAATGGTGTCTCAAAGTTTTTTAACATCACTGCGCGAATCAAATGCGAAACGCGGCTCTTTTTATAATTTTACATTGTTTGTAACTGCATTTGTGTTTGTTGAAAGGTGAGCCTACACCTGGCGTGAGAAAAAGGAGGCAAACAATGCTTGGACAGGACGGTAGCTAACCTGAACAGGCTCTGCAGTGGGAAAAAAACGCGAAAAAAAATCGGCGAGCCGAGCGTAGATATTTCGCTCGTTCTCGCCCTTTGTTTTCTTCGCTCTTTCCCCCACCGAAGAGCCTGTTCACAGGCTAGACAGTAGCCCGGCGCCCATCACCCATGGGCCTCCTGCCCACGCTCATATTCCGTTGCTAACCCTTGGACCTAACACTGCAATGTCAATGGAAACTATATATATGCATTTTCAGTGAACTGTTAAAGACACAAGCCGCCTGTTAGGCTCGCCAAACCATCAAACGTATTCGTGTCTGTCTGTCTCGGTTTCTCCCGGCTTGTCAATATTTTAGAGATGAGAGTGCTCAAAATGTAAGTTTAATCTTCAAAGCGCGGGTTATCGGCAGTTTTTACCGTAAATTTTAAGTTGTATATAATACATTTTTTTGACAAAGTCTTCTGCTCAGTTTTAATACAAAGAAATAGACAAATCGTTTTCTTACCTTGAACAACTGTGTAAACAGAAAGCCTGTGGTTTTTTTTAACGATACATTGTGTTTTTATAGGCCAGCTAATAAACATTTTGTAATGGTCGAAACAAGTAGGCGAAGGTCTGGGATGAGGGATCTGGAACGTTGGATCAATCGGGATTGGACGTTTTTTTAGGGATTAGGGATCGAGTTGCAAGTGTAATCAGGGATACAACATGTTCTTGCATTTAGGAACGGAGATTTTGGTTCCAAACATCCAATGAGCGGTGAAAATGTGCCTCGACATAATCCTAAACATGGTAACGTCTAGTATGATAAACCAAAGAAACCTGGCGTGAAAGAGAATGTGCAGTTACTTATTTACATCTTCATTTGTAGGGTAATGGATTCGTCAGCGTGGTATCAAGTGTAGCGATTGTAATGACCCTGTGTTGCGTAAGCTTGGACCGATACATAGCAGTCACCAGACCCACACGCTACAAGAGCATTGTCACGCTCAGACGCGCCCTCTACGCCTTGATACTGGTCTGGGGCCAAGGTTTGTTGTATGCATCGTTTCCGTTTTTTGGTTGGTCCAAATACGAGTATCATGAAGGAACACTGCATTGCTCACCAGCGTGGACCGCCGACTGCTCACTGTATATCTACTTCGCTGTCGTAGGATTTGGAATTCCGATAGCATTGATGGTGTTTACATACATTCGTATATTTTTCGTCATTCGCAAACACGCTCGGAAAGTTTCAACGGTGCGACGGGCGACAAATGTGACGAAGAAAACAAGCACTTGTAAATTAATATCGGTGACACAACTGCAGAAAGCAGATCCAAGTGTAAGTGTAAACCCGAATTCCAAATTACAAGACAGATTTTCGGGTTCCGTGGAGAGGATCAATCATTCTGAAGACGAACATACGATGTTTAGCTCTAACATGGAACTTTCAGCTTTTGATGGCTGCGCTGAGCAATCAACAGAAAAGCCTATCGGGTTCTTCGTGCATGAAGGAGTGAAATGTTCAATTTCTCCTGAACTCCCATCTCAAAATACATGCAGTGACTCTTCAAGCGCTGGACAGCGGTCTAAACGTGGTACCGTGCGCATTGGAGAAACGCTCAGAAGATATCTACCGCGAAAGCCGCAAGTTCAAAACCGTCGACCTCTCTCCAGGGAATACAAGGTCGCTAAGACAGGCGTCATTTTATTGGTCATTTTTATCCTGCTATGGCTACCATATATGGTTGTGCACATATGTTCTGCTAGATTTCAAGCGCCGCAGATTGTGTTTCGTTTCTCGATGTGGCTCGTTTTTATGAATGGGGTCCTTAATCCTATTGCTTATGCGTTCGGTAATTCGAGCGTTAAGATGAAGTTCCAGCAAATGTTTTCTACGATTTCTGTTTTGTGCTGCAAGTGTCGGCGAAAGGACAGAGAGCATCCGGACCTAAGAATCTCAGAAACTATCTGATGTCTGGCAAACGTGTTTGTTATGAACGTTTATCAATAAGAATTCCCTTGCTAATGGAAGGGATATTTTATTTTGCAGTTATCCTTAGTAGACTGTACATATTGCTTTTGAACATAGTGAGTTAATTTAAAGAATACTTTTTAAAACGCTTAATTCCTTAAGGTGACTTCCACGTAGAAAAAGAGGAGATGATCGATAGTCGAAAATTTTGAAAGGAATCTTAATAGATTCCAACATCTAGTTCACTGCCGAAGTGGCACGCATTCATTTTCAACTATACGAGGTAGCATTTGTTATTTAGAATTTTAAGTAGCCGATCCTGTCAAATATATTTTAACTTTCTTAATAGGCTATAGAAGATACCGGGATAACTCTAGCGTTGGTTATTTGGTCTTTTAACATCAAACCACGAAAATTTTAAACCCTAAAAAATCTCTAAAAGGTGCGGCAACCACCCCTTTTGCTTTGTGCCTCTTCGGGGCGACCGGCCGTTTGCGGACTTTTCCTTCTCTGGAACATTGAAAATGATTCGCTGTAGACCCGCTTTCTCAGTTAAATTTCATTTAAGTGGGTCTATCAAGTAAATAATTTGAACCGGTGTCATCCTTTTAGTGAAAATCAACCTTAAGATGGGCTTTTGCTAACGCTGTGCTGAATGCATAATGACGGAAAAGGACGTCGAACTGAGAGCAATAGCCTAATATCTTAAAGGATCATTGACAAGAATATTGATTGCTAGGAAAATAAACGGATCTCAAAGGATCAACAACTTGTTCGTGATTTTTGTTCAGTTATAATTTTTAGCTAGCCTCGTTTTATTATGTCCGGTTCATACTTCTACGAAATGTAAACGTCTTGAGTATAAACTGCGTATACTGTACATATATACTGTAAGTAACCACGGAAATCACTTTGGGAATGATTTTTGTTATTCAGCGCTCACCAGTTTTTTTTTTTCATTTTTTCTTGTCTGCGACAGTTCTACTATCCTTAAAGAAAATAACGACTGAAATGTTTAAGATTTACAACGCAATGAAACTTTTAAAGGAATTCTTGGTTTTCATCAACATGACAGAATGAGTTTGTTTGCATGAACAGAATTCAGAAACAGAGGAGTTAAACGGTAAGTAAAAAGAAACAAAGGATATTTTGTAACACTGTTACGCAGGAATCTTCGCGCACATGTTAAGATCAAATGTGATTTATCCATGTGCTGTTCCCATCATGGCTTTGTAGCTAAATTGGTGAAGCAGTGAGCTAGTAAGGTTACCCGATGGTTATGGGTTCGAATACCATCTTAGCCACTGAACTTTTTTCAGTGCTGGAGGTTGGGATAAATAGTGTTGCAAAAATATCATTTATTTGATATTGTCTGAGGATGATTCTAATGTAAAAGGAGAAACAATTGGAACAATTTCTTGCTTTATAGTACTTTTCAGAACAAAGTTATGCAGAAAATAATTTTCAGAAAATTACAAGACTTAATCAGTATCCTTCCACCATGTAGGTGTCCCTCTAGAAGCCACCAACATGGCGGCTATTAAAGACAGTACAAGACTGAATGAAGCAGATAATGAAATTAACATTCCTACTTTTTCTTTAGAATTGTTGAAATAACGCTTTTACATCAGGACTTAAAATTGAAAAGTAGCGCAGAATTTTTTTTTTGACATTTTGGGATTACTTGTGTGTTTCGGGCTGCCACCAGGTTTCAAAATGGTTTACCGTATTTTTAAAAGTGCATGAAATATCGACAAAAAATTTCCCTGAAGAATTGTCGCATTGGTGTTAGAATAGGATCAAAGAGGAGCTTTATGGTAGCCTGAAGCGCCTCGTCCACTCTAATGGGTTTTCAGCCGAAAGTATACATCTTGATGCGTTTTCCGCTACCGTACACACTGAAACGATATGCGCACTGACGAAAACTATGTAGACAACAGGCAAAACCGCATAAAAAGATATCCGTATTCAAATGGAAACAAACTAGTGTAGACAGGATGAAATGATACGAAAATACTTGTGTGGAGAGGAGTATTTTACTCCGTTGTTTGGCATTTGAAAACGGCTGGTGACTTTTACAAAGGTTTCATTGTGGACGGGTTCTCAGTTTTAGTTTTAGAATTTTACTGACATCACAGGAAAACCAATTATAAATCAGTCTGGCGTTTTCGTGCAAACCTGAATGCAAATGAACGTTGTCGATTCACCCAGGCGATCATGTCAAGTAGTTAATGATATATCCAGGCCTTAATACGCGACGGGTTCAATAACAATTTCAAACGTTTCCCCTGGTTTTAAAACAACAGGGAAATAATTATTGAGCAGTAGTACGTGGAAAACAAGAAAGAAATCAAGGTTTAAATACTTTTGTTTAACTTTACAACATACTGAAGCGATAGAAAGCGCCGCCATTTCGAATGGACTGCGCTTTTGTTTAGAACAGAAAATTTTGCTGTCATGACAACGTGACGTAATGGCTTTAGAACTCTATTGTTTTCAGGGCTAGGGTCCATTGTTAAACAAAGAGCTTTCTTCGGTTTCTGTACTTCACGCGTAATTTTGATGTCACGCTATAATTTACTGTTACGTAGTCACGCTGCTTGATCATTACAAAGGGTCAATTTAATAAAGAAACTACACTTGTAATTTTTACAAGTGTAATTTACACGTGTAAAGTCCAACTTGTAAATACAAGTATTTAATAAAAGAATTTTCTACTCTGGAACTTACACGTGTGGCACCCATAGGTTGTCAGGATAAATTTCACCATATTGTGAAAAAAAAAAAAAAAAAAAAAAAAAAACGACATTGGCTCTGCGCGCATTGCGTGCCTATGTTTTGTACAACTGCGATGGCCTTCCATCTATTAAAACTTTATATGGTTTATTACGAGCCAATGACCACCCCCCGCCCCCCATCCCACCAGTTGGCTTGACAACTCTGTTTGTTAGAGCGCTGCGCCGGTATCACAGGGTTACTGTTTCGAAATCCTTTTCAAGCATTAATTGTTTTCAGGCTTTCTTTTGCAGCTGCTTGTCGAACACAACTGCGATGGTCTTTCATCATATTAAATTTTAACTGCTTGTTTGCAACGTTACAGATCAGAACACGTTTCGGGGAATACCTGTTCGGTAAGGCCTAAATCTCCTGAGATATTCAGAACTAATTGTAGTGAAAACTAGAGAATTCTTTGGTAAAACATCACCTCAGACTTTCTTATCAAGTGGATTGATTAATTCCTATTGTTTTCGGAGGGACAAATATGTCGTTTAGGGTGTAAAATAAGGTCAGCTAGCATTTTCGGAGAGCTATCAGTGCTCGGAAATTCAGAGGATAGGATTCTATTTCCTAAATTTTCAGCTAACAACTCCGAACAGATCAACCTGTGTTAGCTGATACAAATATGCCTTTAAAAAGCTCTGAAAAAAATCTAAGAAATTAGAAAGTAATATTTGAAGTATTTCCCTAAAATTTTCTCGTTGGGTGCCCCTGAATTCACAGCACGAATGGACATGTTGAATCCGTTTTGCCAGGTCCTTAGCTGTAGTCCCCAAACAACTTGTTATTAGTCAAGATCTTGTCTAGTTCAGTCTCACAATACACCACAATCTGAATAATCTGAGTCATACCTGGACTTTTATATTGGTTTACTCGGGACATTCCGATTAATTCTGATACGTTACCAATCAGCTAAAGAAGTGTATGAACGAGATACATTCTCAAGAGACGTGTATGAACGAGACACATTCTGCGCATAAGACTTAAGCGAACTCAAACTAGAATTTGGGTGAGACGACAGAAAGGTTGTTTAGTATTTGCACAGTAAAAGTTCGTAAAACTGATATTAAGAAAATATAAATTCAAGCTAAATGATGAGTCCAGGAATGATAAGATTTTACAGTCTTTACAGAGTAAAATCTTGGATAAGTAAAAGTAATACCTAAAAAAGCACTAGATAATAAAACTAAAATAATTAAGCAATAAGAAAAACACGAGATAACACGCAATAAGATCGTTTTATGGTAGATAACACTTATTAAAATACGGTCGTTGATTATTGAGAATCGTAACCTCCTAACTACAATGTACAGCTATATCACAGTTTGTCTACAACACTGAAGCTACAACAGACCAGATTTAAAACTAGGACTCACTAAATAATTAGAATACAAAACAGAAAAATAACAGTGTTTATATTATTCGATTCTAATGGCCATGTTATTCCAGGAAAAAAAGTAACTCAACAAGAACTAAGAAATCAACCAGAGTAATAAACATGTAAGTCAGTAAAAAACGCTAACGCTCAAATTAAACTTTCAATTATAAAAAAGAAGACCTGACGTAAATTTAAAATCCTATACCGATTCGGTAAACTAAACTACGAAAATAACTACACTTAATAACTACGTTTGTGCAAATAACTTTTTGTGCTATTTTGACTTTTAGTACCTAACCACTATCCCTGACTGAGCCCCTAATGCTGGGCGGTGATCTGGGGAAGCTCTTTTGTACATTAAACTAAAGCTACCGCTTCCCAGTTTTGGGGGAAAGTTCTAAATTAACAAAATTCAAACGGCACGTATAAAACTTTTTTTTTTTGCCTTTTTATTATTCTATCGCGGTACGTGGGAGAAAACAATAAAATTTCACAGAAATACATTACATGGAGGTTATAGTAAACTATATTCGTTCTCACTTGACTTACTTCAGTTTGCAACTAGCCAGCGATCACGCTCTCGAGGGGCAAGGGGTGTGGAGAAGCTTTTCCCTCCCCCCCTCGAGAGCTTGTTCGCAGGCTAGTTTGCAACTGAACTGCCAAAACTCCATAAAACAAAACGAACACTTTGTGCAATTAATGAACACTTTCAACAGTTCTAACGATTTAATAATGCCCAAGATTTATCTAAGATGGGAAAGGGTCACCTGTTTTGTTTCTGAACATGTAATTGACAAAGAGCATTCGCAATTACAAATTTTACTTAACATTGCATTTCAGTTCATCTTGATAACGAGACTAATACTTACAGCAAATCATCGTCATCATCGGTTCAGGTCCTGCAACTCTGGGCGACGCTCATGATAACAGACTTCATGAGCTAAAGAAAGAGTTTCCCAACCTATCAGTTTTTATCCTCGCGAAAAATGAGAAGCCAGAGATCGACTGACAAGGTAACAGGAAAGATATTAGCTTAAATGTGAATGTGGAAGGATATGAGATAACAGAAGGAAAGATAAGATAAGATTACTAGATCAGATAAGATAAGATAAGATCATATAAGATAGGATAAAATAAGATAAGATAAGATAAGATAAGATAGATGAGATGAGATAAGATAACATAACATAAGACAAGACGAGACATGACGAGACAAGACGAGACAAGACAAGATATGATAAAATAAGATAGATAAAATAAGATAAGATGAGATAGATGAGATAAGATAAGATAAGATAAGATAAGATAAGATAAGATAAGATAAGATAAGATAAGATAAGATAAGATAAGTTAAGAAAAGATAAGATAAAATAAGCCCGGGAGGGTACTCTGCAAATTTTTGGGCGGGGGTGTGCCGCTGGGACTCTGAAACCCTTACCCTAAACTAGACCAAGTTGAGGTGCATTTTGCAACCCTAAACTAGACTAAACACCAAAAATCCGTAACCCTATCCCAGACTAGCTATTTTTGAAAAACTCCATTACTAACACAGTCCAGCGAAAACAAAATGTTACGTCACATTTTAAATAATGCTCTCAAAATAAAAGTTTATTTATACTTGTTCAGTTTTTGTTTCCATCAAGTCCTCAATTTCAGGTTAACCTGAGTGAATAAAGAACCGTCATGAGTGTTGCCTTTCGGATACAACAGCAATTGAAAAATAACCTAGGAAAATAACTAACACAGGCGATAGAAATAGCCATTTATAGTTTCACCACTCTATTTCTCGGCGCCCTCTCGCGCCAGGAAGACTGGGTGGTCGTCCCAGGGTCCTAGGTCACAACGAGGTAGAAAAATCTCTGGCATTGGATGAAATCCGGGCATGAAATAATGTTCAACTTTCAATCCGGGCATCAAATAATGTTCAATTTTCTTTCGCTTTAAAGCCCTCGAAAATAACTGAAAACGCTTAATATTTAATGGAAGCGAGATAGCAAGTAATTTTTATATACCATTTTCTTAGGCTTTTGTGTTCAGTTCGCTAAACAGTTTCCGATTGCACCGGCGCAGCGATTGCAACATCTCGGGTGCAACTTCCATCAAATAAGTCGCTCTACATCTCCGTTATAGCATTGGAAAAGCCTTAGCTAATCTACCTGTAGTCCTGGGAATCTATTTTAGTGAAACACTTCAAATTCTGACCTCAATGTCAGGTCGGGAGGTCAAGACCGGGGACAAGACATGGTCCATGTGGTAATTATTTATATGCGATCATTTCTCATTATATGGTTTATAGGGGAGTTATATATATTTATAAACACTTACCTTCTTTCTCCTAATCACAATGGTATAAAATGTTGACAATCCCGTTTCACAATATAGTCCTCAACAGAATTAACGTTGTTGGAATACCAAAGGCAAAATCGAGGCAAAAGCGTCTAAAGACCCAGGTTGGCTATTCGACTCCGTATTAACCTCGTCAGTCACACGCTGAGTTGTCTCGAGCACGCACGTACGCATTACGAAGAACAATCAACTGTTTATTTTTAGCTATTGTTAAAAACCACCGATTTCCGTCTAAATCCCGAATGTTGACAGTCTAGGATATCCAGCAGTGTTTTCAGTGATAACCTATCCTGGGTATTAAACCCATCTCTATTAACACTTTCTTTGCTAGTTGCCGGTAAATTTGCCAAATTGATTTCTTTTTAGTGTCAATTGCCGGGAAACCTAGTCTAGACTAATTTTTCCAACCAACTGATTAGTTTCCTTGAAAATGATACCCTATTCTAGACCAAAACTCTCTGATTTCCGTACCCTATCCCAGACTAAACAGCTTGAAAACCATACCCTTCACAGCGGCACATACCCATATAGCGTGTATATGGGAGTAACCCCCCGGGAAAATAAGATAAGGTAAGATAAGATAAGATAAGATAAGATAAAATAAGATTAGATAAGATAAGTTAAGATAAGATAAGATAAGACAAGACGAGATGAGACGAGACGAGACGAGATGAGATGAGATGAGATGAGATGAGATATAAGATAAGATACCGCAGAAAGAGCTGTTGACAGGCACATGTAAGACAGAAATGCGAGCAAGAAGACTAAGAATTTTCGGTTGAGAAAACAGGAGAAAGAATGTCAGAGGAAATATGAAAGAGAAGGTGAGAAAAAGACTGAGAGCGAATACTTCATGAGAACAGTTCAAGATATAAGAGCAGATTGGAGAGCCAAAATATGAAACGAGAACATGACTGAGAATACCAATTATTATCATTATACAATTTACAGTTGTTATTTGCTTAACATTGCTTGCTCACAGGCTAGTTTGCAACTGAACTGCCAAAACTCAATGAAAGAAAACGAACACTTCGTGCAAGTAATGACACCTTCAACAGTTCTAACGATTTAATAATGCCCAAGACTTATCTAAGATGGGAAAGGGTCACCTGTTTTGTTTCTGAACATGTAATAAACAAGGAACATTCGCAATTACAAACTTGGCTTAACATTGCATTTCAGTTCATCTTGATAACGAGACTTACAGCAAATCATGGTCATCATCGGTTCAGGTCCTGCAACTCTGGGCGACGCTCATGATCACAGACTTCGTGAGCTAAGGAAAGAGTTTCCTAACATATTGAGAATAATGAGAAGCCAGAACTCGACTGACAAGGTAACAGGAAAGAGATTAGCTTAAATGTGAATGTGAAAGGATATGAGATAACAGAAGGAAAGGTAAGATAAGATTACTAGATAAGATAAGGTAAGATGAGATGAGATGAAATGAGATGAGATGAGATGAGATGAGATGAGATGAGATGAGATGAGATGAGATGAGATGAGATGAGATGAGATGAGATGAGATGACATGAGAGAGATGATACCACGGAGAGAGCTGTTGATAGGCACATGTGAGACAAAAATGCGAGCGAGAAGATGAAATGAGAATTTCCGGTAGAGAATACAGGAGAAAGAATGTCAGAGAAAATATGAAAGAGAGGGTGAGAAAAAGAGTGAGAGGGAATACCTGAGAACAGTTCAAGATATAAAATAAAATATGGGTGCCGCTCACAGACGTCATGATCATGAATTAAGAAAAGAGCTTCCCACATATCGAGCAACGACGCGTTTTGCCGCAACTTGGCGCATGATTGAAAAGCATCCAACTGCTTTTCGTAGAAAAACCTACCTCGTATTGATCATCCCGACCCTGAAGAAGCTGAAGGCCATTACTTTGAAATACCTGCCATATCCTCTTTTAAAAACCATACGGCTATGGCTATTGCAATACCAGGAGAAAAGTGTTTCACTAGCTGATTGTATGTAAAGGTATGTCTTGTATCCAGCCAATCCAAAGGATTGAAAGAGCCAGATGGTTCATTAAGGCCGTTGCTTGGATTCGGTTTCTGCAGCGTAAAGCGACTAGGAGCATTACTATACTCCTGCCTGGGCAGGATGCTGGTCTATCAAAGAATAACTCTCCAGCAAATAAGTATCTAAAATGCCCCCGAAAGAAAAAGAATATAAGATAGAATATGAGAGTCCGGAGGCGGATACGAGAGAGCAATTGAAGGCATATGTGAGGCAGAAATGCGAGAGAGATGGTGAAATGAGAGTATGAATGTGAGAGAGATACGTTAAAGACAAAGAGCAAATATGACAGAGCAGATCAAAATATGAGATCTTACTATAGCAGAATTGATAAGTGCATAAGATTGTGACTGAGAATTCAATTATTATAGTTATAATGACAGTTTTAGAAAAGACAACTTTTTAGATTAACAAAACATATAATTAGCATGTAAATGAGCCGTACAGTTTGACGGAACGATGATACTTAATTCCCTGAGGACTGAGGAAGCTCGCTTCCCCATCCAAGGCTTTTCTCATTCGTCCTCGTCGATTTCCTCTTCCTTCGCACTTGAACAAGACTTGAACTTAACTCGATCTTTCTCATTTCCAAAGGAAAGGACGACTTCCAGTGTCAGAATGATACAGCGGTTATTAGAGTCTCACCCTACTGGCCGTGACAGTGTCTATCTGGTACCAGAAATCAGGCATGGTGCTTTTAAACGGGATGACATTTTTTGTATCAAATAACAAGCACCTATGTCTGACATGGAAAATCACTGCCAAGGATCGCTAAACCACAGCACCAACAACAAATCGTTTGCGGATAAAGTTGACTGCACTGACTGTGTCACCAACAGAAGAGGAAACTCGACCACATTTTACGTATTTGACTGCTGTAATTTATGCAATCACCAAAGCACAACATGGAAGAAGATTTCAACAGAACGTAACTAGCCCTTTAATGGCCAAATTCCGGGATCGAAACTACTTACAAGGCTCAACTAAGGCAGGAGAATGCGAACAGGCTTATGAGAGATTGCTGTTTGGCGCATAAATCCGAGTAGAAACTTGCACCCACTGCGAAGAGCTTCGATTGTTCTTTTCCATGATGACGACATCCTCATCTGTGCCATTGCCAAAGTACAGCATGCATTCATGAAGGTTTGGAAGAATTTCATGATACGATTTTTGACCGACGAAGTCGGATAGTGGAGTGGGGAGGACGGTGGATTGGTGTAGGCGGTGGTAAAATTATGTTGTGTAGGCCTCATAAGATGTGTATTTCGCCATGGTTGATGGGAATGGATGACGTAAGAAGAAGAGCGGACTAGTCGCCGTTTTGATTTGGCAGGTAAAGAGGTTTGGCGGAAGATTTCCTTCGACTGTGTTGTGGCATAATTTTGTGCTGACCTCTAAACACATAGAAAAGAAGTTGTACACAGACATCGATAAGTACATACACGCACGCACGATAGGACAAGGTTCTACATAAAAAGCTCTTCAGGTATAGACGCAAACGTTAGCTTTTTGCCGGACCCTTGCCTGTCACGAAAGGAAATACTGAAATATCTGTGAAATACTAGTGAAAGACAGAAAGGAGGACTGATAATAACAGAAGGCAAAGTCCAGTGGCACTGTTGGACAGGTGCTGGTGGGACCAAAGTGTTGCTGAGACATCGCAAGGAAAGAATCGTTCTCAGTAAATGTTATGAAAGGAAAATTCAGGTGTATGTTGTTGTACATGTGGTTATGTTTAATACTTGGAAAGTATCTGGCTGCCAACGTTAAGAAAGGTTATTCGCAGGTGGGAAGTGAATTACTACACGAGACTGGATCTTCTTGGATAGTATAAGCGGCACAGAAGGATATACCAGTCAGTCTTTTTAATTTTTATGCTTTACTTTTGATTTTGAACGGATTTGTTCGATTTTAGAAAGCTGACTCCCGGAAGGGCAAACCGGATTTAACAATTGTACCATAAGACATGCTTTAACGTGTTTGAGATAAAGCATTGACTTCGCTTTTTCCTTATCTCTCCAGGTTCTGACAATGTGTTTGTCTTTATCGATAATCATGTTTTTATAGTGCCATATTCACAACAGTATATAGATACATCGCTCACAACTCTCGGTAAAAGCGTGTTCAGTTGTGGACAAATTTATATCGACATTTAAATTTTTAGTTTAATTCAACAAAATATTCAAAGCGATAAGTGAGATGAGCTAAGCCATCAGATTTTAAACACTGCGTCATTCGGTAACGCAAAAGGCAAAATATTGTCACAATTTTCGTCACGTTGGTGAGCACGATGAAATTCTGACGATGTGTTTTTCCTTTATCGGTAATTATATTTTTGTAGTGCCATATTCACAACAGTATATAAATACATCGCTCACAATTCTCGGTAAATGCATGTTCAGCTGTAGACAAAATTTATATCGACATTCAACCTTTTAGTTTAATTCAACAAAATTCAATATTTAAAGCGATAAGACAGATGAGCTGAGTCAGCAGATTTTAAACGTTGCGTTATTCGGTAACACACTCATGATGAGGGCAAAATACTGTCACAATTTTCGTCACGCCTGTTAGCACGTTGAGCCAAGTAAAAATATTTATCGAGGGTGGAGTGGGTCAAAACGACTGGTAAATGCCTATATTATGCCCTTTCTTGTAACCCGTGTGATAGAACATAGCAATGATTTATTGCGCATTTGCATTCACGAATTGGCTGAAAGGAGCCCCTGACATGAAAAGAGAGGGAACTGTGCACAAAGCGAGGAGTTAAATTCTTTTGGGCTATTAAGCTGCCCATCCTGATCAATTGTAAGGATGTAGTTGCTCTATTGGGAATTTTATGGCCCATTTATTGATTAGAAATGCAGCTGTTTTGAGAGTTGTGACGGCTTTTTCGTTCATGGTTTTGCGAAAGACCGACCGAAAGACAACGAAAAATGATCTTGAGTGAAGAATGAGATAGTGAGCGTAGTCTGCGGAGCTATATTTGGTGCGGAGAGGGTGAATAATTCAATTGACCTCCTTTCCAGGGTATTGCTCGCCTTTTCAGTTGGTCAAATTTCAGTGTTGGTTGCCGTAATTCTGTAAGTCCAAGAGAAAACTTTGTTCACAACCGCCACACCAGCACGGGAGACGGATGGCACGGTTAGGCAGCCCTCAGGACTACTTGTTCCTTTCATGGGACGTACAGTTCCGCACTTTTGCTGCAACTTGCTGTTACAGACGCTTGAATGTTATCGAACGTGCAGTCTCGCACACCGCGCTTGCTTTCTTTTGGAGACGAACCCACACTTGGTCGGTTCTGCACGCATTGGGGGCCTATCTTTGAAGAAGTTTTCATGTTAACTTTTTTTTTGACTTTATTCTGATGTTTTTTCATCCAATTTAAAATTTAATAGTGGTGCATGCAGGAATACCAGAGAAGATGAAATAAGAATATGCGTTGAGAATATGGGAAAAAAGGAACATAAGGAAGAAATTATCAAAGGGAAATGAGAGAAAGAATAAAATATATAGATTTAGCCAAGCCTAAAAGCGGAGCCCCCCTTTTTGTTTTGTCTGTTTTTTGTTTTGTTTTTGCTGGCAGTTATTAATTTGTGAAAATACTTTCATTCAAGTCGTTCAATTAAAAAAAAAAGAAAACAAAAAGAAAAAATTCCTGCACCCGTTGAGTGTCGAACCCGGCCCATCAGCGTGAGATGCCGGTGACTAGTCCACTAGGCCATGAGCGTTTAACATTACATCATAAGTTAATTTTAATACTTATTTCTTTCTTCTTTAATACTTATTTCTTTCAAGCTGCCTATCAGCATGAAAATGCTGGTGTTTTTCCTGCAAAATGTGTTCGAAACGCCGTAAAAACCATGGTTGTGGACAGAAAAAAACCAAAGAGCACTAGCTCTGCTATATTTGGCGTCGAAACCGTTGCGAAAAGCTGCGAACTCAAGCGGTGTGCCGACCGAGTTTGAACAGAACCGACGAGGCAAATTTGAACTTTTTGCCTGAACTTTATCGCCTAATGTCTTTCGCCTAAATTGAACTTTTCCCCTTCCACCAAAAAGACAACTGAGTGTTCTTTTGAACTTTTCTTTTTTCCATTAACAAATTTGTTTTTGACTTTTGTTGTCTTTGCTTGTTTTCCTACAACGCGGGTCAACGTGCGATTTCGCACCAAAAACACACGGAATTCAGCACAGGGCTATATCCAGTGTATAAAGTGTATTGGTATCCTGTGGTGCTGACGGACGGACGGGCGGTCACGTGACTATAACGTCACTACCAAAATGTTTTGTTACCAAATTTCCTTAGCAATGGAGCTCCGCTGACGCGCTAGCGCGCTGGCTCCGCTGTTAAAGACTAAATGGAATACCAGAGAGCAGTTGAAAATATAAGATCAGAATATAAAAGAGAATATGAATGAGGGTGACTGAGAATACAGTTATTATTATGACAATTAAAAGTCGTCTTTTTAGTCCTTCGGCCTTTTAAAATAATCGTAGCTTAAAATAGCTCACACAGTGCAAAGAGCAGTGATCTGATCTGCTATTAAAGACCCAAAGAGATTGAATTAAGACAGGTAAGTGTGAACAGCATTATGAGAATTATTTTGAACAATAGCTTTTCCCCCCGGCCCAGCTGCAAAGACCTGGGATCGCATCCAATGCAAGCTTCATTTGTATTCATCGCCTTCGAATAAACGCTTTTTCAATATAACTAGTGCAGAAATTGACTATTAAAAAGAGAAATGCAGATAAAAGAGAGTTCAGTGATCAGCCATAGAGGCACCACACATCTAAAATCTTGGAATTTCACGTGCCTTTTGTTTGATAAGTAGTAGCGAAAGAAGGTAAGGTTGTTTTCAGTTTTGGTCTTCGAAAAGAATGTTTCCAGTTTTTTTCTGGGAAGAGTTCTGAATGTGAAGTTTACACAACACGTTCTGGTGGAAGCCAAAGGTCAACTGAATATCGCAGTTAGGTTTGCTTAACCCTCGGGCGTATACAAAGAGGTGGGGGAGGGGCTATAAGGTCTTTCTTCAATTTTTCCAAGAGGAATTAGTATCTAAATCTGCCGTTTTCAGTAGCTGTGCGCATATCCCTTGGACACATTTCGACCTTAGTTTGATGAGAATCAGTTGCTATGGTTACGAAATATGGCGTCATAAGTAGTATGTTGTCAAGCTATTTTTGAAGAAAAAGGGTTTTTTTTACGCTTTTTAGGTAAAAAATACGAAAAATGTCAACAACTATGTCTACATGTCCAGCATCAAAAATTTCCATTTTTCAACGTTTTTTGACAATTTCTAATTTTCGGTAAAATCCAAGATGGCGCCCAAAATGGCGGCCATCTTGGATGACGTCACAGGCTCCCAGCAGCGCTGCAACCCATAATATGTACCTTATCTTGTAGAACACATCACAGACTTTCTACCAAAGGTGAAAACCCAAGGGGGAGGGGGTCCATCAACCCCCCTCTTGTACCATGGTGGAGGGTGTGACTTTCTTGGTACGTCCGAGGGTTAAATAAGGAAAGCATTATGTTTACGTTTGCTTGTTTTAGTTTTTAACGCGGTAAAAATTATCACAGCAATATGACTGACGTGGCTTGTTGCCAATTGCGGACGAATTGGTGAAAGCCCAATTAAAAGTTTCTCTGTTTGATTGTTTGTTGATGTTGTTGTTTTGCTAGAGCCTATAACAAATGCTTAACTTTGACCTAATATAGGATGAGCTGAAACACAAAAATGATTAAGATGTAGACGAAGTAGTTGTTTGGCCATTAGAAGAAATAGACTTTGATATTTGATTTCTGAATTCACATTTAACCAACATCAGCAAAACTTGCTTAGGTAGGTCTTGATCAAACAGACACAACATCATTCAACAATTTGAATACCAGTTTGTTGCACTGATGTTGAACAAGATGGACAAGCGAGGCTTATCACAGGGTCCAGGGGAGCGCACTTCGAGCAGACGTTCGGTATTCCTTCCGAAAGACAACCGACATAATTTTTTGCGGCCTTGCGTTACTCGCGTTACTTACTATATGTACTGGAGGTGAAATTACTGTGGGTTTTTAGGTTTACTTATTAGATCAAAAGCGTACGAAGCGGGGACAAAGATTGAGGAATACAGCGTATAGAAAGAGAAGATCGATCTAGAAAGCCGTTTAAATTGGATTCACAAAGATCGCATTGGGCAAATTTATTCGACAAAATGAAGAGGTTATATATTTTACAAAGTAAGATGTACGAAGGGAAATTGTAACGTTCAAATTTAACTCCTCTGGACCCTGTGCTGAGAACACTGACAAGAAGATTTGAAACAGCATCATTCAACATTACTTCAACAGGGTGACCAAATTAAACGTGTTCAGCCTGAACATTCAACATTATTCAACAGGGTGGCCAAACGTGTTCAACATAAAAAATTCAACGTCCAACGGCATTGAATGGAAATGTTAGACCTAATTGTCCGAGGCCTAACTTGTCAACGCTTGTACTGTGGTAAAATTATAACAAAGTATGCTTGCTCATTCACAAAAAATGCTCGCAGAACATCAAAAGGAAGATATTGAGGGAATTTGGTAGCAGACCATCTACTGATTTAGTTTTCAGAGATTCACCAAGCCAACAGCAGAACTTGAAAATGTTCACTCAACTTTACAAACCAATTCTGTATCATCCTTAGCCATTCGTGCATGGGATACCACTATCGATTTTCATAATAATAGTAATAAGACAGGTCACAATTGGTAATCGGTTTGGTTTTGCTGTATCAGGCTATTGACCACAGAATTATTGGTTAGTTTCTTTTGACACTGAAACATCCTATATTAAGGATGGTTTTCTTGGCAGCAACCGTGTATAGTTGTCGCATTTGACCGTGCAAATTTTTTATTGTTTGTAAGCGAAATTGAGAAAAAAATTCGCGAGCGCAAATGCGATAAATTTAGGCGTATGCTGCAAAAAATACACCCTATATATTAAAAGCTCAATTTACACTGACAATTGATAACGAATCAAAGCGTATGATACTTAGATTCTCCTAGCCTGCGTGGCCGGCGTTCGAAGGGGAAGGGAGAAGGGGAGTTCGAGCGCGAAACGCGATCGTGGTGGTGGGTGGTCGGTGGTCGGTGGTCGGTGGGTTTCGAAAGACGACAAGGTTTAATCTTCACCAGTTTATCTTACAGAAATTGGAAGTGCTATTCCTTTCTATCTGAGAGCCCCACGCACTACGCAAGCGAAAATAGGTTTGAGCGCTTTTGCCTTATGAAATTTTTCGACAAAGTGACGCAGCGATAAGTGTTTCCGACATTTCAAATAAAACCAACTCAAGCGGCAGTTTACATGTAATATTTCACCTTGAAGTAAAAACTGCAATATTCTCTCTCCAAATTCCCCCATTGACAGCACAGCTGACTCGATTTATTTAGGCCGAACTGATCTGTGCCTTCGAGCGGGGCTTGCATCATATTTTATAACGTGTAGGTGTACATTTTGAAAATGACATATTTGCTAATTTAGCAACGGTACACCAGGCTGTTGAAGAATAACGAACGCCGCTTTTGACAGTCCGCGGTCGTTGCTACAATGCAGCCGCAACAAGCCAAAGACCACTCCCACAATTTTTCGCTCCCGTAGCGCATGTGTTTCTCAGATAAAAAGAAATAACAATTTAAATTCTTGTAAGTTAAGATGAAGGTCTTTCAAAACAAATGGAGAACCAACTCGATTCCGTGAGTGAGAAACCCACTCGTTTTCTGCGGTTACAAGGTCTCGCATGTGATTGGTCAAAACACAATAAACATTCCAGAAATATTTTCAGTGTTCACGGTTTTCTTCCTTTGAGTGTAAAACTGGAATGAAATCAATATCGCATGCAGTTGGATGAACTGGCATGTCGCTTACGATCAATTGTTAAAGGCCTATTTTAGCCTTTTTACATAGCCTCGTCAAGACTAAAATAGTAGTCGGTCTACTGTTGTTTTAAAGTGGGTGACTCTTGGAAAAGGATAAAAATAACGGCTTATTACCATCTATAGCTATTTGCAATCTTTACTTAACTTTTAATTCACTTCCTTCTGAAACCCATGTGAAACATAAATAAATCAGACAAGTAAATTAATCAGACAAGAAAGGATATGGATTTGTTGGCAAGCGGGCCCAAGGCAATAAAAAACTGAAGATTAACTACAATAACAGTCAAAACACAACGAATATTAAGTTCATCGTTCAGCGACAACGAATTTTTGAACTTCCTGTTAGGATCTTTTCGTGCTTGATTTATTTGCTTTTTTCCGCTAGCCACTTCTCCCTTCAGACGTCGTTTCTCGTCCTTTGAATCGGCAGCTGTAATTCACACCTACCAATTGAAACCTTTCACACTGTTTACCGCAATTCTTAATTTTTGCCAGACCTTTAAATCGTTGTTCAATCATCACTTTGTGTCAAAAATTGGAGTGCACTAGAAACTGGATTTTCACGATAAAAAAGAAGTGGCTTTCATAACATAACGTTTGGTTTCTTAATCAAATACAATTCAAGAAGAATTTAAGTAATGAATAATTATTTGAAGTAATGAATTAACTCTAGCTTGGTTTAAATACAGAAAGATGCGCTTCTCTTTCTGTAGCTAAAATCTGGGGCGGATCTAGGGGGGGTTCGGGGAGTTCGATTGAATCCCCTAAATTAAAACAGTTAACGTCAAAAACTTGTAAAAATATTAAATAAATACAGTCAATCTTAAATGCAAAAAGTTCATAACCAAGGTAAACCTCTGCTGCTCAATAAAGCTAAAACATTTTCTCCCTAAAAACAAATAAATTTTTGGTTCACTGTGAATGTGGCTCTTGTAGTTGTCTCTTTTTTCATGCTTCTGCAAAGCATCGCGCCAAAAGTGACATTTTGTCTAGACACCTTTTAGTTATTGCCAGACTGTCCAGGCACGGAGGGTGTAAACTGCAGGTTGCAGGTTGCAGGTTGCAGGTTGCAGGTGCAGGTTGCAGGTTGCAGGTTGCAGGTTGCAGGTTGCAGGTGCAGGTTGCAGTTGCAGGTTGCAGGTTGCGGGTTGTAGGTTGCAGGTGCAGGTTGCAGGTTGCAGGTTGCAGGTTGCAGGTGCAGGTTGCAGGTTGCAGGTTGCAGGTTGCAGGTTGCAGGTACAGGTTGCAGGTTGCAGGTTGCGGGTTGTAGGTAGCGGGTTGCAAGTTGCGGGTTGCAGGTTAATTACAAAGTAAAAAGCAGTTAATTAAAGGATAACAAAATTAAAGGAATAAGAATGGCTTCAATTATTTGTTAAAATTGTCCTTTTTATATGAAAAGGCATGCCATAAAAAAGTCTCCCAAGTAGCTTAGTTAGGACGAAGGAATATCAAACGTTGAACAAAAGAGACTTGGCAAAGACAGAGGTGTCATGCCGATGGGGTCATACAGTTTTACCAGGTTTTGTTCAGCAGGTTTAATTTTGCATGTTTGTAGGTTCGAGAGCAGCATTTTTGTTGTATATCATCACCAATCCGAGCCAAATAAAACCCATGATTAACACGTGAAAAGCCGATAACATCGTCAAAAGCAACGAGTTTCAAGAATTTTATTTTTTCACGAGCGTTTCTGTGTCTTGCTTTAATAAGCATAAATTTGTGGCGGATAAAAAGTGAAAGTGCTAATACTTTCACACGGTTGTGGTTAAAAATGTACACGTTGCGCTTGTATAAAAGCGAATGAAATTTCTCAGACAAAAAAAACCCACTCAGATGTTTTCGGAACCAGTGTCCAAGTATCAATGGCAATCGAAAACTAGCTTGACGGGGCTGCAAAATTGCCAAACGAGAAAAGAATTTGGCCCCAAATTTGGCCTCAAGCTCTACTTTACAATAGTGTTTGAAGAACATTCTGAAAAGAAACATTTCAAAGTTCAAGGTTGTAGTTTTCATGTTCCTATAGTTTACTTAGCAAGAATGTGCGAATACACAATAATGTGCAGCATGTTTGATTACTTGCACTTTGCACAACATATCGAATTGAAATTAAGTTGAAATGTTAATTTCAGTTCTGCAAGGTGACTGGTTTTTGGCTGGTTAATATAACTGGATTTTGTTTGCACTTATGATGCAAGCTTCACTGGTAATTTCAATAAGTTCACATTATACATTAGCAGTTAAATTAATGCCCGATCCTGTAATCTTTACAGTCCTGTGATCGAGTCATTCTATTGTTATTATTAAAACCGCCTGTCTTAATACTTGTATGTATTACACCAATTGAAAATGTAATGGTAATTGCAGAACTGAAGATGACAGCAGTTTGTAGAAACATGTTTTCGAAACTTACAACTATCGTGGCTTTTCCTAAAATTGTCAACTCCACGGACTTAAAAATCTCAGCATCTTCGGGAAATTTAAAGTGGGTGGCGGTTAATCTCCATTATGGCCTCGATGGATCATCGCCAATAGTTAACGATTAAGCTGCACCTCTCACCTAATATTTCCATTCCAAACTAGGAGTGTGGCGTATCTGCGAGAACACATTGAAACGGTTCCGCAAACTTACATACCAAGAGTCTAGTCCAGTTCAAGTTTCTCATTACCAAGGTTTCTTTACAAATGAAACAATTCTGATTTTGAGAAAGAAACCTACCACATAAAGATCATACATCTTCTGTTTGAAAAAAAATATCATCGCAACCTGAAACCTGCAACCTGCAACCTGCACCTGCAACCTGCAACCTGCAACCTGTAACCTGCACCTGCAACCTGCAACCTGCAACCTGCACCTGCAACCTGCAACCTGCAACCTGCACCTGCAACCTGCAACCTGCAGTTTACACCCTCCGGTCCAGGCACGGAAATTCAGTCCTTACAACGAGCGGTGCACGCAATAGGTAGGAGAGGCGAATTAGAAAGCATCGATTTATTTTGTGATGAACCCTGGATATAGATCTGTTTTTATACTTGAGTTAAAAAGCGAGTTTTCAGTTCCTTTGAGATGTCCAAAAGACAATTGTCAAGTCTAGGCTCACAGCAGCAAACTGACCAGTTTTTCAGACGGTAAGCTATAATTGTTATTATTATTATTGTATTATTATTATTATTATTATTATTATTATTATTATTATTATTTGTTACTTTACTAACTTGCACCTCTTCTAAATCAGTTTAGTTTTGTCAAACAAAATTCCATCAGATTTGTTTGTTTTGAGGTTTGTAGACAAAGATTGTCAAATTCGCGAAGAATTTCTAGACTTCCAGTGCACTGACCAGATAACCGGGGAAGTTATTTCTGGCCTAATCTTGGGGATTAGCCGAAGCTTGAACAGTGGGGTCTTAAAATCGAAGACTGCCGGGGTCAAGGCTATGACGGTGCCTCTAACATGTCATCCCAAGTACGTGGAGTGCAAGGGTTAATTTCTCGAAAAAAAATCCAAAGGCTTTATACGTTATACGTGCATTGCAATTCGCACGTTCTGAATCTAGTTATAGTTAAAGCATGTGGGTGACCCTAAAACGAGGAATGGCGGAATGACGGAACAGCGGAAAATCACCCCAAATCCTAAAACGCGGAATGTCGGAAAATCACCCCAATCCTAAAACGCGGAACGGCGGAAAATCACCCATAATCCTAAAACGCGGAACGGCGGAAAATCACTCATAATCCTAAGACGTGGGAAACAAAATTACATGGCACTGATTCGCTTGACGAAAAAACAGTTAGGCTAAGCCAAATGGCGCTAATGTTCAGCTGCAAGGTTTCCCGAGAGCCCTCACCTGTACAGTGCGAATTGTGACTAACTTCTTATTCCCATACCTCACCCCCGCCTTCAACAGTCTACTACCATAAAACACAACAGAAGACATCTGCAGATATTGCACTTCTCTTCCTGATTCTCTTTTATTTAATTGTTTATCATAAACATTGGTTACTCAGTAACTACTCGTGTTAAAGGGATCACCATTTTCATGGTAGATAATCTCAAAGTCACAGCGTCAAAAATAAACGTTAAAAATAATTTAACTGTTTTATTGTAGTCACTCAATCGTTTATCAGTCGAGTCGTTAATCGAGATTTGCTATTTTTATACTAAAAGGCTAAATACTTATTCTAAAATCAAAAATATATTTTGATATTTTTATACAGTTTCATAAGTCGTGACTTATTTCGTCTACTAAAACAAAGTCCAAAATTACAATAACAAATCATAAAAAACATTAAAAAGTCATAAAAAATGATGCTGGGCTAACATTAACGTAACACTAACTTTAACGGGAATTAATATTAACAGCAACTGTCCATATATGCAGCGCTTTGTGTTTCGTAACCTAAGTCTAAAAAAGCAATGGATTAATTTTGGTAATTTAATTAACATGAAAGGAAAAAATCGAGCGATTGAATCGAACGATAGGCTAAAACGTAACAAAACTATACTTTAACTATTTAGTTTGCAAAAAATGAATGAAAATCTCACAGGATTACCTTTCTATTCTTTTATGTTAAAGAACGATGCCCGACTTTCGATTCGCTTTCTGATGTATTTTAAAAACTGTCGTGTAGATCCATTTAGGAGACTACAGATTTTTGAAACATCGGTAGAAAGCGTGGAAATGCTAGGCTGCTAAGCTGAAGTAAATATGGCAGCTTTTTGCGCAGGCGTCCCAAACTCACGATTCGAGAAATCGATCGAATAAATGATTTATGTAAGCGTATGAATGATTTATGTAAGCGTATCGAGTGGGACGTGACTACTTGAGGTGCGCGGTGTTGTGTTACAATTTAGGCCGTTGGAAATTTGAGCGCTCTACAAGACTTTGTATGGAGTTTAAAATAACGTGGAATAAAAGTGCTCGACGAAATAAATTTTTACCTTCTTTTCAATAAAATAAAGAAAATGTACTCACCTTTCTTGATTTTTGTTGCCCTTTTGGGCGATTTCATCGTTTTTGGGGGGTTTTGAGGTTTTTGTCGTAGCCTTCATAAGACGAAGTCAAGGCTGGACAGAGCCATTTCGAACGAGCCGTGCCGCGAGGCCGTTTTCTCGCCAAAATTCGAATCTGCAGCTTGATTTTCCCTTCCGACGTAAAGAAGGAAAGTTCATTTTTCTGCTCGTCTGGTTAGCTTGGAAAAAACTTCATCCTTTCCGCTCCAATTCGAACGATTTATGCATCACTACTGGAGCTTTCAGCTTTCCTGAGCACCTTGTTCCCGTCTTTTCAACTACGGAACAGTTGGAAATCAAACTTTGCAACCGCTCCAGCGTGACAACTGCGACTGACCGGACGGGTGCACAGTCAAAATTTCCCATTAAAAATCTTACTCTTTCCCGACGACCCCACGGGAGCATTTTGACGCCGCTTTGTAATGTAAGACCAATCGCGTGACAGATAAAGGGAAATCAGGAAAATCGAATTCAAAAACCGTTTCTTTGCGCTCGGAAATTGTTTGTAACCTACTCTTCATGCAATGGATATACATTATTTTCTGTTTAAATGGACATTAGTTGTCATTGTCATGCTTAGTCATGTTTTATTTGCTAAATGTCATTCCCACTACGGTCTTGGCGTAGCTGATCTGCCTAACAAACATGTATGAAGTGAACATTTACCTATCAAATATTCCATGTGATTGTGGGCCTCTCCTAGGTCAACAAATTTCAAACGGTTTCAATCGCGTACACGACATTTTTAAGTTTGATAGAATTCCATTTCATAAACCAGACCCTTCAGCTCGGTTTTTTTAGAGTTTTGCCGAGTTCCATTTGAACGCTATGATTTTAACGGCCCGTTGTGTACTTTGAACAGTGCAACAGTACTGTCGCTCATGTATATCGCATACCAATGTTTTTATTTACTTACCAAAATTTCCACTGTTGTGAATATCCAACATTTTTGCTTGTTTTTGGCCTCTTGGGACCAAGCGAAGCTATGGTGCAATCCATATCAGCTAATCTCTTCATCTTCGAAAGCACCACGCATACAGGAATTACATGCCGAGCGCAAAGAAACGGTTTTTGAATTCGATTTTCCTGTTTTCGCTATATCTGTCACGCGATTGGTCTTACATTGCAAAGCGGCGTCAAAATGCTCCCGTGGGGTCGTCGGGAAAGAGTAAAATTTTTAATGGGAAATTTTGACTGTGCACCCGTCCGGTCAGTCGCAGTTGTCACGCTGGAGCGGTTGCAAAGTTTGATTTCCAACTATGCCGTAGTCGAAAAGACGGGAACAAGGTGCTCAGGAAAGCTGAAAGCTCCAGTAGTGATGCATAAATCGTTCGAATTGGAGCGGAAAGGATGAAGTTTTTTCCAAGCTAACCAGACGAGCAGAAAAATGAACTTTCCTTCTTTACGTCGGAAGGGAAAATCAAGCTGCGGATTCGAATTTTGGCGAGAAAACGGCCTCGCGGCACGGCTCGTTCGAAATGGCTCTGTCCAGCCTTGACTTCGTCTTATGAAGGCTACGACAAAAACCTCAAAACCTCCCAAAAACGACTGAAATAGCCCAAAAGGACAACAGAAATCAAGAAAGGTGAGTACATTTTCTTTATTTTATTGAAAAGAAGGTAAAAATTTATTTCGTCGAGCGTTTTTATTCCACGTTATTTTAAACTCCATACAAAGTCTTGTAGAGCGCTCAAATTTCCAACGGCTTAAATTGTAACACAACACCGCGCACCTCAAGTAGTCACGTCCCACTCGATCACGCTTACATAAATCACTCATACGCTTACATAAATCATTCATACGCTTACATAAATCATTCATACGCTTACATAAATCATTTATTCGATCGATTTCTCGAATCGTGAGTTTGGGATGCCTGTGCTTTTTGTAGGAAGAAAGCAATGGAAAGAAATCGTTCTTCACGTCCTTCAGGGCATTCGCGAGCCCAGATGAAGGTTGAGTTTATTCGTGAAAAAGCCTTTTTTCGGTGTTAATTTGCGGCCTCCTATGTTATCGGGGAAGGCTATATTTTACGTATTTAAAAAGATCGTAGACTGAAGATAATTTTAAAGTGGTCGGAACCGCTGAAAGCATGAAACACACGGGCAGCTGAAAGCTTAGAAATCAAGGTAAGTGAAGGTATTTTGATGAAACGACAAAGGACTTACGATCGAGAATCCTTGTCATTTTGCCTTTATTTTGCGGCTCAAATTTTTAACGTTCCGTGTTTTAGGATTATGGGTGATTTTCTGCCGTTCCGCGTTTTAGGATGTGGGATGATTTTCCGCCATTTCGCGTTTTAGGATTTTCCGCCATTCCGCGTTTTGGGATTTGGGGTGATTTTCCGCCATTCCGCGTTTTATGATTTGGGGTAATTTTCCGCCGTTCCGCCGTTCCGTCATTCCGCCATTCCTCGTTTTAGGGTCGCCCAAAGCATGTAGCTTGCCAACAATTCGCAACATGGCTGGCACCATAACAGAGATTTCAAATTTTTTCAACTACTCCCCGAAGCGGTAAAGGTGCTTAGAAAATGTAATAAGCATAGATCAGTGAGATTCCCGCCGAAGCAAGATCTGTGACCTCTGTCGTACACGTTGGTTTGAGCACCACGAGGCATACGAAACATTTGCCCTACTATTACCATCAATCGTAAAAACATTTGAAGTTATTTTGGATGGGCAGCAGCACCAACAGTATAGTTTGGAAACGCCCTGGAACTGGGACAGAGAGACTATTCAGAAGGCAAATGGCTGCTATCACACATGTTGCTTGTTTCAGTTTCTTGTTTCTTTGATAGTCGGAATGAAAACTCTGGCGGTCATCAAGCCAGTTAGCATTAAGCTTCAAAAGAAGTCTAATGACATCGTCATTAACAGTCTTTAACTATAGCAGTAGCCCTTGGCTCAGACCTACAACCGCGGCCACAATTCCTTGAAACACCCTGCTCCCCCATTCAATGTTGACGAAAGTAAAGCATTTTGATGTCAGAAACAACATTGAAAAGGGGAGAGGGGAGCTCACTTGCACAAACTGTTTCAAGGTTTGTGGCCAGGATTGTGTGATGCACAACAGGGTATCTGGATAATGTTATCAGTATTTTGACATTACAACAACTGAAGTATTAGCGTTGAGGTGGGTAGAAAGGCTTTTATTTGCCTTGTCAGTTTAAAGTTACACATATGATAAAGCTCCTCTTGATAGTTCAGCTTCTTAATACTTAAATCTTCGCTTAGTCAATTAATATTATAAAATAGCATCCTTGTTTTCATTACATGCACATTACTTAGACGGTGCGAACCAGACCTGTGTGTGTGCTGAGTAGTGCGACTGCTTAAATTTTTAGATTTGGTCCTACTCAGAAGACTGCTGATCAGTTATTTGGCCTTGTACCAAGCATAATCGTTACACGAGAAAATGCAAACATGGAAGAGTCTGAAATGTCGGAAATGTACAATTCAGATCTTCCAAGTCCCCATACCCTTGACATTGAATATGACAGGTGGTTAAGAAAATGGAAATCAGAAGTAACCAAGCCAGACTCATGTCAACCTGCATTAGAGGTAAAACACTTCGCTTCTGAAGTCCATCTTATTTAAACGATCAAAATTACATTGTTTATTGAACTGATGACAATGATCTTTATCTCTCTCTTTCCACCAGGTCTGTGATCCCGACATTTTCCCCAACGTTAACTGTTTGCTGCGAATTGCTTGCACCAGGCCCGTCACTTCAGCCGACAACGAGCGAGCAAATAGTAGTTTGAAGCTTGTCAAAGGATATTACGTACCACCATGACAACGGAAAGACTGTCAGGCTTGACTCTGATGAACATTCACTACGAAAAGCCCGTTGACTACGATGCTGTGGTTCAGTTTTTGCGGAAAGATATCCCTGAGGAATGATTCTTGTCGATCCCGTCTTTGACGAAACACAAATTGAAATAAGATAAAATGCATTATATTTTTATTATAGTTTTATTAATGCAAATTTGCATGTTGTTACGTAGCTTTGTTATATTTTTATGAAAAAGAATGGCATTTTAACTTTAAAAATAAGATATTAAAACACGCTGACTTTGCCTCAGAATGGCAGAAATCGCGTTTCCGAGGACTTGAAATTTCACAATTTTCCGGCCAGCAATAGAACTTGCAAGACAGAAGTGCGTTCGTAACGTAAGAACAATCAAGTCGGTTAAACAACACTCTAATCTACAAAAATACTATGTATACCTCTACGCTACAGATTGTTTTGCGACCCTCAAAGCATAGAATAAGCTGTTTTCCACCACAAATGTATTATCTAGACAAAACAAAAAGTTTGAAACGTTCAGGGGTTGCCAACCGTATCACATATATCATGAGGGTACATTTATATGCATTTTTTAAGGAAATAGACAGTCCAAAGAACATTTCAGTAGCAAAATGTCATTGAAAATGACCAATTAATCGCACTGTGAACCATATGGCACTCTTGGACAGGAAAGGCTAAACATAAAGTATTATTACTATTGCTAGTTACAATTTCTAGTTAAGTTCTAATTTTCCTTAGCTCAAACGAAATGTAAATCAATTACCGCCTAAATATCCGCAAGTAAAACGGACAAGAAAGGATATGATGTGGTTCGAAAGCGGACCCAACGCAATGAAAAAAACAAAACATAGTACTTAATACATTATAACAATCTCACCGCATAAAAGTAGTTGATCGTTTAGCGACAAAGGAACTTTTAAACTTCCTGTTAGAAATAGCTGGAACGTTTGACGCACTAAAACGTATCGACGTAGACGTTAATGAAGTTTCTTACTTACTCACTCACTGTCTTGTTTGCTTGCTTAGGGTGGATTTCTACTGTTGGGTAAATTTTGCGTGCGTACGCCGGGCGTGAATTTAATCAGTTGGCTTTACGTGCGTAAATAAAATTCGAGACGATGTATGAGCGGCGTACGTAAACGTAAAAAGTTGAGAAGCTTTCAACCTTTTTACCTTTGCGAAAGCCGTTCCTACATCGAAATCCCCCTTTTACTCACTCCTGCTTGATTTATTTGCTTTGCTTTGTTTCGTGATCGACATTGAATGCAAGGGTTGGTATGCATGTTTCACTAGCACTCCTGTGCGACCTATTCAGTCTCTGGATACGTCTACGATTCGTCAAGAACATATTTTAACTTTCAAATCATTCCGTTCACAAAATTTCACCTTCACAAAATCTTAGCTGTAATTGAAACATTTTACAGAACTGTAGTAAAGGGAAACCTACGAACCTACAATTTGAAACGCCCGTGCATGACGCAAAGCACGCTGAAAAGCATTCGCTTCTTATTGGCGCTTTAAGATGACGATGCACCTAATTTGAATCACTAGCCTGTTTGGATTTCTCGTTTCAAAAGCACTAGCCCAATATCATCTCTTCGTCTTGCTCGAAGAAGAAGCAGTGCGGTCTTGCTTGGCTCTCCTTTCCAAACTTTAGGTAAGAATGTTTTCTTTTAGGTTTATCTCAAATATCACGAACTTAAAAGCGCACCTTGGTGATGTAATAGGAAACCTTTCAGGTATGAATTCGTGATGACGTTTTGTTCATGAACCTGACGCTTCACTTAAAGCGAAAACCTAGACAAGAATACACTTTCTCAAAACACCTGGCAAAACGAACGTGTTTGTTTTGTTTGGCGATTGAGATACCCGGTCATGGGTTAGCTGAGTTTGATTGAAGTTGATTTTATCGAATCGTAGTGTAGATACATAACAAGAACTCTTTGACATACCTCACTCAGTCTTGTATCGATCAACAATCGTGTTCGCAAACTTTCCTCGCTTTCAGTATTTCTCTACTGCTAGCATTAAATTCAGTGGTATGTAATCTTGACCAAATAAGTTAAGAGAAAGTTGCAGGAGGACGATCCCTGAGATTTTGAAATGAGGGCAACAAAAGTTCCGTTCGTTTACAGCTTTTCAGAATATCACTCAGTGAATTAATGCAAGTTGTGCTAATGTTGCGATATAATTTCAGGCAAGATTGTTGGAAACTGTTCTTGTATGCGTTTTTTTCTCTTAACTGGTTTCGTAATCAACACTGCATGGCATGGCAGTGGACGCACCTGTTATAAAACTCCTGTTAAGACAACCAAGGCGGTATGTGTAACCTTCGTCCGGATGTTGCCACTGTAAGATTTTACCATGTTTCTCCTAGCTGTACTCCGTACTTTCTCTCTTCGACAGCTCTTAGTTGTACTGAGTAAAAGCTGTTGTAAAGGATAGGAGAACGCTTGGAGTTTCGACTCTCTTCAAAAGCAATAGCAGATGGCGCAAAATCGTTTTGCTTGCTTGAAGAAAGAAAGCTGCTGCCTTGTTCAGACGCTTTTCAAAAACTGAGGCAACATAACATAACAACATAACATAACATAACATAACATAACATAACATAACATAACATAACATAACATAACACAACGTAACGTAACGCAACATAGCATAACATAACATAAAAATGCGGATTTCTTCTTCATGATGAGTAAGTTATCTTTTAGAAACTTCTTGTGACGAATTATCTTTGTTTATGTTTACTTTCACCAGTAGTTTTAGTCTGGACAACGCATCACTACCTTTTGACGTTAATTAATTATCCTTTAATACGAGTGTTTTTCCAATTTTTTTCATTCATTAATCAGGCAAAGCATTCTGTTTGTTCGGAGGTCAGGCTAATCAAGTAAAATCAAGGTTTTTAAGTGCAAATAGCCACTTTTCAAGTGAAACAATTAAAAAAATCACAAAACCGGTTCCGGAGATCTTATCCTTGAGCGACTTCTTAATAGTTGCATTGGAAACGCCTATTAACTTCAAAGTGCCGAAATGCGGTCTTTAGTGGAGGTTGTAACCTTGCTTGAGGGCGGACATACCATATGCGATCGTTGTCAGCTATTAATTACGTTTGGGCTAATGATCCAAATAACCACGTCTGTCGTTACGGTCAATTGAACAGTGCTTCAAAGACAACTTGGAGTTGTGGGAAACAGTTGCAAGAAAGACTGAATTCTTTTCAATGAGACTTCGACCCTTTGTGGACGAAGGACTTAAACTTTGATGTTTAATGCGAATGTACTTGAACTGGATTTGCATGAAAGATTAGCAGTGCTTTGCTGAGGGATTGAACAAAACAATTAAACTTAGCCAAATCTATCTGTGATCTATCTCAAGTATTTTAACAGGATCTCTGTACAAAGATAACTAAAGGATGTACAAACTTAAATTTCAGAACTTAAATAATTCTAGCCCACTCAAGCAAATTGAGCAAACGCTCAATGTACTAAGCGACTTGTTTAAGAGATAATAGGGTTTTTTCTATGCTTATTAAAGATATCATTAACTCGAGGCCTTGCTTGTTTGAAACTTCTTATTTTATTTAGCAACTCAACTTTTATTTCTGAGTTGCGTCATTAACTCTTAGCAAGCTCTTGATTAAAGATATGAAACTCGAAACACAAGTGGGTTTCCAAGTAAAATGTATTTATTTTAAACTCTTTCAAACAAAACAACTTCTCATTTACAATTGAGGCTAGTGAAAACTGAGTTATCGGTGTATACAGCTCGCCTGTAACACACGCAGTGGCTTTTTCCCTCGCGTGTAACACACGCAAGTCATTGCTGAGCGAAAAAACCACACGAATCGTATTTGTCCCATTGGTCTCCTTTCGTCTACTTTGGTCTCCTTTTGTCCCTTAAAAGTCCATGAAATTGTCTCTTGAAGTTTTACTTTTCTGTTATGGTTTCTTTTTGTCTCTTGAAAGTCCCTTGTTATTTATTATCAATTGAGCTTCTTTGAGGGGGGGGGGGGGGGGGTGTTACACCGTAAATTTATCACTAATTTATCAAAAATCTAACTGAATTGTATGAATAAACATATTTTCTCCTTATAAAACTCAAGGGCATTAAATCTTTTGTGACTTGTCATTGAAGGGTGCTAATTTGATGAGGGGGGTGGGGGGGGGGGCGCTAGTAAGGCCGATTTAATAGGTGTTTTCACCATCCACTCGTTGAAGTAAAAACTTTTAAGTCGCAGAGCGTTATAGGTAACAAATCTTATCGGCCGAATTACCTGGAGCTGCTGTTTGCTCTTCAAAAATGCTCCCTGGCTTTATTTCGCATTATGTACGACATATTTTATTTGTCCCTCCAAAGGTTAGGGTTTGAGATGACATGCAGGCAAACATTTTCCCACGATTGAACGCGAATTTCATTTTGCACGCGCTGCTTCTCTTAGACAAAAGGTTGGCATTTTTCATAATTTTGGAACTGGAATGAAATCGGTATTTTTCAATTAGCAGGTCGAGACTAAAAAAACAATCGATTTATTGTCATTTTGACGCTGGTGATAAATAGCATTCAAAGTTTAGTGCTTCGATTCAGTGAGTTGCCCAATTGAAGTATTTTTCGGATGCAACGTGTATGCCTGGTGGAGGCTTCCCTATTAAAAAAAGGAAAGCAAATTTTACAAGGTATCTTTAAGAGGGGCCAGCATCTCGTTTTGTGGGCATAGTTATGTCTCCAGTAGTATTTTCCCGGATTCTAAATTAAAAAGGGCGAAAATAATTCTGGCTATTTTAGATTGTCAGTGCCTCAGTGATTACCTTAATAAGAAAAGTGCTCACAAAGGAAGCTGGTTTCTATGAGGTGTCTCTGCCGGTTATCTTTGGCAGACAGGCATTTAAATTCTCCCCCAGGGGTAGATTGAAACTATTGTTTAATATTTTTCACTACTTAAACTTTAAAAATAGCCGGCCCTCATCTAAACCAATTTCAGAGTGGCCAACCATGATATTTCAACGTTGCTTACAGTAAACAGGGTAAAGAAGTCATATAGCACAGAGAAGAATAACTTTTATCTCCTTAAAATGACCCGCCTATGAACAGATTTGGGAGGTAGAGTCATTGTCTTAAGCTGCAGTTTAAGTTAGACCCTGTTTAAATAACCGCCCCATAAAGGTTAAGATTCCTGTATCGTCAGATTAATTCAGGAGTGACAGAGCCGAGTAGAGTATTTGGAGATCCTGTTGTGCACCGTTGATGTGCGCAGTTTAAAATCTCGCGTCATTGATTTCTCAGTACTTAGAAGAGATTTCTTCCAAAATAATACAGCGGATATTTTTAGCTAGAGGGTTAAATTAGTTTAACAATTCACAATTAACCACGCTCAGACAAAAGGAGACGTCTCCTGAAATTAAAACAAAGTTAGATGCAAGCCCCAAATATATTATGTAATATTCCAATATTATTTGCAGTTTCCCGAATAATTTCTCGAGGCTCCCGATTCCCGGCAACATGAGGGACTTAGGCCGTGAAAAAAAAATCGCAGCATCTACTCATTAAAAGCATTATTTTACGATTGATCATTTCTGTCAGCAATGAAGAGAATTATATCAACACGTGCAGTCGGTATGCGTCCTTGCGGTTATTTTTAAAACAGCATGACATAAACATTTATGTGAAAAGCGGTCGGGTCGTGAAGCAAAATTTATTACAGGAAAGAACGAACGCAGTCATTTCAAGTCCGGGGATTTTAAGGTAAGGTATGTCTGATTTTTGGGTAACCTCCTTTTGGCTCTGTCGAATGTTAGCTACACAAAGGGCTTGAGTCGCACGATTTGTTACCATACGCCAGGAAACGAAACCTAAAACAGGACCAGAGAATTATTGTCTTGTCACGCCGTTTGTAATGATGTTCGTCGTTTCAGTTTTATGATACATTTTCTTTGCTAGACCGCCACCATAGTCCTTTGTGACAATCAAAACCGGTTGATGCATGCAGATTTGCGATTTTAGTAGATTTTCCTGCGCAGGCTGTCAAAACAGACTCATAATTCTGTGTGAGAATTATCTGGCGGGAATTTATTTCAACGTTACGTAAACCTGCAAATTCTCCTCGATGCCTCTTAGAAAGCTGCCCATGTCTTAACTAAGTTGCATTTGTATTTTAGGTCGAGCAAGAACCTGACATCGAGCAATTTTTAGACTAAGGCTATAGATTTTTATGTGAAGAAATGTATGTGAGAGGATTCATCGGACGTGGCGCTTTCACGACTCCGATTATAATTTATTCGAGCTACAATGGTATCATGTATTAACATTACCCAGCCTCATTGCGTTTTCCTTTTGATATTTTACTTACTGTATTTCAAGTATAGAAGGTTTCCAACCTAAATACTGTAGCGACATCTTGGGTAATATCAGGTTTTCTTTAAAACATATTGCATTTGTGTTTTGCGTCTAACACAATCCCGGGGTATCAAATCGAACGTTCGGTTTTCGAACTCAATCGAACTCAATCGAACGATTAAATTCCGTGTTGTTCGGTCATCAAACGAACTCGAACTCACAAAAAATAAATGCGAATCGAACCAAATCGAACCAAATCGAACGTTCGATTAAGTTCGATGTGGATTTAGTTCTGTCGCCGAACGATACCTAAGCGACAGTGAAGCGAGCTTACGTCGTATCACAATATAATCTGAATCGAGCAAAATCGATCACCATACATGAAGAGACGCTACGGGGTCTAACTGGAAGTACATTAAGGAATGCGGGGTTGTGGACCCCGCATTCCTTTCATATTTGAATTTTGATCAAGGCGCCGCGAAAGCAATAGGTGTTAAAATCCGCCGCTTTCGCTGTCAACAAAGCTTTTCTGTTACCGGAAACACACTGTTGTTGAATAAATATCACAGACCTTTTTGCAAGTTGATCGCAACGGCAAATTTATTTTTGTGGCTGTTAACAAACAATAAGATAATAGGCTATGAATAGCCTCTTATTTCTCTAGAGGATCGTAGCGCTCGCGGGCGGTTTTACCGCCTCTCCTTTCTCCGGAGAGGTCATTTGTTGGTATGTGATCGGACGTTCTGAGAGAAGTACTTGAAGAGAATCTATAAATACAACATGGTCTTTCTCCCGTTTTTAACAAAATCGCGAATATATGGAAAATTATTCACAGAAACTCGATAAGCTTTCTCTACGAAAGAAAGAAACAGTAACAGTAACAAAAAAGATAAAACTTTCGTTCACATAATCTGTTAGACTGCGAGTAGTCTCAAATCGTGCTCGCTCGCCCTCGCTATTTGCGCTTCGTTCTGCACGGATTTTAGAGCAAAAGAGAGACTGCTCGCTGTCTAATAATCTGTCCTCTGAACAGGCCATTTGCTTTGCCGTCTGAATTTGCACTAAGACTGAGCAAACTATTGCTTCCTACGCTTGCGGTCGTTTAGTCTCACAGACGTCTGCGCGCTGGCTAGCGGTCGTTTCGCCTACGAGTCTTTCCGCCCAAGGCCAGTTGGTTAACCTTTGACGCTCTTAGAGAACGAGAAATTAAATATATTGCTTTTTCTTTTCCTAGTGTAACACGCTTTAAGAACGAAAAATAGTATATAATTCATTTACTTTCGGCATTTAAGACGTTAGCAGACAAAAACAAAAACAAAATATATCGTAGGCGAAACGGTTTCCCCTTGCTGACATCGTGATTTCATCCTCAGCGTTCTAATTGTTGGCCATGCTACTAGTTGCAAGTTTCACTTCAGAGCACTTAATTCGATTGCCCAAGAAAAGCAGTGGTTTCCAGGCGCTTAACAGGAACATCTAAAAGTCGCCTAAGAATAACGTCCCAACGAAGAAATGTCACTTTACGGGCTTGCCTTTGGCATTTGTCCAATTCGGGAGTTTGACGGTTCCGAGTTTCCTTCACCATCTCTCTGGCCTCGTGCATGATGCCGAAGTCACAGTATTAAAACTGGTATTAAATCTGCAGCATTTCAACCTTGTTCTACCACAATGTTGAACTCAAATATTATAGTATATGGCAATTTAATATTGTACCGAATGGACCAAACTGCAGTTTAACGAAACTGTTATTGGTATCACTGTTATGGAAAAACATCCAGGGACTTCTAATAATTGTGACACATGGGAAAGTGACGTGCCCCCCCCCACCAACTCCCCCCCCGCAAAAAAAATAATAAAACAAAATATAACATAACATAACAAAAATGCAGACCTTAAAATACCTGCTACAGCTAGTAACAATTTATTTTTAATCTTTCCTCATTCAACTGTACATATCATTGTTTGCCCCAATTCTCTAGACCTACACTAGCATAAGTACCGAATGGACTAAACTGCAGTTTAACGAAGCTGTTATTGTTATCACTGTTATGGAAAAACATCCAGGGACTTCTAATAATTGTGACACGTGGGAAAGTGACGTGCCCCCCACCAACCCCCCCCCCCCCCCCGCAAAAAAATAATAATAATAAAACAAAATATAACATAACATAACAAAAATGCAGACCTTAAAATACCTGCTACAGCTAGTAACAATTTATTTTTAATCTTTCCTCATTCAACTGTACATATCATTGTTTGCCCCAATTCTCTAGACCTACACTAGCATAAGTACAGATCCAGGAATAGCCGGGATTTATAGAAACAGGTCATGAAATAACATCATTGTGACCGTGACACCATCAAAGGCTTTTTTAACTAGCATGTTCTTTGTAAATAGTGATCTAAGGAATGCTAAACCTAAAAACTATGTTTAGAACAAATAAAGTTTATTATCATTTGCCAATAAATTATTAACATGCTGTGTGCAAATATGAACCGAGAGTTAATTCCAATCAAAATCAATATTAATCAATGATAGTCAATAACAATCAATAGTCACTCAACTTTTAAGCTTTGAATTGTATTGATTTCCATAACCAGTCAATTCATTGGAATTGATTATTATTGATTATATTGACTATTTGTTTTCATTGTTTGATACTGCCAGGCAGAAGGCAACAGCCACACACTGTGATGACAGATTTGAATGCTACTGCTCCCCTTATTAGTAGCTAACTTTTAATTGAAAGGGATTGTTAAAGGTAACAGTCACACACACCGACGATACATCTGAATGTTACTGTTCCCCTCATTAGTAACTGAGACTTCAAATACAAAGGAATTGTTAAAGGTAACAGCTACACACTCCGACGATACATCTGGATGCTATTGTTCCCCTCATTAATACCTGAGACTTAAAATAGAAAGGGATTGTTAAAGGTAACAGCCGCACACTCCGACGATAAATCTGGATGCTACTGTTCCCCTCATTAGTAACTGAGACTTAAAATAGAAAGGAATTGTTAAAGGCAACAGTCGCACACTCCGACGATACATCTGGATGCCACTGTTCCCCTCATTAGTAAATAAGACTTCAAATAGAAAGGGATTGTTAAAGGCAACAGTCGCACACTCCGACGATACATCTGGTTGCTACTGCTCCCCTCATTTGCTAATTTTCATTTTTATCTTTTGTGATCACTCCCTTAATTCTTATGATCTGTATGTGTTACAATGCATTGATATGTTGGGGAGAACGGTATTGGGATTAAAAGGGTCAATAAGGATTTCGGCAACCTAAGGTGAATCAGTTTTCCGCGTTGCTGATGGCAAGTAAAAGAAGTTAATGTCCGTAATGAAGAAATGTTGTTCTTTTTTTGTTTGTTTGGTTTCAAATGTATGGTTTCAAATGTATGAACGAACAAGAAAGTTGCATCAAAGGTTTTATTATTATGGCTACTTTAAAAATTTTTCGACAACGTAGCCATACACCCATGAAAATCGGCAAAAGCATGCGCCACAAATTAAGACCAAGGTTGATTGAATCATTAATTTTTCATGCCACTTTGGCAAGATTTCCACGATACACGAACTGACTACGCCAAACACTGGGAAATAGTTTCCTTTTGAACATTTTTTTAAAGCCTAAATCATTGTCACCAGTGGAATTGGCTCGTAAGCGGTCTAACTTAGGCCTGTTTCAAACGTAGAACTTTTTCAAGGGCCGAATTCGGGAAACAAATGCAAATTAGCAAAAACAACAGCTTTTGCTCTTTAGGTCGTCACGCAACGACTAAATAACGCCTGTGTAGGAGACTACGCTAGGCTCGGTACATGAAAAATTCGACGTTTGAAACAAAATTCGGAACTCTGCGAGAACTAGTCAAATGCATCATAGTTTGGCGAAAGTACGTAATAGTTATCTTTACGTCTTCTTGTGTCCTTAACATATCACAGGAAAAAATTCTGAAATTCCAAGTTGGACTTTTATTGGAAAATAACAAAATTAACATTCCAATATTGGAATAATATTGGAAAAACATTGGAATACTACATAATTTTTCCTGTACGATTAAGTTAGTTGGTAGATTATTGGTATATCATTCATTTAAAAAACCAACTTGGTTTTTTAATGGTAATTTATTGGGACATCATAAAATACAACATTGGAATACCACTGCAGTATTTGGTAGATTATTGGTTTATCAGGCATTTAACAATCCAAGTTGTTTATCTGTGGTGATTTATTGGAATGTTATGTCCAGCAGGTGAAAAGTCCAAAAATATATATATATTATATGAAACCATGCCAGACTGAATGCTGTACTGACTATTTAAAATAAACCTCATCCCCCCAAAGTTATAAAAATTTTTGTAGCCTAATTGCAAAATTTGAAAAAAAAATTACATGTACATGTATCCTTGTTTTAAGTTCCTCCATTTAAAATAACAATTACTTTTGTGGCAAAAGAGTATAAACAATCTTTCAGCTCCAGCACAAACATCACTTGTATGTGCAAACTCAGTGTAGGTGTCTTCAAAACAAAAAACCTGTTCAGGATCAAAATCCAGTTCTTCGTATTCTACAAGAGTTTCTAAAGTTGAGCACTTTGGTTCTTCGAATGTTTTTCATAGTTTCTTTACTGGTGAAGGCCGCGTTAACGACCCTTCATCTCGTGAATTCTGCAAGTGTCTCCATGCGGCCATACGCCAAGTTGCTCTTCCATTGCATTTGTCGCATGGGCAGTGAACATGAGGTTTTCCAAGTTTGCTGATCTCTCTTGCTTCTGGAGTTATTTGACAATAACAGCTAGTTAGAATCTCTTCTTCTGACGGCTGCATAGCTTATTAAATCAAGTCGATCCATCGAGGTTGACCATCCATCGATCGCGTTTGCCATTTATATTCTGATGCTTCTTCGATACATGCACTGGCCAAACAGATCGTGGGCACCGGGTACGAGCCGCTGACTGCGCATGACAGATTACTGCGCGGGCCATTTTCCGCGCCAAAATACTAACTGTTCGGTTCGAGACGTCAACCAGGAGTGAAAGGAGCGGAATAAGAAAGTTCAGAAAATTATTTCCAAATGGCAAGTTGTTCGCCCGAAAGAGGAGACCTTTCTAGCCCAGGTAATTTTATTAATACGAGTTTCTAGTTGGTCATATAGATAAAATCGCGACGTGATGAGCTCTTTACCAATTTAATACCAAGGCACTGGTTTTTTATTTCTCGAAACTGATTAAGCTTAATTTCAGTACAAACTACTTGATATAAAACGACTAACTTATGCCAGAATGGCGACAACAATCCTTAATTTTGATCAGCAAAATCACTTATTACCTAAAAAGTTGAGTTTACATTTATACATAACGAAACACTTTGATTTCACAGAAGTTCTTTGACCTCGAAATCCAGCTAAATCCCTGAAATTCTCACAAAAGTCTGATCTGCTTTTCATGCTAACTTCGGCCAATTTGTCTGCAATATGCATATGGCCATAGTGGAATTTTATCACAGAGTGATTTTATTAGATTTAATTTCGTATTTGTTCGCTGCAGTCTGTGAGGTGACTCTTCTAGCTAGCTATTGTAAATAGACTGTCCTGGTGCTGGGCTTAACACTCTAAAATGACCATTAACTTAAAATGTTTTAAGCCCTTCGTTTCTTGTTATAATTCAGAGTTACAGTTAAGCTTAAATACAAATGAAGTGGAAAAATGGAGCCCCAGTGACGTGGCCATGTGGCTAGAGAGTGTTCAGCCTGAAATGAAAGAGGAAGCACAACTTTTGCAGAGTGAGTTGAGTTTGTGGTGGGCTCTTCATTTTACTTTTGTTTGTTCCTGTAATTTGATGAGAAATATATTTTATATTATTATTTAGCATATATATAAGCTAACATGTATGTAGCATTACATTTTTACACATTGTTTTGTTTGTGTAGAATCTGAGATATCTGGAGGAACATTAACCATGGTTGATAGGGCATGCCTCAGGGACATCAACATAACATCAGTCGGTAAACAACTGACCATTTTGAGATGCATACAGGAACTGTTAAGTAAAGGTGACCTATAATTCATTTGTAATAACTCCTTGCAAAACATTTATCTATTTAAACATTACAGTAACTATCCACTCTACTTTCCTAAAATGTTTGTTATCTCTTTATTTAACTTTACATCAGTATAATATGTTTTACAATGAAGACAGGAAGTAAGGTTATCTCAACACTGAACATCTCAAGCAATTACAAACTTGCTCATACAGTGTAACCCTGGGAAGTGGTGAGTTATTCACCAACCTTGTCAGACAATCCGGGGTGGGGTTTTCTTTTTTAAGTGACTCTAGTTGGGAATTTTACACTGATTGTAACTTTTCTGTTCTTGTTCTCCCCTCCCCCCTCCCCCTCGATATTGGTTAAATGAGATTGTGATGGCCCACACATAACCAGAGCAACACAAGTGAGCTCACAAGGAGTCACATTGAACATTTCTAGCACCTATGCCTTTACTTGGACTTCACAAATCAACCAAGTTCTCAAGACTTGCAATAAAGGAGAAAATTGCTTTAACTTATATTACATATAGCATAGATACTAAATATAAATTAACAGTCATTTGTGCCATGTTTCAGACAAAAAAGAAAGCCAACAAAATGAAAGTTTGCCAAATGTGTCTGACACAACCATGAAAGTGAAAATAACAAAAAAGGATAAGAAAAGCTGGACTCCAGAACAAAGAGCTTTGTATCAACGCAAGTAAGTAATGATGGTTTTTTAATTGGTGAGACATGCATCCAACTACCAGTAGTTCTAATAAATTTTCTATTCACTTGTTCTCTTTAGGATTAAGATTATTCGGAAGGAATGCCAGAACAAATGGCAAGGAAATACCAAGATTTATTTTAGGTCCAACAATAATAACAGTTTGATATTGTCAGAGATAGTATCTTCACTCCAGGCCTCTTGTGAACTTCCAGAAATAGGATTTGGCCAAGGTTAGGACAAGTATACGTAAATAGCTGTTATTTGATAGTTTAGCTGAAATTTTCTTTTAGTTTAACAAGACCTGTGCATGGGACATCACCATGCTAGTAAACATTTAGATAAAATAATCCTCATTCTATTATTAGACGTTAAAGAGTAACCTCTTAACCAACATGTAGCTTTGATAAAAGCTGCTACCATGGCAGTATTTTGTTATAAATAATTTTGCAGCTTGACAGTGCCTTTTACTATAATATACTGGGCTTTTTGTTGACAAGAATAAATGTTATTATGGATTCTAGTTTTACGAGACTTGCTTATAGCAATTTAACCAGTATGGTAATGGCTCATATCATTATCAAGGCTGGAATTTAAGCATTTCTCCAGAGCTAATTTATGCAAATGTAGCAATCTACAAGAGCAGTTCAATGACCCAATGACCAGTTTTCCATTTTTCTGATTTTTTTTTTCAGCGGCTATACGAAGCCATATCTTACAATGGGTAAATGAAAAGAATCGGAAGTTAACTGATGGGTTTGATTTTGAGGTATGTAAAAAGTATATTTCTTTGTTACAAGCATTTACACATTTCTATAACATACATACTGGCTTTATAACTACCACGATACTTCTGTTTGAACTTAAAGTGTTACATAATTGACAACTTTGTTGGGTTTTTTGCTTCAATAGAAATCAAGAAGACCAGCCAAAAGGGCCATTTTAAGTGAACCAGAAATGAGCGAAGCCCTCGGTAAGTTAATGATGACAAATGAACTCGTTCAACTCTTGCTGTTAATACAGACAAGTGCAAAATGATAACTTTGGTAACTCCCACAGACATTGTTGCAAATTAAATTTTCTGGTTACATATAACAAAATAAAATTAAGTACTTGCAAGAAAACAATATTAGGCCATCCTGGACTTCAGTTTACCTTGCTGTAATCAAACTATATGAAATATTGGCTTAAATATGCTGTGGATTAAAGAAAACACAACTTGGAACTGTTAATTAAATAAAGTAGCTTGAAATCATGACATTCCAATCATTTGCACTGTAAACCTATTAACAACACAAATTGCAATTTTGAGACTAAGCCAATATTAAGCATACCAAGTAATCCCCCAGGGGTGGGGGGGCACTCCCATATATGGGCAATGTAGGTTTGTGCCGTGGGAGGTTCTTGGCCCTTAAATAGGGTCTCATATTTGCTTCTTTTGGCATTGTGTTCCCGGTGTGATCCTTAGGTAGGGTACCTACATTCTATCAGCTAAAATAAACGCCCAGTCAAAAGGAATCTTTTAACTGAACTAACCGTTCAAGTATTAGTAAAGCGATTTTATAAAGATTTGTGTTTTTCTCCTTCCCTTGAATAGGGTGTCATTTTTCGATTTTGGGCCTTAAAAAGGGTATCAATTTTCGCTTTCTTTATCCTTAAATAGGGTCAGGGTTTACGAACCTTAGCGGCACACCCCTATCTGAAATTTATGGGAGTACCCCACCCCGCGGGAGTAATCCCCCTAGTTCTGTTATTTCTATGAAATCACAAATAAGTAGCAGTCATTACATGTACACATGTATAAATTTTATTAAAGCTTGAATTACATCTAGATTCAGTGTCTGAATTTTAGCACATTGCATTTATCTTCTTCACATTAGTAACCTAATTCTTACTTTTTTTTGCTTGCAGCCGAAACGGATACAGAGAAACCGAAAGAGATTGAAAATTCTGAAAACGTGGATGAAATATCTGATTACAGCGCACAGCTGTTGTGTGCTGTAATATTTCATGTACCTGCATTCAGAAATCTAAGCCTTAAAAAACACCTTATTGAAGGAGCCAAACTACTCAAGATAAAGTCAAGAGGCTGTGGAAAGTATGAATTGGCAAAAAAAATAGCAATTTCTCTCGTCAACGAGGTGTTTGTTCGTATTCAGGCACCAATAAACTTCCGAGATTTAACAAGGGAACAAATAATCATTATCAAAGAGCTTCAGCTGCCATCTCCACGCTCTTCATCTAACAGCAGTCCTGATCTCAGTTGTTCCTCTTCATATTCTACTGAGTCTGTGAATGAAACAGATGACTCTTTCGCGTCAGAGCCATCTGATGAGTAACACTGCTGAAACGATAGTGGACATATATTGAAACCTGAATACTGTGTTATTGGATACTGTTGATTATCACATTAGTTTATAACTGTGTGACATGCAAGTAACTATAAAGAGACAGTTGTTGTTCCCATTTTTTAATATTTCAATGTTTTGCAAGTGATATAACATTGGACACTGATCATTGTCACATTTGTGTGGCAGCATAAGAAAGGAGTCAGTTAATGTTCATGTTGGATTTTTTTTACCACTTTTAAGTGATAATAATTTAATTATTACATTGAAAATGTGTTTTTATAGCATTTCTGGTCATGTCTACAGTGGCAATATTATTACAAGTAACAGAATAGTTCCTTTTCCTTTTAAGTAAATATTAAAAGTGACCTTTATTATCATAGCTTGGACATTTTCTTAAGCAACTTTCACTGCTGGACACTGTAAAGCAATAACCAACCTTGGTTATGCTCATTACAGTGCAGGACAATTTTAAGAATAACCAACATTGGTAACAATCCTTCCCAAGCTGGAACCTCAAGAAAAAATCCAACCTTGGTAATGCACTTTCCAATGTTGGGCAATTATTTTTAAGAATAACCAACTTTGGTAGTGCTCTCTACAATGTTGGACAATTTTAAGATTAACCAACATTGGTAATGCTTTATCCCAAGTTGGAACATCTAGTAAAAGTCCAACCTTGGTATTGCTCTTTCCAATGTTGGAAACTCTTTTAAAAATTACCAACATTGGAAATTCAAAATAGATTCCCAACCTTGGATTCCTATATATGACTTACCAATGTTGGAAAGTGTATCTCTTTTCCCAAAATTGGTATACTTACTAATTTTCCATTAAATTCCCAATGTTTTACCAAAAAATAACCAATGTTTACCCAAATTTGGAATTTCAGAATTTTTTCCTGTGTATTGCGTAACTTGAAAGTAGGTAAGCATTGAATGACGTCACCAAAGGAATTTATTTCTAACGCAATTTGAGCTTCAATTGCTGATTCATTGCTTACTAGCTTAAACTGAATTAGATAGTAAGACCTTTTACTAATGCGCATCAGATCTTAAGTTCTTTGGAAATGGAAAAAGACATGAATTAAAATTCTTCGCAGCTTACAAGATTCTGCAGTTGTGGCATATTGAAAAGTGGCTATGGTGGTAATAAGATATCAATTATGGCCAACAATGCATTTGCATTCTGATATTGCAAACCGCTTTTTCACCTGTCCTTTTGGTAAATAATGGCTTCATATTAATTTCAACAACCTGCAGAACTTGTTAAAAGTGTTCCGTGTTAGCTAGTGTGGCAGTTTGTCTGTGGAAAGACAAATTGAGCATCCGGACCAGCTGAGAAGGTAAGAGAAAGAACTCAATTTATTTGTACCGTTAAGTAGCTTGAAATATCGTGCAATTTAGTCGTAATAAATCTAACTGAAAGTATTGAGATGTTAAAAAAGACCCAAGAATATTGCTTTAAAAAGTTAAGAGCCAGATTTTCTGCAAATTAGTTCAGTTCGTTATTTAAAAAGACAAGCCTTTCCACCCCGCGCAGGTGTTTTCTCATGTGGGTCTTTAAATCCAGATCTAACTGGAAATTGAATAACTGCTCTCTGTAATTTGGTGAAAAAATCCGTAGAACCTTGAACAAATTCTCCGAGCAAGGCGAGATCTAACAAAAATTATAATTCACATGTGACACCAAGATAATTAGACTTCAATCCTGCAGTGCAGCACCGGGTGAAAGCGAGTTTTCTCAACACTGCACCAAAATTCGGCTCCCCACCTTTTTACTATACAGATCAATATGTAGAATTTTGTCTCTCGTTCGGTATGGATTTTAGCGATCAATACCCGGTAGTTCAAAGAAGGGTTATGAGCCCCAGCTTAAGCATCGGGTTTTAATTCAGTTTTATAGGCTTAACTACAACAGGATTGGATTCCTGTAATTCTTTTTTGCCCTACACTAATTCTGACTTTGTAGCTGTCAAACTTACTTTACTTAAATTTAGCAGTAGAGACGCTTTTAAACTGAAAAGAAAGAGAAACCTTGGTTAGCTTTAAATCGAGGGTTAACGTAAGCGTTAATCGGCTATCGAAAAACCGGGTCTAAAACTTAAGATAGGGGGTGCAAATCATATATTTTAGTCTGAAACTGAAGGTGGAAATTTTGAGACGCGAGCGGGACACATCGAACTACCAGAAATTCGAAAAGGTATTTGCCTCATGGCATCAAGAGAATGTTAGTTTCTGCCCTTTATATAAGAAAGCATTCTCGTTTATCGCGAATTAAATAAAAATGCTACAGAGTTTGAAACACGACTTGCTCAATAGCATTAGGCAACTTTTGAGTAAATTGTCTAACAAGTTGCAAAAAGCTTCCTTGTGCAGTTTCGAGACGTTCCCTCAATCGTTGGAAACATATGACTCGACTTGGACCTACCTTTTGCAAAGAGGAAAACGACCTCTTTCACTGAAGCAATACTATTGCGGAAGACTTTGCAAAACAGATATTACACCAGTATCCGAACCAAGCTGTAACGTATTGCTTAGTAGACAAACTTCTACGTAATTTCTAAGCGTTTCTTCTCGAATTTTTCTTTTCCAAACAATTTCACAAAGAAATTTTACCATGACGAGACGCTACGGGGTCTAACTGGAAGTACCAACCCCCCCCCCCCCCCGCAAAAAAATAATAATAAAACAAAATATAACATAACATAACAAAAATGCAGACCTTAAAATACCTGCTACAGCTAGTAACAATTTATTTTTAATCTTTCCTCATTCAACTGTACATATCATTGTTTGCCCCAATTCTCTAGACCTACACTAGCATAAGTACCGAATGGACTAAACTGCAGTTTAACGAAACTGTTATTGTTATCACTGTTATGGAAAAACATCCAGGGACTTCTAATAATTGTGACACGTGGGAAAGTGACGTGCCCCCCCACCAACCCCCCCCCCCCCCAAAAAAAAAGTAATAATAATAAAACAAAATATAACATAACATAACAAAAATGCAGACCTTAAAATACCTGCTACAGCTAGTAACAATTTATTTTTAATCTTTCCTCATTCAACTGTACATATCATTGTTTGCCCCAATTCTCTAGACCTACACTAGCATAAGTACAGATCCAGGAATAGCCGGGATTTATAGAAACAGGTCATGAAATAACATCATTGTGACACCATCAAAGGCTTTTTTAACTAGCATGTTCTTTGTAAATAGTGACCTAAGGAATGCTAAACCTAAAAACTATGTTTAGAACAAATAAACTTTATTATCATTTGCCAATAAATTATTAACATACTGTGTGCAAATATGAACCGAGAGTTAATTCCAATCAAAATCAATATTAATCAATGATAGTCAATAACAATCAATAGTCACTCAACTTTTAAGCTTTGAATTGTATTGATTTCCATAACCAGTCAATTCATTGGAATTGATTATTATTGATTATATTGACTATTTGTTTTCATTGTTTGATACTGCCAGGCAGAAGGCAACAGCCACACACTGTGATGACAGATTTGAATGCTACTGCTCCCCTTATTAGTAGCTAACTTTTAATTGAAAGGGATTGTTAAAGGTAACAGTCACACACACCGACGATACATCTGAATGTTACTGTTCCCCTCATTAGTAACTGAGACTTCAAATACAAAGGAATTGTTAAAGGTAACAGTTGCACACTCGGACGATACATCTGGATGCTATTGCTCCCCTCATTAGTACCTGAGACTTAAAATAGAAAGGGATTGTTAAAGGTAACAGCCGCACACTCCAACGATAGATCCGGATGCTACTGTTCCCCTCATTAGTAACTGAGACTTAAAATAGAAAGGAATTGTTAAAGGCAACAGTCGCACACTTCGACGATACATCTGGATGCCACTGTTCCCCTCATTAGTAAATAAGACTTCAAATAGAAAGGGATTGTTAAAGGCAACAGTCGCACACTCCGACGATACATCTGGTTGCTACTGCTCCCCCCATTAGCAACTGAGACTTCAAATACAAAGGAATACGATACATCTGGATGCTACTGCCTCCCATTATTAGTAACTGACGCTTCAAATAGAAAAGGATTGTTAAAGGTAACAGTCGCACACTCCGACGATACATCTGGATGCTACTGCTCCCCTCATTAGCAACTGAGACTTCAAATACAAAGGAATTGTTAAAGGTAACATTCGCACACTCCGATGATACATTTGGATGCTACTGTTCCCCTCATTAGTTAACTGAGACTTAAAATAGAAAGGAATTGTTAAAGGTAACAGTTGCACACTCCGACGATACATCTGGATGCTACTGTTCCCTTCGTTAGTAACTGAGACTTAAAATAGAAAAGAATTGTTAAGGTAACAGTTGCACACTCCGACGATACATCTGGATGCTACTGTTCCCCTCATTAGTAACTGAGACTTAAAATAGAAAGGAATTGTTAAAGGTAACAGTCGCACACTCCGACGATACATCTGGATGCTACTGTTCCCCTTATTAGTAGCTGAGACTTAAAATAGTTTAAGGGATTGTTAAAGGTAACAGTTGTCGACAGGTGACCTATCTCAGGGACACTAATGTTAACTTTGTTACTAACTGTAGTTTTCAAGTTGGAAGGGACTGTTAAAATAAGGCAAAATGCAGTACACTCTGGCATTACATCAACACCACTAAGGCAAAATGTAGTGTGCGAGTCCTATTCTTGGCAGGATTCAAATCTCAGTAGGCATTCTTCATATATTTAATTGGTAGAGCATGTTCCATGGTATCTTTTTAATTTCCTAAGGTCTCTTTCCATGGGACCTGAAAAATGACAGTGCATGCATTAAGCAATGATATATATTAAGTTACTATCAGTGATAAAGTATCACCATAATGGAAGGTATGAATTACATGCAGAACATTTTGACTTGATATTTCTTAATTGGTCTAAAATGGTGACACTGAAAACCACAATTCAGTGATGGGATTTTAGCAAACTTTGTCTATGATGGTAAACTCATTTGGCTGGCAACTTCACCAACAATGTGCCTTAGGCCTTAAATCTACTCTTGCAGGCTTAAGCTTATGTCCCAAAAATGGTACAGACAATAAAACAAATCCTGAAAAGGCAGTGTCATGTTAATTATTTGTAAAAAAAAAGAAAAAAAAAACATGATCAGTTTTACACACCTGACATTGAGTTCACACAGATACTGTGTTTTGCATCTGCTGTTTGATGTCCTTCCTTCTTTTGCACAGTTAGACTGACGCCAAGGTTAACTGGGCCTTAACTTCTCAGTGCATTGTTTGCATCTTGTGGTGAATCAGCTTTGTAGGCAACCACCACAGTAGAATCCAGAAGCTGTTTGAGTATTTTGCAGTTCCAGTTGACCTAGAGGAAAAAAGTAACATTTTTATTTTAACAGTTCTTAATAAAACTCTCTTACAGCTGCAATCAAACTCTCAGGTGAGGTCTAATATGAACACCAATGATAACTTTTCAGGGGTTTAGTTCTTTGCTGTTTCCTGTGTTACTATAGCTAGATGTTATGTAAGTCAAATGATCAAGTAGCTATAAACCTAAACAGGAGGAAAATGTTATATTCAGCAGGATAAAAAACATGATAACGAGAAGAAAGAATAAAAATTGCTTGAAAAAAAGTTATGTTCAAGAATCCCATTACGACCAAAAAGACCAATTTTATCTAAAAGAATTCATGACTACAGCAACCAAAACTGCAGATGTAGGTATGCATGTCAACTCTACATGTATCTGGGAGACCCCTCAATCAATCAATCAATCAATCAATCAATCAATCAATCAATCAATCAATCAATCAATCAATAAACTTTATTTACCCTCGAATTTACAGTGTAGCACTCAAGTGCTAATATCTTCGAGCCAACTACATTAATAAATAATTATAATAAAAAGTTAATTCTATATAACAAATAAGATAACTAACTACCTAGACAACTAACTTGCAAATTATCATGATGTAGAAAGGTTTGCAGTTCCTGCCCTTTTAAGTAAATTATTGTTCCCCGTAGATATCAGTCGTCGAAAAGAAGTAAAATCAGAAATAGTGCGGTAATGGTCAGGAAGAGAATTCCAAGATGTTGCTGCCAAGTAACTAAAGGAATTGAGACCATAAGAAGTGGTCAATGGTTTGGGCAAACAGAGCATATTATGTCCTCTTAAAAAATAGGTAAACGAAACATATCTTTTAAATATCTTGGATAATCAGAAAAATGAAGACATTTAAAAATAGTAAGAATCATGTTCATCTTGATATCATTTTCAAGGAAGAAAAATCATCATATGTTAATATATACCTGAAACAGTGTCAAATAGTTCTACACTGATTAGACTCCTGGATACCCAAAAATTTAAAAATTAAATCACCCAGTCTATTGTTTCGGTCACAAAATCTCCTAGACAACAGCAATCTTGGATCTTTCTTCCAAAAAAAAAAAAAATTAATAAATAAATACAATAAGATAAGATTACAGAAATCGTTTCCACACAGCAAATATATCGTTTCTTTCTAAATGGGAAAGAAATTGGAAACGCCCAGGAGTACTCAGGAAAGGTTGTAATTGAGAATTGAGGTTGAACTTTCAGGCTCCCAATTTCAGAACGGTCAGAATAAGCTGGACATATTTCATCAACAATTATATTTCTACGTCTTCGCCATTCAATTACCTTTCATTGAGGTCTGTCTCGGCCTTTAAATAGCGGAAATTTAACGCCAAAATGAAATCTCCCAGTAGTAATTTTCTTGTTTTGGGCAATGTACGCCATTTTGAATTCTCATTGGAAAACCGCTGTTCAAAGTGTTTCCGTTCTCACAAAGCCTACTGTGTGACAATGGCGCAAAAGTGCGGGTCGATGAACAACTCATTATTTTTTATTCCTTGCAACGCAAGGATCGTATCAAAGAACAATTTTGCTACAAAAGACGCGACCTAATAAAACGATCGCAAATCACTTTCAAAAACACAACATCTAGAATTTTTTTTCCAAATTCCTTTCATTTTGTGTTGTGATTACATAAGACAGGAAGTCAGAATTGATTGTAGTGAACCCAACACTGACTCAAAGCTAGGGCTTACCTTTTTGAGGAGCTGCTTGGTGAGATCGGCAAGAAAATACAATAGAAGATGGTAGTGGCGTCACCAAACGGCAATTGCAGGGATCGAGCTCACGGCCATGTGAGTGCAAGCTGACAGCTTCATCCGCCAAGGCTGAAAACCTTCCAACGTCTCTTCTTAAAATAACCGCAAATTCGGCGCATGGCGAAGAAATATCGCAAACAAACCAAACGAAGAAGGCACGATTTCGTACTTTCCCTGGTACGGGGCACTTCGCGCGCTTCACTTTGCTACCCATGTGGGAATATCGAAATAAATTGTTGTTATAATATCATCCGGAAAGCGGGCGGGGAACTTCTTTCTGTTTGTTACAATCTAACAGTTCCTGGCTTTTATCTGAGAAGTGGACGAACAGCACTTTCCTCGGAGCCATCGACCGGCAGTTCTATTTTAACCTCGAAGAGACCGTATTCTCAAATGACCTAAACATGTGACTCATGAAATTCGTCACTCGTCAAGCCTTAATTTGAGCCTGACATGTATCCTATTTGATCCCCATTTACCTCGCTTTGTTGACAGAAATTTAATTACCGAGTAAACCGCAACTTAATTAATTCGGAAATCGGGTACTTCCAGTTCAAACCCACTTGCGTCTTGTCATGCTGCTCGATTTGATTTAGTAATTGGGGGATTAAATGCGTCATTAGTGGTTTTTTACCTTGCTGTACAGAAATATTTTGCCTAGATAAATATATTTTATTCACCGGCCGGGAGGTCCGTGTAGGGAAAAACTGTGCCCGAGGTCTTGAGTGCGGCCCGACGCCGCAGGCCGAGGGCCATACTCAAGACTGAGGGCAGAGTTTTGCCCTATACGGACCGACCTAGGCCGGTGAATAACGTGTTTATTTTTTTCTGCTTTTTTGGAGACGGAACGAAGCGAATTGGTTTGAGAATTGTTTGTAAACAGTCCCGCTACGTCCACTAGTTCCCACGACCGAAGTGAAGTTAAAATTGGCAAACTGTAGGGATAAAGGATAGACTAACGATATAACAGAACCTAAAATATATCATAAAACAATAACCGTTGAGAACAAACCCCGACGTCTCATAGCAAGAATAAAGAAATAAGCTTTGTCTTGTTCAAAATGAAATCACGTTTAAATTTGGTTTACAGTACCGAAAGATCTTTAAAACAAGTAAGACTTTTGGTAAAAACTAAGGCTTACACTCACAGGAACCTTTTCAAAATTCCCAGTTGGGAATTGAATGGGAAAATTCCCAATAATTGGGAAAAAACTGAGATATGGAATTCCACATTTGGGATATTTTTGGGAAGCTGTTGACTCCTTAGATGTAATAATTGGGTTTTTTGGGGGAAAAAAGTGTTGCTTTCTTCCTAATCCCAACATTGGGAATATCATGGGAACATTTTCCCATATAATTCCCAAAATAAGGAATAATATGGAAATATGTTCCCATGTTATTCACAAAGTTGAGAATAATAGGGGAATATTTCCCCATAAGATTCCCAATGTTGAGAATAATATGGGAATATTTCCCCATAAGATTCCCAATGTTGAGAATAATATGGGAATATTTTCCCATGTTATTCCCAAAGGTGAGAATAATATGGGAATATTTTCCCGTAACATTCCCAATGTTGAGAATAATATGGGAATATTTCCCCATAAGATTCCCAAAGTTGAGAATGATATGGCAATATTTTCCCATAACATTCCCAATGTTGAGAATAATATGGGAATATTTTCCCATAAGATTCCCAAGTTGAGAATAACATGGGAATATTTTCCCATTATTGCCAATTATGAGAATAATATGAGAATATTTCCCCATAACATTCCCAAAGTTGAGAATAATAATTTGGGAATACTTCCCATATCCCCAAAGTTAAGAATAACATGGGAATTTTTTCTCGTAACATTCCCAAAGTAGTGTGAAAATACTTCCAAATTAATGTTGTTAGTCCTAGCCTTGAAGCTTAACTATTATGTCGTGTAAATAAAATAATGGAAACAAGTTATTGTTATATGTGATTTATTTACAAGCAAAAAGGAAAGTGATTTTCCATGTTCCCTTTAGACTTGGGATAGCAGTACCCTGGCCTGGTATATTCAAGATACATATACATGAAGCGGTATTTGCTTTTAATATCGAGCTGAAATCATCTCCAAAAATCAACCACATTATTTTGTAAATCCTTGCCTCAAAATGACTTATCATGCCCTTTTAAGTCACATTTACCAGTTTTCAAACAAAATGTTACACATATTGGCATACTGGGTACATACTTCGTACTGGCAGCCACAGAAAGCACAGCAGCCAGAGAAAAAGGTTACAAAAAAATTCGTTAAGATTGACCTGACAACTTTATAATAATATATAATACCACTGTTTTAAGATGAATGAAGAGATCAGATATTTTTTGCCAGCAATTTGCACTAATCCATTTACCAGATGCAACAGCAATGACAGAATCAAAAGAAACTGTGTTTCCTGCCAATCTTCCAAACGTCTCACGGACAAACTTATTGGGTTCATGCTGTTTCTCAACGTAAAAGTACACATCAACTTCATTCCTTTCCCTACTGATGCTGACTACTTTGCCATGCCAAACATCCCCAGGCTCTTCACCTTGAATACATAGCATGTCACCGGCCTTGTTCTGGATACACAGGAACAACAAGTTCATATGGCAGTGTTCTCAGTTTCCTCATATAGTCAACCACAGTTGCCACATTATTTCCGCAGTCATAAAGCATGACTTTTCTCTGGATGCTGTCTGTTAAAAAGAACACCTTGTCACCACCGGGCTGCAATTGGACTTTTGGGAAACCATTTAAAGTGCTAATAACAGGTTACCCAAAATCATCAAGGTGAAAGGGCTTCACAGTACCTTCACAAATTAGTTGACAGCCTTGTTCTTTGCACCGAACTGACAAGAACCTGTTTACTGAGACCACCGCATCAGTGCCACGTAACAGCACAATAATTGTATTATTACTTGACAGAACTGTACCTTCATGTCCAAGGTTTGACACAAAACATTTCTTGGTAACTGGACAAACACTTGAAACTTCAGCTTGAGTAAGTGATAGAGATGATGCAATCTTCTCATGATCAGAGTTTATGAGTTCCAAAACTCTGCTTGCTGTCCCAATCAGCAATGAGTGGCGAACATCTTTGTGACATGATACTCTTGCCTTTTCCACAGAACTCACTATGCGCTAAAAGAAAGTGACACAAAATGAGGCTAATTAAAAATGACCTACTAGTTTAGCATGTACATTCGCCACTTTCACATCTCCCATAATACACCTTGTTTGCCCCCCCAAACTTTTGCATAAGCATTGTTTTCAATTTCTCTTGGGACATACTGTCGTCCCAAGAGAAATTTAAAACAGTACTTATGCAAAATTTTGTGGGGCAAACAAGGTGTATTATGGGAGATGCGGAAATGGTCAATGGCCATGTTCATTTGCCATGTAAATGTGTGCCTAAGATTGTTAATTGTTTTGAAAGAAGAAAGGATGAGGTGGGGGATAGGCAGGGGGAGAGAAAAATGAAGTTTAGAGAAATTAATATATAAAATACAACATGCATGTGAAATTCAAACTCATTCCTTGATTTATAAATTTGTTATCGGCTGACTACCTAATATCAGTGATGGAGTTGATCTGAAGGCTAACAAAATGCAAAAACAAAACAAAATGCAAATAGTTTGACTTCAATTTGGGCACAGGGAGCTTTACCCCTTTTAATGTTTGCCTTTGTATTTGAAGTGTATTTTCGAAATTTTCATACCTGACTTGTGTCATTTGTCTCGGTTCGCTCAATAATCTAACTTCTTAAAGACTTTTTAGGTACTCTCTGCGAGCTTCAGCTTTAGCAAATGTCCCCTCCACACCTTTGCAATTGCTAGACCTCTTCACATAATCTTTAACTGCTCTCTCAAAAACAGCACACCAATAATTGTCTGTTGCAGAAAAGTTTAGTATATGCACGGGGTGGTATATGCACGCAAGGGGTGGGGAAGAAGTTCAAAAGTCAAAATGCAAAAGCCTAAAGTGTAATTTGAAAGGGGAGAGCTGCTGATGTTTATGTGTGGATATTGATATCTTTCAGCTGAGCTAAAACAATCGTTTAAAAGACCATTACAGAATTTTCATTTGTAACAGATCCCTGTCGCAAGGGTTACTGCAGAGGAGGGACAGGTGAAAATCAAGAAGAGGGAAAAGGGGAAGAAATTGCAAGTACGCAATGTTAGTACACCAGCTTAGTTATTATTGCCCGATAAATTCTAAGCCTGAGCATCCCCCTCGGACCCTTGAATTGTTTAGGTTTAGTGATGTAGTGAGCTGATTACAAGATTGCCCTTCAGTTAGAAGACCCAAGGCTCTAGCCTGGACTCTGCATGCACTATGTTGTTTCTAGAAACTTTACTCCAGTTTTTTTTTTTTCTTTTAATGCCTTAGTTTGTGTGTAGACAGGGTTTGTACAGGTCCTGGAAAGTCCTGGAATTTTATTGTGGCATTTTGCAGGATTAGCAAGTCCTTGAAAATTATAACAGGTCCTGGATACCTGTGAAAATAAGGTTTATTCACAAACCAAATTAGTAGTTATCTTCATTATTGATTGCAAGTTTTATTTTGTAGGATGTATTGGCTAAACCACTTGCATTTTAGTCTTGCATTAAGTGTGGCACAGCATAAAAAGGATTTTGGAGCCCTGGAAAAATTTCTCTTGAGTCTTGAAAAGGCCTGGAAAAGTACTGGAAAATTGTTTTGCTAATGAAATGGTAGGGATAACTCTGTAATTGGGGGAGGGGGGGGGGGGTAATGCTTTCAGGTGCTGCTAATATAGAAACTGGAACCAGATCCAAGCACAAGCAAAGATGTGCCATCTGGCTCTTTCAATCTGTTGGAGTGGACACTGATTGTTGACTTTATACGAATCAAATAATTATCAAAGCAGTTTTTGGTAGAGTTCTTTCAAGAGATGATGCAGCTAGTGTTCTCAAGAAAAAGTTCAGTGTGCAACCAAAAAATTTGACAACCTTGTCTCCTACTCAACTGTTGGGAGTCTTGGCCAAGAAACTGGTTAACAAACAATATTTTACAATTTCCAAGATGGAGAACATCAACTTTTTGAAAATGAGTGATCTTTCAGTCTTAAAGGAAATTGAAATATAGCTAGTGTAGCCTTCTGACCTGCAAACAACAGAAGTCAGTTAAGTTTACATTGAGATTGCTTACTCGGACTGTAACTACTAACTTTATTTGTAGTTGACTTGATGTTAATAGTGTAATAGTTTTTGTTCATGTTACTTGCATGCCTGTACTAAGTGTTACAAGTTACTAGGCCATTAACAAGTTATAGATACCCAGGTCCCTTAGTGCAAAATACAGGTGTATGGGACAAATTGTTACAGAAGTGATGAAAGTGTAAAATGTGGCACTTTGTTGATGTTTCAAGTTTTAGTGCACTAACTAGTGCTTTTTTGTTTGACACATTTATTACTGTCAAGAAAGCTGTTTATTAAAATATTGAAATTTGTTGCTTTAAGTTGACGGTAAAAGATTATTGATAACAAGCTTTCAATAACCTTGAGAAATTAAAGCTGACGATATCTTGTGAACAGGAAATTTCACATTATTTGGCGGAGACATGCCAAAATGCGAAATTTTCGCACAATGTAACCTCAACTTTAAGGAAATGTTTAAGGGAGAAAATTATTGGAACTTTAAGACATTTAAATCGCAGCTACTGGCATCTATGGGGTCAATTTGAGACTGTTAAATCCTAATGACGGAAAAAAATAGAGAAGGAAAATCTCAGTATTTGGGAAATTAAGACACCAGAAAATCCCACTATTGGGGAAATTGTGAGATGAAAAAATCCTGGTATTGGGAAAATTTAGACACAAGGAAATCCCACTACTGGGGATAATTTGAGACAATAATATCCCAGTATTGGGGAATTTTAGTGACACCAAAATCCCATTATTGGGGAAATTGTGAGATGAAAAAATCCCGGTATTGGGAAAATTTAGACACAAGGAAATCCCACTATTGTGGATAATTTGAGACAACAATATCGCAGTATTGGGGAAATTTAGTGACATCGAAATCCCATTATTGGGGTAAATTTGAGACAATAAAATCCCAGCATTGTGAAACAGTCGAGACAGTGAAATCCCAGCAATGGGAAAAAATTGAGATAATAAAATCACAGCATTGGGGATTATTTGACACTACTGGGAATAACTTGTGTCTGAAAAATCCCATTATTGGGTATATTTTGGGTTCTACCTGTCCCAGAAATGGGTATTGTTGCATTTTCCTAAACTGGGATATTCCTGTAACAATCCAGTAAAATCCCATCAATTTCACATGTTTTCCCTTTTTTTCCCACCAGGGAATTTTGAAAAGTTTCCTGTGACTCCACAAACTCTGCTGCATATCTTGGTATTTTAAACCGATTTTTGTTCATTCTTGGTCAAGATGTTCGCAAATCGATACTTCTGAGAAAACTAAATAAACTGTAAACCCTTGTTGACATGCAGCGTTCTTGTCGAAGACACAGCGTTGCGAGGTTTTTGTTTGACTATTCTAGCAAACAGTCATTAATAATCATATTGCCTTGAATGAAGCTAAATGGGACAAGATTAGAAAAGAGATCTCTAAGGAAAATCACGAAATTTCGACCGAGAAACGAAGGTCAAAAGACTAACTTGTAGTTGACCCATGTTAAATCAAATGGCGTGTCAACAAGAAAACTACAACTCAAAATTTGCTCAACAAAAACACAGGAATACTCGCCTTGTTCGGAGAATAACCAAGCCTTTTATTCCAATGATGATTTTTCCTTTCACTTTACAACGGTTAGTGAGAGAAAAGTTTCATTTTAAGAAGAAAAATCCGTTTCGTTGTGCGGGAGTAAATAAAGGGATTTCACTTCAGGTTTTCCTGCGGATTGGAGCTGTCCGTACGCGGGGTCCGGATGGGAAAATCCGGACCGCTGAAGCTCGCGTCATTAGCCAATCAGATTCAAGGATTTAGGATTCCGGACCGCTGAGATGCTTCAGAAAAAAGTAACGTTGTTTATGATGATATGTTGTTTAACGGTTGGATTTGAGTATGCATATGCTTCGATCCCGCATACAATTTTTATGAATGGCTTACTGCGTATTAGATTGCTCGAATATTATGTATTGTTTCTTTAGGATCAAATAAAAGACAAAGATTATACGATACCGTGTCCAGTCACTTATTCCAAAACCGTTTAAGGAATAAACAAGAAATTTTTACTCGCTCATTAGGTTTGAAATTCTTTATTTTGCATTTTAGTTACAAGTTCGATTTCCGAACTTAACCGAACTTTTAAATCGAACGCTAAATTTCGATTTCGTTCGATTTGTTTCGGAAATCGAACTCATCAAAAAGTTAGTTGTTCGATTTCGCTCGATGACCGAACAACATCGAATTTAATCGTTCAATTTTCGTCCGATTTCGTTCAATTGAGTTCGATGACAAATTCGTTCGGTTTTGTTCGATTTGATACCCCGGGCACAATGCTGGCCGGAAATATGAGGTTTTGAAAATCGCGCACGTCTTCAATAACGACGACCGATCCACGAAGCTTTGGAATCGAGACAAAAAGAGACAAGAGGTAAGTAGCAACGAGAAAAAAGAGAACGATTTTGTACACACATTGAGGTGAAATATTAGCATCGCGCTCCAGCTTTATTCTGATTTCCTTAGATAACATGCTGTATCTGGAAACTTGATCGCTATCATAGCGCTTTAGCTTATTCTGTTTTCTTTGGGTATAATATACCTGGAAGTGGAATGCCTAACATCGCACTTTAGCTAATGTTCTGTCTTCCTTGGGTAGCAGATACCTGGAAGCGGAATCGCTAACATCGCTTTTTAGCTTATTCTGTCTTCCTTGGGTAGCAGATACCTGAAAGCGGAATGTCTAACATCCCTTTTTAGCTAGTCTGTCTTCCTTGGGTAGCAGATACCTGGAAGCGGAATCCCTTACATCAGGGTCTGGAAGGGTATTCTCGGGATCCGGGATTTGACCAAAATTTCGGCACGGGATGCGGGATTTTGTTGCCTGTCTGTCGGGAATTCGGGGAATCGTCATCCCCCCCCCCCAAAAAAAAAACGTTATAGCGGCAAAAGCGAATCAACCAGGTGAGCGCAAAATATCAATCGAAAGGGCCAATCTACATCTTAAGTTTATTAGCTTTTGCAGAAATTAGTCTTTCTTAATGTATTTTTAAGAAAAACAGAAACGAAATTCGGGATAGCGATGAAAAAAGTGCGGGAGGCGGGATTCTCGTGAAAAAGGAGCGGGAATGCGGGATCAGGACCCCCCTTCCAGACCCTGTAACATCGCTTTTTAGCTCATTCTGTCTTTTTTTGGGTAGCAGATACCTGGAAGCAGAATGTCTAACATCGCTTTTTAGCTTATTCTGTCTTCCCTGGGTAGCAGATACCTGGAAGCGGAATGTCTAACATCGCTTTTTAGCTTATTCTGTCTTCCCTGGGTAGCAGATACCTGGAAGCAGAATGTCTAACATCGCTTTTTAGCTTATTCTGTCTTCCTTGGGTAGCAGATACCTGGAAGCAGAATGTCTAACATCGCTTTTTAGCTTATTCTGTCTTCCCTGGGTAGCAGATACCTGGAAGCGGAATGTCTAACATCGCTTTTTAGCTTATTTTGTCTTCCCTGGGTAGCAGATACCTGGAAGCGGAATGTCTAACATCGCTTTTCAGCTTATTTTGTCTTCCCTGCCATGGGTAGCAGATACCTGGAAGCGGAATCCCTAACATCGCTTTTTAGCTTATTCTGTGTTCCTTGGATAGCTGATACCTGGAAGCGGAATCCCTAACATCGCTTTTTAGCTTATTTTGTCTTCCCAGGTAGCAGATACCTGGAAGCGGAATGTCTAACATCGCGCTTTAGCTTATTCTGTCTTCCTTGGGTAGTAGATACCTGGAAGCAGAATGTCTAACATCGCTTTTTAGCTTATTCTGTGTTCCTTGGGTAGCAGATACCTGGAAGCGGAATGTCTAACATCGCTTGTTAGCTTATTCTCTGTTCCTTGGGTAGCAGATACATGGAAGCGGAATGTATAACATCGCTCTTTGGCTTATATTTCTGTCGTTGCAGCAATCAAAAGCGATCGAGCGATAATAACTGGCTTAATTTTAAAAATACACGATGTATCGTGTCATCTCGCCTAAGCCTTAGCTTGCAGTATTTGGTGCTGGAATAAAGCAGATAATACCCTGAAAAATTAAAATAAATGTTTTTGGACGTCATGGCACTGTCGTAATTATTATTACCAGCTTAGCCTACTAAATTAGTAAGCGTAGGTTGCGATATTGTTCGCGCTCGTTTTTGCCTTCGCGCGAAAAATAACGCCAGCTACGCAGGCTACTAAACAAAGTGACCGAGAAGCAAAATTATTTTTATCGGCAATTAATTGTAATAAACCTCACTCAGCATTTTCATCTTTTACAGCACACAACTAATTAAAATAACACCTCATCCCATCTTCATAAAGCTACAAGGTGTCAAACCATGGCATAATGTTACTTGTGCAAATTAGCTGAGGGCACATTCAATTTGCCCTCAGCGAATTTGGATAATAGGTTTTGGGCGGCTCAAAGCCCGTCATGTCTTCATATTCCCGAATGAATTTTGCCGTTCTCCCGAAACAGAGATTCACCATGTTTATTTCCCTTCGAGGAGACATCTCTGCGCATGAAACACTCAAGGATTCACTTTTTTACCTTTATTTTGGATGTTCCACAGAATAAGCTAGTTTTGTTTCTTCTCAAAGTGGAGCACGGTTTTTGCCAAAATTGCGGTTTATTTGTTCCTAGTGGTGATCTGGTCGATTTAGATGTTGTTGTCGCCTTGCTCAGAACTGCAACAAGTCCCTCTTTGCCAGCTTTAGCGGACAGATTTTTCAAGATTGCGGTAAGTTAGTTTGCTTTCAGCAATCTTCTGAACGATCCTTTGTTTGACTGGTCCATCGTCGGTTTGTGGATTGCAAAGTTTGCACTTGAATGTCTGCATGCGTTCGGATCGTTCGTCCAAGAATTTCATGTCGTCGGAAGCATCGGAACAGGACTTGAGGTTGCTGTTGTTAATGATTTCTGCGATCATTAGCTTCAGTAATGAATCGAAGAGAATCGGATGAAGAGCTCTGACATCTCCTAATGCGTCATGTGCGTCAAATTTCTCTTGGAAAAGGGTTCGAACACCGAGGAGAGGTTTGGTCTGCAAGCTTTTCCATCAATTTGTAAGGACGCATCAGACCAGCTTTAATGAGTGCACGAACAAGATGGAGTATGTCTGCGAAGAAAAGATTCTGTGATGACAGTCGTTGCTTGAAGGCAAGTCCACTACAACGAAGCAAAGTTGGTGTGTCAAATGAAGAGGAGTTGTGTCCGATGAGAACAGTGCCGGTGAGAATTAGTGCCGCTAGTGGAAAGGAATTTCTCCAAATTTTCAAGACATTCTTCAAGAGAAACAGAGTTAACAGGATTGTTGTCTTTCAGCAAGGTTCTATGGCCGTTAATTGTTTTGATAGATAATTTGTTGATAAGCGAAGCATTGTGAGTGATGTTGCATGTTGGTAGGATGTACTCATTAAAGCATTTTGTGTATTCTGTGTCAAATACTATTAATTGATAATTGATGCTGTCCTGAAAAGTTATTTGTGGAGAGGTTGGCCGGGTCATAAGTGGAGGCACCAACTTCCAATGCCAGTCTGATAGGTAGTGCCTTCTCTTTCATCTTTCCTTGCATTAGAACTGAGACGTTTACTTTTCAGTTGAGACCGCCTCGATTCTCGTAAGGAACCGATGATTTAGGAAAGTTTTGTTGAAGTGATTGTTTGCCAGCTAACTCACACTACCTTTTGCAGTGAAGTCCTTGTGCAATGTTAATTTCCTCCAAAGTTTGACAAACATATTCTTGTCCCTCATTTTTCTGGCTTATGCCACAAGCAATTCAAAAATTGTTACTTTCACTGCCTCCATAAAATCTAATTTTAGGATTTTTGGATCCAACAACATTATTGAGGTTTTCACTGCATTGCGAATTGGCAGCTGGACCAAGTTTTTTGACGACGACATCTGTTGAGTACTCATTAAAAACTGTTGTCAGTGCTTTCTGAAGTTCATCCCCGTGCAAATATTTTCCGAAAGGCAGCCCATTATGTTTACAGCTCGCTGAATCCTGCCTGTAGTGACACCACACATCATCAAAGTTTTGGTGCTTGCCAAACGCATGAGGAACAATGTTTTGAATGGCAATTTGAAGAGACTGGGGGTTATTTTTGTGCTGTGCCACACAATAGCCAAAGCATTTTCCTAAATATCCTATTACATTTACAGAAAGTTGAGAACATCCAGGAAATTCTTTATTTGATTTTAGTGCATAAAGCCTTGAGACCAAAGATCTTTTTGAATGTGCTGTATCTGAATATTTTTCAACTTCATAGGGAACTTGATCTCTAATATGAGCCTGAGTTGTTGCATCATCATCTCCAGTGTAGATATTGTACTTGACGTTGTGTTCTACTGCTCGCTTGAAAAGATCAACTGCAATGTCAGGCTCCATACTTTTTGACTATCCTGTGTGGTTCTTACGACAATCATGTTTTTTGTTCTTGCCACTGGCACAGGTTCTGCAGGTCTTTGATCTTGTTTGATAACCCAAGACATTACCTGTCTGCACCCCCATTACAGCCCCATGGCCAGTGTTAGAGCTGTGGCCCCCATTCCTCCGCTGCCACGCCGTGTCGTACAAAACGGATATGCCAATAAGGCCATTGCTGTCAGCAACTCTTCCAGCTTATTTTCAAATTCAAATTTGATAAGAGACTGTTGGAAAACCTAAATAGTTATTCCTTGTGAGGCCCACTTTTAATGAAAAAAGGGTTTTCTGTAGTAAGAGGGTCAACCTTTACTCTGAAGTATTTTAGTCTAGTCAACTTTTTGAACACTGGATGTACCTTATACACTTTTCAAATCTTATTGTTGGATTAAATGCATTATATAAACCAAAGTATGTCTGGAAAGACTGCTTAAAAAAGTATGTTAATAATCTGTTTATTGTTACTTAATTTCTGCACTTGCCAGTAAATGAGCCGGTTTTGCTTTGGAGAGGGGGGCAGTCATTGGGGCGAACTAATTCTTAAAGGACAACTCCAAACAGGCTTTCAAGTTTAAGCTACAAGTTGTCCTTTTTTAAGGCCCTTTTAGTACCTTTGATAGCATTTTCCTTTTCAGCTTCTATGGCCTTCAAACAGGTCTTTTCTGCAACTTTTTCAATCGCTTTACCAATCTCCGTTCTCTGGCCTTCAAAGTGACATGGTTCATTTGGGGGATGTTGAGTGCAGATGTTAAAGCACTTAGGCGGGTGTGGCCAATGCCAGCATTTAGGGCACCAAGGGCTGCTCTGCTATTGACATCAAAGGCACTTGGTCCACTACTCCCATGTCTGTGCTTTATTGAGGTTGACACATTGTTTTTGTGACCACAAAAGGGGCAGTCAACTGCGAAAGTGCTGGCCAGTCCATGCATGTTTTCATTGTAAATGTCAGTCAAGGGGAGGGAGCCTAGTGATATTTCAAAAAAAAGGAAAAAATAGGAATATTATAAATTCACACACTAGCCAACAGTAAAGTAGGGAACAAGGGATAAATAAATAAATACGTGAGGTTTATTTTCCAAATCATATTTTAGGCCCATCAGTTTTTACTTTGACAGTTTATCCTCTCTAAATAATTTCAAAACAAATAAATATCATGTAATTCCTTGCTTTTGTCTAATTATTTTCTTTACTTTTAGCCTGTCTTCATTTTTCTCAGTTAACATTCCTTGTGCAAGGTGGAGGTGAACTAAAACATAATTGTACCTTTCATGCAGCTGGAGCACTTCTTGAGGCCTTCTTGGAGAACCTCAATATCTACAATTGTGGTGCCAGATGGGGTAATTCCCTGTGCGTTTTCGTAGTCCTGAAGTAAATGTAGGCGACGAGTTTTACTCAATTAGAAACGTCGCATGACGACGGCTCTTGTGTTACAAGTGAAAACCGGCATGTAGACAAAACGAAAGATAACAAAAAAGCAAAAACAAAAAACTCACTGTCATACTTCCTGTTCTTCGCCTCCAGTGCTCCTTCCTCGTGTTCCTGTTCATCATAAAGTTCTAATTTTCGTTTTACAGAGTTAATGTTCTTCAGCAAATTTATTGCGCGGACCTTTTTTTTGTTGACTTTTCAGTATCTTACGCGAGGAAGAAAAGCGACCTGACATGTCACGACTTTTGTCATTGTTTGCAGGCGTCTTAGATACTTCTTCTTGTACATCTACTTCACTAGAACAAAAGGCGGACATTTACCAGAAAAAACCGGGGGAAAGTATCCCGGTTAATCCGAGAAATCCCTCGACGATCGCGCGATCGTCACGCTGTTTACGTTTTTCCGAGTTCAAAGCCGGCCACAAGCTACAAATTTTGCGCTCTAACAAATTTCCAGATGCCAGTGTCCTTCAAAGTGTTAGAGTTGAGGATAAAGCCATTTTTTTCCTTTTGAAAAGCGGACGGCACATATTATCAACGACAAGACGAAAACACATCGCGGTCACCCCGTGGGGGCTTCGTCGGTTTTTAAAAAAAAACTGTGCGAGGGATAAGAGCCCAGTCTGCGCGCGCCAAAAATACTTTTTAGGGCCACCTTAATTAAGTAGTTTCATCGGATTAGGGCAAGGATACCGAAACAGCTTTGTTTCCCGCATAAAAAAGCCAGAGCAGGGCCAGGTTGTTCAAAGAGTGGATAAGGTTATCCACCGGATAAATCGCTATCCAGCGGATAAAAAATGAGAAAACGAAGTGCACTATTTAATGGAAAGTGATTTATCCGGTAGATAGAGTTTTCTGTTCTTTGAACAACTGGTGCCAGACCACAACACAGGCGCGACTGGTCGTTCCCTCTCTTTTCCAACAGCGAAGTGGCTTTCTAATTAGGGTTTGGAATTGCATGCATCTTTGTTCATCTGATTCGCGTTCAACTTAGGGGGATTAGATTTTTTTACCACATCTTATCAGTTTCTCGTTCTCTGATTGGTCGAGATCCGTGGGAGATGAGAGTCCCTACCACGGCTCGCGTCATGAATGCTTGTCGCGGATGTCGCGAATGCTTATGATCGATTTATTGTGGACTCGCACCACGTAAAAAAAAACTTTCTTGTAGTAAAATTGTTAATTTTGATAAAGACTCAACCACTATAACTGTTATAAAATTAAGAAAGAAAGAAAACAAAAATTATGAAAGGGATGACAGGAGAACAAGAATCGGTTACACGTCTGAACAAAAAAGTGCCAACACTGAGCGTAGTGTTGCAGCGTTTATTTTCAAAGCTGAATGAATCAATGGAACTGCTCCGAAGTGAACCAAGTGGCACAAGTCTTAGGGAAAACATCTTCTAATTATTGGCTCTGAAGTGTAGTACTTGTTTGATTATTCTTGAAACATTGCTGTAATGATCGTTCAAAGCGGATTGAGGCTGTACGATTTCACCATATTAGCTGCGGGAGTTCAGTTGAACCGAACAAGTTTGTAATCCGTTTGCACAACGGCGCCATCATGTGCCTGTTTGATCTCGAGAGTCCACAACATTTTGACGGCTAGATTACGAAAATCGTGGGAAAAAAGAGGCCATACCACGGACATCCGGAGGAAATTTGTTAAATCACCATCATCATCATCATTATTATTGTCGTTGTATTGGAGTAAATTTTAACTTTTGTCTTCTGCATTGGGTTCGTTTTAACGTCGGGGATTTCGTTTTCTCAGGGAACCATATATCGGGGTTCTGTTCCATGCGTTCTACTGTATCTTTGGCCAGAGTGAAGAATATCGTCTGCTAAAGTGAGGACTTTGTTACAAAGGGGTTCTATATATCAGTCACACCGTACGTTAAGTATGCAAGGGAGAAAATGTGTAAGAAGATGGTGTGCAGATATGCCTAATAAATTATCAGAAATTATCTGCAGCTGACTGTCTTTATAAAACTTGTAGGACGTAGGTACATGTACTACATATACTGTTGGGTCTTCTACATCAACCCCTGACAAGCCTTTCTAAGGCATTCTTTAATGTGAGATTACTGCTAGTTTATCTGAAATACCGAACACCAATCTTTGTCTGGCAAGTGAACCAGTGAAATGCGCTCATCCGCACGTGTTGGGATTTGACATTGACAAGATGAGGACTACAGCCTTGCTGTGTTGGCTCGTTCCAACCCAATCATTTGAAAAAGTACGAAGACATCCGTATCAAATGGCCATTCAAAATGCAAGAACGGTCAGACCACTGTGACATATCTACCAAACTCTAATTCTCTTAATCTTTTTCCGTAGCTGTTCCACAACAAAACCCCAAACTAGAAGTTAACAAGGCCGAAAATGGGAGCTCTGATGTGGCGTTACAAATCGCTCTTCCTTGTCTGCTCTATCATGACCCTGACATTAATTTATATGATTCATGTGAGTTGGAAAGTACGCAAAACCAAACGAGCAGAGTTTGACACCCATAATCTTACCAGTCGAGCAAATGGGAATGCAAGCAGCAAGCATTTCATGGTGAAATTAAGTCGAGGCACTGAACCGATAACCGTGTTCTTGAGGATGACGGGTAAATTGAAAAAGCACAGGACACGCTTCTACTGCGATTTTTACCGATCCGCCATCCTGTTTTGGCCAGCATCATTTGGGAAGACTGTTGTAGCCCTTGACGAAGAGTCGGAGCAAGACCATATATTTGCAAAAATACTGTCAAAACAGGTCACAGAACATTTTCCAAATCACAAGTTGGAAGTGCTCTACGAACCTCTTCCAAACGACCAAAGTATTCTAAATTTTCCAGGTGAAAAGACCCCCGGTTACAACCGACAGTTATGGAGCAGTTTCTTTATTGATTTGTACACAAAGGACAACATAATTGCATGGATGGACTCAGACGCTGCCTTTATCACACCCGTGACCGAGGCATCAATATTTTCTGGCAAAAAGTTGCGGATTTTGGGTACTGAGTGCACTATGAATTTGCACTGGGTACAAGATTGGGCGCGAAATACGGAGGCGGCGCTCGGTGTGCCAATGGTTGCAGACTTCATGACATATTTCCCCGTATACCTTTACCGCGACACATTCACCCACTGCAGAGAACATATTCTAAAACGATTTAATACACAAAACTTTGAAGAGGCCTTCAAGAAGTTTTACCACAGGGAAACCAGGACAATGTCACCTGTCTGTGTAATTATCAGCTATGCCTGGTTCTTCGAAAGGGATCGATATGATTGGAATCTTGAGATCTGCAATGACTTGAGCTCATACAATAAGCGCTTTCCTAGTGGACATACCATTAGTATGGAACATATAAAAAATGTACTCTCCGAGCCACAAACTGCTTTCCATGTTCCTTACGCAGCGTTTCTGTCTTCAAATATCTTAATCAGTTATTGTTTGTCACACACAGCAGTAGGCAATGCACCTGCGATATGTTCCAACCATTTTGCAGTTTCTTTGAAAGACAACTTGGTTCTTTTTAACCACGATCTTCAAAGAGTAGAAAATCTTTTACAAACACCGTGCACCAGAAACAACACGAATGCCTGTTTAAAAGCCCTAGAACGTCATTATAACCAAGTTGGCCTTGAAATTAAGAGAAATGAACGCAAATTAGACTGGGCCGACTTAGAAAGGGTCGAAAAACTAGCAAATGAAGTTGACATTGTCTGTAAGTCTTTGAAGTAATAATATGCGTACAGTGGACAAATATAATTGTGGCACTCGATCAATCAATGGACCTTTCCACCAATTCCACAGCCATAATGAACGTAAATTTTGGATAAATTAGACTGGAATTATTTACAAACGGTTGCGAATAAAGTTGACATTCCATGTAAGCATAGTTAGTGGAGAAACTGGTTATGAAACCTTGCAAGTTTCAAAGGCCAAAACAAAGGCGTCTCAATTTTATGTTGAAAACACTTCAGTCGTACACTAGCTTTTTTTACGTCTACACATTATGACTGAATAACTTAACAGTAAAATTTCTTTTGGTTGGTTGCTCCAACACAGCTCAAACCCAGTATGGTTTGTGGAAGATCAAGGCCAGCCTACGCATAACCCCGTCTGCAGCGTAGGATAGGACAAAGCTTAAAGCGGTAACAAAAACGTAAAACAAATAAATTTTTCGGGCTTCATAGCGATCTTTTCCTTTTATTAAGTACGATGTAGGTCGTTAAAGTAGGAACGTACATACAGTGGACAAATATAATGAGGAACAATAAACAGCGATCGATGGGCACACACTACACGATCCCCGCTGTAAGGCCTAACCGCGGGGACGGTGTAGTGTGAACCTATTGCTCTTTATTGATAGGTAAATATAATAAGGACACTTTTCAGAATGAGTCACATAATTAATCAGCAGCAATTTTTTTCTACGCAGTAATCAGCCTTGCTTACAGTACAGCAATCAATGGACTTTTTTGGCTATGCAACAGCTATGTTAATTTTTCTTCCAGATCATCCGATAATGCTCATTAAAAAAGAATCCTTCTGATGCAAATCAGGTCCAATGTTATTTAATCCACACTGGATTTACAAAACTGAAATAGGAAAAGGAGAAACGAAATAAGGAGAAACAAAATAAATGCTGGCAGCCCAAATCAAATTTTAATAATGACGCCATCGTGAGAACGTCCTATTGATTTTTATTTCAATTTTTAATTTATGTGTTTTTAATTTAATGCGTGTGCAGTGAGGTGACGATACATTATCGAAATTCTGAAACTAATCAATTTTAATGAGCATTTTTATATGCATTTTTAAGTGGGAGGTAAAATCAATTCGACCGCCATATCAGAAAAAGGTCTGGAGAAGTACATAGTAATCAGAAATAATCATATCTGATCAGAATAAAGGCCCTCACAGAGTCCCTTGCAGCCAGAAGGAGGCCGACGAGGGATTCAGTTGGCACCTGAATTATAAAGCTTTCAAATGTATTTTTATTATAACCTCCTTCCCATTTCTAAGTAATAGTAGCTACGGTCACGAGACCGTACAGTAAAGTCAAATTGTTAAAATTTTAACTGTAATTAACAGTCTTTGGCCACGGATGGCCAGGATAGAATTGGATTGCAGCTTAAAAGATTTGGCTTCATTTTTTCAAGTTCTTCCCCTTTGTTTGGGAAAAATAGCCAAAATTGGATTAAGGTTTGTTCTTTCTTTACGAAAATCACTTCATATCGTCCTTTCCTCAGCTGTGAACGTTGGAACTGAACGAGTCAAGCTGTTAAGAATCCAATCATTGTTTGTTTGTTGTCTCTTTCTTTCTTTTTTTGTTAGTTTTTTATTTTTATTTTATTTTATTTATTTGTTAATTTTCTTTTGCACTGGAAGCTTTACTCACCGACATTGCTGGAAATTTTATCCGCGAAGATTTGATTCGCCAATTTCCACGATATTTGCGAACTCTAGTTACCCCAGCGGAAATAGACGCATTTTTAGCGTAGCTTCCACTATACAGAATTAGAGTTCAGTCTTACTTAACAAAGAAGGAGGGCAAAACCATGTATTATATCGGTCACGTGAAAAGGCGTCGGACATTTGACAACACGCCGTAGGATGGTGTTTTATGACAACATAATAAATGGTATTGCCTCCTTTATATCTTTTATTATATGATGTACAATTAAGGTTAAGGCACAAATTAGAATAAAACGAGTTCCTAGAGTTTTAATTCATTTCTTCACTAGGTGTTTTCTTTTCTTTTTGTTACTGTGATTAACTTGTCATTTTTACATAGTATACCAAAAATTCTGCCGGTAACAACACGTCAAAAAGCAATTTTTTTGTCAACCCTAGTGGAATTATCGGTGAACTTTAAAAAAATAAAACAAGCTTTTCTACGTTCTGATAAAGCATCAATTTTCAATTCATCTGAACGCATGAGGCTTCCAGTCTACAATAATGCGCAATAACTTGTGCAATAACAGTTGTCTTAGAGCAGTTTTCAATTGAGTATCGAAAGTAATGTTGTGTTTCCTTAGGTCTTGTTTTACTTCCCTATCTGATTGGTTAAAAAAGCTCGCGCCACTTTCTCAACCAATCAGATGAAAAACTCAAACCAATCATGACTTGCTCGCACGCGTTTGTCCGCACTTAACGCCAGCTACTTCTTTTTGCTTCGACTTGTGATTGGTTGTTTTCGTATTTTGTTCCTGTTGCGATTAGTCAGAGCGATTACTTTAGTTTTGGGTTTACGACAATCATTTGAAAAAAGCTCGATAGCAAGCGATACCTTTGCATTTCCATAATCAGTTGGTCAACTCCCACCGGTTTAATTTTTGCCAACGTTTAATAGTGGGAGAAAATAACAGAACTAAAATTCACGTGAAAATAATAGGCATTAGAGTATTTTGTCATTGGTTTTAACGGGCTTTAAACATTTTTTTTTCTCCTTTTGAAAAAAATTCCTATTCATGATTCCCATTCATTCTGAATTTGGTGAGAGTTTTTGGCGTACAAAAATGGGTGGCCAGATCGTGTTGTGAGGAGGTAAAAGACAAAATGTAAACGTAAGTTCTACATTTATAGATTATGTGCGATTAGCTATCCTGGCTTCTTAACAGGCATGCCACTTAAGTGCGTGACCGAGAAGTTTTACTCAGTAAGAGCAGGGAAAACTGGTTGTTTAGCATTTACATGGGGAAACCGGTTGGTCCTAAGGTCGTATCTATCTTGAGCAATGGTAAAGAAATTCTCCCGAATGGGAAATTTTATCGGAGATTGACCTTTACCTGATTTGCGCAAAGAGAATGTGGAACTAGTTTGACTATTGGCGCAGGGTATGGAACTGGTACAAAAAGTTCTGAAGGAACACAATTTTCGTTCGCTACCTCTCAAGACGTTTCGTTTATTCTGGAAATTTTCCGGTCGCGGAAAACATTCCAACCATTTTTTTGGGGGGGGGGGAGGGGTGAGTGGTTAACACTCACTAGTCCAGCTGGCAGCGACAGAGCTGAATAACAACTGCGCATGTCAAAAGCGCGCACCAGGGAAAACTGGGGACGACAATACAAAACCATAGCAACAATGGCGGACTTTTTAAAAATTTTGACACCGCGAAGATTTTTACCTTCAATAAGAGTTTTGTTGCAAACTTAAGTTTCAGACTTCTGCAAAGCCTTCGTCTGTTGTCGAGACAAATCATATCTTTTGTACATCGAGGTTATTTTTCTGAACACCAGGTGAAAAGGTGTCTCAAAAACACCAGTCCGCGAAAATGCAGCGAAATTCTTACCATTCCTGGAGTACACCTCGTCATCTTGCCTTTACATTCTTCTCCTGACCGGGTATTTTTACACAGGAGCAGGTGTGGTGAGCGGAAGTTTTCCTCCACGTTGTATAAAAGCAACTAAGCAGTGCACCCTCGCTGCATTTTCGGGGACTGGAGTTTTTTGAGAGACGTTTTCATCTGGTGTTCTGAAAAATTACTTCGGTGTGCAAAAGGCAAAATTTGTCTCCACAACAGACGAAGGCTTTGCAGAAGTCTGAAACTTCAGTTTGCAACAAAAATCTTATTGAAGGTGAAAATCTTCGCGGTTAAAAAGACCGCCATCTTGTTGCTATGTTGTTACTATGGTTTGTCTTGTCGTCCTCAGTTTTCCTTAGTGCGCGCTTCTGACATTTGTTATTCAGCTCTGTCGCTGGCAGCAGAACGGACCTTGAATCCGGGACACGTCTGACCTCTTGACGACCACTGACCCCGCTGATTTTTTTTTCTCAAACGCACGATTCAACATTGCGCTCTTCGAACCGCATTTTGGGTAGATACTCGATGAAATTTAAAAAAAGTTGCACAAGATATGTGCGGGATGGTTTGTGCTTGCTGAACTAAAATGTAGAGCGAGTATACATCAATATAAGAAAGCACTAACTATATTGCGGCACGCATTTCGGGCCCAACAACAGAAGAATGATTTTTTGAACTGATTAAGAAATATTTATACACGCTACGCTTGTGTCCTCTCGTGCGTTTATAATTCCTTCTCATAATATAAAAAAATCTTCCTCTGAACTTTTTTCTCGTCATTTTTCGGCCCCAGTGTAATGTCATCGTCGGCGTTAACATCTATGCAATCCGTAATTAAAAATGCTTAAACGTCAGTCAGTATTTAAAGAATAATGGAAAAGAGTCTCCAGGAAGAAGCTCAGAAGACGAAAATTTTTTATTATTGTCAGAAGGAATTATAAATGCACGAAAGGACACAAGCGCAGCGTGTATAAATATTCATTGCACTTGAATAACCGTGAAATAGACCAGGAAAAACAATATAAAACTGTTGCTCGTTGAAAGTTATAGTAACGACTGAAACCTGACCGAGATTCAGCCTTCTTATCTAATAAACGAAATGTTTATTCAGCCTAAAACTTGCTGGAACATAAAAAAAAAACTATTATTCTAACGGCAAACAATTTAAGAGAAAAATCTGTAAGGGCAGTTTAGAAATATTTCTATTTATGCAAATTACGAACTTTTTGGCTGATTTGTGCTGCATTTTAGCAGTTTTTAAATATAAATATCTTAAAATCGCAGCCACCTAGAAGGCTCAATGTACATTAAGAATGTTTTGATATCATAAAAGATCCTTCAACTGAAAAGAGAAAGTGTTAAGTTTTATCTTACTTGAAGTATTGGAGAATATTGCAGGAATGACCAAAATCAGCCCTTAAAAAATGAATCATGATTTACATGAAAACGCTCTTACAGATTTTTCCCTAATTTTGCATACAAGTTGTGTAGGTAGAGTAGTTCAGATAGTTCAAGTTTCGTCATAAAGTGTCTGACTAGGTTTCGAGATATTCGACATTATTTAAAAGGAGGGGTTGTCCATTACCATTGCTATGGTGACATCTGTTGCTAGGAAACCAGTGAGAAAATAAACTTTGATCATATGTTGAAAAGGTGGTGTAGTATCAAGGAAATCAAAGTTTATCTTCTATGCGAAATTTTGATTTCAAAAGATACACTCCATGGCCAAAAAAACTGTTGCGAGCCTCCTTAAGGACGGTGCCTCCTTTTGTTACTTTGCATACGTACTGCCCATCTCGGGTTATTCGGATTTCTTAAGGAACTTGCCCCCTAATACAACAACATTTTTGCGCAGTTTATGACTATGTGGAAAAAGCAGATCTTGGCGAGGGCTATCAGAATCCAAAAAGAAAATAGGGGGTAACCCAGCATTTTTCAGAGATAATTGAGCTTAAATTTGGAAGGAAATTGCCATACATTCTCTGTATTTCAACGCTTTTTTAGGTTTATGGTTGCTTAATTATCTCTGAAAAATGCGTGGCAACCCACATTTTTCTTTTAGGATACCAGTAGGTCTTGCTAAGATCTGCAAAAACACATCTGTATTAGGAGGCACCGTCCTTAAGAAATTCTTTTATTTGTCCTGTCTTCCTAGGATCATCCCGTAAGAGGCCTATGGGAAAATTATTAAATTTTACTCCATACGCCGGCTGGAATCAATATCTGTAGAAAGCATTCACTTTTCCAGTTTGCCATGAAGTGTAGACGGTCACCAAAACTGCTGAGTTATGTGGCGTTTATTCTCGCATTTCCATGGATAATGGCATTGATTGCTTACATTCATTTTGCACCTTGGAGAAGCTGGCTGCAAGAAACAAGCCTTGCAGATGCAAGCCAAAACAACTTCATAACAGCAACAGCAACAACAACAACAGTCCATTCTGAACATGAATATGTGGATAACGAAAGTGGCCTCCCACTGGTGAATTTCAAAGACTTGGGAAGCAACAAGAGGAAAGTTCCACTGTTAATTATTGTTAGCACGGCACCACAAAGATTTGACAGAAGGCAGGCGATAAGGGACACATGGTGGAAACACTGCAATGGCAGTCAGGTAAATAAATATAAGACAGTAAATTCAATATATCTCGGCTGAAGTGGAGTCCACTGCACTAATGCTTTGCAAAAAGTCTCCGTTTTCGTTTAGCCATTTAATATGATTTTGTTGTTGAAAAGCATCAGACCTGCAAACACACTAAATTAATTTGCCATCATTATTACTCAAAAACTTGGGCTAGTTTGTTGTATTGTTTTGTTTTCTGCGCTCTCAACTTATCCAGGAACTCTTGTTTTACAAACTCTAACCAATAATGAGCCAATAATAAGGCAATTCCTTGTGACCTGTATTTGCCGCGTATTCTGATTGGCTAATTGTACAGTGCATAAACGCAGACCAGCTATTCGTTAAAGGGGTAACTTCATTTTTGCCCTCATCAAACAGGTTAAATGTGTCTTTATCACTGATGGATTGATTGAAGACGAAGTCCAGCGTAACCTTACGATACAAGAAAGAAACAGATACAAGGATATAGAACTCCAGCCACTTACTGGAGGCCGAGAGTTCGGATTTCGCTTCCTGTACCAAATCAAATGGGCCATGGCAAAATTTGACTTTCGGCATCTTCTCCGAATAGACGATGACTATTTCCTGTGCTTAAAGAGGCTTTTATTTGAGCTCCCAACGCGACCGAAGGAAAATCTTATCTGGGGACACTTTCACTGCCAACAAAGTATAACTTGGGTTGACGAAGCTTTCATGATATTCTCTACGGATATCATCCACAAATTTTTGACACAGGACGAAAGCACGATGCTATGTCATCCACACGCTGACCAGCAGATTATGCTGTGGTTGCAAACCATTTCCAACAAAACCTTTTTCCACGATACAAGGTTGCACAATAGCCCTCCAGCTTCTTTTACTCGGACGTTCGATAATATCAAAAATGTCTGTGACTCGTATTTAGGGGTACACGGGGCGTATGTTGATAAGATGAGATATTTGGGGCTGAATGCTAATGATGGCATAAAAGATGTTCAACCCATCCCTAAATTTTCAAGTTTCTGTTGGACTACACGGTTCGATATCCGTGTGTTTGATCCTCCATGGCGGTTTGACCCCAGACCCTGCAAAGATAACCCCAAGTGGAACGCTGGGAGAAAAATATATATTGGTCGTGAAAATCACTTGAAGTGAAAAAATATGCAGAACGAATTATCCTTACCGCAATTCAAGAAAGACACAAAAGACGAAATAAGTAAAGCGAAAAATGTATGTAACAAAAAATTGCCAACCTTCTTCACGGGCTACAAGAGTAAAATGAGTAAATACGTTACAGGATTGTTAACATAAAAGTTTAAAAATTTAATATAAATTAATGTGATAGGTTGGTGGCTAAACAAGAAATGTTATAATGTAGCTCATCACGTCCGTTTAATCCTTGCGGCTCCAGTGTCTTAGCCTTCTCAATTAAGTGTGCCTCACGCGATTTTTTACGGAGTATCGGTTTATAGTATGTATTAGCTCCAAGGGTATGAGACGGATGTCGTTGACGGAGTACCCGGCTAAGTTGAAATGTTCCGAAACAGGGGTAAAGTTTGCTTATCTTGTTAAACGTGGCTACAATCTATCTTTTGAAGTTATGAATATATGAAATTCATATATTTGAACTGCGGAATGAAGAATTAAATGTAAAGAAGATCCTCGCAGTTATTAACGCAACTTATGCAGTTGCGAAAAGAAAGCCTGAAAAAAAAAAAGCAGGCTTGCCGGGAAGCCTGATTTTTTCAGCCTTTCTTTTCGCAACTGCATAAGTTGCGTTAATAACTGCGAGGATCTTCTTTACATTTAATTCTTCATTCCGCAGTTCAAATATATGAATTTCATATATTCATAACTTCATCTTCATCTCTCCCGGGTATATTACGAACCAATTTAATGACCAGCTCCCAGTTGGCTTGTTAGCTCAATTGGTTAGAGCGCTGCACCGGTATCGCAGAGGTCAGGATCCCGGCAAGCCTGATTTTTTCAGGCTTTCTTTTCGCGGCTGCATAAGTTGCGTTAATAACTGCGAGGATCTTCTTTACATTTAATCTATCTTTTCTTACAAAAGAAATTAATCTCGTCCGCTACATCCCACGTCACGAAACGTTGAAACCACGACAGCAAAATAACAACGCAGACCGAGCACCTTTCGTTATTACCTTCAATCCCGCTCTTCCTAACCCTGCTTCTATTGTACGGAAATATCTGGGCATTCTCCAGTCCTCACTGCAAACCCTGAACATTCTCCTCTCCACCAGTCCTCGCTTACACAAGAAGCGCTAGTCTACGTGAGCTGTTGGTTCGCACCAGATTGCGTGACCCCCAAAATACAGATCAAAGATCAACCCCTGGCATTTACAGATGTAAGCATCCACGTTCTCTCACGTGTCCTTTCTTACAAGAAGGGCAAGACAAACAAATCTTTTTCTCTACTAAAGAAGAACGACGTATTAAAGACACTAACTTGCAAGTCTAAAAACCTTATTTATTTAATTTAATGTAAAAAACGCGCTACACGTAACTTGCCTTGCCAGAACATTGGGGAGACTAAACGACATCTTCAAGAACGCTTTTGCGATAGCCTGTTCCAGGCGTTCAGCTAGTGGAGCGCCAGCGAAAAATAAAGCGAGCGAAAGACCGGGAAAAAAACGAGGGGAGACTGGGGAAGACGAAGTCTCCCCTCGTTTTTTTCCCGCTCTTTCGCTTGCTTTCTTTTTCGCTCGCGCTCCACTATCTGAACGCCTGGAACAGGCTACTTTGGCGAGCATCACCGTTCCTTCCAAAATCATCAACAGCTTGCTAACCCTACCCCTGTTTCGGAACATTTCAACTTAGCCGGGCACTCCGCCAACGACATTCGTCTCATACCCTTGGAGGCAATACATACTAACTGAGACTCCTTATATACGCGTAAGAAAAGCGCGTGAGACACACTTAATTGACAACACTATAGTTTAGACTAGAGCGTTTTACCGAGGTACTAGAATTGACATACCTAGGTAAACATTTTGCATGTGTAAACACCAACTGATACCTTGGTAAATGCCACTCAAGACAATAGAAATTTGACTAAGGTAACAGTATTAATTACCCTGTGATCAGGCATGGTTTACGATGGTAACCAAGGTCAAGATGACAGATATCTCCGCTTGCGGCGGCATAATATTTCGCCTCCCACGGTGGCCAGATCGCGCTTCACCGCAAGCCTTTGCTTTGATCGGTCGCTCATGGAAGAAAACGGAGGACATTTGCCTAATAAATCTCCTTTTGACGGGCAGCCCTTCAGGTAAATATAAAAGATGGCACTGTTGAAATTGTTGTTGTTGTAATAGTTTACACTTTCTTGCGGCAATCTTACTTTGAGTTAATACTGTCCTCGATGTATTTTCTCGCCAGGAATCGAGAGGATGAATATTCCATGTATCCGCGATTTTACGGATACGATAATCCCTACCCTATGTTCAATCAGCCTGCCCAGTTCTTACAACAATGTTATGGAATGACGCCAAACTGAAACATGCAGATGATGCCAGGCAAATTTGACAGATTAACTTGGGTTATTTGAGCCGGTATAAACACTGTACGAGTGTACCGAGGTTTGGTAACTTGACGACAGTAAATATTTACCTCGGTAAATGCTCAAGTGTAAACACTGGAGCCGCAAGGATTAAACCGGCGTGTTGAGCTACATTAATGACACTTCGTGTTCAGCTACCAACCTATCATATTATTTTATTTTAATTTTTAAAATTTTTAAAATTTTATGTTAACGGTCCTGTAACATATTTACTCATTTTACTCTTGTAGCCCCTGAAGAAGGTTTGTCTTGCAAACCGAAATAGCGGGCAATTTTTTGTTACATATATTTTTTACTTTACGTATTTCGTCTTTTGTGTCTTTCTTTAATTGCCGTAAGGAACATTCGTTCCGTATATTCTTTCACTTCAAATGTTTTACTGATCCAGGTCTACTTAAGATCCCGCAACTGTCAACGCCTTGTCGCTGTGGTCCTACCAGTTTACAAACTTTGTGAAAATTACTGATTGTCGCAGTTTGTAACGGTGTGCTTAAACCTGATTCAGGTTTTCTTTTGAAATGCACTTCATTTAAATAGTTTCTAAACATATTTTATTATCCAACTGTATTAGTTATTGTACAAAAAGTGCAAAACAAGTGCAAATAACCCATTGTACATTTGGTTATTGTACGGTACCGTGGGCGCGCTCTTCTCGTTGCACTTGTAGTTTTCTTTCAAGTTACTGAAAAAGGTTAAACAAAGGTTAAGTTGGATAATAAATCTCTTATTGGATGTTTCGGTGTATATGTTTCGCATATCGTGAAGTATCGTATATTTTAATCGTTGTTTGTATTTTGTCTCGCCCTGCGGGCTCGTCAAAATACAGCACAACTCGTTAAACTATACGGCGATACTTCACACCGAAACATCTAATAAGTTATACCCAATTGACAAAAACGTTGTTGGGTAAAAAGCACAAATCATTGACGATGCGACCCAATGGTGCTCTGGGAAGCGTGAAAACTTGCTTCTATTGTCAGACACGTGCACATTATAATAACACAGCATGTCTTAATTACTCCTTAAATCATCTTGGAAAGAAAATATTTTGAATATCAAGAAACGAAACCCAGGATTTGCAAAAACCAAACTCCTCAGGATTTGCTATCAATTTACGCTTAATTTAATAGATGATGAACTGCACTTTATATTTCACTTTGTGCTAACCATCTTCATCATCATCATCATCATCATCATCACGATCACTGGACCGCTGAGGTCCAGCAGGCCCTGTTCTAAACATGGTCGAAAAATTCATCTTTGTATGGGACTGGTATATGATACCATAATTGATCTGGTTTAGTTTAGGGCGGACACACAGCGCATATAATCAATCAGGCTCTGCTAGTTGCAAGATGTAATCCAAAAAACTTGATTTTGGTTCAGACTTTGGTTGACTGAATTTTTCAGCGTCTGATAGTATATCTGGAAGTGTTTAACAGTTACAAAAAATACCATCATCATCATCATCATCATCATCATCATCATCATCATCACCATCATCATGATTATTATTATAATTATAATTATTATTATTATTAATTTTATTATTATTATTATTATTATTATTATAAAACTCATGAAGGATTTGCTCTCATTTCACGCTCAATTCAACAGAGGATGAAATGCACTTTTTATTTTACTGTTTGTTATATATGATCTGAAAAATACCCATTTTGACAAGTTCATTAAACAAAACAGCTCATTTCCCGATTTTGATTATGAGGAAAAAGTATTATTTCTTTTCAATGATATTGATCCAGTTTAGCAGGCTATCTGCTACCTTTGTCTTTGGAGAAATATCATTATTTTTGTTATTGTGATTATTTACAAATACGTATACCTTTATTTAATCTTATTGTAATTGTATTGGTATCATCCTGTATAGAAATGAAAATACCGAAATGAAGTTGTTGCTGTTGTTCTTGTTGTTTCACGAAATTTTACGAAATTCCCCCGTAAAGAGCTAAGAGGCCTTTCTTTTCTAAAGGCGAAAATTAAGGATACTGATAACTGTAAAGCTAATCGCTTCTGAAAACGTTTCATCGCCCAGAAACAAATTTGAAGCCTCCGTCATTTACAAACTGAGAAATGCTGAAAACATATATTCACCAGATACGGTTTCCCCCCTGCCTCGTTCCCAGACGTCTCCCTCGCGATGGAAATTTGCGCACAAAGGACGGCGGGAAGGAGAAAGGGGGCAGATTTTGTTTTCAAGATGGCGGAATGTTCAATGGCGGACGATTACGCAATTTTTAGAAATGAGTTCAGACCAGTTCATTTTGCGTATTTAGAGCAAAAAAATTGCATGTCACATCCTGTGTGTGAAGAGGAGGTTACTTTCTTCCAAAAAACCGGACTCCAGCATCATTACAGACTTCGTCATCCTGAAGCTCGTTTCCTACTGAAAATCGAAGAGGCCACCTTTGCATGTTAGAATGAAAAAGTTGCACGGCAAGAAAACAAGAAATATCATAGAAAAGCTTTTCAAGAACCCGTCACGACAGGTAGTATTTACATATTTATGAGAATGTTCGTTTCGGTACATGATTTTTGCATTCGTAGTTAATTAAGTTGAAGCTTGATAAATGCGTACTCCATTGATCACGTTAGGTTCCCAGTGATGAAAAGGTCTACTCAGTCGGAATGGCAAACGAGCGGCTGAGTGTCGTTGAAGCCGCCAAGATGAAGCCGCCAAATGAAGCCGCCAAGATGTTTGCAATTTATTTTGTTGCATGCTGGTGTCTTGTGTGAGTACTCGAAAGGCAACAGACCGGTTGTAATAACAGTTTCGACCTCTAGCCTGTTAGTAAATTTCAAAGCATGGTCCAGTTTCAGAGAATTTCGGGAGGCTAAATCGAAGGGTACCGTTATAATACTTGAGCCATGTTTTGTTAAAAAGTTAATACTTTTAGATTATAATTATTATAATTCTCAGGTTAAAACGTGATCTACCCATTTCAGTACAATTTTTTTCTTGACTGTTTTACTTTTGAGCAATGATTCAGAAATCAAAAAATACATTAAACTTAAGACTTACTGAATATGGAATTACATTTCACAGGACACTGTGTATTACATGCTCGACAAGGTAAAGGAAAAACAGCCACACAACAAATTTTACTATAATACTTGAGGTATTTTAATTGTGTATTTCGATTGGTTTTCATTACCTCACTGGATACCAGTCGCTGAAGGCGCCGCCCTGTATAAATAAATTCTACTTAGTTTTAATTATACCTTATTTTATGATGAAGCTCTGACAAATATCCGAATACTAATCATCTGTAATTGTTTCGGTGAAACTACACAGTAGGCCAATAATTTTTTATTTGGTCTAGCCATGCGCTCATATAATTCATCCTTTATTGTTAACTTTATTTTTAAGGTGATGGACAATTTTGTTACCCCTCTGGAGGAGCCTGAAGTGGTCGATGAGATACCACTGGAACTACTTCTTAGCCAGACAAGAGATGTTACCCTAGACAGTCTGCCTCCAAGTTTCTTCAGTTGCTTATTATCAGAAACATTTTGAAAGAGGACATACCACGCTCTACCGATTCAACCAGCGCTTCAACAATTTCAGTTGGTTTTGAAGCAAGAGCCCCTTTTTAAATAAATGAACATTGCATGTGATTGATTAATGAAAAGACGGTCCCTTAAGTTGTTAGATTGTACCGGTAAATGATATATATCTATAGGAGGATGTCTTCTTTGTCACTGAAGAGAGCGATAACCTAAGAAATGGAAAGAGTGAGACACCTCATAAAAAATCAAACTTTAATATCACTAGACACGTCTTTCTACTTTTTAGTTATACGATAACCATTTTTTGGGAAGTAATGATATGTAACAGCACTCATTTCTTATACGAAGACAACTCAGTGTACATATATACATGTTTTGCCAAAATTCCATGATTTCCATTGGCCATTTCTTCTGATGCAGGACTAGAATCCAAACCCTACTTTCAATACATTATTCTGCTATTGATATAGTTAACCCTGTAATCACACCAAAATCAAGTAAATTTTTAAGACATCTACATTGTACTTAATTGACAATATATTTTAAAAATGGTTCAGTGTTTGCACATTTTCCCCAGACAATGTGTCTTTAAAATTAATAATGAAGCATCACTATCATTATTATTTCTCAAACTCATTAATTATGTATGTGGTAATAACCCAATTGCCTGGCCCCAATTTGGGTCACATAGATGCCCCTTTATACCCCGGTGAAGAACAGATGAAATCAAGCGTGTTTGGACATCAAGACACACGTAGTGGGATATCCAAACACGTGCGTTTGGAAATCAATTAGCAAAAACAATGAAGTGCTCGAACAAATGTTTATTACCTTCAATGGTAAATCATTGTTTGCAGTTAGCATTTACGTTTACATTGCAGTTCATGAGATTTACGTTTACAGAGCAATTCGTGAACATTGCTAAACACTGTGGACAATTTTTTTCACGATTATATCTGAGACTTCCTGGGAAAGCTCAAACTGAAATTATGAATATATGACATTCATATATTTGAACTGCGGAATGAAGAAATCAATGTAAGGATAGTGATAGTGATCTGCGAGGATCTTCTTTACATTGAAAGCTCAAACTGTTCTTCAAGTCTTCGCACTCGGTGAAGGCAATTTATCAATGAGGTTAAGTTTGTTTTGTAATAATTTTAGGATGTTATTATACCCCTTTTTGTGTAGTAAATAACTTATTTTTCAGGGCTCCTATTGATAACAGAGTCTGCCTTGACTCTGACGGGATTTCCCTGAATAAATAAAGGTGTTTATATTATATCTTTGAATTCATGCGCTTCCCGGATTGATAACAGCAATTTTATTACTCGCTTCACTTGCCGCTTCCTGACTTAGATTCCTGAGTTAAAAACTCGGAAAAGAGACGATAACAAGAAAACGACAAAACTTCCAAGGAATCGACACAAGATCTGGCAGGCGCTTCGCCTGTCTTCTTTCTCCTTCCCGTGGTCCCTCGCGCTTCGTCACCAGTCACGCGCGTTTCGCGCTCGCTTTTGTTCGCGACCAAAGTGCGAAACGAAGAGCCTGAGGAGGAGGCAGGTTTCCCCCCTAAAGGTTGATTTCCACTGTTGCGTAAATTTTACGTGCCTTCGGGCGTGAATTTAACTGGCTTTACGTGCGTAAATAAAATTAGAAACGATGTATGAACGGCTTACGTAAACGTAAAAAGTTGAAAGTTTCAACTTTTTACGTTTACGTAAGCCGTTCATACATCGTCTCTAATTTTATTTACGCTCGTAAGGCCAGTGAAATTTACGCCCTTACGCACCTAAAATTTACGCAACTGTGGAAATCACCCTTAACTGTGCAGAAACCGTTTCGCATGCAAAAGCCAAACATTCGATTAGGACGTAGGTGTGTAAGGTGATATTACACGGGAAGCACCCGCAACGACGATTTTTAGCGCAACTTAGAGTCGATTTTTAATGTACGTTACACGGTTAGATTTTCAGTGCAATGTGCACTGACGTGAAATCCGTTGGCAACACACGTGTTACACGGACGATTTTCAGCGCTACGGGGCCAGCAAATGGGCTGTTGGGAGGCGGCTTGGCCTAGTGGTTAGGGCGCTGGACTTGTAATCCGGAGGCCCCGGGTTCAAGTCCCGCTCTGACAACTAGCTGGATTTGTTTTCGGTAGTCCCGAACTCATCTCTTCCACGCATTGTAAATAGCCAACTGGTCTGCATCCTGCCAGTTGGGATTCTTAAAATGTTTATTATTATTATTATTGGGAAGGCATTGCGCAAAAAATTGACGGCAGGTATTTTACACGAAACATTTTTTTTTGGTAATAGTGAGACTTTATTTCAGGCATTGCAAAGGACAAAAAAAAAACAAAGATTACAAATTTACTCACTATACTCCCTTACCCCTCTCCAAACAAAAAAAAACTGGCTAATCACAAAAAGAAAAGAAAGAGAAAGAAAAAAAACTTACAAAAACATGAAAAACTTACAAGGACAACTAAGTAAATACAGAAAAAACAAAACAAAAAAAGTTACAAGCACAGGAAACGAAAAATACGTGTAGCTATATAACATGAAAAGAACACCATTGCCTCCAGAGGTTTTTACAACTATTATGATAATGTAGTACTCAGAAGTGCGTCTGGGGTGAAGGTTTTGAGCCAAAAAACTGATGAACACCTTACGTAGCGATACAGCGGTGGGAGGCTCCGGGTTGTTTTGCATGTTAAATGTGTGGCAAAAGTAATTCCCATTTTTTTTTTATGTAGCTTTATTTCCTTTTTCTATTCCATGGATATTTTTCAAAAGGCGTAAAAAACTACACAAATTGGGAGAGCATTCCTTTTGTTTACAGGTCCAAATTTGATACTTAGCAACTAAGAAAGCAAAATTTATTGGAAGTCTTAATTTTGACGTATCCGGTCTCATACCCAGCGCAGTATCTGCTCGTAATGGCATGTTCTTAGTTTAAACATGGCAAGTTTGGAGCCATAAAACAAGATTATTCTAAAGCAACTGGGTACTTTCGCAGTTCCAAAATAGATGAAAGAGAGTTTCAGTTTCCCTTTTACAGAAAGTACATTTTTCGTTGTCACTAAGACCTATCTTATACAGAAAGTCGTTTGTTGACAGGCGACGGTGCAAAAATTTGAAATTAAAAACTCTAAGGTTCGAACTTTTAGTACACTCGAAAGTTAATCTCATGATCCTCCTCTGGCTCTGGGCAAATCTCTCTGCACCATTTTCCTTGGTTCCGAACGTGTTGTTCGCTTTTACTTAAAACCAGCTTATTGTATATCAATTTAGAGGGTTTAGCACTGCGCAAGTATTTTGAGAAAAAAGAGCAGTAGTTACTCGAAGGGAAATCCGTGTTTTGTCAGCGAAGACATCTAGCTGCTGCAATAATTCCAAAAAAAATTAGGGGTCGAAGTTGGACATCATATCTGCTTTCAAAGGAAGAAGGTGAAAGAAACTTGTCGGAGTTATCCATTAAATGCCTGATTTTGGTTATACCTTTAAGGAACCAATCTCTGTTAAAACCAGGTTTTCCCTCTATCCTTATAAGCGAGTTGTACCATAGGGGTGATGATAGGAACTGTCCCTTCGTTGTTACTTTATCTTCAAGAAAAACTTCTGACCAGATTGTCAGAAGTTCTTTAACAAAGAGATCTGATACCCTTATCAAGTTCCTTGTATCTTTTTTATTTCAATTTCCCCGAAAAATCGCTTTACCGCCATATTTTTTTAAGTTCCGCGTCAAAGAAAAGCTTCTAATGACCACAGTTTTCGCTATCCAGGAACTCCTTCACCCAAACAGCTTTGAGAGATTTATTGAAAGATATTATGTCAATCATCTTGATTCCTCCTTCAGGGTAGTTATTTATCATGACATTTCTTTTTATTTTATCTACTTTATCGCTCAATAAAAATTTGTAGAATAATGAGTTGATTTCTTGAATTGCTTCATAGTATGTAGGGAGGGGAGAGAGAATATACACTAATTGCGATGCTACAAGGCTTTGTAAGACCATGACTTTCCCCAACAAGTCTACGGAATTTCCAACACCCCAAGATCGCTCGCATTTTCTCCAATTTTTCTTTGCAATTTTGGGAAGCAGTTATCTCGGGATCAGTTGAAAGCCAGACACCAAGAGCCTTAACCTTCTTAAACGGCCATTTGAAGTTTTTTTCTTGGCACAACCTAAGATTGCAATTTGTTTTGGAGCCAATCCACAGAGCTTCTGTTTTACCACAGTTGAGTTTGAGACCAGACATTTTACCGAAATCATCTAGCAGTGTCAATGATTCTCGAGGGGATTCTTCAGAGCCATCTAGGATAAGTGTCGTATCATCGGCATATTGACTCAGCTTAATTTCCTCACCACAGACAGTTAAACCTCTAATTTCCTTTGTTTTACGAACATTTTCCGCCATTATCTCAGCTGAAAGTATAAACAGATAAGGCGACAAAGGGCAACCTTGCCGGACTCCTCGCGTAAGTTCAAAAAAATTGCTTGCCCATCCATTATTTAAAACACAACTTTCAATGTCTTGATAGAATACTTTTATCCATTTTTGAAAAGATAAGCCAAAGCCGAAATGCTGGAGAGGTCTCTGTATAAATGGCCATTCTAGAGTATCAAAAGCTTTCTCAAAATCGAGAAAAAGCAGGAGCCCAGGAATATTTTTCGCTGCAGTATATTTAATTACCCCGTCAATTATCTGAATATTCTCTCCAATGAATCTGTTTTTAATAAGTCCAGTTTGATCGTGGGAGATGAGTTTCTGGAGAAATGGTTTAAAACGATTTGCCAATGCTTTCGTTGCAATCTTGTAGTCACAATTTAGAAACGTTAAAGGCCGCCAGTAGTTATAGAGTTGGCGGTTCTGGCGCAGTTTTATAAAAACTTCGCTAAAACCGAACCAACTCTATAACTACTTTCCATCGGATGGTAATCATTTTTATGGAGACATACATATAATAACAATAATATGGAGATATACATATAAGAACAATAATATGGAGATATATATATTGTAAAATAATATGGAAATCTATATGTTTTTATTTCATGTGGAAACCAACGCATTTTCACATCGCGTGACTCCATACTACAGGAAGTCTAAAATTCTCGGAAAAGCAGACAGTCTATTTAAACCGCAAAACCCCACAGCTGTGGCGTGACGTCATATTTGTAAGTACATAAAATATTATCTGATATAATAGTATAGAATGAATTGTAATAAAGATATACACGATGAACTGAAAGAATCAGGAGAAATTTCATGTCCTTTCTGTGACAAAAATTTGGATTCTAATGAAAAACCAAAAGATCGTTTAGTAAAAAATGAGTAATGTTGTGATAATCAGTATATTATTAACGACGATGGGATGTTAGCATGTCTAAGTTGTGGTATTGTTCAAAGATATAATTATGTGAAAGAATATGTTGATTTTTATAAAAATAGACAGATTTATAAGAAAATCTGTTTACCATCGAGAGTACCACATCAACAACATATTACTCGATATTGAAGAAAAATATAACATTAAAATATCAAACTGTCAGAAACATAAGATTGATGCTATATATGTCGAGATAGGTAATGTTCTTAATGAAGTTAATGGCACGAGAAAGAGAATGATTAGTGTTAATTTTATTATGAGAAAGATATTCAATATGATGGGTATACCTTACAAAAAAATTCAAATTAGTAAATCGAAAAAAACATTAGCTTTTTACAATCAATATTGGGATAAAATTCAATTTTTGATAGGTGATAAAATGAAATCTATTGTTGGAGGAACACCTTATTATATTTCTTTTCAAATTTGTCAGTTAACGGACACATATCTACTATTATATCATCTAGAATTTTGACAAAATCAATAAATTCTTTGTCATTATATTCCAGTCCTCTCATAAAAGATCGCAAATGTGTTAAAACTTTTTCGTACGAAGTGTATGCGAATTTTGACATCTCAATCTTCCTTTTATAATTTTTAGCCTCTGAATATGATTTAAGCAAGAGCCCAGAACCGGATATCACTCCAAGAGGAATAGGGTTTAGTGTTACACCACCAACTACAGTCCCAGTTACTATCAAAAAAACAGATCCAATGTTACATGCAAGTTTTGCCTTTTTGTAATATTTAAATGTCATTTTTGCAAGCCAATATTTTTTATGATAGAATTTGTACAATGCTTTCAACTCAGATATTTGATCTTCCGTTAAATTTTCTGAAACATGGTTCCAATTGAATATGCTTTCACGTCTATCCATATATCTTATATGGTTACATTTTTTTCTTTTTTGAACGATTTCTTAATACTGATGTATAATTTTCTGATGTTTCGAACTATTTTTTCTATATTCCCAATAATTTCGTTGATTAAAGTTGATGTTTTCATATTATATTGTTTAGATTATTCATTACTCTCAGGCTTTGAGGGAATATTTTCACTCTCAATTGAGATTGGTTGAGGGATACGTAGCCATTCAATGATACAACTCATATCCCAATTACTAGGAACTGTATTGGAAAATGTGTAATAACTGGTCATATCGTTGTTGTAAAAGAATTCGATGCTATTGTTAAAATCCTTCTCTAATAAAGCACTTTTCGCATGATGATAACGATCCCATCTCTTTATCCATACATTAAGCACAATTACATTTTTTAAATCGACAACACCGTCACCAACGTCTTTATTGTCAAACAATATCAACCATTTATTTATTGTTTTTGGAATAGTGAGGTATTGTGAGAGCCTTCCAACCGATTCGTCCACGAATTTGCTCGTTTCTGAATTCTATTATAGCTTTATGTAATTCAACTTTTCATATCCATTATGTTTCTTATGGTAATGAGTATATAAATCTTTCAGAAGTTTAACTTTCTCTTTAGAAAGTGTTTGGTCGATATGGTTGAATTCGAAAATGTCCCGCATTGTGCTATATAATGTATGAAAAAATATTTATGGCACTCTATATTTAATTAAAATTAAGAATTTTTCATTAATAAAATTTTGAGAATGTAATTGCACCATTAAAAGACCATTTGGTAGTTCTAAATTAATATCTATTGTTTGTTTTTGAGTTGATTGTTTTGAAGTGAAAAGTTTCGCAGGGCCACTTTTAAATATTTTTAAAGGAATAGGTGGAAATGGACCTCTGATTTTTCTATATAATACTGTTATACTTAATATATAGCTTTTTTCTGGAAGGAGTACATTAGAATTGCCATTTAATGAAAAAAATGTTTCACCATTTTTCGTATCTAAACTCCCATTTATATAATGAACGGAACCACCCAAATTGTGTCCGTTTAAAGACAAATCTGTTTCCATTACCATCTTGCCATTTTCAATAACAAAAGCGGTGTCATAGACACTTGGGTCAACATTTGAAATTGTTTCTTTAACACCATAGACAATTAAATGCCCAATTGTTAAAAACGATTGCTTACTGACTGTACCGTGCAGATCGAGATATATAAATTGTGGGGGTGAGCTACCCCATCTGTGAAAATGGATAACTGTTTTGGTGTACTTCTCGAATGTTTTGGTTGTTTCATCAGAAATTGAAATCGTTGTTCCTTGAGCTGTTACACTTATCTCATTCATTTCCGGCGGAAACCATTCAACGACCATTGTGTAATACCCGACTGGAAGTTTATATAAGTTAAAACCAAGACGTGAGCGGTACTGGAAGGGTGAGCTTTTTTCAAACAAGAGTTTAAGTTGGTAAGCTTTTTTATTAATTTGATGTGGAGAATTGGGAAAATCGACAATACCCAAAACCTCGATATTGTTTTCACTCGAAGATTCATCAGTGTCTTCCATCAAGTATCTGAAGGCGTCTCGTTTTTGTCCTGAGTTATTGATCTGAGATTCACGAATTTTTTGAGTGACAAGATTTCTCAAATCTTTTATTTCCTCTTGCACAAAATCAACATTAACTGCGGATTTTGAATCTCTGTAATCGGTTTGTAAGTTAATAATTTTATTGTTATTTAAATTCAAGTTTCCAGTCATATTGTTGGTGCCATCAACTTTGAGAAACTTTTTTTGTGTCATGTCATCAATTCTGTTGTTAACAAACTCGACACATGCGGCGTCTCTTTGGTTTGATGGAAGATCAAGATTGGTAATTGATTTATTTTTCATATCAATATCAGCTCCTTTATCCAGTTTTTTTTCAAGCTGATTTTCGACATACTTTTTGTTTGTGGCTTGATCTGCCTGTGTTGGGTCTTTTACGTTGTAGATTGTATTATTGTTCATATCAATGCTTGCCTCCATTTTTCCACCCTCTTTTTTCGAAAGAAAGATATTTCTCGTGTCCTGATAGTTTATTACCTTTGACAGATCACTGTGGATAGGATAAGGATTGCTTTTTAATCGCAAGATACTGTACTTATTTTGCATATCAATATCAGCAGAACCGCTGGCACTACCCTGAGGTCCACGATCACCTTTATCACCTTTATCGCCTTTATCGCCTTTAGGACCAGGTAACCCAGGCAACCCTCTAGGGCCTATCTGACCTTGTCCTTGAGAATCAACATGATTAAGAATACCGTTTGTATAACTCATATAATATTAGTTTAGATTTTTTCGTCGAAATTTCGGGCTACCTTTTTTTTGACCTTATCAACATACAAAAAACTATATGGATCCTTAGTAGCTTTCTGATAATCTGATTTATTTATGTTCAGTTCTCGGCAAATCATCGATTGCTCGTTTATAGAAGGAAAATCAAAAACACAAAAATGTGAACTATTCAGTCTTATTGTTTTATCGGTTCCGTAATAGCTTTGACTCAAATATATACAACAACAATTTTTATTTCTTGAATTGGTGAAGTAGTCTCGTATCCGTTCGTCATTTTTCTTACCTGTATTCAAATAGTCATCAAATATGATTAATTTTTGGTTTTCATCAGACAAATCTGTCAGAGGGATGATTTCATCGTTACTTGCTTCTATCACGTCATAACCGACATCTTTTGATATTGGTTCAAGAGATTTCAACAGATGCTTATATTTGCTTTGGGAGAGATTTCGAGCATAAAGGTATATCTTGTCAAAGTATAAGAGTCTGTAGATCATATCCAGCAGAAGGTTGGTCTTACCACCACCAGATGGAGCACAAACGAGCATCCTAAAACATCGGTTTGGCATGAAACTCTTTAATTGAACAAAATCGTCATTGTCATCATCTTGGATGTCGTAATTTTGAATCTTCATATGATATTATGTTATACAATTTTATCGCTATGCGACACGCTATGCGACACGCTATGCGACACGCTATGCGAGCGTTTTTATATATGATAACCCTAATTTTTCCAAACAAAATACGAAATTTTATGTAAACAAATGATATAATGAGTTTACTCAAATGGAAAGAAATGGCTGAGAAACGATCCAAGCTTGGTAAAAAGATTAACACAGTAAGAGAGACAATAAAACAAAAAACGATATCTGATCAAATGGGTGAAGTCGAGGCAGAGAAACTTTTCAAACCTATAACATCTGAGTTAAAGGAACTCACAGCCCCAAAAGCACCGTTGAGAAGATTACCAAAGAAAAAGCAACCTGTTCCAGATTATGGAATAGCTATTGATGATGAAGTGCCTGATTATGGATTGGAAGATCTATTTGGTGATCAAGTTCTACCACAAAATGATAAACAATTGGTTCCAAAACCTCCAAGTTATGAAGACGTCCTCGAGGATATAGCATCAGGTGAAAAACAAATGTATATAGATCCAGCATTTATGTATGAATCTGAAGATCTTCCACCTGAATACGAAGAAGAAGAAGGACCTGATTATAACATTCTCGAGGAGGATGCAATTAACCAAGCTTTAGATAAATTGAATATTCCGAACTACAATGATGTTGAATTACGTCTAACAGAAAAGGATATGGATAATAAAAAGAGTAAAGCTTATCTGAACAAAATCTTGAAAAATGCTAAAGATCAACGTTTGAAACTAAATGGTTATTTGAGTGATATCAGTAAAAAATTAAAAAGTGGTTTAATGACTGAAGCTGAGGCTCAATATCGAAGAAAAATTATTCAAGATACAAGAAAGGTTCTTACTGATTATATCGATTACAACAATCAAAAATTAAAAAATATTAAAGGATCTGGTTTGAAGAAAAAAATAAAAAGAGGTGGGCAAGTCCAGTTTTTCAACAATCCGACAGAAATGATTAAAAAACTTGAACTGATTATCGGATCAATGGTTGCAGGTAATAATAGCATAGAGCTAAGAAACACAGGTGTTGCACTTCTCGACATCTTGTTGAAAAACTCTATTTTGAACAGGTCGCAATATAACAAAATATACAAAAACTATTTTATGTAAACTAATCATATAAATGAATAGACAACTTGTATTATCCAGTCATACCGTCAAAGGTATAACTGGTAATAAACCATCGGATTTCACAATCAAGTACAGTAATCCGATAATACTAGATTCAAACAGACAATATGAAATCGGCCTAGACCGAATCATTTCGATGTCATTCACTTGGTTTAACATTACGAAAGAACTCAATAATCAGAAAATAAGATATTCGACAGATAGTGGTGCTAATTGGACGGAAATTATATTCAACCCTGGAGTATGGAATTACATTGATTTTGACAATTTAATCAAAGAAAAAACAAAAACAGGGACCTCATCAAACCCTCAATATCCAATCACTCTGGAGTTTAACGATACTGTATTCAGGACAATAATAACACTAGCCTCAAATTACAGATTAGATCTTACTCAAAGTAATTTTAATGATCTTATTGGATTCAATAAAAAGATTCTAACAAGTAGTGTAAATGTTGGAGATTACATTCCTAATCTCTCACAAGACAGAGAAATATTGAATGTTCATTGTGATTTGATAAGTGATAGTATTGTCGATGGTGAAGAGTCAGATATTATATATAGTTTCAGTACTAGTACTTTGACACCAAGTTTTTCATTCACACAAGAGCCTCGACGAGTTCAGTACAACCCGTGTAATAAAAATACGATCAATAAAATAAGAATTTATATCACAGACGGTAAGAGGAGAATCATCGATCTTAATCATAGTGACACTTCATTCAGTTTGATTTTAAGAGAGAAGAGAGATTAATCTAACTAATAGTTATATATGTCGTCGTATGAATACAAGCGTATTTATCATCCAAAACTTGGACGATTTGTTTATGAACATAAAGGATCTGGGATCATTGTTGACAACATTTTCAAACCGGTTGGAAGGGTGTTAAGTAAAGTTCCAGAAATGGTTTTAAAACCTTTTGCCAAAAAAGCGCTTGAATCTGGTATTTCACATGCTGGAGACAAACTGGGAAAAAAAGCAGCTGAAAAAAGCGGAGAGCTTATTATGAGAAAATTACACGGTTCAACTAAACAATCAATGAATAAAACCATGAAACCAACCAAACCTACTAAACCAAAACAAGAAGAAGATTACAACACAATTCTGAATAGACTTATATCTGGTACTGGATTAAGACGATAAAATGTTATTAAAAAGTGAATTTTATCCAATTATAAATAGACTAGCAAGTGGGAAATGGTTTATATAAAAAGTGAATTTTATCTAAACTACTCATATAAATGAGTTTCAGAACAAGTGATAATTTACAAAGATATGAATACGTTCGTTTCCATTTGGACAATGCCATTGAGCAACCTGCTAACAATCAATCACAGAAAAAGACGGGTTACAGATTCACAATCAACGATAGGTCGACTATGTTCGATTTTTTCAATGGGTTTTTCGAAGTGACAAAAGAGCTTCAAAAAAAGGCAGATACTAATACAGGTTTCGAGGCCCGTCGTATTTTAACCCAGGCTCATCAGAATAACGGCGGCGGAGGAGCTAAATCGATTAACGAGATGATACCGTTGAACCGATACAGTTTTTTCCAAGAATTAGAAAAAAAAATGTTGCCCCCAATGCAGCTCACATTTGAACTTACACTTAACGAAGACAGTGAAATGATTCACATGGCAAATGGCACAGACGGTGGTCGTGTTGTAGTAAAGAGATTGTATCTTTGGCTCCCTAGATTAATCCCAAAAGACAGCATGTATAGTAATTTCGTTTCAGAGTTTCTTAAGCCAACAACCTGGACATATATGCGAGATCTCTACAATCAGTCAGCAAATACCAGAGCTATCCAGAATATGTTTCAAATCAGTCCAGCTATCGACAACGTTAAACACGTTTTTATATATCTCCAGCGGACAGACGGACCAAATAATGATGAAGCTGAAAGGTCTCCGTATGTATTCGACACTTTCAAGTTGAATGCTGCTGACGCTAATAGCTCTCTATCAAGCTGTCGTTTAGAGTATGGTAACAATACATTTTACCCAGAGCTGGAATATGATGCGGATAGTAAAGTAAGAGTATTTAACGATTTAATGTCATATGCATATAGAAAAAATGATTTTAATTCAGGGACACAATTGAATATAGCCAATTTTACCAGTTTGTACGGATTAATATATTTCGATTTGACATATCAAAAAGAGGTAGTGACAAGAGATCCTAAACAGTTGATTCTCCATTATCGTCTCAATGTAGCCCCGACAGCAAACGTCCGAGCTCATAGCATCGTATTTCACGAGAGTGAGGTTGTTGTTAAGACAATTGGAAACGAATTGATGATAGTATAATGAATAAGATTTTTAACATCGATAAAATTTTAATTGAATATGTTTTTTAAAACAGAATTTATCTAACATATAATATATGACACAACTATACGAAATAACAGTTAGATTATCGCCAAACCAGAAAAAGAATCTTAGTAACGCGTATCATAAAAGAGAAACAATAGTTCTAAGGCTCACAAAGGACTCTCTATCTGGGAATGACACACTTTATGTTCCATTAAACATTGTAAAAAGATTGGAAAAAAATCGGAAACTTAAGAAAGGGATGGACATTAAACTTTCTAAAACAAACATTCGAAAGCAAGTAGGTGGATCTCTACTGTCTACAGTTCTGACGCTTGGAAGAACTTTTGGTCCCACTATTGCTAAGACCATCGGTTTGTCAGCTTTAGCTGGAGCAGCTAGTGAAGGAGCATCTCAGATTGTTAAGAAGATATCCGGAAAAGGTGTTCAAACCGGTGGGTTCCTCATACCACAAAATAAAATCGATCAGTTGATAACATATAAACATCTTTTAACAACCAAACAAAAGAAGGATATATTAAATGCTCTACAAACCGGTTCTGGTGTTCATATAAAACCAACAAAAGTACAAACAGGTGGGTTCTTAGGTACTCTTCTCGCATCAATTGGAGTCCCTTTGGCTATTGAGGCAATAAAGAAGATGACTGGTAAAGGTGCCCCTCAGATGGGACAGCCTAAACAAAGACCACCCAGATCTATACCAAAACCAACTACTGTTAACAATCAAGATGGTGGTTTGTTAGTCCCAATGTATAGAACTCCACCTTTTTATGGAAATTGGCCTGATCAAACATTAGGTATGGGGACTAAAAAAAAAGCTCCCAAAAAAAAACTCAGAAAAAGGACAAAGGTCTACTATTAGGCAAAAACTCACCATTCAAAAACGTCCCTCTCTTAAACATTCTATTATAAAACCCAAATTCCATAAGAATGTCCCATTAAGCAATCATGATTTAATAAAATGGTGTAAATATCTAAATATCCCAATTAATGATGTATTGTCAAGAGATGAAACTGTCCCACATAATCATAGACAGGCATTGTTTATTTACAATCTTGAACCGAGTTATATGTCAGGGAGTCATTGGGTATGTAGTTATGTGCAGGACAAAGTCATCAATTACTTTGATAGCTTTGGTTTGCCTCCCTTCCAAGAAATGGTCAATCATGCGAGAAAAAAGAATTTAACATTACTCCACCAAAATAATCAAATACAAAATATACTGACGACAACATGCGGATACTTCTGTTTGTTCTTTTTGTATGAGATGAATAAGGGCAAATCATATTTTGATCTGCTTCAGGTATTTGATATATATGATACAATGAAGAATGAGAGGTTTCTAGCACGGTATTTCAAAAATATCTAACTCATATAATATGAAATCATATTGCGTGAAACAAAAAAAGGTAACAGAATGTGTACCTGGGAGTGAACGATATGAAAAGGCTAAAAATGGGAGGCTAATGCTTAAATGCATATGCTCTGAATGTGGAATCACTAAGACTAAATTCATCAAAAACCAAAAAGGAGGTGAAAATCCATTAGGTAAAGCTTTTGAGGCAGCCAAAATAGCCGAACAAATAACTCGCAAAGTAATACCATCAACCAACCATGTATTTGACAGATATTGGTCTGGTGATATATTGAAAGGTGCTTTCACAGGACCAACGGGTATAACGAGCAAGAAATTCTGGACTAAACCAAAGAAGGGTACTGTTATGCGTTTGGTGAAAAATCCGAAAACAGGTAAATATGAGAACGTATATACTGAACCTTAATCTAATCTAATCATATTATATAATGGTTAAAAGTTATTGCGTGAAACAAAAAAAGGTCACAGAATGTGTACCTGGGAGTGAACGATATGAAAAGGCTAAAAATGGGAGGCTTATGCTTAAATGTAAATGCTCTCAATGTGGAATTACTAAGACGAAGTTCGTTAAACAGGCGGGAAACGGGCTGGCCCGTCGAAAGGGGCGGGCTTACTAGATACTGCAGCATCAACTGGTGTTGATTTATTGATTCACCACGGTATTCCTTGGCTTGGAAAAAAAGCAGTTGAAATGGGAAGATATTATGGATCAGAAGCCTTGAGAAACCCAAAACTGCAGAAAAAGGCTATCGATTATGCTCTGGATAAGTTGAATCCAATGATTCAAAATGTCGGAAGTCAAGCTCTTGATCAATTATCAACCAAAATCAGACCAAATAGAAAGTATAAAACCGATAGACCCGAATTAGATGGCGCTGGTGTTGATATACATAAACTAATTGGGAAAATACCGAAACCAAAAGCTGGATGGACTCCTGGAAAGTATAAATACATGGGACCATACAACCCTCTCGATAAACAGTTAGAGTATGATAGGAACACTGGAGAGGTCACCAAGTGGCACGTACAACCTTACAATAAAGTGGATGAAATAGCAGCTCATCATGATATTTGTTAAGATATGGGGAAAAACAAAGGTGAATGTGACAAACAAATGGTCAAGTCATTGGATGGAATACCTTATGGACAGATGCCAAAATGGGGACAAACCGCTCGGTTCTTGATTAATACAAAACAAAAACTAGGTCTTGGTGTAAAACAAAGGAAGACAAAAAACGGGAAAGGCCGTCGAGTGAAGAAAACTGGCAAAAAGAATTAGCTGATGAATTACATAAACCGATAAAGCGTAACTTCACCCGGCGGCGTGTTATTGTAAATCATATTGACGAAATATGGTGCTCTGATCTTGTTGAGATGCAACAGTTTAGTCGATGGAACGCTGGCTACAGATATCTTCTTATGGTTTTAGACGTGTTTAGTAAATATGGTTGGATTGTCCCTTTAAAAGACAAAAAAGGACAAACCGTTGCTAAGGCATTCAAAACTATATTTAAGGAAGGTAGAAAACCGCAGTATTTATGGACAGACAAAGGCAAAGAGTATTACAACAAACATGTTAAGGAACTACTTGATAAGAATAAAATAACCTTGTACTCAACTGAGAATGAGGAAAAGTCTTCAGTTTGTGAAAGATGGAACCGTACAATCAAAACCAAAATGTGGAAACAGTTTACTGTTCAAGGTAATACACAGTATTTAGAAATGCTACCCAAATTAGTGAAACAGTATAACAACACTAAACATAGTGCTATCAAAATGACACCCATAGAAGCCAGTAATGAAGGGACTGAAGCCAGTAATGAAGCCAAAAATGAAGGGACTGTTTACTTTAACCTATATGGTAATTTGGAGCAAGTATCATCTAAACCGAAATTCAAAATAGGTGATAAGGTTAGAATAAGTAAGTATAAACGGAATGTGTTTGATAAGGGCTATACACCAAATTGGTGTGAGGAAGTTTTTACAGTTGATAAAATCCAATATACAAATCCAATAAATTACAAACTAAAGGATCTCAGAGGTGAAGACATTCAAGGGAGTTTTTATGAACCTGAATTATTAAAAGCAAAACAAGAGGTATTCAGAATTGATAAAGTAATCCGCAGAGATTATAAGAAGAAACAAGCTTTAGTCAAATGGAAGGGATATAGTGATGACTTCAACAGTTGGATTCCGTTAAAGGACTTAAGAGATATATAAAGTGTTTTAAAGAGAATTATCTAACATATTATTATATCTAAATAGATACAGTATATACTGTTTATTTGCTTTTGGTAGCCAAAAATAATTGTTTCTGGCTATTATATAACCTTATTATATATGAATACCGTAACTGGCGAAAAATTCAACTTATTAAAACATTGAGCTATTAACGTATATGGTGCTAAGAACCTTGAATACTCCAACAGACTGAATAAAAAATACGTGGTCACTCTTAAAAATGGTAATAAAATTCATTTTGGAGATCCTCGATATGAAGATTATTTGACACATCTAGACAGGAAAAGACGTGCACAATACCGAAAAAGAGCATCCAAGATAAAAGACAAAGATGGTAACCTGACATACAAAAATAAGAATTCACCAAATTTCTGGAGCTACCATCTGTTGTGGTGAAATATAAAATAGTATAATTATATATATGGATACTGAAATACAAGAGTGGTATTGCGAAGTCTGTAAGAAATATAGTTTGAAGAGAGAAGACAAACATCTTCTCACTAGAATTCATGAAATCAATCAAGCACGTCTGGATCGTAAGGAGGCTTATGAAGATTATATGATGCGTCGATATTATATATTGATGGAAAATACTGGAGTTAGGCCTTTTTCGAAGTACTTGGAAAGAAGTGCGCTAGTCTATAGAATAATTAAAAAAGATTTTGAACTATTTTACAAAGACGAACATAAATATATTCATTACGATACTGATTCCGATTCTGAGTCAGACTCTGATTCCGATACTGATTCCGATTCTGATTCAGATGATGAAGATACTGAATACGAAGATTATGTAAAACGTCGATATGATGTATTGATGAAAAATGCTGGAGATATGCCTTTGTCGAAGTACTTGGAAAGAAGTGCGCGAGTCTATAGAATAATTAAAAAAGAATTTAATCGAAATTACAAAGTTACTGACTGAATTTAAACGCGCAAATAGTTATAAAGGAATAATAACATATAGCATTAATACATATGGATATGTTCACTTATGAAGGAAAAAAACTGAATATTATCAAAAAGGATGATGACATATGGTTCCGTGCTAAAACAGTTGCTAACATTTTGGAATATTCAAATTCACGAAAAGCGATTAATGATCATGTTGATGAAAAAGATAAATGTTCACTTAAGAGGCTCAACTCCAAGGGTAACGAATCGTTACCTTTAACTGGGAACATCAGAAACACGATTTATATAAATGAATCTGGATTGTACAGCCTCATATTGGGATCAAAAATGAATAAAGCTAAAGATTTCAAACGATGGGTTACTAAGGAAGTTTTACCAGCAATCAGAAAAACCGGTAAGTATGAATTCAACAACAGGTCATACAAAATGCTGACATTTAATATCAAAACAGAATATGATTTACAGAAAAAGGTAGTCAACTTTATTAGAAACAATTATCCTAAAGCAATCCTAATCCCAACATTAGGTGAAAACCAAATTAATGGTAACATGAGAATAAAATCATACAACATGGGTTATCAGAAGGGAGCTTGTGATCTATTCATTGGAAATATGCATTTGAAGTACTCAGGTTTTGCAATCGAATTTAAAACACCAACTGGTTATGGAAAGCTTTCAGAAGAACAGGAGATGATGCTACAAGAGTACGAAAACAACAATTACAAAATATTAGTCAGCAACGATTATGATGAAATCATTAAAGAAATCATACTTTATTTCCAGGGTGTAAGAATCAAATGCAAACATTGTTCCAGAAAATTCAAGTCAACAGAAACATTAGGCAATCATTTGAAATTCATACACAAACACTTATAAAGAGAAAAATAATATATAGATTATATATATGGAAAATCAAAATGTAAAGAGAGGTCGAGGTAGACCAAAAAAGTATTCAACTGAAGAAGAGAGAAAGGATGCTTTAAAACAACAAAAATCGAAGTACATGTTAAATAAAGAGTGGTATTGTGATACATGCAATACTGGTCGTAATTATACTCTTGCTGGTAAATGGTGTCATTTAAACACAAAAATACACAAGAAAAATGCCGATGAAAAATAATGTATATAGTTCAAAGGATCTATTAATTGGATCATTTGAATTCTCGACCATTTAAAACGCGTGCAATAATCACTTAAAAGAATATCAATACTATAGTATATATGAAAATAAAAGAATATAATTATATAGAAATGAACAAAGCTAGTTTGACGAAACTCAGCAAATCACAGCTTATCAAATTGCTTCTGAATCAAAAGAAAAGGAAACCTGAAATCATCATAGCAGATGATACCAAACCAGTTCCAACACAAAGGACTTATAAACCAAGACCACCTGTACCAACTCCTCGCAAGAGTGTCAAACAGATGGCTAAAGAATATGAAGAAAACATCATTCTTCCACCTCCAGAATTCAGGGATAATTATAAACCAGTTCCAGCACCAATAACATACAAACCAAGGAGACCAATACCAACACCAAGAACCAAAATAGAACAAACAGACAAAGCCTTAAAAGGTTACACTAAGTCTTATGAAATCAGCATCAAAAACAATAAAGACCCCTTAGCTCAAATGCAAAACACGAGAAAGGCTATAGAACATCGTGTAATAGCTTTGTTGAATGAAATGAAAGGCTTGAAATACGTTGAAACATTGAAAGTCACTTTCGAAAAAAATTCAGGTGATGAAATAGTTGAAAAGTCAGCATATTTCAATAGTACACCTCAAACAATAATCAACCAAATGGAAATCGCTGATTCATTACAATCATCAAAACAACAGATACTGAATAAGATAGCTCAATGGATATCAGAAGGATCTGGTTGGACAATTAAATCAGTTGATAGTCATTATCTTAATATTGTAAAATACAAGCCTATGAGTGGATCATCCTATATCCAATTACCTTCTGAATTACGAAATGGTAAAAAAGGCTTGATTAATTTAAAAAACATGGATCACATGGTGTCACATCAGACATTTAAACCCACAAGACAAGGACCCTCAACGTATAAAAAAGACTGACAAACAATACATTGAAAAGTTAGATTATTCTGGTATTGAATTTCCGGTTAATGTCAAACAGTTCAACAAAATTGAGAAGCAAAATAAAATTAACATCAGTGTATTTGGATATGAAGAAAAGCAACCATTTCCCATTTATGTTTCCAAAGAAAAGTTTGAAGATCATATGGAACTACTATTAATAACAAAAGACGAAAACAAGCATTATATCCTCATAAAAGATTTCAACACATTCATGTTCAATCAAACAAAACACGAACATAGGAAACACTTTTGTATGCACTGCCTGCAATGTTTCAGTTCCGACAGGGTATTAAATAATCATAAAGACAATTGCATTCAAGTGAACGGTACTCAAGCAATTAAAATGCCAACTAAAGATAACAACATACTGAAATTCAATAATTTTCATAAACAGCAACCAGTGCCATTTGTTATCTATGCTGATTTTGAGGCTATAACAGAGAAGATTCAAGGATGTCAACAGAATAATGAGTCATCATATACTGAAGCCTACCAGAAGCATACAGACTGTGGATATGGTTATAAAGTGGTTTGTTGTTATGATGACAAATATACAAAACCAATACAAATATATAGAGGTGAAAAGGCTGTATACAAATTCATAGAAAATATGTTAGAAGAAGTAAAATACTGTAAAAAAGTACAATACAAATATATAGAGGTGAAAAGGCTGTATACAAATTCATAGAAAATATGTTAGAAGAAGTAAAATACTGTAAAAAAGTTATGAAGACATTTTTTAACAAACCATTAAAAATGACGAAAGAGGATGAAGAGAAATTTGAAAAAGCAAAAGAATGTCACATCTGCGATAAAAAATATACTGAAAAAGACATTCGAGTTAGAGATCATTGCCATATTACAGGCCAATACAGAGGCTCAGCACATCAAGACTGTAATCTGAAACTTAGAATAAATCCAGAAGAAATTAAAATTCCTGTTATATTCCATAATCTAAGAGGTTATGACAGTCATTTCATAATGCAAGAGATTGGAGCTATTGTTAAGAATAATACATACACCAAAAAAGGAAAAGAGATTAAGATGGACATAAATGCCATACCGAACAATATGGAAAAATATATGGCTTTCATGCTTGGTAATCATCTGACATTCATTGACAGTTTCCAATTCATGAGCTCAAGTTTGGATAAATTAGTCAGCAACCTACCAGCAGAAGCTTTAAAGTATACAAACAAAAAATTCAAAGGCAAAAAATTCGAACTCATGACGCGAAAAGGTATTTATCCTTATGATTACATGGACAGTTTTGAGAAATTCAATAAAACAGAATTACCAACTAAAGAAGAATTTTACAGCATATTAAATAATGAGCATATAACAGACGAAGATTATAGCCATGCTCAAAATGTATGGAATATATTCCAATTACAAACAATGGGCGAATACCATAATCTATATCTAAAGTCTGATATACTTCTATTAGCCGACGTATTCGAAAACTTCCGTAAGACCTGTCTTCAGTATTACAAACTAGACCCCTGTCACTACTTCACATCTCCTGGTTTGTCATGGGATGCTATGTTGAAGATGACCAATATAAAACTGGAACTAATGACAGACATAGACATGTTTCAATTCATTGAAAAAGGTATGCGTGGTGGTATATCTTATATAGCTAATCGATATGGAAAAGCAAACAATAAGTACATGAGAGAATACGACGAGAAGGCGCCCTCAAAGTATATTATGTACCTTGATGCTAATAATTTATACGGTTGGGCTATGAGTCAATATCTCCCCACTGGTGGTTTCAAATGGATGACAGAAAAGCAGATTAATAAAATCAATTTAGCTCAGTATAATGAAGACAGTAATAAAGGATTGATACTAGAAGTTGATCTCGAATACCCCAAAGAGTTGCATGACCTTCATAACGACTACCCTCTAGGACCGGAAAAGGTTAAAGTAACTGATGACATGTTGTCTGGATATTGTAAGAACATACAGAAAAAGTTCAACATATCGACAGGACTGGTGCATAAACTGATCCCTACATTATGTGACAAAGAAAAATATGTCTTACACTACAGAAACCTACAGCTGTATCTTGATCTTGGATTGAAAGTAAAGAAAGTGCACAGAGTATTAGAATTCAATCAGTCACCTTGGCTCAAACAATACATTGACTTCAATACACAAAAACGTACTCAAGCGAAAAATTCATTCGAAAAAGATTTTTTCAAGCTAATGAATAACTCAGTGTTTGGAAAGACAATGGAGAACATAAGAAAACGTGTCGATGTCAGACTTATTACAGATGAGAAGAAACTATTGAAGATGGCTTCTAAACCAACTTATGTAAGTAGTAAGATATTCAATGAAAATCTGGTGGCAGTGCATAAGATCAAAGAAACGCTTACTCTGAACAGGCCGGCATATGTGGGTATGTGTATTCTTGATCTGAGCAAAACTCTAATGTATGATTTTCATTATAACTACATAAAAGAAAAGTATGGACGCAAAGCCAAGCTGCTCTTCACTGACACAGACAGTCTAACATATGAGATTGAAGCTAAAGATGTGTACCAAGACTTTTGGAATGACAAAAATCGATTTGACAACAGCGACTATCCAGAAAACTCTCCATATTTCGATAAGACAAACAAGAAGGTAATCGGTAAATTCAAGGATGAAGCAGCTGGAATACCAATCACAGAATTCGTCGGTTTGCGATCAAAAATGTACAGTTACATAAAAGACAACCAGAAAGTGGGAAAAACAGCCAAGGGAATCAAGAAGAACATAATAAAGAACAATATCAAACATGAAGATTATAAAAATGTATTAATTAATAACAAACAAATACATCATACCATGAAAACAATCAGAAGTATGAATCATCAACTAGGTAGTTACGAGATCAATAAAGTGTCACTCAGTTGTTTCGACGATAAACGATATATAGCAAACGATGGAATCAATAGTTTCGCTTACGGACATTATGCAATCTGAAGATGTGACGTCACGACACAGCTGTGTCGGCCTCCATACAAGTTCCGCAAGCACAGTCTATTTTTCTGTTCACTACAAACTTCACCAATAAACTTTACCAACAAACTTTACTTCAAATACAAGTTCATCTGATATTACATGACAATCTGATGACTCATCGGAAAAGTCCCATTTCATCATAAACTTCCTGTTTTCACCAGACATGTCCAGACTTGTTTCTCGGTATGACTTCCTGTTTTCCGAGAATTTTAAGACTTCCTGTTGTATGAAGTCACGCAATGGGAAATGCGTTCGTTTCCACATGAAATAAAAACATATAGATTTCCATATTATTTTACAATATATATATCTCCATATTATTGTTCTTATATGTATATCTCCATATTATTGTTATTATATGTATGTCTCCATAAAAATGATTACCATCCGATGGAAAGTAGTTATAGAGTTGGTTCGGTTTTAGCGAAGTTTTTATAAAACTGCGCCAGAACCGCCAACTCTATAACTACTGCCGCCAGTTTTAAACTACATTAAGTTCCGCATCTTTCTTAGGGATAAGTTTAATAATTCCCCTTCTTTGTGATATCGGAGGTTTACCATTTTCGTGTGAGTAATTTAGTGCATCAATCAAAATATCTGCCAACTCGTCCCAAAATACTTATAAAATTCACTGGGTAGACCATCCGTTCCAGGGGTTTTATCAGAATCCATGTCTTGTAGCGCCTTAAGACACTCCTCTTTCTTTAGCGGGCCTTCACATGTAGCTTGTTCCACATCGTTCAAGGCTTTTGGACTTTCTTGCAATGGAAAAACATGACTCAAATGATCTCCACATTCTATTCTTCAACTGTATAAATTTTTATAAAAAGATTCACATTCGTTTAGAATCTCGTTATCTGTGTATATGAAATCGTTGTCGTTAACCTTAAGCTAAGATATCGTATTTTGTTTACAGCGTCGTTTTTCCAGATTGAGAAAGTATTTGGTGTTTTTCTCCCCTTCATTATACCATCGCATTTTAGATCCTAAGATCGCTTCTTTAGTTTGGTGCTCAATAATGTTCTCTAATTCACGTTTCCTAGCTTGAAGTTTCGTCCAGATCCTTTCCTTCTCAGAATCGTCAGCGTGGCCATCAATAATATGTTTTTCTAAAGCTGAAATTGACCTTTTGATTTCGTCTTGTTCTTCTGCCATTTTACGTTTTTTGAAGGCAACAAACCGCATAGAGTGATCTCTAATCTTCATTTTCACCATCTCCCACCGAAGATTGGGATCGATTTTCTCATCCTTCGTATATTCGTCTTTAGTTTGTTGTATAACTGATTTGATTAGAGCAACATATTCTGTATCATCCAAGAGGGACGTGTTAAGTTTCCAAAATCCATGACCCCTGTCATTGGAATGCAAGGAAACTTTTATAAAATTATGAATATATGAAGTTCATATATTTGAACTGCGGAATGACGAAATAAATGTAAAGAAGATCCTCGCAGTTATTAACGCAACTTATGCAGTTGCGTGGAATGATCTGTTTTGTACCCTGGTATAATCTCTGCATCAATAGTATTGCAAAGTGCTTTGGATAACTAGAAAAAAATCAAGTCTACAGTGAACTTCAGGTCCTCTTTGACGCCAGGTAAATTTGAGGCGGTCAGGGTGTAAGACTTTCCAGGCATCTATTAAATCCAAACTTTCCCTCAAGTCTTTAACAACCTCCAACGATTTCTTATGGGTTCTGGAAAGGCCGCCCTTTTTGTCTTTTTCAACATCGAGCACAAGATTAAAATCACCGCCTATTACGATTTCATCGCATTTGAAGTCAAGTAAATGATAAGAGACATCCGTGAAAAAATTTGGATCATCTTCATTAGGTGCATATATATTTGCCAAGGTAAAGGGCTTTCCGTTTGTTGTCAGGTCACAGATTATAAAACGTCCTCCAGGATCGGAGTAACTTTTCTGCATTTGAAAATTAAAGTTATTATTAAATAGTCTAGCTACACCTGCTTTTTTCTTTGAATGACAGCTGAACAGTGCTTGATAGCCCCATTCAGCTTTCCAATCATGTTTATTGCTCTCTGGGCAATGCGCCTCTTGAAGAAAGTATATTGACAGTTTTTTTGATCGCACCCATTTGAAAGTTTCCCGCTGCTTAGAAAAGTCCCAGGGACCTCTCACATTCATAGACCCTAATTTAAGATTAATTTTTCATAGCTTCACGTAGAAGCCCGTGAAATTGGCCACCTTCGCCCCAACAACACTTCTGTTCTGAGTTGCAAGCAATAGTTTTTGAAAACATATAAGTTAAATTCTAGTACAATGGTGTATCGTAAAAAGAAGAAAATTGAAAGCAAATTGCTACGAAACAAAAAGTACACATATCTTGGAGGCGTGTTAAGCAATCTTGTTGAATAGGAAAACAAAAGCTTACAAAGTTTAGTACTCACACCGCGAAAAGAAAAATAAGAAAGATAAGAATTATAACTCGAAATTAATTTACATACTAACAAAGACACTGAATAAAAAGAAATCTACAGCGACCAGTAATGCCTTGCTTACTAAATAGCCCCCAAGAACTTGTTTGGGCGTTTTCACACTTCATGTATTATTAGTGCTCCACCGTTAATTGACAAGAGGGTAATTTATGCAATATGAACTAAACAGGGGTAGTGTTATATTTTTTGTTAGAAAAGGAAAAATTAGCATAATTACTCCCAGAGAAAAAAAAACATTCAGTAAGGTAAAGCTTCTTTTGGATGAATAAATTTGCCGTTTACATAAAGCTTATCAGGGTATCTTTTGCTGAAATAGGCTGTTAGTCCTCTTTTTTTAGCTTCCTTGAGTTTATCTACCTGTGGCTTTCTCAAATCGTACAGTTCTTTGGGCATATCTTCGAAAACGCTGTAATCCTTATCCCTCAAAGTCTTCCTGGCTTGGTTTAGAACTTCTTCGCGATCCTGATCTCTGAGAAATCTTTCAATGATGGGTCTCGATTCGTTGGCTTTTGGCTTACCAAGTCGATGTACTCTCTGAATTTCGAACTTGTCGCGTGCGTTCGGAATTTGTAACTCCTGCTCCATAAAGCTGAATAGCACCTCTTTTGTATTTTCTACCTCCTGTCGACTCCCAACTTGATCATCATCCCGAGACAGTTGAGGGTTTTCCTCCGCGATGCCAACGAACAACAGATTCTCTCTGCAGCTGTAGTGCTCCTGGTAAGGCATCTCCTTTGTGAGATTTTCATTCTCGAGTTGGGCAGCTTTGACATCCCTTTTCAGATCGGCGATGTCTTCACCATTGAAAGTGACACTGGTTTCGAGCTCCTCCACTGTTATATCCACTTTCTTAGATTTTCTTTTCAGCTCTTTAACTTCTCTGCCAAGATTTGCTACGGATTCTTCTATGTTAGCAATCACCTCAAATACATTCTCCAACCTGCTTTCTATGTTGTCTAACTTTGACAGCGTCGCAAGGATCAAATCAATCTTCTTCCCTACGTCTTCCGTCATTTCAAGCGCTTCGAGGACTTCGTCGTCTGTTTCGCTTGAGATCGATTCGTTCTGAGCTTCTCGAGATCTCTTTTGTTCAGGACTACTACTGCTATCAGACGATGTCTCTGATCTCACTTTTCGCTTCGCAGACATGAATTAGAGCCTTTAAATTTGCCAAAACACTGCGGAGCACCAAGGTACACGTCCTACTCGCTCGCCATTCTCCCCAGTCTCCCTACACGAAACATCTTGAGCAAAATTCGTGACTTGGCGTTCGAGTTTTTGAAGCCGGTTCAAAAAATTGTCTGCGCACTCCTTATATGGTATCACCTTTTAGGGCAGCATTGTTGCGCTAAAAATCGTCGTTGAGAATTGTCCCGTGTAACATTACTTGAAGGCCCTTAGCCAGGGTGGGGTGAGGAGAGACTGACACGAGAGGTCTATTGCGCACGTAATGAAACAATACTCTAAGCTCCACAAAAATTTAAATAACAGACTCCTCAGTTTGCACAAGAAGAAATATCCGAAATCTGTCCTTCGCTGCTTTGCTCCTGACGGTGACACTGTCAAGATTTCAATAAAGGAAATAGTGGAAGAAAATTTCAGTTTTTCCGAGGAATATATGAGAACGGCCTGATTGAGGACGCAAGCCAACTGACTATCTATTCTCTCTCTCTCTCTCTCTCTCTCTCTCTCTCTCTCTCTCTCTCTCTCTCTCTCTCTCTCTCTCTCTCTCTCTCTCTCTCTGGTTCTTCATGCCTTGATGGCCTCTGAGCCGAACAAGAAAATCTCCACGTTCAAATAATCGATCAAAAATTCAATCAAATAAGTACACATATGGACGATGCTAGTACTTCAAATAACAGGGGACTGTGGATTAGACGGCTCCAAGCGTTTCTTTTGTCCTTTGACTGTGCTTTTTTTCCCGTTTTTTTCCTAGGTGCAAACTTTAAACATTTGTACCTTACCTAGATCCACGCACTTTATTCCGGAAATTGTTTGGGGATAATAGGATAGTTTGTTGAAAAAAAAGTAATAGGCCTGAAATGAGTGATGTTATCACCAGAATTGTCACAAGTCTATTCACCCAAAACCGGGTTGCGGGTTCTAATTTTTGCGATTTTGGCGGGTTTTTTCACGATCCGCAAAAAAAGGTTCCAGCGAAAAAAGTCTCCAGCAAAAATTTTCTCAGCAAAAATTTACTCCATACTGTACACGAAATTATATACAAACATTGCCTGTTACATGTAAGGTAAAATCATGTTGGTGCCCATTCACGTAAACCGTCTCGGCTTTCGTTCAGAAACAAAACGAAATTAGAGCCAAGACCGTTAAGAAGTAAAACAATGAAATTGCAGTTGGTCAGGAGCTCCTGAGTTGGTACACTGCAAGTACATGCATTTGACAGTTAAAAGCTTTAAAGAAAAGGATCGTCTGAAGGTACTCCATTGATTAACTGCATATTTTTCACCGGTATTCGATTATTCTATTATTCCAAATAGAAGGCGACTTCCTGAAAATCGCAAAAATTAATTCCAGCAAGAAAACCAGTTTCTCTCAATCACGAAAATTAGTTCTCGCGAGACACAAAAAAATCGCCAATCCGCAAAATTAAACTCCCGCAAAAATTTTAGTGCTACACGGTAGTCGAAAGTACTTGCAGTGATCCTAAAGAGTAGTGACTTGGGCGACAAGGCTTCTGCTTCAAATAGCAGTAGCCCTGTAGTTAATAGGGAATTTAAGTTAGGTCACTACGGTCACCCAGTACGGTTGGACGAGTAGTCAGGATCTGGGTTGAGCCGTTATGCGCATGACGTCTCGCATGACTATATCTCCCTCGTTCACCGTAGCAGTTTTGAGACGGTGACTTGCAAGAACAAGCCGCGTAGCGACGACTACAAAGGTAACTAGATAGAAATACGTGACTCGCAGAACCTCGCCAAGCTCAGAGAAAGGTGCACCTTAAACTAAGCGATGGGAGTGGGGGAGAGATCGTATTTCTGGCTGAACTGAAAATCTGGAAGGAAAGCAAGGTGTCTTTGTGGGAGGAGGGGTGGGTGTCGCCACAATGGTCTCTAAATTGTGAGTTTCGACATTCTCGCTCCCAATGGCTTGTAACCTATCGACCGTCATCCTAAAATCAAATACGTGGAGACTGGGTACGAGTACTGAAGTAACTGCTATGGGACTGGGTACGAAAAGACCCTCAGCCCCTCTCCCTCCCACACCTCTCTTCATTATTCTGACAGAAGGAAAATAGGTCTCAGAGAAGAAGTATAATATTGTGGACTTGTTGTCCAGGACAATAGCAGTGGTGTTTCTTTTCATTTTAGTTGGGTAAGAGGAAGTTTGTCAGAAATGTAGGTGACTCCTATCCCTTAACTGGGTATTCAGAAATTCACTCTTTCCCTTGAATGGGTGAGATAGCAGGAGTTTATTACTGCTAAAGAGTGAGGCTGTCAAAAAAAACATAACGACTCGATGTAGGTACAGTTGCATTTAAACAACAATTTATTTTTGCTCAAGAATAGCAATGCGACTAATACAGAATAATGTACCATAATAGTAAATACACGTAGTGCAATAAAATAATACCCTTTGCATTAAACCTTGAAGCAGCAGCAAACAGCATCACTTTTTTTTCCATTTTTTAGGATACAAGCCCCGAGAATTGAGGAATTGATCACCAAACACGAATAGCATCAGGTGGAAAGAAATTCCCTGCACTAGAACTAAAAGAAATGTATTGAAATCAGTAACAAGAATTTGTAGGTTGACAATGGGGCTCAGAGGGTTAGTAACGAACATTAGAGTATGTAATTGGAGAAAAAGGTGAATGACTACTTTAAAGACCCCAAAATCAATATGTTCATGTAGATTCCCCCTACTGTGTCAATACAGCTCTCATAGCCATAGTGAGGTGAATCTGAGTAAACTTTCACATAGACAACTTATGCTGAAGGTGATCAGGCTCTCAATTCCCATGATCTATGTGCTCACTTGTGCATTGATATTCCTAGGAGAATTGTGATGCTGATCACTGTTGGTAGCATGAAATTTTTGACAATTATTAATGTGAAGCAGTAATGTTGTTCTTTCACATCCAAAACATACCTGTCTGTACCTATGCATACTACACAGTTATTGTTTCTAATAAAATGTCTTCATTTCATTTCTATCCAAACTGTTTACAGAAATTCTCCCTACTGATCCATGTAAATATACATTCTTTGAACTTTTCACAGTGGTAATTTTCAAAACGGAAAATATAAACTATTGATTCTTACTGATCCCTATGAACAATTTCTTTCAGCTATTTTACAGGGAATGTCCTAACTCAAACTCTCTTTTTTAATGCTTATTGACAATATGCACTGCTATGGAGAATTAAGAGCGCCTGTCTGTAAAAATCAGACAAAATCAAAATTCCGCGGCAAGGGTGGAAAATTCGATTTCTTTCATATTTTAATGTTAGATAGGTTAGGGTATAACTAAAATCACTGGATACTTTTTTTGGCAAAATATCCTTTTATTTCAAAGAAAAATGCAAATAACGCACTTCCGTTAAAATCGCCATTTGAAGCAGTAAATTATGACATCAATTTGAGGCGTTCGCGTGCAAAAACAAATCCCTCTGTCGTCTTTTAAACACTCAATTTTACTTTTGCAATCTCTCAAGAACTTCAAAACTGATTTTGGTAGAAACTGCGTTGTTCTTTGTGTTTGAAATAATTTAATTTTGAAAGTATACATTTCTCATCAGGAAAAGTACTTCGTGAATTAAATTATTTTTCACCATGTGCTAAACCTTCAAATCGATTCAGCTTCTGGCTGTTGAATTAAGAAAAGATGTTCTCAGGATTGCTGCAAAAATTTCTTTGGGCAAATGATTGAGAGCGACGCGAGAGCTTTTCAAAGTTCGTTAAAATGAAGGTTGTTTGACCCTTCTTGGCAACATTCCATTCGCGAGTCACGCACATATTTTAATGTGTTTCGACCCACATGAGATCGAAAACGTCAAACAGAAAAACAGTTCGAAATGCTCTAACCTCATTTGCTGTAGAGGACAGGTCCAGAGGCCATTTCCGAGTGATTCTCTTGCCGTTCGACGTATTTTGGTCCCGTTGATGACATCCAATGAACACCGCCAACTGGGTCAGTGTATTGTAAACGGTCGGACAGCTCAACAACAACCTTTCTTCCAAAACGTTCGACATCTTTCTACACTGTGACATCTTACTCAACGGTTCAGTTGCTGGTTAGTGTTGCTTAGTTGGCAATGCACAAAAAGGTTTTTATCACCAGATGTCGCCGCTAACGTGGCCACAGTTCTATCTAGAGCCGCGTCACGCAATGCAAATCATCGGAATGGACATTTTACTAGAGGTCAGCGGAAGGGCAAAATCTGCTCTGATTCTTTTTAAACGGCTCAGGGTTCGAGAAATGGGAGGAACTAGTAATGGACCAAAAATACGAAACAAAATTAGTGCTACATTTAGGCACCTCAACCTCCCGTGCCAGAATGCAGAAAAGTAGTCACCCCTCGGCGTGAGTTGTAGGCATGCAAATAACAATGTTCGAACACGAAAATTAGCTAAAAAGGGTACGTGTACTAGCTTAAGTTAAAAACCTCTTCAAAACGTCGAGCCCAGAACATTAAAATCGTTTTTATCAGGGAAATTGCGATGTGACTAACTAGTTTGTGCTTGTTGTTTTGGCTTAGAGGGGGGACCTCGGCCTTTTTTTTTTTCACAAATTGCTTCGTTACACAGAAGACGGTTGTTGTTGGTTCCATTTTCTTGTTGTCGGAGTTTGTGGTTGCAACACCAGACGAATCAAAAGCTTGAAAACAATTGTTCCCTTACTTTCCTGCACCAAGAATACCCAGGCCCGTAGAAGGGGGAGGGGTGGGGGTCTGGGGCTCGAGTCCCCAGTAGTTTTGGAAGTTGAAAAAACATTACAATAAATGAGCCAAAAAATATATAATTAAAACGAATTAATGTGCATAATGTTTCATAATGTGCACGAGTGTGTATTTTGAAGGGGGGGGGGGGGGGGAGGCTTTGACTAGGCCAATTTGCTTGCAGCATTTATTTCAGCCTTGGTGCGGCCCTGATACCACCAAAAGAGGTGCTACACTAGTGGATACCACAAGTTACAAGTCAGTTTTTACAACGAACGCTTGAATACAATGACGATATGTCCCAGCCATCGTGCAAAACTTGGAACAGTGTCTAGCAGAAGCTGCAGCACAAGGGGCTGGGTCACGGTAAGGAAAAGGGGAGTGGCCAAAAAGTGAAAGAGGACTGGGGAAGAAGGGATCTGAAATTATCTTACGCGGGACTGGTTCGCTTGTAAAAGTTGGATCAGGTGAGTTTTATATTCGCTTGTGGACCATCCGAATATTGGCCAGGTTATCGAGGGAAGCCTCACTCTTCTCTTCGTCCTCATTAAGGTGTATGTAGAACGTGAAAGAGGTAACAGACGTTTAAGGGCAAGATGCTTGACGTATTTCTGTTATGATATCCTCATATCCATTATGATAAGTATGCTGGCTGCTGTGAGAGATCTCGCTCACTGGGAACCTCTCTCAGTAAGATTCGTAAACAGAAATTCAGGAACAGAACCTCATTTTTTGTTACCATGGTTACGTGCCATATTTCACAGTCTTCAAGCAGCACTGGCGTGCTGTTAGAAGCCCCACTCATTAGTCAGGACACACTAATGTAGACTAAATCAAACAGCTGACAAGAGAGCACAGTTAAACACTTCGATTGCACCCATTTGTTATGAAGAGAGAACCCTTCCTGTCCAAAACTCCATCCAACCCTTTAACAGCGAGCTGACTTTCACTCGTGATATAACTGCGCCTTGAACCGGTCCTGTGCCAGCTGAGAACCAGCAGGCTGACACCAATGTTCATAGGTAGAATACCCGCTCGTCAATTAACAAAAGGGAGCCCCTTGTAGTTATAGGTTTTCCCCGTATTAAAGTTGGGTCTAGTTAATAATAGCGCCACTTCTGTTGCACCACTCACCTTGTTGCACCACCCACTTCTGTTGCACCACTCAAGCTTGTGCAACGGTTGGAATTGCGTTTCAGACTACTAGGCTAGGGTAGCAAATACAATTTTTAATGGTTGTAACAACACTGGTAATAAGTAAGAAAGACACACAACGCCATTAAAACCACGAACAATCCCTGCAATTAACACTGTATGTTATTTTACTTCACCTCAAAGGTTTTGCCCTTCCCCTACCCCCTAAAATGCCTTTGATACGCATTGCGTAACAAACCAAATACGCACGCGGCGCCATTCACGTTTGGTCCCAATTTAGCAGTCAAATCTGATAATGCTTTTGTGCAGTGAACACTGAGCAACACTCGTATTAAATCAACTGAACCGTTGAGTAAGATGTCACAGTGTAGAAAGATGTCGAACGTTCTGGAAGAAAGGTTGTTGTTGAGCTGTTCGACCGTTTACAATACACTGACCCAGTTGGCGGTGTTCATTGGATGGCATCAACAGGACCAAAATACGTCGAACGGCAAGAGAATCACTCGGAAATGGCCTCTGGACCTGTCCTCTACAGCAATTGAGGTAAGAGCATTTCGAACTGTTTCTCTGTTTGACGTTTTCGATCTCATATGGGTCGAAACACATTAAAATATGTGCGTGACTCGCGAATGGAATGTTGCCAAGAAGGGTCAAACAACCTGCATTTTAACGAACTTTGAAAAGCTCTCGCGTCGCTCTCAATCATTTGCCCAAAGAAATTTTTGCAGCAATCCTGAGAACATCTTTTCTTAATTCAACAGCCAGAAGCTGAATCGATTTGAAGGTTTAGCACACGGTGAAAAATAATTTAATTCACGAAGTACTTTTCCTGATGAGAAATGTATACTTTCAAAATTAAATTATTTCAAACACAAAGAACAACGCAGTTTCTACCAAAATCAGTTTTGAAGCTCTTGAGAGATTGCAAAAGTAAAATTGAGTGTTTAAAAGACGACAGAGGGATTTGTTTTTGCACGCGAACGCCTCAAATTGATGTCATAATTTACTGCTTCAAATTGCGATTTTAACGGAAGTGCGTTAGTTGCATTTTTCTTTGAAATAAAAGGATATTTTGCCAAAAAAAGTATCCAGTGATTTTAGTTATATTCTAACCTATCTAACATTAAAATATGAAAGAAATCGAATTTTCCACCCTTGCCGGGTTATGTTTGATTTTTACAGACAAGCGCTCTTAAGTCCTACATGCAGGTTGTGTAAAAGTTGAGTAAATGTGAAATAGTTTTCTCCCGTGTAATCAGTATTTTTTACTGTATTCGAAATAGAAATGATGTGCCAATCACTAGTATCGAGAGTAAAAACATAATGGTATAATGAGGACATAATTTTGAGTAATTTGTTTAGTCACTATTAACATACAGTGTAAGAGCTGAATGGGTACCTGGATACAAATGTCATGGTGAAGTGTCCTGTTCACTGCAATTCTATCATTGTTTTGAGACAATATTTTCAAGAGGGTTGCATTTTGTTCAACTATTGGTGCTGGAGAGTTTTAGCTGTCTAGCACCTTTCCATGTCATTTGTATCAAAGGGGTTTATTGTGAATAAACATCAATATACTTTGAGAACAGTCTCTACTTACCTGATCGGGGAAGGTAATAAATTATATTTCATTTTGTGTATTTTTCTGTCATTGGTTACATGCTGACTAAAAATCTGTTTTGCCTTTTTCTGGCAAAAATTAATGCACTTATTACACATAACTACCTTACAAAAGGAGGATTGAAGAATGTGGCTTAGTGAGCGTGAGAGTTGTAAATACTTGCCTTGGAATACAAATTGTTTAAATTGAATAGCTTATTAAGGTTGCTCCATAGGGTTTTTGGCCGCGCGAAGAATGGGTACGGAAATGGCGCGAGGTTTAAATGCCCTCAAGCCAAAACACACATGGCGGCTTCACGCGGTGAAAAAATCGCAACGCCAGAAAGGAGTATATACAACATCCGCGGTGCGTCTGGTCGCTTCTGCAAAGTCGGAAAGATTGAAAACAAACAAGAAACAAAAAGGAAATTACACGAAGGATTTCAAAAGTGGAGTGTGAAAAGGAAACTCAAGTATGAAAACGCATCCAGGGAAAACGAACCCCCGACAAAACGAGTGAAGAGATCAACTAAGGTCAGTAAAGTTTTTTTTCCCGAAAGTATTGAATCTTTCGTGTTGCTACCCAGGATGTCCTAATTATCGGCCTACCTGTTCCACTGATTTCAACCCTGACTTCAACCGACAGAATGCAGCTAAGAGGGAGGTGAACTGACCCCAAGGATCCAGACTGGTGAACATGGAGACTCTTACAGAGGGTCTTAAAGAATGCTCTTTTTGCCATTGTGGTAAATATTTACTATTTTTTACTGTAACATTGGAAAAAAGAAGTTCTTGGAAAATACTTTGCGCTATTTTAAGTTGCTTGGGCGGTCTTCATTTAGAATAGCAATTTTACCAAAAAAAATGGTTTCAGTAAGAGCAAAATTATGCACAATTTACGAACAGTACATCTACATATTGACATACGTGTTATTCCTCGATAAATTGCGTGTAAATTGCGACAGTTTCAAGGCAATCGAGTAAGAAATGACAATGTTATTAGAATTTTTAGAGATGCATAGAGCGCGTCATTTATTTCGATCGAGTCACCCCCCTGTTCCGAAGTGTTCAGCTCTCTTGCCGTCTCAGAGGAGTTTAGGTTAAGACCAATGCCACCTTCGTACATGGTACCTTCTCTGGCCTCCTTCTTCGAGGTTTCTGAAATCTTTTGTTTGTTTAATTGCGATCGACGTGGCTTGAATGCAACTGGTGATTTTCTTTGTTTGTTCATCGAACTTTTCTTGTCCATTTTTGAATTATGACGAGCCCACCACGCTGTTTAGATACTCATTGCCCTGTGAATTAGCTGCAGGTGCCAGTTTTTTAATGACAATGTCTGTGCTATATTCATCAAACAGATATTTCAGGGCTGATTTAAGGCTATCTCCTTGGAGGTCTTTGCCACAGGGAAGATCTCTGTGATTGTAGTTTGAAGGGTCTTTCTTGTAACGACACCATGTATCTTTACAGCCAATACGTTGAATTGTAACTTTCATGTTCGCGGCATCCCCTTTGTTTTGTGTAATACAGTATGCAAAACACTTGACAAGATAGCTTATGACTTTTTGTGACAACACTGAACTGTTGGGGAACTTATTTCGTTGGCTTAGGTTGTACAGGCGTGTTGTGAGGGATCTTTTCATGTGAACTGTGTCACTCCATCCCTCCACACCATATGGCACATTTTGTTTTAAGCGAGATTCAGTTGTAGAATCATCGTCCCCTGTATATGTTGAAAATTTCACATTTGATTTGGTCACCTTATTAAAAGGTTCAACTGCAGATATAGGCTCCATCGACTTGGAAGAACCGGAATGATTTTTCCACAGTCATGCTGTTTAGGTTGTTTTCCTGCCTTTTTAGCTTCATCACAGGAGCGGCATGTTTTATTTTTTGTTGTGTAATCTTAGGACCTTTCCAGTGGAAAGGCCCATCACTGCAGCGTGGCCAGTCATGGAATTGAACCCCCCCCCCCCACGCTTCTGTCACCCCATGTCATAAGAACAGGTAATTGGCACTAAATTGTTTTGATCAGGTTCAGAACCGTTTTCAATTGCTTTTTCTCTCTCGAGGTTAAGGAATTGTTGGCAACTGTTTCTTGCCACCAGTTCTATGGCCGTCCCAGCTTTCCTTTCTCGATTTTTAAAAGTTGATGAATTCATTGTGGGAATGTTGAGGGTTGGAAGTAAATTGTTTAAATGAGTGTTGCTCACTCCTACATGTAAACAACCAAGAACAGCTCTCGTGTTCACATCATAGGTCAATGGGCCCCGTACACCAGATCTGTGCTCCTTTGATGTTTTTATTGTGTTTAACTCATGGCAGTGGCTGCATGGTAAATTAAACGTGCTTGCCAAACCTTAAAGTTGTTTTCCGATAACATTGACAAGGGACAAGGGACCTAGGAATATTATAAAATACACTCTGTAAACTAACAGAGAAATTTTAAGCACTTTAAGTGGTTTTCCGTAGTGGCTGTGGTAATAGGCCTTTTGCACGATAGCTGCCATGATGATTTTTGTATTATAATGAAAATTAGCCACGTGATTTCTGAGGGGGCAAACAATTTAAAATTCAGATATTTCAACCAGATTCTTTGTATTGTGATAATTTGTTTTTCACATGATTGTATGCTTATGGAAATGTAATAAATAACACACTTGAATATATCGGTAAATGATTTTGTTTTTGGTGATTTGCAAAACGTAAACTGAGTACAGAACACACATTCCTAACTTATAATTCCATCATAGTAGTCTATTATCTGACATCGAAGCATGATTTTGGGATAGATACTGGAATTTCTGGGTAAGCTGATTTTCCAAGAATTTCTTTTTTCTAATGTTACAGTGAAAAATAGTAAACATTTACCACAAAAGAACATTCTTTAAGACCCTCTGTAAGAGTCTCCATGTCGACCAGTCTGGATCCTTGGGGTCTGTTCGCCCGGCTCCCTCTTAGCTGCATTCTGTCGGTTGAAGTCACGGTTGTGTTTGATGCACCTGGCACACTTCTAGATAAAAGTGCCTAAACTGAAGTCCTCTTTAAAAAATAGACCAGAGTTACACAACAGAAAGGGAAAAAGTTTCCTTGTGAAATTGATGCAAATCTTGGCCTTGGCACAGGTTGATACTTTTACTGGAAATTTCCTCTTTCCTGAAAGTTTAGATGAAATCCTTTCTAATCCAAGGAAAGACAATCAAGTGGTTTACACACTAAAAGAATAGACTTGCAGAGAACCAAAAACAACGAATTGTGCACATATCTGATATCAAATTTGTGGAACAACCTCGGAAATGTAGAGGGGAGTGTAGTTTCCGCGCTGCGGATGAATTTGTTGACGTTTGAACCGGGATTTGAGCAGACAAGAGCCAAATTACGGCGTCATTGCCTTAAAATGGCAGTTTTCAGAATACTGAAAGGACTCGAAATAGCCTAAAAAGATCAATTTCAGTATTTTTGATTAATTCATTGACTTGCATGCCGCCGAAAGCCGCCCATAAAGGACCATTGTCCTTATTTAGTTTGTGATGTCATTATTTTGAGTGACAGTAGACGTCTTTGATAGCCAATTTATGCACGTAAAATAGACCAGAGTTACGCAATGAAAAAGGCAAAAAGTTTTCTTGTGAAATTGATGAAAATCTTGGCCTTGTCACAGGTTGACACTTCTAATTAAAAATCACTTTACTGAAAGTTTAGGTGAAATCTTCTCTAATCCAAGGAAAGACTATCTAATGGCCTACAAACTAAAAAAAATAATTGAGAACCATTATAGACATTTGGACCGGGATTTGAGCAGACGGGAGCCAAATTACAGCATCACGGCGGTTTTTTTTAAGGTTGGGAGTGACTGGGTTAATGAAAGAGGTGGGTTAAAATAATTATTTTTCAACCATGTTTGGTGCCCTCACAATACATAAAGCTGCCTCGTTCCCATCCAGGAAATTGACCTTTTCGTTGATCTTACCAACCTTAGTGGTGCGGATTATTGGTTCCCTGTTATAAATGACGATACAGAATAAAAAAAATAATCAACTGTGTCTATCTTTTTATATACTATTTCTTAGTGGAGTATAGAAAATTCAGAAACTCCAGAAGATATTGATACCCTGCCATTGGGATAGGGGGTCTCAAAGGCCAAAACTTTTAAAGAAAGTGTGAAGCTAAACCTCGCACTATTGGTATCCTGATACCAAGTTGCGCGGATGATGAAGCTAAACTGGAATTTCCAGTGGGGTTGGATTCAAACTGAAATCATCGGTGGGGGAGGTATGGATATTTTGTGGAAAATTCCACTACTAAAATCCAGCCTCAAAACCTTAAAATATAAAAGACGATCAGCCTTGCTATTTCTTACAAATTTCATAAATGGCTGGACACGGGGCAAATGGTTATGATTTAGCTCGACTGATTTTGATATCTAAACCTTTTTTCTAGTAAATGGATAGGCATTCATTACCCCGCCATCAAAACAGGGTCTAGTAATATCCGTTTTGTTTTTCATGTTTTTTTTGGTGTTCATTGCCCCAGACCTCCGCTCGGCCAAACAAATACTTTCCAGTAATGCACTTGTCCTCGGCTTTCCGGAGTAGGGGGGGGGGGGGTGGACCCCCGGGCTGTATGTGGGGGAATTGGGGACTTTTGTCAGCCCGGGGTCCATGTAAGGGCCAAATCCCTCGGTATGTTCGACGTACAAGACCAAAATTTTCTTAAGTTTACTGACTCCGGTTTACTCACTCCTCCAGATCATCAACAAGTCACAAGTGTCGTTACAAGTGTCGTTACTTCGGGTGAAACGCCGATACAACAGCATAAACAAGTACGACTACGCCATAACATGCACGATAGCATGATAGCACGACAACAGGGTCACGTGACCCCAAATGGCGGGAAAAACAGAAAACAGGGAACCCAGCAACACCCCACCCCATGCGCAACTTAGTGAAGCATTACAAAAAATAAGCGTGGGTTCCTATATCTAACAAATTTAAGCAAAGAATCAATATCAATGTCAATGTCCATAATGTTCACAATGTCTCTTAATTGCGGTAATGTTTCTCAATTGCGACAATGTCTCTCAGTCACAGCAATGTTCACAATGTCTCTCAATCACGGCAGAGATTTCTCAATTCCTCTAATAAACAAAGTTTCTGTATGGGTCGCACCAATGACGTCGACGCTCCTGTCTGGACGTCCACAGTTCGCACAAGGCCATCTCTTCCAGAAGCTACCTTGATGATTCTGCCCATGCGCCACCGTCCCCTAAGCAAGCTTTCATCAACAAGCAGCACAAGGTCTCCAACCTCTGCGCTTCGGCGGGGTCTCTGCCATTTCTGTCTCTCCTGCAATGCCGGGATGTACTCTTTCAACCACCTTTTCCAGAAATGGTCAGCTAAAATCTGCACCTGTCTCCACTTCTTTGTAACGAAAATATCTTCCTTTACGAAGGATCCAGGCGGCAAGTTGCAGACAGCTCTCTGCAGCAGCAGGTGATTAGGTGTTAAGGCTTCACAATCGTCTGGATCGTCAGAAGCAGCAGAAAGTGGCCTGGAGTCCAAAACCGACTCCACCTCAGTGAGAACGGTTGCGAACATCTCTTCATCTACCAAGCTTTGTCCAAGAATGGCTTTCAGGGCTGTACGGGTGCTGCGTATCAGCCTCTCCCAAACACTGGCATCCCGTCCGGAGCAGTTCGTCGTGGATTCGTTTCTGGTTCCAGTTGTCAAAGGCCGCTCTAAGTTCTCCTTCTGCACCAACAAAGTTGCTTCCGTTATCAGAATAAATACACTTGGGTGGGCCTCTTCGATTGATAAATCTTCTGAGAACATTAATGAAGCTATGTGATTCCAAGGAAGTAGCCACCTCCAAATGAACTGCTCTAGAGTTCAAACAGGTAAATATGGCACCCCATCTCTTAACCACCACTCTTCCCCTCTTGACGTTTAACGGGCCAAAGTAGTCGACTCCAGTGTAAGTAAAGCATGGCTTATAAGCCGTAGTACGAAATTCTGGCAAGGCGGCCATCATCTGCTCCATCCTAACTGCCCTCTGCTTCTTGCATTTCAGATATGATCGCACAACTTGACGCACAGCAGACCTTCCTTTAGGTATCCAAAACCGCTCCCTTAGCTCTGCCAATATGTGATCCTGACCAGCATGAGCTAGCTTCTGGTGGAAGGCTTCAACCAGTAACCTAGTCACATGATGCTTTGGAGGAACGATCATTGGGAACTTGGCTTCCAACGTAATGAGGGCTTCAGGAATGCCGCCTCCAACTCTTACCACACCATTCACTAACACGGGCCATAGCCTAACAATTCCGCTTGAGCGTTCGACGTTCCCTAGCTTCTCCAAGTCTCCAATCTCCTCTAGGTAGACTTCGCTTTGCACCAGCTTTACTATGGCAATCGTTGCTTTCTCCAAATCTTCTGTTGTCAGGTACTTAACAATGCTGTTGACGTTGCTGCCTCTGCAGCACTGCAGGTATGCTTTGAATTTCAACAGCCAAGCTACCTTGCGCTGCAGCACTGCCCAGGAAGAGTACCTCACAATTAATTCGTGCAACTTGTCTGACGCTGTCAAAGTGAATATGGCCTTCTCATTCTTGACTTCCAAGTCGTCTTCTGGCAGTTGGCCAACTTCAGCCTGTGGCCAATCTTCCTCAGGCTTTGACAAGAACGCAGGTCCACTGAACCATCTCCCACTGCTTAAGAGCTGGTGAGCTGAAAGCCCACAAGATGCATCATCCGCTGGGTTGGGAGTTCCTGAACAGTTTCTCCATTGACTTGGCTGGGATAAATCCCTGATCTCAGAAACCTGGTTCGCAACGTAAGTCTTGAATCTGTGCGACTCGTTGTTAATGTACTACAGTGTGATCTTGGAATCCGTCCAGAAGAATGTTGAAGAAATGTTCAAATCAATCTCCTTTAGGATCATGCCATGGACTCGCACTGCAATAGTACCAGCCTGCAGCTCTAGCCTCGGCACAGAAACATACTGGAGAGGAGCCGTGCGACTCTTGGCCATGATGAAGGAACATTTCATGGTTCCGTCCCCTGCTTCCTTTCTCAAATAAGAGACAGTTCCGTAACCAAATTCGGATGCATCACTGAAATGGTGCAGCTGAAATGATGCATTGGTGGAGCAGCCACCGGGAAAATAACAACGAGGGACATTAACATGGTTTACAAGCACCAATTCTTCCTTCCATTTCTTCCAGCCTTTCAGCAAGTCTTCCGGTAACTTCTCATCCCAGTGGAGCTTCAACTGCCAAGTCTTCTGCATCACTCTTTTAGCTGGCAGTAGGACTGGTCCAATCATGCCAAGTGGATCAAATTTGGAGCTTATTGCCGACAAACAACCCCGCCTTGTGTCATCATTCAACTGTTTTGGCGACAACGATACCTTTACTCCAAATGTATCGGTTTCAGTGTCCCACTGCAGCCTAAGCACTCGTTCAATTGGAAGCTTATCCAAATCAAGATTCTTGATGGTTCTTTCTCCTGCTGGGATGGCAGCTAATACCTCCTTGGCATTGGAAACAAATTTGGTCAGGCGAAAGTTCCCTTTCTTTAACAACTGTATTAACTGCAGTGATGACTTCAATGCTCGTTCAGTGGTAGGTACGGAAAACAAGCAATCGTCCACATAACAATTCTTGGATACAACATCACAGTCTTCCTTGCTAAAGTCAGTTCTGTTATCAGTAGCTGTCCGCTGTAATGCGTAAGCTGCAATACATGGGGAATCTACCTTTTCAAACAAAGGCACAGCCATCCTATGGTCACGTAAGGCATCAGCATTCTCCTCTGTGCAAGCTACTCTGTGAAACATACTCTCAATGTCAGAAGCTACAGCTATCTCATCCTTCCTAAATCGGAACAGCACTCCAATGAGGGAATTGTTTAGCTGCGGACCTTGCAGCAGTTCTTTATTAAGTGAGGTTCCGCCAGACTCTGCGGCTGCATCATACACCACTCGGACTTAAGCTTTGTTTGGGTTGATCACACTGTGGTGGGGAAGATACCATGTGCGTTCACTGGTAGAAGCTGCTTCTTCTTTAGATAACTTGACAGCATACCCTTTGTCAACATAGTCATTCATCACTGCTCTGTATTTCTCAGCAAACTCTGGATCCCGATCGAACCGTTTCTCTAACTGCTTCAATCTCTTCTCAGCTAAGGACCGATTGTTTGGCAGATGGGTGTCATTGTTTATCCACAAGAAGCCAACTTCATACTTTCCATTCTTCAGCCTGGTCGTCCCCTCCAATATTTCTAGCTCTCTGTTGTCTTCAACGCTGTCGATACTGTCATCAGCATTTCCAAATCCGTACGACTCAGAAGCTCAGAACTTCTCTGCTTGCTGGTGGAGTTCCATGGCTGGTTCGTTCTCAGCCCAATCGAATTCGAAGACAGAAAGTGCAACTGGCTTGCTGTCATCCTCCCTTTTGTTTGTTGGCCCAGCCACACACCATCCAAATGGGGTCTTCATTGCATATGGTTGACTCTGAGGATTATCTCCCCAGCAGTAGTCCAATACTATGTGCGCCTGTGGCACGTCTTGACCAATGAGGACTGAGACCTCATTCATATCCACAGGGACATTTGGGAACTCCAAATCTTTAAGGTGGGGCCCCTCTGACAGATCCAAATGGTCTGGGCAGTACCGTTCTGATACATTTAAGCTCTCCACTGCTAAAGCATGACAGACTGGGAAAGTTGGTGCAGAAAATCACTGGCGATTGACTGGCATAAAAATCCCTTCAATGAGAGCAAGACCGAAGATGCTAACGAGCTAACCTTCAGCAGCACACAACTTCGCTTTGAATCCTCCATAGTTGCATTGTTTACAGTCAGGTCCGTCCTTGCTGGAGCGCTCTGATCGACATTCCTTTCATTGTCACCGAGTTCAGGCGGTATCACCCTAGGTACGTGTAACAGCGAATGGTGACTTAAGGGGTGAGCACAGTTTTTTCCACACAACCTTTCTTTTCTGGGCACCTCCTCCTCACATGAGAAGTGGATAAACATCGGTAACACAATGCATTAAATCTCGCGAATCGTCGCCCGCAACTCAAATTCTTTGTGGGAAAGACTGAACAGCGCGAGATTCTATGCTTTCCTTTGCAAACCTTGCAAGTTTCACCTTGGCTAGGGCCACTTCTAACACTTTGACCTTCGTTCGCAGGCGAGACCTCACCCGTCCCTTGATTAGCACCAGCATCCTCTGCAAGGACCTCCGTTGCCATGGTGGTAATTGGTGTCCCATCGGCTGGTTTTGATATGAAGGGCGGTTTCTTGGATCTGTTACCACTGCTAACTCTTGTTGTTGGGTTATTTGATCTTCCATACACGGGGTCATTCTCGGTCTGTGACTCTCCAGTGATGAATGCAGATAGCTCTTTCAGTGTTGGCTCCCTGCCACCTGTCCTTTCACGGTACAACTTCACTGACTTTTTCCACTTAGCCTGCAAGAGGTCTGGTAGACGATCAAAGATTTGCCGCAAATTGGTAATACAGTCAAGTTCATTTGATTGCAATTCAATCATTGCCCAGCAACAGTTCTGAAGCTTATCAGAAAGAGCTAGAAGGGCTGCACTGTCACCATTTCTAATTTTTCGACCACCAACAACAGAAGACTTCAGTGCTTCTACGATCATAGCATTTTGTCCAAATCTCTGTTTCAGCACCTGCAGAGCCAGTCGACAGCCATTCGGGAGCCCCTGATAGTTCTGAATGACTTCTTTCGCCTTTCCAGTTGTGTAGGTCATTAAATAGTTCATTTTCTCACTATCAGTCAATGAAGCCCTAGTCTCTACTTGATCTCTGAAATTAGCTCTAAACTGTAGGTACCGGGCTGGATCGCCATCACAGGGAGTAATTGCATGTGGTGGCTGCGTCATTCTGAGCTCCATTTTTCCCAGAGGTCTGCTGGAGGTTCGCAGTTGGCTTTTGCAGCAGTGCTAGTCTCTCCTTCAGCAGTATCTGGGTTCACTGTACCTCCACTGCTATTGACAATCCATTCCTGCAATGGAGTGGTTGGCAAGGTAAATTCTGGAGCTTCGGGATTCACAGCATTTTTCAACTGTTTCACTGCTAAATCAGTTGACTGCTTCAACTCTACATTCAGTGCTCTGGGACTGCTGAGTTGCTTTTGCTTGACAAATATTTCTTGAGGGTTTAATTCTTGTGACTGTCTCTTTGGCGCGGGCCAGTTGTATGCTGTGTCATCATTGTCAGGATCATCAGAGCCGAAATATTGCTCTTCGTCTTGCATCTTCATACACTTTGCTGATAGCAGCAGCAGCTGCAAATTCTGCTTGTAGTCTCACCCTTTCTGCTTCTTTTCTTGCAGCCTCAACATTGTCAAGTTGTGCAATCCTCGCTTCTAACTCTCCTTGCTTTGCCTTGGCTTGGAGAGCTCTTGCTCTTGAAGAGGTGGTTGATGCACGTGAAGCTTTAGAGCCCTTTGTTTTTGCACTCGATTTAGTAGACTTTTTTTCCAATTCACTATTTCGCTGACCAGTATCAATCATCCATTTCTGGACTGTCTCACGAAAATTCTTTATTTCAGTATGCATATTGTCATACACTTGAGAGTCGGGTATCTGTTCTTCCTCAGTTAGAAGTTGTTGTATCTCTTCGTGAAGATCACCAAACTGTTTAAAACATTCATTTAATTTAACAGATTCCTCGCCGACTAGCTTCAAGTTTATGTCAATCTTATAAGTGTTTCAATGTCAGCAATCCGCGACTGTATTTCTCTTTTAAGCTTGTTTCTATCCTTTCTTCGTTCGGCGAGCCGATGAGTTTTGCCCTTTTCAGTTAGCTTTGGTTGTCTCTTTTCGATAACAGTCCGGTCCAATTCCAAGTTTCCTTGTCCATGCCAATTTTCCCCGGAACCACGTGCATCTTCGCTTATCGCAGAATCCATCGCTCCGTTCGCTCTCCTAGCATAGCCCGACTCCATGCCATCGGCTTCTATCATTGTGGAATAACCCTGAGGCTCACGCATCGCCATTTCATCCGGAGTTTCCGCGTATCTATGTGCCGTGGTCCGGCCATCCTCGCTTGCAAGGTGCCACATCGACATCGCAAACAATCAAGTTCAAAGTTAGAGTTTCCACAAACAGAAATCCTTTGTCACCAATAATAAAAGACTCGAAGCCGCTACTCGCACCAAATATCATTTGCGAAGAGATGCTGGCACCCAAAACTAATTACAAAGCGAAGCGAAGGTCGAAGAACAACGATTCCCAAAGCGATTCCAAACAGCTTGCTAACTCGGCAATTCGAAGTAACTGTAAGGGCCAAATCCCTCGGTATGTTCGACGTACAAGACCAAAATTCACTCTAGTTTACTGACTCCAATTTACTCACTCCTCCAGATCATCAACAAGTCACAAGTGTCGTTACAAGTGTCGTTACTTCGAGTGAAACGCCGATACAAGAGCATAAACAAGTACGACTACGCCATAACATGCACGATAGCATGATAGCACGACAACAGGGTCACGTGACCCCAAATGGTGGGAAAAACAGAAAACAGGGAAACCAGCAACAGTCCCACCCTCTCGGGGAAGCCAATGACAAGTGCATAATCTTCGTTTGTTTAGCATTAAATCGCCACAATTTTCATGAAAGTTGGTGTAGAAAATCACTGGCGATTGACTGGCATAAAAATCCCTTCAATGAGAGCAAGACCGAAGTTGCTAACGAGCTTTGAAAGCCACCGATTCAATCTTGTTATACTGTAGTTATTTTCGCCACTCGACCAGAGCCTGCCAAAAAGCAAGGTTAAACGGTGAAATGCAAGCATTTTTCGGCAGTTTTGGTTCACTTCGCCAAAGTCTTTAGAGAAATCAGTGTAGAAAAGTACAAGGAATTCAAAGAAGTTAACTTCTATTCGAGGAGAGCATGGAGAAAGCGAGCAATCGTTGAAAGCCAATGAATAGAGCTGGCATTCACTTGCATTTTAATGGCGCAATAACTATTTGGGTCAGACTAAGTCTGGGCATGTTCAAAATATTTCATCACGCCCCTTCGTCACGCACGTTAAAACAGAGTGGTTGACCGAAGAAAACCCAGGTCATGTCTTGATTTATTATCGTAGCAAACACGTAAAATGTACGATAAATCACCAAGTTCAAACATTTACACCACTTGGGCTTGTATATTACTGTTTCGGCCTACGAAAGCAATTTCTGACATTTTCTTAAATACGTATTATGCGACGTAATAAACGATAATTAGAGAGAACGAACTTAATCGTCTTCACTAGTCGCGGATCCGTTCCACAGACACCAATGGGTAAGCTGTAACTTTTTATTCATTTATTATATATTTCTTCACTCCCCTAACGAATTGTAATCTATTGACAGCTTTCGAATAACCTACTGTATGAAACGTGGCAATAAACCTTACAGTGTAACATTTGAATCCTTGGTAATGCGGCTAGTGAAACATTCGAAAGCCAATCAAAAGTCAAGTTGAAAACCGAGTCACATTGGGGACGACAACAAGACAGCAACAAGATGGCAGAAGCAGCAAAGATAGCGAGACGCTCAGCTAAAGGGAAATTCACAAGAAAAAGAAGCGATTTCTTAAACTCTGTTCGAGACAGAAACAGTATCGCAACTATAGAGAAAGCCTATGATCAATTGGAAGACGCTATGAAAGACCTTGAAGGTAAACATGAGCAATTCACATCGTTTCTAAACGACGAAGAATTCGATGCAGCTGAAAATTGGATGAGTGAGCTGCAAACATTATACAGAGATGCAACAAATCTGAAAAATGAATACATGGATAATATACAATTTGATGAATCTAACGCGCGCGCTACACGTGAGCGCGAGGAACTAGAAAATCAACAAAGAGAGCAAAATGAAAAATTGAAAGAAAACATTCTAATAAAGAGAGCCGGCGCGCGCACTCTTTTTGATGCTATATTTAGCAATGCGACGCACATTCTAGAAACTGAGAATGCTGCAACTTCTCTCATGAAGAAAGTACTCGCACAACTCGAAGAAGCATTTATTGAATGCAAGTTAAGGAATGAACAATATCTAGAGTTAATAGGCAAGGAAATGATGGAACAAGAACTGCTATGGATTTCAAATGTCCAGGTTCTGTACAGTCAAATATTTGAAATATTTGAAACCCGAATCAGTGAAAAGGAAGAAAGCAAACTCAGCGAAACAACCCTATGCAACAGTAATTCACCGGGAACCGCCAATAATGTACATTTAGAGAAGATCAAAAGACCGCACTTTGAAGGCGATATAAGAGAGTACCCTCAGTTTAAGCGAGATTTTCAAACGCAAGTAATGCCAGGTCTTACTAAGCTCACAGCCCCGTACACGTTACGTACTTGTCTTGACAAAGAAGCTCTAGTACAGGTTAAATCAGTTGATGATGATATCGAAGAAATGTGGGCCCGTTTAGATGAAAAGTTCGGAGACCCAGGAAAGGTCACGGATGTGATCATTAATGATATCAAGCGATTTAAAGTCATCCGAGAGGGAGAAAGCAAGAAATTTGTGGAATTCGTAGATATGATAGAGGATAGTTATCGTGACTTGAAAAGACTCGGTATTGAAAAGGAAATTACAACCACAAGCTCAGTTAGCACTATTGAAAGCAAACTTCCTCCTGATCACAGAAAGGAATGGGCTAGGCTTGTTAGCTCACGCAAAAGTACAGTCGACAAAACTGACAAATTTCCGAGTCTCCTCGATTTTCTATTGGATCAAAAACGTGCCATAGAATATGACGCATCTGACTTAAGATCAGCAGGCACACCTCAAGTGCGAGGCGCAACCCATTTATCAGATGGGAGACCATCGCCAACGGCAAAATATTGCCTTGTGCATGGTAACGCGAAGCATTCCACTTACGAGTGTAGAAATTATCTAGCTAAACCTGTTCAACAGAGAAAGGATGTTGTAAAGGATAAGCTTGCATGCTTTTCGTGCCTGAAACCAGGCCATCGCTGGGTTCAGTGCAAAAAGAAGAAAGAATGTGGAATTGATAATTGCAAGGTATTCCATCACCGAACTTTTCACGAGAATAAAAGGAACACCCCAACCGGCGAGGATGATCAAGAAGAAGAAGTCTTTGGCACCACAAACACGTGTTCGAGAATCAGTAGTAAGACCACATGCCTCTTACAGATACAACGCATAAAAACGCACGCAAATTGGCTCAATGTTATGTGGGATAATGCATCTTCGCTTAGTTTTATTACGAACAAGACAGCCACAGCGCAAAAATTGCATGGTACAACAGTTCAGCTGTCACTTGTAAAGGTTGGAGCAGAGAAAAAGGATATCACGACGAAGAAGTACACATTACATACATACATACATACATACATACTTTATTATAGCTCCCAAAGGGGCTCTTCCGCTATAAATACACAAATAATAATAAACTAATAACAAAAAATATATTATAGAAAATACTAATCTTCTCTAAAAAATATAAAATACTATTGTAAGAATTTAAAAATTTCGAAATAATAAAAGCTAATAACGGGGAAATCTCTAAAGTTTTAATAAATAGTTATATAAATTCTTCTTGAAATGCTTTGTGTCCCTAGTTTTCTTAATATCGTCTGGGAGGTCATTTTATGACTTGGCGCCTCGAAAAGCAAACGACCGCTGACCTATTTTTAATCTACATTTTGGTAAATTCAATTCATCTTTTTTCCTAGTATTTCTATCATGTATTTTTGAGCGTTTTATAAATTTATCACTTAGGTAATTTGGCATTTGCCCATGTAGACATTTATGAACCATTACTAAATCGTTTAAAAGCAATTTATCTTTTACACTTATCCAATTCAAAGATTTGAGGCCTTCAGTAATATGGTCATACTTTTTCAAACCTAAAACAATCCTACATGCAAAATTTTGAACTAATTGGAGCTTTCTTATATTCTCTTTTGTCGTGTTGCTCCAGACAGTAGAACAATAATATAATTTACTAAAAACAAAGGCATTTATTAAAAAAATAAGAGTTTTACTGTCCAGAAGGTGTTTTATCCTATTAACTCGACTTAGCATATACATGCAAGTCGAGACAGTTTTTGTAATGTGTTCATTGTAATTAAGGTGGCTGTCGATATATACTCCCAAATCCTTTGCGACAGTAACAGGCTTCACCTCCTTTCCAAGCAGCATTACAGGTGGTACGGCTGTTATGTTTCTCGTGAGCTGTGGGACTCCAACAAGTAACAACTTTGTCTTGTCTGGATTGATCAATAAGGAATTAGCACAACACCATCTCGAAATATCTCTAAGGTCTTGATTAACAGCAGTCACAGCGTCGGAGAGTTGACATGAAGGAAGCGCCAAAAAAATTTTAGTGTCATCCACATAACCTAAAGCTCTGCAGTGTTTTGGAACACGAAGAAGATCGTTTACGTATAGGGTAAACAGCACAGGTCCAAGAATGGACCCTTGCGGTACTCCTACTGTTAAGGGCAAGGTCTCAGACAAGGTGTTCTCTATCTTTACGGCTTGCTTGCGTTGTGATAAATAACTCTTAAACCAGGCACATGCAGTATCGGACACACCTAATTTATGAAGTTTACACAGCATCAGGTCATGGCGAATACTGTCGAAAGCCTTCGACATGTCCAACAAAACGATAACGGATATCTTCTTATCATCCATATTCTTAAGTAGTTCATCAGTATAATGTAGTAAAGCAGATTCAGTAGAATGGAATTTTCTATTTCCACTTTGGAGGTTATGAACTATATCATTTGAATTCAGGAAGGTCGTGAACTGAGAGTGTGCGGATCTCTCACAAACTTTAGATACAATTGGTAGTAGAGATACAGGACGGGTGTTAGCGGGGTCTTCACTGTCACCTGATTTATGGATAGGAACAACTTCAGCTATTTTCCAAAGGTTGAGGAAAAATATTTGAAGAGAAGGAGCTATTAATAAGACTGGTAATAATTGGAACAGTAATAGGTGAACTGTCTTTTAAGATTCTTGCTGTAACTTTATCGTGTCCAGGAGCTTTGTTTGGTGGTAAACTTTTAATGATATTTCTTACGTCATTCTCCTTAATCAGTTGGAAATTAAATTTAGGTTTGTCGCCATCGTCTTCATCAGGACCGCGATTTTCGGACAAATTTATAGAATGCTGCTCCGCTTCTTGAAGATTAAAATTGTTAACATTAGCAAGAGCGGCGGCCTTTTCAGCTGTTACTTTTCCAACGTTTGTGTAGAAATCGTTAAATTTGTTCGCAAGAGTAAAAGCATCTTCTCTAGCTGCCAGAGGCTCATTCTTCTTTGGGACAATCCGATTGATGATTTTCCAAATAGAATTTGTATTACCATTGGAATTTCGAATTTCAGTACGTACATGTTCCATTTCAGCAATCCTTATCTCACGCTTAACTTCTTGACGAAAGAAACGATACGCATTCCAGTGCAGCTTATCGCCTGTCCTTATTGCACTTCTATGCCACTCATCTCGCGTTCTCATGAGCTGTTTAATCCCAGAGGTGACATATGGGTTAGGTTTTGACTTTATTTTGACTTGCTTGATTGGAGCGTGGTCATTTAGTACATCCAGGAATAGACTATCAAAGGCCTGCACTCGATCTTCAAAATCGTCAAAGAAATCAATCATATGAAAAGGAACACTGTTCAAATCTCTGAGAAAATTATTAACATCATAATGTTTATAACTTCTAGTAGTCACATATGAAGGTCGCGGCCGTGGTGCTTTTAGCTTTAGCCTCAAACAAACTAAATTGTGATCACTAATTTCGCACTGTATAACGTCACACGAATTGATATTATTTTCATTTGTTGTCAAAGCGACATCAATGATGGTTTTTGAAGTTTCAGACACTCTAGTAGGCGCTTTTACCAACTGTGTGAGGTTAAAAGTTGAACAAAAATCTTCCAAGGCGCGACCATCGGGGCAGTTTCCCAAAACATCACAATTCAAGTCTCCCAAGATAATGATGTTAACACCCTGCAATAGGGAGTCGACGAGTGTTCTGCCCAACTCCTCCAGAAAACTTATCGGAGCATCGGGAGGTCTATAAACGGTGCATACAAGGAAAGATTTAAATTTCTTACATTACCACTTATTGATTTGCAAGGACATCAGACCCTCATTGAAGTTTATGGAATCGACCAAATAACATCTAACATCCGCAAAATCAAGATCGATGGAATACTCCATATTTTTGACGTCCCAAAGAAGGACATAGAACGACCAACTGGAACCATCGACGTGCTGATAGGATATGACTATGCAGGATTGCATCCAGAAATGCAAAATCGCTCGGGACACCTCCTGTTGCTAAAGAATCGCTTTGGTTTCTGTATCGGTGGGACACACCCAGCAATTGAAGAAAATGCAGAATGTTTCAAATACAATGTAGCACATGTAAATCATGTAAGAGGAATCGAGTTAAGCGATTTCTACAAAATAGAAAATCTGGGCGTGGAGTGTACACCGCGCTGCGGCGGCTGTAAATGTGGGAAATGCCCACCAGGCAGTAAGAATTATACGCTCAAAGAAGAAAAGGAATTGAATCTTATCGAGAATAATCTTGAATATAATTCACAAGAGAATCTATGGATAACTACCTACCCATGGATTAAAGACCCGCATAACCTCCCGGACAACAAAAGAGCCGCGTATGGAAGATTGATGTCAACAGAACAACGTCTGCGCAAAAATCCAGATCACGCGAAAGTGTACCAACAACAGATACAAGATATGATCGACAGAGATGTAGCTCGTAAACTAAACACTGAAGAAATAACAAAGTATAACGGGCCAGTGCACTACATCTCGCATCACGAGGTCTTGAAAACTGATTCAAAATCCACACCTGTCCGCATCGTCTTCAATAGCAGTGCTAGCTATATGGGCCACATTCTAAACGAATATTGGGCAAAGGGACCAGACCTCTTGAATAACCTATTAGGAATACTCATAAGATTTCGCGAAAATCGTGTTGCATTCATTGGAGATGTCAACAAGATGTATCATACTGTAAAAACTAAGGTCGTTGAACAACATACTCATCGTTTCCAATGGAGAGACATGAACACGGCAAGAGAACCAGACACTTATGTGATACAAAGAGTGTCCTTTGGCGACAGACCTTCCGGAACGATAGCAACCGTTGCTATGAGAAAAACAGCACAAATGGGTATCGAATCTCATCCCCAAGCAGCTCAGATTATAAAGGAAAACTCCTACATGGATGACATAATTGAGAGCGTCGATGACACTAAGTTAGCTAAACAACTAACAGAAGCTATTGAAGAACTCTTGATCAAGGGAGGATTTCGCATAAAAGAATGGATAATGTCAAAAGATGACACTGAAGAAAATCTGACGCTCACCTTGAGAGGCGATTCAAACGAACCCACGGAAAAGGTTCTTGGAGTTGTATGGAATCCGCGTACGGATCAGTTGTGTTTTCGCGTTAAATTCGATTTACAGATGAAGAGTAAAAGGAAAAGACCTCCCCCCCAAGGAATTGATATAACGAGCTCACAAGACATCAAACTTACAAAAAGAATTGTCTTATCTCAAGTCAATCGCATTTATGATCCGATGGGACTCGCCACTCCATTTACAATCAGGGCTAAAGGCTTGATGAGAAGTTTGTGGATAAGCGAAAACAAATCTGACTGGGATGATCCAATTCCTGATATGCTTAAGAAAGAATGGATGAACTTCTTTGATGATCTTCCAAACATGGAACAAGAAGTCTTTGAGAGATGTATCAAACCCGCAAATGCAAGAGGGGATCCAATTTTAGTGATATTTAGTGACGGATCAGAAGTAGCTTACGGCGCATGCGCTTACGCCAGGTGGAACACCACGGACAACAGCTATGAGAGCAGATTGATCATATCGAAAAATCGACTTTCCCCTGTGAAGAAAATGTCTATTGACCGAGTCGAATTATGTGGAGCAGTTCTGAATAAAAGACTCAAGACATTTATAGAAAAGGAATCGAGGTACAAATTTACTAAATTCTACCACATCGTTGACTCACAAATAGTGTACGGAATGGTTCAGAAGGAATCATATGGCTTTAAAGATCCAACAGGGAACCAACAAAGATGATTGGTATTGGGTAGAGAGTAAGAATAACATAGCGGATTGGATTACACGAGGAAGGAAACCGGCAGAGATTGGATTGAATAGCATCTGGCAAACCGGTCCAGAATTCCTTAGATTTCCTGAACATGAGTGGCCGATATGCAAGCCAAATTATCAGAAAGAGTTACCAGAACAAATAAAAACAGTTATGTTAGCTGAAGTTAAATATGAAGATAGCAGCTTAGAAGCAAGAATTGACATAAACAGATATTCCAACTACACTAAGCTAATCAGAGTGACTGCAAGGGTATTGTCCTTGTACAAACGAAAACCTCGACCTTCCTTAAAGAACGTAACTAGTCCATTAACGCCAGAAGATATAGACAGAGCAGAAAGATTCTGGATACTTCGATGTCAAAAATTGTTAACAGCGGACATGGAAAAGGGAAGATTCAAAAGACTATGTCCACGGACGCGAGAGGATGGCATAATAGTTGTAGGCGGCAGAGTTGAAAAGTGGCTCGAGATAAGCTATAATAAGAACGACTTAATTTTGCTACCATACGAGCATCGCTTTGCAAGGTTATATGCTGAATATATACACCAAAGAGGGCATCATGGGGTATCATCTACAGTAAGCAAGATAAGAGCACGATTTTGGATTATAAATATCCAACGTATGGTGAGGTCCATCAAATACAACTGCGTAATCTGCAAGAAGATAGATAAACAGCTTTGCCAACAAAAGATGGGAAAACTACCAGAGGAGAGATTGAAACCCTCCCCACCTTGGCACTATACAGGTATAGATCTCTTTGGACCTTTCAAAATCAGAGATGAAGTGAAGCGAAGAACCTATGGGAAATGTTACGGAGTGATATTCAACTGCATGTGCACTCGAGCAGTTCACTTAGATCTAGCACCGGACTACAGCACGGAAACATTTCTATTAGTACTCAGAAGATTTGTATCATTGAGAGGGTATCCAGCAAAGTTGTATTCTGACAACGGACCACAATTAGTAGCTGCTGATAAAGAGCTCAAAGATATAACGAAGAACTGGAATTGGGACGAATTACTCGAATTCGGAGTAACAGAGGGCCTACAATGGGAATTCTCACCTGCCGACGCCCCTTGGTACAATGGCACATCCGAAGCATTAATACGTTCCGTCAAACGAGGCTTAAACATCGCAATCGGAGATAACATCATGACATTCTCTGAATTACAGACAGCCTGCTTTGAAGTTGGTAACTTGATAAACGAAAGACCAATTGGTAAGCACCCAACTGATACAGATGATGGCGTATATTTAAGTCCGAACGACCTATTACTTGGAAGATCTACTTCACGAGTTCCAAGCGGACCCTTTAGGGAAACAACAAACCCTCGTCACAGATTTGAATTTGTCCAGAATATAGTGAAGAGCTTCTGGAGAAAATGGACGCGCGATTATTTTCCTAGTCTTCTTATTGAATCGAAGTGGCACACCGCACACCGTGATGTTAAAGTCGGAGACGTCGTCTTGATACAAGACTCGAATCTTGTTCGAGGAAATTGGAAACTAGGCAAAGTTATCACAGCCAAACCGAGTAAAGATGGAAGAGTACGCAGAGTGGAGATCGTCTATAAGAACACTAAGCCAGGAGAACATGTAAAGACATACCGCGGAGGAGGCTATGTAACGGTTGAACGTCCTGTTCAGAGGATAATAGTCATCGTTCCAGTGGACGAAAACGAAATGAAAGACTAAATGAACTTTACTAAACTCGATTTTGTAACTTTACTATTTAAACTTTTTAACTTGCACAACTTTCTAGAAGAGAGGGGAGTGTTTCGGCCTACGAAAGCAATTTCTGACATTTTCTTAAATACGTATTATGCGACGTAATAAACGATAATTAGAGAGAACGAACTTAATCGTCTTCACTAGTCGCGGATCCGTTCCACAGACACCAATGGGTAAGCTGTAACTTTTTATTCATTTATTATATATTTCTTCACTCCCCTAACGAATTGTAATCTATTGACAGCTTTCGAATAACCTACTGTATGAAACGTGGCAATAAACCTTACAGTGTAACATTTGAATCCTTGGTAATGCGGCTAGTGAAACAATTACGTTGCCATTATATATTATGGACCCTAAGGGGAGAGAAAACAACGGCGCGGTTAATGCCCCTGGGGCTTTTCTTGTTCAAACATATTTTGCTGCGTGCAAAACTATTCTTGTACTTCTAATCAGCATTTATGTGGTATATAACTTTACATGTAACTTTTTTTTTCCCTAGTCATGTTTTTAAATACTTTTATCACAACTTGTTTAGTGTAAATAGTGTGTAGTTTTAACGAAGGAAGAGCCACCCCGTGGATTTTGTTAATAAACCATTATTATTATTATTATTATTATTATTATTATTATTATTACATGCACCTTCTTCCAGTTGTGAGCATTGGCTGGTTGGCTTCAGGTATGTTTTGGTTTAACTGCAGGGATATCTCCAGCCACTTAAGACGGATTCCACTCAACGTTGGAACAATAAGTGCAAAAAAAATTTACCAAATAACTACTCATAGCACGGTAACATTTTCAATGCTATTTGAAACATCACACTCTAGTTCACTTGCCCAAGTGACCCCGCGATGAAATTCTCAAGCATTCTCAAGAAAATTGATCTCAGATCTCGTAAAAGTACGCTAAAAACGGGCGCCATTTTGTTTTGGACTGACATGAAGCGTCTTTTTAATTGAAATACGGATAACTTCAAAACCAATTTTCTCTCGCGGGGTCAGCTTGGGAGTGAAAGTAACGATAAGTTCTTCTTTTCTGTTCTCAAAATGTGACAGTGCTGCAAGTATTTATTTGGTAACTTAACTTTTGCACTTACTGCTCGAATGTTGAGCGGAAATCGTCTTAACAGCAAATAAGGCAGAAAATAGCTATAAAGTTAGTTACGCACAATTAATTATATTCTTCACTGTTTCAGCACAAAACATTTAATGCTAAAAATAACTATTATCTAAATATACTTACATCAAAATATTCCTAAAATTCCTAATGAAATAATCCTATATTCTTACAACTTAATTACACCCTCTCTAATGAATCATTTACAAATTTAATACATGAATACATGTGTACACTGCATCAGCTTTCTGATCAAGGATCGCCTCTGTAAGTCAAAACTACTTTTACCTCTACATTCAGATTTCTGTAAACATGTTGAGGCCACTTATTGTTTGCTAACCTGTCTAGCTATATCTCTTGTTCCATGCACAGCATCCACACAATCCCCATTCAAATCCTCCAAAGAGAAACAAGAATACCCCCACAGAGGTCCCCGGTTGCGGACAACGCCGACATAGTGGGCCAAGTTATGAACGTTAATGTCACACTTTGATTCACCTAACAAAAAGAAGTATAATTATATAGTACACGATTCAACATTTCAATTTGTTTTCAATTAGTAGAATATTTAGATGTATGACGGTCCAGTGGTCCTTTTCGATTGCGTTAGCAGCGATCATGTCAACATTCAAAAATTGCCAAGGTCCAAGACAAACTTCATAACTGTTGTAACCCGTGAATTGTGTTTCAGCAAGACCGAAGAATGAACACGAAGCATGTGAACTCAACACGCTTTAATCTGATGCTTCACTACTCGGCTACTGCGCAAGAACATAACAAAACAGTGAACAGTTTCTTAATCTCAAGGGAGACAGTTCTCAATATTAACTGTCAACTTGTATCACCACTTCAATTCATAATCTTTCAAGTAGATTGGTGGCGTACGTGTTGCCCTAGTAGGATAACGTTTTTCAGTATTAGTAGAAACGAGATTTTCACCGGAGAAACTCGGGTGAACTAGCAAAGTATCATCAACATCGGCAGAATCAGAATTCTCCGGCAAGGGACTAGTTAGAGTTACATTGGCAGTGTCCGAATCAGCAATATGTCTGGAAACTCCTGTTGACTGGCTTTCAAGACTAAACTCTTCACTATTGCCAGTCAAGGGAAACTCATCCAGCGTTGACGTGGGAGGAACCGGGGTGGATGGAATAGTTCAGTCAGGGACTATGTCGCCTGATTGGTCCATATTGGAGGGCGTCTCAAGTGGCACAGAGTGGTATTCAAACTCTGAAGAATTAGACCCTGGGGTGACTTCAACAGGGCCACTCAGAAGTTGGTCCACATGTCGTTTCCACAAACCACCTGCCACCTTGACCATGTAATGTCGGGAACCTAGGACCTCACCAATTATCCCACGCACCCATTTCTCTCCCCTCCTATAATTACGGGCCAGGACAGTATCACCGGCATTGAACTGTTGGAGGCCTCTCTTTGCAGTGCGACTCACCATGGTGCTGAATAGGCGAGATTCAACATGTTTTTCAACTGAAGGAGTTAGCAAATCCAAGCGAGTTCGCAGTCTCCTGCCCATGAGAAGCATGGAGGGTGATTCACCTGTAGTGGAATGTGGCATGTTTCGGTCAACCAGTAAATATTTAGCAAGGGCAGTCGCTACATCAGTGTTAATAAGCTGGGCTTGCCTAATTGCCGATTTCAAAATCTGCACAACTCTTTCAGCTTGACCATTTGTGGATGGTTTGTATGCTGCTGATGTGCGGTGCAAAATTTCATTGTTAGAACAAAACTGTTGAAATTCTTTAGCAATAAACTGTGGCCCATTGTCCGACACAATGATTTCTGGAAGACCATGCCTGCTGAAGATGTCACGGAATGCTGTTATGGTGGTTCGAACTGTTGTACTGTTCATTTTGACCACCTCTGGGAATTTGCTGTAGGCATCAACCACAACAAGGTAAGTGCAACCAGAGACTGGTCCAGCAAATTCCACATGAATACGAGACCATGGTTTAGTTGGGAATATCCAGGGATGAATTTGAGCAGTAGGAGGATCTGATCTCATACACTGGCAGGTGCTGCACGAAGAAACAGTTCTTTCAATGTGAGAATCAATACTGGCCCACCACACGTAAGATCTTGCCAATGCTTTCATTCGAGAGATTCCGGGATGAGTGTCATGCAGTTCTTGCAAAACCTTCTCTTGGAGCGAAGAAGGAACAATAACCGGAGCACCCCATAATATGCAACCCTGCTGGGTACTCAGTTAATCTCGTTTGGTCTAGAATGCTACAAGTGTGGGGTCCACTACACTTGGCCAACCACTTATGATGTAATTGTACACTTTAGACAACACTGGATCCACCTGGGTCTCTTTCTTGATCATCTGACTGGTCACATTAGTAACAACCTCAGTATCCAACATTTTCACATCTGGGTGACCATGTTTGAGGTAAGGGAAGACGATTCATGCTGTCTGCATCTGCATGTGCTACAGTCCCACGGTACTCAATTCTGTAATTGTACGAAGCTAGGATAAGAGCCCACCTTTGAAGTCGAGCTGCTGCATGAACAGGGACAGGTTTCTGGGGACCCAGGAGAGTCAGCAAGGGTTGGTGATCTGTTAAAATCGTGAAGGGACGGCCATACAAATACTGTCGGAATCGTTTTAATCCTGGGCGTGGGTCAAGGTACAACAAGCAAAGGACACAGGTCGAAATTGTCCATCAATTTGATGAGACAGAACAGTTCCAGCCTCATAAGATAAAGCATCACATGAAAGGAAGAGAGGCAATGTGTGATCATAATGTACCAGAGTCTGTGAGTCAAGTATCAGTTTCTTTGCAGCAACAAATGCATCTTCTTCACCTTTGGACCACCTCCAAGTGGTATCCCTCTTAAGCAGGTTGTGTAAGGGTGCCAGCAGCAGTAGAATGGTGAGGCATGAAACGCGAATAGAACATTGTAAGTCCCAGAAAAGACTTCAAGGCAGTAACATCTTTAGGTCTGGGGGCGTCACGGATGGCTGCAAGTTTATCCTCAGTGGGGTGTAACCCCTCTCCATCTATCTTGTGACCAATGTAAGCCACTGATGATTGAAGAAATTTCCACTTGTTCTTGTTGAGCCTAAAACTGGCACTGAGAAGTCACTCCAAAACTAGGGAGAGTGTGCGAAGGTGGTCGTCCTCATCTGTGCCAGCAACCAGGAAATCATCCAGACGACACACAGCCTTTGGAATTTCAGGTAGTTAGCTGTCCATAATTCTTTGAAAAATAGCTGGACCAGAATGCATACCATATGGCAGTCTCTCAAATACAAACAATCCAATGTGTGTTTATTGTAAGATATGGCTGTGATTCTTTTGCAATTGGTACCTGGTGATAGGCTTGTTTTATATCAAGGACGCTAAACACAGTGCATCCTCTCAATGCTGAGTGCATGTCCTCAATCTGAGGCATAGGGTAGGTCTCCACATTAGCACATGCGTTGTATGTTATGCTAAAATCTCCACAAACGCGAACTTCATCACTTTCTTTCTTCCCGACCACTACAATGGGAGTGGCACTAACAGCAGAGATAACTCTCTCAATCAAACCGTCTTTTTCCATTTTCAGCAATGTGTTCTCCGCTTTTGACTGCAAAGCATACGGAACTGGTCTGGCTTTGTGAAATTTGGCTCCTTTACTTTCATTTAACACAACTGGCTCCCCCGTGTAACATCCATCCATCACTGTATTGTTCAAAAACGGATTCCAGCCTCTGATTTACTGTAGAAACTGGGTTTGTAGAAGCGAATGATGATGGCAGGGATCCGATGTGTTTCAAACCTGGCAAATTTTCACAGTCCAGTTTGACATCCATGAGCCAGTTTCGACCAAACAGAGCACAAGTTCCTTCTCGCACAATCAGCAAGGGAAGTAAGTGATTTGATCCCATGTACTCAACATTCACATGTGATTCTCCCAAGGGATGCACAGTTTCACCTGTGTAAGTTGACAACACAACATTGGTCGGTTCCATTTCAACATTAGGACAAACCTCTTTAAGGAACGTAGCTGGAGCCAGAGAGAGGGTGCACCCAGTGTCTAACTACATATGGCAATCATTGTTTTCAATTTTCAGTGGCACAAAAATTTCAGATCTTGCCATGGCATTAACATCATACACAACAAACAACTCGTCTTCATCGGATAACTGTTCCTCGGGTGACTCTTCTTCGATACACATTTTTACTCCACCTTTCTTACAAACTCGAGAGATATGTACTTTTGTATTGCAGTTGCGACATACAGCATTCCTAAATTTGCATTTAGATGTCAGATAATCAATATTCCCACAGGAGAAACACGCGAAAGAAGTTGCCTGTTGGAACGAAGTCGAAGTTTGGCGAGGAACTTGTCGCGCAGAAGGCCGTATACGTGAATTTTCTCTGGAGGAGGAACTCAAGGTGAGAGGATCCTTAGTGTCTGAATTCATCGGTTGAGATAATTGTTGTCGTTGAACTTGCATCGTCTCCTTGGCTGTTACTTCGTCGGCGATAGCCACTTGGAGTGCCTGCTGAAATGTACGATCTTCACTCTAGTGTTTCCTTCGAGTAGCGGGATTGCGAATTCCACATACGAACTGGTCTCGAAGCGAGCGATTCAAGAATTCACCAAAATTACGAACTCGAAGCCAGATGGCTCAAACGAGCTCTGTAACGCGACACGCTTTCATTTTCTTCCTGAAAACATCGGTGAAACCTGTAGGATTCCGCAACTTCCAATCGCTTGGGCTTGAAATATAGCTGCATTAATCCAATTATGGCCTTAAAAGCTTTCTCTTTTGGGTTCTCGGGACTGCACAAATCACGACGAGTGCCATAAGATTTCTTTCCGATTACGGAGATAATTACGGCAACCTTTTTCTTGCTGGCTTCTTGAACAACAGCCGCAGTAGCATCAGCAGGACATTGGCCTATACCATTCGTCACGAAGAACTTTTCAAGTCTTTCAAACTACGCAGTAAAAGTTTCAGAAGCAGGGTCGAATTCTCCGACAGAACCAAGAAGCGGCGAAGCCATAGCGGAAACTGTAAACACGCAAGCAAGCACGTGCATGAACGTACTGAAGAACCAAACGAAGTTGTAGGATATCGTACGGTAAAATAGACAACAAGAAGTAGCAGTATATCACAAAAGGATCCCATCCTGGTCGCCAGATGTTGTAACCCGTGAATTGTATCTCAGCAACACCGAAGAATGAACACGAAGCGTGTGAAATCAACGCGTTTTAATCTGATCCTTCACTACCCGGCTAGGTCGCGACAAATTAACATCCACCTATGGGAGGTCATAGGGAATACAAGGTCGCTAAGACAGGCGTCATTTTATTGGTCATCTTTATCGTGCATGGCTACCATATATGGATGTGCATATATGTTCTGCTAGATTTCAAGCGCCGCAGATGGTGTTTCGTTTCTCGATGTGGCTTGTTTTTATGAATGGGGTTCTTAATCCTATTGCTTATACGTTCGGTAATTCGAGCGTTAAGATAAAGTTCCAGCAAATGTTTCCTGCGATTTTTGTTTTGTTCTGTAAGTGTCGGCGAAAGGACAGAAAGCATCCGGACCTAAGAATCTCTAGTCTCCTTCGCAGCCGCTCGGGCCGAAGTCATGCAACGCTCCCCGTCCCCACGCGGCTGCTTCAAACTGACATATATTCCTTTCCCATTGTTTGCGATGTTTTTGCTTGGACCAATCAGCGCTTAGCTGTTGTATACGCTGTACCAATCACAGCAAAGTTTGGCGTCTGGATGTTTTCTTTCGCTGGAAAGACCCTTACCGGCTTGCGTTATGGAAGAAACTCCAAAGAAAATCGCGGAAAGCACCACTAAGTGTTTTATTTGCTCATCCATCCCTCTAAGTAAAAATAAGGTTTATATCTTTGGAAAAACGTCCGCTGATTTAGCTGGAATCATTCTATTGTCGCTGGAAATCGACGTAAAATTTACGAACAAAATTTACAAACAAACAATTTGCTGTCCTCTGAGGACAGGAAATTGTTTGTTTGTCGACAGTGTTTTCATCAGTTGACAAAGTACGAAAGGGCAGCGAAGAAACTACAAGAAATCAGACAAGAACTTCTGAGTACCTTTAGAAATAGAGAACAGCTGAGGGAAAAGAGACTCGCAAGGGAAGAAAACAGAGACAATCTAGAGACGAACGTTGGAGATGTGCGAGTTGGTGCTTCGAAGTGCCTCCGGTTCTCTGAAATTTCACATGTTAATTTCGATCCTGCCGCTTGTACTTCTTATCCTACTCCACTTGCTCAGTCGACTCCTGTCCCATCAGGTAGACAAGCATTTCTCGTTCCCAGAGTTTCGCCCATTCTAACCAAGGATAATGCTGGTTCTGAAAGTGTTGTTGGTCAAGGTGATAGTGCAGGTGATCTACGCCACGTGTCAAAGGACTTTCCTATGTGGACACCTGGATGCTCCGATCGCACTTTTGTGAAATTACAGGTACATTATCCGAGTAAAAACGTCAACAAAACCCTTGTTGGCAGCTATCAGAGTGTTGGTAAAGCATTAGCTCACGGTGTCCCTCCTCAGATCGCTAAGGCTGTCATGAACTGCCCAACAGTGTAAACTCATGTTGTTGCCAATGTGATAAAAGCTGTGTCAAAGGAAGTTGCAAGATTGTGCGCCAAAAACAAGCCGTCATTGCTGAGAAGAACAAGCAAAGACGATTTACAAAATTTTGCTTTTGAAAACTTGTGTGAAGAATGGCAAGAAAGAGCGCCGATTTTTTATGCGTTCCTTTTGAACACTGCTATCAGCTGAACAATCACAAAATGCACTTGGTTTGGAAGTAACACTTGCAGGATCGCTACTGCTGAAGCAAAGGAATCGCGAAATGGGCGCAACTGCAGCTGTAATGGGGATTCTACTAAAGAGCAAATCTGCTGAGGTAAACTTGATACTACAGCTGTATAGTGTGTATTCTTTGTTTATCAGAAGTGGGCCAGAAGTGGACTCGAAGGGGAATTGAAGGGGGAGAGAAATATATTTAGTCATTATACAAGTAAATCTTCTGCATTAGCTTAAGTATACTATAATGTCCTCAGTTTTCCAACAGACCTTTCTTTTTAACAGCAAAGACACATTTTCCAGTGTTTGTTTGAACAGCAGCAGCTACAGCCCAGAACATCCTCACATCACAAGTATTAAGTTTGTATTACAAAATTTATCCTTTCTCTGCATAGCTTCATGATCTCTGTTCTAACAAACACTGAAAGGGTGCTAAAACAATGACAAATCTTGACACAAGCGATTGCCTTGCACTTTACACGTCAATCTCACTTATTTATACATGTACTCAATATTCTTCATTGATAGACAACTATTTCCAGGTTCAACAAGCTCAAACTTACTAACTCAAACTCCAGTATACTTAGTAAGCTTGATGAACTGGGGAAGGATCATGATGCAGATCCAGTCATTAATAGAGACTAGATTTCAAAAGACAATGTTAAAATGAAGAAAGTAAAGGAAAACATTTCAAGTATAAAGGACAAACATGGAATAGCTGCAACCAATTCATCTGAATTGTTGGCTGCCAGAAAGGAGGAGCATAAATTAGCAAAGTCTTCACATCCTGGCTTTGTTATATCTTTTGACAATCGCGAATTCCAGTTAAAGAGACGGAATATGACCAAGGATTCCCAGAACCAAGACCACCACTGGGTTAATCATCAAATGGTTGAAAAGCTGTTTTGGCTTTGTAAAGCCTCATGAGCATGGCATAGCTAAAACTTGGGCCCAGGGATCCCACATGAACAAGCAATGAGACACGGGGTGTAGCTAAAAGATGTGCACCTTTTCTTTTAGCCACATCCCACAAACCTTACATTTCTCATTATTATGATCTGATATATGATGAAGATTATAAAAACGTGGCCAAGATGTGGTCGGAATTATTTATTTATTCATTTATTTTTTTCCAGTTGATCTACTCTAGATTCTTTAGTGGCTCTTCAGCTGTTGACCAGTGTACAATGTTTGCAGAACGAACGGTGATAAACAGGAGAAATGTTTCCAGTGATGTCAAGTCAGCATACAGAGCAGACAGGGACTTCTTATCAGTTGTGTTGAAGTCTAGAATAATTGCAGCTGCTATGAACATCTTGGGATTCGAGAGCAAAAGAGGGAAACCGTCTAAGTTTATTCTCCCTCCTGATATTGGAAAACTCCATTAATCAAAGAAGCTTGAATTGCTGCATGAGTTATCTGCTAAGGTGGTTGACAGTCTCATTTTCCAAGACTGTTCTCATTTGGTGGACCGCATCCTTACTGCAGAAGAGAAACAGCGGCTGTTACAACAGCAAGAACTGACAGATGATAACACGTTTCCATGTAGATTTCCTGGATGCCACAAAAAATACATATATAAGAAGAGGAGGGACACTCATGAGCTTTCTCATGATCCACCTTTTGTAGCTGACGAACCTCCTATTGAGCATTCCACTGCCAAGACCTCACCATCCCCAGAGGAGAAACATAAGGGTGATGACGTGTACAACTATAACTGTGCTCTCATGAATGATGCCACGCTATTTTTTAATTTCCTTGATGCCATAAGGGAAGGTGACGGTGAACCAGTCATGCGATAGTATAAATACTTCCTTCTCTGTTGTACAGCAGATGATTCTCATTCTACCAAATATGCACTTGAGATTTTGCGTCAGTTCTTCTTAGTTTATGCCTTGTTGTCAAAGCGAGACAGGGAGCGGTTTGTTTGGAACCGTTTTGTGAACAATCACGGTGAGAAAGGGGCAAATATTCCCCTTGACGAAGACATGGAACACAGTAACAATTTTGTTAAACAAGGGATAAGAAATCTGGGACCCAATTTGTCAGAGCCTGCAATTTCTCGAGTGTGCAAAGCCGCGAATGCAACGCGATCAATGTTGGGCAAACTTGATGGCAGTTTGAAGAGAGAAACCCGCTCAGGCAAGCATCCAGAAGCTTCAGCTGAAAAGGACCTAGAAGAACTTGTTAAAAGGGCCGTTGACTTTGATGTTTTCACAGAAACAGAAGGGCGGAGCTACCAAAACGTTCAGTGGTTTTAAGGGGGACACTGACTCGAAGAGCTGGATCTATCGAGTCTCTCTAAAAATGGATAAACAAACACACACAAAAAACATCGCTTTGGGCTCACGTGCTAGATAAATAACATCATCAAGAAATTACACCTTTGCAGCCCAACCCTTCCCCCAGCTGGAGATGTTTCATGACTTTGACTTGCCCCTTACACATATTTCAGGGTTTTTATTCAAGCATTGATGGTGGGGCTCACGTGCTAGATAAATAACGTCATCAAGAAATTTCACCTTTGCAGCCCAACCCTTCCCCCAGCTGGAGCTTTAAAAATGTTATGGCTTGTAGAAATTTGAACAAGAAAATTGCATTGAGATTTAGCTAATAACCATTGAAGAACCCCTGGCTATTGATTTTGGACTGTTTCTGTAATACAAGTTACTGTATTAGTACTGTTTCCTGTACCGGTATTTTGACATCATTTTGAAATCATTTAGGATTTAGCAGTGTATGAGGCACAGCAGGTTAAGTTGGCAAAGATCCTCAATTTTGATATTAACACCTTAAGCCCCAACCATGACAAGCATCTAATTTCTCCTTACAGTATTACTACTTGATCAAAGATACAGATCATGAGAACGAAGAAAATGATCGCCAATGATAAAATGTCTCGATTTTTAATCAGATTCTCCAAAATAGTAACATAAGAAATATAAGGAGAATAGTGAGGAGAATATAGATGTTAATATTGGAGCTTAAAGGGTTAATATTCATATAATATTGAACATGCATTGTTTTGACAGCAAAACAGTTAAAGTTTTCTCACACACCAGCTGTTTCTGCAACAGCCGCAAGCACATCATCATCATCGTCATCATTATCTATATGTCACATGGGGGTTTTGCTAAACGCAGGCCCGCGGCCCGGTGGCCCACCTCACGGCCCGCCGCCCACAGATTTTTGGTCAGTGGTATATTAAAGCGCATGCTCAGATAGGCATCGGCGAGAGTGGTCGACTGTGGTCTAAAATGGACGATGGTGAGTTTTTGGTTTCTTCGCAATTTCAATCATTTTAATCCCCTGCAATCCTTGTATCTCTTTGATGCTTTTCGCTCAGGGAACGTACTTCTATGTCGCGTACGAGTACGTACTTCTATATCGCGGGTTGGCCTACAGAATTTTGTCTTTTGTCAACACAGCGGACGTTCGTCCTACAACGATGTAAGTTTTCACAGAATTGAAACTCTTATGTAATGAACTATCTCGTGTGTTTCGTGTTTAGTTGTTTTTGCAAGTTGTATATTGCCAACATGGCGACAGGTTAAGGTGCAAACACCCACCATTAACAAGTACATTGCGGGTTCATAGCAATCCCACAAGGGAGGGTTCCCATGTACAGTGGAGACGGGAAGCGCGTACTTTTCTTGGGGGGAGGTGTGAAAAAGCGTATTGAATCCTTTTTTTCTCATTTTTACCACTGCTTTTTTAGTACCGGGATCACCTTCCGGGCAGTTTGACGTTTAGGGGTTTGGTTTTAGCCTTTTTTGGGGGGAGGGGGATAGTAATGTGGCATCATTTGCCGAAGCAAAACTAGTCTCAAGACCTTTTTAAAAATTGTATACTCGATAAACCAAAACAATGCTATTTAATGACTTCCTTGCTTACGATGCTCGTTTTAGGTCAATAAACAATACCAAAGTTTACCTCGATAAACAAAAACAAAACATCTTTGAGTCATCTTTTTCACAAAGGAGCTAATAAGTTGTTACTACGCGCAATATAAGTACGCAATCTTTTGTTCGCCATACTTGTTGTTATGAAGACCGTGGCAAATGAAGCGTTAATAAATTGAACTGTTGGGCTTGAACGAAAAGCCGGATCGAAAAATGAATACTTCTCAGCAATTTCCAACACAACGGTGGTAAAAGAGAAAGTGTAACTCAACTTAAATAAACTTTAAATCGTTCCTTTTTTGACAGGGTAATCACGTCAAGTTCATGTGCATCCAGGATTAGGGGTTCTTTATCCCTGCTTGGGTCAAAGTCCATGAGCAAGTTTAAGTTTGTGGATTCCTCCAAAAGTCTGGATGACATTCGGACGTCTTATGTGGAGCCGTGCAGAATAAATCGTTCAGAAATGGAACTTTTAGGCTTAGATGTAAAGCCGACTCAGAAACTGACTAACTCGGGCGAACTTGACGACTTCCAAAACAACGATGCACGGGTACAAGCCAAAGTGTAACGCAACTTAAATAAATGTAAATCATAGCTTATTCTGAAGGGGGAATCATGTCAAGGTCAAGTGCATTCACGATCAGGTCTTCTTCTTCCTTGTTTGGGTCAAAGTCTTTCACCAATTTTGAGTTTTGTAGATTCCTCAAGAAGTCTGGATGTCGTGCTCTGATACATGCTAAGTTCAGGTGATACCCTCTTGGATTGTCAACTGGAGTAACTCTGTCAGTTCCTGCTCGCCAGTCCTTCTCTCTATGGATTACTATGATGTCCATTTCTGGAGGACTTTCGTAAAATTCTTTTCGGCATCCCGGACAGTTTCGCACGCGTCGCTTTTGTTTTCTTGTTATAACGAAAGGCTGGCAGGACTCGCGCCGTGGATAAGTCAAAGTGCGCTTTGGGAATTCGGAACCTTGTATAGGTGATCTCCTTCGTGCCCTTTTCTTTTTGTGGTTGGCTTTCTTCCCTGCATCTGGTTTTCCAGAACACAGGGCATCCAAGCTTCCTTTGGGATTTGCCTTCACAAGAAGTTGAATGTGACCTTCCAAGTTGTTGTTGTCACATGCTGCTGCAACAGTGTGAGCACATACTTTGTTCGCCTTGTACTGTAGACATGACTCGTCACATCTGTATCCCAATTGTTTATGAGGCTGAACAAGGTGGGGCTTATTGGAGGAGTAACTTTTTACAAAGCGACTCTGGTCTCCGGAAAAGGCTCGAGTTACAAGACCGCCAGCAATCAATTTTTGGGCTTTTTGTCTGTTACCATTAATCATAGGCTCAGAAAACCCAAGTCCCGCTAGATCATCAAGCTGAGGCATTCCCTTGGTTTTTAGATTCGTATCCTCCTCTTGTGGTCGAGCATCATTTATTCCAAGTGGTTGGAACTCGTCCACTTGGCTTAAGACAACGGAAAAATCCTGGTTTAGCAGCTTTGCCTTTCTCCTTTTTCTTTCCAGTTCGGTCAGGTCGGCATTTATCAAGTGGTCTGCACTCTTTGAAACGAAGGGACGAAATTCCTCCAACACTTCATACAGCGAATCCAACCCCACAAGGGCTCTTGCGACGTCATCTTCTTCTCTTGTCACCAGTTCCTTCAATTCCAGGATAAAGACGTCGACTTCACTCGCTTTAAACCCTGTCCAATTCTTCAGCATGGCGTTACCAGACTCTGATACATTCTGTGTGTAGATGACTTTACTGAACTGCGGAAAGCCTGCAAGTTCTGCATTTCCAGCCATCACCCTGTCACGAATCACTGGGATGACAAAACGCAAAACATAAGAGCAGAAGCGGGTCATTGACTCCTTAAAACCAGCATCAGCAGATTTTTGCCAACTTTCTACAAGATTTCCTAAATCTGTGGCTCCAGATTCTCGTGTTGACGTCAAACATTAATTAAACAGCTCTTCAATGCAGGTTTTAACAGTAGCCCTGGGAAGACCTATCTGCCTCGCTTTCTCTCGGACGTCATTGAAAAGATGATTACAGCATCTAAATTGGCAGGCTTGTTGAAAGCTGGAATCCAAGGCTTTTTCCACATTGATCTCTCCATCCGACCCAGAGCCTTTTAAAGACTGAGAAAGGGAGGGCTCTTCTGAAACCAGAGCTTTAAAGAGGTGGCTGTAAGACTTTTCTGTCTTGTCTTTAACTAGAGCGACAGACCCGATCATTACTGGATGGTTCTGTTGGCCTTTGCGTCTCAGGATCAGGTTCTGGTATGTTGTTACCAACGCCCAGAATGGTCCCAGTTTAAAGGTTACATCAACAGAAAGAACGGAACTCTTGCCGAACTCTGTGCAGAAGTTTTTGATGTCATTCACCTGCCTGCGGTTGAAAAGGAGATGTGTGGTACTACCAGCTGTTTTAATAAACTGCTCGTGGAAGCGATCTTGTTCATCTTCCATTTCCATTGAATTGAGGGACCTAAATAGAGGATCTTCTCTGATGCTTCCAATTGATTTAGGTTTCCTGCTCTTCATATTATATACCTGCTTTGTGTTTCGTGGAAGCTGAGAAACTGCAGAGGCTCCTGTAAGGCCACCAACCTTTTTTTCTACGTTATGAAATGCCTTTCTAGCAGAGGCCACACCATCAGTCTCCTCCTCCTCCTGCATGGTTGAAGGATTAACCCTTACATATGGCGATTGGCTTGTTTTACTGTTACCGTGTGGCAATAAATCAAATGAGCAGGGCTCTCCCTCGAATCGGTACTGAATAAATACGTATGGGAACTGCTGTTCTTCTGGTTCCACAACGGCCTTGACAACATCTTTGCATGCTTTGTTTCTGTAGGTTCGTCTTCGCACCATTTGACCCCTACACTTCTTGGCCTTTGTTTTGCTTAACTTCCAAACGCCCATAGCGTCAATAGCAGCATCCGATGGACTCAAGTTCTCTGTGCTAATCAGGAAGCTGACGTTACGTGAAACCCGTCTCACTTGAATGCTGGAGTACACATGCCTACTTACCTCAGAAGCCATAACTTCCACCACCTCTTCGTTGGTTAACGGTTCCTTTCTCCCATGAAAAATTCCAGGTACATGCTGATGGCACGGTGATAAGTCACTAGTAATACACGACCTGTTAATTATAAAATGATTAAAGATTACAATTGTAACCAGTACATCCTTTCAAAAGTTGAATTTACTTTAAACTTAACAAATAACCAGTTTTAACCTCTTGGATTTTTCCAGTTATTGTAACTGTACACCTTCCATGACTTTTGTTATATAAATTCTTTCTAGATATCTTCTCAGAGAATCGTTGTTTATGATTAAACGTTACTAAGCACCAATATATAACAATTCCATTACCTTTCTGGAGAGCTGCCCAAGCTTTTAAATGCACTGTTTGAGCTGTCAGAACTTTCGGAACTGTCTCTGAAGAGCTGTCTCTTTCTGTCTTCAAGAGTGCTGTAATAGGCAAGCAATAATTTCAGTTGCATAATAATAATCTCTCCCCTTTTCATGAACTACAACAGATAGGTTTCAATTAAGACACTCTATATGCAAGGGCACCAAAAGCTTCATCCCATACCTGCAGAACCAGAAAACAATCTCACAAGCCTTTTTTAACAACTCACCAAGGGAATGATGAATCTGATGTACGGTCATCTTTAGATGGAGAGCTTAGTCCTTGAAAGGTTTTATTTAGTTCATTAATGGAGTCATCACTGTCCTGTAGAATAAATTAATAAACTGTCTTGTATAATGAATATAAAATAATCAATTTCTGTAAACTTTCAACCCTTGTCTCAATAAAAAAATCCATTACACAGTGTTCAAAAGATATGAACTTGAATTTTGAAAGTATTTAGTGATAGCAATTGTACATTTGAATGGCACTGCTCTGATCATACCTCCTAACTGAAAATTGACAATGTGAATGATTAAGGATCTTACATTTGTCATGAGTAGGAGATTACAAAGTAGGGTGTGGGTTACAAAGTAGAATAAAGCTAAATAAATTCGCTTAAGGTGCTTAAAATAAAATTGTCTACATATATAGTGAAGGGCTGTCACTTAAAAAGACACTACAAGTGCGTGGGGTCAAATTTACCCACTTGTGCTGCTTGCGCTTTCCAGAGAATATTTTGTAGTACTGTTGAGATTTTATTGTGATGCTAGCAAGAGTAAATTCGTGATCCTAAATTTGAGTTGGGAAGGAGGGAGGGGATCAGTCACTGAATATGACCTGATATGTAACACCGCTTATATAGGCCTCAAAGGGTGACCTCTTAAAATTATTTTAGCCTGTGTCAGGCTCTCTATCAGTGCGGAGAGTGCAAGAGAAAGTGGGCGAGCGAAGCAAGTGAAGGAAAAAGAAGGAGAAATGGGAGAGAGAAGGAGAGTCTGTAAGCATTGTTTAAAAGCCTCATTCCGGTTTACCAGCTCCTGGTATACCCTTTTTTGGTTAATTTTTGACAGTTTACATCAACACGCAGAATAAGTTGTTTAAAATAATGCTTAAAGGGTTTGCGCCATCTTGTTGTCTCTCTCTGTTTCCCCTATTCTCCCTTGCGCACTTTTGCTTGCCTCACTCCACAGACCAAGAGCCTGGAACACGCTAAATTACATATGTTTTATCATATTCCTTTTTTCTTAGCACATACTTACAAACCTGTTTTACTGGACATTAAAATAATCAATTACACATGATGTTTTTATAACAACTGCAGTAAATTTGTCTCACCGTTCCATCACTGACTATTATTATATCAGGATCAGGTTTGCAGGAGGTTCCAGGGACTATTGGTTGCTGAAGTAAGAACATAACACCTTCATTAAATTACATCCTATATGAATATAAAAGATGCTGCAATTTTTGAAGTGAATAAAAAATACTTTTTAGTGAGCACTTTTTCTTAATACCTGTTTTGGTGTAAAGAAATAAAAAGCTTCATAAGTGCATTGTACTGAGTACTTACAGAAACAATAGTGGGACATCTGAAGTTTCTATGTGCATCGCTAAAATGATAAAAAGAGTAAAGTTTAGAGTTTTGAAAAAGTTAAGATATGCTTCTCACTGCAAAATGTCATTTACCTATTTTCTTCAACACTCAATGCTAGTGCTTTCCTGAGAGCTTCACTTTCACAGTAAGGACCATTGATACTAAAGGTTTAAGTAAATTTTGCGTTAATATCAGATGTTGTTCCAAACATCAGTTCACACAGGTTATGGTAAGTAATCACGAATAAATGGTAAGTAAATATTTCAGTTTATAGGAAAGGTGCTTAAGGGCAGCATACAAATATTTTTCATCTTATAACTGCAAGTCAGTACCTGTCTTTCCATAGCATCTGTGGATTTGAGACATTTTCGCCGTTTCTCTTTAGCAAGAAAAAGCATCGCAATCAAAAACTGTATGCAAATATCGGACGTAAAGTGAAGTTTACAGAATTCCCAGTTATCCCAATGTACATGAACGAAAGCAACATAATTTAACAATATTCAACGCCACAACTTACGTTTTCATCAGCGTCTTTGTGTACACGTCTGCCCGGCAGAGAAAAAAATTTTTGAGAAGCGAGTAAGTTCAAAAATTATAAAGAAAGAAACAAGCGTTTTAAGTCTGATCTGTTGAAACTTACATTGTTTGAAAACAAACGTCCACTGTGCTATCGGGTTCTGTTAAAATAGACGGATGTGAATATTAACAATCAAATGTTTGTTTTTTAGCATAAAGCATCAAAGAGATACAAGGATTGCAGAGGATTAACAAGATTGAAATTGCAAAGAAACCAAAAACTCACCATCGTCGATTTTACACCACAGTCGACCACACTCCGCTGATGCCTATCTGAGCATGCGCTTTAATATACCACTGACCCATTCTCGTCGACAGAGCTGAATAACGTCTGCGCATGTCATCAGTTCGCGCGGGGAAACTGGGGATGACAACTTGAAATTATAGCAACATTTACGTAAAATGGCGGAATTTTTGAAAATATGAAAAGTGCCGAGGTTTTTTGCTTCAGTTAAGACTTTGGTAGACCAGCTAAGCCTAGACCTTTCGACAAAGACCAAACGATAGTATAGCTTAAGCATATCTCCTGAACACAACATTTTCATACCTGAACACAAACCGAAATTTTACCGCGAAGTCAAGAGCCCGTGCCGTGAAAATGCGGCTCGTGCAGCTGGCTGTGTTACATATTATCTTAGTGAGTGCGTTGTTCACGGAAACTTCCGGTAAGCGTCCTGTTTTGGGTGTATTAGGCCCCCAGCCGCACTGTGCCTCCGGAGACTTAGCTTGTCTAAAACATCGCCGATCAATCGAGCGTCAGGACAGTCGCTGGTTGAGTCCTTTACTAAAAGACAATCAAAACAATTTCAGACATTGCTGTAATTTCCAGTCCGCCTTTTTAAGATTTTAAACAGCCACGGAAAAGGAAAAGAGAATCATCATTTCACTGGAGTTGACACCATTTTAAAAGGCCCTGTACAGACACCAGACAACCGCTCCAGAAAAGAATATTATGTCGAAAAGCAATGAAGCAGTTTACTGATAAAACAGCCCTGGACTCTTGAAGGACCTCCTTGCTTGTATTACGGGCAGTCAAAACTTTTCCAGCAAAATAAAAGAGCTACCAGGACAGTCATTTACCTCTGTTTCACATAATTGAGGACTATTTTAGGTAACATATTTTGATTTAATTTAACTTGAAGATGGGTTTTTAATTCAGTTAAAGTTCATGGGTGATGTAACACTGGAAACAAATTTTCTAAACTTCTTGACAGACTACATTAGAAGGACTGCATTACAAAAGGAAAGTGGACTCTATGCAGCTAGTTGTGCCATATGCTTGAGGGGGTTGTCCATAGGTCAGATATTTAGGATACAGCACCACACTCAGGACAATAGTTCTCCCTGTGGTGACTTCCTTCAAAATAGTTATTTTGGGGATGTTTTCATTACTTGACGACTGGTCCTTTGCTTTTCATGCAATCGATTTTGCCATCCAATGAGTCACTTTACAGCTAAGTAAATGAACATCAAGAATATGTTGGTTCATTTTCAATTGCTTTTATCAACTAATTTTAAATGGTAATTAAAGTGCCACGCAACACACACTCTTATGGCATAAATTACCAGCAGATGTCTTTCTTTACAGGAAACTGAAAACTGTTAAAAGAAAAGTTGCAGTTTATAATGTATTGCAGATCATCTCTAAAAAAATGAATGAAATATTCTGAAAACTGACATAATTATGGCAATAAAGTCCCGGACTTGACCCTTCAAGTGCACAATATTTGTTTGAAAAAAAAAACTGGATTATTACAAAGCTGATCTCAGGATATATGGGCCTGTAAAACCCTAGATACAAATAAAAACTATTCACAAGTGGGAAATGTACAGATTTTTATTTAAAAGAAGCTCTGCATACACCACCAGTCATGTGAGCCCCTAAATTCAGCACATGGAAAAAACAGGGTGATGTACTCAGAACCAGTGGTATAACACTACCTCTGGGATTTCAAGGAAGCCCTACCCTTACATCAAACACCTACACAACATGGAAATGTCCAGAAATCAGTCACAGTGAGGAAAATGTTTGCTGTGTATGGATCATCTTGAGTTTTAGCTTTAGGTGTGGTGGGCAGTACAGCTGGTGGGGCTGTGGGAGAATCACTACGACGACACCTTCCACTGTCCCCATTTCACTCTTGATGGCCTCTGTTGACTTAGTTCTAAGTTCTTCTTATACTTCTTCTTCTGCAGGGCCTGCTGGTTATTTCTCACAAATAAAAAAAACGCAAGATCCTGTATCATATCCAGAACCACTCCCCAGCACTAAAGCATTTTCCTTGGAATCTGAGTCACTGAAAAATAAACATTTACCATAAACTTTCACGAGTTTGTAAAACTATAGGGCAATGTAGTAGCAGAAAAAACTACACAAGATAAACATTTTTGTGCACAAGCCCAATCATGATCAGAAATAAAATAATGAGGTAAAGGAATTACCAACAATTATGTTCCAATTTATATGATCAAAGGTCATAATCAAGAAATGGTAAAATTACTGATTCGGTTACAGTTGATATAAATAATCTTATCTGGCAGTCAGCTGCCATTTTACTTCCACATATAAGTGTTATGGGTATGTGACACTACATGTTTGACTACAGTTTTAGAAGAGAAAACGACAATCTCAGCTCATCTGGCCAACAATCAGCTGCAAGAATTTGTAGCTCAATACTGTCGCTACCCCGTACACACTATCCAAGTCTATTGTCTCACACGAGAGGCAAGCACTTTGTAGCCAAGAAAGACAAGTAATTCGCTTTAATAACCTAGGAAATGATTCTGTTGAGAGAAACGCTTACGAACGCTCCGACAGAAGCCTTTATTCACTTGTGGGTTTCATTTCTTGTTTGGGAGCCAAATATCTGTTTCGCAAGTTTGATCGCAAAGTTTTGTTTTTGGAAATAGATTGTTTACTTAAACTTATTGGAAATTATTGTCTAAAACAAACCTAACTCTATGAATGTTGCACAAGAGTTTGGTAAGGTGTAGCTATATAAAGTGCAATGCTAAATTTAATCTGAGGACTCACTCACCGTAGTGCTGCAGCCGATGATCTCAAGAGTTCGCTAGGTTTCCACGACTTTTAAAACAGCCAAACAGTAGATAGACAAATTCCCAGTTTGTCTGAAAAAATCTCCATCACAGAAAATACCTTTAAATTGCGTCCCAACTTCTATTTTCTCGAGTGACACGACGCCAAAATCGACCGAGAAATCAAGCTCGCATGGCGCCAAACAAAAGGCCGATCGAACGATTTTGAAATGCTGATCTCGAGCATGCGCAGTCGTTTTTCAGCCCTGTCATTCTCGTCCCCAGAGGCCACGATCCTTTTGGTCTGCGCCAGGGATCGAGACCTCTGGCAGGGACCGAAGCAAGAAGTCCGTGAATCACGGACTTCCGGCTTTTGTGCGCAGCCTCAGAAAATTTGAAGCAATAACGGTTACTATCGGTGACATTCTCGTTCCCAGAGCCTACGATCTGTTCTGTCAGCGGTGGGATCGTAGGGCTCTGGTATCAGCCATTACCGGATGTCGTGAAATTCACGACATCCGGTAGCGCATGTCTAATTCGTTAAGGTGCTATTGCGCCTGCTCCGTTCTCGTCCGTGAAGCTCTGGGCATGACAATTCTGACAACAATTGAGAAATTTGAATTCCTATCGATCGAGTCGTGGTGCTTTATGGATCGACTGAAAGCTGCTCGGGTCCCTCTTAATCTCCTGCAATTAGCGGAAAACCTGGAGCTTTGAAAGGAACAAACTTAAGAAGCTGCCTTTCGTGCCGTAGTTGTTCAGAAGAACGATTGTCCCTGCATTTTGCTCACGGGTTTTGGATTTGTATCTTGCCTGATTAAAGGTATAATATTATTGCATTTGCGTTATATTGAATTGTACAGTTATTTTATTACATTCGTCTGGTTTCTGTTGTATGAGAATGTCAACTGTGCACTTATCGTTTCTCCACTCCTAAACGCTATACTGTTTTACGTTTTACCCCATCGAAAATTTCCCGAAGCATTTGGCGCCCAAGTTTTTAAACATCGACATCAAGAGGTCATTACAAAAGTTGATGAGACAGTTACATGTAAGTTTATTTATGGACAAGCTGCAGTTATGCAGAAAATGCTGTAGCGAGGAAAGAATCGCTGGCATTTAGCGACAATCTCAACACTTTGAATTCAAAATTTGGTCGCTTAATCTGCCCTAAGCTGCATTCTTTGCGTGGAAATTGATCAAGTCAATATATTAATTAATGCCCTGATTAATTCGATCGGAAATAAAACGTTATGCGTAGAAGCCAAAAACTTTTTACGTTATTGCGCATACAGTTTGAATCGGCCAATCAAAAAAATAAATTTTTGGCCGTTACCAGAGCTACAAGAGACGTAATTTTAAAAAAACCGCGTAGCTCTGGGGACGAGAATGTATCGGTGACAAAAATGGGCAGCTATTGCGCTTGCGCGTTACCTGGTCCCTGCCAGAGGTCTCGATCCCTGGCGCAGACCAAAAGGATCGTGGGCTCGGGGGACGAGAATGACCACTGACCAAAAATCTGTCGGCTGCGGGCCGCGGGCCTAGAGGTGGGCCGCCGGGCCTCGGGCCGTGAGGTGGACCGCGGGCCGTGGGCCGCGGGCTGTGGGCCGCCAGGCCGCGGGTCTGCTTTTAGCAAGACCCGTCACATCGATCACTACATGCATATTGATTGCCATGCAAAGAACTTGTATCTAGTTGGGAGAGTGGAATGTTATCCATAACCATTTCAAAAAGTTCATCATCAAGTAAGATATCATTCCATTCATCAAGTAAATCTTTGCTAAAAACAGCATTGTTAACACCACCACCACCACCATCATCATCATCATCATCATCATCATAATCATCATTGTTGGTAACATGAACATTGTTGCTATCAGTATTTATGTCCTGAAAAGTTTCAGCAATTACTTTGATAATCTCTTGTGCATGCCTTTTATGCCAGATTTCTACTGTTCTGTAAACATCTGCCATTTCAAATATATGCTCCAAGTTATCAAGAACCTGTGAAATCTGAAGCTCTCCAAATCCTAGCATGAATTGAATGTTGGTTAAAGTTTGCAGCCATGCATACAAAATCAACTAAGAGTGACTTGTGATACTTAATCAGACATCTTTCTATATGCTCTCTCTGTAGTGGTTCAATATCTCTTGTCTTGCCAGAACATATCTTACTTTTTGCATCTAAGGACATGGGATATTGAACTGAAGTTTTGCATTCTGGCAAATCACAGTCACAAGTACTGGCACAGTTATCACAACAGAGATGTTGCAATAGAGGCCTTTCGCATGGGCGGCAAGCAAGCGAGGAACGATGGCATGGTGTTTTTCCACAGTGGCCTTGATGTCTATCGTAGACCTTTGCTGAACCGGTGATGTCATGAACATGGCGCTGGTAAGACCCGCGTTTTGGTAATGATGAAGAAGGAGCACGAAAACATCTGTATCATCCGCGATAACTGAAACGGCACCAGGTTGCTGTTTGCGCACATGATCGCTTGTTGTGCTATTATGTTGTCCGCCTCCTCGTGCGATGTCGCCATGTCTTGCCTTAGATAAACTGCTCCTTTGTGGATCTCCTTTGTGGATCTCACTGGCTGTTACCACCAACTTGTAGATGGACGGGTGCTGAGTATGGAACACAACATCGCTAGCCAAGTTTCCGCAGATTTTGTCTATCAGCTGCTTCTTATTGGCACTCACCTTTAGTACAGCCTTCTGCGAGGGAAGGGGCGTGTTTTCCGAGAGTTGGTATAACCTGCTCGCATCAGATGCTCTCGCTTCTCTTGTAACACATTTTGTGCTGTAATCTCGATACCTGTCGAATACCAAGTACACATCTGATTCGTGTAACTTGTTGGAAATATACTTCTCGAAATTGTTCACAAAATCGACCACAGTACCCTTCGCTGGCCAGTGCACAACCCATAGGATGGCAGAACCGTCAAGAACAACTGCAGCCTGGTTAGTTTCAACAATCATTGAGGATGTTTCTCTGGCGAGCCTTTTCTTTAGATCACTTTTTGCTTTACATATTCTTGCCGCACCAGAGTCGTGGAACATCGAAGTTGGAACTGGAGCTAGTTCATAGCTAAGAACCTTCTTTAGGTCTAGCTCCCTCGAACTTGCTTGAATTCCTATAACACGACTGTAAATCACAGTCGTGTCATACACCTTCTCAGTTCCCACACTGACAAACTTTTTCCCATCAGCGATGGTCTTGACCTTCTTCGAGATGGTATTCCTGAAGTCATCAGGGCACTGCCTTTCATGCTCCTTCATTACCTCTGTCCCAATCGAGACTGCGTCTTGTGCGTTTACTGCATCATCCGCTACCTTACCACTTACGATATTGACTATATTAGAGGGATGAGAAGAAGGATTCAGGGGATCTATGTAGAGCTCCAACTTTATACGAATGCTCTCCCGATCTTTAGCATCCGACCGGATCGTTGCTGTTGTTTCCTCCTTGTGAGTTTCTTGACTGGTCACTCTCTCGCCTTCAGTGATGTCAGCAATGTCTTGTTTCAGTCGACTGCAGATGTATAGCCCAAGAGCCCACGTGTTCAGGGTTTCAGGTTTCAAAGTGATTCCAATGATACCTCTGGGACCGTGGCCATATCGCATAAACGTGGTTTCTATGAACATATCAGTCCATATGCCATTCCAAATACCTGAAATAGTAAAAGAATAAAAGTTTTTTGAATTTAAGGAAAGCACTAAGGTATCAACGGCAAATTTACGTATAACCCACTAACAAAAAAAATGTTTTACATGAATAAAAAATACCTGGGATGTGATGCATCACGTGCTCTCCCTTCATGAACTTGGAAATCTCTTCAGGCCCTAACCAATCCATTGAACGCAAGTAGTAGAGCCCATATCGTGCATAGTTAACATGAGCTGCTGCGAAGAAATATGGTAGCATTTGCTTGACAGCCACCAGATGCAGTGGCCAGTCCCCTTCTCGCTCGGCCTTCACATACATCATCATGATGAAAACAGGTTTTATTAAACAGTCAACCCATAGCTTGGACGTCTTGGTTGCACTGGCAGCTTTATCAAGGCATAATATCAATTCGTCCATAGAAGTGATGTTCTCGTTTCGCATGATGCCTCTCAATAACTCTTCAACAACCAACCTCATTGCTCTGACATTCTGAGAGAATTTCTTTCCAGACAGCATCTTAGCTACTCCAGCAAATGTTGACCCTAGAACTTCCGAGAGTCCTGATCCTTGCATTAGCGTTCCTACAGCACCAACGAAGCTCATTAACATATGCATTCCGCCAAGACGAAGGATGACATCTGAGAAGTCATCAGGATGTGCCCATTTCATTTCCACAGCTACTTTATATAGTTGCTGGTCACTTGTAAATATAGTGTTCTTCTGGCCTCTTGCCTTTGTTAGACGCTTTGCTTCGTAAAGGGCTGTCAAGATTGTGTCTGGGTCTGAAGGCGGCATGTCAATAAGGGGGAGATACACAGCCTGTGTCTTGGGTTTCATTGCCACTCCCTCCTCTCTTGTGATCTGCGTGTTGTATCCATTGCACTCGGGACAGCTCGATTCCTCTTGTGTGATATCCAGTAGAAAAGCTGAATCAAGTTCTTTAGCTCGCTTCTCTGCAATTATAGCACTACAAAGAACCTTTAAAGGGAGAACATTCTTCTTAGAGCAATTCTCAGACATCAGCACTGTCTTTGGTCCCTGGTAACGGCGCACAGGAATATCATATTCAACACCTTTACCCATGTTTGACTTTTGTATTCGCGTAATAGATTCTCTGCGAGTGCTCTGGTCATCGTTAGGTGCCGTCTTGGGCTGGGTTATGAGCATTGCTAGTGAGTGGGTAGTAATTTTGCCATATTGGGAAGAAATATCTGCATCAAAATTATCTGCCACTGTCTGAATAAGTCCAAAACGTCCTTCGTGAATGCTGCTAAGTTTCAGGACTTTAGTAGCTTATAGAGCTGCTGATTTCTTCAACCGCAGAATTTCATCATAAGAGCAAGTCACCCCGAGCCGATACAGCTTGTTTACTATTGATTTATGATCTCTCAGCAAATTCCCAAGAGCTATCTGTAGATTGGTAGGTTTGCTAGAAAGAGCACTTGTTACTATGTTTCCAATCAGGAGTGCAGGAATAGTGTTTTTTAAATTGTCAGTCATAGGGGCTAGAAGATCCATCAGAGTGGGACTGACATTCGTTGACATATCCTCCTCTGTGATCCTGATGTCGTAATGAGAGCAATCAAACTTTATCTCTTTCACCTCGCTGACAATCTTCTTCGATAAATTTTCAATCGACGTTTCTTCCTGGTCATCTTCTGGAACTTTTAAGAGATTTAGCACAGTCGTTACATCATTATTGAAGACCACCGTACTTGCCAATCCAAGAGAGGAAAGGACTGCAATTTCGTCCGAAAAATGTTCTTTAATCTGTAAGAGCAGTGCTCTTCGAGAAAGAATTTTTCCTTCGAGAAGCTGGTACAGATGATGAAGCTGAACTGAGTTCGAAAAGCGTGATTTGTCTTTAACCATTTCTTCTGTAACACTATCAAATGCTGGATCTTC